>OX387646.1:24010722-25267597 GCA_947568875.1 Fissipunctia ypsillon
TGAAGAATTGGGCTATTGTATGCCAAAATAATTTTTCAAATCCGACTTTTTGTTGATAATTTCATGGGTTTTAATTTTTTTGGGCGGAACCCTAATTATTTCTTTACTAAAATAAAATTAGCCTAAGTTACTTCCCGTAAAATCAGCTATCTGCCAGTGAAAGTCCTGTCAAAATCGGTCCAGCCGTTTCGGAGATTAGCCGGAACAAACAGACAGACAGACAACAAACTTAAAAATTGCTTTTTTGTTATGAGTACCGTATTGTATACTTTTATATGCTTTTAGTAAAAAGTTGTTATTTTGACATTACAAACGGATACTTCAATTTTATTTATTTGTATAGAGTATAGATATAGATAAATAGAAGTGTAAGTTGGCTCACGTGTGCGTCTGCAGGAAACTTGAGCAACTTGGTGTAAACATAGCAATAAATTAAGGTTGCTAGCTCATCGGTTCTGGCACCAGAGTGGGCCATTTGCTACATTTGAATGCACCTCATGCTGGGACAGAACGCTTCCTTAAAATAGTCCCATAGTACAACAGTCCCATACGACACAATGTTTACGATAAGTAGAGGTTATCTTGATGTACATGTTCGTTATTATTTTTATCTGACCCCTATTTATTTTATATAAGTATGCATACACACGTTGCAGTATATAACTGATTTACATTCGTCACCTCACACTTCAGGTCCAGTTGAACACCAGCGTCAGGCACCAGTTGTCTGGCAGCTTTGCTGAACTTAGGCGTTTTTGGCGCAGCCGTGAGGCACACTCTCCTGCTAATTTCTTACATCGCACTTTACATTTATTATTTGAGTTTGATTTTTATTTTTTATTTTATTTTGTTTTATATGTTGTATATTAAGTCGTGTGCCTTTTAGTCTGTGCTAAATAAATGTATTTTCTTTCTTTCTGATGCGATAATTTTTATTTATTTTTCAACATTTGATTGTTATTTTTATATGACTCTAATGTGACTCTAGCTAAAGGATTTTTTAAAGAGGTTATTTGTATGAGTTTTAATAAGTTTATGACTTTCACACTTTACAGCGCTTGATATGACGACTTATAGTAATAATACCAGCCTATTATTGTTTTCACGAGCATTGATCACCACACTTGCTCTTGACGTTTTGGCTTGCGAGAAATCGTAAGCTGCGTATCTAAATACAAAAGTGGCTCCGTCTATATCTACAAACCAGCACAGTTAGCACTGGATAGGTATTGTGAGAAGTAATAAGAGCTAATGGGCCCTTTTTGTGTAGTCTTATTCTTTTGTCGAAGTCAGTCGTGTCAAAAAGTTTCGTATCAATCTCACTAGAAAAGATAAAATACATTATGGACTCATCATGTCTGTAAGTATATTTTTAAAATCAATTTTCTAAATAATTTGCTTTAAACTTAGATCCTGATTAAAAGACCCAAAAAGCAACTACAGAAAATACTTTCGCCGCTACATCCATGTTACACAAGTTGATATTAAACTGTATACCTACCGAAACTTCTGTCTGCGATATCTTTCCATAATAAATTCCGACCAATTGGAATGTCACATGAAATATGCGAAGATAGCAAAGTTCCTAGACCTAGTATCTACCCATGCTATCTAGGTATCGCCCGAAGTTCATAATCAATGCCCTCGACGCAGGTATGAGTTTGTCTACCTATGTTGTCTATTGAAAATAATGTATGAACTTACTGGGGAATATAACATTATGAATACTGGAATATGAGTTCACTTATAGGTGACTTTAATTGGTACTGATACGAGATTAATAAAAAGTAATTACATAAGAGGAATTTTAATTCAGTCAGGGATATTAATTGTTTATCAAATTGACGCCCTACATCAATTTACCGTGTTATAACCGTTTCATACAACTGTGCAAGAATGATAGTTGTGATTTTCATATATGGGCTGCGAATTGACTTGGTGGTCAATTTGGTAAACAATTAATTTCCTTGACCCAACTTAGCAAATTGGGTGTATTAACTAAGTGGTTCTGTAACTGTTAGAAATATGGAGTAATTGCTTTAATGTCAATAGACAATAATATCTTAAGCTACGTTGTTTCCTTTTGTTAGTAAGATTTTATTAATCTTTTAAATACAATCATTGCAAACTATAGTTTTGTATAAATTAGAAGCATTTTCAATTTTGTAAATGTGAGTACCATGGAGCTGTTTTATGTTATGATGTAGGTATGTTGATGTCTCGCTGATGGTGGCGCGTGTGTTGGATCATTCGGTTCCCTACAAAATGGTTGAGCTGGATGGTGCTGATCCACGCGTCATGTTCGTGAACGGGCGCCGTCAGTGGAGACTGGTCATCTCTTAACTGCCAGGGCTTATTTTTAACGATATATTTTGAATTGTTTTTAATTATTAATTTTTTTCATTGTTCTCACATATAGACGCAACAAAAACAATGTACACAGGATTTTGTAATCATTTTGATTTAAAAGAGTGTCCATGGAGTTTCTTGCCCATTCTTCTCCATTGAGACGTTTTGGAATGGGCGACTAGCTTCAATTTTCTGACTAACTGACCGACTCTTTGACAATTCAAAAGTGCATGTAATTGGTTTAATTGAAAATAAATGCTAGTTTGAGTTTGTTAACATAATAAGTCTATTTACATAATGTATATGTCTATTCAGGAATAGTCGCGAATGACAGTGTGAAAGATGTTAGCTCACCTGAGAATGTCTCGCTAAGTGATTTATTGTTAGCCCAGCCCAGCAAAGTGACCCATTTCCATATACCCATTAATGATTCCACGTCAACGCAAAGAATAGAATAGTATCGTCAGTTGTCACCTTAACTTGATGACGTCATGGAAAAAGGGCGCGAAAAGTACGACCGTTATACAGCAACTTTTTTTTTTAGAGCTCGTTTTTGGCAATGGAAGCAATACTTACAACCTATTAACGTTCGTATAAACTGGATTATATTTTCTTTATGACTGCTTAGCCACGGTTTTGTGGGTCTGTGGTACAGTTTTGGAGGTAGTTCCAAGAATTTTATCGACGTAAATATTAGTTACAGGCGGTTCTTTTAACTTAAATTATATGTTAGCTAAAAGTACTTACAGTTAAGAATATTTTTTTTCTATATCTAAGAGCAATAAGTACCTATAAGATGAAAACTACCAACTTATGCCTACAAAATATAATAAATAACTTAGGTAGTCGGTTTATAAGCTATGCAAAAAGTAAGCTTTGTTGCGCGAAAACAGTCCTTTATAAAGTCCAAACACAAATCAGATTTGCCAAGCAAATATCTTTATCGTCGCATATAATATTAATCACACATAACTACATCCAAAACCCATCGCATACGTGGTTGAGAATTCAATATTACACGACGCGCTCGTTCGAATCTTTCATTTTAAAGTTGTCCGTATGAAGTTCACCGCCCGCTCCAACGTTGGCGAATAGTGGGCAATAGTGGGGAACAATGGGGAAGACTGGGGAAAGCTGGATAAACAACGTTCGATCTATTATAATCACATTAACGGAAGTGCTGGCTGTAATTTTGTGTTATATGTAGGACGTAGGTAAGTTTGAGAGGTCGAGATTCTGTGAAGATGTGTTAATTTTTGAAATAGTGTAATGGGGTAAGTTTTGAGTTATTGAAAATGGATTGTCATGCATGTTAGTGAAACTCTTTCTGTGGAGTGAGTGACTTTTTTGTCTACTACTTTTCAACTTGTTTGTAAATAACTCGTCTCAGTGCAAATGATTTCCATCAGACGTTTTCCTCAGATTCTTTTGCAACTGAAGTTATTACTAAGGTCATGATAACAAAAACCTTTATAACTTGTAGGTAACGTTTGTTTTCACTTGTTCCTTCGGAAGCGAAAATTCCGCCACGTCTAAAATATTACGCGGATATTGGAAGTAGGCGGTGCCTACCTAAAAAGGGGTTCGTGTACTTGTACGTGTGTCCCAAGGGTCTGATGTTTCGACGAGAAATACCTCTCGGTATGCACACATTTGCCCTACTGCCAGGTTTTTCCAATTCGTGGCTTAACGCCTGTGTCGATTCAGCGAAGGTTCACGTCGCTTCTAAACATCGGTTCATTGAAGTTGGTACAATTTTTCATTCGATTTAGTGGATCGTGTTCGCTGACCCCGCTGCCCCGGCCGCCCCGCGTGCCCCCACTGCCCCGAGTGCCCTCAACTGATAACAACTCCAGTGAAACACACCCTAACTTCTGTGACACGCTTATCGCTACAATTTGTTCCCGCCTTTGAAATATCGTTGAAATTTTTGGGCATTTCAAATGAAAACATCACACTTTACTGTAATAGGGAAAAATTTGCCGTCGATTAGGCCCTGAAAAATGTTTTATGCAATCAAATTGAATATTGATTTTGCTGTCTGAGGACCAATGTTATTAGATTTCACAAGTAATTTTTTGTTCGAAGAAATTGTATATTTACATAAATAAGTGAATTGTCGTTTAATACTTTCGAATATACGTGTTCGTTGCAAGTAGCAACCAGTTTTTTAACTACACTGCATTTTCAAACATACATATCTTTAATTCAGAATTTAATTTCCAGACAATGATGACGTTAGATTGAGTTTGACATGAAAATGCACCTAGCAGTAGTAAACTTAACTAAAACAAGAGAATAATGTACGCAGTATGTCGTTAGGGAGCGACATTATCATTATTCGTGTCTAACAGAGGGCTCCACTGTGCACTGTGCACTGTACTGTACCCACTGTGCAAGTGTGCAAGACTATATGACTGAGAAGGAATAATTACCTTCTCTCTGTTTATATTTTCATCTTTAGTAGTCCTTTCTTCAAACTGTTATACAGTATGGAGCCCACATATATGCAATAAATGAAACCGTAAATAATACTAGTCCACAGAAGTATAGCAAAATTAAATATAAAATGAAAAACCGTAAATTAAAAAAGTTACATTTTCAAACAAAATAAATATTAAAATAAATTAAGTAAAAGTAAACACTGTTTAGACAACCGAGCTGGCCACCTGCGGTGCACCACAGCGTCCAATCCATTGTTCGCCGAACATGTTTTTTTTGTTTGCGCACATGTCCAAGGATTCAAGTTCATTGAATCATTGACTTAGTGATCCAATTCTACAGAGTGTTCAAATTTGATCAAAATTAAAACTATACTTTTTGACCTAATTACTGGACCGATTTCGTAAATTTTTTGAATATCGTCAGAAAAGGCGATAACAAGTATGTCCTATAATTTATTGCACATATGTGGTCCCCTACTGTATACTAGGGTCAATCCTAAACGAAAATCTATTTGAACTGACAATCGAACTCACTCTTGTCCAGTCACCAGTCACAGCTGCGACCCCGCACACAATATTACAAAAATAGAATCACCGTATAATGTGAAACGGAGCATGAATGTATAAACGATTGAATGAGCTTTATCGGCTGTCTTATGAACTACAAGCCGTTTAAGATTTTTCCCCCGCGGGCAAAGAAATAATAATAGCACGCTGCAATAAACATCAGTCGATTTCCCGACGGTATTGAACGAAGGCATTGGTAATAATTATGATCGATATTTTGTACTTTATTTTTTCTTTTGTTAAGGAGTCTAAAAATATTTTGTAAAGGAGATTTGACAACATGAAATATCAAACTCAAAATCAAAGCATTTATTGCAATTAAATCACAGGCACTTTTGAATTGTTAAGGTCGGTCATTCAGAGAGATGAAGCTAGTTCATCACAATAGATCAGGAGCATATCCTCAGCATGCTAATTCGGGTATCCTGCATAATAGTAAGGCATAATCAGCCTATATTGTCCCCACTGCTGGGACACAGGCCTCCTCTCGATGAGAGGGAGTGGGCCGTATTCCACCACGTGGGCCCGGTGTGGGTATCCTGACTTATACATAATTATGATTAATATGGTCCCTACTTATTAATAATGCAATAACGAGGCTCAAAATGTTCGATACGATAACACACATTAGCAAAGATCCCAGTGTTTTATTCCCAAAACACATGCCGATCTCAACTACACTTATTATTAAAAGGCATCGCGCAGTTTCGCTTAATATTTAACATGGCTGCGCCGGCGTATCACTTAAAATAATAAGGATTTCTCGTTGGAGATTACGCAGCAACCCTCCAGAGGATAATTAATGTTATACCGTGAATATTAGCTTTTCAATTAGCCGTCTTTTAGTACCTCAAAATGGGTCTCGTGTTTCAGGGAGCGCGGAGAGGGTTATTTCTTTCGCCCGTTACACCTGTAAGACGTAAGGCGATAGTTAATTAAAATCTGCTCTCTCGGGATTCGTGCGCGCTCGCCTGCAGCCTACGGGTTAACCCTGCTTTGTACTTGTTTGTTGTCTCGGACATAGTATCGCTTCAGGCGTATTTACGTCGTAAACGTATTTTTGGAAAAAAGGTTAGAGATTTTAACAGCTAGAGATTTTGAAAGCTAGTCTTGTTTAGATGTTCTTTTTCAAGTTTAATTTTGTAGTACATGCTCATTATATTTATGTGATAGTGATAAAGGAATAATATTTTAATAAACGAGAAGACTTAGCTCAAAAACAGTGAACAAGATGAAAAGTTTTTACCAAGAATCTATTAATAATTCCTTACAAGAAAACTTCTTCACACGTCCCAATAAGAACTATAAGTGCTGGCAACAAAACAGCTTTCCAAACCGTTTTTAAAGTGAATAGGAATCGGCTTCTTTCGGTACAAAAGACTGTCGCGCTGCCAAAGTTTATTAGGGACTTTAGTGTGGCGTCCTTTGTTTTACAATCAAGTTACATTAGAACAACGGGCCCATTGCAAACTCTTCAACAATGGCTTGTTGAAGTCGTTTTAAACATTCTCCGGATGAGTTTGCGTGTTAAAACAGTGAAACGGTATTACGGTATTTACGCACGATTGGCCGCCAATAAACCGATGAAGACGGCATAACTTGGCCTTTACACGCGTGTGGGTAATACCGTAACTTATCGAAAATTGTACGGTTTTGAGCTTGTCTCTAGAGGAGGCCTTTGTTTCGCGCAGTTTGCGTAATTTGACCGAGGGATCACGAAATGTACGGAATCGTATTTGGAAGGGTGTTTTGTTTTTTTTTTGTGTTTAAATGAATTCTCCATGTAAACAAGTAATAAAAACATCAAAAAATCTTTAAACATTTCTTCTTCTTAGCGTGTCAATGGCAAAAATAACACACGAAATATATATTTAAGCTGCTCTCGCCAGAGATCACATCTTGGTGTGGAGGGGTTGCCACCGGCTGGACTCACGCACCCAAGAAAACTTTTGAGGCTTTTAAGCTTCTTGGGCATTTGTTTATATTTGCATTGGGTGACGTGGGTCATCTTGTAACCTAACCCAAGGTTAACCCAATATACATAGTTGGGTATCCAATAAAAAATATGTTTAATACTTTCAACAACAAAATGATTATCAAATGAATCACAAAAACAGTCATACGTAGTATGGCCACAAAATCCGCGGATCATTCATTAACACCATTAAATTACTTTCAAATATAAATCACGTTACGCTAGCGCCTCTTGAATTGTTTATTAACAATGTACTTAAATTACATCATTCAAATTGTACAAAGTTAGTTAGAATGTTTTCATATTTAAAATTTATTTGGCACTAAGATATTTCTCGTAACAATTACTGTTAGTTCATTGATTGTATGGAAATTTATGTAACAAAAATGTGTTACATTTCGCAACTAAAAGTTACTAATTGACACTTTAGTCACTTTAAGTTACTAATTGAAACTTTGATGTATTGAGTTAGCGTCCAATTACATTAGTTTTGAATGATTAGAAATTAAGCCATTACATGATTGATACACAGTAGGCGTTTCAGTCGCTCAAATCTTGAAAATCGCAAACACAAGTTTTGCTTTTGTTCTGTTTTATGTCTAGACTGCCTCGTTGGTCTAGTGGTCGCAAGTGCTACTGCTGTCCCCTCTTTGAGGAGTGGCTGGAGAGGCGCCACGGCGTCCTCACCTTCCGCCTGACGCAGGTCCTCACCGGACACGGGTGCTTCGGGAGGTACCTGTTCCGGATAAGGCGGGAGGAAACGCCCGGGTGTCACCACTGTGTGGATCGCCCGGAGGACACAGTGGAGCATACGGTGGAGGTCTGCCCGGCTTGGGCGGAGCACCGCCGTGTCCTCGCGGAAGCGATCGGCGGCGGCGATCTCTCGCGTCCGGCCCTGGTCCAGGCCATGGTACGGAGCGAGAGTGCATGGGAAGCCATTACCTCCTTCTGCGAAGCAGTAATGCTCGTGAAGGAGGAGGCGGGACGCGTGAGGGAGAGGCAAGCTTTGCACCCTCACGCCCCTAGTCGCCGCAGGAGACGCCCTGGGCGTCGGGAATTGGCAGCCGATTCCCGGCCACCGTAGGCGCGGGCTTGCGGACGGCGAGCAATGGGTAGCTCGCCGTCCGGTAAGGACCAGGCCCGAGTCGACGGCGCGTCGTGTTCCACGCGCGCCTCAAAGAGATGTCAGCACTATTGACGGGGTCCGCTAGGGCCGATGCCAGCTAGGGTTGCGGGATGTTCGAAAGAGTTACCGTGGCCCCGGCACAGGCAACAGAAGGAACACGGGTGGGTTTTAGTCAGTAAAAGTCTGACACGCCCTCCCGCTCCGCCCAGAGCGGGAGAAGTCATTTGATGATTTCCCATCCACAAAAAAAAAAAAAAAAAGTGCTACTGCTGAGCATGAGGTCCTGGGTTCGATTCCCAGGTCGGGCAAAGTGTTATTGGGTTTTCCTATCTGGAATTTCTCAGTAGCAGCCTGGAGTCTGGATTTGTGCCCGGTAGATGGCAATAGGCTCGCCCCCTATTATATGGGACTTAAACATAACGGGCGAAATGTGGGTGTACTATAGGTACGCCTCTGCCTAACCCTTCGGGGAAGCAAGGCGTGATGTTGATATAGGTAAGGTTTACTCTTTTATATTACCTAAGCAAATTTTCTTTCGGCACCCTTTTGATACTTAATTTCATAATTAGCCAGCAGATCTATCATATTACATACTACTTACTTACTAAGCTTCGTATATCGTACAGAAAACCCTTTATTTATTAAATTCCAACTTTCCACGCACCTTTTTATACAAAACGCGCCCACTTCAACCAATTTTAATTTCATTAAACCGCGATACAAATCGCGCGTCTTCGCGTTTTTACCGCGCGAATCGCGATGTAGATAGAACTGTCAGTGCAACGCGATGGCGATAGCGTGCACGCGATCGCCCGCTGTGTGGCGCCACTATCGAGCTAATGTCTTGATCGCTCGCCGGTAATCCAGCTTTATTTGTATGTTAATCTTGAAGAAAAAAGGTTTAGTTAGTAGCAGGCTTTGTTAAACTTGAGCATCGTTGCAATTTCTTAAGTTAATTTGTTAACTTAGGTTGTGTATTTGAGCACCGCTTTTTTTTGTGTTCCCAGTAAATTCGTATGTTTGGCTCGACTTCTTGTATAATCAAATTCCTCCCCAATAACTGGGTAATACCGCAATACCTATACCCCAAATAAAGGCTTCAATAAATAACGCACTGCCTCGTTGGTCTAGTGAGGTCCTGGGTTCGATTCCCAGGTCGGGCAAAGTGTTATTGTGTTTTTCCATCACTAATTTCTCAGTAGCAGCCTGAGTAGCAGTCTGGATTTGTGCTCGGTTGATGGCAATAGGCTCACCCCCTATTCCGTGGGACTTAAACATAACTGGCGGGATGTAGATGTACTATAGGTACACCTCTGCCTAACCCTTCGGGGATTATAGGCATGATGTTATGTTATAAATAACGCAAACTTTCAACATTCTTACATTACGTCCTACATGTATGTTTCAAGTAAAAAAATATTACAGCACTTTTTCATAGACACGTGCATTTGCCAAAACTGGAAAGTAAGTGGTAATGTTCAAATGTTATGTTCACATTCATATTTCATGTTCAACTGATGAGAAAGCTTTTAGAAGCCTCTCTTATTGGAGTTCATATCATACTGCATAAGTTGTGAGCATCTCTTACTAATTAATTAACTGTTTCGACTTGATAACTTAAGTAATTCATACTTTCATACTAATATTATAAATTCGAAAGTAACTCTGTCTGTCTGTATGTTACTTTTTCACGCCTAAACCATTGAACGGATTTCGATTAAACTAGGCAAGGAGATAGATGGCATTCTAGAGAAGGACATAGGCCACTTTGTGTCTCGAAAATAATCCTAAAGATGATGATACGGGGGATTAAAGTTTGTATGGGGAACTTAGCATTTCTTAAGTTGGGATATGAAAATTAAAATTTATGCTTATGGTAAGAAATAAAAAAATACGTGTTTCAGCGTTTTTATAAAATCTAGGAGTAAAATGGGGGACGGTTTTAAAATTCGCATGATTATTGAAATTTTCGTGTACCTCTTTTTAAGAGATTAGTCTGTATCTGGAGGTAATATTAATTTAATTAAAATCTGTCCGCCCACTTAAAAATTATTACAGTTTAAAGTTACTTAGCTAATATGTAGGTATTACGTGGTCAATGGCGGCGCTAAAATATTTAAAATTAATTGTCAAATAAATAATTATTATTTTTAAGTTAGACATTTAGAATCATAAAAATCTGTTTAATTAAATAAAGAAGATTATTTGCATTTGTTATCTGTCTGTTACCTTTTCAGGCTTTACCGGCTGAATGGATTTGAATGATAGGTAAATAGACAGGCCATGACCTGATTTAGGACATAGGATACTTTTTATCCCGGTAACACGTTTCCGTAGATAATTTCCGACATCCACGCGGGCAAAGCCTCGGGCAGAAGCTAGTGAATACTAAAATTAATTTAGGGTAACCACTTATCGCAGCGTATCTACTTACAGGTTTATAATATTAAATAATTAAATTAAATTCTGGTTTTTGTTAAGTGGAACTTTAGGTACTTTAAATATTTCATAAGATATTAAGCGTTATTGTTAGCGTTAAGTTGTATCATTTTCGTAATGAGCAATAGGAATAAATTAATAAAATGGTTTAAAACAAAATGTTTAATAATATTATTAAAAGGCAAAGGACCATTAAAAAATCAGAAAGGCTTTTGTCCCATTTCGCACCCAAAGGGCCCCGGACATTTAAACCCAAGAGCAACGAAGCGCCAAAAATGCGTACCTAAGAAATCGTAAAAGACATAAAAGCGCTTAATACGAAATAAACAAACAAGAAACGCCCCGAAAATCGATCCAATAACCTTAATCGCGTCGAGCCGCAATATTAAACGAGGCATAAAAACATAAAGGCCGCACCACACGTATACGTTAAGTGTCTTCGCGTTGAGCGGCCCGTGCTGCCTTTAGTAGCAGTTTATAACTACTTTGCAAGCACACTGGCGTACACCAGCCCTTATGGAGGCAGTGAAAAGATATAGCGACGACTTACGGCGCGCCTACTGAATACGAATATCGTGTGAATGGTGCGTACCGATGGACAGAGTTATAGCGAATCGTTTGCTTTTTAATATTGAGTGTTTTTATGATAATACGAGTGGGGTTTTATCGATATCAGATGTGGCTTTGTGTGCAAACGTTGAACACCTCTACGTGTGCCTCCGGACTTGTCTGCTGAATGACTTTTCTTTTTATATCTTCGGATAATTCGATGGTTGTGTGAGTATTTTTGGCTTCCCGAAATTTTGTAAGCGGTGTTTGGGTGTCCGACTGAATAAAGAACTTGTTGTTAGAGTTCCATACGTCCGAATGAAAAACGGAACCCGTATAGGATCTCTCGTGTGTCTGTCTGTCCGTCTGTCACAGCCAATTTGATGAAACCAATTAAGTTGAAATTTGGTACACATATGAATTTCTGTGACCCAAACACGGACGTGTAACGTAAATAAACGAATTTTGAATATGGGGAGTTTTGCAAACTGTATCGTGTGACATATCAAATGAAAGGGCGTACTGTGAGAGTTTCAAACATATTTTTTTATAATTTTAAAATAAATAGTTATAAAATTATTTAAGAAAATAGATGAAAATTGATCATCCTTATCTCCGAAAGTACTGAGCCTAAAATTTTGAAAAATATACTTAAAATAGTTCTTAAGAGCGTTGTCACATTTTATCACCCCTCTCGCTCACACAGGATCAATTTTTTAAGAATGTTAAATGAAAAGATGACTTTTTGAAAAATGTGATCAATGGGCTCCCTACTAAATAATATTAATTTAATAGGTAATTATTAAAAACACATTTCTATTATGTTGTCTAATAAACTTAGCTCAATAAGTATTATGATCTGTTTTTGAGATGATTTAAATAAATGCTACAATAAAAATGTGTTTTTAATAATTACCTATTAAATTAATATTATTTAGTAGGGAGCCCATTGATCACATTTTTCAAAAAAGTATATTTCCATTTAACATTCTTAAAAATTTGGTCCCGTGTGAGCGAGAGAGGTGACAAAATGTGACAGCCCTCTTAACTTAGTTATAAATTACAAGTTAACCTACGTACATACAAACTTACGTTTGCAGTTGGAATGTACGGGTGAACATGTTTTTCAACTATAATGTTAACTTTGTTCTTGGAATACATTTATCCCAACTACGGAACCCTTCATTGTGCGTGCTCCAACATGTACTTGTCCGGTTTTTTTAGAATAGAAAAATAGCCTCAAAAAGTTTATGAAACTTTTTCATAATATTAGTAACCTAAACCGTGTGTAACCAAGATTTGACCATAAATAAATCTTTGAATACCAAGACCAAATAAACTATTTTCCCCCACTTTCTATCAACTACCAGATTAGCATAGCATAGGCCAAAAAAAAAAAACAACACAGATACAGGAAAATCGATATAAACCGTGGCTCAATCCGACGACAGGGCCGGTATCTATTCCGGACAATTAACCGGACGGCTTGCCCGCGCCTTATCTTCTGCGGCAGCCCTTCTTAGTGCGAACTTAGCCACGAAATAGGTCAGTGCAGACCCTTATTAACACCTATTGTAGGAAGCTGGCTGTTATTGATTATTGATGGAGGAAAAAGTTTTGGAAATGGGATATTGTCGATTATAAGTGTGTTTTGTTTTGATGGTGCTGTGTATTTGTTTTAATTAGTTTTGGTGGTTGTAAAATGATGCTGGTGATTATGTTGTACCTCTAATAATTCCCATTTTGCGCTCCTAAAAAAATAATTGAAGGAGGGCCTATATAATGATTGCGATATATGAGAAGTCATTACGGTTCAGTAAAATATTTCCCCTAGTTAATTATTTCAGAAGTAGGTATGAAATAAAAATTATATTGTAAAAAGTGAACCTGAGGGGGGACTTTCTGGGAAGTAACAGCAGAAAGTATAAGGAGACTACAAGACCTAAACGCAAGTTTCATAACGCATATATAAAAGTATATACGATCCATTGCAGTAAACAAAATCATAAAAATATACTATTATATATATATTCTTCAGGATATAATGCTAGCTAAATAGTGTGTTGAAAACATAATACTTACAACTAATATCATACGATAGAAAAAAAATCACGAGGATACCTCTAAAAAATTATTTTAACGATTAAAAACCATACATGCAATCATTCAAATTTTTTGTCAGATTATTCTACAAGCAACATAACAACGTAATAGTGTTTTTCATAAATAGATGATTGCTTCACATTTTGCAATAAATTACCAGCGTTGTGTCATCGCGCTTCTCTTTCTTTTCTATGCAGTCCGACAGTGACCGCGCTTAAGGTCCTGTAGCCCCCGTATGGACACTTATTATTATGATCTTCGAGACCGCCAGTGCAAAACGTCCGGGAAGCAAACCTCCGATCAGACTCAATGAGGTTCCTTTGGAAATGGTTGACCAGTTTACATACTTGGGGCATGTTTTGATTGTCGGCCTCAAAGATCACGCAGACATGGTACGGGAGCGGAGGGCGTTGTCTGTTACAGCGAACATGATCACTCGTAGATTTGCGCGGTGCTCTAATGAGATTAAGGCTACGCTCTTTAGAGTGTAATGTACATCGATGTACTCATGCAGTCTGTGGGCTCACTACTCTAACAGAAGTTACATCACCATCCGCGTCCAGTACAATAACGCGTTCAGGGGCTACCCCGATGGTGCAGCACTTTGGCTATGTTCGCAAAGGCGCACATGGACTGCTTTCACGCGACCATTGCATGCGCAAGCACGCCGCGTCCTCGGTGCGCAGGGTACGGATTTAGCCCCAACATCGTACTGGCGATGATTGCGGGAAGGGTGGACTGCCCTTTCATCCGGCATTGTTCCAGCAGACATATTGCTGTATTAGTGTCGAAGAGAAAGTATTCATTTTATTGATTTATTTATTTTGATTTGATTAACTTAATTTTATTCGAATTATTTTGATTTAATTTAATTTGACTTATTTTGTTTCTATTTGATTTGAATTTATTTGATTTATGTATTTTATATGATTTCTCTTAATTTATTTTGTTTGTCAATGGTGTTATTTATCTGAAATAAATAAATTTATTTATTATTCAAAAGCCTAATCGAAAACCACGTCGCAGCGCTTAATACGAACTTTACCGAGACGTAGAAAACTATACGCGAGTAAAAAAAGATTGGAAGCCCCAATGAAAAACCGAAAATATCAGCTGCTAATTTTCGGGCACTAGTTGCAAGACCCAAAAAGAGAACTAGGTTACTTTCCGTTACAAACTGCACCGTATTTAGCTAATACAACTACCGGAGTCGTTGCAACAAACTTTGGGAACCCAGCTAAAATATATAGCCAGCCAGACAGTTACAGTCGCAAAAACGTAGGAGGCAAACTATTTAGTTAAATAGTTTTCTTTGCTGGTAGAGTAATTAATTAGACATTAACATTACGCGGGGAAATAGATTGAAAATTTAACAGTGGAGCATCATTTAGATAGTGTAACGAGGACGTCAGTGATGGCGCGTATAGCTGGCTCGTAATAGTGCGCGATAAATAGTACGCCACTGATTAAGTATGGCGTACACGGCAGACGGAGAGCGGGTTAGGTTAGTAGATTTATATTTTGTTTTCTAAATTATGGAATTGTTTTTTCTTTGTCATTTATTAGATTTAGGTTATAATTACAAAAGGCTTAGTAGTAGCTTAAGAAAGTGTGTGAAACTACTTTGTAGTTTTTACTATTAAAGAAAATTCTGGTTTCTTTTTTCTCTCAAATGGAAATGCTTACCTACATTTAAGTTTTCTGTTTTTTTCTTAACTATGTGAGTAATTTGTATGTTCAAGGTACTCAACAAAGAACTAAAGGTGGGCATTCACGGTCAGTCCATCGCGCCAAATGGCGTGCTGTACATTCTTTGATCGTGAATGTTAAAATCCGTTGGCGTGATGTAAAATTCTGGATGTCCAGTGGCTCCATTTGACTTTAGACGTTTGAGGCCACGCCAAATGGTGCTATCGTGAATGCCCACCTTAAGATTTTTTTTAATACTTAAACTTAAAAACCAAATATAACCATGAGTTGTTTTAATTTTCAAATGACTTCTGTTCCCCCACTTGGCCCACGTCCTGTATCCACGCTCAACGCACGCAATGCCACTATTTTTTAGCCTCTCACCATTTACAAGCAGCTCCCTTAAATGTTGATAACAAAATTAAAACAATGCAAAATCCCCTAAAGGGCTCACCCAAATTACTATCGGCACGAACTATAAATATATATTTGAAAGTTGAGACACTCGATTTAAATAACTAATTTTTTCGTAGATTTATAGTTAAAATTAATCGCAAGTCATTTATTTTTGGTTGCTTCGTTTTAGATTTGAATATTGATTGAGATATTTATGATGTAAATATTGTAATAAAGTTGGTTTAAGTGAGCTGGTTTAGTTTTGCAAGTTAATCAAACCTTAAATACTTATGTAGCTTTGGAAAGCTTTGTTGCAACATTGACATTATTTTAAACCACTAGAAGTGTGTTTCGCATATTACACTAAATTCTTGTTTACCTCTCCATCTATTATAAAGGGTGTCTCAGTAAGAGTGCACTTTTTCATTTAAAAATAAAAACAAGTATTTTATGACAGAGTTGTGATATTTTTATTGTATTGTAAAAAAAACATGTTCCGATTAAGTATGGAATAAAATATCCAGCAAATGACCCCCACGGCTCCGATGACAGGCCATTACTCTTTTCATGAAATTTTCCATGACTTTTGCACAGAGATGTGGCTGTATCTCACCGATGACGCGTTGGATTTCTGATTTGAGCTCAGGAATTGTTTCGGGTTTATTCGCATAAACCCGAGATTTCACAAAACCCCAAAGAAAAAAATCGCACGGCGTTAAATCGCACGATCTTGGTGGCCAGTTGACATCAGAATTTCGTGAGATAATGTGTTCTGGAAATCGTTGCTGCAATAAGTCGATTGTTTCATGCGCGGTGTGGCAGGTTGCGCCGTCCTGCTGAAACCACATGTTGTCCAGATTCATGCCGTCCAGTTGAGGCCATAAGAAGTTCGTTATCATATTCCTGTAACGAATGCCGTTCACCGTTGTAATGAGTTTTCACAATTATAACGCGTTGTTCTTTCGAAAAACGCTCCATTTTTAATAATCGGAATAAACAGAGGTGACATGACAGCTGTCAAATTTCACAGTTGCCACTTGCATGAAAAAAAAATATTCCAATTTTAAAAAGTGCACTCTTACTGAGACACCCTATATATATATATATATCAGTTTATTGAAAGAAAACTAGAGCGTCTTTTCATATGATAGAATCTAAAAAACATTGGAACTGACCACTATCAGATTTATAACGAAATGTCACTGCAACAACGTATTGACGTTGCAGGGAGAAAAACATCTTATTATCCTTTGGTATCAGTCGTCTTTTGTTTTTGTATAATTGGTACTTAGGTAAAATTATACGTTTGAAAAACAAAACAAATTACCTACATAAACATGTCACTTACCTATGTGTTATGGATTCCCGTATTTTTTTTATCTCAATTTAATTTTCATTTGCATTGAACCCATTGCTAGGTCGTTTTAGTATCTCCATAAGTCTAGACCTAGCCAAATTAAACTAATTCCTACACATGCATCTTTCACTACCCACAAATAAACGAGGACGTCTATCTTAAAATCGGCATAATCCCGCGCCTCGCTCAGCGAGTTATTAATTGCTTCAATAATATGCTAATACAGGCCCAGTCGTTACGTGGTAATGTGCCTGTTATTGTCCGACATTTCTCTTAATTTTTATACATAGCGTTTACTGGGATGGTTTGGTTATATTACTGGGCTCGCGGGACGTGTCGGTGATGAAATTTAAGGACTGTTTAGTAGAAAATTAACATGATTAAAGTTGTTTTTGAAAAAAAGGGTAGTCCTTGTTACCGGAGGTGTCTGATAACTTTATGTATAAAATGAAGAAATTGTCTTTTGACGTTCGAAAAGTTTTGATCCTCAGCATTTGAATTACGTTTTTTTTTTTGCTTTGAAACAAATGCGTTACAGGAATTAGTAGTTTTTTTTTTAAATAAATTATACCTATTAGTTACAATGTTATAGATTTTGCTTGTAAAAGGACTTTGCACCTTCTTATTAAATGCACCAGTTTCTAAGTTATTCCTAGAACAAACTAAACTTCCTGCCTCCCTCAGTACAAACGTATGCTAAATTACAAACACGTCATGATATGCTAAGTGTGGATGTATGAATGTGCACTAATGTCCAAAGTCATTACAAATTTACATTTATATTCATTTCTTAGAACGTTTAAAGTATTGAACAAACAAAAAATAAGGTATTTCCCATCACAAATTAGTTAAGGACCATTCATTGTTTCATTTATTTTTGTTTTTTAACCTTTAAGTTGAAGGGTTCTTACTTTTTGTAGCTTTTTTAAAAGAGAAGTTCAGCTGTTTTGATAACACTATAGGTAATCACAGAATCATTGCTGAAAGTACTGTAGAGGTTTTAATCGGGCGTGCCATTAGCATGCAACCTTCGCAAGTTTAAACGTTGATTAATTTAAGAAGACAAAAGTTGATTTTGAAAAATAGAATAGGGGAAGAAAAAACAATATAGGTTGACAGTCGGTCTCCCGGCCCTGACTGATGTACATATATGTAGATAAAAATAGGAGTGACTTGAATATGTGCCTACACAAAGTTTAACAATATAGTAAAATACTGCTTTGCTGAGTTTATGTTCTCGTAGATTCGTTATCTCCCGCACACTTTACAATCGAGACAATACACGAAATACGTAATAGTCTGCTTGGCTCCCTTAACGGCTTCGTAGATTATTACAGTACCTACACACACCTACATCCTATATCTACTTAAAAAGTCTTTAAAGTACGTAAACCCATCGGTAAGCACTTTCAGATCATTAAAGAAGAAGAAAAGTGAGCGGCGCTGCATTACAGCGGCGACCGACTTGTACTACTGAAGGTGTACCTACGTTGCTTCCTACTGGAACGGTTAATATAAAACTAGAAGAGTTCATTATTTTCTTCGAAACAATTACTTGTAGTATGTTTATGGGCATAGCTTAGCTTATTGGATTAAGACGCAGATATATGCCAACGGCCTTGAAGGCACAGCTTGCGTGTTCTGTGCTGAGCTCACGCCACGCGTCGTACGTCCACCCAGTAATAGGGCTCGCCCATTAAGGAGCGCTGTCCTAAATTAGACGCAATATTAATTTATTATACATAAAACAAACGATATCATATTAAAACACGTGTACTAAAAAATAAATATTTAAATTATCTTTCCAATGGCGAAGGTTTCATAAAAATACGCTTGATAGTTTTTGCGTGATTCTCAGTTTTTTATCCGCGTTAGACATAGTTTTACAAATTAATTACACTATGTAATATAAACGCAATCTAAAGTATTCACATATTAAATTATTGAGAAAATGCTCTAATTTAATAATATGTATTTTCCAAATCATTAACACTACACGTTTAGACGTGATCTTTAGTTTAAAATCATGAAAAATCGGTTATCGTCGCCTAGTCATAAGAAGTGGACGGAGTTTGGACTCGACATAATAGTAGAAATCCGGTCATGGAATTACCAGTATACCACAAGAAGCACATACGAGGATCGAAGTACGAGTATGGTTAGTAGGAAAGTTAATTAATTGATCAAAAAACTAGTAGGCAAATATGAAAAATAATTCATAATATGCTCACTCCTACCACCATCAACCACTTTTATAGCACAGCTAAGATTAATCTATAGACGCCGTATAAAGCTGTGTATACACAGCGGCGCTGCCGCAGTGATCGCGATGAGTGGTGGCCGGCGACCGTAAAAATAATGGGCGGCTTGCGATCGAGCGTGTGTACTGGCCCTGTTTAAATCAGTTGGTGAGAATATGTGCCATTGTTTGTGGTACACTGCCGTTTTAGTATAGTATAGAGTTGACTGACAATAGTGCCAGTGTAGTGGCAATGGATTTAGCATTCACATATTATACACTTCTTTATTTTATTTTGCAGCTTTTGTTGTGTGCCTTTTAGTCTGTGTTATATTTTCTTTCTTTCTTTCATGCCATGATTCAGTTATAAAGTCCAATTGAAACAATTGAAGTTGTTTTAATAGAACCGCAAGCGAAGCCTGGGAGGCCTCCCACTCCCAGCTGGATGGACCGATAACCTTAAAAAGACGCTGGAACAGTCTGCATGCAGAAGAGAAACGGTGTTATGGTGCGACTAGAGAGAGGCCTATGTTCAGAAGTCAACTATGATAGCCGGATAGATAAGAAGTTGATTGAGTGAGTGATTGATAACTCAGTAAGACAACAATACAAGACGTTTACGTGTACAAAAATACTCGTACTAACTCAACAAGTCATGTAGGTAGGTTTTTCTCGTATATAAAGCCCATACATTTAGTTATTTTCTTCTCTAACTTTTACTCGTAAGTAAAGCACGCTTCCACGAGGTCTCCACGTCAATAACTTGACGTAATGTCATTACGTTGATGGAATAATTTATTACTTCTCATTATGAGGCTGAATAAAGAAGGCCTTCCATACTGTTATGATAAGAATAAAAGAAAATATCAAACTTATCTTTCGTAGTAGTTTGTTGTTAAAGTTAGATGAAAGTCAGCAATTTTGTTGCCTAAGGACATTTAGGAAAATAGCAGACGAAGAGAAGAAACCTGATATTTTATTTATTCAACATAAATGGAACATTAATAGCATACGTGAACACGCTTTAAAAAAAGTGGCTATCCTCTTATTTCCCTCATTTGTTTAGGCTAGGCGTAGGTACTCTTCAATAGTGCAACTGTCTCTTCAAATGTCATACTGTCATTTAGTCATTTAGCATTAGCGGACTGCAGTCTGTAGGCGGTCATATATCAGATAGGCTCAATCACCAATCTTCGCGATCGCTGTAATTGTTTTATTAAGGCGCGGTAAGACGCAAATCTTTAGGTATTTCAGGACATAGACAAATACGGTTGAAAATGGCGATACGTTTGATTTTAGTTGAATCTCAGTATGAAAGTTATTTTGCAGTTTTATTTTAATTTAGAAATAAATACACCAATAAGTTAAAACATTTTTATATATTTCTTTAGTTGATTAAATTTCTTTTTTTATAGTTACAAAAATATGAATAGTGGTCGATCAAAATATTGAGAATTTCGAGACGAAAAAGTTTTTCGTGTCCTTTCTAACGATTTTATTTTTGAAAATGCTAGATCCTTTTTATAAAATTAATATATTTGTTTATGTCTTTTTTATACACTTGACTATACACTATATTTTTTTTAGGCTTGTAATATGTAGCAATACTATGCGACGAAAAAGTGGACGTTTTACGGTGTCCCTGATTGAGCAGCGCCTTACGACCACCCGTGAGAATGAGACCTGCTACTAGATAAGAGTTTATTCAGTTACTCCCGTCTTCAGATGTCCATGGATTTGGGTAGTAACTACTAACAATGCTTAAGTTGCTAATGTCATTTTAAACAGTAGCTATGTCTATAGTACCGTTCAAAAGTCTAGTGGAATGAACGATACGTTTAGAAAGATTAGATTGCATTTTAAATTACACGGAAGTATTGCTTCTACTTTTTTCCCGTGGTCAGCACGTAACTGTGTAATGGATATTGTGCATGGTGCTATTATCGCTCACGTATGTAGATTCTTTTTTGGATTAGAAATTGAAATCATATCTTTAGTTACTGTATGATCATGGTTTAACTTTTATGTTTTTTTTTTTGCTATGGCTTCTGAGTGAGGACCAGTCATTACTAATAGGACTCAACTGCGAATCTTTTCTTTTCTTCATATTCATTAAAATGTTTATTTAACAAATTCTAAAAATGATTCGTTTGAAACTAAATAAAAAATCCTTCAGAACCGTAGTTATCATAATTCGGTTTCGTTTCAATTAAACAAAGATTGAAACGAAACGTTTCATAAATGTTTTCATTAACTGAAATCGTAGAACGAAACCGTAATATTAAAGAGTTGTTGATACAAATAATATATAAGACGCAACGCAATATGTTTACCTAATACATGACTTAGGTATACATCGAACGGAAAAACATTTTAGAGTGACGCAATAAAGGCATAGAAACCCCTCTGTTTAAATAAGCCAACATCAAAGGTGGCTCAAAATATTGCCTTCTATTGAACTCACTCAAACAATTTTATGTATTCACTGTTTTCTTTGTTTTTATATTACTTCGAAAACAGGTCCTTCAAAAATAGGTTTTAGCAATAAAATTTACAGAAAGTACCTTTCATCTTACGTAAATAGTACGCCTATATCGTCTAGATCAGAGGTTCCCAGACTTTTTTTCTCATAGACCACTTTCAAAATTTAGCTGGTTCAGGTGGACCCCATGCAGCTACATTTCTACCATATTCCCGAAAATCGGCAAAAAATGTGAAGATTAGATATAGATAGATTAGATATAGATGCGTTTACCCATGGGGGTCCACCTGGACCACTTTGGGAAACAACGGTCTAGATGTTTGTTTATACAAGTATATACAAAGCTTTATTTATATCGCTGACCTATTAATCAATTTCAATTATGAAGAAAAACAAACTCGCAGAACAACTTGCCTAATAATGAGATACGAAAAGTTCCGAACTAAAGAACGAATGATAAACAACGCCTAATAATATTCCAAACATGATAATGCCATTAAATCGAGTGCTATAAAGCAATAGCAATCGATTCGAGTTATCGAGTCAGTCGAGTAAACACAATCGATACGACTCATTGCATTCGGATCACAGAGTGGATTCCAGTTTTTAAACGTCGCCATTTTCGGGGGCAGGTGATCGCCGGCGCAAAGTGATAGGTGCTCCATCTAATCTGCCGAGCGGCAGCTCAATCTTGTCTTCAATCGAATCTCCTTGATTGCGTCAAGCGCCGATATATAGGGAAATTTCATCAGTGCGCCTAATAACATTGACACGACGCCGATATCTGAGCGAAGGAAACGGCCATTCTTTTAAAACAATGAAAGCAAACATGAGACTTCACTTTATTACTCCGTTTGCAGCAGACTTTAATTAATTAGTGTAAGTGCCGGTGAGTCTCGGGAGATTGGTCATTAATTAAATGGGTCTTTGGCTATCGATCTACTGGCAAACAATACACTTTATTACTTTTATTACCCATTTCATTCGCTGTCTACCCGGCCCGTGTTGAGCTGCGGTTGCTTTTTACTATTAATGAGTGGCCGGCGTGGCCGGCGTGGCCGGCCAGTGGCCAAGAAGTACCTAATGGACAATGTATAGTTTTCTTTACTTTCTCCGTACAGTGTGGTACAAAGTTATGTATTCGATAGCAATTTAGTTGGAAGGTTGTTCAAACGTCGCGCTGGTAACACAATCAAGGTTGTGTAGACTATATATTTAAGTGAATTATAACAGCGTAGGCTTGTTATGTTTTGCTTGTCGTAGTAATTACTTACAAAGCAACGTGTAGGCACTGAAAATAATTATGTAGATATAGCTTGTGATAAGTTTAGTTTCATGAATAATACATTTTTGTAGTACCTACCTATATTGTGTCGGTATGCAATTTCGTTTTAAATTAGAATATACCACTTAATATTTCATTCATTCAACATTGAGGAAAATTAGTGAAAATAGAATCTACATAACTTGACCAGAATAAATTAAACTGTTGAAAATTATTCATAATCACCGATAATGTTACCTTAACGATTGGGTTATCGTGAAAACCAATAAATGCGGAGGATATTCGTTGAATTAATTTTATAACATTTAAATTTGTTGGCATTCACTTTTAAATATTCATTTGGTCATTAAAAGTGTCCATTAGGGCAAATCGTGGCCACCGGCCGCTATTAAAAATCGCCAGGGAGTGCTAATAATGTGGCGGTTGATCGTGATACTTCTCGTAATGAGGGATATTGTTCTTGTGTCACGTCCATTATAGGATCCTCCTTTTTCAATGGAGGAACTTCACACCTGGTTCCTCTACCAACAATAGGGGATGAGTAGAGGTCGAGTTGGAATATTTTTCTTACTTAGGTTTACTTCGATTGAAATAAGTACTACTGCAATAATCATAAAATGCAATAAAACCTTCAGTTTTTAATACTTTTAGGTTAACTTTTTAAAATAATAAATGGCAAATTTGCTCAGTAGTGTAAGGGAACACTTACGAGTGCGAGAATTTGCACAGATTATTCGCTGCCAAGAAAACTTTTCCTCAATTATATTCTCATATGCACTTGTTACAACTAGCTTTCCAAGTTTCCAACTAGCACTTTCCTACTCAACTTCTGTTTCAAATAATTCTACAGCCACTTTAATTCCATCTTATTATTCCATCTGATTTAGAATGCCAATTAGGTACAATATTTCTCCATTAGTAAAGTGGCGACATAGACATTGTTGGGAGCTTGGCAGGACGCCTGCTACCTTCGTCTGTGTTGCGGTGAAAAGATATTTTGGGTCAATTGCAAGGAGAAGAGATTCACTTGGAGCCCAAAGTCTTTGCAAGTGGGGGAATAGTTATTTTTGTCAAGCATACAAAATTTGCTACGTCGTTGCTGTCGGACCCCATTTAAATGAAGTGTGAAGTTGCCCCTACAACAGTCTTTATACAAATAAATACAAAGTTTTCTGTTTATGTGTTTGTATTTTTTGTATATTTTTTTGCTGTTTTGAGGCGGAAAACGTGAAATATTTTACTAAATGTAGAGGAGAAGAAAGTAGTTTTCGTGAGATGTTTGTTTGTGCGTGCGTCACATAAAGTTACTGAACCGATTGCAAGGGTATTGTTACCGCAAAAGATTTAAATTGTGTTACACTGAAATATTTTTATATTTTATTTGCATACACTTGGGGAAACTGCTTCTATTTTCCAAAGGACCAGTTGCAAATATCTAAATGTTTCAAAAAGTCTATCAACTTCTACAACTACTCCATTTAGGTACAATAAATAACTCATCCAACTTTGAGGTACCTTATCATCAACGGAACCCGTAAATCATAACCCAAAACTCCATACAATATTCTCAAACATTTCTCAGTGACAAAGAATACGTTTTGTGAGTAATTTCCCGGGGAAAGCGGAGCCGGCCATTGTGATAACTGCCCATTGAGAAGGGTTACCGAGGCAGTTCCGGGGCACGACATAGGTACAGAAGGTTGGCTCGCGAAACGCACGCACACATACACACACGTCTACGTACACAGCGAATGCAAGAGCACTCGCGACTGGCATTTGTTTGAGATCGCCATCCGTACGTGTCTGTGTGTGCGTGCGCCTGTTTTCCCTCGTTGTATGGAGCCGGCCCTCTGTACCAATCTATTTTGTCAGTTCCGGGTTGAATCCAATTGCAAGGGAACTCTGACTTCACTGGGTTTATAACCTGACGAATGTTTCTTTGAAGGCGATGGTACATTTCGAGGCATATTTCTTCGATTAATTTTGTACTGCGAAAATTGAAATCACGGCACTTTAGGGCGACTTACAGCAAAATGATACAAATCTCGGTTTAATTAAATCTCGATTTTGCCCTAACCTCGACTTAAATCTTATTAAGCCTGTCTTGCACAGTCACATTTCACATTCGATTTACCTAAACTGAGATTAAGTCAATGATTCATTCGCCGTTCGTTCTTTCAAATAAAAAGTGATGGGAACTCAGTTTTGTAAATAGAGAAAAAAGAATTTGATTTGTCAATTATGTCAATGTCAAATAGTCAGTGTAATAAAGTCAGTGTTGGTTGTATTGTAGTTGTGTTCTCGTGTTACTTTCTAGGTTTTCTTTAGCGTCAGTCATAATATACCTCTTTAACATAAATTACAATGAAGAGATCTAGGTCACCTAATTTTTCCACGACAGAAATAATGCATTTATTACGTCTTGTGGAGAAATCCCGATAAATGTCAAAATGTCTCTAAAATCGAGATTTAACAACTCTATACCGAACTAGACCTGTCTGTCTGGTCTGTTTAACTTTGATCTTTATTTAAATCGAGATTTAAGCTAAGTCGATGACATGAAAGTCGTTAAATTAAGTTTAAGCCTAAGTCGAGTTTAAATGGAGATTTAAGTAAAAGCTGCAAGTCGCCCTTCGTCCGTCGCAGATTCTTCTCTGTGGAGAAGAATCGGTGTATTTCAGTGTTGGTCTACGTTAGTTGGTTGTGAATTCAATAAAAAATTCGAGTCTGTTGTATAAAGCAGAGAAAAAGGATTGATAAAGTGATTGAGTTCCGATTGAGATTGTATCCACCTGACAGCAACCGTAAAAGATTTGTAAGATGACTTTGCACTTTCTCGAGAAGGGCGCAAGTTTTGGAAGAAGATTATTTTCTGTTGGCGTAAAAGGTCACATTGACTAACTAATTCTGGAAAATCTTCTAAGGTTAAGCGCTTAAAGCACTTGCAGCGTCGGATTAAGCGGAGATAAGTCACGTTTAAGTTGTCAACGAGAAAAATTGGCCAAATCTCGGCGGCGACGCATAGTTTATTCAGAAAATTATTACATGGTTGAATAGTATGAATTTTGAAGTGCGAATTTGAAGTGCAAATGCAGTTACTTGTCAAAGGCATTTTTGCTTGTTTTCATTTTATGTATGTAGATTTAGAGGGATACTCTGAAAGTAAACTCTGTCCTCTAAAGAGTTTTCTCTTGGTCCATGATCGAAAAATCTATAAAAAAGTGGCCTAATTATAAAAACACCTTTATAATTTCTCAGAACGCCTGTAGGCGTCCCCACTTACTTCAAACCTCTTTGCTTAGCTTTTGATGGTCCTCAGATCTATTATAAGAAGTCGTGTTTGTCCGTGTTTGGGCCTCAAGCGCATGTTTCCTGAGCTTGTAAAGACCTTTTAAAAAGCCCAGTATTGAGTGCGGTTGAAACGTTTCGTTCAAACGCAAGTTAAAGAGATTACGGATGAGGAGTTCTCTCTCTTTTGTTTGTGTTGCATGGGTTTTTTCCTCCTTAATTTCTTTAGGTTTTGGAGTGTTTGAGAGTGGTGGGTAATGGGCGAATCGATTTTTGAAGGAGTAAGTAGGGCAGGAAATTGAATGTTGTTTTTTTTCTGACTTGAAACGTTGACGCGTTGTGGCTTTTCGATGTGGCAGGTTGATTTTTAGTCGAGTATGTTTGCAAGTTTCAGACAAACAAATACCAACCACACAAATACAAATAGACACAATAAACAAATAATAAAGATAATAATAAAATAATAATAATAATAGACAAATTGAAACAGATTAAGTCAATTATATTTTATTTCTGTAAATTTGTTCTAAAAACACTTTTACACGTCAAAAATAAATAATAATATTAAAAAAAATTATTTCATAAGTAAATAAAACTAGATAAGGTCGAGAAGTAGTAACCTAACCTAAACTACAAAAACATCATCCAGCACAATATTCCTGAACCAGATCCTTACTCCCACATCTGCCCACGCATAAATAAAGAATGCGACGTCTCCACCAACACACAAAATAATCCTTCACCTTACAAAATATTCCTCTTACATAAAACCAATCAAAAGCCTACTTACGTCTTATACGTACGCGGATAATAAAGGAGTCTTATACGGATAGTTGGAGGTCGCAACTCCAAGCGGTGGTCTAATCTTAGAGGATAATCCGATATCAATGAGACGTGAGAGCAGCCGGGTATGCGCCCCACACGCCCATCGGTCTGCAGACGTATGTAATTAATGTGAAGGGACATTATATGGGGAATATTTAGCGAGAAAATGGTACACGTTTTGAGACTTAGGATTTAAATTGAGGGAAATACAAATTGTTTTTTGTTTGCTTTAAGTGGAAATCTTTAGGCCAAGTTTGATCCTTATTTATATTAGATGGGTTGAAAACACACAATATTTTGTTTTGACAAATTTTAAATGAACGAACGGCCGTAACTTTGTCTGCGTACGTTTTTGTTTGTCTGGCAATGTATATGAGCCAGATTACATTCACAACTTGACAAATAAACGACGTTTTTTACCCCTAAATTAATCTACGGAAGTCCGAAAAACATGGCAACCTGCCGCAATATCAAGGCGATTAATTGCCGCTTTTAAAAATACTCATTTGGCAAAAAAATAATCGCATAAATTGCTCATAACACCCCCGCTGCGTTGAAAATGTTCGGGACGAGATTTTAATTACAGAAATATTATTAAGTCAGTCGTCGAATAAAAGCAATTTAGGGGTAAAAATACGAGCGACCACGGGCGGGACAAAGGCCGAGATTTCCATATATAAAAAGCATAAATAATTTCGATTGTGGCCACCGAACACATAAATATAATAGTACGTTTTGGCGCCCTCACACACGTGCGCAAACAGTCGGGGGTCGCGCAAATAATGCGAGTGTCACGTGAGAGGCGCGGGGCCAAGAGGCGGGGGGGGGGGGGAGCTGAGGCTTCAGTACTTGAGGCACGAGGCTGCGGGGAAAGGGGGGCGGGATCCTCGGACGAAAAATAAATAGGTACACAATCTCTGGCGCACAAATACACACATTTCGACGGTGTAATGTGTTTGCGGTGCTACAGAAAATTTTATTTTCTCGTGTGACAAAAACGCGTGTTGCGCACAGCGTTACTCGAATTATGTGACGTTTGTTGTGACAAGAAATCGGAGGGATATTGTCGGGTGTGTTACGATAATATTGGATGAATCGGGACACCATAATCTGGACGAACAACGACTCAGTTACGAAAATATTGTAGAATCGGGATATAATAACAGTTATCTGGATAAAAAGACAATCGTGATCTATATTGTACTGTCCTATTGTGTTGTTTCAAATTAAGTTGGTATATTAGTCGCAAGCAGTGGTGGCCCAGTGGTAACGTAGGTCGTGGGTTCGAATCCAAGCAGACACTATACTTTGTGTAAATTATTTCATCACCACTGCTCTCAAAAGGGCGATAGAAAAATCGTGAGGCAACCGGCATGTCCAAAAATTCGAAGACATCCGCACTGGGCCCGCGTAGTGAATTACGGCCTACTTCCTCTCGCAGAAAGAGGAGGCCTGTGTTCCAGCAGTGGGAACATTATAGGCTGATATGTATGGACCCGTGAAATAGCTACGTCAGGGTAGGCCCTGAACGTCTTCCCACGCAATCACTTCCGTGATATATAAACGCAGTCAGAGTTGGTGACTGTGTACGTCACACATCTCCCAAGGAGTTGCTCCTCATACGGTAGCCTGTAGGCCTCTCAAGCCCCACCGGTCGACCGCGTCATTTACACAGGAGCCTCTCAAATCCGCCTGTTTGTTCTGTCCGTTACAAGGCATGACAGAATCGGAAGTAATTAACTTTACACTTAAAGCTAAGTGTACTCTCAACTTAATCGTGTTATGTCGGAATGTCGGGAAGTTGAAAAGCGTGAGTTCGGAATAAAAAAAATGTTTAATTAAAATAAATTATTGTTGAGCAGTGGTGGCCCAGCGGTTTCGGCCCCGACTTACGAATTATGGGTCGTGGATTCGAACCCAAGCAGGCGCTTTACTTTGTGTAATTTGTTTCATCACCACTGCTCTCAAAACGGTGAAGGAAAATATCGTGAGGAAACTGGCATGTCCTAGAACCAAAAATTCGAAGACATGTGACATTTACCAACCCACACTGGGCTCGTGTGGTGGATTACGGCTCACTCCCTCCCACCGAGAGGAGGCCTGTGTCCCAGCAGTGGGAACGTTATATAGGCTGAGCATTATACAATTTTCGTTTCTTGCTTGATTTTGTTTGTAGGTGTGGGTATAACATTGATATTAATTAATTCCTCTGTAGCACCTACATCCTTTGTAACGCTCGAAGGACTAAAATGGAAGAGATCGGTTCTACTATTTAGAGAACTTATTGCAACTGAAATAGCTATGGATAAGGTCAGAAGGGTTCGATGTGACCTTTGAATTTGAATTATTGATGTCCCAAAATTATTATTGCTAGTTATGAGTGCTAATTAGCGACAGCCTTTATACCATATGTACATATTATGTTAGCCAAATAATGTATATATAATTATGTATCTAGTAATGATTTATAAAAATGAAAATAAAACACACACATTCGGCTATGATAGATCGATTCCATTCACAGTATTAAGGCGGCACCACACGCAACCAAGCCTATACTGAACTGCCTTTTATAATTACGCGGCTAAAATAAAAACGCTTTTATAGACCAATATCTCATTGCTAAGGTGGGCATATGCGAGCAGACAAGCGACTTTACGACGAACATAAAGCGTCGCAGAAAGGCGTGTATAACCCTATAATGCGGAGGTATAAGGCCGCTGTTACTTAACACCGTAACTTCTGTTTAGAGCCGCGCCTCCGCCTACATTGTCGGTAAATTCATGGGTGTCAGTTTAGTTCTATGGACGTCTCATTCCACAGTCTCTCTGGGGCATCAGTATATTAAGCTATTGTGGTACTGCCCTACTTAGTTGGTCTATGTAATTTGGGTTAAATGAACCCCGTAATACGGCGGAGTAAAAATGTTCGTGCCTTGAGTATGATATGTGGATGTTATTAAGTTGTGACGTTTTATGTGGTGGTTTGCTGTTTTAATTATGAGTAACTGTGTTTCTTGGTGTAAACTGTCTTAGCTTTAAATATGTCTTAATTTCTTTAGATGAAAATAGAAAAAACTGGGAAATTATATCAAAAATTACAAAGACATATCCGATTTCTCTGCATAAATCTCTGACAGTTTTTGATAACAAAGACATCAGGAAAAAGTGGGATACGTTTGGCTCTCCTCCAAAATCCTGCCATAAAAATTTTGAATGTTTACAGTAGATTCTACTTTCGATTTCTTCAGCCACGGAATCTTGGCTCGAGCCCCCTTGCTACGTTCGTGTACAAACAAATTTGGTAGGCCAATGTCTTCTAAACTTTCACTGCTTGGCGGGCCGCCAACATCACAGCTTCACAGAATGTGGTGACTTTCGAATAAACCGAATAAAGATAATTTATTCCTATGATTTTTGGCCGCGACGCAATCGCTTTCGAATTATTCCCCTTTTCAGGTTCCGTACGCGGCATTGAATTTTAGAGGGTTATTTAGAATGTGCGGTTTTTTACTTTTTTGAAATAAGATTATGTGATTTTATTTGGCGGGTCGTATATTTCTGCTATACTATCTGGCTTTATGATAAACAATTTTCACAGATGTAAGCACGAGGAACGTTGCTGAATTCATGTAAGTTCACTTTTTTCCACCTCCAAAGAGTCTCTTAACCTTGAAGGACATACTAGGAAAGAGAAGAGGAGGAAGGACATATAGGTTAAAGTCAAGAGGCTTCATTATAACCTCTTTCTTATTTAAGCTTCATAACCCCACATACAGTTTACAAATCCAAGCTTAAATTCAAACATATATCTACAACGTGATTTCTTGAACTCATCGGGGTAACGGAGGTCGGAGTTGAAACTAATTCAAAGACAAACTAAGAACAATCAGCAGCGGGTGCGCTTCATCAAGCCACCACGTGGCCGCCTTTATAAATTTCACGTTTACCCACTATGTATCTTTATCTGGCACTTGGAACTGTTTTATGGTGTCTATAAAGTTACCCAGTTTAGCTTAGCGGAGCGAGGCCTACATACGGCTCTGGCGATTAGCTGAAACTGCTGAGCTTCCGGCGTAAGGCAAAGCCTGCAGAGTTTTTGTCGATTTTTCTCTCTTAATTAGGCGTGTATAAAGTTCTGTTATTGGTCTTTCTATTTTTTATTGTTCCTTCCGAAGTTTTGGGCATTATCTTCGATACGTGCTATACGACTGTAGTCCGCAGCACAAACGTTCTCCTGGATAGCAGAAACAAACAAACATTTATCATCAAAATCTACAAAAGTAATAACAGCCGCACAGGCGAGCGATCAGGTTAAGCTACGCTTGCCGCGGTTGATCCGTGGATGGGTGACCATCTTTACATACCAAGACCCCTCCGTGCCTCGGAAAGCACGTTAAGCCTCGGCTATCATTCATGGATCTTTGACAGTCGTTACGGGTCGTCAGAAACCCGAAAGTCTGACAACCAGTCTTACCAAGGGGTATCGTATTACCCAGTAACTGGGTTGTGGAGGTCAGACAGGCAGTGGCTCCATGTAAAATATTGGTATTCAGCTGCAGCCGGTTGGACTGGAAGCCGACCCCAACATAGTTGGGAAAAGGCTAGGCAGATGATGATGATCAAAATCCATAAGTGAAGGTCTTTGACCATGACTTCCTGTGCACCGATTTTCAGGATTTACCGATGAAGTTTTTGATGATTTTGTAATTGATAAAAAAAAATCTTAAAGAAGCTGTCTAAAAGCTTGACACCAAGCTACCAATCCTGGCACCCCGTATGTCTCATAGAACTTACAAGCATTATTAGCTACGTGACGCCAGCGGTACAAAGTTCACACCGACGTGTGCGCTGTTATCGCGAGCTATTTACCTCTAACGTGATATTAAGGATTACATTATAATCTGATACGCTCGCTTAACGCGCCGCCCGTGTGGCCGCTCTCTTACGAGTTCAGGAGCTGTTCTGATAACTTGTAATTAGGGAATGTGATGTATGGTGTTTTGTTATGGTTATGGGTTACGCATGGCAATCAGATATCATAATTTTACATGGTTGTTGGTGTAAAATTTGAGCGAATGAAACGATGTCTGCAGTTGCCTCGAAAATAAACTTATGAAAAGAGTTTTGTGTTCATTTATTTAAAAAAATCCTAAAACTTTAAGTTTATATACTTTTGGGGAGATTTAATAAAATATTCAAGCTGGAGCAGTCTAGATTAAAAAAATAAAAATATTATACAAAATAGGTACTTTAATAACAACGTGCAAATAAAATGTCGTTTGGATGCGACTGTGGTCGTAATTTTTTATTACAACACAAGAAATACCGTCTCACTTGTCGTACAAGAACGTTGTAACCGCCATCTTCAGTTCATTGTGACTTTCTTTGTGTTAAAGTATGTACTTAATACAGGACAATATTCCATTCTATATGAATGGAGTAAGATGTCGTTATTTTTTCATGAGTCGTAATTGAAGTTGTAACTGGTTATCTTTCTGTAGAGAATAATAAGTGCTGCATACATAAAGGGTTATAACGTACTTAAATTTTACATAACAGCCTGTTGTAATCAACAACTGCACAAAAGAGCCATATTATTATAGGGTGAAGTACCTACAAACACGAAACGAAACAAGAGTTTCAAGCAGATTTAAGGTTGCTCACAGGTACTATTATAAACTTTTACAGAATTCAACAATAAATCTTTTTCCAAAATGAAGTCAATCCTCAGAGAAAAGCTTCCTATTTATGTATGTTCTATAGCAAGACAGTAGTTATCATAGAATATAGACAAGAGGCAACTGCGTAGTTGATGGAATCTACAAACCATGTCATGGAAAAAGCTTAACTTAACTAGTAAGTCGCGTTTACTATCCCCAAGGACGTTCTCACATTTCACCTATGTAATAGCATATGACCGGCTTATTATAAACTAGACGATAAAACGCACGCGTTCACGTTATGTTTATTATGTCACCTGGCGTATCTCTGCTTAGTCTATCGGTACGCGGTACGCGAGGTACGTGGCCTAGAGACAATACGCACAAAATAATGGGTTACGCGTTTGCGTATGACACTGCTCTCGTAAGCGTTTGTTTGTTTTCGACGGAGCGTTTCAATGAATTAGTGCGAGACGGCGAGTTTATGTGATAGTTTTCTTGTGGTGTAAACATACGTGGGATGTTGAATTATTATATCGGTTATTTTCACTTTCTTTTTGTGAGGAGTTCCGTTGCAGATTTATAAGGTTTCAGATCACCTACATACTAAGTATTGTGCGTTAGAATAAGATCAGTATCTAATTTCGCGTCAATTAACATGTAGAATTAAGTTTGCATTTAAATAAGACACACATCTTTTCGAATAAACATAACATCTACAACAGATTACATCGCGGGACTGTAAACACCACACTCGAAATGGTTTTATTCAGAACAGGGAAAGCAACGCAATGAATGACAGAATTACTTGCCAAAGGAGACAGACGAGCTTCACCCGACAGTAAACTTAAAAATATAAATGCTGTTTACTTACAAGTGAACGCGATTCGCGTCGTTTACGACATCGCCCTCATTCCTGCGCGAAATTACCGAGCACCATTGTTCGGAGCCGTATAAAGACATAAAACGCAAAAATAACTCGACACCGATAGAGATATTGGTCCTCCGGTACGTAACATTTTGTTTACAAACCTTTCTGTAATCACTTTGGCTGGTAAATGTGGATGTAAAGGTTCCTGCTGGCCATTAAAATTTTATAGACATGCTTCGTGTGAAAAGGAATTTAATAGATTGTAAATTATAATAATGTGTGCGGAACAGAGCTTTGCGTTCTGTGGCAGATAACGTTTCAAAAGTGAGTAAAACCAGCGCTTAAGGTGAAAGTGCCAGGTTTTTTTTAAATTTGCAGGTCAGTATTAGGTTGTAACATAACATAACATCACGCCTTGTTTCCCCGAAGGGTTAGGCAGAGGTATATATAGTACACCAACATTTCGCCAGTTATGTTTAAGTCCCATGTAATAGGGGGCGAGCCTATTGCCATCTATCGGGCACAAATCCAGACTCCAGGCTGCTATTAAGAAATTCCAGATAGAAAAACCCAATAACACTTTGCTCGACCTGGGAATAGAACCCAGGACCTCATGCTCAGCAGTAGCGCTTGCGACCACTAGACCAACGAGGCAGTCCAGTCCAGTATTAGGTTGTATGTTGATTAAAATATGATTGGCGATCGTAACAAATATGTATTAACAGAATTATAATCATTAAAGTCATCAATACAACACTCTAAGACCAAATCATGACATTTGAGGATTTTGCTGTATTACTGATTCTAATGATTATAATAATAATTATATAAATACCTATTTGTTACGGTCGCGAATCATACTTTAATTAACATTTACCTAGACACTAAGTTGCAAATTGCAAATTCGCGGGCTACCTTAGCGCTTCCTCCTTAAATATTAGAGGAAAAATAGAAATGAAGAGTAAATCCACTCCATTGTTTAAACGTTGACGATTAGAAAAGACAGTATATCTATGCTTGCCCATTACGAACTAAAATGGCCGCCACGACGCGGACCGCGCTGCTTTCGATCAAATTATACAGCGTACACATGATGAATGTATGAGGAAATTACATGAGAGATGGCATCGCTCATTATAAGGACGCTTGTTCACTGTACGACGCGACGCACACAAACGCAGACGTTTGAATTTTACGAGCGTTATGTACGCTAGGTGTCGCTTGATGACTATTACATGGTATTGTATTTTTTTATAATAGGACTTTGTAGCGTAAATTTGTATTTTTTATATTTCGTCATTACAAGTCTGTGCTGTAACGTGGCTGTCGGATATAATTTGTGAAATGATTATTGTACGGAAGTTATATTTGACGAGTGAGTGTTACATCTTTTTACGAGACTTGAATGCAAAGAATGCCGTGCTCTTTCTTTTGTTGCTATGCAAAGCAGGATACTTTAATTTAAACACTTAAAAATCTTCCATCCATTATCCTACTGGAAAATAATAAAACTTCTGAGACAGAGTTGCCTCCATTCCATTTACACAAAACTTAAAAGGAAGCACTGGACAGGGACACAAAGTCTGTGTTAAAAACTGCACTATCCTGAATAAGGTTCAGAATCCGGCTGCTTGTTGAGCAGGCGCTCTATGAGCGAAAGGGACGTACAAAATTCGTTTTCGACAGAATGTTAAGTGAGTTAAATCTCCAAATAAAAGGTGGGTTGCCTACTCAGCTAGCTTCAGTTGCTGACTCCGACTTGCTATGGTAATGAAGTTGTGACTCAGTCCCTTGTCGCGTCCCGCGGACCCCGCACCTCCCCCCCTCCGTCGCCTTCGTAGTACAAAACAGTCGTTATCTCGGGCGATGATCTAAATGTAAGGGTTCAGTGTTGGCCGTGATTGCGGACGCCTCAGGACATACGATTGTTTCAGATAACAAGGCGGAGTTGTAAACTTTATTGGTAGCGCTGAGTGATGTTTAGAAAAATGTTTGTGGTAGACGTGTGAGGGTGTGTGAATGATTACGGGTGAGGGTGTGTGAATGATTACGTGTGAGGGTGTGTGAATGATTACGTGTGAGGGTGTGTGAATGATTACGTGTGAGGGTGTGTGAATGATTACGTGTGAGGGTGTGTGAATGATTACGTGTGAGGGTGTGTGAATGATTACGTGTGAGGGTGTGTGAATGATTACGTGTGACGGAATTATTAGGAGGCGAATATTTTGTGGTTGTTTTTGTGTTGAGTTTGTATGACTGCTTCTAAATTTAGAGTGTACTAGCGACTCGCCCCGGCTTTGCACGGCTAGAGTTTAGAAAAAAAAAGAGGTGAACTCACGAATGAATATACACACTATTGTCGTATGTTAAATATTTAATTTGCAATAAAAGTTATTGAGGTCAATTATCGATATTAAAACTATTCTATCTTTTAAGTTGGACCAAATTACACAAGATCGGTTCAGTAGTTTCGAAGTTCATTCAGGACATACATCGTGACACGAGATTTTTATATATATAATGTAACAGACTTTTCCGTAAAGTTACCCGTATTTCAGAACACAATGAGGCCAAAAAAGCTCAAAAAAGTTTACAAAACAAAAATAGATGGTTTATTTTCGTCCAATCTCACGCCTACCCAGCAATTTAATTTACTGAAGTCCATAAAAATGATTTTTAGTGATAAAAATAACGTAAGAAAACTTTTTAAGTTCATAAAACGTGTAACAAACCTTTCAACATTTGCCTGACCTTACCTTAAAACTACCCTCGACATTGTTTTCAAAACCTTTCTGCTACCCTCTAAACGTAAATGATTTTTAGAATATATTTTATATACTTACGTAGGTAGTTATCATTAGGTTTTATGAGTAGGTTTCGTAATGAAAAGTGTTCATATTTTGCGAAGTTAGGAACTTCATAAATATCGTCTAACTGTTCTGTTCCGAACGGGCCGAGTTGGTAGAGATTGTATCTCTATAGAAGATGCGATATTCAGATAATGTTACAGCCTTTTATAATTATTGGAATGGCCGGTGATCATTTTGTTGCTCGCTTCCTTGAGGAAGTTAGTGAAGGAAAGGTGTTTAATTTTTGAATTTCGAATGAACAGAACCTATTCTTTTTTCTTTTGTTTTTGTTTGGCTTTGGTGGTGAGCATAGATATTTATCATGTTATGCACATCTGGGACATGGGATCTGTCAGCGGAAAACTACAACTACTAATGTGAAAATGTTGCATGCATTGATTGGTACCTATTCGACAATACTTTGTTGTCTCTTTTACAAAACTATAACACATAATTACGCATTTCTAAAAATAGGCAAATAGTCTACTGTTTAAGTGTTTCTATTTCAGGGACTACCTTTGCGTTATCGCAATTGATATTTAAATTGTAGAAGTGATATCAAGCGGTGATAAAAATGTCGCGGCGAGTGACCACCGCTGACTTGTTTGTGGGTAGTTCCGGCGCGATAGTGCTGATAATAGAGTGATAAGGAACATTTGCATAAACGCCTTAAGTACCGAATCAATGGGTGGTGGAAACGTGACTATTGCGAGTAAATCAGTAGGCTACTGTGTAGTTTGTTTTTCAGGGTAATGTGTTGGTTTTTTAATTAAGATGGAGCACAATATTTGTTTCATTGAATATGGTCACAAACTTGTATGTCTATGGTGTAAATGATTTACTTTTTATAAATAGTGTTTAGGGAAAATAAATAAATTATTTTGTGGAACTTATATGCATCCTTTCGTGCAGTATCATAATTGCCTACATATCGCAAAGAGTTGTTGAAAAATGTATCTAAGAAAGAGAAAAAAGCTAAAAAAATGGTTGCGTTTCTTGTCACAAAAACTACGCCCACAATCCATCGGCAACCAACCTCTCACCATGTCAAAGGGGACTCAAAAACCCATATCAGTGTACGACAGTAAAAGAAAAAAAATTTCGACAACTTGACGTTTTTATGATACGCGCAGAGAGACATATTCGCGGAACACACATTCCTGTAACCAAATTTCTATCGAAGCGTGATTGCGCGCCAAGCCGCTGGCGAAACAAATAAATAAATAAAAAAACCTGATGAAATATTATGTTTTGGGGTGTAGACAAATTACTGTTCCCCGCACTCTGGCGCTTCCCGTCAAATATAAAACGGATTCTTTATTTGCCTCCCAGTCTCCCGTTTATACGTTTTCGGTTAAACTTTGTTCCGTGGTTAAATAAACCTTAATTATTTTGTTTGAAGCTCATTTTCCTAACCGGAGGGGGAAGGAGCCCGCTGTACGTAGATGTTGTTGTTGCTCGAGCTTACAGCTTCGAATAAGTATGTCTTAGAGCGTTGTTTTCTTCATTTGAGAAGCTGCTTGCCTATTTGGCAAATAGAAAATGCTTTCAGACAGTCGTTACCTATATATATCAGATTTTAAGACAATCAAAATTATCAGTAGAATATTGCTAAGCATTTGCTAGTGTTCTTGCTCTAGGTACTACGAGTACATACTCTAAATATATTTCCTTAATATACACAGAGATGTATTAGATTTGTTTTGTTAGTTTTGCGTGATTGGCAGCCTCCGTATAATTTTCATTTACCAAATCTAGGCTATAATTTTTATTCACTATAACTGAATAAAATATTTACATAATATATAAAACATTCGTCCACATCGCTGTCAACAGGAAAAGTGCCCAAAAGGCTGGCAGCATTGCCACGTTGTATGGCGACGCTGATTCTTTGGCCAAAGAATAGGCCAGCCCTTTGGTCACGTGAAGAGTCGACCAACCGCTTGGCGATATCTCGGAAAACCAAGTGGGCACTCGGACCCCATGGCCCTAGTGTTTCAACCCCAAACGGCTCGAACATATAACTCCCAAAAAGATCGGAATATTTTCGCCGTTTGAGGTTTTCCGCACCTGCAGCAGCCGTCCCAGTACAGCCAGCCGTACTAGGAAGATGGGATGGTGCAAGGGTGTCGACACATGTTGCATCCCACACCAAAGGCCTGCCTAACTTCCAAGGCATTATGGTCATTCCGTCTGGTCTCTTGCCATCGTCGCGTGCCAAGCCGTTGGGTTCTAAAACAGCTGGCACCCCGACAGTGACAAGAGCACGACGGATAATGTCATTAATACTGGCGTGCCGTGCTATCCGGCCTGCACTCTTACTACAAGACAGGCCATGATGTCCGAGGCAATCGACGGCTTCACCGCACTGGCAGCGATGTGGAGCCCCGCATGGAACGCCCAGACGCAGACAAGTAGCGAGCCGGAAGGTGGAGTCACCCAGAAAAGTGCCTATGTTGGGTGACGGTAGTGCTTGAAGCCAGAGGCCCGACTCTCATTCACCCACAGCCAGCAGGCGGGCACGCTCAGCAGTATTGGTGGACGTATTGATAAGATTATTCCGTACCAACCTGCAGAGCGGCTCATCCCACTGTCTCTGGGAAAATGGGTTCACGGGCCGATCTGTATCCGGGCAAGCCGCTATCCAGGCGTTCACCGCATCACTCAAGCACGGCACTTCAGAGTCAACCAGTGAGGGAGCTAAAATTTTCCCGGTCAACTTTTCAGTGCTGTGGACAGAGGACAGGAACGCCGGTAAGCTAATACTGGTAATTTTGCGGACGCCGAGGCCGCCAAAACGGATGGGTAGTGTGGCTTGAAGCCACGCTCGGTCGTAAAGGCTATAATTTTGATGTAAAACTCTCCTAAATTAGATAATGAGAACATCGATGCTAATATGAATTAAGGAAAGGTTATTATAATGTTAATTACTAAATTACGTAAATACCTATTTTATATAATTTGGAGTTTGTTTGTAACGGATTTCTGTTATATGTATGTTTATTTTTTTTAAATTACGAACTAAAGTCGCATAATGGACAGAGTAAATCATAAAATCATTATATTATTCAACCAACGACTCTCTTTGTTTTCAACCAACAAAAGATGGCTTCAAGCAAAGTTGGCTACAACACTATCAAAACCATAAAGACCGCATGTGGCGTCTCTCCGCCAACTTAACACCCAGCCCATAGAAATAAACGTCTTAATATGACACGTTGGAACCCATAATTAGGACCAAACACAGCAGGGTACCCGAATTAGAACTTTAATAACAGCCGCATACGACCTAAAATAGAAGTTAATGTAGCGATAAAAAGTTTCATACGGTGGATATAACGTTGGTGGAATGTAATCTGGCCGAAGCGCCGTAAAGGAGCCGGTGACCAACATGCAGGATTATGGGAGCCATTTGGTTGCGTGATTGTCCCGGAATGTGGGATGTGCAGTGTGCCTTGTTGCTCTACGACACACTAATGTGAATTGGAGATTATTTTTAAGGGTCACTTAAAGAAAATTCTTGGCTTAAGCGAAAGAAAATTCCAAGCGTTTCGCTACTTTTCACGAAGGATTGAAACTGCCTTCAAAGTGAATATTTCAAAAAAAGTTGATAATGTTGCTTAGTGTTTATTTAAATTGAAAATTAGAGTATTTATAATAGAACATATTATTATGATAGCAACATAAAAAAATAATAATTTGATAATGGTCCTTTGACTCCAGACTATAATATCACACAGAGGCATAAATTTGACTCATTCCTAGATTAAAATGACTTTTCCACGACACTTTTTTCGACCAAGCATATAGTCTATTCTTAGTAAGTTCAGGTCAAGCGAGTGCTGTTTGCGCGTTATGCGAGGCAGACGGTCATCGTTCGCAGTAGAACAGTCATTGTGACGTCACAGTGTATCCATTTGTGTCAGGACACATCAGAAACATACGTGGCCGAGATTCTAATAAAGGCTCAAGTGGCTGTGATTACTTTGAAGTGCGTGATTTTAGCTCTAGTAGAGTAATTCGGTTTTATTCGAGAAGGATGCCAGGTGCTAGTATTGTTGAAATAAAGACCTACAAAGAAAATGTACATGAGTATAAGAATACAGAGCTAATATCTCTCAACTTTATTCTAAAAGGGGCAACGCGTAGATAAACGTCAAGAAAGTTTATTTAAAATTCTAACAAATTCAGTCATTTTTATTTATGCACAATTTCATTTACTGTCAAAGTTTTTTCAAAGAAAAAGAAATACTATAAAATAAGCGGTTATTTAAGTAACAAATTCAGACAGTCTATAACAAACTTTATGTGTAATGTACAATTGGTTAAATTCTTAAGATGTAATAAAAAAACTTTTCTCTTAAAGAATTTAGATACGTTGAAAGTAGAAAAAGAAACGAATTTAGAAAAGATATTTATTACAAAATAGTTTTTAAATATTATTTTCTATCTATTTGAAAATAGAATTTTTGAGTTCTTTTGTCTGAACTTTATGTTTTCAGCAACGGTTCTTGTAAACGTGTGTAGTGTTATGAACTGAAAAATGAGCTTAATTTTGTGAAAACTCAGTTTCATAAAAGCTGTCTTATCTCGTTTTAGTGCTGAAATTACTAACTGTATGTAGCTGTTTCGAAATAATATTCAGCTTGTTAACCTAAATAACTATTTAGGTTTTAATAAAAATAATTTAAACGCCAAGAGAATGAGGCATATCAGTAAGGAATTCTAATTTTAGTAATTTTATGTCTGATCATTGGCAGCCCGTTTGTAGTAGCTTAATCAGTGATAATGGATAATTTATTATATTTGAATATAATAAAATACATTTTTAGGGTTCCGTACCTCAAAAAGAAAAAAAACGGAACCTTTATACGATCATTCGTGTGTCTGTCTGTCTGTCACATCCAATCCAATTTGCATCCAATTTGCTCCGAATCTAATGGACCGATTAAGTTGAAATTTGGTACACATATAATTTTCTGTGACCCAAATACGGACGTGTAACGTAAATAAAAAAAAATTGAATATGGGGTCACTTTTGGGGGCAAATAAGAAAATTAAAAAAAAAGTTTTGCAAACTAAACCGTGTGACATATCAAATGAAAGGGCTTACTGTGAACGTCTCGAGTATTTTTTTTTTATAATTTCAAAATAAATATTTTAAAAGTTATTTAAGAAAATAGATCACACCCCCTTATGTCTGAAACTACTGAGCCTAAAATTTTGAAAAAAAATCAGAAAATAGTTCTATATCTACTTATAGATTACAGAAAAACCTATAAGAAGTCTAGAGTTTTAAAATAATACGGTAAATCTTTCAATATTGTGCGTACAAAGTTACATTTGCAGTTGGAATGTATGGGAGAACATGTTTTTCAACTACAGTGTTAAGTTTGTTCTTGGAAAAATTCTGCCTCTCTTTTCTTCATCCCAACTACGAAACCCGTCATTGTGCGTGGTCCAACACACACATGGCCGGTTTTTTAAGCTTATCCACTGATTAAATTCGTCTATAATGCAATTAAAGGATTGTTTAAAAGCTGTGAATAATCTGCAGCTATTTGGTATAATTTGTTTGCATAGCATTAATAAAATATTTATGTAGTTTAACATCAATTTTACGTTTCGTCGCACACCGAGTGTCTCGTATTTGCAAATTATTACAGTTTGGTATTTTTGGACGTGCTAACATTTGTTTACATTACAAAATGTAAATAACACTTTCATATTATGATCATGTGTTATTATTATTCATTATGTTGAAATTTTTAGTTAGTGCTGATGTATTCATGACAATAAATTCGCTCGGTAATTAATACTTTGTATTACTTTTAGGAGAGATGTCTGTCCAGCTGTGGGTTGGAATACCCCTTGGTAAGACTGGTTGTCAGGCTTTCAGGCTTCTGACGACCCGTAACGACTGTCAAAGATACACGAATAACAGCCGGGACCAACGGCTTAACGTGCTTTCCGAGGCACGGAGGGGTCTTGATGTGTAAAGATGGTCACCCATCCACGGACCAACCGCGGCAAGCGTAGCTTAACCTGATCGATCGACCCGTGCGGCTGTTATTTCTTAGCCACAAGCCCCTCTAGGTATATGTCTATTTGCAGAAAAAAAAAACTGAAACGAAGAAGTATTCGAAGAAACCCGAAATAAACAATACACCTCACATTAGAAGATCCCATGAGCACTACACCGACTTGAGCACTACACCGACTTGAGCACTACACCGACTTGAGCACTACACCGACTTGACCGTGACTTCGGCAACTTAGTTCAACGGACCGACACATACAGGTCCATTGCAAGTCCGGGGCTTAGAGTACAGTCAGTAAAAGAGTTTAGTATACAGACAAAAATATTCATCTTCCCACTACGCTGACAATATTAACTTTAAAACTTTAGAAAACTGACGTCAAACTTGACCTATCAGCAATCTTACATTCTATTATTACTCATTGCGTTAGTTAGATTGTCGAGCAGATGAATTTCTCTAACATTTGATGGAATGGATTATGAATTACATTCAAAACAAAATGAAGGGTATTGTGATTGTGAGTCAGTCACTCAATTGATCCGCTGATTGGTCAAGTTTTTGACTGATTGTTATTGCTTCATACGTGCAAATTTAAAAGGACCTAGCTGCAAGTAACTTGCCTGTGTACTTATCTCTGTGTTCGAATGTACAAGTCCATGCATTGCATGTACAAGTCCCGGCACGCCGATGCGCTTTGAGGACACAATCACCATTAAGTTAAAGGCTAATTAAACCCCTGAGAAACTTACTTGTCTCCCGCGGTAGCGCTAACTTTGTGCGGCGTGGTGTGAGGCATGAGCGGTAGTGGGTTTAAAGGTAAAATAGTTTTTTTTGTCAGATGAAACTTACCCAAGTGGTTTGAGTACAGTTTAGTACAGTATTAAAATAAAATACATTAAAAATCAATCATAATTTTACAAAGTTTCATGTCCATAAAAATAGAGATTTCTGTTAACTCTTCCAGTGCGTAAAATTGCTACGAATGTCGTAGCAGTCGTAGCGCTACGCCGTAGCACTTACGACTGCTACGACGTAGCTCCTAACACGCAGTTGGGTGACATAAGTCTAAAGTAGATTCGTAATTTTGACCAAAGAGTATCATTAGAAATGATCTTTCTGCAAACAACCATAACGCAAAGTAATACAGGTAATATATAATGTCAGTTTTATAGTGAATTAGCTATTGCCTGCGACTCCGTCTGCGATCCAGGATGAGCAGTAGCCTTATCCTAGTAGTCCTTATCTAGGTTATTGTCTACCCATGTGTCAAATTTCATCCAAATCTGTTCAGCCGTTTTAGCGTGAAAGCGTAACAAATAAACAAACACACTTTTGCATTTATAGTAGGTATTAGTTAGGATCAATTAAAACATAATTGATCGTCAGGTGTTTAATACTCTACTTTCCACTGTTACTTTTCATTTCCTGATGAAAACTACCAAATAATGAAGTGGCTCATAAATTCGAGGCTTATGACATAGGCGAAACTTTACAACCGCTTGCCACCCAAAGTTTGCACCAAACCAATACGGCTTCAATGTTCTTGCAGGCAAATTGTTTCCGTTCGCGTCAATTTACTGAATGTCTGACGTCAGAATCATTCGTGCTGGGACTTGTTGCATTACATTTTTAATGACTACTTCACTAACTAACCTATCGATAGAGATTGGTGGGAAATGAAACACTTACCACGACTTCTGAAGTGTTTTCTCGTGTAATGTTGTGAGCTTGGATTGTGGTTAGACTGGTACATACCTGCGAAAAAACAAAGATTATGTTCAGTTACTGTTGTTACAAAAACATTCAAATTGTTGAACCTTGCACTTGAACCCGAAACAATCAATTAACTAATTAATTAAAGTTTCTGACACTACGAGAACTTCAAGTGGGAGACAAACTTTACTCCTCGCTTCCTAGCTCGAGTTCTGAATGTAAGTGAGTACTCTTTGAAAACCATTACGTCAGAGCCTACGTATAATAAATAAATTGTAAACACACAAAAACGGCGCGTGTATCCCCGAAGCCTCGCAGTTAGTAAACGTCTTTTGATTTACTTTGCGACCCAATCATCCCCATATGACGGCAAGGAATGACTTTTATAAGTCGCGTAAGCATCTAACGGGAGCGAGTTTTACATACAGAGCAAATCTTTTAGGATGAAAGGCAGTATGAAGCGAAGCTTCTTATTATGAGCTATAGTACATCTTGCTATCTTATTTCAATTTGTACGCTCCATTGATTGCAGATGCCTCGAGCGGTCTTCGTTTGCAGTTACTGCGAACGAAAGGAACGGAGATATTGAGAAATCTATACAGAAGAAAAGGATAGTACATATTTTTCTATGGGGAGACGAAAAATATCGAAAAAAGTTAGCGCATCAAAGTCTCGGCGCCCGTAAAGGTCTCATTAAAACTGTCCTGTGAAGGAATTTTGTCCAATTTATATGACAGTCGGCGGTAGATTGGTCGGAAAGTAAATAACGACGTTTTTTCGTCTGTTGTTTTAAATGATGTTTAAGCGGGTTTGGTTATTTGGGTCCTTTAATGAATGTAATTTTGTTAGGAAGTTTGTGTGCCAACGTTTTAGAAGGGTTGAGTCGACATGGCACTATTGTTTATGTTCGTTGACGGCTCAGCGGCAAAGAAGATGTGTATTTACTGAATTATAAAACTGGAAGGAACGACGTCAACGGAGACAAAGACTATCGTATCACGAATAAATGGGACGAGGATTTCAGAAGGTGAAAGTTCAAAGAGTGTCGTCACCTTACACAGTAAGTATGCATGGATAAACTGTTCTTTACTTTTTCAGGCACAAAATTAGGGACGGAAGTCTTATTTTAGTAGGTAATTTACGTTATTATAAACATACATGTCAAAACCGGGATATCGTTTGATGCTCCTACATCAATATCCTGTCACGAATTTTTCGAAAAGAAAACACAAGTAAGCGCGGCATATCAAACATTCCCAGAAACGTTAACGGATAAAATATTTGTCCAACAAATCTCGAGCACACGTGAAAATATTGACAAAGAATTCATTTCCTAAGGAACGAGTGCGTGCGAAGGGAAGTTTTCTCCATCATCTGTCAATACCGCACATCCAGGACTTACTTTTAAAATATGTCATTATGTTTTTTTATATTACGTCGTGGGGGCAAAAATGTACTTATTTCGCGCTCCGCTGGTCTGAAAATGTGACATCAGCGCGAGTGTGAAGGAGTGTGTCGCGGTAGGACAAAATTTACGAGGTGACTGTAACCTCCATATCACGACCTCTTCGGTTTACGGTCACCGGTCTTTATTCGTCATGGAATAAAACAACGCGGTGATACCACGCGCGGCTATTGGCCGGGCGGCGGCTCGAGCGGCAAGCGTACTGAGCTACGGTCAAAGAGCAAAAGGTATTGTACGCACAGATAAAAGTGTTTGTCCGTTTCAGAGAGAGCGATATAGCATTTCTATGTTGTGCATGTTTTGTGTTCCAGTGAAAGAAATGTAGGTCACAGCGTGCAAGTTATTGGGCTGAGGGGGATAGCTACTTTATACACGTGCAGAGAGCTTCTAACGATTTGTGCAGTGATCCGGTTTACTGATACGGAGCGAGTAAGTGGTAGATTCGAAACAGGAATGTTGTCGACACGATATGAAGGCACTGTACGTTCAGAACTATGCAAAATATCTTTATTGGAATATTAGAAAATAAGGGACCAATTTCTTCACTTATATATTCGTTTAAGTATCCAGAATCGTTGCTGCGCGATTTTTTTTCTGGACCAATAAATAATAAATGATTTTATTTCTGTAAGTAGGTTTATACAAACACTTTTACACGTTGAACATTTTTCTTAAAACTAGATGAGGCCGGCGTTTCCTATCTGACTACTCTGAGAAGAAAGGCCGAAACAAACTCAGAGGTCACAGTCTCTTTTAAAGTCCAGACATAATCTTGGTCAGATCATGTGAAGACCATGTAGGTTGGTGTCTGAAATGGTCTTTTGAGGAAAGAACCACACAGATTGAGTGGACCTGTCCAGTCAGTGCAAGCATCTGTCAGTAATCGTACAGCTCAACATAAAAGTTAAGGAGCTCAACGATTCGACGAACAATACCAAAGAAAGGGAATTTGGGTAGGCTGCATAATTTACTCAAACTTAACTTACCTTTACTTAACTTTATTTCAATAAAAAGGCGCAGAAATCAGATAGAGAACTATTAAAAAATCTATAGATTATTTTATTGTTTTCACACCGTATCATTGATATCCCTATTCCATACCATACAATAGCAAGTTCGCGTGTGTTAAGTGTGAATATAGTGCGAGCACCGACGCGATGCGATTGTTGCGTGCGGACACAAATAGTTAGAATTCATTGCGCGCGCCGCGAATACTGTCGCTCAGTTTATTGCTGTCTACCCGCTTGTGTTTTTAAACGACACTTTGATGTTTGCAAATTGAACATGATACTTTATGTTTGGCAGTGTAATATACTGGGGTTAGTTGAGCAGTCTTTTTGAAATGGCTGCACGGCAATATACGTGGTTGAACGCGTTTGATGGGAATCGCGGAGTTACTTACGTTTTATGGCTACTGGTTTTTGCTATACCATTTTTCATCAGTGTAACGGTTTGGTGAGAACAATGCAATTTAATAATATTTTATCTACATCCTTATCTCATGACTACATTTAGGCAGGAAGTTAACACAACATTACATAGTTTGGTGGTACCTACCTTTTAATACTCTTTGTTACTCAGTTTTACCAAAAAATCTCAGCATAATTAAACTACCTTTAAACAGACAACCCCTCGACCATAAAAGCACCTGAACACTAAGTTCAACCTGCCATTATAAAACCTCATTAGTTGTTGTTAATTCAAAATATGGCGCGAATAATGTCGTAACTGCGGTTCCGGTGTCAAAGGACGCTAATGACTCGTCACTACAGTGTAACACAAGACAGCACATTGACCTGCTGGTGGAGCAGCGTAACAATTTGTTACCGTTTATAAGGGTTTATGAGGTCCTGATCTACTGGTACGAAATTAAATTGGAATGTCATATGGCTTAGTGAGAAAAGGTTGGGAGCCCTATGGTCGGTTTAAAATAAGAGATTTTATGTAGTTTTTTTTTTATTTACTTTATCAATCCCTCTATTCTTGTCGTTTTTTGCGTTTGCCAGATTGCCGTAACCTATGACGTATGAGAGATGTTTTACACCACAGTTTTGCACTAATCGTTTGATAATAATCTCGAATGTTTAAGTTGAAAATTAGCAATCACGCGCCTTTGCTGGGTCTCAAACTCTCAATATGTTAACAATTGTTACCCATTCGCGACCTGCCGGGGACAAGCATTTTTAACACTGCTGATCCTCCCGCACTGTTTCTACCGTGACCAAACAGCCCCTCACACCTACCTACGTATAATCACAGACGTTCGTCCCCATCATTACACACGACATCATTAGTTGCCAGGTAACTCAAATAATATGTCGCATATAATTACGTGATGCATCGGGTGTCAAAGGTCGATAATGACGTGTGCCCACCGCAGTGTAACGCAAGACGTTTGACGAGCATCCTCTGTTATTGCTGTAGTAATTACTGTGGTTCGCTGGTTGCGGACGTGATTTTAGAAAAGTTGTTAATAATTAACTGATAAAGGCAGGAGAAGAGATAAATGGGGTCTTTTTTTAATCTGTTATATGCTCTAATATACTGAGGCCTCAATACAAGCATTTTAATATTTTAAGCAGTACACGTAACACATCATCACCCCTATAATCCCTGAAGGGTTAGGCAGAGGTCTATATATAGTATACCTACATTTCGCCAGGAAGTATTAGGTTTAACCATGTTCACATTCGCTTGTCATACTTATTGAAAAATGATGTGAATAAGACGTAGTTCCCATTACAAAACCTGACGCGTGAGCGTTACCGCACGCTGCATCTGAACGGATTTGGGATACTGCCCAGTTTCCAAATCGTACGTGGTCATGTGAACCAGGCCTATATTCCTATCGTGGTACAGACAATTCAACAGAAACTATTACAAAACCTTCCAATCCGCTCACAACCTAAAACGCAGCACACTATCACCAACACCCAGCCTCCCTTTGACATCAAAAGTGTATTCCACTAAACGTATTGTCAATCACTATACGTCCGAACCATCACCTGAGTTTCGGTGACTTTATTTAAGCCCCTCCACCCTACCCCTTTTATCCGAGCTTGTTGGGTCTCAAGCCGAGCGTGAAAAGGTTCCGATGTACCCCGAACACATTATGAGGACCAGCGCGATGCGACACAACCCTATAAATAGATTTCGATAACGCATTGAAGACTTTCATCTGACAAGATGTAGGAACGTGCACGAATGACTGGGCCTTGGACGTACGTTTGAGAATGGATTTAGAGCTTTTTTTCGTGCTTTTCGGTTGATTTGATAGACTGGGAGTACTTGGGAAGGAATGTTGGCATGTAGTTTTGATCCGGTAGTGTTTTGCATTTACGTAGAGCTTTATGGATCAATTTCGATGGTTGAATTAGTTTATTTATACAGGGTGGCAGGGACATCGGCACGCAACCTAAGCTTTTACCATGGATCCAGTAAATGATTCTGGAACCCCTGTGTTGAAATTTTTCGTCGGTTATTTAAAAAAAAAATGCTGTTCCAAACATTTTGACCGCGTAGATATTGCACTTTTGTAGGAAACAGCAATTTTTTTTTATTAACCGACGAAAAATTTCAACGCAGGGGGGTCCAGAATCATGTACTGGATTCATGGTAACAGCTTTTGCTAAAAAAAACTCATTTCGTACCCTTATTGCAAAAGCCGATTATCTGCATATTTTTTTTAAGCAAAATTAAGTTAAATATAACAATCGAATCTCCCAGTCACGACGAAGCTACAGGTAATACCCGTTAAAATGTAGATAATCGGTTTTTGCAATAAGGGTAAGATTTCAAAACTCAAAGAAGTTACGGTGTAACTGGATGTGATTTCACAAAAATGTGGTCTAGGTTTACCAACTCAATAAATGACAAAAACTACTCTGTTTCTGTAGGTACGTTCATCATAGCTATTTTACTTTAAATCCTTTCAACCTCATCCCAAAACACTATTTCTAAAAACCTCTCAACTCTAAGCAGAGAATTTGCAACAAACCTGTATTCTTCTCACAATGTGTAATAAAACACAATACTCTATTCGTTCGTCACATAATATCGAGTGCACGGCGGCCCCCTGAGCCAATTTGCATCGCGGCGGGAGAGGCGACCTTTGGGGACCTGTGTTCAATATTTTACGTGGAGTATGCAGGTGTGAATGGGGGACTTGGATCAAATATGTAGGGTTACGTCGGTTTTGAGGCTGCAAACTAGATTGCGAGGCCGGAGTTATCAGTTTTATGTGCTGCTGTTAATCATGAGCTTTCTTATTACAAAGCATGGTTTAAAGATGCATAGTCCGAGGCTAGACGAATCGACCCCTAGCTGACTCTCGTTCAAATCAAACTTCTTAAAAAAAAATTAAATTTATTTATTTGCTTAGACAATCCAGATGTTAGTTAGTACAAAAAAGTCTCCACCAACCAGCCAACTCCAACCGACCCAACCAACCAACCAACCCCAACCCCTCAACTCGAACCAAACCACAACCCTCTCCGATTCTTTTGTGACAAGAAATATTTGTAAGGGGTTAAACCACGTTTTTAACATGACAATGTTCAACATATATGCGTACGAAGGTGGGCACCTTCGTACGCATATAGGTATATTCGAATACATATTCGAAATCTCAAGTTTTTTATAATCATTCTGTTGTTGATCCTATAACTAGTACGTAGGTACAATCGAGTTTGTGAGATCATACTGAAGTAGTTTATTGCAGGTACATATCGGGTCAATGATCTAGACATAAATAACGCGAACTTGTTTCACAATAAAGATACACTGGGGTCTTATCTTCAAAACTTTCTAGAGTACAACTAACTTCTTGAGTTGTAAAAAACGTTACGAAGAATACAGCAATACGTTTATCGGTACGAAGAACTCAGCAATGTGTCTGCAAGATATCATTAAACTTTAGAAAAATCTCAGAAAGTCGAATGAACATCACTAGGGCATCAATAAATCAACTAAGGTAAGGTACGAAGGTAATAATGGTAAAGGCGAAATTTCACGAACCAGAAATAAAATCTATTCCTAAAGCGAAAGTAAGATTGATCGTGTTACTTCGATAAAGTTGGTATGAGTTCAGTACTGGTCGCGAGTTGTTCAGTGGGGTAGGTACATAGTTCTTACTTCTGTCGGACTCAAATGTCTGTATGTGGACATACCAAGTGTGAGTGGCGATGTAATCTAAGTCTGGAAAGAGGTCTTTGAGGTGTACGTAATTTTGTTTGTATGATATATAGTAGAAATATACATAGGTAGTTAATATATTGTGACACTGAAAGGTGCAGTTTTTTGTCATTTTAGAAACAAATTTTTGGCTTCACTATTAATATCCGGCTCGAGGGACCAATTCATGAAGTAGTAAGTTGAGTTGGTACTTGCAACGGCATTAAAAAATGATTACTGTTCACAAGAATAAAAATATTTTATCCCAAAAAAAAGAGAATATAGTTTGTTGATGACGCTTTTATTATACAAATATTTCTGAACACAAACAGGCCACATATAACCATATAATTAAATATGGCAGACATAAACAAAGTATGCAAATTTAAACAAAGTAATGAGTTCCAGTTTTGAGGATGTAAGAAAAACAGTCGTGATTATCCCAGCTAAGTTATTATTGTCAATTTTAATAATGGCCTATGTTATTTGTCTGAAAAACATTCTATGAGTTAAGTGTTTACTCATTATTTTATGAAATTTATTTTCAATTATTTATTTGGATTTCATGAATGTATTAATTGATCGCGTCATGACTAACATAGTTTTAAGATAATTAATGTAATACTAACAAATTATGGACAATTTGTCAGAATTAAATGTTGTTTTTTTTAAATTAGATTTTACCTTTATATAACGGGGAATTTTCAATCTTTTGAGGCTGAATTAGAGTTTTTTTTCATTGCGACTTGGATATTTGGTGTTTTACGACTTGCTTATGAAAAGGCTCACAAATGGAATTTTAATAATTAAGTACTTGTTGATTTCAGATTTAAAAATGGAAATAAAAAATATTAAATTTCAGTAATACCTTTAATACGTTCTCCAAAAAATCCAAATTTCACGGTACCATCTCTAGGACACGTTATAAGTTTTTCTCATCGTTCAGTATTCAGCGAGGCGAGCGGAATGTATCCCCCAATCATATCCGCATGGGGGATCGAACCCGCAGATTGATATTTGATCCCCCAAACTCGAGTTGGGATCCACGAGTCGCTCCGAGCGACTTGCGTCTCTTCTTCGTCGCACAATAAATACGAACACGAGTTTTCTGTTTTATTTCAGTTATTAATAGTAGTTTCAATTTACAATATATAAATAACACAGTGAAATTGTATTTGAGACTCGTTTTATGAAATATTTTTGACTTCATTTTCCATTGTTATCTTGAAATACAACTAAGTTTAATAGTTTTAAATTGAAGTTTAGAACTGGTTCTATTGTTATTGTTTCTGTAGGCCCCAATTTTGAAACTACAAAAAACAAACAGAAGTTGATTCGTTGATTGAAGTTAATTTCTCATCTCTCTAGGTTTCAAAAGAATTTATAAAAAGCTAGCTAGGTAGTATTTTCCGCTTTCGATATCGGTCCTTTAGGTTCTCTTATCAGAAAGGGACAAGATCTTTTACGCCAATTGAAAGTTTGGCATGCGGGCCCAAGGTAAGCAATGCCTAATCAAAACCTACTTTCGCAAAATATGCCAGTTTAAGGGAATTTCTTTCGTAGTAAGGTCCTACGGTAAAGGACCTTTGACATTTTTCTGGATGTAAGGACTAATTCTTGAACTTGGGACTTATTAAGAATCAGCGCTTAATATATTATACTTCATTCTATTCTAAGTAAACATTATTGAAAGCTGATAAACATAAGGTATTGCTGGACTGCCAACGGAAGTCGTGTTAAATTATAAAGCAAAAGGTTCCAAAATACAAATTAATCAAAAGCCAGTATCTAACGTTACAAATCGTTATACGATGATCGAACCACGGAATCAACCCAAAAACAGCAATAACGCATTTAATCACGCAATGACGTACACAAACAGACGTATCGATGTCCAGCGCGAATTGAACGACAAAATATAGTTACTCCTTAAATTATTGGGGTCGGGCAAACAGGGCGTGTTGGCCAAATATTGCCTGTCCAGCGAACACGTACGTTCGCTATTCATTAACTTATCCGGGGACTGTACAAAAACACGGCTTTAATTCGCGATCACGAATGAATGGACGTTAGTATGCTGGATGCGTCGGTGGATGATGGATGGTGTTGGTGTTTTTGGTCCCTCGAGCCGGATAGTGTCATTGTCACGTTGCGGTGTTTATTTTGGCAGATGTGATAAGAGCGAAAACTGACTTCATGTCGTTCAAGTTTGAAAGAAAAACCGTAGTCTAAAAGCCGGCCTTGGGATAAGGCTAGCTTTTAGAAGAACCACCTACAACGGTAAGTAAATGATTAAACTTTTTAGGATTTCTGCATATACCATAAAAAGGCCAACTTTTCCGATATCATCAAGCAAAATTAGCACCTGGCTAATCATGACGCCTCATCCAGCACACAGCACCAAGTACATTGCAGCGTTCGTCCGATCGGCTGGCCATACAAACACTTGGTCCCAATGAGTCGGAACCGCTCCAATGTTTACGCCTGTTGTTCCAAAAGAGTTTCATCAAACGCGTTAAGCGTAAATGTAAATATCGCTTAATTGGACTGTTTTAATGAATCTTTGGTAACTGGGATTTATTATTTTCAGTTTAAATTGTTTTGTAGGGCTGGTTAAATGTTGGTTTTTGGTAAGGGAATGTTGTGGCGTGGTGGTGGAAAAAGTAGCTTAGGAGTTCTGGTTGAAAGATTTGTGTACACGTCGTTTGCCCTGATGGTTTTTTTTCCTTTTAAGAACACAGTTTTATGTTAGAAAAATAAGAGTACTTTCGGAATATGGAAAGCTTTGTTATTGTTAGAGTGCACTTTGTATTTTCTTTTTTATTATGTGCTTGTTTCAGTTATACTTAGTCTGTGAGATGTTATAGGTATTTCACATACAAATGCTCAGTTTAGACAGTCCAAGATCTTGAATTTACAAAAACATTGTTCAGAACTAAAAGAACTGAAAGGCCAAGTCACTTTATGACTTTACCAAACGTGTACGAACTATTGATCTTTCCCACCAAAGAACTTTCTAAGATTAAACAAAAACAAAAAAGACAATCTAATACACAACTCTACTCAGAAGTAGACAAAGTTTTTCGCCACAATATTCATAAGCTGTATACGACAAGCCGTATCATTTACTATATTTACTCGGCACACAAAACATAACGTAATGAATATAAATTGGTGATCATCATAATTTATTTCGCTTTGCTTCGGCGAGACCTGTTGCTTCGATACGATGCAGTTATCCACTGGTTCTGTATATGTTTTGGTATGATTTTCATGTAATGGTAAGATATTGTCCATATAAGAAATAGAGATGGAAGAACATGACCTATTTTGGAAAACATAACGTGTAAAGATATACATATAACGGCCATCACAGTAGCTTTAGCAGTCCCATTATTCCAAGTGTCCCCCTCCTCCTCAATTCTGATGAAGCTACCAAATAAAAATGAATATAAGAGCAAATATTTGAGGAGCGTCGCCCCAGGGAACAGAGATAATATCGTCGGAGATGACCAACTTATAATTACTTTTTATTTTCCCTTCGCTGCACAAAATTAACTAAGTACAGAGGCAAAGATAGAATTGGTTTGTTGAGCCTGTTTAGTGTTGAGGATGTTAATGTTTATCACTTCATTGGTCTAGTGTAGCTGCCAAGTGTGTGGTTGGACTTTTTCCTTTAACGTACCTCGAACTTAAAATAGGAATTTATGGTAAAAAATACTAAGTAGCAGGTAGGTAGGTTTGTGAGTCATGTCAGGACGCTTCATAAGTGTTGAACATAGGTATTCCAATAAAACGTTACTACTATCAGCCGTAAAAATAGCATTATTAAAATGTTTGGCAGACCTCACGCAAAAAAAACCATAACTCCCTTTTTATGCATATCCTAGCAATGTCCAGAAAAAAATGACAAGTACGGAATTATGGAATAAATCCACCATCTCCATAATATGAGATTATTACCCTCATAACATTCCCAAACACACACTTCCTGATTTATAGCAAACATATGAGAAAAAAAACAAATGTACTCTCTTATGGGCGAAAAAAACAACGTGAGGGGTGATCGCTTCCAATAGTCATTAAATTGTGTTTGTCCTGTCCACCCCTGGCTGTATTAAGCCCCGCCTGTGTATCACTAGCCTTGTATGTGTTGGGCTAGTTTTAATTAAAACAAGTTCACTTATTGCTTTTTTAAAGAACATTAAGTTACAATTTGGTCCTTTGATAATCAACAAATTTATTCTGATAGGAGAAACACTAAAGGTTATCCAACATTAAAATAACCCTAGGCTAACTCTGTGTAGAGTTTGCACAAACATAATTACCTACGTCTTCCTTGTTCGAAAACAAACAAATTAAATATCATTGTTTTGTTTAGGAAAGATCTATTCGTGCTTAGTGATTTTCTATAACTAGCAATGGATTGCTTTAAGTTGATTTCTTTAGGTTCTCACATGTACAATTTCAACATGAATGATGTAACCAATATTTTGTAACAATATGTTCGAGCATCACCGACGCCTTTTAGGCGCCGCACGTCGACAAACCGTCAAGCCCCACCAGCGCGCAAAAGGCGCCGGTGACTCGCGCGCTTCACGCGCGGTTAAAATTTCTATAATTTTTATTTTAACAATTACTTGCATGTTATTATTAAAACTTTGTTTCTCTTTAAGTGATTGTGTAAATCTTTGAGAAATAAATGACATTTTACCGTATAATTAAGGTCTAATATCATCTGTGGGCAGTTTAACTCTATGGTATGGAAGATATTCTCGTCAAATAAATAATTATAAACCAAAAATATCCATAATAATATGGCAATTTTTGTGCGCGCAGTCACAAACATACCGCGCCGTTGGAATCGTCAGAATTCCCCCGGGGCTCGAGTGTCGTTGACGTCATCGCGTAGTAGGCTCACCCGGTTAAAAGAGTGTTCAAGGAGTTTCTTGCCTGTTCTTCTCCATAGGGACCTACTACGCTTCGAAATGGGCAACTAGCTTCTAACTGACCGGCTTCTTGACAATCGAAAAGTGTAATTATTGGTTCAATTGAAATAAATGTTTTGAGTTTGAGATAATTGTAATGCTACCACATACTTTTAGAAATACTTTGCCTTTGCCTTACTGCCACATCTATTTTCAACAAATACCTATTGTGTTAAACAATAAGTTGTTTATTGGCCTACTTCATGACCTGAAATACCAAATGACGAACAGAATATCAAGCACAATTCACAAAACCAACATGTCCGCTGCATTGAACAGTGTTCATCAGTGTTGTGCTACCGATGTGTTTCAGCCGTAGTGTTGTGCCACAACAATATTAATAGTTGCCCAATTATTTATCCCGATGTTCGTTGCTACGTTATAGCACATGCTTTTGTGAATACTCGATAATATTAGGTATTAAAAAAAACTACCGAGATGACGACTAATAGAGAAGTATGGAAGAAAACCACATGTGGGGACTCGAAATAAATTGGGATATGGGCAGGAGAATGATGATGGATGATGATGATTAGGTATTAAGAATAAGTAGTAGCCCTCTATTACATGGGACTTAAACATAACTGGTGAAATGTGGGTGGACTATAGGTCACCTCTGCCTAACCTTTCAGGGAAACAAGGCGTGATGTTATGTTAAGTAATAAGTAGTAGTATAATTCTGGTGACCTATCAGCTGACTGATCATGGTGATCATGGCAATGTTGTCTAACCCGATCGATTGAAATGAAACGAAATTGGTTATTCTGGTACTTAAATAGGATATCGGAATAACTTTTACACGTCATATTAAAAAAGATTAAGCGAGATGGAGTCCTTCGACATTTCCTATCTGACTACTTCTGAGAAGAAATGGCGAAACAAACTCATGGGTTAAAGTCTCTGACATAATCTTGGACAAATCATGTAAGGACCATGTACCATACGTGTCTGAAATGGTCTTTAAAGGAACCACACAAATTTGAGTGAACTTGCTCAGTCAGTGTAGGTAAGTATTTGTCAGTAATCGTGTAGCTCAACTCAGGACTTAATGAACTCAACGACTCGATGAACAAGACCAAAGAAAGGACATTTGGGTATTGATTTATTAAAGTTGACTTTATCTTATTAACGTGCTTTGAACATGCACCGCGTGTAATTTTTAGGCTTAACCCACCACTCAAACTACACAAACAAAACGTTAAAATAAAACATAAACGTATACAATAGAAATCGCGCAATAACGTGCAGGGCGCTCGCCCACAAAGTGCGCGTGCATTGGTGGCAATTATTGTAATTGGCGTTTTAATACTAACGGGACAGCCGACACAGCCCTAGCGGCCGGTGTCACATGTATTACATTAGAAACCACTCGAATATTTATTTTAATTAACTTTTTGTTGGCGTGCTATGTCCATGTTAAGTCCAACGTGCTTTATGAGCAGGGTTGTCACTCAATTTAATGATATATTTATAGCTCCGCTGGTAGTTTTAATTTTATTGCTAAGTGCAACGACGTTCGTTCATGTAAATATGTTTGTGAAAATAATATGGTGTTGTTTATGTTTTTAAGTAATTACTTAGAAATGTTATGTGTTTGGGTTATTGGTGAATGACCCAAACGTAAATATAATTACGTGAAATGTTTGTGACTTTTTTTTGACGAATGTTATTAGTAAATTATATAGCTGCTATATTATATAGCTGCTATATTATATAGCTGCTATATTATATAGCTGCTATATTTCATGTATTATTTCTTTATTCGTTGTCATTAAAACGTTACAGTTGGAAAAGTAAGACTCCATTTTTGTAGTTCAATATACAAGGTGGAGACGACAATAAATTAAACTTCGTATATCTAATGACGTTTCCAGTCTGTATACAAAAACACATTCAAATATATCCAAGCGTTTACAGGCCTGCCGCTGGGCGCTTCACCGCCCGCGTGCAATACTGACAATTCCACCCCTTTTATACCCTCCTGCTTACCCTACTAGGCTTTTAGAGAGGAATTTGATGTTCGTCAAGTTGTTATGGAAGTGTATAAAAAAGGACAACTTTAAATAACAAACAATTTATTTTAAAATCTACAATAACACATAGATCTGGTACCTGAATGATTTTACAAAAAATTAACTTTTAAAATTGCGAATTCTGGTATTATTTGTTTGGTATCCAAACTATTTAATACTTCAGAATCTATCGAAATAATAGACAAATTAGTCAGTCTCGATTGATGCATAGTTGACTTTAAATAATTTTTAATCAACTTTAACTTAGAAAAAGATCTTTCTACAGATGCAACTGAAACTGGTAGAGTAAGATATATTCTTAATGCTGTTGATGTGTTTGGAGAAGTGGATATTAAATTATTTGTAAAAAGATATTGCAAAAGCATATAATTATCACTAGATTGATTTTTGCAAAATGCAGTTTCAAAGCTTTAAGTTCATTGTAGTAATACTAGAACAGTAATGTTACAATTATATTAACATAAATATGTAAACAGAAAACACGACTAGACAGGCTGTGCGTGAGAGGAGGAGAGGAGTGAAAACAAGTGAACGAAAGAATGTATGAATGTGTGTGTGTATGTGTGAATTGAATGAATATTTCGCACAGGCGAGCGGTGGTGACACAGATTCTCTTAGCTATAGGGTACTGTACGAAAACTATCGCCCAGTATGGCAGAAAGGGGAATTCCCAAACGCGCATAAAACGGTTATATTCATAACAGGGGAATACCCTCTTAGAGATTACCTACCTAAGTGGTTCGAACCTGGAAACTTTTGCGTTTATTTTCCATGTAGATCAATAGGTGTCGTTGTTAAGACATAATAAAAACGAATAGGTGCAAATTATGATAATGTTTTCAATAAAGAGAATTCTATATTTGCTGCCCCTTTGAAAGTGCCGGCCCTTGTGTGGTGCACACCTTGCATACCCGTTCCCGACGGGCCTGCGTTTAGTCACTTTAGCCAGTCGGCTGATCGGCAGAACCTAAAGTCGGCCTATCACTACTAAATAGTAAAATAGTTTGTTTGAAAAAATCGCTTCTTTAATTGCGGTGTTAGGATTTATTTAATAGTTTCAAAATACTCCTATGCGTTAATATTACCAGTGTTTTTATTTATTGTCGTATTTTTACCTCCATCTTGTATAATATAACAGTAGAATGTATAGTACCTACATAAGTTTTGAAATCTTATGCTTAACACCATCTCGCATATGACAATGATATTCAGTGACCTTTTAAAATGTAAAATATGCAGAATTTTGATATATAAAGTCTTGAATGAAAAAAATTGGTGAAAATAACAAAACTTGCTTTTAGTTTGAAACATGTTCGTTTTATTGTGAACCAATTTACATGAAAGTCATACAACGAATAGGAAATATTATACAGATTACGAATCAGTTACAGTTTTATATGGGTTACGTAGTAACATAGCGAGAAATCTGGGTTTAAACGCAAGTAGTCCGAAAGGGGGCGGGGCCTCGCCAAGATCGCCGCCATTATAGCGTTTTTTTTTGATTCGCGAATGCCAGTTGAAGGGATATGACAATGATGACTTTAGAACAGTATTTGAAGTATTACATATTTTATTGAGTTTTGTAGTCAGTTAAGAACTTAAATCGCTTTCTCATATACTGTGACTTTTACCATCGAACTATAATAATAAATAACTCCAAATGTTTTTCTATAATCGTTAACCCTAAACCCTTATAGTGGAAACTAATTAAAGTATGATGTGCGACGGTGGCGTGTGGACATGCCTATGACGTTAGCCGTTGATTAGCGAACACTGGTTTTTATGTCCAGCCATTAGGCGTTAAGTGACTCGTAAATGTGCCCTAGGAATAGTGCCAGGCTAACTGATTAGGACTTAGGAAATGGTTTACCGTTACTTGTGAATCACTGGCTGTCTGTTGAAGTTGACTGCTTCACATGGATTTAGCTAAGGCTGCTCTAAGGGAAAGGTCATTCGACTTTGAAATAGTGTCCACCAGCATAGTGGTACTACCTCCAAGGTTTTTGGTATTCGAAGAAAGATAGATATGTATACAGATAGATGGAATACTCTTTATTATGTATACCATAAGTATTACAGATATAAAAGTAGAAATTTTACAAGGGGTGACACAATGGGCGGCCTTATCGCTAAGAGCGATCTTTTAAAAACAACCTTTGGATGGATTAAGGAAGAAAGGAGAGAGAGTACTGCAGGTAGTCTGTAGTGGACCATTCATTTAAATGTTATACAATAAATTACATACATGAAACATTTACCTAGCTATATAAATATATTTATTTATTTATTAAAATTTTGTGCACAAGTAGGAGAAAGGCGGACTTAATGCCTGAGGCATTTTCTACCAGTCAACCTTAGGGTGATGCAGAGAGAAAACATGGCAGGTGCAACATAAGGAATAGATAACACGAAAATAACTATAAAATACTAGAATAAATACATAGATATATATACATACATACTTATAAACGGAATAAACTTCGTCAGGACAAATAACCAACGGTAGAGGAGAAATAACGATCAAAAGAGGAGAAAATGAATCCAGCAAATCAGCGCTGGGATGTTTCTGCCAACTTCTGACGTATATGCTCACGTGCCTTCACTTTAAATGACAACTGATTTGTTACCGTCCTGATGTTCAGAGGGGGCGAATTCCAAAGAAAGATTGCCTGGACAAAGAAAGAAGAGTGAATGAAGCCAGAGCGGCCAAAAGGACATCGTAGAAGACGATTGTTAGAGAAACGAAGATTGTTACTATGGGCAGAGCATAAATACTGAACATGGGAAGTCAAGTAAGAAGAAGAAGTGGGTTTGTCGAGAATAGAAAATATGATAGACAGAACCCTCACCTCTCTGCTCTGACAAATGGGTAACCACTTTAAAAGCAATCGGTGCGCAGATGCATTTTCACAATCATACTCATAAAATACGTACAAAAAAATATAAAAATGACGTTTAAGGAGAGAAATTATGTTTTTTTTTAACATAATTTTAAAAATGGTCAAAGATTGAGCACGCCTTATGGACACGGACAAGGCATTCCATAACCGTACTGCTTGAACTGTAAAAGATTTATCATAAAAACTGGTGGAATGCATCGGCATTTCTAGCCACAAGTTTTCCGATGACCTAGTTGTGCCTCAGTGAAACCGAGATAACTGATATTAGCGTAGTCAAGGATGGGAAGTAGAAGAGATTGTGCAAGCGCAGTCTTAGTGGCAGTCGACAGAAAGTGCTGAAATCGTCTCAGAGACTTGGCAGATGCAAAAATTTTGCGATATATGTCCTGCAGCTGGGGACTCCAAGAAAGATGCTTGTCGATCCAAATTCCAGGTTCTTGACTATTTCGTTGATGGCCAAAGATCGCCATACATTAAGAATTATTCTGCATTGCTGCGATTCTAGGCACGAACCTACGACCCGCGCAGAAACTTGTTCGGAGAAGTTCTGCAACTGCGTCGTTGGGGCTGTGTTGGGAGGCAGTCAGAAAGTAGAGTCATAACGAAATTCTTTTTATAATATTTAAACACATGTCTATCCCCTATGTGTTCTGGTTTATTTTTATGTACGTACTAGCTATTGCCCGCGGCTTCGCCCGCGTGGATGTCAATACTTCCCTATTTGAATCGGATTTTGTTCACAATTTCATGGGTTTTAATTTTATTTGCGCGAAACCTTAATTCTTTTTCTGAAATAAAAGTAGTCTAAGTTACTCTTTATAACATCAGCTATCCGCCAGTTAAAGTCCCGTCATAATCGGTCCAGCCGTTTTGGAGATTAGCCGGAACAAACAGACAGACAGACAAAAATGTTAAAAATTGCTTTTTTAGTATAGCAATCGTATATACGTATATATATATTTGTATAGAATGTATAATAGATGTAGAAAGGTCAGGTGCTCGCAACCGGCGTGTGTATAACCAGAGGGGCAATTCTCGTAGTTTTAAGAGCATTCACAGTCTGATTTCAGTCTCAATATGTCAAAAATACCTATCATTTCCCTACATTTTTGACATTTGACTGTCGCTGAGATAAGATTGCGACTAGATTTTGCAAGTTTTTAGTTACGGGACTTCAGATGTATGAACGTAAATGAAGCAAAAGGAGTATGTTAAGGATCGTAACAGGTGGCGTTCTGGAATTTCTGCCTTTCTGCATGGGAATAAAGCGTAATTTTGTGTTTGTGTGTATGAGTATGTATGTAATTTTCCTCTTTACTTTTTTATTAAACTGATATCCTACGTACTGAAGAATAAGTACTATTCTATTCTATATTCCTTTATATTAAAAAATATCCATGTTCGTCTGTCATACCTCACGTGACTATAAATACACCGGCAATAATTACCGGACAACGGTTTATGTCAAGCCATTACTAGTTAAGTGACTCATAAATGTTTTGTGTGGATGTAAAAACGTATGAAAGTTAAAGTTTTAATCATATGCCTGCCGAATGTATGGCGGTAACAGTGCTCGGTATTGCAGGAAATATTATAGTTGTGAATACTGGGTGAAAGGTTGGTTATGGTGCACTGAAATGGTGGCACATGTGCTTGTGTTTGGTTAAAAGGGGTTCGTAAAATATAATTGTTTTATTTTTCATTTTAATTACATGTATCGATGAAGTCAAATTGGAAACTAACGTGGTGCGGTCAGATATTTGATAGAGTTTCGTGTTGGAATATTAAAATTATCAAAAACAAAAAAAAAGAAATAATGGTACAAAATATGCCTTCATGTAGTGGCTGATAAAAACATAAAAACATAATTTAAATGAAAACAGAATATACTTTACGAAACATGATATCCAAATAAAAACAGAACACAAAATTAATTAACGAAAACCACAGTCAGATAAAATCCATACAAATCCACAGAAATGAGACACCTGCGTTTATTTCATATTTCAACATGGCTGAAATACGGAAATAAAAGCTGTACAATACGGTGAATATCATATTTCGAGTACCCTTTATTCGAGGAACAAAAAATCGTGGTTCATTCGTCAATATTCAGTGATGTTATTACATTACGAGGCTGTCGCGTGTCCCCGAGGGGCCTCGCTACTCTGTGCATACGCTGAGACGCGCACTGAACGGAAGAACCGACCTGCGGGGCAATTGCGTAACACACTTACAGTAGGAATCGGTTTCATTTTGACAGTTCAACAACATTCATTGCGTTATTTACGTTGTTGAGTATACAAATTTTTCAAACATGTGAAGCAATGGATTAGCAATTTGCTGCAGAATCATTCAGATTGCGATTGATAGTGTGTTACCCAGTCAGGGTGCAGGATTTGATCTGCTGACTGTTATGTTGGTGTTAACTTTTGTAATGTTTGTGTTTTGATTTAAGGATGCGATATTTCGTTTTGTATAGGATTGGTTGAGTTATTGATCATCATCTGATGGTAAGTAAGCTTAGAATTGTCCTATTTACTCGTAACTTAAAGATATTGATATTAGATCAGTACACTACTATTGGATTGTTTTAAATATTTAAAATAGTGTTATTGATAAGTTCGGGAAAAACAATAGTACCAAGACTTACTTAACGGCATTGAGCTTTGGATAAATCAAAGCAACCCATACATATAGAACTATAAATTCTTCTCCTTTCTTACTTAACTTTCCCACGACGTCTATCAAACAGCACTTAAACTTCAGACCTCTTTTAATCCACGTGTGGCTCATAAAAAACTATCCCACCGCGCGCTGTCGACGTCGCGACGCGGTTCATCCCCACTGCGCTCCTACCCTCACCTACTCGTATATTCTAAGGTGCGCAAACCACACACTCACTCTTTCACGTTACACCTCGTAAACTGTAAAGGGATCCCCGAAATTTATCTTCCACATCGTTAGAGCGAATAATGTTGCCGACTATTTTATTTAGAGATGTGAGTCAGGCAACGTGTTCGCCTCGAGATTCGCACTTTGAAGTCTCTGTGTGGAGACGTGGTTTAATAACGTAAACATGATTGATACTCGAAGGGTTTCGGGTTGTTTACAGTTTGTCGATTCCAATTATGAACTGTTAATGGCTTTTTATTGACAGATAAGTCAGTGATATCATACGTAAGTCGAATTCAAGATTTTCACGTATACGTATAGATGCTTTAACTAGTTCCCGAACCCCAAGATACAGACTAACTGTCGAGTTTGGGGCTCACTGGAAAAAAATAATTTGTAACCTGGCTATAGGTAACATAAACTATTTTCTATCTGTGCAGTCTAGACTATATTTTTGAAATAAGAAACTTAAATGTTTTTGGGGATATGGAAGTTAGAACACATATTTACAAGAACCATTTGTAGATTATTTATGATGCATTGGCTGGCCTCAGGTCTAAATCTGATTTGTTAATTCTCCTTGTCAGCTTAAAAAAAGTCAGCATTTATTGTGGTTCATTTTTATTAGTCGATAACTCGGTCGATATATAGTATGCGGGGATCCCCCGCAGGCAGGGAAATGACTAATGAAAGTCATAAGTATAACGCGGTCGGTACACCGTCAGTGGGGAATCCCCGTAGCGGGCGTAGCGACCAATGAAATTCATCGATCGGTAAAAAGACTCACACTCAATGAAAATGACCAATAAAAATGAGCCTGCAAAGCAACTGCCAAACGTGCGGTGCAGGTTCTCCGTATACGGCAATCATTCAAAATCGACTTCTGAAAACGGTTCCCTGCATGCGGGCCCTATGGCATTCATTACAGAAATCTTCCGCACCCCGCATACGAGCCCTATCGACCAATGAAATTGAGCCTCTACATTTCGAATGACACCTGCAATATTTTGCTCTCTATAAAAACAGTAAAATGCCTACATTCTCAATAAACAAGTACTACAAAGTACCGACACCAATAAATATCAACGGAAAGGTCACACCGAAAACTTTTCACGGATACTTATCACCAGTTAATACAGGGCCGATAAACATGGCAGCACATTACTCCGAATTAATGAACTGGCAACACTTCCATACTACTGTTTTACATGTTCAGTATATTGTTGGAAGTTTTCAGATTAAATAATAGAACTTGAAATGCAAGGGAAGTCGATTTTGACGTGCTCCTTTTCTAAACCCATTGTTAGGGCTTGCTTTAAGGGAGGGAATATTGGTGTTTTGTTTCTGTTTTGTTTGACCTCTATCTTTCTTTTTAGTAAGAAGTGAGATGTAGGTTTAAGGGTTGAATCTTTCCACAATTTCTTACTAAGCATTTTGTACTTGAAAGGAAATCTACTAGGATCCCGTTATCGGCCAAGGGACCGTCGATTAACAAACATTGACAAAAGATTTGGAATAGTGTTGTGTTTTATCAAAATATGATATTTAATGTGTCGCCATCTAGTGATAGGAATGTGTAATACTATTGTATTGTTTTATTTCTATACTTGAATAAATTCATTCCTTCTATTGTCATTGCACGCGTTGTTTCATTTTAGGTTACGTACGTAACGTATGATGCAAACGAGCACACATTCTTGCTCTCGAGAGTATTGTCAAGAGCAAGAATTTGCGCTCGATTGCATCGTATGTTGAGTCTAAGGTTTGGTTTATTTAGTTTTAAAAACATGGCACGTTGTTTAAAATATAAATAAATAATCACTAACTACAGTTTCAAAGGCCGATATCCGTTCATAATTGTATGTCTACTCAACATTCCTACTAATCCAGTTTTACAAACCTCCTCACGCCCATCGTACCCTGGTCCCTCGACACAAATATTAATCAATCATACCTGAACAAGTTCAATTTGTGGGGATCATAAAATCTCACCAAAACCCCCGGGTGATGTGTCATACGAATTAGGTGTTTGACAAGCCGAGTACCAGGGTAGCAAGAGAGTGGGTAATATTATTTTTATGATTGGGAAGAACATGTGGAGGGATCTGATTGATTTAGGTTTTTCGCCGTAGTACTTACGTAATATACCCTAGGTAAAGGTATCTTTTACGCACACTATGTTTCTACACATATTGAAGAGCGCACATTTGACAAGCTTTGAACCTTCGGCTACCCTATTGACTTTGTGGCCTAGTGTTTGGCTCTCTGTGATAAGGGGTTTATTTTCCGCATGGGAAAAATATTTCTTAATATATATAACTTTTTCCGGGTTTATGTGCGCATAATTTTGGCGAGGTATAAGACAGCTAGAGTACCATATAAGGTGTATATCTGAAGCGATTTAAGTAAAGTAACTTACCTATAAAGAACCTGCTATATAGCTCATGAACAGTGATAGGAATAGGTAGTGCTAATTTGCCTAAACTTCGAGGAAGGAAGTAACATGGAGTAGATAATACCTCCTCTAAAATCCCGGAATAATTTTAATGACGTTTAAATCCCGGGATTTAAAAACCACGAATTATTTATTGGACTTTATTTATAGATAGATAGAATACTCTTTACTATGTACACCATAAAAATTACAGATATAAATGTGTGTGTGTGTGACCCTAAAAAATGATATGATTTTTCAAATCAATAATTTGTAACTACAAATAAAGTCCGATAAATAATTCGTGGTTTTTAAATCCCGGGATTTAAACGTCATTAAAATGATTCCGGGATTTTAGAGGAGGTATTATCCACTCTATGTTACTACCTTCCTCGAAGTTTAGGCAAATTAGCACTACCTATTCCTATCACTGCTCATGAATTTTTAGATAAATATACAAGTCGCAGGATACATGATGACGGATATATATTTAACAAAACGCACTCTCTGAAACCCCCTGAACAACCTAACAAATATACAAGTCGCAGGATCCATGATGACGGATATATATTTAACAAAACGCACTCTCTGAAACCCCCTGAACAACCTAACAAATATACAAGTCGCAGGATACATGATGACGGATATATATTTAACAAAACGCACTCTCTGAAACCCCCTGAACAACCTAACAAATCTGAGAAAGAGCAAACGAGCATACTATTATAATTACGCGAGAACAGTAATGAGTTTGTTTGAGGCATATCGCGGCGCTTTGTGGGCTCGCAGCGGCGCGTGTCGCGGAAGCCGGCGACACAGAGTAGATATGTACAGAAGGCTGGCTCCATACAACGAACAAAAACACACATAGACACGTACGTGCGGCGATGTCAAACAAATGCCAGTCGTGAGCACGCTTGCTGTACGTAGGCGCGTGTCTATGTGTGCGATGCGTTGTCACTCATTGTACGAAGCCGGTCTTCTGTGCCTGTTTATTTTGTGGAGAAAGCCTGTGAGATCTCATTTATAACTAAATTAGTTTTTGCAACGTGCGCGATTATAAAGTGGCGCTGCTTTAACGAGTGCTGCCTTGAGAGCGTTTAGATTTTGTATATTGCTACTGGAAATGTAATTTTTTTGTTATGTAAATATTATATACCTAGTGTTATGTAGTGCCTCCTAGTAACTTTATTTTGCCTCTCATAGTAAATATGATAGCCTTTGGTAGGTAGGCTACGTATTAAAAGAAAAAAATAGTCAATTAATATCAGAGCCCACCGCTTGACTATCTATTCTCTTCCTTATTGGTTTATTAATTATTCAACTGCGTCGGTCTATCTGAAGTATGATTGTCTTTGAAATATCACCTTATTGTAAAAATTAAATCATTTATTTCAAACAGGCACTTTGGAACGTCAAAATTTACAAAATTGATTCTAGTCGCACCTTCCGAAAGGTAGTTTCGTATGGAGAAGAATAGGCAAGTACATTTATTGTAAAATTATATGTGAAGACGATGCCCCTAGAATGAAGTTACTAGACCACAATAGGTAAACAATTAAAAATGAAGTAATGACAGATAAATTAAATTGAAAATACAAGTCACGCTATCAAAACTTGGTTATAGTAATACGGTTTTTGAACAACCTTTCTTTATCGCTTAGCATCTAAATCACAACTTCGTTCACAAAAATTGCATGAAAATCAAACTCCCGAACCGAAACTCGATCCTAAAGTATTAAAAATTAAAACCTAGTCAAAAGTTCCCGATAAACTTTCCGATATAATATCGTATATAAATAAAGGATATTTTTCCGAAGTTTTCTGTGAGCTCGATAGCAGGGGGAGAATTGTGCCAGGGGTGAAGGGGAGGGGGTAAAGGAGTGTACATTGAGGAAACAAAACGGATCAGCTTGTATCTAGCTCTCACAGAGACGAGGGGGGCTCAGATGGACGCAGATGCAGATTACCTAGATGCAGTGGATGGATTTTATTCTAAATTTTGTATGGAAGGGTGAGCAGGAAACATTCGTGGAGTATGGCGCATGACATTATGCATAGCTTATTGAAAAGGTAAGATGAACGTTCAGCCAATTACGCAGTTACGTAAATATCTGTTCTTGCTTATAATAATAAACAATAATAAATGACCAAAGAGTTTTTCTACTTTCTTATATATTACTCCAGATATTTAGATATTTTAAAATTCAGTCGTAAAACATTCAAAATATTCCGATTAATATAAATCGAATCTTTACTAACGATCCAATCAACAAGGAATTAAGGGCAGATTTCACCAATGTAACTGAACGCGATCAGCACATCTAAACTACATTCAAGAGCTGTCAGTGTCATTATTCCAACAAAAATAATGACTCTGACAGCCCTTAAACGTGATTTATGTGCTGATCGCGTTCAGTTTCATTGGTGAAATCAGCCCTACAACAATAATAACAGTCACAACAGTCAATAATATCAGTCCACATCCAGCGTCTACATCTCCGCGCGGGTTGCCTGAACCGGCACAGACGATATGAGCACCTTATTTTTCGCACATTACACTTTGAAATTGTTTGAAATATGTTATAGCCGTCATCGCGCGAACGAACTTGTTTAAACACTAACGCGAGTGCTGTTTTCTTTACATAACATGTTTTAAACTATTTTAAACTATGTGTTCTGACGTAGACATCTGAGGTTGTTTTTTCCGGTTTACTGGTGTGGCTAGTTTGTGTTTTGTGTCGTTTTCTTTTGTATATTTTTGTTGCAAACGTTACTAAGACGTAACTTAAAATCATTTATTTAAATTAAGTTAAGAATCAGCACTTTTTGAAGGGTAAAGTTTCTAAAATATAGCATCCTACACTCCCACCCTTAACAATATACAAACTAATGTTACTAACCCTATATGAGCTTCACTCGAAATAAAGATTTTTGAATTTGAATTTAATCACTACCCTTTACTAAATCTGGGAAATGATATACGTATATCTTTAAATGTCTGAAAAAATGTTTCATAAAATCTATGAACTATTGTTTATATTTCTACCAGGCACTTTTTAAATTGCTCCTTTACATTCAAATGTAAAACGCTTTACAACTAGCTTCGTCTCTCTGACTGACCGACTCCTTGACAGTTAAAATATGCCTGTAAATGGTTTAATTGAAATACATGCGCTGAGTTTGTGTTTAGTATGAGGTGACTCATGGTTGTTTGAGTTCGTACACATGCAGTCAAGTAGAGCCAACCATTTTTCTTCACGAATTTCATAACAGACTCCAAAATTTTAAATCAATTTCGTTTCCCAATTAAAACTAAGAATACCGTTCCTACCGTGCGCTGAGTTGGTCAAAAAGTCGTTCACTTCGTATAGCGCTGATGTAAATTTAATTCACTCAATTTTGTTTGCATTTCAAACCTTTCCCGTCGAATTCTGATTAGTTTCAATACGTTTTATTGCAATTATATTGTGTCGTGTGCCATGGAATTAGGTAGTACGGTATTATGTTCGAAATGCATTCGCTGAATATTTGAACGTTAAGAGGAGTGAATGGTTTAATTTGCTGTTCCGGTACATGTTTAATGGATGTTTAGGAACAGCTTTTGCTATTAATTTCAAATGCATTAAATGTTTCGGGGAATGAGACTGACGATAGAGTGATAATTTGCTAATGAGAAAGTTCAAGCGTCGAACAAAGTATTAAGTCCGCCTTTGTACAATTTTACTTACTTGTACATACAGTTTAAATAAATAATAAATATAACTGATAGTCCTTGTATATGTATAAGTGTAGATATATATCTTCCTTATAATGTTACATTATTTAACTTCAGCACATTATAAACCCAATATAACCTTACACAATGTTAAACTGCTCAGTTTATCTTCAATAATGCACCGCCAACGAGCACATTATAAATTTATTTACTGGCAAGACAACGGTCTACGAACGGTCTACGTTATTTCGTAGCACGCTACGAAAGTGCTACGATACATCTACCTCGGTGATCGCTACTCGCTCGAAGGTTTAGCTACGAAATAATTGAATGAATTGGAACAACTTGTGAGACAAAATGAACATATAAAACTTTTATCATTTTCCTTGATAAAATACGAAGGGAAGAAAAACAATGACAAAGCGATCAGCCGATAAACAAATACATAAAGGAGTTAACACGGAATTCCGATGAATTCTCAATAAAGTTGAAAAAAAAGCGTAGACTGTAGATGTTCGGGTAAGAAAGATCTGGGGATCACAAGACAGACTCGGTGGCACATGTTAACGGTTCATATGTGGCTCAGGTTATAGGCGGTAGCGGGAATGATTCCTAATGACTGATAAATCATTTTCACAAGCTTTGCTAGAGGTTAGTCATTTTCGACGGTTGGTAAATGATGACAGGCATTGCTACACAGTGGCTACATTTTATGATTCAGTTGTATTATGTACTCAAATGTTTTCTGCATTGTACAGTATATATTTCAAACAGGGAGAGTTTAGCTCAATTCATACGTCTTTTAGTAGGTTCAAGTTTTTGTTTGGACTACATTATCCGGGCCTCAAAAAAACTCTGTGTATATATACCAATTTTTATTACTAGGAAATAGGACTAATAGAGAAGTATTTAAGAAAAATACATGTTTCGCCGACCCCGATTAAATTGAGATAAGGGCAAGAGATGATGATTTAACTAATAAATTTTATTAAATATTATTCTAAATTGATTTCGAATGGTTTTTCGGATGTCCCGCTCCCCGCTCATCTCTTACAACCGTCAAAGTTTTAAGAGTGTCATTTTATTAAGTCTTCGCACAGATCGCGATCGGATCGAGAGCTGACATGTGTCGCCGACGTGTTGGGGATTCCTCTCACGACTGCCTCTAACGTCCCTCTTTTAAAGAACAATGCTTTGCAGAGTACTCCCCGTTCTTATGAGGTTGAGTGTTTCGAGTTGAAGTGATTAATTATTTTGTTTTTTTTTTGGGTTGGGAAATAGAATTTGTAAAGATTTTTATTATCAAGTACCACTTTTGTTTTCTTGTATTTAGGAGATTTGGAAACAATATATTTTATCGTTTATGAAGTTGCATTTATGACGATGACATGAATACAACAAAGTTTTTTCAATATTGTATATTGATTATTCCCTAGCATTCATAAGAAATCGTCGTCATGATAACATCGTATCACAGTATCTAGTTTGAAATTAAAATTACAGAAAAGAAAAAAAATAATTAACCACCTCAATAAAAAGACCCCGACAAAAAAGACGACCTTAAAAATTTTATTTCAAAAAATCAATGTTCACGTGAGGCGTTTATCGCCACTCGCATGCATCCGGCAGATTGAGGGTTAAGATTCGCTCGTTTGTATTCAGCGCGCGCCTTCGAACGCGAGGTAACCCGCCCGTGCCGGCCGGTAAAAGTTTCCATCGCCGACGGGTCCTAAATACCGGGAGATTCTATTAGCGTATCGATGTTTTATGGCCGAATGAGGGTCCTCTGATATTCGACGGCGACATAAAATTATAATTTATTGGTAAAAACGGATTTTTTTTTATTTTAATAAAAAAATTCCTTTTGTCGGGTATGTGATATTGGGGATTTTTGGTATAGTTTTTTTTATCGTTCTTTTGTCTTTGAGTTTTAGTCGATCGATGTACATATAAGATAACCTAAATTTTTCCTAAAATATATTAAAAGAGTCCTGTGTTTTTAAGCGCCCTTCTTGCTTTATACGGGCACGTTTAACAGAACCGTAAACCCAAAAGAAAACACTTCAACAGAAGCGAAAACAACCAAAACAAACATCATAGCTCACCATTTAAAATTTAGAGAAAACGCTCACGAAATCCACGAAAATTATGTTAAAGAAATCATTACACTTTCATAGATATAGCACATACAGCACACCACCCAAGTTTGTTCTCAACATGGCAAATAAAAAGAACTTTTTACATCAAAACTTTATTTCGCGTTCCCCGCGCTGATTCGTACGTGAGCCCGACTATATTTTGCGCTGATTACTGTGTCTTGGAAGTATATGTGAACTTTTTGCCTCGAAGTGTATTTTTTCCCTTTCGTCTTGAGACGAGTCGGTTGCATTTCTGTTTGGCTGCGTCATTTTAAAAAGCGGTTTACGATTTTTGTTGTTCTATTCTTGTCTTGACGTTTGGATGTTTACGTTTAGCTTGAATGTTTGGTGCTGTATTTTGCTAATCTTTTTTAAGGCTTGTTTAAATAAGACAGAACACATAAATTTTTACAATTCGGCGGGTCTGAATAGTAGGCGAGAGTATAGATAAAACAGATGAGTATTGAAGCATGGCACTAAGCGCATACCTATTAGTGGAATGACATTATGGTCGTACTTAGTGATAGCACTGCTACCACTTGGCTGATCACACTACCACTGCTTTGATATAATCTAATACCGTAGCAGATTATGTCAAATCCATAAGGAGGAAGCGCTAAGGTAGCCCGCGAAATTCAAATTTTCTTACGATTTTTGCAATTTGCAGCTCAGTGTCTGGGTGTATGTTGATATGCTTCTCCACCATAACAAATGTGTATTTACAGAATTACAATCATTCGAATTAATAATACAACTTCTTAAGTTAGTATAATCCTCAAATGTCAAGATTTCATGAAAGTCATTCAATAGGGTTACTTGGTTTTAGAGAGTTGTATTGAAAGAAAGAAAGAAAGAAAAATAGGTTTATTTGTCACAGAAATAATACAAATACAAAAAGATAAGAATAATCAGAAAAATAAAACAAATTAGATCCACATTATAATCACGACTTTTGATGACTTTAATGATTATAATTAAGTAAACACATAATTGTTACTGTCGCGAATGATATTTTAATCAACATGCAACCTTATTGAGCTGCAAATTGCAAAAAACGTAAGAAAATTTGAATTTCGCGGGCTACCCTGGCGCTTTCGCCTTAACGCAATACGTAGACATCACACACAAAACAATAGACAATCTTCTATCCTTACTACCGATAAACAAAACACAATCTTAAACCCGATCCTCATCGAGTACGCTAAACTAAGTTTTTCTCTCCATAATCAGTACACTATGCATCCAGTATAATGAGGTGCAAGGAACTCGATACGCCGTCTAATACGTTCGACTAGTTTAGACTGGGTTCACACGATCGTCGAGTGTTTGCTAAGAACGTCGAATTTCTTCTGTACTAATGAATTTTAAAGGATTGTTTTCAAGGTATTTGTTTGGTTGTTGAAAGGATTTAAATAAGATGATGTTTTAAGCGAAATAAATTGTGATTGGAATCTCTACAGAATACAGAATTGTACTTTCTGATCATGCACATTTCGGTGTATACCGTAGTGTGAAAGAAAATACAAAATTATTTTTAAAAATAAATTGAGAATATCGTCTGTGTAACATTTTTGAATGTCAATCTTTCCTTCAGTTAAGAAAAGAAACAGAGCAAAAGAAAATATTACTCGGATAATAATTAATAAAATATAATATTAATTCCTAAGAATCAGATTTAAGTAATACAAATGGAAGTCAAAAATTTACAGCCTAGCTGATGAAACATAAATTAATTTCGACGCCGCAAACGCGTTTTATCTAAAAATTTAATTAGTCTCTTTTGAAGGCCTACCGTCATATTGTGGCGATATTAAAAGTTGACGGCAATCAGCGATATATTTACGTTGTTAGTCATACTAATGAGTGTACTGAGAAGACCTTTTAGTCATTTTAAGTCCCGTTGCCAATTATCTGCACACAACAGAGAATGTAAGCTTTATTTTAATTGGGCAAAAAACTTGCAACATTGTAAGACGTCTAAATGAGTCTTTGAAGGTTTCAAAAAAATATTATTTCTAGACTTAGAAGTTAGATGAATTGTAGGTATTAGAAGCAGTGATTGTGTTCAGTTCAGAAAACAGCGTAACACCAGATAACGTAGATTACCAAGAGACCTGAAAACTGCCTAAAACTTAAATTTTAATGGACAATAACACTTGCAAATCCATAATGAGCCGATTAGCATCAAAATAATTCCCAATCCACCTATATGTCCCCTAATCAGATAACCCGATAGGCACAGGGTATCTACAATAGGTCTAAACTACAGTTGGTATTACCGATGCACTAACAAAGCCAGTTTTCGGGTTTCGCCATCAGAGGCATCAGTGGGCCATTGTGTAAAAGTCGTATTGCTAATGGATTAGCGGTGGCCATCGCGCACAATAGATGTAGTGCATCTGGATGGAACGACACGCGGAAATTGGACAAAATTGATGTTCTGTGGTCGGTTTCCAGTTTTGCATTGTCCGATATGTCACGCGAGATTAATGGATTTTTTATGTTGGTCTGTGTCTGTGTTTGGTAAGTTTTGTGTGAATTCTATGATTATATTAGCGATATGCTCGCGCATATCGCTAAAGATACTAAATATTGTTTAGACGTGATACAAGTTTTGTCTAGCGGTCTCAAGAACAATCAATTAAACATTCAGTAGGATGAAATAATTAGATAATTGAAAAGCTGTTCCGATAGGTTCAAAAGTTAATTAGTTGTTAATGACATTATTGGCGTTCACTTTAGGGCGATGAAATCGAAATCGTAGTATTCTGGTGATATTTCTACTTTTACTTCATTACAGTTTTCACTATTCAACGAGGAAACTCGCACAGTTTGCTGTAGTAATAAAAATTGTGACCGAATTTATCCAGAATCTTCCGCCAATTATTCTCAAAAGAATTATTCTCGGTACCTTTAAAGTAGCGCTTCCAGCATATTCGGTGACATCCATGTAATCATTATACACATATTGTACATCATTAGTGAATAGCACTTCGTGTATTGTCGTGTCGACCGATACGGCTTAATAGCTTCGTTTTATTTTCACCTTTTAATGAGCACTTTAACAAAAAGCTTTAAAATAGACAATATATTTGGCCTTTATTATTGATGATGGCTGATTTAAATATGAGGTGGGCCGCAGATTCATGTTTTATCTGTAATTTACAAACGGTAATGATTGTTATTCGCTGATTGTGTATGGTTGATGTGCTGTGGTTAGGCTGAAAATGGAACACCGCGTAATTTCTGTGCTGTTCCAGGAGATGAGTCGTAAATTAGATTGTGGTGGTCTGAGTGCAGTTGTACTGTGTTGAGCTACTGGTGTTTGACTGTGTTTGGGTCGCAGCCACCAATAACACAGAATGATGGTTCACAAGTGATCAGTTTTAATTACATTTATTTTTATGCGATTTATTTCATTTACTTGTATGTATCATTCAAAAAAGTACCTTGCTTAAGTTGTCGTCAGGTATATCTACGTAACAAGTACCTACCGTTTATTATTTCAGAGACATGTTCTGGTAACATATTGTAGCCCAAATAAAGCAGGAAGTAACATGTCAAGTTGAAATAACTTAGAAACGAAGACGAACGGATTCCCTTCGGAGCGAAAGTTAAAATTACATTAATTGAATTTCAGTGTTCCTGCGATGCTGTTTCATTACTCAGTGATTTATGACAGCTGTCTTAACTTTACTAATTAACGCAATTCATATTTTAGTTTTTCACAATACAAATTAAACATTTTTGAGTTTCTTATGTCGGTGTTTGACGTTCAGTTTTAGCTCAGAAGTTGGGGAGTTAAAGTTATTACATTTATTTATTTTTAGATGCAGTCTACTAGCAATTTATAAAAAAAAGTAACACGTAATGCTTTTGTCAATACCTAATCATAATTTATTTGCCAAAGACAAACAACAAATCAATCCAGCAGTGTCTAACTGAATCAAATGTGATGGTCAATTTGCCTTTTTCACTAGCATGAAATTTGACAGACGTGTAACTTGGAACCTGGGCTGAAAAATGTTAAAACTATTTACACAAATGGAGCTACTTGCCCATCCCTAGTGTAAACATAATACCCACCCTGACTGACACTTTAGTCTACCAGGGGACTACAGGAGCTAAAAGTTTATGATCCACTGCAGTAAACAAAATCAGAAAAATATAAAATATTTTTCAGGATATTTATTATATGCTAATTAGATACAGGCACAGGCTAGTTACAGGCTTCTTCTGGGTAAGCTCGCTCCATCGTAGAATTTGTCTCTGTCATCTCTGACCTAGACTAGAGTCAAGAGCAAAGCTATCTCAAATAAAAAAAAAAGATAGTCTGTTGAAAACATAATGCAACTAATTTGATAGGATAGAAAAAAATCACGAAGATATCTCTATAAACTTTCAGCGATTAGAAACAATACTGATATACATGCATGCAATCATTTTGTGTTTTGTTTGATTGTACATGCAACATATCAACGTAATAGTGTTTTAATTTTTTAGTTCAATCAATAGATTTTTTGTAAATAGCAAATTGCTTCATATTTTACAATAAATTACCAGCGTTGTGTCATCGCACTTCTCTTTCTTTTCTATGCAGTTCGACAGTGACCGCGCTATAGCTGCTGTCAGCCTCTCTAGGGATTGACAAATCTTATCACAAGACTTTTCCACGTTTTTAATAAAAATATTCTCTCGACTCGAATGTTATTATAAATAAAATACAACAACGTTTAATTTGTTTTCGGCGGAGCCTGGAGGTCGAAACTTAAGTAGGTACTTAGCCATTGTAAGGCCACGTCACATTGTAGAATGTTGCTATTGAAATAAATAAATGTAGGTAAAGATAACGACCTAGGTATATAAAACTCTTTTCTGAAAAAGCAATTGTTTAAGATTGAGTCTCATTAGTGTATACCCGGAGGATCAGTTATGAAACTGTTAGTTAAATGCGTGGGCTCAGATATATAGGCACTGTTTAACGAACACAGTACAACATGGGGGGTAAACAGTCTTATATAAGTTGGTTCGCACAGCACTGCTACTAATATAATATGCCCTTACATTCACTTGAAACACACAATGTTATTTCTAAAACTGGGTTCCGCATACTCTGTGTATTTTATGTTCCCTAAAGTTTTACTTCGTAATAAGAAAGTGCGCAACACATACAGCAATACGTTACAAACGCAAAAGAGATAATGTGTAGGCAGCCAAAATTTGTCTTATATACACGTCACAATTAGTTGACGAACAAAAGTCCCTGAGAAGTTGCGCCGCTGTGCCAGCCTCTTAATTGGCAAAAGTTTCTTGTCGACGAAAAACTGGGGGAGAGCGCCTCTGAATGAACGGATGAACGAGTGAACGATCACAGGAGCGGGAGACGCCGAGAGGTGTAATTAGTCAAAAATTCCCGCTAGGTATCCGTGCTAGCTGCCACTGTAGGAATAGTAGTTAATGTGTTTCGTTGCCAAGGAAATTACGCTTCTTCGAGATTACTGTCAGTGCCAGACCGAATTTCTGGCTCCCGGCAAGTAAAGTAGGTAAGTAAGTATGAAAATTCGGGAAAATAAGGCCGATAAAATCATACCACAAAGTCCGTATGTAGACACACTACACATACTGAAAATTGACAAGGGAAAAAAGCAATTGAGAATGTGTAAAGAATGTAGGGCGCTCGGGTACCTATATAAATTCACCTGATCAAACACAACGAGCTCGCAGAAAGTAGATCCAAGACTGTTTACTATTTATTGGCAAGTCTTTGAAGAGGGCCGTAATAATCAAAGTTCAAAGTGACTATTACAGTCAATCGTTAGAACCCAGTAATGGAAAAAATATTCAGGTCAACACACCAGTAAATTATGAAGTACTCGACTGTCAAAGAAGAAGTTCGTGCATAACATCGTAATATATGTCGCACAAAAACAAATATTAGTACATTTCCTCATGGTTACGATCAAAAAGTTAATGAGTTTTTTTTATAGCTACACAAGTATAAAAACTCGCGAACATTATGACGAGCAGTCGTCACGTAATAAAAGCGGAACGGTACAAAATATGCTCAGAAAAATGAGCGTCACAGCGGGACAGAAAGACGTACAGTTGCTCTCATTAGCCTCTAATTACGGGGTCCGAGCCGAGCGCCGCCAACCGCCGGCGGAAATTCAAATTTAAATTTCGTACGTTCTACTCTTGCAAATTGCGATTTTTCACCAATAAAAAAAGACAATACCGAACCGAAATTTTAAACGGTTATTGTTTCCTTTTTATGTTAATGGCTCGTATTGAAATTTTGTAACGGATGTTCGGAAATCGGCATCGGTCGTTTAACTCCGGTAACGGTCGGACAAGATTGAGTTCCCAACGTTTTTATTGTTGTTACTCGCTTTGTTCGCGTAACGGCCCTTAATTGTTTCTCTTTTTCGAGAACACTTCCCTATAAAAGTGAGGGCTCCTTTCGAAGAGATAGTACAATATAAATTTTCTCATCAACTCGCAGGCTCTTTTAATAAAAATATAATAATCTCCCTCTACGGAACACTTCATTAAGGCACTCAAAGAGGCTCCGCGGCGATTATCAGTCCCGATAGCGTTTAGCATGGCAGCACCATATTATATTAAAATATTTTTTTACTGGCAAACTCATCTTTGACCGCGAGCGGTGGGCGAGGCTCTCCCCTACTTTTCATAATTATCACTTCCCCCTGTCATCGCACCGGTTGAAATCGCGTATCTTTAATTTCGCCCGTCGCTTCAGCCCCGAAATTCCTCGCATTCTTAAGAATTAAAGCTGGTGATAAAGGGAGCGCTGTTACTTTTTATTAGCGACGACACTAATAACCGTTCTCCCTGTCCTCGCGTGACAGTTTTATACTACACAAATTAGAAAGCAAAAACGTCCGAGTGGTTTTCTGCGGCAATCCGTAACAAAAGGGAGCGGGAATGCGCGAGGATGACTTTGGATAAAGCGGGCTATCCGTGAGCCGTTTGAAAAGAGTTAGGCGTCGAGCATAGACGCTTACCAGGGCATGAGCGGGCTAGCTCGGCGGGCTCGGGAACATTAAAACGTTCCGCGCGCTCGCCCGCCTCGCCATGCGTGATGCGAGGCACCGGACCATCATTTTAAAACTGAGTTTTGTTTATAAACGTCACGATGTCTGTTCTCTTTTATTTCGTACGGCTTTTGTTTTTATTTGGGTGCCTGTGCCGCACACTCGCCGCGTGTCGTTTACGTAAATCAGACGTGCCGTTAAAAATAATGGCGCGAACTGTAATGGATGTAAAATTTCAGCGTTATGGTGGTATTGGGGTGTTCATTGCGTATTACGTATTAAACTGACACGTGTTTATGACACGCAATTATTGTTAACTTTCAATTATTGTCAGTTCGATTGTTTGACAGTTGTTTCGCGATTGTGTGGGATTGTTGAATGTTTATTTGTAGGTTTATAAAATGGTTATGAATGTACTGAACATTTCATATATAATATGAAGTTAATTTCACTACAATGTTGTTAATGATAATGGACATGTTCTTGTCAACCTTATTGATAATTCGAGTAATCAGATATGGATGTATCCTATGACTGTAAAGTTTTACAATGCGTTACGAAATGAAATAATTTTCACACTGACAGTTAGGTATCTGTGCTATTTTTTTTTTATAAAGGTGAAAATCAAAGAAAAAAATGTTAAATAACAAATCAAAGTAAAATGCTTACCTCGATTTCTAAGCCCATAAAGTTAAGTAGAAAATAGAGCGATCTCCTTCAACTGCCATTGAACTACATTCACAATAACTTATCCTGTAGGGATCAGGGGATAAGCAGATAAGAAGCTTTGTGTACCGTTTTGTTGTTCGTACTTTGTAAGTAGGTACATGCCGCGGCTGTGATGTGAAGAAAATGGTGAGAGCTACCTGACGATAGATCTATAAAAGGTGCGGGTACCAAAAACATCTGGGAAAAAAATTCAATTTACGAGTATACGTACCTATTGGATTCTAGGCATGTCTGTCTACCCACTTATACCGAATTATTAATTTATTTGGTGATGTTTTAGCCTAGTAAATATGAGGCTTTCATAAAAACAATATAGGACCTATATTCACATCCAGCAATTTACCTATACTTATTGTAATGCAAGGTACCTTCGCTAATCTAATTAATTTCTATCTTCTCCAAACACAGGTACACTCATAACATCCACCAATAAATTATGTTCAGAGCTACTCATTTAGTAAAATGAGTGCCCGTGTAGTGAATTCCGGGCATGATTTCCAAAGCGGCCCTCGGGAGCGAATTAGTGAACCAACGTGACCTTACTGAAGATTTTTTGTCATGATGAAATATTGTGCTGCCTTCTAGTGCTGGAATTTTCGCGAGTGATTATATTGAAACATTTGTTTTGTCTCCTTCGTTAAAGCGTTTAAACCAATTTCGTACTGCGCGATCAGTAGTAGTGTTTGGGCCAAAAAACGGTGTTGATCTTATTTGCCGTTTCCCTCGAACTAGTTCCCAATTTGTGTTCTTATAAGTAAATCGCTCGAAGATGTTGTTGATCCATTTTGTCAATTTTAACTAAATTCCAGTAACGAGCTCGCGCTTATTTATTTGTTTATTTATTTAAACTTTTCACACTTACAAAAGTACAAAGGAGGACTTAATGCCTTAGGCATTCTCTACCAGTCAACCAAGGGTGGTGAAGAGATGGTGAAGGGTGGCAGGTGCTCTGTTAGAAATGGAACAATTTGTACATAAATAAGTTATAAACTTATAATACACATACATACATATTTACTATAATATATACCTATATTATATATACCCTATGTGAAAGATACGAGAACATTCTACCATGTACTAGATTTATTCTAGAAAATTTCCGAGACAACTGGAAATATTAAGGAAATTTAGAAGTGGGACAAAAATTATGCAACAACCCAATATTTTCGAGATATCAAAAAAGGTATAGTTTCTGATATGTTTTCTTTCGAGGCATTAAGTACCTCTGTAAAGATTTTTTTCAACTGAAAAATTGATAAAATAATAATGTAATCGTAACTTAATATTATAAATGCGAAAGTGAGTTTGTTTGTTTGTTTGTTACGCTTTCACGTCTTAACTACTTAACCGATCATCATGAAATTTTGCATACACATTGTCAGAGGAACAGAAAAGGACATAGGGTACCTTTCAAACAGAAAAAAGACTGTAAGACACTGAACGCGAGCGAAGCCGCGGGCAAAAGCTAGTATAATTATAAAACAATGTACAATTTGAATCTGACTGAGGTCCTAGACAAAGACCCTTTCTTATCAGCGATAACGATGATAGAAAAGTTAAAAAATGTTGGATGACACAAGCTCCCGAAAACCCAACTTATGTCAATCCTATTAAAAATCATTGTAGCAATCTTTGAAAGCGATTGCCACTTGTCTAGGCCAATTGTACGTGTGTAACCCTTTCAGGCGCATAAAGCACGTTACGCTGTTGGCCCCGGCTGTCATTCGTGGATCTTTGACAATCGTTACGGGTCGTCATAAGCCCGAAAGTTTGACAACCAGTCTTACCAAGTGGTATCGTATTTCCCAGTAACTGGGTTGTGGAGATCAGATACGCAGTCGTTCCATGTAAAATACTGGTATTCAGCTGCATCTGGTTAGACTGGAAGCCGACCCCAACATAGTTGGGAAATGGCCAGGCAGATGATGAAAGCGCACTTCATTCGAGTGAATAATTTTATCAAAAGTTACTATCTGAATATAACAATGTAAACGAGGCACGATGCGGCTTGTGTAACCCCGGCTTTATTTACTTTCTCAAGAGGCTTGTTTTTACAATGGCCCAAGTTGAATGTTATCGACTTTTTGACTTTTAACGACTATTTTATACAACAATATGATAATTAAGAGAGCTTTGTTGCTTTTAAATGTTCTGTGACGAGATACTGTAGAGGTAATGTCGAGTTTCAAATTATAAAGCACCTTTTTTCTGTTTGTCTTTTACTTTTGTTACATTTAGATGATGTCTTAATTTACTGCTTGAGGGGCTTATTAGTTATTTATTGGTTATTAGTGACTTAATTATTAACAGAACATAACATAACGTCACGCCTGTATTCCCCAAAAAGTTAGGCAGAGGTGTACTTATAATACATGTACATTTCGCCAGTTTTGTTTTAAGTCCTACGTAATAGGGGACGAGCCTATTGCCATCAGCCGGGCAAAAATCCAGAGTCCGGGCTGCTACTGAGAAATTCCAGATGGAAAAACCTAATAACATTTTGCTCGACCCGTGAATCGAACCCAGGAGCAGCTCAGCAGGCTCAGCAGTAGCGCTAGCGATGAATAGACCAACGAGGCATATTTTGATTTAATGGAGTTACAGTTAAAAATCGGCAATTATTTTTTGTTTTTCGTGGAAGGAGTCCTAGTAAACCATTTCATAAGATAACCACCATTTTCCATCTCTTGTTTATCGCATTAATATTTAATTTTATAAGTATACTTTTGTCACATATTCAACACAACCTACAGTATTTATAGGGTGATACACAAGTATGCGTCATCGTAATGATGCAACGACGATGACACATCGAGACGAGGGAGACGCGTCACTCGAGCTTAGTCTGCTACAGATCATTAGTTATGTACTGCAAGTCACACATTCGTTTGTAATATTAGCTAGAGAATATGTTATTGTGTTTATTTAGTGTATTAAGAAAGGGTTAGACATCAGACCGTCTGGCGAGAGGTCGTGAGTTAAACCACTACATTGAGTAATTTAAACAATACTTCAAATAAGACATAGTTTAAGTTACAATATTGCTCATAAGCAACTGTATAATTATGCACTAGAAAATGTGTTATTTCTAGGAAACTACATGCGTAAAAGATACTTTATTTACCTCTTCACCGTTAACATTATCTTTGAAGTTAATTTAGATTAATTAGCAACAGTTCCGTTTGTTTTTTTTAGTAAGCTATACTTTTACCTCCTTACTAATAAACGTTGTATAGCGTCTGTATAGTTTGTCTTCTTCTTTCGAAAGTCAAATTACTGACGACTGAAAGAGAGAAATCGGTGTGTAACTGACTGCTGTGTAACGGAGCGGTGTTTTAAGTTATGGCGCTATTAATGGGAGGGGTGGTGTAAGGAGAGATTTGATTGAGAGGTGGTTTGTGCTATATAATATGTCCCGGAATTAACGCATAACCTCTTAAGGGGTCATTGTACTCATCATTGTGAACAACTTTTACTATAGGCAGCATAATCATAATCAGCCTATACACAGGCCTCCTCTCTGTGAGAGGGAGTGGGCCGTAACCCACCACGCGGGCTCAGTGCGGGTTGGTAGATGTCACATGTCTTCGAATCTTTGGTTCTAGGACATACCGGTTTCCTCACGATGTTTTCCTTCACCGCTTTGAGAGCAGTGGTAATGAAATAATTTACACAAAGTAAAGCACCTGTCGGGGTTCAAACCTACGACCTACAACTCGTAAGTCACAGCTGTTACTACTGGGCCACCGCTGCTCTGCTTTACTTGGGACCAAACGTGAAATCGCGAAAAAAATCTGCTGTTCCCTACATTTATGTTCGCATAACTCGTCAAAATGTAGGAACCAGCTGATTTTATTTACGCGAAAACAGGTTTGGTTCCGTAGTAAAAGTTGTTCAGAATGATGGTCCAATGACCTCTTAGGAGGTTGTGCATTAATTCCAGAACCTGTCGTATATACAATTATACACGTATCGTCGTAGACGTAAACCTGAGACGTTGTACGGTCACGTATGTAGAAGAGCATACAGTGTGATATAGTGCCAAGGCAGAAATAAACAGAGCATTAGCTATTTAGAGATTTTATTTGTCTCATCATCCGCCTTGCCTTTTCCCGGCTATGTTGGGGTCGGTTTTCAGCCTAACCAGATGCATCTGAATACCAGTATTTCACATGGACCGACCTCTGCAACCCAGTTACTGCGTAAAACGATACCCCTTGGTAAGGTAAGACGATACCCTTTGGCAAGGATACTGGTTGTCAAAGTTCTATGAATGACAATCGAGACCAACGGCTTAACGTGCTTTCCGAGGCACGGAGGGGTGTCGATGATGGTCACCCATCCACGAGCCAACCGCGGACACCGTAGCTTATCCTTCAATCGACCCGTGCGGCTGTAATCATTTACCCACCAGCTATCTACAGCTAAATAAACAAAGAAACCGTAGATCGTTTTCGAGATTTTAATTATATTTCAAAATAATCACACTCACAGCAAGTATCGGTTAATATTTTGTATGCCACAAAACAGTCCACACTATATTTTTCGTAATGAAAAATCCATTTTTATTAAAACCAACTGCATCGGAGTGAATACTCCATTGTCTGTCATTGCCATATTAATTAGTGTTCTGCGCGTCATTGTATCAGTCGGGACATCACTAGTGACGGAACGGTATTTTATTAAACAGCGCTTCATGACTCAATTACATGGACGTGGAGATGATCGAGTGATTGGAAATGTTTTTTTTAACTTTTTCTACTAACAGTTTTGTAGGAGAAATGTTAGTGGATTGTAAACATACCGAAACTAAACCAACAACGAATTGAATAACGAATAACGTTGAATAACGTTTACCGCCAAGCTTTTGGAAATGCACAGCATAATGAAGAGTTGAGATAATATTCTATTTTACTTATTTTCCTACCTTCCATCGATAGTGGACAACATCTATACCTACAACTACTAAATAAGAAATAAATTATTATAGAAAAATAACTACATTATTACGTGTTATTATGTGTATGAATAAATAGGTACATTAAATACATAAATAAATATAGAACACATAAATAAACACACATGCAAGTGCGTAAAAACATACAACACCTATTGCACGTTTATCAAAAGGCCACACGTGTCCCCAACAATAGGCCGGCTACACAAAAGTCTATAGTTAATCACTGGCCATGGGAAACAATACCATAGCCCGTGGGGTTAATAATAGATGACCCAATTAATAGCATCCCTCTCACTGCATTCTTCGACCTGAATAGTAATTATTTTATTGATAAGTGTTTTAGGTGAAGGTAATGTGATCCACACAGCGTGAATGTATTAATTTACGTAATAAACAATATCGGTCACTTTTTTAAATGAAAAAAGAAACACACACCAAGTTTACCAAAAATAGGCGATTTTTAAACGAGAATGAAATTTTTTTTTAGGTTATTGGTTCAGTCAATCATGTATCACTTTGATTTGCGTAGCGTGGTAGGTACGGAGTTTCAATGGAATAATTGGCCAGCTTTTAATGGTTTCGTTATCTCTAACGTGTCGGTACTCCGAGAAGCCCAAAGACGGGTGACTTCAGGCAAGGAAGCCTATTTTCTGAGGTGAGAGGATCTCAACCCAAAATCTTCATTGCTGGACCCAAGAACACAATAACCGTTGGCTTCAGCGAGGAAGATTTTAGGGTAAGACCCCTTTAAATGAGAACAGCTCCGCGGTGAAAAATATAGCTGCCTCAGCAGGGTTGGCAAAGACAGTGACCATCAAGGATGCACCGGACTAAAAACGACTAAAGAATACCACAAAGTGACTAAGATTAATAATTCTGCATCGCCTGAAAAACAATCTTCCACGTTTAATCTTACTTTTTTATTAGCTGAAACGGAAGACCCACAAAGAGTACAATTTAAACTTATAAGTTATTATGGAGATACGAACACCGTAATATAAAAACAGTAGAGCATCGTTGACTGCTAGTCTGAACTGAACTCAAAGGCAGGTTATTATTTCAGAACTTTAGTTCACCTTAGGCAATGTTTATGTTTTAATACTGCAAGTATTTTCTTAAAGACGGCGTGGTTTGGACGTGAAACTAAACGCTGAACGTGGTCACGAAACTGGTAATTCTGCTTTGGGTAATAATTGAGTTTATTATTTGGCTGTTTGGTGAAAATTACTTAGGTTCTTGTTATTACTTTTTGTGTGATTTTGATGATAATGTTTAGCAATATGATTTATTCAATTATCATCATCAATTCATAAGTTTAATTGATTTCGTAACTTACGCTCTCCTTCTCAAGCGATCAACCGCATTGAACTTATTTTCTAATTATATCTTATACCGTGGCCCGTACCACAAGCTTTCATTATACAGGTGAACTGAATAATAATAAGGTCTACCACTAGCAAGCCCAAAGTGTGTGTGTGTGTGTGTGTGTGTGTGTTCCATTTCGTCGCGAAGAAGACCAACCATCGTGTTCCATTTCGTCACGAGGAGGACCAACCATCGTGTTCCACTTTGTCATGAAGAGGACCAAGCATCGTGTTCCATTTCGTCACGAAGAGGACCAACTATCGTGTTCCATTTCGACACGAAGAGGACCAAGCATCGTGTTCCATTTCGTCACGAAGAGGACCAACCATCGTGTTCCATTTCGACACGAAGAGGACCAAGCATCGTGTTCCATTTCGACACGAAGAGGACCAAGCGTCGTGTTCCATTTCGTCACGAAGAGGACCAACCATCGTGTTCCACTTTGTCACTAAGAGGACCAAGCATCGTGTTCCATTTCGTCACGAAGAGGACCAACTATCGTGTTCCATTTTGACACGAAGAGGACCAACCATTGTGTTCCATTTCGTCACGAAGAGGACCAACTATCGTGTTCCATTTCGACACGAAGAGGACCAAACATCGTGTTCCATTTCGACACGAAGAGGACCAAACATCGTGTTCCATTCCGACACGAAGAGGACCAAACATCGTGTTCCATTTCGACACGAAGAGGACCAAACATCGTGTTCCATTTCGACACGAAGAGGACCAAGCATCGTGTTCCATTTCGATACGAAGAGAACCAAACATCGTGTTCCATTTCGACACGAAGAGGACTAAGCATCGTGTTCCATTTCGCTACGGAGAGGGACAAACCATCAATGTTTACGTGACCCTGCTTTATTAAAATTCTTGGCTCCAATCTCGTTCTTCTGATTTTTCTTTATTCGACACAGCTATGGGGGAACTTAATTAATTTCCACTACGGTTCACTGGGGTCGTTCATTCAATATTCTTAGTCAAACAAGTGTATTGAATTTACTTTTTGAGGGTATATTTCTTAACCTCCGTTCATGATGCGCCGTTTCGGTCAGGGATTTTTGATTTTATTTGGATGTCTTATTTGCCATCTGGTTGTGTTTGGGTTTTGTTTGTATAATAACGATCGAATGGAGATTTTATTAGTTAGGTTGGGTATATTCAGAAATAGACGAAATACAAGACAAATAAAAGTATTAGAGTAATATTGGGTAGTCATAATAAAATCAAAAGGATTTTTAAAACGGATCGGAACTGTTTTATATTTGGCTATCTACTCAAATATTTAGGTTAATGTAAAAATAATACAGCAGAGCTACCGGTCTTGGGTTTTATCAATATCATATTATGAACAGATTTAATAGAATCCGGAATTTTAAGTTCACTAGATGTTTTTCGGATGACATATTGAAAAATCATTAACCTGAATCTGAACTCTACCGTCTCAAAATAAATAACTACACGAAGATTCAATTTTGCAATATTCATTTAATTTTACGTTACAAAGCCCAAAAATTAAATATCATTTAAATCATTTATGACGTTCAATCCTCCCATTGACCCCATTGATTAATTGATTGTTGCAAAGGTCACCCTGGCCCTTATTACCTATGTCCATTAACGTAACGTAAAACACGTGTTTCCCTGTAAAACGTTACTAAATGGCTTTCAATAATTAAGCGTGACACTCATTGGAACTCGCAAATTGTTCGTGCACGACACGTCATGATTTCGTCTCGTCGCCGACTTAATGAGCAGAAATGCCGTATTGCGAGGCGTATGATGCTGTAGGGTTGGGATTTACCGCATCCATAAAAGTAATATAGGAGTTTTTTTGGATGTCTAATTTGACATTTCCTTCATTACTTTATACAAGGATTTTTGTTTGTGTTGTCATTGAATATAAACCATTTGAAATGAAGTCTCAAGAAATTAGATTAAAAGTCAAAGATAATTAGAGCTTTGATATTCTATTATTGTTTTTTTGACCAGTTCTTTTCCAAATGGACATTGTGAGAAGAAGAAGAAGAAGAGATGTTTTTTGACGAGTCTGACAAGACCGGCATTACAAAAATGAGGTATTTTTAATTTTTGTTTACATTTTGGGTCAACCCTACACAGGAGTGTAATAAGGCAGTAAACTGAGGGGTGATCAAGTGAACGAGGCGCACCGTGACGGATCGCTGACGGCGACGCGACGTTTTTAAACGTTCGTTCACGATTCCGTACGATTATCGCGAGTTAATGCGTTTTGTTTACAAGTGTACTTTTAGTTATGAAGTTTAATTTTGTTTCTGAATGCGATCTGAAATAGTGCATATTTACTTAATGATAAGTTTGTTTTCTGATTAAATTGGGCTGGACTATTTTGCAATCTGTAGTAGTCTGGAGTAAGTCGATGGCAAACAATTCCGTGAAAACTTGAATAAACTATTCAGCAGTCAGAACAGGTACATAAAACACATATATATATATATTACAAACACAACATATATATACAAGATGTAACATAAATAACGCACCACCTCTTAAGAGGTCATTGTACTTATCATTATGAACAACTTTTACTATGGGACCAAACCTGAATTCGCGATAAAAAAATCAGCTGCTCCCTACATTTTGACGAGTTATGCGAACGAAAATATAGGGAGTAGCTGATTTTTTTTCGCGATTTCAGGTTTGGTCCCATAGTAAAAGTTGTTCATAATGATGAGTACAATGACCCCTTAAGAGGTTGTGCGTTAATTATGCTACACCTTGTATATGATGGGTAGGTATATCAGACAATGATGCATGTACAGACTCAGCCTTAACCACTTCTGGTTAGATTACAAGTTAACCTCTAAATACGACCAGAATAATGCTAGTGACGCCGATATAGTAATAGTTTGAAGTTTATTAGTTGTAAGGTTTTCAATCGTGCCGGCAGGCGATGAGTTAAGTTAGTCCACAGAGTTACTCAATTGTGAACTAAGTTCAAAATTGTTACTGTATTCGATATCGGCAGATATTGAGGACCGACTTTGCTGTGTGCCGCATTAAAAGACAAAGCCATGACAAGTTCGTTTAAAAGGATTTTCTATGCACACATATAGCATGTATCAGAAAGGTGTTTATGGATGTGGTACAGACCATCAAACTGAACAACTTTTCCCAAGGAACCAACATCGTAAGCGCGAAAAAATAATCAGCTGTTCCATACAAAACTTATGGGATAGCAGATTATTTTGTCGCGATTACGATGTTCGTCCTATAGAGAAGGCTGTTCAGTTTAATGCTCTGTCCCATACGAGAAAGCTGTTCAGTTGAATGCTCTGTCCCATACGAGAAAGCTGTTCAGTTTAATGCTCTGTCCCACACGAGAAAGCTGTTCAGTTTAATGCTCTGTCCCACACGAGAAAGCTGTTCAGTTTAATGCTCTGTCCCATACGAGAAAGCTGTTCAGTTTAATGCTCTGTCCCACACGAGAAAGCTGTTCAGTTTAATGCACTGTCCCACACGAGAAAGCTGTTCAGTTTAATGCTCTGCCCCACACGAGAAAGCTGTTCAGTTTAATGCTCTGTCCCACACATTTCTATTGCATGCTGTATAAGACACTAAGTTTTTTTTAAAATCAAATAAGGCTGCTAAGAAAATAAATCTACGGATTTATTACATATGCAATGTTCCTTCTTAAACGTGGTTCGCAATATGCTCTTTTCCTACCCCGATTATTTAAATCGTCGCCGACTTAAAACAATGCAGCTCAATTTGACTCTAACAACCTCCATACAAGCGTGAATTTTTCGTTAAATGTAACGTTAATAAAGACGCTCATTAAATTTAAAGGCGAGCATCCTCGGGTGAAATAATTACAATACATGGTTAGCGTCACGACGCTGTGTGACGTCATAAGAGCGTCTCACCGTGGAACGTAGTCACGATGAAGTTATTGTCAGTCTGCTGGTAAATTGTACGATGTATATGAGCTTGAAATATGATAGTAATGGGAACTTGTAAGCGTGAAATGATATATTTGCCAGGCGTTAAATATGATTTTGAGTGTGGTAATACCTAACTGTGAAATTGGCCGAGGGTGTCTAGGCCTGCCCTGGAATGCCGTAGGCTAATGAAAATAAGAAACATGATTTACCTAATCTTGATTCCGAAAATAACGTCTTGCAAGAAGCAAATAAAACTGACTTATTCATTTCACGCTACTACGAAACGACAATAAAATTATGTAAACATCATCAATAAATAATAATAATTTAATAACACCAATATATCGGTATTTTGCGTCCATCAATTCAAATAGGCGGTGACTTGGCTTATACCGTGACGTTTATTTGCGTCACCGTGACGCAGCGGACTCAGGGGCGCTCGGGCGTTCTCGGGCGTTCTCGGCCGTTTACGCCGAACACGCGCTGACGTGAATTAATCGGCAGACGTTTTTCGCGTGAAAGAGGCTTAAGGACCGGCGTGGCGTTGTTTTGTGTTTTAAAGAGGGTACGATTAATGTGAATCATTTCTTTTGACGCGCTCATTGTTGGCGTTTCTTTTTAAATGTAGTGTATAATTGTCTTCGAGTGTACTCAAGACACTGGGGAGGCAATTGGATGTTGATTGAGGATATACGTCAAGTGTATTCGTCTTTGAGAAGAAAGACGTTGCACGTTATGACGAAATAAGGAAAACATTTGCTTTTTGTTTGCATCTTTATGGTAATTGGGACAAAGTTTCGTTTTTGGAACAATTACATTCGCTTTAGAGTTTCGGAACTGAAATACAAAATAAAGGTTATTCATGTTTAATATGATCTCCGACTATTAGCTACTTGGATGTCAGAGCACTAGTTAAAACGTTATCGTTCAGATTATTACGGCAAACCCTTTTCACACAGAGTCATTTAGAGGACATGCTCAAGCTTTTAAAAATAAATCTCGTGTATTTTTTCTCAAGTTCAAGATCGGTATTAAAGGCTATTCTCGTCTCACCTCATTCCCCTGGCTCGCCCCTATAGGTCTATTACGGCCATACTAGCTCACAGGGTCATCATTACCACGATATTGCTAGTAATGGCAGATAATAAATCGCTTTCGTATATCCATTGGGTCATGGGGTTTAATGAAATCGTTGTTCGATGTTTAAGATGTTTGTTCACACGTGTCGAGCTTTTGTTTGTTTACGTTTTAGTGTACTTAATTTTGTTTTACTTACGTAATTTTAAAACTTAATTGCGAAGTACGATAAATAAATAACTATTTATATTATAGGATGTAGTTTATAGTTGTGCCATAAAGGTCGATTGGGTGTCACGTCTTTATTGAATTGGTAAGACGATAAATTATAAGCCATAATTATTATGGCTACTATCTAGGTATTTATGTTGAAATGATGATATCATTTACCGGACTTCTCCTTTTATTCATCAAACCCAAATCGTTTGAGCAATTAGGGAGTTAATTTAGATTTGAAATACTTTCTTGTAATATTACAAAGCAAAATTTCTAATAATTCTGCTTGAACCAGTATAATCTCTTTCAAATACTCCATCAATTTTGAAACTATTCATCTCTTGTAGTCTAAAGGCTACTTTGTGTAATTAATTCTGACAACTACGCTTAATTTGAAAGGTACAATTAGTGCCAGGAGGCTATATCATTGTCCGGTTCATTCGCTTTAGCCTATTGTTCTAACAGAGGCGTTTTCTATTAAGTGCCTAATTAAGCCATTTATCATAGACTGTAGGAAACTGTGGAAGAAAACTGTAGTTAAGTAGATGAAAGTGTTTTCAGGAATCATACAATCACTCAACCTAAGGAAAAGAAGGTAGAATGAGTAACTTGGTACGATAAAAAATAACTATTTTACTATAAAAAACCTTTGTACATTTTCTTGTCCAATCTCAGTCAGCAAGTTGACCGCAAAGTAGCAAACCAGCAAAGTACTCAGAATCCCCTGGTAGCCTTTAACTAATTTTATCATTCAATTTCGTTTCCCTACAATAAGATTAATTAAATACGTATTTCATATCCTAAGGGCACAAAGCACAGAAATTCTTTTTTTCCACATAGTTGAGCATCCCCTGCCTCGGGCCAAATGTTTCATGTTACAAGCGAAGCTGAGATACCCATAGCAAATACGGCCAGGGGAATGATATAGGCCCAGGGAAAATTTAATAATTTCTTCCTATCTTTTACATGTAACTGATATTTCCAACGTTTTTTCGGAAGAAAGTCTTAATATTTCTTTTTAACGTTGAAGAAAAGTGATTGCAAAAATGAGTAACTGAAATATTGATTGATAGTTAATATTATCGCCGTTTTCTTAGAGTTAATGGAAAGGAAGATTTACCTAAGCGTAGCTTACAGAATGGACCTAAGATGAGATGCTTAAGAAGATAGATAGGCGGCGATATTTTAAGGACTGTGTCAGTGAATCGCAAACTTACTTTGATCAGGGATGGATACAAATATGGTCAAAGAATTTTGGTTTGTAGAAAACATGGCATAAATTATGTACAACACATTTTTATTTTACTTTGGAAGTATAAATCAGAAAAGGGTCAAATTTTGTAATAAGTTACGTCCCAAACACAATAATATCACCAACAAAGCAGAACAGCGGTTCTATCACAAAATTATATTAACGGAAACCATGACCCATTTCTCATAACGAAGGTTCGCCGCAGAAAGACGTCAAAGCGCTCATTAGTTGCAGGACGCAATTCCGTCGCTGTCACGTGACACGGCCGCAACACGTGCCCGTCACGCCGCGTGACGTTTGCGCTGCGGCCGCCGACCGCAGATCGACCGCACCGAAATAACATGCGGTGCGCCGTGCTCGGCCGCCCCACGCCTACTGAACCTTTTTCAAAAAGTGAGAACGCCAGTCAAGTGATTAAAAAAAAAGAAAACATTTTCATTTTAAAATGTGAACGATCTTTTTGAATTTCTTTTTTACTTTTTCTATCAAACTTTTTTCTTAATTCATGTGATGGCTACGCGTAAAGATTTTACGCGTGAAGTTTTGATAGTAAATCTGTAGACTTTTTATGGATTCTGGAAATTGGCAGTAAATATTTATGATTAAACTGATAATAAAGATTTACGAGTAAAGAGAATAGATTTATTTGATCTGTTGCAAAGTGTTACATTACCAAAATATCTATCCTGTATCAACTAGCTGGAAGGGAAATATTTTTCTGATCTGATATCGACACAAGAATATAATATTTTGGTTGCTTATTCCGGCTCACAAATAATAGGAAACGATTGAGGGAAATATTTTATTATAAGATCCATGGACGATGGATGTGTACTGCCATGGTCAGCACATTGCAATAGATATGACGTTACGTGTAACTCTGATTACATCACATGAGAAAGATGGAAGATACTAGTATTCGACTCTTTGACTATGTGAGATGTAGTTTCGTTTGAGGACGTTTCAGTAATACAGAAATAGTTTAATTTTCTCCAAATTTCAAGCAAAGCCTTTTCGACAGCTAATTACACTTCCATTTTCTTTCGCAGTAACAAATTTTCAAACATTATGGCCTAATAAAAACTAAGTCAGTGCCCGCATTCACAACACTTAAGCCGTCATTTTATAGTAGGGTTGTCGAAAATCACGACTTGCTGTCCCCCCCCCCCTCGCCCGACTTGGACCTTCTGAAATATGGACTCGTAAAGTATGGGAGATAAGATTTTGGTAGTAAATATGGCGATCCGTAGCGTCATGGACCCGTGTCCAATGAGATTTCAATTCGGTTAGTCGCTTTTGGGCTTTTTGGATTTGCATGACGTGGAGTTTTTTGTAAGCGTGTATAGGGTTGAGGGGGTTCAGAGAGAATGCGTCAGATCTTATTTAAAGTACTTCGAAGAAGTCACATCTTTGTAATGTTGACAAGATCTCTATTGAAATAAAATAAATTAACTTATATTAGGTAAGTATCATTCACACGAAAAAATTGTAAATCGTAAGACCTTGATTAAAAAGTTTCACGGCAAAACCATTAAGTTATATCTTTTGTTCATGAGTGAAACTTTAAGTTTTTTTTACATATTACGCACTCATTGTTACTTACGCAAAAATATCTACAAAAAAATCTCAATGTCTATCCAAGCGACATTTTCCATATACATATTTTTCGCGCGGAATATTTTGAAACGCTCATATTTCACTTTGGATATGAACTAGACGAGTCTGGTGAGCCACTACAGTGTTTCGCACTAAGCGAAGGCCTCTTCGGCGTGATAAAAAATAGCCGTGCCTCCACTAACGCTGTACTTGCGCTCCTACGCATATTTTATATCATACAGCCATTAGAGATGAAGGACCGATTTGGTAGTTTTCAAGGTTAATTCAGTGTGGCGTTGATTTATTAAATTTTTGAGTCATGTGAGACTCATCAGGCCGCTGGCAGTGGCCTGAGTAGACTGGTATACTTTAATGAAATACCAATAATTAATCATTATTTGAGAAGGAATACCGAAAACTGTATAACTATATAAAGTGTACCAGAAAGGTGTCGTCAAATTTAAGGGTGTGGTACAGACCATCAAACTGAACCACTTTCTCCATGGGACCAACATCGTAATCGCAAAAAAATAATCAGCCGTTCCATACATTTGGGTCGAGTTTAGGATTGAAGTTTTCTATGGGACAGTTGATATTTTTTTTGCGATTACAATGTTCGTCCCAAGGAGCAAGCTGTTCAGTTTGATGGTTTGTAGCACACCCTTAAATTTGACCACAACTTTCTGGTACACTCTGTATACTTTAAAGATTTATTTTAAACGCAAATTTGGGCAACTTGGTCCTAAATGAAAGGAAGGAATAAAGGATAAGGTCCACTTTCGCGGTTATCGTCAATAACTTTCAAATTCAAGGAAAACTTCAAAATTCACCAATTTTATTCAAGTTACTTTAAGTAATTTAATAATTATGCAGTTGTCTAATAAAACGTTGTCGTAAAACTTCATATTGGTTACAAAATGGTTGAGCTGGATGGTGCTGATCCACGCGTCGTGTTCGTGAACTGAACGTTGAGACTGGTCATCTCTTAACTGCCAGGGCTTATTTTGAATCTTATATTTTGAATTGTTTTTAATCATTATTTTTTACATTGTTCTCATATATAGAAGCAACAAGAATATTGTACTCAGGATTTTGTAATAATCTTGATTTAAAAGAGTGTCCTGGAGTTTCTTGCCCGTACTTACAGATCTATATTTTGGAATGGGCAAACAGCTTCAACTCTCTAACTGACCGACTCTTTGACATTTGAAAAGTGCCTGTAATTGGTTTAATTGAAATACATGCTTTGAGTTTGAGTATTAATTTGAGATTTGGAACTATAAAAAACATACTTATGGTAAACTAATAATTAATAATAATATATTATTATTTAATCACGGCGATAAATAATTCTGTACTTCTGTACCTAGTAGTTTATTTCTTGTCCAAAGGAAGTCGTGTACCGAACCTACAGTTTCCATCGTGACCTAGGTAAGTACGTAAACATTGGTTTAGTTCTTAACTGGGCCCAATAGGCTTATTAGATTGCAGGCAATTTTATTAGCCAAGGTTCGACTATATCACATCATATTGTATTCCTTCGAATTTGTTCGATGGCGAAAAAGGATTACTCGCTTTGATAATAAAAATCTTACAAGGTAAGCCCCAAGCGGCTTAAAATGCAGATGTTTATGAAAGTAGTTAAATTTGTTTTTGTGTCGAAGAGATTGATCGGTGTATAAAGGAGAGGTTGGATCGGGAAGTGGGGGCTCTCTTGGTAGGCTCGGTCGCGGTCTAACGAGTTTATTGAATAGCCGGCATTATTACGTGAAGATGAACTTAACTATATTAATTGAAACCAGATAAATTACTTATTTTACAGACGAAATAAGAAAATAAAAACAGTTAGCTAATTGTTTATATTATTTTATTGGCGGTAATCATGCAGACGCCTCTGTTTAACATGTACATTTTAAACTTCAAATATACAGGGTGTCTGGTTTCGGAATAGTAAAACTTAAAGGGGAGGTAAAGACCATCAAACTGAACAACTTTTTCCCGGGGACCAACATCGTAATCGTGAAAAAAAAATCAGTCATCCCATACAAAACTTCAATACCTACTCGAACAAATGTATGAGACGACTGATATTTTTTTTGCGATTACGATGTTGGTCCCCGGGAGAAAGTTGTTCAGTTTGATGGTCTGTACCTCACCCTTAATTTTCGTCACACTGTGTACAGACACATTGTATAAACATTAGCAGCGCCACACGGTTTCACCCACATAAGTATCGATCCCGTAGGAATATCGTGTGCCAAATTTCATACAAATCCGTTCAGTATTTTTTGCGTGAAAGAGTAACAAACATTCATCCATCCTCATAAACTTTGGCGTTTATAATATGAGTCGAATTTTTTAACCTTATGTGTTATTTTATGTTTTTGTTTTAAGTTTAGTAGCTGTTTCCTAAGATTAATGCTACTTACCCTTGCTCCCATTAGAACAATCAACTAACCAACCCCTACTTTCCTTACCAATTTATAAATAACAAAACCATCGTTTTACACACACCCGAATAACCAAACAATTCTTTCTAAGTACGTAGGAAAATATGTGTGTGCTACCGATGAGAATATCTACCTTTTATACATGCGTATTGATCTCTGGGTGGCAGTCGACGGGTTATTCGACTCATATACGATCGTAATGCGGTCGTTTGCAATGACGAGAATGGCTTGCTTTTTCTTACAGCCCCCGCTTTTATTATGTTTTTACAGTATAGGCGCAAATTTTTCACGTAATGCTCTGGCGACCTCTATAAGCCGCGCAATATTAAGGAAATCGTTCGAAGGATCTACATTTGAATAGTTACATTTTGTTTCGTTATAGACTTGTCTAGGAATAAAATTGGATGGGTTTTCTAATGTTTGGGATGTGTATTTCGTTGGTTGTTATTATTGTATTTGTTAGAATGTAAATTGTTGTGTTACTATGTTAACTGGTTCCTGCTTATTTTGTTTTTGTTCTTTGTTGCGCTGGCAAACAGGCGGGCGGACCACGTGGATGGAGAGTGGCTACAACAGCACTAAATAACTGGTAATTGCCTAATTCAAAACTTTTTTAACCACGACGATAACAGATAGGTGTAATAAGTTTAACGTGTGTATCTGTCTATGGCATTGTAGCTCCCAAAAGACTGAACCGATTTAGATTTTTTTGCTTTGTTTAAAAAGTGACTGGATCGAGAGTGTTCTTAGCTAATCAAGAAAATGTATTCAGCCGTTTGAAGATTATCAGCTCTTTTCTAGTCGATAAATGGATGTGAGCATCTTTCACAGGTCTGATCGAGTCGAAATTTGGTATTCTGTTACTTTAATATATTAGAATAACATGGTAACCTTGAACGGATGTTGCAACATTACCTGTAATTTGCAGGACACCCAACTACCTCACCAACTTACAGCAGAGGTATCGTGTCTGGGCTCACTGGAATGGTCTCAATGAATAGGTTATACATAGATAGATGTGTTTCGGGATTTTTTTTTTTAATTTTAAAGGGAAATGCCCATTTGAGGCCCTCAGTGGACATTAGACTAGAGAAAAATACTTTAAGCATTAATTTTGCCATAAAAAATATGTATTTACTTTCTTCCAAATGAGCGCCACTACAATCTACAACAATTAGTTTAAAAAAGTAACTCAATTGAAACAACAGGAAGATTTTTGATTTTGAAGCTGGCAAATTGTTGCCAGCATCAAAATCATATTTTAAGTATCTTTTGTATTATCTTTAATCAATCGATTTGAATCGATTTATAAACAAATACAATAACCCAACGGCATAATCATGGGACTGTACTGATATTGTAATTAAAAAAGTAATTGATATATCGATTTAATTTTATTATTTTTTCGTGATAGTGACAACACTGAATTGAATCTGACACGTCGCTTGTTGCTTACGTTCAATGTGATGTGTTTTAATTTTTCTTCGATTTCTTTTACTGCAACCTGGCTTTGTTACATGGACTTGATTCAGATTTTTAGCAAAAAATTGGCTTTGTTTTATGGATTTTGTTCTCACCTGCAACGACAACTTTGGCTCTGGAATCAAGGATCACGACTGCATTCGATTTTGGATATTTAAAATAGCAAATGAGGAGAGCCCTCCTATCTTAATCAATAATCAAGCATTGAAAAAAGAAAAGTTCTTGAATTATCTCACAGTGTAACACTTTTTCGTATAGAAAATTAACCTCAAAACGTTATTTCTTTTAAATATTTCTAAAATAGTGGCGTCAATTTGAATATACTTTTTAGATATTCAATTCTATTAAGATTTTAAAACACTCCATTTTTATATTAATATTTGATGTCCATCTCGGGCCTAGGATACTATGGAGAGTAAGCATTCCCCTTTATATTATTGACCTAGAAGTTAAAGTGCCTCATGTGCCTTATTGCAACTACAACAACGCCTCAATCAGCAATACTGCTTGGCAGCAAAAATAGAGATTTACACATTAAAAAGTAATATAAAGAAAGAAAATAAATTTATTTGACCCAGGTTAAGGTACACAATATTTATACAAAAACAAAAAACAGAAAAATAAACTTAAAATAGGTATGTAACTTTAGAACAAATGAACCACATAAAACTTGCCGCCGTGGTTGTCACATTGGACAAGTAGAACATTACATTAAAGCTCCTCACAACTTTATCGTAAGTTGCGAGTTGTGAGCGGATAATTTTTGAATTTAATCAAATGAGTTTCATATAGCATTACAAGGCCGTTTATAAAAAATAATTGCTAAAAATGAATCCCAAGACTAGATAACTGTTTTTAGGGACGTTAATCAAAACTTTACATACTGTAACAAAACTGTCCAAACCAGTAATGAAATACATGTAAAGGTTCAAAGTAGGTACATACTCGTATTTTATTGATTTTGTAAGTAAGAATAACTAAGTTTTTTATCACCTACCGAAAGTGATCGTAATTTAAGTTGTTAAATAAATAATCTTGAGGCAGTTAAATATTATGTACCCACTTAAACGGTTTTGATTAATTTAAAAATACTTTTCTACTTAACTATACCTGTAATTAAATACCTGTAAAGGTTCCAGGTAGGTACATATTTTATTGATTTAATAAGTAAGAATAACTTAGTTTTTTAATCACCTACCGAAAGTGATCGTAATTTAAGTTGTTAAAGAAATAATCTTGAGGCAGTTAAATATTATGTACCCACTTAAACGGTTTTGATTAATTTAACAATCGTTTCCTACTTAACTATAAATTGTATTTCATGTGATATGGCTGTATTATGTGCATTTAACTATAACGATGATAATTACTAACTAGAATGTAGCAAAATTTCATACAAATTATTCAAAAAGCAGTGTTTAGAGAATGATGTTAAAAATAACAAGTGACTGCGCGCCATGTTTCATTTCGTACTCGCGAACAGCTCATACGTTACTCATTTTGTATTCCTACGTGATGTAATGTAATAGACCTCTATTCTGTGAAGCTTGCATGTTTTTAAAACTGCATGCTTTTCTACTCGTCTAGCTTGAAACGTTCAGGCAGATTCTTGATAGCAATTTTGAGTAATGTATGATGCTATCCAATTTTCAGAATGTATTATATTTATTTATATACTATATTTATTTATTATGTTTTGTTTATGATGTAACAAAAAATAAAACATTAATCAATGACTCGTACTTAAATATAATTAAAAAGTGAGTAAATTTTAATATTGTAAGTCTGTTTGTTTATTTCTTTGGGCTTCAAAGTTATTACCGCATCTGATTGACATAAATCAGGAACGAAAAGGCTTATACGGGGGTGGAGAAAGGCTCTGGACTAGATAATGATCCTGCAGTTCGATAACATATAACATTTTAGTCATCCTTTAATGACAACGAGGATGAATCGTAAATTATTGCTGTTCACTTATCTTTTCAAAGTTTCCCAAAACTCTGGCAACTTTCACAGACAAAAATCTCAGCTTTCACACTACAATTTTAGCTCACTTTATAACGTCCAAAATAAAAATCCCGGTATACCTCCGGTGTATCTAAGTGTGAAGTAAATTGGTGATATTTTACGAGTCAGTCATTACCGGGATTGTAAAGAGTCGGGATGTTCCCGGGTTTACGACGGAATTCCCGTGACCCGGCGACCTTATTACGACAAGGCTAAACGATGGAGAGTAACGAGATCGTTCAAAGTTATGACGAATATCCGATTCAGTTCGGAGGTGGCTGACCGCACGTGTTGGAGGATTGAGGTGAATAAGGAGTTTGGTGGTCTTTAATTGTGGTGCTGTTACTTTTATTGATGGGAAGTTTTTTTTTGTCAGGCAAAGCAGACTGATTTTTTTATGTTTTCAGTAATTATCGAGACATTTTTCAATGCACGTGACGCACGCGACATGCACTAAATAGTATTAACAATAATAATATGCATCTACAATGTACAGCTCGCCTGTCCTTGTTGAAAATGTTCTATGATCTCAGCATTTTCGAGGGGCTGAATGCTGAGCATTGTTAATTATATATTTTGTCTTCGAAATTGATACGAGTCGGTAAATTGTGAATTGAGTAAATATTATAAGAGTTCAGATACTTTTAAACGTTTGCAGATACGATTTAACTACTCTTGCTTGCTTCAAGAAATCAGAAGGACCCTAAAAAATTATAGCACACCAAAACTGCTTACCGCTACAAAAATTTAACACAACCGTCTTCAAAAGTAACATAAAATCGCCCACTAAAAATTCTCTAGCGTCCCAATACGCGATCGTAAGCGGTCGCTAACGTTATTCGACATCGGCTATCGATAATAGCTTCACGTAATACGGCCCTCGGCGACGCCTGACGTGAGCGGGGAAGATAACGCCACCAATTGCAAATTAAAATGACATTTATTGACCGTTAGTAGATTTTGTTGCTTCACCTAGAATGATTTCATTCCCTATTTAACTGGTGAACACGAAAATTGTGTTTTTGTTCGCGAAATTAGATTTTTAGTTGCGTTCTTGTCGCGTAAACGCTTTATGTCACTTAAGGGACGGGAAATTTCATAAATGAGGTAGAGAGAGCGTGCCCTTATTAGGCCCAGATTGTTTCTTTGGTGCGGTGGATGAGGAATGAGAGTTAAAAAGTTGAGGCAGTTAATATTAAGTTTTGTTTTCTTTGATACAGAAGAGCCTGTTTCGTACTTCGAGAGGCCTTAATTTGGAATCTCGGTGCTTTGTTGTGAATCTTTTTTTGTCATGTCTTTTTTTAGTTTATTTTTAAATGTTATGCTTGATCTAAAACTGTGGTAAGTAAAGTAAGCGTCTCTAGAGTGCCGATGGAAGAAATCAAAGATTTTTTTAAAAAGAAAACGTTGTGTTTTATAATGCTTTAAAATGGGAAGAAGGCATGAACTTAAGTAGGTCATAAACATAGTGCGAATGTTTATTAATTTTTCGATCACTACATAATGTTTAAAGCTAGGTTTTTTTTCCTTTAGCATCATAATATAACACCTTACACCAGAGATTTTCCCCGGCCGTACTCCACTTAATTACTGTATACAAAAACGAAGGCAAGTAATTAAGTCTCGTAATTAGCCAAGGATTTGGGCTCTTTATAGTCTTTGCAGACAGACAACCTGTATCTACATAATTATGTACATGTAGAGCACGTACTTGGACATGTATAAAGGGCCCAGAATAGCTTGTACATGCGGTAAGTGTGGAACTTAATTTAAATGTACTGAGTTTGACGAATTTCATGAATCATTCGTGTTTAATTTTTGAAGTGGAAACCTCTTTAGGCGCGTTGAGCACTTTTTGGTAGGGGAAACTCTTGCGGGTTCGAAACATGCGATATGCTCGCGTCACCGACATGCTAATGTGACGTGTTGCGCCAGACTGGCGACGCGCATCGGCCTGTGTACATGTTTATGTTATAAGTTTTTGCTTCTGTCGGCAGTCCCCATGACTGGCTACATTTTTTTTTTCAAAAAAATCCTACAATAAGCAATCTAATCTATTTGATCAGTAATGTTTTAGATCGACATGCATAATTTTCGCACTAAGTAAAATCATTTAAATACATTAGTATTGGAATATTTCTCATCTTAATATACGTAACGTACCTACATAAGTATTACTAAAATAAACGATAAGCGGAAAAGTAAGACTACATTCTTTCTTAGCAGGCAGAGTACCACTGTGAGGTACCAAATTAAACTGGCCACGTACTTCCATGAATTTTAAATTCTGTATATCTGTATAGGTATTTATTTTAATTGAGAACCTTTTTGCTTTATGGTTGAAACCAGCTGTGCGCCGAGACTTCGTTCGCGTGGAAGTCGTGAGATACACAATATATAATACTAAAATAACAGCCACATTTTAATAAAACTCCCTCGTCCCCCGACCCGCCTCGTTGCATCGCCCGCCCGCGTTAATATAAAACTTCGTTTTCGCTTAGTGTTCTTTCCGACCTTTTTCTTGTTGCTCGACTCCTAAGGGTCGTAGCGTGATGTTAATCAGCCTATAACAATCCTCGAGAATTGGACTACCAAATGCAAAAAAGAATTTATCAAATCCGACTTTTTGCTCACAATTTCATAAGTTTAATTTTTTTTGCGCAAAACTAATTCTTCTTCTAAACTACAAGTAGCCTATGTTACTCCGTATAACATCAGCTATCTGCTAGTGAAAGTACCGGTCAAAATCAGTCCAGCCATTTCGGAGATTAGCTGTAACAAACAGACAGATAGATGGACAAAAATTTTAAAAATTGTGTTTTAGTTATAAGTACCGTATATACTTTCATAATTATGCGTTTAGTAAAATGCTCTTATATTGACATTACAAACAGACACTTCGATTTTATTTATTTGTATGTATCATATGTATGTATAGATAATGTTTTTGATAATTGGTGTTAATTAGGTTTTCTGTTAAAATGTAGGCTCAAAAGTTATCTCGAATTGTACCTACTGATGCTGAGTAAGCGTATAGATATAACTAATAAGTACAAATGTAAGGGTTTTCATTTGTTGAAAGAGATAAATAAGCCCTAAAATGGGCCGAGAGTTATGAGAAAACATAACTGGCGAAATGTGGGTGTACCATATACCTCTGCATAAATGTGGGTGTACCATATACCTCTGCATAAATGTGGGTGTACCATATACCTCTGCATAAATGTGGGTGTACCATATACCTCTGCATAAATGTGGGTGTACCATATACCTCTGCATAAATGTGGGTGTACCATATACCTCTGCATAAGCCTTCGGGGAGGAGAACATAGGTGTAGTGTTATGTGTTACCTATTAGTGTTTTTCAGTAAATTACCACTTTTTTCACTGTTGCTTTTTCAATAAGCTTTAGGTAATATTCGTAACCAGATCATACCCAAATTATACTTCTAAATATACGGAAGTGTAAACTAGAAAAGAGGTGTAATAAATAACATTTTTATCGCTCTCTGCTACGGAATGGTTGGTATCTTGATTCATTAATAGAATAGCATTATAGCTTTGCTCACGTGTGCGATGCCTTTATGTGGATTTTTCACGAATATCATCAAGCATGTGTGTTCCTTGAAAGGACAGAGATGATGCTCTCTTACAAATTAAAATGGCGACTGTATTGAGTGTTATAAAGACGAACACTATAAGTATTGTTACATCGACTGACACAAAAGGCACGCAACACGTAGAAAATCTGTATTTTTCGGTAAGAAAGTAAACTAAGTCCCTTCCTCAATAGAAAAATTACAGGCACTTAAAATTAAAACCTGCCGATCGTCGACTATTCCATTACTCCTAAACTCAGTAATCTCCAAAGATTGGGGTCGAAACACCACTTAATTTATAACGGCAAAACATTAACGATAATGTTCGGACGATGCTCGTAAAAAATTACTTTATCGCTTCTCTGAGGCGTTCGTTATTAACTCGAATTAACAATTTGCAGCGCTATTCCGTACATCTGTACTCTGTAGTTAATAACTTTATCGTTCTATAATAACGTTCTTCGAGAGTAAAAAGCCTTTATGTGTATATAAAGACAGCGCTGTTTAGATGCCTAACAAACCGCTGCGACGCACCCAAGTTTACTGTTGGAACTCAATTAAAATTCGGCAATTTTGTTGGTCGGGGCGAAATTAAATCGGAGTAACATCGAGCCGGTCTGTCGCCCGTCCCAATATGACGTATAACGGGGCGGTAGACTAATACTACGATTTCAATGTTGACGATAAATAATTTGGTGTATATTGCTGTAGGGTTTGTTGGTTCGGGGGGATTAGATTTTCGTGTAGTTGATTTAAAGTGTTTACTTAATGACCTATGTTCACAATACTTTAACTTACACGCTACGTTCAAATATTAAAAAAAAAACCGATCATTCTTGTTTATATGGAGGCAAACGCAAACATGTAACCATCTTATCTCTCACGAACTACACAACAACACACTATTTAATTCAATTCAAAACAAATAACAAATGATACACAGAAAGTAAGTTGGAAGTAATTCATCAAAAAGATAGACCACTAACAAGGACCAGTAAGTTTTCCGAGTCCCCTACTTAGCAGTTCCACGGGGCTATTTATATGGGTGGTTCACTAAACCTTGGAGGGAGGGCAGGCAGTACGTAAATAATTCATTGACTACCCGCATTTGTTATGATGATAGTGAGTGCGTATATCGGCTGCCTGCGAGAGGCAGACTTAATAGTGGCGAGGTATTTTTAGCTGGTTCGGTGTTTTTCTTTATTTCTTTTAGTTATGATATAGCATTTTTTTTTGTAATGTAGGTCGAGGTTGAAAAAGTTAAAATTAGAATGTAACAACTTTTTTAATTATCAACTAAAAACTAAACTACCTAAACTAACTAAATTTGTAGAATGTTCCATTTGAATCTGAACAGAAGTGAAATAAAATGAGTTGTAAACTGGGTCCGACTTTAACTTTAACTATTGCAGAATTACCTTTTTTTTTTTTTGTGGATGGGAAATCATCAAATGACTTCTCCCGCTCTGGGCGGAGCGGGAGGGCGTGTCAGACTTTTACTGACTAAAATCCACCCGTGTTCCTTCTGTTGCCTGTGCCGGGGCCACGGTAACTCTTTCGAACATCCCGCAACCCTAGCTGGCATCGGCCCTATTGCAGAATTACCTAAGGTACATGTTACGTGGTTTAATTAAAAAAAAAAAAATCGAATGTTACTTAATTGAAATAATAAAACATCCTTTGCTAAGCTTACACAGAAGTCCTACCAAAAAAAAAAAATAAAAATTGTGCTCAGATACTCTTTTAATAGTGTTCAGTTGCACTATGTATTCAAACTAATATATAGCTACTAGTGTATTGTTTTTATCGTGTACAGTTAAAGAGTCTATATATCTAAATTATCTATTTATCTAAAATACACCTAAATTCCGTGTCAATACGACTGCAAATGGCTTGTCAACATAAATGACTGTCCTTTACTCGCGCCGTTTGGCCCACGAAGTATTGAACACTCTTGTATAGTTAATTCTTTAAGATGTAAACCTCATCTAACCTACTCATAATTCCCCTGTTAATAGGACTGCATATAGACTGTACTAATAATTGAGATTTTGTTCAAATCAAATCAAATAACTTATTTGTATTTTTGATGAAAACACTGTTACAATGGTGTTATTAAATGTACATGTTTCAAGTGATCCGACCGTAAGGCATGCAAAATGTATACAACCATGGTTTATCAAAATCAAGATCATGATTGACGTTGAAATATATAAAATTAGATAAAAAATATTTTAATATATTAAATTAATGGAATGTCGTTCTTAAAGTTAATATAGATTAATTATTTATTTAATAATAATAATTAAATTATTGATTGATTGTTTGATTTTTAAGCTTGTTCAAACTATAATACTCCTAATGTCCTGGTCCCTACGTCTGAAAATGGGTTGTCTACATGAATGACTGACCTTTACTCGCACCGTCGGGCCCGCGAAGTATGGAACACTCTTCTATTGTGCCGAACGGCGTGAAGAGTTGGCGGACATCCTCCTCAGTCTGCTGTTTGCTGAGCATGCCCACGAACAGCTTCCGATCTGTGACGAGAAACATACGGTTAGAGCCTTGATATTGTACCGCTAAGTGGCGCTCCGTTGCTAGTGTATTTGAGAAGTAATGCTGATCGTGTTTGAGTTTTGAGTGTTGAAAGTCGATTGCATTTTGTTTACCAAACCTGATTTATTTTCGTTTTACAGTTCATATCAAACAATCATTCAGAGTTGTCAAAAACACTACGCAGTACAATTTACGATAACACAGTCAAAACTGACATGATTGAATGATTCAAACATTTTTGCTACGCCGGTCTACGCAGCGCTACGGCGTAGGCTCGCCGCTACGCCGGGCCTACGCATTGCTACAACTCTCGACGCTCAAACTCAAACAGTTGATTCAGATCAGACTTAGCAACTTTGTTTGTCGAAGTCGTAACTAGCAACAGAACGCAGTCAAACAAAGAGGCACACCACAGTAAGCCTAGCGGTGGTGCGTGGAGCGGCGGGCTTAAACTGGACTTCGGTGCCAATGGACCAGGTTTTCAAGTTGCGACCGGGCGAGTGCAGACGGCCTCAGACAGGGCGCTGAAGCGCGTAACATTCGGATAATGGCGCGCGTACACAACGCCACATTTAGTGGCACCGCAGTCGCGCGACAGTTTCCCGCTAGCACCACGGTACCTATTAATTTTGTGTGGAAAAACAGCTTATTAATTTTGGTTAATACTTTGTTTTGCATATATCAAGTTAGAATAAGTTGTTTTTCGGTTTGATTACAATGCATTTAAAATCAATGAGTATGGGACGTAAATGCGCATACTTTGATAGCAGCCCACAGAGACAATAAAAAAAAACATTTAGTAATTTTTAAACTCTTAATCGAGTATCAAAATATTTTTTTTTAGAAATGATTTAATTTGAACATGTCACGAATGTATGTGCATTTACGTAGCTGATTGTAGCGCCGTGTGCGCGCGCACTAAGTTGCTACTGTTGTCAATGTTAAGTCAAGGAAGAGACAGCCTAGAGAGAGTTTACAATTTTGAGGTGCATCGAGAAATTTATTGAGATAATTACTAAAAGAAATGTTCTGTTGTAACGGTTGCAGAGGTATTAGAATAATTATAAAATTTATTTTCGTCTGAGACACATTTACCAATTGGTATCAGATGTATTTTCAAATTGAAAGCCTAATTATAAATTGAAATGGATAAAGTCACTACTAATTATGAATTTAAGAGACACTAGAGAGAGGCAAGAGATACTAGAGACACTAGAGGGACACAAGCAAAACTCAAGACTTGTGTGATTAAAATTCAAGGGCATCATTTTGTGGTATCATCTGTAATCGCTCTTAGATGACCAACACATCACTTACTTTTGATGTAATTTAAAAAGTGATTTATATAAAATTAATTTCTGGATGCACATAGTAAAGTTCTTTTCACATTTCCTTCCAAATCAGCGCCCTATCACAGCGTGACGAGTGAGCCGCCACTACACGCGCCCGCTCCCATCACCTGCGTCACCATGTGACGTCACATGTGACGTCATCACACCTCACCATACCCTATCACATGTGATGGAACAACAACAGCTCTATGATAACACATAACACACAGTTTTAGTTAATGAAATACAACGAACAAAATTCAAATTCAGGTCAACACAAAAATTAGCACATTACACTAAAACGTTGCAATGGTGAATCAACGAGGGTCCCGTAGATTATTAGGGGTCACACATCGATTAGGGCCTACGGAACCCTCTGGGGTTTGTTACTTTAAGACTTCTGTGTGAGCATAGAAGTTCGCGTTACCCAATTCTTTTCTTCTTTTTTAAACGAGCGCCATCAATTTTGGGCATCAAGAGGCTCTATACAGAAATCGGCGTTCAATATAATATAACTTTTTAATAAAAATTAATGACATAATAACATAAATCCACACTAATTACGCATCGAAATGAATACGAAAACAGAAAAAATAAAATAGTTTTTACAGCACGACGATAACTAATGGTGCAGAGTGAGGGTTTGCGTTCCACGTCTAATCTTTTAGTTAACAGTCGAGTTTGCCTTGACAAAAAACCAATTATCCGAGCGCAAAAAGTTTTTACTACAAACATTTTGAATAAAAAATTAACAACATTCCATTTTCGAAAAATGACAGACCAGAGACATGAAGCTACGAATGGAATAGGAATAGAATATATTAATAGAGGTAGACAAGGCGTACTCGGCAAGGTTAGACGTGGACATTCGCTCACTGCGCGCGCTATTTGACAGACAGTGACAACAGTACAGCCTAGGGCACGCACAACAAACGCTACCTGTGTCCGCCTATGCGCGCCGTCTCCCCTCGCCCCCTGGAACACAAGAACATGCTACACACGCTTACTCCACCGCTCCACATTATAACTCATTGTATTTGTGAGGAGTACGAGTAACCAACTCAATAAAGTTGTTGTGGACATCGGTATTCCTGCCACACAATACGAAAAGGATATACTGTCTAATGTATTCCACAGTTTATAAATGACCGGGCTTACGTAGGTACATAATAATAATACCTAATTAAAAAATGACTTAACAATAATTATATTTTTAAAGGTGGCCTTTGCAGTACCTATGTCTTAGCAACTCAAGGTCGTGCCGCTTGCAAGCCTTAACGTAAAACGTATTAAGTATATTGTGTACTGTCCAAAAGAATGATCATAAACAAAATGTATATTAAATAAATCAATGTTTATAATATCTGAAATTAATGAAGATTTTTCAATTCATTTTTTTACTAAATATTGTAGCAGTGTGGTGCATAGATAGGATACAATAGAAAAATAATGTAGAACTTAATTGTGTTTGTCTTACTTTTAAAATCGATCAATAAAATTGTGCCTAAAAGATAAGAGTAAAACAACAGGATGTCTCCAAATATTATCTTATAGCAAAACAACCTTAACATGACACACACATGATCTAAAAAAAAAAAAAACAATAAACAGACAAAAAACAACCACGCGTGCTATTTCGTGCGAAACAAGCAGTTTACTCAGTAACTACAAAACAGCAAATAAAATACAACAAGCTGGTATCATAGAATAGTCATGTTTATAGAAAAGTTGTTTTGCTACCTGCTTTAAAAATCATCATGATCTGCCGAGCCCTTTCCCAACTATGTTGGGGTCGGCTTCCAGTCTAACAGGATACAGCTGAATACCAGTATTTTACATGGAGCGACTGCCTATCTGACCTCCACAACCCAGTAACTGGGCAAAACCTACCTCTTGGTGAGATTGGTTGTCAGACTTTCGGGCTTCTGACTACCCGTAACGACTGACCGACCTGTTTTACAAAATGAAACAACCGAAAAAAATATATTTTCTTTTCATTACAAGCTTTATTTCCATTTTAGAATAGAAACTAAACTAAATGCACTTTTAAAAAACGGTCTGAAAACACAGCATTTTAATTCGGACCGAAATCCAACAGTTCGAACACTATTGAGCTCTTTTTCTAGTTAAAACAGCTTTTTGAGACGAAATTAAACGCTAACATTCTTTAACGGTGGCTAGTATTTGCTGTAAGGAAAACGAGGTACTTAATTGTTTCAGTAATTTATACGTTCTTCTATAATACGATTTTGCAGCAGAAGCATAGTACTGCATCGCAATGCTACGCAAAAGAAGCGCTCGCAGGATAATATTTAATTTCAAAGCCCCTACAATACTGCTGTTGCTTAGTAAGGCATTACTTTTTCGGTATATATTTAGAACTAGCATTTCCCGCGTGACTTCGTCCGCGTGGATTTCGTACTTTAGTTCCCATTTAGGGGTAGACTTTCAAAAAACCCTGATACATGTTGATTCTTTATTTTCGGTCTTAAGTTTATACTGAGTTTCGAGGTAATCGGTTAGAATTCTTCCGTACAAACTTTGACACCCCGCATTCCCCTTTAGGGGGTACTTTAGAAAAACAAAAAAAATAAAAACTTCATAATTTACTTAGATAAGTATTCGTACCAAGATTCAAGTTTATTAACTCATTAGCTGTGCCCCGCGACTTCGTTTACGTGGCAGTCATTAGATGCACAATATACTAAAATAACAGCCACATTTTAATAAAACTCCCTCGTCCCCCGACCCGCCGCGTTGCACCGCCCACGCGCTTTATTACTTCGTTTTCGCTTAGTGTTCTTTCTGACTGATTTGATTGACTTGATTGATTGATTTGATTGACTGATTTTTTTTCATTTTTTCTCGGCTCCTAAGGGTGGTAGCGTGATGTTAAATAGCCTATAACTGTACGGTTCACGTACAATGTGTCAAACTGCATACGCAGCGACCTACTTACTTTCTTCACTTATAATAGCGTTAAACATATTTTTAAGTTAGTTGACAAATTACTATTAGCGCGAGCACTGTGGATTAGCATCCAATCTTTACTTGTAAATTGGGCTACTTAATAAACTTTCGAGTGTTACTAAATCCGTGGTTTCCATCAACTCACCTAAACTGACTTTAACTACTTCAAGTGAGCGAACTATAACTCATCGTACGAGTGTAAGGAGCCTAGTACTTCTGGACCTTACAATAACTATCCTCGAGAATTGGGCTACTAAATGCCAAAAAATTTCAAATCCGACTTTTTGTTCAAAATTTCATGGGTTTTCATTTTTTTGCAAGAAACCCTAATTCTTTTTCTAAAATAAAAGTATCCCAAGATACTCCTTATAACATCAGCTATCTATCAGTGAACATCCTGTCAAAATCGATCCAACCCTTTCGGAGATTAGCCGGAACAAATAGACAGACAGACAGACAAAAAATTAAAAAATATTTTTTTCGTTATAAATACTCTTTATACTTTTATATGCATGTAGTAAAAAGCTGTAATTTTGACGTTACAAACAGACACTTCAATATTATTTATTTGTGTAGATAAGAAGAGGCAATTGCCCTGCAGTTGGTCAGTTAGAGCACAATTCTGCACTTTATTAATGCATACGTCCTTAAACACAATTATTCCACACTTCCGTGGAACAACAACAAAACTACAATTAGCTACCTTTAGCCTAACAAACAGGTACAGAACTAAAGGGCAAGGACTCACGAAGTTAGCAAACAATGCACAGTTACACGTACAGTCGTGACCGTCTGTCCCTAAACATTGTTCGGAATATTAGTGCCGGTGGGGAACGGTCATTAAATTCAGATTTATAAGCGCCCAGCCGGATATCTCTCCCGTGCGACGCTGCTAATGACCACGTAAATTGAGATAATTTCACACTGGACTTGATAATAAGGCTGCGGACATACGCACTAGGCGAGGAATGTGGCGGAGAGAAGATTAGGAAGGTTTATGTATGAGGTGCAAGGCTTTATTGGAAAGAAAAATTTTGATATATATATTTTTTAATTTCAAATCAGTTTGCCAGTAAGTGATTGAATTGTTAACAGCAAGTTTTTTAGATGAATGTGGGTAGGTAAACTTATTCTATGAATCCAGAGTTTTTACAAAAATATAACTGCCTATTCCCGTACAATGTAGCTATGAGAAGGCATACTATATTGTTATTTTATTTTTGACCGACTTCAAAAAAGGAGGAAAAAAGAAAAAAAATCCGACGAACTGAGAACCTAGTTCGTCGGATTTTTTTTCTTTTTTTTATGTGTGTTCTCCGATTACTCGAAGACGGCTGGACCGATTTGGAAAATTCTGTTTTGTTTGAAAGGGTGGTCCCATTGTCATCAAGTCTGATGATGAGATCCTGGAGAAATCGAGGAAACACTTCAAATATTAGAGGCACACCTATAGCGATTTGGGTATTTTTCTTATAGTAACTTGTGCATTTGCTCTCGGAAAAAAAACCAACCGACTTCTAAAAAAACACTCATCATCTGCCTAGCCTTTTCCCAACTATGTTGGGGTCGGCTTCCAGTCTAACCGGACGCAGCTGAATACCAGTATTTTAAAAAAACACTACAAAGTGAAAAATAACTTTAATTTCGGAAGTCGGTGGCAAAAACATAAATAAAATACAGAAACATAGAATACAGACTTCCGAAATTAAAGTTATTTTTCACTTTGTAGTGTGTTTTTGAAGTCGGTTGTTTTTTTTTATGTTGTGTATATCTGCCCGGTTCATAAAAGAACTTAGCGGAGAGAGTCTCCGATTATTAAGCTGGTTATGGATAGGTGCTAATACTAGAAAATAAAATTCTTTGTTTTGAAATTAAAAATATATTACTATTATTATATGACGTTGATACACGCATCTACATTAATTTAAGAGCACCTTTACCGACATAAAATTTCTCACAGTTAATAATCCTTCAAATAACCTCACATACATACCACCTTTATACCCAAAGACTTAAGAGACTAGAATGACCCTCAGAATAAATCTCTCAAACATAATCCCCGAATTAATTTGGAAACATATTCATATGTCTCTAAGGATTAAGTTAGCCGAGATTCTTAAACACAGGTCAAAAGTATTAGATATTCGGTCCCTACCTACTCTTCGAATAAATTATTACAAAGGGATTAGGTGGAATTTGGTTTTCATTAATATTACGAACAAAAATTCAATAAATTTAGACCAAATGTGGGTTTAAAATAAAATATTTGAATGATTTCTACTTTTTTACAATGAACGCGTAGAGATAGATTTGTGTAACTAGTTTATTTAGTGTAAAATATAAAAAAAAAATGAAAAGTTGGAAAATTATTGCCAGAAATGCGTTAGATATACGCTATTTGACATGAAGAAAGCGTTTTCAAGATAAATCTCGCTTTTAATAGGCAAACGAAACTTTTGTTTCGCTATTGTTGGTATGCATGCACATAATCTGGGACTTCATAAAAGATAAAACAAATTTTTCAACAAACAAATGTGTAGTACTTTGCAACCAAAATACGTTTCAACCATTAAATACGTTGTAATACCGAAATACCACCTAATTGGTGTACATCACTTTCAAGTACCGAAATAATCCCACTTTACGAAACATTTCATGTGCTTGTATGAGCAATAATATCGTTCAGCTTCATTTAAATCACCTGAACTACATACGTATACGTATACAAGAACAAAAAAAAAAGTATACACTTTTCGAAAACGATTTTTTCGTGAAATGATTGCTACTTTGAGATAAGACCATCAGAGACAAATATTTTTTTAAATTAGTATGAGTTCGAAAACACTGTTCGTAATTTGAATCAATTGGTACTTCAGGATAAAAAAAGATTTTAAATTTTGTTAAGTGTACACATATTTATGTATGTATGTACTGAGTTGGTACTTAACCGAGTTAATTAGACGGAGGATTCCGTAAATCCGATGCGAGTAGCATATGTAAGCTGTAGGGCCAAACTTCATGGTAATATTGTAAGCCCGCATGTGTATTGGGAGCTAGGCCATCTATGAAATAAGTATTAAATATTATACACATCACGCCTTGTTTTCCCGAAAGGTTAGGCAGAGGTGTTTGTATAGTACACCCACATTTCGCCAATTATGTTTAAGTCCCATGTAATAGGGGGCGAGCCTGTTGCCATCAACCGGGCACAAATCCAGACTCCGGGCTGCTACTGAGAAATTCCAGATAGAAAAATCCAATAACACTTTGCCCGACCTGCGAATCGAACCCAGGACCTCATGCTCAGCCGTAGCGCTTGCGACCACTAGACCAACGAGGCAGTCGAAATAAGTATTCTTAATATTAATAGATTTTACTAAGTGAGGTTTTATAAAGGCTAAGTGATTATTTGAGCAGTAGGATAGTATTGCAGTATTAAAATTTTTCAGCTGTAAAGTTGAAGTTGGTGAAATCTAGAGCTTCAGAGTAAGATGCTAGGTCGACCAAAATCTTAGATATTCGTCTTAGGACAAAAAATAACAAATCTATTTCGCCAAAAAAAAAAAAATTAAAATATCGTCGCAATTGCGTTGTTTCTTCACTGGACGAACCGCCTTTTCACATATAAAGCTGCTTTAACCCGAGGTCGTTGTGTTAGCCGTAGTCATATCGTTACCGCCCCGTCCCCGTGCGGTGGTCATGCCGGTACCTTGCCGTTCCGGCGATCCGGCAGCCGCAATGCTCCTAATTAAGCACTAATGCTGCACTATAGCTGAGGCCCTTAACGCCGCGATAAATAAACTAATTGTACGCTCAATGGCCACCGATTTGTAGTGGGATTTGATTGGTTATTATATACCTATTAATGTATGTGGTTTGTTATGTAAGGCGGTTACGTTGTTCTGAATTTGTGGTATTTGTAAGTGTAAACATTGTAGATATGTTATGTATGGTCTAAGCTTCTAGCCTAACTGTATTGCTTATTATGTAATTGTGGTTTTGAACTAAGCATAACTATATACCTCCAGTTTATGTTGTAAATGCTGTCAGATGTTTGCTTATGACTATGAAATATATAATATATACCTCCAGTTTATGTTGTAAATGCTGTCAGATGTTTGCTTATGACTATGAAATACATAATATATACCTCCAGTTTATGTTGTAAATGCTGTCAGATGTTTGCTTATGACTATGAAATACATAATATATACCTCCAGTTTATGTTGTAAATGCTGTCAGATGTTTGCTTATGACTATGAAATACATAATATATACCTCCAGTTTATGTTGTAAATGCTGTCAGATGTTTGCTTATGACTATGAAATACATAATATATACCTCCAGTTTATGTTGTAAATGCTGTCAGATGTTTGCTTATGACTATGAAATACATAATATATACCTCCAGTTTATGTTGTAAATGCTGTCAGATGTTTGCTTATGACTATGTAATACATAATATATACCTCCAGTTTATGTTGTAAATGCTGTCAGATGTTTGCTTATGACTATGAAATACATAATATATACCTCCAATTTATGTTGTAAATGCTGTCAGATGTTTGCTTATGACTATGAAATACATAATATATACCTCCAGTTTATGTTGTAAATGCTGTCAGATGTTTGCTTATGACTATGAAATACATAATATATCTCAATCTTGACCTGTATTGTATTGTATTATTGTATTTGCGAAAAAATGAACTTTAATTACACATTATGCAAAAATCTTCTTACTCAATTCGTCTTTCAATTTATTCTTTGTCAAACTGACTACCAACTTAATTGGTCCGTATAATCAAATTACAAGTGTCATTCTTTGACAGTTGTATGAAATGACTGTAACACGGTGAATTGAGGTTGTGTGTCCATTTAATAAACAATTAATTTCTTTTTATTTTATTGTGTATTTGTATAAGTATATATGCAGTAAATTATGCGGCCTACCCAAATGTCCTTTCTTTTGTATTGTTCGTCAAATCGTTGAGCTCCTTAACTTTTATGTTGAGCTGTACGATTACTGACAGATGCTTGCACTGACTGGACAGGTCCACTCAATCTGTGTGGTTCTTTCCTCAAAAGACCATTTCAGACACCAACCTACATGGTCTTCACATGATCTGACCAAGATTATGTCTGGACTTTAAAAGAGACTGTGACCTCTGAGTTTGTTTCGGCCTTTCTTCTCAAAGTAGTCAGATAGGAAACGCCGGCCTCATCTAGTTTAAAAAAAAAATGTTTGACATGTAAAAGTGTTTGTATAAACCTACTTACAGAAAAAAAAAATGTAGTTAGTTATTAGTATAAATAGTTAGTTGTATAATAAATATTTTTAGAATATTTTGATATAAGTTATTGAAACGAATAATGAACTAAAAGAAATCATTTTAGTTTCCCTCGCTGTACAATTTACGCAAACTTGGAAGTGAGTAAAGCGCCTGCTGCGCGGTCGCCAACCGCGACCCGACAGAGGTGACCTTGGTTGGCGACCGGCAGAGCTGTTTGAATGTTCGGTCGTACACCACCATCTACACGGTTGTAAACCAACAAGGTCACTTCTCTGGGGACGCGGTTGGCGACCGTGTAGCAGGCGCTTAAAACAACAACAGCAGTCTTAAGATAAAACAGTCCCCCAAATTGTCAAAAGGACACTAAAATAAGGTCGAGAGACAAGACGCTAGGTTTAATGATAAATGCTTGAAGTCTTGACACTCGGTCAATAACTTATTGGATCTAAACATTCCTGGAATTCACGAAGTCTGCGAATCTAAAGACTTAGAAGGGACTATTTGGTAAAGTCACGTTATTGAAATATTTGGTCTTGATCTTATAACTATTTGTAATGAGCAAGCAATAAGAGCAGATAAAACGTCTCCATAGGCTAATATGTATAACTATACTCCATTTGAAATAAGATTAGAAATTTAAATAAACCTTTTTTTACAGTCTGTTCAACTGATTTTGACTTCTATTGCTATGGTGGCATGACAAATGGCAGCTGCAGTAAACAGTTGGTATTGTAACCACGTTTTTGCTTTTAATGCCATCCTTATGCCTATGGAATAGAAGTCAAAATCGGTTGAACGGACTGTAAAAAAGTTTATTTAAATATGAAATGGAGTATAGGACGTTCTAAGTAATTAGCTTATAAGTAGGTAAGGTAATAGGTAATAGGTAACACGGGCTGGTGTCCGCAACTCCACGTCAATGCGCGTATTTTGCGTGATTATAAGTAGGTAGTAGTGATATCGGATACAATAACACAATAATCTGCCAAATAAACCAAAACAATCCTGACCCACACAAAACCCAACAGGATTTGTGTGGGTCAGGATTTTTTGGTTACAAATTCCATACCATTCCTTTTCATTCGTTTCCTTTCCTCCTACAATTTATCTAAACTGCAAAAATTTAATTTCGTAACTACACTCGGAGCTTGTACATAAAAACTCTCGTTGCCTCTTGCCTCGCACCTTTTCTGCGTAATGCCTCGTCCCCAATCAATCATAACAACATATTGTTTGCTTGCAAGGGATAACGTTTCCGTTCTAACGTGGATTTATGAGGGGTAGCAATATTATTGATAGGTTTCATGCAACATTAGCGGCTTGATTGGTAGCCGCTCCTGTTTTATTTTTGGAGGCATGGAAATTGATCGGGGTTGCATAAAATGAGGAGGTTCAAGGTGTTTTGAAGTCGGAATTTGAGGTACTTTTTTGTGCTTACTTTGGTGTAGTAGTCTATATTATTATACATCTCTAAAATTACTTGACCAAATGTTTTTCTGCCCATAGAAATAGTCTGGATTGAGCTTGCCTGCATGCACTTGATCCACCGCTGACAGATAGCTTTAAAATCTTTTATTATTCTTTATCTATAATATTTCTGAAAGCTACTAAATTAAAACTTTCAGGTGACGGTCCAAACCACTCAGTTTTTATGACCATCAAATATTTTATGTACCATAAAATATTTTATCAACCAAACCCATTGGAACTCTACAAAAAATTCCTCATTTTATAATCTATCTGTATTCTGTATGGATCCACCTCTTCACGTAAAACAGCAATTAAGAAGGCACTTTCAGTTTCACATAAATTCGTTTCTAAATTGGCTGTAGGTAGCTTAAAACCGTTGAAGCGAAAACTTCAATGTTCAGTTGATTCCATTAATTAGGCATGCTGTGCTCTCCCATCGAGCCAACTTGAATAGCCAATTACACTGATAATTGGAGGTCGCGCAGGTGTCTTCACGACAAAGACGACGGTGGTGGGGTACGAGTGAGAAGATGGACGAGGGAGAGAAGATGTATTCATCAGACGAGACAGTGACCCGGTAACGTTAAGTTCTAGTTGCAGTCGGTGGACGGAGATGTCTCCACCTTATCAAGCATTTACCAGGAAAATTGGTTAATTATCTCTGTCCACTTGCATACGAGTACAAACAGTCTTTACGGGCCACTCAAAGTTCTTAGTAATCATCGTAAAGGAATTAAAATAGGGCTCCGAATTTTTTACTATAAAACTTCAAGCACTTAAGGTGTTCAACCAATACGAATCTTAAAACTTTCGCTAAACGAAGAGAAGAAAATAAATAGGTATGCCTTAAATCAGAACCTGTAAAGCCAAATACTCCAAAATAAAGATAAAACAAACGAAAATCGCTTGAAATAGTCAAAAATAAATATACAACCAAAGAAACTCGCTTGAACCTTACAACTTAACACACCAATTTTAGTGTGACGAATTCCCGGAGTTTGATTCTATTTAGTTTATGTGAAAGTTATATAGCTTGTTTACTGCGAGGGGGCGCCACTGGAGTGCAGTTACTACGTGCTAAAACACTACACTTGAGACTATCTGGGTTAGCACAGGCACTGGCATGACAGCTATGAGCTAGTTCATCTTACGAGTTGTTAAAACTTGGGAACTGCTTGAATTTTTGGCTGTCTAGAATATTATCTTTTGTACTTTTATGCATACTTTGTTGAAACACACTGTCGATCAAATATAATATGTTCTTGTACTGTACGTAGACTTATGGGACATTGTCTGATTCATGTTTTCGAGTTAACAATATCATAAAGATAAGTTTGAAACCTTATTATAATTGACTTTAAAATGTTAGTTCCAAATAACATTAAAAAACTGTTTTATCTTACTCAAAAAATGAAGGCACATTTAGAAGTGCTGCTCCGAAAAAATAAATACTAAGCCCAAATACTCAGGTAATTTTTATACCTAAATTACCTATACCCTGTCACCCTATCTGCCTTCGGGGTAAAAAGCGTGATGTTATATTATGTTATAGGTACCTACATTTATAAGTGCTTTGGTTACAATTCTTCAAGCTTATATTGTACTTCTAACGAAGTTGTTAAATAATTTAAACTCTCAAACACAATATATATACAGAGAATGGCAGGTTAATCGGAACAGACTGGTCGGCTAACAGACGGGTTCGCGGCTGCCGTGTCAGCGACAGACATGTTCGACGCAGTAGCGTCATAGACATGAACAATACAAACGGAGGTTTTAGACCTTGGTAAAGAATGGAGAGCTTAGGGTGGGTTTGGTAATACTTACGTGAAATATTATGGTAGGTCTAAACCTACTGTAACATTTCAAGTAAGTATGCTGTTTACGTTAGCATTTAGATATGTCAGTGCTGTAGTGCAACAAAATTGGGACAGTATAGTGTCAATTAGTTAAAATTTTAAACTGCGTACCATGTTAGTTATGACCTAGGGTATTATGAAGGATTTGTCGTGATTTCTTTGATTTAATTTAAAAAAAAAAATAATATACCGAATTTTAATATCCACTGTGGCAACACTGTCAAAGTACAAATTATTATTAATATTGTAACAAACTTTTAAATGTATTTTCATTTAATGGCAACTGAATGTATTATTTTACTTTGGCAACACTTAGAAATAACGGTTATGATATTATCGTTATTTGTGGGCGGGGCTTGAAGTAATTTTTAAATGGTGAAATGCAGTCCTCGTTTGACCGTACATTAGTACGGTTGCGCCAAAGTTGCGCAGAATAAGGTGTTAGCAAGAAAATAGTGTATTTTCTTCATATATATATTAATGCCATCATGATTCCAGTGCGAAAAAGGGATGGTGTTATCAGTCATGTATAGCTAGGTCTCTCTCGCGCATTGGATCATGATGGCATTTAGAACGTCATAATATGTTACCTGAGCTGTTACGACTATCAGTGGATGTATGCGCGGCAAAATTGTCATCAAAGTTTGTTATTGCTCATAATTATTCTTAAAATGACGCAATTAGGCAAAACGAAAAGAAAGTCTCCGGGAGTGAAGAAACCACGACAATTTTTTTTTACAATTGTTGCTAAAACACTAAAGCCTGATTTAAAGCCGAATCTGGTGTAGTGCCCATCAAATCACTACTAAAACCACTAACAATATTTATACACCTAAAACCACGGCCCAACGGGCCCAACAAAAACTAAATCATAATTAACATTATCCTGTATCATAAACCGCATTACCGTCCCATCTCCTGCCTGAAGTAAGCGTCGCTGGAGTGTGGCTCGAAAGTAGCTCGAGCCACTAATCTGATAAGCGGTGACGAAAATTGCTTTATAATAACTACAAAAAGGTGGCTCATTAGAGGTTTTAAGTTAACACGGCTCGTGTTAAGTTTTGTATATAGAGTGTGATTTTGGGTTGTGTTAGTTATAAACTATGTACTGTTTTATAATATGCTGGGATTAGTACATGTTTGTTAGAGATGTGATATGAGTAACTATACAGCGTGTAATAGAAATATGTGGCCATGGTCATACAAAACTTCAATACCTACGCGACCCAAATGTATGGGACAGTTGATAATTTTATCGCGATTACGATGTTGGTCCTATGGAGAAAGTTGTTCAGGTTGATGATCCGTACCACACCCTTTAATATGACTACACCTTTTTAATACACTCTCTATATACAGGGCGTCCCACGAATATGCCACATGGAGGGAAAGTACCTTGAATATTGTAGATGGAACATTTTACAGAAAGAAGACATTATTTGAATTTAAAAAAACAATTTAAACTGCATTCATAGATATTTAAATAATTACATGGCTGAACCGGAAATCGAACCCGTTACATGAGAAAAATAATCATCCTGCAGCTTTATTATACCGATCAAAAGGTTTCATCATAAGGATTATTTTTTGCTAAATAACATAGTATCACAAATAAAAGAAAGACCATGAATTTTAACATTTGATGTGAAATTTTGTTCAGCAAAATGAAAAGCTGACATTGCCGTAAGGACATACAACTGACATTATCATAAGTATCTATTACTAATAAATGTACCCACTTGAGAAGTACGCATCACTTAGACGTATTATTCTAAATATCCACCACAACAAGATCAAAAAATCGACAGGGAGTGAAATAATCAAAAGAGTGCGACTTTGTATTCAACAGGGACTCATTTTGAGCATTTGATAAATTGATTAATTTTGTATTAAAAATGTTAAAATTCATGGTCTTCCTTTTATTTTTGACACTATGTTATGTAGCAAAAAGTAATCCTTATGATAAAGCCTTTCGATTGGTATGATAAAGCTACAGGGTGATTATTTTTCTCATGTCGCACCTTTAAAGACAAACCGTTACTAAACGAAAATATAAAATTTTACACAGGAGCTTAAATAAAAAATATGCACGGCTTTTTCGCAATAGAATTTAAGATCATGGTGCTTTGAGCCATCTTTTGAGGTCATAATGATGGATATTTTACGTAATTTTATTTTATTCATCGTATAGTTTACGTAATTTAGAAAGATGGCATTAGTAACTCAATTCTTGAAAAATTTCGTTTAGTAACGGTTTGTCTTTAAAGGTGCGATGTAACGTGTTCGATTTCCGGTTCAACCATGTAATTATTTAAATATCTATGAATGCAGTTTAAATTGTTTTTTAAATTCAAATAATGTCTTCTTTCAGTAAAATGTTCCATCTACAATATTCAAGGTACTTTCCCTCCGTGTGGCATATCCGTGGGACGCCCTGTATATAGGTATACCTTCAACTGTCATGATTTCAGACAGAAAAATGTCAGACATTTCTATTGTTACCGACCACTAGCCAGTTGATCGACAGCTGAGGGGATAGTAGGAATTTTGCATTTGTCACCTAGTATCATTTCTCATGAAGTCAGAGATTCAGGTGTTAAATTTTAAATGAAATGCGTGCAGGCTAATCAAGACTTGTTCAATTGTTCTTAATCTTCACCTATTTTCGAGAATAATAACCTATTAAAACCTACCTTTTAATTTGACTTTACCGCCTGCATATTTCGCTTCAATATTTATACACATAATTAGATGAAAACCGTCGCACATTTGAAACTGAATCAATAATTTCTAAACCATAACTTCCCACCACATTTTTGACCGTGACCACAGTAACCACAGGTACATAATTACTAAACCTACAGTAAAACGTACCATTTCGCATGAAATTAATTGCATTGGCTCAATTTGGCTCGACCAGATCAAACCGGTGGAAACCGGCGGAAAGCGGACACCACCAATTATGACTATTAAACTTAACCACCGTATGTCTGTTTCCGACATTTGATGGCCGACATGTTAATAAATTGCGTCGATAGTGTTTATATCAGGATGTTGGGGTTGTGGAAAAATTATGTTTTGGATTATGGTGTAAATTTTGGTTAGAGAAAGTTAACAAGACCATATGGCTATTCCCGGATCGCGAGTTCAATAATGCGGTTTCGAATATCTGCAACGGCAGGAGTAGCCGATGCCTTGCCGTCCTTCTAATAGTTAGTGAAGATGGTTAACTATCAAAATCATGACAAACGTACTCAAGCAAACGCTTGTATACAAGGAGTAACATAATTAACGCACAACCTCTTAAGGGGTCATTGTACTCATCATTATGAACAACTTTTACTATGGGACCTAACCTGAAATCGCGAAAAAAAAATCTGCTCCCTAAATTAATGTTCGCCTATCTCGTCAAAATGTAGAGAACAGCTGATTTGTTTTCGCTATTTCAGGTTTGGTCCCATAGTAAAAGTTGTTCATAATGATGAGTACAATGACCTCTTAAGAGGTTATGCGTTATTTATGTTACATCTTGTATATGTAGCATAAAATATTTTCAAAGTTACTGTTTACACGCACAAAATGCTCGCTCTAAAAATAGTTATCCTCATTTCTTTGAGGAGTCCCATTTTTGGCCGAAACGTTCTGAATCACTGGTCTCTTTCACTTCACTGAATTGAGTAATATCCTTTGAAGAACTATTAGTACTTACAGTATAAGACAGTGAACTCGTCCCAGGGATGGACACACGTAACGTTTCATCCTCTGTTCGGATAATAAAAGGCCGTACCACCGACTCATTAGTTCAAGATGTTTCCAACTATCGGGCCGGAACTTGAATGTTAACAAGAATGTCGACCAAAGCCGGGGGGCGTGGCTAGAGTAGGATGTACTTAGACAAAGTTTAGTTTTGTCATTAAACCGAAGGTTTCAGTAAATCCCTTAGCACGTAACATGGAAGTTCTGAACTTGAAGAGAATGTAGCATTTTTAATGCTTGAAGTGATGTCATGCATCATTACACGCTTGCAACGATCTGGTGGCCTATCCACACTCAGTGTTTTGCCAGATGGTTTTAAATGGAACTCTGTCTACCACGTTTTCTATTCGGACTCGTAATTGAATCGACTGCTTCTTCCACCGCGTTGGACAACACGTGACAATTTCACCAGAGCCTTCATATAGGACATCTGTAGGTACCTCATTATTTTGAAATGACGCCACAAAATTACGAACAACTCATTAACTTATCACCACAACCCACTTCTAGCCTCTCCGCTTAACACGCGCGCGGTTTAAACCAGCTTAAACCGATATTTTCTGGCGATGGTGATTAACTGTCATCGTTCCATTTTGTCGAAGCAATTTTCGTCAAGCCATCATTAGGCAGGAAAGTTTTGAAGTGTAGCTCTTATCCCACTGATGGACCGCTGTCCTCGTTAGTTAATTTAGGAGACCCTTCCTGGTGCGGGGAAGAGTTATGAAATGGATGATAAACGATATTTTTAGGGGAGTTTGTTTTTGTTTGTGATGTGTGTGAACTAATTTAGCACAAAAGCAACAAATGGCACATTAGCTCCCTTGTACTGTCTAGCAAAACTTTATTTTAATATTTATAATGCACTCATCATGATGTATTTCCTTGATATATTTTTGGTTTTTCCAAAGAGAGTTTGACTCCTTTTAATTAATACTTATGATATTGTGAATTAATCTACTGTGAAGTGTTTATAAAAGATATTTAGGATATTATTATTTATATAAGGTGAGTAACTAAACTCTGCAATGTCGCCTAAGAACAGAATTGAGAAATGGGCACATTCAACCCCCTTTTTTGGGGATAATCACTAGTCGTCTTAAGTCACTTCCAGTCTTCACAACTTCATAAGCTCACGTTGGGTATGCAAGCGAACCGTGGTCGGTAGCTGTAGCCAAGCCACGTGACGGGGCGACGCTAGTGGGCGCGACCGCCTGTCAATGTTTGCCGCCTGTTTGTGAACGCTTAATTTATAGTTGGTTTGGATACTAATGAAATAGGAACGATTTAAATGAACCTGTAATTGAGATGGGCTTTGGATTTTCGCACAAGAAAGTGACAAGCTGTAGTTTTCGTTAGGAAATAAGTGGATGTAAGGGTAATGTAATTTTTTGGTCTATGAACGGTCGGTAATAATTAAGGTAACTTCAGTCGTGTAATGTTGAATTGTCAGTTATATTGGCGTTTGTATGGGTAAAAATAAGATTACAAAAGTTAAGGAACCCAGGTTACAATAACAATTCGCGGGATGTTCGAAAGAGTTACCGTGGCCACGGCACAGGCAACTGGAGGAACACGGGTGGGTTTTAGTCAGTAAAAGTCTGACACGCTCTCTCGCTACGCCCAGAGCGGGAGAAGTCATTTGATGATTAAGTTACGATTTGCCGTAAACTGTTTTTGAAAACAAAAGCAAAATCTAACCTAACCTAACTCTGATTTTTAATTTGCTAGACTAAAATGACTTAACATAACATGACTAAAATGTCAAAATGACAAAATAGGTCGATTGAAGCTGTCATTTTGGTCTAGCAAATAAAAAATCAGATTTTCAGAATATCAAAAGCTTTTAATCTTGTATAAGTATCAAATAAAAAAATATATATAAATAAAGTCTGAAACTTAGGGCTCATTGATAGCTACTGAGTGAAGCCAGGTGAATTAAAATTATTCGTATGAAAATTTTCAAATTCAAATAATAAATTTAAATAAATAATATTTGAAATGAAACTTTCGTATTGTTCATTTTTAAACGGCTGATATAATTTATAAAGAATTTTAACGAATGTTTTAGCATTTCTTTTGGAACATTGGTTGCGTAATTTGAAAAAGTTTTTTCCTGCTCTTTTTACTTTTGACATTAATTTACTTGTAGGGTTTAAATAAAACAAGCAAATTGCAACACTTGAATAGCTAAAATCTGTAGTAATACAGGGTGTAAGGGAGAGCCCTCCGCAAACTAACAGGATGCATTCAGCTCCTGATTTTGAATCATATTCTACCGGAAATATTTTCAGGAAAATTTTCATATTTTTTATCGTATTTTCAGTTACTATACCTTTATTTCAATGTAAAATGATATTTTCTGTACGCAGCACTCCATTTATGTAAATAAAACAGCTAAAATAAAAAATCAGCAATGGATATTGAAATACTCGGCGGCCGAAGGCTCGCTGCGCTGCCGATCGCTACGCGCGTCTTGCCACGGTAACGATACATTGAGTGTGAGGTAATAAAACAAATCAGGTTTATTGGATTTCCATAACGTTCCTGACATAATTTCATGTACTGGTCATCTTAGTATGATATATTGAATTCATCCCGTTAGTCTGCGGAGGGCTGTCCCTTACACCCTGTATACAGAAGACGCTTTGTTATGGCTTGAATAATATAGACATTATATGTTTCAGTGCTATCTAAAGCAATCAGCAATCTATTAAGGAATATTTAGTACTAGCTGTTGCCCGGATGTCAATATTTCTCTATTTGAATTGGATCTTGTTCACAATTTCATGGGTTTTAATTTTTTTGCGTGGAACCCTAATTCTTTTTCTAAATTAAATGTAGTTACTCCTTATTAAGTCAGCTATTTGGCAGTGAAAATCCGTTTCAGAGATTAGCCGGAACAAACAAACCGACAGACAAAAATTAAAAAAAAAATTTTTTAGTTATAAGTGCCATACACGTTCATATGCATTTATTAAAAAGCTGTTATTTTGACAATATTCTGATATAGATGTATAGATAAGCCTCTCTATTAATGTTTGAACATTAGTCTGCACGTCATTGATTACAAACCCTGGCCTCTTAATCTATTGAAGCTCCATATGACCAGCCAGCTCCACGCCAAAGTGACTAACGTGCGACCTACTGTACTCCTCGTTTTCTACAATTTCAAAGTCAAGTTAAACATCAGAACCTTGTTATTATGTCGTGTTTACCTTGTAATATTTGATGAGGTTGTATGAATACAGTGATAATTATGAAAGCGTATATCTGGCTCTTTCATTAACTTGCAAACATCATGTCATCTTGTATAAGACTAGCACATAGTTATTTGGTCTTTGACATAAACACAGATTTAATTATAATTAAATCTGTATTTATAAATACTTATCCGATAGAAAATTAAAAGAGTTGGACGTTTTTTTTTCTAGTATACTAAACTGTGTAGGTACATACTTAGATCCATAATGTACTTTTTTATCTAATTTAACATAATAATTGACAAAAAAAAAAATGCTTCCATTTTAATTAGGGCTTCAACTCTCTCTATGGGTTTCAAAGTAAAATACTACAGATAACACTGAATTACAAAATTGCAATTCTGCCCAAAGTGTACAATAACAAACAAAAACAATTAAAATTTAATAACAAATCCGACTCGACAAACTTAATGGCGGTGTTGCCGCAAGCAGCCGCCGATAATGACCGGCCCGGGTTCGAACCCCGACTAATACGACCATTGATTGTTTAACGGCGCGATACTATCTCTATCTTCTGTTCTTAGCTTTATAATTGCTCCATTTGTGACTGCGGCTGGTCCATTTGTAGGTGGGATTAGGTTTGGGATACTGTGTGTGGGATGTGTATTTGTTTTGAGGGTTGTATTTTGAGATTGGAACAAGTTTCAGAGAACGCCAACCTTTCACACTGAGCAAGTCTCTGTGGGCGTAGCCAACACGCGCGGAGTTAACGTAACGACAAATCCAACGATTTAAAAATTTAAAATACTCGTTTCGCACCTAATATACTAGTTGTAAAACTTTATTTATATGCATGGGTGATACTAATTCTGCTTGTCGCAAAAATTTAACACAAACCACCACTGAAATCATAGCACAGCATCATACTGATTGGAAGCCTTCTTGTCACAGTCACGACGCGCAGCTGCCGACTATTTCTGTTTTGTGCTCGTGATTATAATGTGGATCTATTTTGTTTTATTTTTCTGATTGCTCTTATCTTTTTGTATGTACGAGTACGTGTTTCTGTGACAAATAAACCTAATTTCTTTCTTTTCTTTAAACAACATTACTATAGGATAACATCAATCTGCCTAGCTTTTCCCCAACTCTGTTGGGGTCGGCTTCCAGTCTAAGCGGATGCAGCTGAATACCAGTATTTTACATGGAGCGACTGCCTATCTGACCTCCACAACCCACGGGTACCTCCCTGGGTAGCACGATACCCTTGGTAAGACTGGTTATCAGACTTTTGGGCATCTGACTACCAGTAACGACTGTCAAAGATCTGCGAATGACAGCCGGGACTAACGGCTTAACGTGCTTTCCGAGGCACGGCGAGACCAACCGCGGCGAGCGTAGCTTAACCTCCGATCGACCCGTGCGGTTGTTATTATTTAGCCACGAGCCCCCTCAAAAATACTATCGGATAGTACTGTCGGTAGTTGTATTTTTGATTCGAAAATCGTTAGAATTTACGTAACGTTTACGGTGCGCGATCATGCTAGGGCCACTGAACAGTTACTGTACTGTACATTTTGCAGCATAACTCTGCATGTCAAAACTTTTTGGTTCTTTATAATCAACCTTTTTTTCGTTTGTATTTGAGCCTGGTCGATTTTTATCTTTTTATTTCGTGATTCGAATTTCAAACTGTGATTCGATGGGAATGCTTGATTGACAATTTGCTGTCGTTTGTGATTTTATTGAAGAAAAACGAATTTTTACGTCCCAAAAATTACGATTAGTGAAAAATATTTATCGTAAAAGTATTCGCACACTATATCCCTGCCGAATACCATAGGGCAAAGCAATTTTAAGTATGGTATATTAAGTACGAGTCTAACCATTCATCTTTATTTTTCCTGGATTGAACAGTTTTGAACAGGCCGCCTTTCGGCCTCCAGGTTTTGGCCTAAAATTACGCTGGACGTCCTTGGCCAACGTCGAGAGTTGGACCGCATTTTGACCGCTGAAGGTCTCGCAAACAACGCCAGTTCCTGAACAAAGAACTGCGACAACCTACAGTCTACGTCACCTCGCCGGACGCAATTACTTATGCCACGGGTTTTTTTATGATATTTTACGTTCTAATTTAATAGTGTAGATAGTAACCCTCTGCAGATTTTTATTTCATTGACTACTTAATTTTATTTTCAAATATGTAAAATGCGAGATACCTTGGCTCTCTGATCTTTTTTTTATAACGATATGTTTTGGTAGCGTTACTTATTAGTGATTTCAATCGACTAGTTAGTACGTTTTATTTCTCGTTCGTTATTCGCGTACCTATCGGACCAAAGTTCTCTATTTTATTCCCTTCACACAAGTCAACCTGCATTTTTTATACCATAATGTTCATTTTTTTTTACCTTTTAATGTTTTTTTTCTATTTTTATTTGAAAAACAAAATTAAACGTGTCGTAGCAGAAAAGTGAATCTCCGTCTTTTATTTTTTTTTTTTCGCTACAATTTGTTGTGATTGGGTGGCAGAAATAATAAAATGCAATCACGTAATTTTGATAAACATTAAAATGTGTAATACCGGGGGCAAATAAAATAGGCAACGACAATCTAAAAAAACTTTACAATTATCCATATTGATAAAAAATACGTGGGGTATGATTTAATCTTAATCTCAGTACCTAAAGACTACCTTGTAATATTTAACTAACTACTGACTTTCCGAAAATGATTAAAAATACAAACCCCTCAACGTAAACGATCAACATTAGGTAGGTGGGTAACCTTCCACCACACCACATTACTTCAACAAATCATTCAAAAGTTTCAAATACATCAAAATAATCTTTCAAAGTTATATATAGTTCACATTCCGGCCACTTAGCGTCTAACTTTGATAAAGGTCACGCCAGACGATCTATTATTAAGGAGCGTCGGCCATAGCTGATCGATCTACCTATGAATTAGTGATAAAAGTTCAAACTGATAAGGAGACGCGGGGTCATCCGTAATGGTTTAATTACACCATGTTACATGGTTGACCTTATGGGAATGTCTTTATTTCAGATTTTTTGGGGCGTAAGTGTGATTGGGTTAAGGATCAGCAAGTAAGGAAATAAATAACGTAGCAAGCGTAACAAGGAAGCAACATCATTATACTTTATGTGATTGTCCTGAGATTAATATGTATTTACTTTTTTTTCTTAATTTAAGATAGGTTTGCTCTTGACTCTAGTCTAGGTCAGAGATGACAGAGACAAAGTCGACGATGGAGCGAGCTTACCCAGAAGAAGCCTGTTAACTCTCACTTTGAAGAGATCGGGGTTGTATACGTTCGGAAACACAGACGCAGGCAGAGAGTTCCACTCCTTTGCTGTGCGCATCACAAAATACATTTGGAAACGCTTAGTGCGAATTGGTGGAATAGCAACTAGGTAGGGATGGTAACCTGCAGTGCGTCTAGATGTCCGATGGTAGAAGGGGCCGGCGGACTGAGGTCGTGGAGTTCTCGAGCACACTCACCGAAGTACAATCTGTAGAAGACCGACAAGCAGGCAACCTTGCGGCGATGAGCCACTACTTATTTAAAGGTACACAACTGGTAGGCTGGTTGGTAACATAACTGGCGAAATGTGGGTGTACTATAGGTACACCTCTGCCTAATCCTTCGGGGAAACAAGGCGTGATGTTATGTGTGTTGTGTTATTTAAAGGTTTCATCAGCTGTGCCATTTTGATAATAACATGTCCGACACACAAAAACATAACATCACGCCTTGTTTCCCCGAAGGGTTGGGCAGAGGTGTAGGTACCTATAGTAATAGTACACCCACATTTTGATAATAACACGCCCGAGTTTTAGATTATTTATATATCTACACAAATAAATAAAATTGAAGTGTCTGTTTGTAATGTCAAAGTAAGAGCTTTTTACTAAATTCATACGAAAGTATATACGGTATATAAAACAAAAACAATTTAATTTTTTTTGCTCCGGCTAATCTACGAAACGGCTGGACCGATATTGACGGGACTTTCGCTGGAAGATAGCTGATATTATAAGGAGTAACGTAGGCTACTGTTATTTTAGAAAAGAATTAGGGTTCCGCGCAAAAAAATAAAACCCATGAAAATGTGAACAAATCGATTCAAATAGGGAAGTATTGACATCCACGCGGGCGAAGCCGCGGACAACAGCTAGTTTTTTCATAAATTAAGAAGAAAGTGCGAACGATTATATTTAGTTCCAACACAGACAAACCTTCTTGGGTTGGTTGGTATGCAAAATATTGCATAATTAATTGCCCGTATGAGTAGGGACCTCACTTTTTGACCTAGATAAGCTAAGTAGGTATTATATTTTTATTGGGTATTAATCTTAACAATATCTTTAGATATCCCATAATTAATGGCACATTATAAATACCAACAATATTGTAGAAATTCCCGCGTAACCTAAAATTCCTTCGCAAATTGAATTATTTATCAAACGAGCAGATATTAAACGATTTTATTAGTCTATAAAGTTGGGAATTATTATTTTAATGTTAATAGCATCAATAAATCCCGTTTGTAATGGACGTGGACGTCACAATGTTGTGAACAAGCGAACACTTCTCAACACATTAAATTGTATGTAAAGGTTGAGATTGAGGACGAGTGACGAATGTGCGGAAGTGGCAAATAAAATGAATGTGAATACCTATTACCTATCAAGGAGACAGACAATGGCTCACTTTCCATCTTGCGCCGCATGCCTGTCACCTGTGCACTCGATGATCTTATGACTGTGTGAGTGAGCGGAGTTCGCGCAGCTGAATTTTGGGCCAAACATGTTTAAACTTTTGGCATCGATATGCTAAGAAGAAGAATGACATTATAGTGATGAAAATGCTTTTATTTTCAAACGTAGACCTTTTAACATGTTGTGAGAATCATTGACTGGACTTAAAACGTAACTTAATACCTAAGACAACACAGGCCTGTTGTATCCTTGAGATCTTTACAGAAGTACCTATTGTGTCCTTGGGATCTTTACAGAAGTGCTTGTTGTATCCTTGGGATCTTTACAGAAGTGCCTGCTGTATCCGTGGGATCTTTACAGAAGTGCTTGTTTGTATCCTTGGGATATTTACAGAAGTGCCTGTTATATCCTTGGGATTTTTACAGAAGTGCCTGCTGTATCCGTGGGATCTTTACAGAAGTGCTTGTTATATCCTTGGGATCTTTACAGAAGTGCCTGTTGTATCCTTGGGATATTTACAGAAGTGCCTGTTGTATCCTTGGGATCTTTACAGAAGTGTCTGTTGTATCCTTGGGATATTTAGAGAAGTACCCGTTGTATCCTTGGTGTCTTGACAGAAGTGCCTGTTGTATTCTTGGGATCTTTAGAGAAGTGCTTGTTGTGTTCTTGGGATCTTTAGAGAAGTACCTGTTATATCCTTGGGATTTTTACAGAAGTGCCTGCTGTATCCGTGGGATCTTTACAGAAGTGCTTGTTGTATCCTTGGGATCTTTACAGAAGTGCCTGTTGTATCCTTGGGATATTTACAGAAGTACCTGTTGTATCCTTGGGATCTTTAGAGAAGTGCTTGTTGTATTATTGGGATCTTTACAGAAGTGCCTGTTGTATTCTTGGGATCTTTAGAGAAGTGCTTGTTGTGTCCTTGGGATCTTTAGAGAAGTGCCTGTTGTATTATTGGGATCTTTAGATACATAATTAGTCTACCTACTACACGGCTACAAGGATCTTTTGGCATTCGAATGACGTTGACAGGGGACGCTGTTGGTAAGCATTTGTGCAATTGTTTTGTGAAATGTATTGAAATATTAAGATGACGGCGTTCGTTCTGATTTTGGCCCGCGCCAAAAGAATTTAACCTTTGAGCGCAATACATACTTTTCAAAATGGTTTTACATAACGTGTCTTACATTGAATGTTTACCGTAAAATAAATGCGATGCCATCGAAACGCTATCCATTACGCGGCTCGTTCGATGCATACATTATGAATTTAATAGTCATTACGTCATGCAATAATGCTTTATTTGAGCTTCGGGCTTAGATCGCCTCCATATGAGACGCATCAAGTTATGTAATAAAGGAAGGTTTTCAAAGGAAGATTCTGATATTGGAAGGACGTCAGCATTGCGATAGCTAAGATTCGAAATTATCCGTGCAAGAATAACTTCGTTTTACAAAAATTGGTCCTTCACAACCGACAAGGTTGCAAAAAATAACCTGAAAGCTATTCCTTAGAAACTCCTTCGTCGAACCGCTACAGAGAAAAACGTTGTACACAATGATGGAAACTTGAAAAAAGTGTTTCCCTCTTAAACTCCGTGCCGTGAGTTGCACGAATCACTCCGGAATTAGAGGCTAGAGCTCTCGTACTACGCTTACAGATGCGAGAACTAACAGTCGAGTAATCGAATGATCGAATACGCCACTTGAAACGAAACATGATTTTTCATTCGATTAACAGACTCAAATTGTTGTGAAACTATGCGGAGTGGTATGTTATTAACGAAGTCATAATGAAGCCATGAAAATTAACACAAATTGAGTGAATATTGAAGTACGACAGAATAAAGCATGTCTATTGAAGCGAAAACATTAAATTTCGTTTATTAATTTATTGGTACACCAACGAGAATATTGAAATATTTTTACACTTCAAAAATATTCGTGAACTGAAAATGTTCATATTCGAAATTCTCTTGCAGGGTACGATTTTCCAGTTCGAGTTGAAAACTGCTAATAAGTACTCAATTATGAGATACTTTGCTTTTTTATTGGGCAAATAAACGGTCACACATCGATATTGTAAAAATACAAGACAAATGGCTATTCCGTATACAAAGACCAAAGCCAAAAGAATTTCGTGCCAAAAAAAATTACTGATCTTCAGATGTAAATAACATTCCTACAGGCCACATCACTAGTGCTGACCGCTTGCACGTTTCGTGAGACGTTATCATCAGAGAGAGATTCCCACTTATAATTTATTAACAGGTCATAAGTGCTAAAATGTGTACATTCATAAGTCCAAAGGCACGTGCTGGCTCCTCGGATAAATAATTCAGCGTATCTGGGTGCTCATGTCTACACCCATCCGATGCTATGCCTTTCAGTTTTACTTTTTTATGTACGAGGAAAAATAATTGAGGAAACTCTTTGGTAGCCTCGGGACTGGGTATTGATGAATTTTTGAGAAGTTGAATGAAGAAGGGCTTCGTTTTTGTTTTAGGTAAATTAGACGGAGTATTATGGGTTGAAACGACGGAAGCAAGTTATATTTCAACAAATCTATTTACTGCTGAAAGTGGAAGGAATAAAATATAATTATGGGGGATGAAATTGAATAAGGCTTACGAAAATCCATATAACGAGGATGGGGCTAACCCTTTAATTAAACTAACATGATTACCTATCGTTTATACATAATGCAGCGGTGACACACGCACCCGAACCACTCTAATAAAAGTTTCAGGCTTACGTCCCAAAAACGTTGAACTAAAAAGCATTAAGAACCCTACCAAATTGAATTGGTACGGAACCTTTCCTTGCTAAGCTATTTATGAGTGGATAACAAGCGGTCGGGTTGGTAGGCTGGCCCCTCCCGGACAAAATTATAATTGGGATATAATATGCGGAATATGGGACCCAGAGGATTTTGGACACGAAGGCTATATATTTTTCCGGGTCAATCATTTTGTCCTACCAAAGGCTATATACGTATAAGTAAGATACAAACTAACTTTAGTACATGTAAATATAGTTCGTCTTGTTGAAAGTAAGATTGGCACTAATGTGATTTAATATGACGTAGAACCAGACTTTTGAAATAGAGACGAGCGTTTAATATGACGTAGAACCAGACTTTTGAAATAGAGACGAGCATTTAATATGACGTAGAACCAGACTTTTGAAATAGAGACGAGCGTTTAAGAAACATACTTAACATTAAAGATATACATTTAAGAATATACTGTAAACAATGTAAAAATTAAGGCCCGACAACTACCTTAAAGTTAGAAATACCATCAGTCACTGTTAGGCTGTATTTGCAATCTGAAAGCATGACAAAAGGGAAGCGAATCCTTGGCCGTCCCCAGAGGCAGTCTCGAGATGCATTTGAAAACAACACATTCGGAAAGTTTCAGTTGCAAACTTTTATATTTCAAGTTCGGCAGTCTCTCAGTTCCGACAGGGTTATTTTGTCGATGGCCACCTCCAAAGTTTGCCGCAAAAGCGTCAACATTTGGTGTCACTTTTCCTTCGGAAGTTACTTTAAAATATTTACGACTCGAACTTGGGCGGTACAAGAAAAATTCGCCGAGTCGTATGGCGAATTTATAGTTTGTCGATGGAGTGCGGAAGTTTCGCATTAGAGTATAATCTATCTTTGCTCTCTTAGTTTTTGTCGTTGTGGATTTATTTGTGTTTAAAAGTGCGGTGATGTAAGATTTCGGGAAGTTCATTCGCTTGTTTTGTTTTATGGAGATCCAATATTGTGATGCCGAGTCTGTTATAAACTTGTAAAATCTTGGAAATGTCTGAAAACTTTACAACATATATTTCGAACTCTCCTGACTTTCAATACCTGACTTCATTTTCCATTTTAAAATTATGCAATATTGAAAATATTTGTGTTTACTACAATTTTATGTACCATCCACAAGCAACCAGACAACAATGGCTAATTAGAAAATAGCATGATCAGGATATCACCTAGGTCCAAGTTAAGAGAGACTGGTCTGGCATCTTTCTATCAGCTAAAACTTTATCTTTTGCGAGAAATATTATGTATAAAACGATAAAATGCCGAAACTGCTAAAACCCATTAATTTTTGTAAATGGTGGCATCAGATGAGAGGACAAAATATATGGACCGTAAAAAAGAATGATCTATCTTGACGACATAATGATCATCTCCCACAGGTGCAAGAGGTATATTAATGAAAATCACAAGGAAAACCAATCGCTATTAAAACCGTTGGAATCTCATTACTTCCGGCGGCGCGCAGTCGATTTATCTACGTCATGGCGACAGTCACTCCGGCTGACAGTCAACACGGCTCGTAGATAATAAAACACGCCACGAACATCACTATCTATCACGGTGTTATTTATGAAACTCCTTTAAAATATGGCTGAGGTGAGATAATAGAATTTTTAAGCAAGTAAACATCTAAGCAATGAACTACCAATAAATAATGAACTAGAGCCATGGGATAAAAGCTGGCTTTGCTTAGGTTATATTAAATGTATACAGGGATTAATCTAGACGTTGTTGTTATAAAGAAATGAGAAAAAGGGTAACATTACATTACTGAGATTTCAAAGGGATGACACAACTTTATATCATTCAAGATATTATACGAAAAAAGATAGAAGGCTGGGAAACGTACATTTTATTAGAAATAAACGTCACTTAGAAAATGTAGAGACAAGACGTAAGACCCTAAGAGGTAAAAAGACATTAGCGAAGATAGATCTACGACACCTGAGTTTTTATCTAGACCTCAGCATATAAGGAGCAATACTCGTATATATCAATTTGCTTCATAAACTAAAAATGGTAATAAAAACACAGGCATAACCGCATGACTCAAGTCGTCCCCACCTGGCTATCATTTACATTACAAGGTATTAAGGGGCTATCATTTTTTTACTTAAAACGCGCCTGCGTAATAATGCTGAGATTCATAAAGTGGCATTTAACGACAGCGAACACGCGAACAGACAAAATAGTTGTCGTTATAATACACTTTGTTCTGAGCACACTTCATATTTTATTCAAGAGCACTTCCTCGATAAGTTTTAATAAAGTAGGGGGAGGGGGGGGGGTGAAGTAACATCGTTTTCGTGGGGAATTATCGATGTTAATGAATGTGGTGTTTAATATTTAATGATGACGTCATTTGCGTATACGGACTTGTTTAGGTGTGTTCGATTTTTGGTAGTTGTTGTTGTCCAATACTTAACTTGTTTTTCGCAGTTAGGTTGTAATTTAGTTGGTATAATATTAGTTAGAGTAGCACTACTGTTTAAAAATGTTAAGATTTAGTGGAATTCAAACAAAGGTCACTTTCCCAATATTATAAAAGTTTTAAGTAGGTACCTACTTATTCGATTTACAAAGGATAGTGTGTAAATTAGAATAAAACTCAGCTATGCCCAGCTCGGCTCAGCTTCATTTAAAGGTTAAAAATAACACAGTCAACCTTTATGTACATAAAAAATAAATTGACCCAAAACAAACTGGACAAGCAGCAAGTTCACTGAAAATAAAAAAAAAAATTATTCTGATCAAAACCCGTCTAACCTAACAAATATTCGCGAAGTGGAATTAAATCAAATCATTCACAAAATGATTGATCACAACACACTATTTTTTGTGTGCCCACTTCGGAGGCTCGCTTCAAAGTGAATTTTGATTGATTACGTGGTACATTTTTAATAGGAAATTCAAAAAACGGAAACCTTAATACCTACCCACGTCCCTTATTTTAACACTTAGCGGGACGCAAATGAGAAACAATAGAAGTTTTTTTTATTATTACTGCCACAACCGTACAGTGTCCTTCAAAGCGTTACGTTTAAATAGGCGACCAAACACGTAAAAGTAAGGCGCTTTGAAAATAAATTCAAATAAACATTTTGAGTATTCTTACAACAACGAAACAGAATTTTTTTAGCAATTAACTTCTTTTTTCATGTTTCCTTAAAAAACTAATGTAGGTTCCAACTAAGAATGGTTTTTTAAAACCTACAAAACTTTTCAAACTCGCATGTCATTGAAAACAGAATAAAAATTTAAAAAAAATATATAAACCTCAGACACCCCAAGCCCAATAAAACCTAATTCCGAACAAATTAGGCCAATAAAAATAATCCAATATCCTGAATCCGCACAGAATTTTAAACAAGAAAAATCTGCAACCGCTTCCCCAGGATATACAAAATCACTTGGCGCCAATCCGGCACAAACTATTATCATTAAGACTGTACAGAGTTGAATTTAAATAACTATTTAACGGGGCAATAATGGCGAGGGCACGTACGTGCACCAGATGTTAATTGCTTGCAGTATTTAATAGGCACGCTCAGTTGAATACGGCTCTGGCGCCAGCACGGTTAGGTCACAACCACACTGACGTAATGGCTGCGATTTTACGACTAAACGTCTAGTCGACATTGATTTTGTGACTTTGCATAAGAGTATCGTTGAACCAGTTTCTTATTTTAGGAGGGTGGGTCAGTGTGTAGGTATGGATTGTGCATTGTAATATGTTTGAACTGACTCTTCCGTTAAAGAAAATAGAGCCTAGTTGCTAGTTTCTCAGATTCCATTTTATGTAATTTTACAATACTACATACACCAGGTACTGACAATCTTTTTGGGATTCTAAAAAAATTGCCAGTATCATATCGACATATGTACGTAGTATGTATGTATGTGACTACCAATACAGCTCAAAATAACACAAAGCCAAATTGGTAGTAAGCAAAAGATAGCCAAGATTGTTATTTGACAGAAAAAAAAAACTATACGTAAGTCCTATTCAATTAATATAAAACATCTTTGTCTGAAATGTCTGAAAATTCTGACAATTGAGTTCTCTGAAATGGAACCCTAAGAAATTCTGAGAATCCTTAATCAATGTTACTTAGGGCGGATTCGAACAAATGCCATGTAACCGACCCTTGAATAATTTTACTCATTGGTCTTACTTTCTGATAACTTTTTTTGCGTTTTTCCATCACAAACGTAGAGTAGCCAATACTGGGTATTCTTACTCTTGAGTTGATGAATGAAAATGTAAGCCAACTAAAACTAAAATGGAATTACAATTGATTAAAAAAAAATTAAATAAAAAAAAAAAAAATTATCAACATGCGCTCAACTGTGAACAACAGGCTGTGAACTTTTTCAACAAAGCATACGAAAACATCTGGCAATGCAGCGGCCGCCATTGTATTAATCTCGGATAACTTGTTTACTCGATGCATTTTGGCGGTATAACGGATCGATAGTTATTCCGGGATTAAGATTTAGTAAAACGAAAAGTTCTCTACCTCTAGAGTAATTAGCATTTTATTCCCAGGATAAGACTTATGCGTGTTTGGTCGAATCGGTCCTTACTCGTATAAATATCTTAGAATAGCAGTGAGCCACTTAGTATAAAAACCACTTAGTATTCTGCTCAGCCGGTGAGCTGGCTTGAAAATAGCGTAATTGCAAAATCTGCAAATATTAAATCCAAAGGATTTTATAGGTAGAAGCGAAATCGTAATATAAAGACGCACGATTACAGTCCTCCAATCGTCGCTGACCTTAATTTTAAGGCCTTCTCAACCGCACCAGTCTTTCGAATGGAAACCGCACTGATTCCATACCGTGTCCGTCTACATCTGTCTCTTTCTGTCCCACTACATCTGTATAGCTCTATCTAGCTCACTCTCGGTGCATTCATTTGAAATATATTTGGGTTTGTTTGCAATGTGCGAGTGTCGGTTTTACAAAGATTCGAGTCTCAAATTAATCATGTTTCACTTTGTGTGATGTTAAACGAATATGATAGAAAGTCTTTGGAGTGTAAAACGAAACGTTGAATGGAAAAGATGATTTTCGCAGAAAGTTGAAGGGCACTTTACAATTTCTACGACTTTGCAAATTGATAGTGAAGTCTTTCGCAAACATAAATCTTTATGGTTTATTTCTTCAGCATTTGTATAATACGTCAAAACAAAGTGAAATGGTGATTGATAAGAGGAAATATAATATTATCTTTTCTCTGAACTAGAATGCAATATACACCATGGAGCGCTATTTAAAGTGAATAACACGAGGGGAGCTATTTCGAATGTCTAACGATGTTTATTCACATATTTTTTATGTTTGTCACGATAAAATCAAGTTGCACAGATATCTTGAGCCTTTTGCAATTGCAAATCAAAATAGATATAAATATTAAAGACTAAATAAGCAAGAACCCTCCTCGCCACAATTTCACCCCAAAAATATTTAATCATTTCAGCAGTCCAGATCAGATCGTGTCGCGTGCGCAATATTAACAACATAATTCTAATGAGTGGCGACATCAATTAGTTATAGTTGTCGCCAGCAATACCTGTGCTGCTCACGTTAACACTGCAGAATAAGTAAGAACAGAAGGCCGGTTCCATGCAACGAGCGAAAGCACACGTTTCCCGTACTTACAGCGAGTGCAAGCACACTCGCGACTGAGATCTCGTTTGAGATCTCTGTAGATAGAAACGCGCCTATACTGTATTCAAATCCTTGTTTCCAATTGATGTTATTTTTAACCGATAAAAAAATGGAGGCGGTTCCCGAGCCGACGCGTATATATTTTTTAATTATTTATTTATGACAACGCATAACTTTTTACAGAGTTGTCCGATTTTAACGATTCTTATTTTATTCGGGAGGGTATACCTACCTTGAAGTTGATTTAATGTAAAATTTATTAACTTTGCTTAGGTAGTTTTTGAGTTAGCTTCAATTATACCTACTTATTTTTCCCAGTTAGTCTATGTGGATGATGCTCTAATAACTTCCTGTCACAGTAATTTACATAGCAGGTAGTGGTATTCGAATTTGTGCGGGGTAGGTACCACAACCAAAAAGTGAAAAACAAAAACTTTTTTACAAAAACAAACAAAAACGAAAATACAAAACCAAAGAAGTTTTTTAGAAGTCGGTTGCTTTTTCACTGACACAAATATCACTTTTACACTTTACATTAGTGTAAATTCGCTCTAGGCGGTAACGTAAATTGAACTTTATGTGTTAGTATTAATTATTTTTCACAAAACACTTGTTTAGAAACTAAATTGCACTCGCAGGATATATGTGTGCGGGCGACTGTTTTGGCCCATTGTATGGAGTCTGCCTTCTGTGCCCACCTATTTTGTGTTAATACGATGTTTGGTAAATTAAATTTCGTAGATACGAATCGGAAAATGTTACGTGGTGTTTACCTAATTGTTTTTACTTTAGTGGATTATGTCATTTAGTAGTATTAAGCGTGTTAGCTGTGTTAATTTATTAGTAAAGGTGTTGGTGGGAAGTTGTTAGTAAATGGTAGTTCTTGGAGAAATTAACGCTAATAGCGTGATGATATATGGGTGTAAGTAAAGATAAACATGACATGGTTTATCTATGTTATCTGATGGTCAAACGAACAAAAAATACGAACGTATTATATGAAAAAGAACCGCGAAGTAATTATAATGAAGACTATAGTAATTTAGATACAATAGCTGAGTTTAATATTGGACGCAAATACTAAGATATTTATTTATTTATTTAACAGTTTATGTACACACATATAAACAGACAAGAAGAAAGGAACAGAAAAATACGTACAAAGGTGATGCTTATTTCATGCTTTTATTTTTATTTTATGCTTTTGGTGTTGTTTATTAGGTGATATTCATGAAAATAACACGAAATCACTCTAGAAAATAAATTAACATAGGTAATCATGAAAATCAAAAAGAATCACATAATACCATTTCTCCAAGACTTTCTCAAAATTAGGTCTGATCCCAAACTCATAAAATTAGACACATCTGTGTTCTGTTAACAAATGGAGATAACCTAAAGTACTAACATCCTAAAAAGCCTTCTTTTACTATCATTGAGTGTAATACTAGAAAGTAATGTATGTTAGCAGAAAGGAACTCTTTGTGACCAAAATGGCTATTTGTCTGAAAATGTTTAATTTAATAAAGAACAGAGCGGAATAGTACATTTTTACGGCAAAACTGCTTAGATAAGTAAACAGACCCCGGTACTCTTCTAAACTTAGAGATAGGTTCAGTTAAAAAATCTCATCTGTCTAGAGAAAATGTGTACCTACCACTTCAAAAAATGTTGATTGGTTCATTACTCGTTGTTGATGAATGAATTGTACAATGAAACCAGAGTGAACAACAAAGATTAAGTCACTAACACTCAGCTGCTCATCCTAATCAACTCATCAACATTTCTACTCCCTTAATTTCTGTCACGCACCCATTAACAAGTAAATTAGTCCCCACACAAGCAGTTAACACATAATTATAAACACATAACAGTTTCGGATATGTCCGCACACATCACTATCTTCGGAAACTATCCAAATCGATATCATTCGAGTTGGAATCACTCAACCCGTCGCTAACTCATTCCGTGTTTAAGTTTCGATAATTTCCTGAGGGATTATGTTGTATTTGACGATGGCTACTGACTGTGAATTATTAACTGAACCCAACCTCTTCGGGTCATTTAGATGTGGATTGAATTACTACAGATGGCATTACGTATCTTAGTCTCTTGTATGTTTTGGTGGATGTGTGAGGCACGTTGTAATCTAGGAATCCATTTTAAATGTTCGTGAAAGGGATTGTCAAATTATATGCGTCAATCAAAGTTCAAAGTTGCTTGAATCTATGATTTAAAAAAATATGGTTTTCTATCAATTAAGTAATGAATGCTACGTAAATGTATGTTTTTGTTAATGTATGTTTAAGTGGTGGCCCAGTGGTATCGGCCCTGACTTACGGGTTGTTATAGGTCGTGAGTTCGAACCCAGGCAGGCACTTTACTCTGTGTATTTAATTTCATCACCACTGCTCTCAAAACGGTGATAGAAAACATCGTGAGGAAACCGGCGTGTTCTACAACCAAAAAATCGAAGACATGTGACATCCACCAATCCGCACTGGGCCCGCGTGGTGGATTATGGCCCACTCCCTCTCACAGAGAGGAGGCCTGTGTCCCAGCAGTGAAACATTACAGGCTGATCATGTAAATGTATGTTTTATTTCCAGGTATACAATAAAACAAAGGTACAAAACAATTTTAAGTGCTTCTTCCATTCTATACATTCACAAACAGAAATAAATATGGCGACTAATGCATAGAAACTTCGTCCTGAAAAATCTGGAAAGCCCAAAAATGAAAAAAATCGTAATTCGGCGTATTTCGTAAAGGAGCCGTCAATTTGGGCCCTAATTGTCCCGGGAAAAGGTGAGAGCATTATTTTCATACATTTTTAAAACCGTCGACCGCCCGAAATCAGCGTAGCTGTCATTCATGTTGACGGCAAATAATAACTTCATGACGTAATACGGCCCTTTGAAGTGTTATGTGATTTGAATTTTGAATTTATTCAGAAATTGATTTTGATGGTTTCGATTTAAGGCTCCTGCAGACAGGCTCGACACGCGACGCGACACAAAGACATCGCGTGTCGCGCCTGTTTGTAGGAGCCTTTATGAGTTTCGAAAAGGAAGCGTTAAGAGCGTTGTCACATTTTGCACCTCTCTCGCTCACACAAAACCTAATTTTTAAGAATGTTAAATGAAAAAATGCTTTTTTGAAAAATGTAATCAATGGGCGGTCTACAAAATAATATTAATTTAATAGGTAGTTATTCAAAAACACATGTCTATTGTGTTATCTAATAAACTTATGTAATTAAGTTTTATGATCTGTTTTTGAGATGATAAAAATAAATGCCACTCTCTTAACATTTATTTTGGAGAATTATCTTCGTGAATACATAAGTATATAAGTTTCTGAATGTATCACTTTTGCGAAACCACATGATCAAAGACAGATTGAGACTTCTATTTGCTTTGAAGAAAATTTAGCACAGCCACTTATGTGTAGATCATTAATCAAACCATAAAAACTCCAAGACTAATAATTATAATCGATTGCAAAGTTTGTATCACTTTTCATTAATGAAAAACAGGATTAACTTTTCCGACAGTCTCTGTCATTCCACCAAAAATTTGACCACGGGGAGGAAAACACACAATTATTTTAAGCATTGTTTCCAGAGCAGATAATAACGACCGGTCTTCATTAAAAGGCAAACAATGACATTTAAAACAGAAAGCGGATTACTGAACTCGATAATGGTGAAGTCGCGATCAAAAAGCTTTACTTCATAAATTATTAGTTCGTGTTTCATAAAGTTAATCGCTTGAAACGGATCCCGTCGCGGCGCCGGCGTTGGATCGGAGACGGATCGGAGTATCGCACGGTCTGTTACTACTTGTAGTTTTGAGCCTAGTAAAGAATCTTTAGCCCTGTATTATCTTACAATTATTTTAACATAGAACCATCTTGTTATTGTTTTACTTATTTATTTAGGTTTTGTTTAATTTTACCTAACCTAGGTACATACCGCTCAGTTTTTGAGGTTTATTGAATCTAGACATATTGCGTAACAGAAAACAAAAAAATCCACTTATTTTTGACTAGCGCCCCGCTCCTGCTTCGTATAGTTTTTGCGACTTGGCAAAACATTCAGATTTCTTTATTATATGTAAGTTTAATTTTAATGTATTATACACAAATTCTTCCGGAATAAATTCTCTAAATGATGCTGAAAACAGGATCAAAATCTGTTGCGTAGGTTAGAAGAACATCGCGGTCACAGACAGACGCGAAAAGTGACGTTAATTTGTAATAATTATGTACCTACACATTAAAGATAGATCATTATTTTAAGATGGATAAAAACCAAAATCTAAATAAATAACTAAATTATTTATTTATAATAGATTTTGTTCCAGCCTTACCTATCACCCTCAGATTTTATTGATGTTTACTTAATCTAGATGGAATAGAAAACTATAATTATTTTTATTTTTTTATTTCCCCGTATTTTAGCTTGCAAACAGCAGCTTCGCCATGAGATGCAAAGACACACCTGCCATTCTTATAATGGCTGCACTTAATTTTGATTTCTAAACTTAGGGATGGCATAATAAACAAATCACTAAGGACTCATCATATTACATGTGAAGAACTCTTTAGAAGTTAAGTAGAACCTGAACGATAGTGAATGGTCGTAACTAACGTTTCCAAGTACCTCCCTGCCTTTTAATGAGTATGTGGAGATCATAACACAAAAGATACACTGTAAATAACACTTTTCATAATACATCTGTCAATAATAAAATGCATATTTGAAAAAGATTACAATACACAGCAAAACTAGTTTCGAGATTATACAAAAATTAATGAGAATAATATTTACCTCCTCTATTTTCGCTGTCCGCCGGTTTCACCTGTATTGCCCGGTTCATCTGGAACGAAAAAGAATAAATTAATATCTACTCTAGACACAACAAATTGATGATGTGCAAGGGAATAAGTTTGGCTAATTCCTGATAAAGTTGGAATGGAGTATAAGCTTAGGTTACTAACGGATACTTAAGAGGGAAGCGCTAAGGTAGCAAAATTCAGATTTTCTTACGATTTTTGCAATTTGCAGCTCATTGTCTGGGTGTATGTTGATTAAAGTATGATTCGCGACCGTAACAAATATGTATTTAAAAAATTATAATCATTAGAATCAGTATAACCAATCAGTATATCAGTACAACTCCTTAAGTTAGTATAATCCTAAAATGTCAAGATTTCGTGAAATAGTCATTCAATAGGATTACTTGGTCTTAGAGAGTTGTATTGACGAGTTTAATTATTATTATTCTATGAATATATATTTGTGATGGCCGCGAATCATATTTAAATCAACATATAACCTAATACTGACCAGCAAATTGCAAAAAACGTAAGAAAATTTGAATTTCGCGGGCTACCCTCGCGCTTTCGCCTTAACAAAAATAAAAACAAAACATGTCTGTTTTAAGTGTACATTATTTTATTATGTTTTGCGTTATTGTTATTGAGCTCGTGGCTAAGTAATAACAGCCGCATGAGTCGATCCATCAGGTTAAGCTACGCTTGCCGGGTTTGGTCCGTGGATGGGTGACCATCTTTACATACCGAGACTCCTCCGTGCCTCGGAAAGCACGTTAAGCCGTTGGTCCCGGCTGTCATTCGTGGATCTTTGACAGTCGTTACGGGTCGTCAGAAGCCCGAAAGTCTGACAACCAGTCTTACCAAGGGGTATCGTATTACCCAGTAACTGGGTTGTGGAGGTCAGATAGGCAGTCGCTCCATGTAAAATACTGGTATTCAGCTGCATCCGGCTAGACTGGAAGCCGACCCCAACATAGTTGGGAAAAGGCTAGGCAGATGATGATGTTATAGTTATATTAAGTCCCAGTGCATGTAATAGGGGGCGAGCCTATCGCCATCAAACGGGCACAGCATAACTGGCGAAATATGAATGTACTATGTATATATGTACCTCTGCCTAATGTACCTTAGTTTGTATAATTATATTCAGTTGCAAAATATTTAAGATTTTTTTCTCGTGTGGCTTGCCAAAAAAGGTGTAGGTAATAATACCAACAGACTCGTGAAATAATAAATACACTTACATATGAACACCATCCGTCAGTCAATCATCAACTAAGTACACAGCATTAGAAGCAGTCCACAATAGTCGTAGTTAGTGATAATTCCATCACCATTACCGCTTTTGCATTGTGTTTTATTCCAATAAATGTTAATTTTTCGTTAATGTATTCTAAAATAAACGGCCGTGTTGACGGGCTCGCATAATTAACTGGAAACTGAATGCAAGCTTACGGCTACTAGCCTACTCTTAATTGCATCGGATTAAATGTAGACGGGAATTTGATGCGTTTTTTATAATTTTCATCTTTTCGCTTTTCTTCATAATCTAGCTCGTTAATGAAGCTAATTATGCTTTATTGATATTTTAAAGGGATATAGTTTTATTGTTTTATTATTGCACTATTTACACAACAGTTGTTATTCTTGACGAAAATTGTAAGATGGACTGATACCTTTGTACACACTAATGCAGTTTTTTAACAAGAATATATTTGGTTTTTGCAAAAAAAAAAAATCATCATCCCAGATCCACCATCCATCCATGATCCATCATCATCAGATTTGTAAAAATCTGTCAGTAACGCACCTTTTTTTCGACTTTTAATGATAATTAAACATTTCAAAAACATATAAGATAATTCTATGCACAACAGTGAACACAGATGCACCAATCTTTTTCACAAAACCTTCTGTACACTGCAGGACACGCGAATTCGGCCATCGAGTATTCGACGCTTCTATTCAGCGCTATTTGTAAGCCGCAAAGCATTGCAATGCAGTGTAGCGGCAGGAAGGACTGGCGACAGTTTTGTTTTATACCCCTCCTATATTAATTAATACAGTGTAGTTTAGCAATCTTATTCCACTGTAATTTAGATTACTTAGTCTAGAATTATGTGGTTTGAGTCATTGATTGTGGTGTTTTGGTTTGAGGAGTTAAGAGGTCGTGAATGTATATTTGTATTTATATGAGCATTGAACAGGCTGTTACTAAAATTATCTGTTAAATTGTGGGATTGTGGGATTGTAAGCTGCTTGCATGTAATGACACCTCAGGAGATCTAGTAAAGGCACATACAAAATAATATATCCGACATTACGGCTTATACACAAGGCGTGCGACAGTAATATCATCATCTGCCAGCCTTTTCCCAACGATGTTGGGGCCGGCTTCCAGTCTAACCGGATGCAGCTGAATACCAGTATTTTACAAGGAGCGACTTCCTATCTGACCTCCACAACCCAGTAACTGGGTAATACGACACTCCTTGGTAAGATTGGTTGTCAGACTTTCGGGCATAGCGCTTCTGACGACCTGTAACGACTGTCACAGATTCACGAATGACAGCCGGGATTAACGTGCTTTCCGAGGCACGGAGTGGTTTTGGTATGTAAAAATGGTCACCCATCCACGGACCAACCGCGGCAAGCGTAGCTTAACCTGATCGATCGACCCGTGCGGCTGTTATTACTTAGCCACGAGCCCCACACAAGGCGTGCAACAGCAACGACAGAAATAATTTGAAACAAGTGCATTGATCATGGTTTTTTATCTTAACTGAAACTTAAAACCCACGTCTTATTCGTAAAACTACAGTAAGTTAATACTATACTCCTACCAAAACAACTATCTTTGTTTTTAATATATTTTTATTATTATTATAAACAGTGGTAGTAGTTGCTTAATGGCGCCGAGACGTTGCTGGCTTCACAGCCTGGCTCATCGACATAATATTGCTTGCCTGTCGGTCTTCTACAAACTGTACTTCGGAGCATGTGCGCAGGAGCTCCACGACCTGACCCCACCATCATCCTTTTACTACGGGGCTACCAGACGAACTGCAGGGTACCATTCGCACTTGGTGGATATCCCGGTCAGACGAACTAAGCGCTTCTCCTCCACATATTTTATGCGCACAGCCAAAAGCGTGGAACTCTCTGCCAGCGTTTGTGTTCTTCCACATAGGTATAACCCGTCTGTCTTCAAAGCAAAAGTGAAAAGGCATCTTCTGAGCACGCTCATCCAGCGCTTTCCATCAGGCGTGATCGAGGTCAAGAACAGACCCATTCAGGAATTAAAAAAAAATTACACAATTCTTTTTCTATTACACTCTGTCTATTAAGTTCTGAGTTAAGCTTCACGATTATTCACATGCGTGCACTGACTGGACAGGTCCACTCAAATCTGTGTCGAGGAAAGACTTCCTCAAAAAAACTTTCAGACACTAATCTGCGAGATGTGACCAAGATAATGTCTGAACTTTAGTCGCGCAGGAAGCGCTAGTCCTTTATAAAACAACTAGCGCCCCGCCCCTGCTTTGCATGGTTTTTATGACGTGAAAAAATATCGAGATTTCCTTATTATATGTAAGTTTAATACTAATGTATTACAACCATCGTTTAAATTCTCTAAAAGATGGTGGAAACCACATCAAAATCCGTTGCGTAGCTTATAAGAACAACGTGGTCACACAGGGAGACACGAAAAGCGACTTTATATTAGAATATATATAGTTCAAATATGTATGTATTTTCTGATAAGCGCTCGTAAATTGCAAGAACTTTAGTACTCTTCTACTCTCCACTACTAGGTATCTACGATCTATTTTTAAGACAAAACATAATATTTCTTCACAATTCTCTGTCTATTAATTACAATACAAAGCCCAGTCATCCGCCAACACTCTGTTCTCGCCATTTATTTACATTTCCATTCGGGAACTGTTTTTACGGCCACTTACATTTTATAACACTTGGGGGGTCGCGTTCTGAATCTGTAAGGCAAGTGAAGGATCACTTAATACGTATTACTTCTCCCTTTGTGACTCCGTTTTGAGTTTAATGAGATTAATTATATTTTTCTTATGCGGATTCTGCTGAGTTACGATTTATTTTTATTCATCATTCTGGAATTGCTGCACTGATTCATATTTTGAGTTTATGTCCGGAACCGAGCCTTAACGTAGATCTCTTGCATATTTAATAATTAGATTGATTGAGTTAATTAATGAAATTCACCAACCCCAGCGTGGTTTGACCAAACTCGATTACTCGAATGAACCCAAAGATTTGCACCAGCCCCTGGAGCCTCATGGCCTCATGTTTCATGTGACTACAGACACCATTGCATATCAAGGAGGAGACTGGGGGGGGAGGGGGGGCGATAATGGTAGAGAAGACGTGCCCACCCTTGGGAGGGCATGCCCTTAGGATTTTTTTAATTTTTTTATTTAAGATAGGTTTGCTCTTGACTCTAGTCTAGGTCAGAGATGACAGAGACAAAGTCGACGATGGAGCGAGCTTACCCAGAAGAAGCCTGGATATGGAAGGATTGTTACAGCCGTACCGGATGAAGATTATTAGAGCTGTACTGGATGAAGATTTAGAGCCGTACCGGATGAAGATTATTAGAGCCGTACTGGATGAAGATTATAAGAGCCGTACCGGATGAAGATTATTAGAGCCATACCGAATGAAGATTATTAGGGCCATACCGGATGAAGATTATTAGAGTCGTATCGGATGAAGACTATTAGAGCCGTACTGGATGAAGATTATTAGAGCCGTACCGGATGAAGATTATTAGAGCCGTATCGGATGAAGACTATTAGAGCCGTACTGGATGAAGATTATTAGAGCCGTACCGGATGAAGATTATTAGAGCCGTATTGGATGAAGATTTAGAGTCGTACCGGATGAAAATTATTAGAGCCGTACTGGATGAAGATTTCGAGCCGTACCGGGTTAAGATTATTAGAGCCGTAACAGATAAAGATTATAAGAGCCGTACCGGATAAATCTTTGATTGAATAATAATCTTAGTGTAGAGATAGGCTGTAGCAATTTTTCATTAAAGAACGTGAAGATGAGGCTGATTATCCTCTCACAAAATATCCAAGAAACCTTCTATGACATTCAAAAAGCACCTAAGTGGAATGTTAAGATACGTATTAAAGGCGAGGGAGTCTGGCATATCCTCAGTATCTACAGACTGGTGTCTTGAAAACATACTGCCTGTTCGAAATTTTCATTCAATCGCAGGCGCTAATCATTAGCTCACGACGAGGCAAGTTTTGAAGTCGCCATTCCATCATCTGTTTTGTCTGGAGGCAAGAGGCAAAATACGTCTGTGTTGTATGGTCATCTGTTTAGTAAGGTCTGAGCTTCACAGGAACCAGTTTTCTAATCTATCTCTATACTGTATACTAGTACTATATATATTTATACTTTATATATTATATATCTACCTATACTAATATTATAAGGCTGAAGAGTTTGTTTGTTTGTTTGGTTGAACGCGCTAATCTCAGGAACCGCGGGTACGAATTGAACATTTTTTAGTGTTGGATAGCCCGTTTTTTGAGGAAGGCTATAAGCTATATAACATCACACTACAGCCAATAGGAGCGGAGCATCAATGAAAAATGTTGCAAAAACGGGGAAAATTTATTCCTTTTGAGAGCTACCGTTGCGTGCGCTGCGTAAACGGTTAAAATTAGGTAAAAATCATGTATGACGGAATTGTTCCTCTTAAAAATTTCTAAAAAAAATCTGGGGTAGCATATATCTATCTTTTAAAGTTGGCTCACTATAAATTTTTAATGGTAATCAAATTTGTTCTAAAATAATGCATTATTTGCAAAGGTGTTTTCATGAACATGGTATTAATCCTTATCCAAATAAATAGTTTCCTAATCAAGGTTGATTAAGTATTGTATGCAAATTCCTTTTTAAATTCTTTGAATCGGACCTTTCGTTTAGACATTAAGATGGGTATAAAAATGCTTAAAGTAAGAAAAATGCGCTTAGTCTATTAGTTACCTACATATTTTATTTTTTATTGACTGTTTGAACGCGCTAATCTCTGTCACTGCCAGTCGGATTTGAAAAATTGTTTTTGCATTTTATAGGCCAATTCTTGAGGAAGGCTATAAAGTAGTAACATTACGCTAGGAACCTTAGAAGTCGAACAAAAAGAAAAAAAGTGAAAACGAGCGCTAAGCGGAAACGAAATAACAGAGCGGGCAGGCGATGCGATGCGACGGGGTGGGTCGGGGTAACAAGAAATTTCACACGGACGAAGTCGCGGGCGGAAGCTAGTAAAATATAATATATATAGACACGGACACACCTCCGAAAAGGGATGGGACAGGTTATATTCAGCTGTCGACCGGAGCTCATACATTTTTAATTCTCGCTCTCACTTATGTTAAATTTAACGACCCACTTTTATTTGTTGACCTACTTTTATATTGTTGACCCACTCCTAGTTACGGAACCAATAACTACCAGAACCATCCATAACTAGCTCTGGATTATAACTAAGTTACGACCATTCCAACATGCGTCGTAGGAAGCGTATTATCCAAGTGGAGTACTTCAAAAAGATTTTAAATTTCAAATGTAGTGAATGTAAAACTATTCTAATGGCCTTTAGGTATATTAAACTGAACGTTTATACTGTGAATTAGCAAGTGGAACGATGTGGGAAAGAGACAAAATTATATGCGCTATGCAGTGGGCGGGGCTTTGTGCTCAACGCCTCTAAAACTTTAGGCATGGACTGTCATGAGCCTTCTTTTTTAATTTGGGTTAAGTTTTTTTTGTTTTATTTGAGAGTTGGAAGTAGGTTAAAATGCTGTGTAGAACAAATAGGTTTTAATTATTTAGGACAATTATTTCTACAGATTTTTATAAGTATACCTACTCTGCTTAATAAAAGTGGGTATCTAATCTGTGTGTTTAATTTTAAAGTCAGCAAAATTCAAGGGTGACAATGAATAAGAAATTTTCTAAAATTGGTGACTGGATAAGTTGATATTATCTACTGAAAACTATAATAACATATTTTATATTAAGTTGGCTTTAAAAAAAACGCTAAATACTTGTTAAAAATATAAATGTGTAAATAAAGGAATTATTTATTTGAAAATACTTTTTTCACATAATTTACCAACAAGCTTATAAACCAGTAATCACACATCGCTATTATAATAAAAAAAAACTCTAATCAACATACTGGCTCTAAATTTTACGATGTCCATTGTCTGTCCGTCCATCAGGCACTATAATTTAGGGTGCTCTACAGTAATAACTCCACGGATAACATCTATATTATCCAAACACAATGGAAGACGTAATAGCCTTCAAAGTTTATCGTGCCTTAAAAGTATGGTCGTCATTAGGTCGAACGGTGTTCACTGATGACGTTGTCGACATGCATTCATGGGACGATGATGGCGATTGACATTAAATGTTTAGTTAGTTTGATTTGTTATAACAGTAATGACACCAATGGTTTATCCAAGCCTTTGATTGTGTTTGTCAAAGTCATTATTGAGGGTGAAAGTCTGAGGGCCAATTAGACCAAACTTTTACATTTAGTATAAGTCTAATCCAGCGAATAAATTTTAAATTTTTGACAGATTCTCCATACTAAAACTGTCAGATGTCAATTTTATTCCGTATAAAACTTTGGTTAAATTAGCCCATAATCAAATGAACTTTTCACGTCCCAAAATTTAATATACTCGTACTATAATGCAATATTTTTTTTATGTAGGTTTTTATTTGTGACCATCCACGTCATTAGACTACTGATCTTAAGTTTTGTGCATTAGCTTCAGGTTTATTTTCTTAATAAATAGTACAAAAACTAGCTCCATCATGAGTTAGTTAGGGCTCAAAATACGTGCAGTTGAAACCTTTGCCAAAGATGACAAACATAATCTCCAGATCACGAATCCCCATTTAAATTCGTAGCACGAAGCTCCACATATATCTAAAGGCAACTATTTGTCCGTCGTAGCGTGACCGCTCCCAGTTATGCATAGACAGGTCGTCACACGGCAAGTACAATTAGCCACTAGTCACCAATGTGTAGATGCGTATCTGCCCAGTGCCCACGAATAATTTGCCACTGCTACAATAGGACGATAATTTGACGCTTTTAGTTTGTTTTGTTACTACGAAATGTTACTGCAACGAATTATTCTTTAAACTGCTGATTTTTTTAAAGTTATGTATACTTGTAATTTGAAATTGGTGCAGGTAATTTTCTTATGTAGTTATTATTTAAGTACCTAAATCTACGTAGCATGAAATACTCACACCTTCTTCCCACGGGTGCAGGAAAAAATTACAGAACGCTATGCTACGACATCGTTGTGCTTCGTTTACGTTCATACATCTGTTCATAAAAAAAAAACATTATAACATTTTAAAGAGACCCGTAAAATAATTATCTGCAAGCAAATGTTGCAACGGCAATAAATCAGAAACTAAATAAACACTTCACGGCACGAAAAATGATTAAATTAAACAAACATCATTGACGTCCAATAATAATTTATCAACGAAATTCAACCGGCACAAAAAATACAACTCAAGTTCTCAAATAAAACTGTTCGGCACAAAAGCGTTCTCAGGAAAACATTTCATTGTCAGTAAACGTCGGCTTGAATAAATTCACTGTTCACGTGGGTAACTGTCAATGAACACTGACATATTGTCATGATGATACCTTGTTGCTTAGCAACGGGGCGACAACAAACGCAAATGAATCGAGAGATTATTTTCGACCATCTAATGGATGCGGTCATTATGTGACAGTAAAAGAAAAGTCGTGTTTTATTCATAATGTCTTGTTATTAAAAGTGGGTAATACTGTTTTTGGGGTATTATAATTTTTTTGGTTTAACTATTGACTGGTGATTACTTAAAAATTGTATTGGTAGTGGGAGACGGTAGTAAAAATAATTCAATGAGTTGAGTGACTGTCAAAATACGTTATCATTATAGTACCTGGGGGCCAACCACTACCTTTTAAAGCAGTATTATTTTAATGTTACTTCAGTGTGAGAAAGAGATGAAGCTATACAGGACCTCTAGCTCCATCTCTTTCCACACTGAAGTAAGATTACAATAATACTGCGTTAAGAGGTGGTGGTCTAGCTCTTGAACTCAATACAGATTTATCAGCATGCAAACACAAAACAAATAATTATTTATTTAAAAACAGTTAAGTACTGAAATAATCACGAGGATAATAAATTATTATAACCAAACTGAGTACACCTGCACAGTTTTCTTTAATAATGAGACTGATGCGAGCAGATTCTCAGCATACTTTATGTCTTTCTTAAACATTAATTATAATTCAGAGCCCTCTTAAATAATTTCAAGTGAACAAAACCCAAGCACACAATTCCAACGCACAATATTAAATTATCAAACTCCTAGATGCGGTTAACACAGAAAATTTCAAAAGTGTATTATTAGCTTTTGCGGTGGTACACAGTAAAACCGATCGTAAATTAACATTCAGTTATCCAATCTGAGAACTTAAACAGAATTTGTTAAGTAGGTAATTTAATAAAATACCTGCTTCGGGTCGACGTAGGTACTTCGTTTCAGAGGCCCCGCCAAAGGCACCTTTCCAGAGAGTTACGTATTTTCATTTTCGTGTTATCTTTTTGGTGTATGATTGCGAAATTAAAAACCTCTGTAATATAATTTCTCGTGAATGTTTGCTGATTAAAATTGACCTTTGTTACTGACCGCTACAATTAAATGTAGGGATATTATTATCTATGTTCTACTTATCCTCCTGCTCACTCACTTTAGTGTACCCTTGACAATAGACTTCAAGTTGTTTGATTCTACGAATGTAGGAAATGAGTCGTTCGCATTCTAAAGGCGAAAATACACATGCCTGTAGCTTGTACAAAACTATGCAAGTAGCTAGCATGCCACTGTGACATTCACCAATCAGAAGCTACTATGGTACATTGGCATGCAAGCTACTTGCATAGTTTTGTACAAGCTACACACATAAGTATTTTCGCTCTAATCTTAATCTCAATCTGTCACATAAACTCGTATTTTTCCTACATTTTTGACATTTGACATTGTTTGACGCTGAGATGAGATTGCGATTTAAATTTGAACGTTTTTTAATTACGAGAATTGGCCTTTAGTTCTATGAGTTTACTTGCATGATTCATGTCAGGTCATTACATTCATAATTTATTTAAAAGCTGGCAAACTTTGTGGCAGCGTCACTTGACTCAGTTTGGCGTGGATGCGGTGAAGAAAAAACCAAATCATCGTCAAGCGATCGTAAAACGACCACTTAGAGATGATGTTGATAGAATTTGTAGCAAAGTTCTGTCTGCTATGAATAGCTAACTGCAGTTACCAATCCATCAGCTTAGCATCCGATGACATAGTGAGATGATTCAATTCGTATTGAATCCAAATGTCCTTTCTTTGGTCTAGTTCGTCGAGTCGTTGAGCTCCTTAAGTCCTGAGTTGAGCTACACGATTACTGACAAATGCTTGCACAGGACAGGCACACTCAAATTTGTGTGGTTCATTCCTCAAACGACCATTTCAGACACGGATCTACATGATCCTCACATGATTTGATCAAGATTATGTCTGGACTTTAAAAGAGACTTTGACCCCTGAGTTTCTTTCGCCATTTCTTCTCAAGGGTAGTCAGTTAGAAAAGGTCGACTCCATCTAGCTTAATTTTTTTATACGACGTGTAAGCGATTCCGATGTCTTATTTACAGAATAAACAAATTCATTTCATTTAATTGAATGTTGAACATAACATTTGTAATATATTTACACAGAGGAGTTAAGTATAGGTTCCCACATTTCGCCTGTTATTTTTGTCACTGCAAGACGCTGAGATCAAAACCAACAAAAGAAGATTATAGGTAAAGGTTAGACCTACCTAATCATGTAATTTCTGGAAACATAACTCGTAAAAGAACACTTTACTAAACTTACTACAGCCTATTTCTAATAACCTAGAGACGTTGCTAAATGACACAATTCAATGACTACTGGACAAATCGTTAACCCGAAACTTGGGCAAAAAATGAAGCTTGCCTGACATAACGGAGTGAGGTAATGGGGCGTAGAAAGCATATATCTATATCTTTTACAAGTTTTGGGAGGCTACTGCTCGGGCCCCTGATAAAAGTTTTTATGTTCTGCTTATGTGATATCGTACAGTTTGGAATCCATAACGCGTTGTCGGTCGTACGACTGGATGAGAATATATGGAGTACAGTTGGAGTTAAGTGGAGTTATGGGCTGCGAAGATGCTCCTGTGTTTTTGTTTTGGATCACTGTTCTTGTTGATGTTGGTCCAAAGTTTATTATTGGTTTATTGATGTTATCTGTTGTGGTTTTAAGAGAAGTTGCTTTTTAAGACGTTTTGAGCATATTTTTTTCATTGACCTGCATGTTTTTTAAGGCCTGTTTAAAGCATCGTTCTGTTTCTGTAAATCCTTTGAAGATGACAGAGAATATGTTAAGCGCTCAACGCATTTAGTGATTTTCTGTGCAAGCCAAAGACTTTTTTTCAGTATTTGTTTTCACAGCATACGGTGATAAAATTCGAAAGGGTGAATATGTTAATTATCCTATTTCTTTCAAGATTTCACCTATCAGCTATGAACATATTTGGCTAATCTGCGGCGAAAAGGTCATAAGCACTATCATTTAATCAAGCAGTTAAAAGCTCACTTTGTTCACACTTTCTGAAAAATTCTAGCAAATTCTCTTCACACACACACTTTTACTAAAAACAAAACACAGTCACCAACACAATCTATTCAAAACCCCGGCGCAAATGAATATAATTCACACAGACATACAAAGATGAAAGTCACATTTGAACCACATTTTCCTCAAAGCACCACGTCCCACTACATTTGTTCCATAATACAAAATTAAGGACACGGTCAACACATGAAGCCGTGCTGATAGAGCCTCCCAACTGCACGCATGAACTGAATATTAATTCAGTCAGCATGCAAGAACAGTGTGAAATTGCATTAATTTGTCCCTGTTCTTTTTAGAAGGGTAAAAGTTGTATGGCACTGATTAAATTCGAAAAACAACTGCGTTTTAAAATAGCTGTTGCGTTTTTTTTTAAATTAAGGGTGTATTGTTAGTGCTCACAGACACTGAATAAATTGATGTCACTGCAATGGATTTTTTAGTTTTGCACAAAACTTGCACTTTTAAAGTTGAAAGTTTTTTTTAACACAGTTTAAAAAATTCTGTTAATAAGTACCTACACGAAAAATAACAACAGCAATATTTTGTTGTTACAAACTTAGAAGGAAATAAAAGCACATATTAAAATAATAGGAAGTATTTCGTGTACCTAATAAAATATTTATTAAGGTGCCGAGAAGCGAGGAATATTCTCACACGGTAATTTACACTAATCGTATTGAATAACTGCTTATTAAAAACCAACGGGTGGAATTTTAAATACCACTTCGTCATTTCGAAAGAAAAACATTTTAAATCAATTTTCGTAAACGAATGCAATGTGTACATTTTTGAAGTTACTTTTTTCACTAAGTTAATTAATTTTCACTGATTATGCAAAACAAAACAATCAAAAATATATTCACTCGAATTTTAAATTTTATTTCAACTCTTTTCAACGTGAACTCTTAATGTCAAAAAAGATAATGATTTTTTATTTACTCACTTTTTGAATAACATTATTAAACTTTTTCATTTTATAAGCATCGTATTAAGCCGTCAATTTAAATTTTTTTGCAATGAAAGTAAAGTAGCCTATCAGGTCCCTAATGACGGCGCGTCTTAAACGTTATCACTTCGATCTTTGAAGTAATAAAGATGAGAACACTGATAAGACGAGAGGCAATTGTTTTAACTCCAACTCACACAACTTTATTGATTTCGGAGATTAATTACTTCGGAAAATATACCGTTTAGAATTTGATATCAGTCATTTTATTAATGAAATCAATTTAGTTTGAAAGAATATTATTAAAAATAATTTATGAAAAAAAAAAACAATTTTAACAGCTTTATTTCACCACTTTTATTAAAACTTGGCATTACTAGGTTAGAGCACTTTTGATAAAAACCAATTTTATTAAATTGCACGTTGGATGTTTTTTAAAAACGAAAGATTAAGTTTTCAAAAATAAAAATCACAGACTTTATTCAACATATATATTTTTCTCCTCAGTTAAATAAATGGGTTAGTATAATTTGTTTCTTCGGTTAGTTTATAAAAAATACACCAATTGGCGTAAACACAACTTAAACAAAACAAACAACAAACATAATATGACTTGTGTTCAAACCACATCGAACAAGTTAAAAACTCAACTTTTAAACAGCTATAAAATAATGCCGCGAAACCTTAACCTGTAAAGAAAAATAAAAAATAAATGAAAACAAACAGAACCAAACAAAAAATAACATTAAAAAAAAATATTATTATAATGCAAATTAGATGTTTACTCACAATAACAGGCGGCGGATACTCAACTTTCGCCGAACGAAATATATCTACGAGGTGAACCATATGGACAGATGAAATTGTCACAGTTGTAAATTAAACTTGGTGAAGGTGACTTGGTGGATGGGAGGGAGCGGATAGACGCGCGGTCGCGGCTTTCGTACGTCACTTATAACGCGGAGCGGCACGTCTGTCTCGCACGGAGTTCAGAAGAAGACTGAAACACGGGCGGGCGAAGGCATACGCACGCGGGGAGGTACGCACTCACGCAGGCTTGACAGCCAATCGCGTGCGTGCGCCGCGCGCACCCCCGCGCTCTCGTCCCCGCCCCGCGCCCGCCCGTCACCTCACAATCGATGCCCTATATTGCATTAATTATTTAGGAAACACGCAATAAGATAACGCTAGGTGGCAGATAAGAGATCTTCGCGTTGCTTTAAATAAATCATCGTGTCTTCGTCCATATCGGCCGGTTCGACCGGCGCGTGTGTACGATGCCTTCCGTGTGTACTGATAACGCATTATTTACGTTGTCAGTCCGCTGGACCTTTTGTTTTTATCTCGCTGTTATTTATAGAGTTCCTGAAGAAATATAATAAGAAGTAAAGTAGATTCATTCTTAAGGAATTTTATTTATATGTATGATTCAACCCGTGTCCCACCTTCGAGTAAAGCATGTTTTGTTTGCGTAGCGTTCAACTTGGGAACGAAAACAAATGAAATATATATTTTTTGGAAGGTTGTCAACTTGTCGTTTGTCAATATTAATATATACGAGGATAACGGGGTTCTCAACGGCGGCTTTATTTTATGTTATGCTAAGGTTTTGTCCGAAATTAACGGGAAACTTTATATGAAACAAAATACAAGATAAAAAGAAGCGGGAAAATATATCTGAGATAAAATATTGTTCCGACGAATTTGTAAAATAATAGTGATAGTATTGTCTCTCGACCTGTACCGTCGCTGAATACTAACTCGGTCAAACAATAATCTATTTTACGTTTACGATGCTGAAAATTTACTTCATATCCTAAAGGGGATGTATTTTCAGAGTCATTTACGTAAACTGCGAAATATTTTGCCTAGGTTGTAATAACGCCATGAAAGTTATTATTTTAGCAACTACTTAATTGGATTTTTTCAGGAACACTAATTTTGACCTGTTACCAAAAGGCACATAAACATTATCTTTTTTTAATTTCAACTAAAAAACCAATAAGAACCAGTACCTGCATTTTGTGGTGATTTGCGAAGAGGAAAACGTAGTCATAAAGAGTGTCAGTGTTATGATCTTGCAAGGAGGAACGAACAGGAAATAGGTTACTGTGTTCCTTTTTGTAACAGTAGTAACGAGAATATGCATGGCGATATTGTACGAAGTAGAAATGGTACTTTCAGACTAAAATGAAAAAGGGATGAAACTCCAAAATGTTGAAATAATTTTTAACATTTTAGAACGGTGAAAAAATGATATAAGATGTAGTATGTCATCTTACATAATTTTAGTACCTAAATGTATTTTTTTTTTAATAAATTCAGACCAACTAATAAAAGACCGTCACTGTTGCGCGTCCATTCAATTTTCTTGAATACAATTTAAATATTGAGAATGAGATAGATTTCAGTACCGAATAGTTTTATAAATATTTTGAGTACAGCTTTTAGTACTTAGTGTAAGCAAAACGATCAAAAACTAACATTTGCACGTTTGTAGGTATGTCTTGCGCTCAAAGTTTAATTCTATTGTTACCGACCTCTAGGAGGTCGGTCGACAGCGAAGAGGACATAACATCACGCCTGTAATCCCCAAGGGATTAGGCAGAAGTATACCTGTGTTAAAAAATAAATAAGTCGTATTTCTCTATCGGCCGAGTTGTTGTTGAAATAAATGAAACACGACCGATTGTATACACAAAGTGACACCATAACATAAAACCCGCCACCACAGTATAATCCGAGACACATGCTCCAAAGACAGAACATTTCTCCAGACATGTTTTGAGATCATCAATCATTCTGGATGCAGATCGCAGCTCATTGCGATGCGGGAAGCGTCTAACAGGTGGCCACAGCTGCTGGGCAGTCGGACCTGAATGCCTGATGGTGCCTATGAAGATGTTTGGAGATACAGTAATTCTATTTCTGTGGCATTAGCATATTACATGGACTCTCGGCGTTTGAACACGGAGATCCTGAAACTATAGAATAATTCGTGAAACGAAGCTTGCTTGATAGATAATATATAGGTCTTAATGAACTCTACATCTACGTTAGATTTTTTCTGTATAAATACAATCGAGAAAATAAGAAGGTTACCTTTTAGGTAAAGTCACGACAGTTAATTTATTATCAAACTGACTACAAACGTAAATTATCCGTGTGTTCAAGTTGTAAGAAATGGTTTTATCACGGGAAATTGACGAAGTGTGTCAGTTTAGTAAACAATTGATTTCCTTTACTGTACATTAACTATTGTTTAACAGATTAACAAGTGTGTTAAACATAGTGATGTTCTGCAGTGTTACAGCCTTTTAATTTATTGATTAGATCAACGTGTTCTATTCTGCTTGGAATATTATTGGAAAGGTGTTTATGTTGTTTCCTGATTTGATTACATTCTCTAATTATTCAGTTTTGCATATTTTTTTATGTTCTTATGACTTACTTTATAATTCTGTTTTAGCTAGGAATCTTCAGTAAGATTAATAGTTACTATGGAATGAGGGTTATAGTTAGTATTTAATAATTCATTATATAAGTGGTTATTTTCTTTAACCTGAGTACATTCTTTTTCTTTCTCTAATTTTCATACGACTGAGAAAGAATGACAGCCTGTTGTAATCTGAATTGTACGGAAAGTTAATAGTCAATTTGTTTAACGATCTATTTCCTTGATTGTTTGTTTGTGATTTATACGTTGGTTTTTATTTTTAAGCATGAATACATCGCTTAGATATTTGGGTTGTTTGTAAGTTAATCTATGATACTTTGACTTACAGATAAGGAAAATATCGTGGGAAAAACTAGTGTTAATGAAGTCAATTTACGAACACGCAGTGCGCTTGCGTGGGGGTAATGAATGCTCATTTCTTAGAACAGATCTTAGCATACTGAAAAGGTTATGTTCTCTGTATAAATACAGCTTGTTTATTGTGATGATGATTTTAGATCTCATTTATAGAATTTATTCAAATAAAAGGGTGCTGTTAGGTGGGATCTTATAAGACTATGTATATGTATGTATGTGTGTATGTATCTATGTGTATGTATGAGGTTCAGTTAGTAGTAAACAAGTTAGTTGTGTATAATTAGCATCTGTATTGAAATAGTAAGAGGCTCATTGGCGACGTAAGACTGGTCGATGCCAAGCTTCACAGCTTGGCTCATCGCCGCAAGGTTGCCTGCTTGTCGGTCTTCTACAGATTATGGGGAGTGTGCTCAAGAACTCCACGACCTCATTTTGCCGGCCCCCTTCTATCAGCGGACATCTAGACACACTGCAAGTTATTACCATCCTTACCTAGTTGCTATCCCACCATTTCGCACTAAGCGTTTCTAAATGTCTTTTGTGATGCGCACAGCAAAGGAGTGGAACTCTCTGCCTGCGTCTGTGTTTCCGAACGCATACAAGCCCGATCTCTTCAAAGTGAGAGTGAACAGGCTTCTTCTAGGTAAGCTCGCTTCATCGTCGACTTTGTCTCTGTCATCTCTGACCTAGACTAGAGTCAAGAGCAAACCTATCTCAAATAAAAAAAATAAAAGTTGAAATGCCGTGTATGCGTGTGGGTCTGTTAAAGTGCCCCGTAAATACTACGGTGATCTGGTTTAAAAAAAGGCTATCGTATATTATATGTAATAGCAAATTGCACTATTGTGGTCCGCAGGTCGTTAAAACTTCTTTCATTGTGGTACATTTTAAACTCTTTTTGGGTCACCGCTGCACGAACAATGATTTTACACTAACTTGTAACTACCGGGGCTTATCACAAAAAAACAAATAACTGCCGTTTTCCCCTATGAATCTTAAACCCCATTCCCACACGCGATAAGCAGGCAACACTACAGAATTATGTTTATAAATTTTAATAAAACACATCCTCTCATAAAGAAAGAAGGCCTGCCGGAGTAATGGCCCGCATTACTCAGCGACGAGGTTTATACAGAAACACGGCACACTTCCTCTTTAATATCGGTAAGGAAAAACGTAACTCAGTGGATCTAATTTAAGGTACGTTTAATTGACCCTTAGATCCTTGAGACCGACGTTTATAATGTAGGTATTATGTAAGGGATCCTAGTGGGTGATTGTAGGACGTTGATTAGGGAATAAAAGAAACGTAAGCGAAGGGATATCAGAAGGTTATTTGGAGTCGTAAAGTGGGGTACGTTTGAGATATTGGTGGTTATCTAATTGACTGAGCACTTTGCTATTAGTTTTTTATTTTATTGTTGGGGATACGTTTAGTGTAGTAGAAAATCGGCTTTACCTCTATTATTATTACTAGCTGTACCCCGCGACTTCGTTCGCGTGGATGTCGTAAGATACACAATATACTAAAATAACAGCCACATTTTAATAAAACTCCCTCGTCCCCCGACCCGTTGGCAACCGTCACGTTGAATCGCCCGCCCGCGCTATTACTTCGTTTTAAATTAGTGTTATTTTGACTTTTCTTTTTGCTCGGCTCCTAAAGGTCATAGCGTGATGTTAAATAGCCTATAACTATCCTCAAGGATTGGGCTACCAAATGCAAGAAGAATATTTCAAATCCGACGTTTTGTTCAAAATTTCATGGGTTTTAATTTTGTTGCGCGGAACCCTAATTATTTTTCTAAATAAAAATAACCTAAGTTACCCGCCGTAACATCAGCTATCTGCGAGTGAAAGTCCCGTCAAAATCGGTCCAGCCATTTCGGAGATTAGCCGGAACAAACAGACAAAAATGTTAAAAATTGCTTTTTAGTTATAAGTACCGTTTATACTTTCTTATGCATTTAGTAAAAAGTTGTTATTTTGACATTACAAACAGACACTTTAGTTTTATTTATTTGAATAGATTATTATTTTCTTCGGAATAATGACACTGACAGCTCTTGAACGTAGTTTAGATGTGCTGATCGCATTCAGTTTCATTGGTGAAATCCGCCCTGAGTCATTATATTTTTTATGAAAGCCGTATTTTTACGCCGAGAGGGACCGCTGAAATACTGGTTAATATTGATTTAGATTCTACATGTTTCTAAAAATAAATAAAACCGTTTCTGGTTACTATCACTGGTCCAGACACAAATAAACCCTGAATATATTCACAACAAAAAAAAGATGGCGTATGTTCATAACATTATTCTTTTATAAAAGGACATTAGTTACATAAACTTTTACTCCTTTAAATTTACAAATAAACATTTAAACATTTCTTTGATCGCGTTTGCCTATCTTTTGGCCATTAAAACTTTTCTGTCAGTCTAGGTAACTTTTAACAAGCTCTGATGATCGACGGTATAGATCTATTTTCGTTTATCTTTCTACTGTCAAGTTCGGAGCCTTGATGTGGGCCAATCAGATGGAGACGTTCTTTTTTCTTTGTGAAATAAAAATATAAGTTTTTTGTTTTTGCTTCGCTTGTTATGTTCGTAAATGTTTAATGTCGAAAGTAAATATATGTAGCGTGCTTATAAGTGATGTTGAGTCTGGCCCAACCGATGACAAGGATGATTGATATGAACTTACCTACTTAATTTAAAAGCTATTCTTTGTTTACCAACTTTAGACGGTTACAGGTTCAAATTCAAATATTTTTATTTGAAGAAGGTAAGTAAATGCAGACTGTTAATATTCATAAAAATGAACGTCTTGCTGACAACGGCGTACAAATATTCTAGTTATAATTTCTAATTAAATAGTATTATACATCCAAAATTAATAAAACTAAATTATTATCATAACATTCAAAGTTAATACATTAAAACATCAACACATGGAAATAAATGCACTGATGTCTTCATTATCTATATCGCTAATTGATTACATAATGGAGGCTCACAACCAGTGACCGAAAACCAATGAGTTGACCTATGTTTAGTTATGAAACGAACAGAATCATCGTGATTTAAAACTCAGTCGATTGAAAAGCAGTAACAGTCGTTTCGAGCAGACGAGTCCTCTAGACAGGAACTAATTTGTCTTAGTACAGGCTCACATAAATAACGAAGTCGGTCCAGCGGTTTCAACATAAAGATGGACCAAACATATCTACACATACGTACCTGAACATGACTGAGTGGAGCTACACGATTACTGACAGTTGCTTGCACTGACCAGACAGGTTCACACAAAATGGTTTTTTTGAGGAAACAACCACATCTTTTCTCAAGAGACCATTTCGATCACTAAACTACGTGGTCCCCACGTGATCTGGCCAAGATGATGTCTGGACTTTAAAAGTGACTGTGACCTGAATTTGTTTCGGTCTTTCTTCTCAGAGTAGTCGGTTAGAAAACACCCAACTCATATAGTCTTAAAATTATTTAAAAATATAATAAAATACGTCTGCAAAAACACATAACTGAAAAGAAAAAAAAACATTATTTTAATCTATATAATTTTGGTATCGCGGGCGGGGACAAATAAAAGTTTCACCATATTTCAGGTTATTGGTCTCTCTCTATCGAGAGAGAAAGTGTTAATTTACAATCTCTGGTGTCTATGTGTGAAATTGGTCAAAATGAAAATCAAAATGGCGGCTGCGAAAATTTTCAAAATTTTCGTCATGAGTGTCGTTTTCATAGTTTTCTAGGGTGCCAAAGCCGATAGTGACGTCAAAATGTAAATCCAATATGACAAATTTTAAAATTTTTCATGATGGGTGTCGTCACACATCGATACAGTCGATAGTGAGATCAAAATGTAAATCCAACATGGCGGCTGCGAAAATTTTGTTTTTTATTTAAATCATTCGTGAGAAGGGACTTCGTTCCTAAGGGGGGCCCCCGACCACACCCGTTTTTTTGCTTATCAGAGCAAAAGAACTTTACTAACTAAACAGTCTGATTACTCGGTGTTAATAACTCTCACGTGACTAAATATCATTAAAGTATGTTATTACCTAAGTACTTATTACAGTGTAAACATGAGTACACTCATAACATAATTGAATTATTAAGTTATACACCATCGAAATGGAGAAATCACAAAGTTAATGGTATGTTTCAACATCATGTAACAGTAATAAGTTATAATTAGTCGTTTTTATGTAAACCGAAAGCGTGAAGTGTTTAGTAGGGTGTGGATTAGGCAGATATTTTCATTTTTGAAAGGTAAAGTCTGGGAAAATATCATAAATGTTAAGCAAATTGACTAGCAACTAAATTCTTTTTACTCTATACAATTACTAACTAACGAACTAACTAACTACATAAATAAATATACAAAACAAAAGGAAACTTAGGCGTCGAAGTACTCGTCCGCATCGCTGTCATCCGGAAACGTGCCCAGAAGACTGGCAGCATTGCCACGTTGAATGGCAATGCTAATTCTTTGGCCAAAGAACGAGCCAACCCTCTGGTCACGTGAAGTATCGACCAGTCGGCGAGAAACTAGCAACTTGAATATAATCCGTATATTAATTTCGTATATTATTATTAAAATCACAACCGTAATTCTTTGACAGTTGCATGAAATGACTGCAACACGGCAAATTGACGTAGGGTATCTGTTTGCTTAACAATTAATTTGATATATTTACGCAGTTTTGGCACTCTTGTAATACAAAACAAGTTTATAAAACAACATTGTTAAGGAGATAGTAAATAACAACTAAAAAGTAAAAAAACGACGACGGCGCGGGTCACTTACTGCAATCAACAAAGAATTTGCCAAGCGTGATGATTCTACTTAATTTTAACAACCGCTTTGCAAGTTCATCTTCAAGAGCGGGCTCACTTGTCCTTGTAAACAGCATTATAAAAATGTTATAAGAAAACGATAACATAACGCAGTGTTGACACAATTTTTCCGTTGGCAAGCGTCCTGGTAATTATATTTTATAGTTGGTCTCTGGGCTATTTTGTAGCTCTTTATTGCTTTACGGTGGGCCGTTAAAATGTTTAATGTATCTACCTGTTTTCAGGAAGTTAACTTCCAAAGTACTTATCGTGCTTATCGATGTGTAGGCAACAAGAGATATTGGAGAGAGTTCATTATTCAAAGAGAATAATGTCTTACCTACGTTTTTGAATACTTTAAAGTACGTTAAAAGAAATAACATAACACATAACATAACATAACATCACGTCTTGTTCCCCGAAGGGCTAGGCAGAGGTGTACTTATAGTACACCCATATTTCGACAGTTATGTTTATTCTCATGTAGGGGCGAGCCTATTGACATCAACCGGCCGGCGAGGGTTTACTTCTAATACCCCCCCCCCCCCCAGCGGGGGTTATTTCTTAAAAAAAACACTAGATAGGAAACCAGGTAGGTACCTTGGTTCAACTCGGTAGCTACTATTCTGGGGGCGGGGGACACACTTGACTCTAACAAAAATTAGAACTCTAAAGCTATTTTTGAAAGACCTTTCCAACAACACCCCACACCATGGGGTAGACGACAAAAAAAAAATATCCCCACTTAACGTGTACAGGTGGTACCTTAACATTTTTTTTTCATGATTTTATTTGACCACAATATCGGCGTGATTAATATGTATATCGATGCCAAATTATAGCTTTTTAGTAGTAAGAGTCTCTGAGCTAAGCTGCGGACGGACGGACGGACGGACGGACGGACGTGGCGAAACTATAAGGGTTCCTTGTTGACTACGGAACCCTAAAAAATAATTTAAATATTTATTATTTGAGTATATTTTACATTTAAAAACTTATTACGGATGTAAATAATAATACTTTTCGCAGATGTGGTGCAAAATATTAATTTATAATTGCTGGTTACTTATCCCCTTTTGGTGACTGTACAATGATTAAATTAATACTCACAGCAAGTGTTATTTTATTATACTATTATGAACAAAAACCTCTTTTATCAAACGTTCCATTACTAAAAAGACATCCTCATTCAACGCAACCGAGATGATGAATGGCGTAGTTCTCTGGCCTGGCTACTAAATAAGCCGAGTGCTAATGAGATTGAATCTGTTTTAATTTTATTCGCCCCGTGAAGGATTCCCAGTGAGCTTGGAACTTTCTCTGTGACTGTTGATTGAAGGATTTATTTATTGATAAGTAGGCGTTTGAAATGATTACTGTTCTTACTTTTGAGTAAACAGCCTCATTTTTGAAAGGTTTGTAATTTCTTAAATCACAAATATTTCGTGCTTAGAGGTGAAAAAGTGTTTGTGCCTAATTAGGTACAGAGTTATTAATGTCCTTTCTGAAAGAGGTCAATGAGATTATCACTAGGTACCTACATAAATATTTACATTTCTGTTATAATCGCTCAGCATCAAAGTATGTTAAGGCTAATAGGTCCACCTTTCAAAAAGTCGTACATAAAGCATTCAATTCAATTAACAACAATTACTTCGTTAACACTCTTAACAAAATCAAAATCTGCTTCACAAGCATTAAAACATAACTGAATCATCACTTGCAACGTAACCAAAACTCAAGACCAGATACTGTCGCCATATTTTATAACTGAAAAAGCAATTTCACATTGAAGTCGGTACTGTGCACACATGCTGAATGAGCGTTATATTAAAATAAAGATAAATTAATATGTCCACGAAACTGAGTCCCGCTCGCGAGTGTGTCGACGCCTTTATATGCCGCACAACTTTCGTGATTTCATTAAAACTATTTAATTGACGAAATGGGCCGCATTGTAGTATTTTAGTGACGAAACGGGTTGGAACTCGTAAATCCGTATTTGTGCTTACTAATCCGTATTCGTGTATAGGTGGGGACGGAATTGTTGTGTTCATTCACGGTTTTCGGTGATTGATTATGTTCTAATCATCGTCTTGCGAGAAATCCTATAGTACTTCTTATTTATTTGAGTGTTGAATACTTTTATAGAGTATTGAATACTCTACCTAGTCTGTACATATTAGAAGTAGGATTATTTGTAAAAAGCACTCCGAGATCTATGCTAAAGCCATGGATAATAAAAAAAATCTTTCAAGAGATCCAACCCGACTGGCTATCACAAGATATAGAAGCACACTATTCCAGAATAGTTGTTATAATATGTCTGTCAAAATCTTTAACCAAATACCCAAACAGATCAGAGAACTGCCATTAAGTTACTTTAAAAAGAAACTTAAGTTATGGCTCTATAATAATGTGTTCTACACAATAAGTGATTTTTTAAATCATAAGCAAAGTTCCAAATAATAACATGATCTCACTAGTAAAATTATATAATTTAAAAAAAAATATATTTTTGATTTTTTTACCACGTGATGTCAAAAGTGTTTTTGTACAAACTTAATTATATTTTTAAGGTATTTTTTGCACGCTGAAATAAGTAAGCAAAATATGTGAAACTACTTATATTTATATTTAAGAGCTATTATGTACCATAGTTTATGCAAATAAAGATATACTATACTAGAATTTGTCAATGTTGAAACTTTTCTTGGCAGATGGATTGGTGAGTGCATTATGTTATTGTTAGTAGCAAACAGAAGCACGTAGCTGGTGTCACTCCGTACTGTCTAATTGCGTTTGGAACCGTCTCGAACACCATAACACTATTTATATTGAGAAACACACTACATATGGTACGAAGTCGACCGGTACTTTGAAAAACGATATCAGGGTCACGTTAAGGGCCATAAGACTCAATAGTGCTATGGATTTAAACTTACGTATTGTGGTCTCGGTCCGGGGTTAGGTACAAAATATGCTTACGTCATCATGAGTGTGTTAAGTCCTATTAGGTCGTAGTTATAACATTGAAAAGGTCTCAAGGGTAAGTGTTTTTATTTCAGTGCTATATAATTGAATTGTGACGCTTTTTTCTCAGATTTCACTCAAGTCCCCAGCTATCAGACCGTAAAAATTTAACTATGTACCTACTTAGCAGAGTAGTTTTTTATTGAAATAGTTACATTTTATGCTCGCTAGTAAGAGCCGGCAAAGATGTATTTTTTATATTTCTCATACTTATTGTGGTGGTTCAAAATGGGGCCGCGACGCTTTTATTTCACATTCATTTTATACCCTTCTCCATTGTTTGTATCATCTCCCTTCTGTGTGTTTTCGTGAACCCTAGGAGGTGAAATCTAAAATTTTTATTCGAGAAAGCTTTAACAAATCTATGCAGGTGCAGAGATGCAGATACAGAGCTACATTCTCTCCTAAAATATTAGCTTGGTCTAACTTTTATAAAATACTAGCAACGCCCCGCTGTTTCACCCACAAGTCTTAAACCCCTAGGAATATCGGGATAAAAAGTATTCTTTGTGTTAATCCAGGTTATAAACTATCTGTGTGCCAAATTTCGTCTAAAACCGTTTAGCCGTTTTTGCGTGATTGATTCATCCAAACATCTAAACATCCATACATACAAAGTTTCACATTTATAATAAATAGTAGTAGGATTAGCTTAACTTATACATAATCTGTCTAGCTATTTTAACTATGCTACGAATGACTGCCTGAATTAGATAAACATCTGCAATCTGACCTTAACACAATTACAGGTTGATATAACACTAGGTAGGTATATATTCTAAGATTCCGATGGCAAAATCAGATTTCAAGCTAGACACAAAACTTCAGGTAATAATAAAATCTCGACAAAGGATTATGTCCAATTATGTACAGCAACATAATCCTAAAAACAACCTAACCTGGCTCATTAAATTCCCTGCACCCAATCACAGCATTTCTAGTTCCTGTTCATCCACTATTTTAATCATCTAAATCCTATTCCAACTCACATTTACTAAGCCCTCTTTCTCTCCTCATTCACACCACAATACCTCTGCTAATTGGATTAGAAGTGAGTTTTGCAGATCAAAACCCATAGAGCAAGATAGTTGGTAAAGAGCGCTTAAACCAATCATTCGACCGCGCTTGGCATTAGCCGCTGTACTGTATGTAGGTTGCATTTTGATACTAATTGTCTTAAGAGAGTTAAAGCAAACATGTCGAACAGCAAACGATACCATTTCCCATCATAGCACCTTAGCCACTATTATAATAATAATCTCTAATACGGATGTTTATAGGATCATGCAAGATTTGACAGCCCCATGTACAAAGAATACACTCGCGAGAAATGAATCAGGGTCGGTCACAATATCTTCGAAAGTGTAGATATAAAAGGTAACCTGGTGAAAAAAAAAACTGTATGCAATCTATTTATTGATAATGTTAGACAGTTCTTACTATTGGTTTCAGAGCTATAAAGTTTTTTGGGAACGGACTGAACTTTTTACGATTGTAGTAAATAAGGCAATGATTACAAAACTTTACACGCTCCCATAATTCGCTGAACAACAGCCCAGTTCGTTATCTCCGCAGCTAAGACACTTATAATCAAGCGGCCACATCTATCGTCTAATCATCGCGCTCGCTCCTACATAGTCACAAGCAGAGCCGCTAATTAAGTTCGACTCTACGCTCATACGGACGGATTAATTTCGGTTTACCGCCTGAGCGCCTGAGCGGTTGCCAAGGTAACGCGTCAATGCGATTTATGTAATTTTACCTGTACGTGGTTAATAGTGTTTAGTGGGTGTAGGAAGGAAGATTGGGGTTTGTTGGTGAAAGTATTATGGAAGTTATGAATGTTCTTGAGATGCTAGAAGATATTATTACAGAAGACTATGTAGAAGAATATTGTGACTACACTGAAGTTGAACAGCCACGTACCTATTATTGTCATGAACAAAATGAGCATTATCAAAATACTCATTTTAAAAATGAATAAAAAAAAAGTCTTTATTCATAATTTGAACGGATTTGGATTTGCAGTATCTGCATAAAAAGTAAACAGAACAACACACTATTTTTATAGCACTTTTTAATTAATACAATAATGGCGGAATTTTATACCATTACGTGGTACAGTTTCCCACATTCTCTGAAACGAAATAATTCCCAGAAAAATCAGAATAATACTAGGTAGGTAGGTAAGTACTACAATAATGGAATCAGTAATTTTCCAGAATATTCACTGGAAATCCCTTACAATTTTAATTACAACAGAAAGAGAAATGGAATAAAAATAGGGTAAGTAATGAAATGGTACCTGTAATTACACAACATTTAAACGACATAACAACAGATTTTGGATCAAACGACCGTAATATAATATTTTACAATAATGATAGACGAATGAGTATTGGAGTAAGTATAATAATGCTGTGTATGTTTTATGTAAAGAAATCATGTTAACTCAATATATCTCGTGAACGTTTAAATATCAAATAATTTCATATATCATGAGACGCACCCATAAAAATGATCATTCGTTTCCCACAATTTTCAAAAGGAAAAATGCTGTAGGTGCCAGACGTTCTTTAAAATGCAGTAAGTGAAGGGAAGCCAAAGAAAATTAGCTCAATAGTACTCTGAAATGTACGAGTCTTATGCAACGCCGGACGTTTGGACTTTCAGAATGTTTTTCTTCGCTCAAACTGTCGGGGAAATTCGCCATTTTGTAAAATGGGAGTCATTGGGAGACTCGTGTGAAGCAGATGTTGTTTAGGAACTGAAATTGCTTCAGCATCAAGTAGCTTAATCAATTGAATATTATATTTATCACAAGAATCACAAGAATGTTGTTTTAGTCATACAATCATAATACCAGCCTTTTACCGTCCAACTACATGGCAAAAGCCTCTTCTCATACAGAGATGGCAGGAGCATTGATCACCACGCTTGTTCAAGACGGGATTTCAGACTTACATTAACTACAAGTCCAGGTTTCCTCACGATGTTTTTCCTTCACCGATGTTAGTAATGTCCAAAATAAACTCAGAAAGCACATATGAATTGTAAAAGTCACATTGACACATTGGTGGTCGTGACGCTGTTTATTAAAGTCCCAACTTGTAGTAATTTGAACAAAAAAACCTTTGCCATAAAATTTTGGTTAATCGATGACTGGAAAGGAAAACAAGTCAAACTTAATTCTTCTACATTATGAAAACACATCTTAAACTTTCTCCTGTTATTGTCTAGAAAGTCTTTCCATCGCAATACCTACCTTGACGGACAGCCAAACCCAGCCATTATGAGAGAGTGCCCGTTCGCACAAGCTAGTAGCGCGAGCGCAGCAAGGTGACCCTTGAAGCTCATAAATCAAGAAAGTTACCGTTGCAAGGTTGCCTTCAACTACCAAAGGCGGCCCACACAGGTGCGAATTGTCGTGCGACTGCTTGAGACAAAAAACAAAAAACAAATAATATTGTATTGATTTAAGAAATTTTAATTTGTAATTTTTACCTGTACTAATTTATTTATTAAAATTGTTTTGTAATTTATATAGAAAATATTTTATAGTTTTATAGTGTGTCTTGTAATTTATACTGGTAAGTACCTACATAGTTGTATTTTTTTGCTAAATTTGAATAAGTGCCTACCTAAGTACGTATTATTAAAATTACACTAATTGCATGCCCTAAACAGGCAAAATATCGACTGAGCATAAACCACCAATTTTTACATCTGGTAAAATCTGTATTTTCAGCAAATAAATTATTCTTATTCTTATTGCTATTTTATTCCATTATAATCTATTCTGTTACAAGATTGTAATTTTTTTTTTTTGGGGCTTAAGCATAACTGGCGAAATGTGGGTGTACTATACATCTCTGCCTAACCCTTCGGGGAAACAAGGCGTGATGTTATGTTATGTTACTTGAATTAATTTTTTTTTTCAAATTTACGAATGTGCCACGCAAAAAGTTGTCTGTGCGTGAGAGCCTTAAAGTCAAAATTTTACTGGAAATCATTTGACGTCATGTCAAAATGTACTATCATGATATTGGTAACAAAAGGCTACGTTTCAAATTAATGGCTTCTGTTTTTAATGGTTACATTTGAGCTCCTTTGAAACGTTAAGCTTCAAAGACATTGTTTAAGTTCAATGCATTTTGATGAAAAGTAGAGGATTACAAGGGTATTAGTGAGGGATCTTGATGGTTGAATAGCTGCAATTTGATTGGCGATACGTTTTGTGTAAAGAAATAAAACCTGATGATCGAAATTAATCTTTGTTTGGACTGCTTTATTTCAGAGGCACAAATTTTAAAATGATAAATAATAATGTAAAAAAATCTCTACTAAGCACTCTAAATTTTAAAAAGAAGAGCGAAATAGTATAACCCGGTTAAGTGGGCCGGATATGTGAGAAACCTCTACTACATAATAAGGTCCCGACACTTTCGCATTCAAATACCCCTGATAATGGGAATAATTAAACCTTTCTAACTGAGAATGCATTTGTTAGATTTTTCGATTGTTACCTCTATATTTGGGACTTTTTAGTTCAATAGCTTATATAAACCAGACAACTAATAACAATTTATCATAAACTATGCATTTTTAGTGAACATTTTTTGAACATGAACACCTCTATGAATGAAAAAACTCTACACTTTGACCTGTCTTAGCGGGGCCTCTGTAAAAACGATAACTGACCATTAAACCTGACTATTTGGTAAACTGGGTAAAACTGGTACATGATAAGTGATAGATAAGTAATTGTAGGTTCCTTGAGATCATTACACTCATAAAGCACCAAAATTAGATCGTTATAATCGAATAGTATTAATAATAATCACACCTTTCATCTCCTTCCTGAAAATTTCGCCTAACAGCGAAAAAATCATAATGCACCTCATATTATACAAGGTCAATTCATTTCGCCCGGAATCATTAACTTAAGCCCAGATAATCCTTATTACAAGGGAATAAGGTCTATAATTGGCATTGATGGTGCTTGGTGTGTTCAAAGTCGGAAGTCCACCGTGTCACGCCGAACCGGACCTGTTCACTCGAAAATGAAACCAATTAAGACTGTGGTCCAAGTTTCGTGTGGCAGCGGTTTTTACAAAAACAACGAGACTAAGATTTCGGCAAACTATGGTGTATCTTAGGCTAGATAAAGATGAGTACCTACGTTCATATCTTCATATATCTTGTAGCAATGAAAGTTTCTTGTCGTTTATGTACCGTAAATAATTTCTAAAAACATAGGGTCCTCTGAAAGCAAAGCAGTTGTATCGAAACTATTAAAAGGGCATTTCTTTACAAGTCTAAATATTTATTCAACATTGACCATAAAATTATGCGATAACAATGCGACTTTGGCGTTCAAAATAATGTCATCAAATACACAATCTAGATAATGCTTGATTCCTATAAACAAAAACGAATCGTTTTGCTTACCAATGGTACCGTTTTTTATATCCTAACTGGACATATGTAAAAATAGATTCGATAAGATAATTTTACCTGTGATAGCCACTTCCATATGGGAGAATCTACTATGCAAAGCTATGAGGTCTTTGCTTTATTATTGGTAAAGATACAAGAGCCTTCATTTTAACCAATAACGGTCCGTAAATTATAGGAATCGGCCATAAGAGACAAACAGGGAATCAATCAACTCAGCCTATCGCAGTCCACTGATCCAGTCTGTCCCAGCCACCTTCTTACGGTCGTCGGTCCATCTAGCTGGGGGGCGTCCCACACTGCACTTGCCGATACGTGGTCTCCACTCTAGGACTCGTCTGCTCCACCGGCCATCGGTCCTTCGACAAACATGGCGAGCCCACTGCCACTTCAGCTTGCTTACTCTGCAGGCTATGTCAGTAACTCCGGTTCTTTTCCGGATAACTTCATTCCTGATCTTATCCTTCAAAGAAACTCCGAGCAATGTCCGCTCCATAGCGCGCTGAACGACATTAAATTTGTGGACCAGCCCGACTGTCAGTGTCCACGTTTTGGCACCGTATGTCATAACGTACAGGACGCACTGGTTGAAGATCTTAGTCTTCAAATATTGCGGGATAGGTGACGAGAAGACTTGGCGAAGTTTTCCAAACGCTGCCTAACCCAACTGAATCATTCTGTTGGCTTCTACAGAAACAGAAACAGAGATTATCTGTTGGCTAAATCTAGCTTAGGATAACTTGTAATTTTTCAGCCGGGGTTGCGGGATGTTCGAAAGAGTTACCGTGGCCCCGGCACAGGCAACAGAAGGGTTTTAGTCAGTAAATGTCTGACACGCCCTCCCGCTCCACCCAGAGCGGGAGAAGTCATTTGATGATTTCCCATCCAAAAAAAAAAAAAGGATAACTTGTCAATAATGTTCTAGCTACAAAAACGCTTTAAGTTTGTATCTTAGAGAACACTCTTTACCACTTACTTAAACTCGTCGACGTCTACTGTCGATTTCAGTATTGACCTCTTAGAAATTACACTTCGGGAATTGGAAACATTTTCGGCAATAACAAAAATTGAATCCTTACACGTACTGCTGCTATTTCGTAGTTTCAATGTTAGAAAGACTTTGGATTCAATGCATTTGATTCAAACTTAGCTCAGGAGTCTTTGGCAATCTGATTGTAGACATTAAGTATTTTAAATATGAACTATTATTAGGAATCAAAATGCGACGTAAAGTCTTTTCGTACCTATTCCACGTAGTATTGGAAAGATTTGCTGTTGTACGTAAGGTCATTGGATTTCCTTGAAGTAAGATTAGGTATAAATAAGCCATTGTAACTTAACTGCAACTTAACATAGAAATAACGTCATTTACACGTATACCTACCTCGCTTACTCTTTTACAAGTTACATACTTCGCATTGCTCTTTCTCCCTCAAATCCTAAGAGATTAACTTACGAGAACCTCTTCGGATAACTCAAAAGGTTAGTCCAACCTTAAGTTGAATCAAACATTTAAGAGACAAGTCTCTGAACAATCATTCTTTTCTTACATTCAATGCTAAGAACTTCGCAAGAATGAATAGTAATTCATTTGTTTTAATCAAATCCTCTCCAGAGTCCACGTACAGTTTTTTTTATTGTCAGTTAGGGGCACCATAAAACTTGAATTCAATTAACCTTTCTTCTAAAACACAGGACAAGCAGAATGCCTATAAAATGGGACGATACGAGCCATTCGTTTAGACTCAGTGCCCGAGAAAGGACGATACTGTCTAGGCAATAAAGTCCATTGTTATTATGTGAATTTCGGTGATTTTTTTCGAGGTTTATGCCTGGCCTTGCCTCAGGATGTATGGAACTATAAAAGGATTATTGCCGGAATAAGCCATACGTCATATGTCTAAATAATGTACGAGGTAAGTGCCAGTGTATTTTTGCTTGGCTTTTTTTTTATTCTCGAAAGATTTGCGTTTAGGCATCGTTTATTTTGGTAGTCAGATTGGCAGAGACCACACGTCATCCGCTCAGTACAAAACTAAAAAAAACTAAATCAAATGTCAAACTCTGCTGAGAATCAGCACTATTCGAAGGTCTAAATTACATAATACAAAACGCCCACCCTTCACCACTTCCTAGTGCTTTAGCTGGGATGAAGAAGTAGCGCAACAAACTCCCGCAATCATTAGTACCACAACACATTACCGACATCCTCTTCAAAAAAAAAGAAGATAAAAGAGATCTGTTCACAAAAGCCGAAACTCCGTGTGGACAGTCCCCAACAAAGTCTATGAAAATTTATTCTTGATTCTCTTTTTATGTCTACGGTACAGTTTTTTAAAACATAACGTTAGGAAATAGGACTTGTTCACGTATAAAGCATTATGTTTTTCATTTCGAACAGATTAAACAAGAGAATGAATGCAGACGTTTGTATAATTTATTTGATGAAGTGTATGGGAGCTCGCTGATTCCCGCGACTTAGTTATCCTCTGAAAGGGTTAAATTTCTAAAAATCTGTAATCTATTTTAGTCAGTTTTGCTTTGCGGCTTAATAAAAAGCCACCTTAAAAGCCACATATTATCATGAAATTATTTACCTCGAAGAAAAGTTATTCCACCTTTTCGAGACCACCATAAATGAATTTCTGATATTTAAAACGCAGATACATGTCAACGGCCTTGAGTGCATAGTTTGCGTGTTCTGTGCTGAGCTCACGCAACGCGTTGTACGTCTACCCAGTAATAGGACTCGCCCATCAAGGAGCGTTGTCCCAAATTATACGCATTACTAATTTATTATGCATAAAACAAAACGTATTTTAATAAAAAAGATATATTAAAATATAAATTATTTAATTTATTTTTAAAATGGTGAAGGTTTCATAAAAATACGCATGATAGTTTTTGCTTTATTATCAGTTTTTTATCCGCGTTAGACTAACCTTTACAAATTAATTACACTATGTCATATAAACATAATCTAAAATATTCACATATTAATTTATTGAGAAAATGGTCTAATTTAATATACATTTTTTTCTATATCATTGACGCTACTAGTTTAGACGTGATATTCAGTTTAAAATCCAAAAAAGCCGGTTATCGTCGCCTTAAATTGTTTTATCGCTTTCTAGGAAAACATCAGCACTGTATCCAATCCACGCCACAAAACATTGCATATTTGAAAAACCGATGATACGTGGAACTATGAATTCGTATAACGCGTAGGTACATACACTGCAATATTCGGCAGTATTGGTGCATTCGCTCGCCATTCGAATAGAGGTTTTCATTTACATCTGAAAACATAGAGTCATCGATGTAAAAACGAATCCCAATAAACCTTACAGTAGCATGCGGTGTTGCCACAGTTATTTCAGTTATTTTTCAGATTGTATTATTTTTTAAATTAATACTGGATTTTGGGATTTTTCTTTGGCTTTAAATTGTGTGTGTGTGACTGTAAATGTGACGATTTTTGAAAGTACTTGCAAGTATACTATGGGCGAATTCGACCAAACTTTTATACGTAGTATAAGTCTAATCCAGCGAATAAATTTTTAATTTTTGACAGATTTTCCATACTAAAACTGTCAGACGTCAATTTTATTCCGCGGATAAAAGATATCTGACTTTGGTTCAAGCAGCCCTTAGTATATTAGCGGTAAACCGGAATTATCATAACAAAGAATGTTGATATTTTTTTTTTATTATGTATGTTTTAATTTACCACGTTTACTCTAAACCTTCCCTTTGTTCCAATGATTTTGTTACCAATAAAACCATTTTCAATTTTCGTTTTTGAATTCGAAACTCACCAAAATGTTTCAGATTCTAATATCGGTGTACAAAAAAAAATATAGTTGGCAACTGTAAACACGGGACTTTCTGACTGACATGCGAAATATTGGCTCTCTGTTGCTTAATAAATATCAACAGACTTTCTATTTATTTATGAGTTTCGGCTCATGTTAAATATTACTTTTTCATTTGACAAACGCTGAGCTGCGCTGTGTTTGAAATTTTCTGTTTAACAGCGGATTTTAATTTTGATTTGTAAAACTGAAAATGTTTTTTAATTTTTTTGCGTCAGGTTAGATTATTTCATTTTGTAAGATTGTTTTTATTTAGAAGAATATAATAGTTTAAATCGGCAATCCGCATTCCCACCAAACATGGCAACGCATGTTACCAACGCATGTTTCAAATAGACAATATTGTAAAACTTTTAACTTTTGAATTTCTTGTTTTTGTTTCATTTGTCGGTTACTGGGCTTTTGGCTACTTATGTTTATTTAATAATATGCGTTTTATTTGTAGATATATAAACAATTTTTATTTCTTTCTTTCAATGGACAGTATCTTTTGTGAAGCATTTTGTAATAGAATTTACTGAACTATGAAAAAGGCAGAAAGTTTAAATCATCTAGGGTTTGTTTATGATTAATCTTTCAACTTAAAAAGGGTGAGCATTTTTTAAAGATGACTAACGATATATCATGGAAGTTAATGTTACAGTCACAAGATGGACCCATAGAATCACGACATGGTCGGGACCGACGACGGGAAGAAGACCCAGAGGACGCCCAACGGAACGCTGGGTAGATGAAATCATTAAAACATGGGCAAACACTGGATGGTTGGAGCCAAAAACAGGGAACCTGGAGAAAATTGGAGGAGGCTTGTCCCCGAAAAGGGGCCATAACCTATTTAAAAAGGTGTACTCTATTTTAGGGTTCCGTACCTCAAAAGGAAAAACGAAACCCTTATAGGATCACTCGTGTGTCTGTCTGTCTGTCCGTCAGTCACAGCCAATTTGCACCGAATCTAATGCACCGATTAAGTTAAAATTTGGTACACATATCAATTTATGTGACCCAAACACGAAAGTGTTAAGTAAACAAATGAATTTTGAATATAGGGGTCACTTTTGGGGGGCAAATAAGAAAAAAAAAAAAAAAAGTTTTGCAAAATATACCATGTGACATATCAAAGGCTTACTGTAGGGGTCTCGAATATATTTTTTTATAATTTTAAAATAAATAATTTTAAAGTTATTTAAGAAAATAAATGAAAATTTACCATTCCCTGAAATTTCCGAATCTACTGTGCCAAAATTTTTTAAGAAATTACAGTTTCTATACTTCTAGGACACAGGAAAACCTATAAACAGTCTATAGTCTTAAAATACTACGGTAAATCTCTCAATATTGTTCGTACAAACTTACATTTGCAGTTGGAATGTATGGTATACCATATTTGTAAGTTTGTTTTTGGGATAATATTGTCTCTTCTTTCTTCATCCCAACTACGGAACTCATCATTGTGCGTGGTTCGACACACACTTGACCGGTTTTTGAAAAGTAATTTTAGTTAGTTTTAGTAAGTTTTAGTAATCCACTTGTACCTATATTTCTTTTTTGGTTATGTATATAAAGGCTATATTATATTATTAGATGTTATATTAACCAAACTCAATTGAACCGAACTTAAATTCAATACTCAAATAAACATCACTATCCAAGCTGCAAGTATCAATTAGTGAATTATGCAAATTGGATAGTCCATCGGCATATAATCTGATTCACTTAGGGCGAGCCTAACCGTGCCACGTGACACATGTTGGATCGTAAACCTGCTAACGTACTACTTGGGGGACTGAAATATTGCCTTAGAGACGACAACGAAAATATTTTGTAGAAGAAAGCTTTTGACTGGGTACTGTTCCGTTGGTTGAATATAAGTAGCTTTTTGCTTGATTTTGTGCCACAAACGATTATCAGACATCAATTTGCAGTTTCATCACTATAATATTACTATCATCAAGCTATGCTAGTTTGTAGTGTAATTTTCTTCCTAAAAAAATAAGTACTTACCAAAGTACCCACCTGTAGCTTGGAGTCACTGCAGCAGAATTACAGTTTTAAGCATCCTGAAATAAATCTTCAGATGCCTAGTCGAAAAATTAAAAAAAAAAACAAATTTTAAAGACTCCAATCCATGTCACTGTTTCAGTCTAAAATGCATGCAATATAATGCCTTTAAATTATATGTTAAAGTCTTCAGTCAAAGTTAATAATATTACTTGTCAGACCAAGGATATCATTACCAATTAGCTAATTATGCAAATGGCATGGTTGACCGGCATATAATTTGCTTCGCATAGACCGGGCCCATTCACCCCACGCACCCAACGCGTTTCGATCGTGAGCGTAGCATCAGCGAGCGGTCTAGGTGGTGGCCTTAGGGATAGCGACTGGACTGGGCTGACGATTTTTAAAAATAATGTCAGATGTTAAAAATGGCATTCAATTGGAAAAGCATTACGACCAGGAGTGGACTGGGGCTGATGATGTTGACATGTTACAAATATCATTTTTGGCTACGTGACAGCTTTTATTAATGTATTAATTGATTCAAATTATTTATCATAAGTCAATCCATGCGTAGTTGGGATCATTATACACTTCTGGACACATCTATTGGCCCACCTTAGAGTTTAGGTTTCGATGGCCCCTACCGAAATATGATTGCTAGATTGAACAAAAACTGTTGATGCAGTTTTAAACCTGATACATTTTACCATCTTTTTCGATCGTATTGTTTTAAATTTGAATTCAGAATACCATACGATATGGAGCTACGCCTAACAAGTCGGATATGCGCCTTGTTAAAGGCAATTGATTTTTGAATAAAAAACATGTTTTATCAAATAAAGGTTTAATTTAATAACGCGTGTTGCCTCCATGGGCATCTACCACAGCTCTCATACGATTAGGCATAGAGTTTATCAACCGCTCTATGAAATTTTGAGGGATCATCTCCCATTCCTCTTCTATGGCAGTTTTCAACTCCTGCATCGTCTGGGCAACTGGCTGACGAGCCCTAACACGTCTTTTTAGCTCGTCCCACATGTGCTCAATGGGGTTCATGTCTGGGCTTCTGGCTGGCCAGTCCATAACTGTGATGTTCACATCCCGAAGATATTCCCTGACGATGCCGGCCGCATGGGCTCTTGCATTATCATGCATAAAAAGGAAATTTGGGCCCACATAGTCCGCGTATGGTATCACGTGAGGTTCTAAGCACTCACGAATGTACCTTTCAGCATTTAATGTTGGCAGCCGTGGTCCTGTAACAACCTCAAGTTGAGTTTTGCCGCTCGCGGATATACCGCCCCAGACAGTCCATGAGCCACCGCCATAAGCAACCCTCTCTTCAAAGCAGCATTGTGCGAAACGCTCTCCCTTACGTCGGTAGACCTTCTTCCTTCCATCATTGCCATGTAACACAATTTTAGACTCATCAGAAAAGAGTACACGGCTCCAATCTTGCTGTGTCCAATTTAAATGACTGCGTGCGAAATGAAGGCGCGCTGTTCGGTGGGCTCGCGTTAGTTTGGGCCCATTAGCTGGCTTGTGTGGTACCATATCGCATTCTTTTAACCTTCTCCGAACAGTTCGAGCGCTCACAGATACTCCGTGGAAGTCGCGAAGTTGGTTTTGTATCTCAATGGAGGTAAGGTGACGATTTCTCAAGCTGGTCGTCACGATGAATCGATCCTGCCTTTCAGTTGTGACCCGAGATCGTGGCCTTCCTTGGCGACGAACAAAGCCACCAGTCTCTAGGTACCTCCGATAAACATTTCGGACCGCAGATCGACTTAAATTAAGTTGAGCACTCACGTTTCTTTGGCTGTGTCCGGCCTGAATAAGTGCCGCAGCTTGGGCGGTGACTTCAGGTGAAGTATCCATAGATTATTGATAGAACCTCACCTTAATGTTAAGAATAAGTAATGTTTGTTGCAAAACCAAAGATATCAATCACTTTTTCAAGAATTAAATCCAAGTAAACCAATAAAACCAAGTTTTCTTAGTATTCGATTGTTTGATATCAACAAACAGGCTCCAAATTGTCTTTTGTTTCTTTAAATTCTGTGTTCGAAATTCAAAAAAAGACTATTGAATGAAATTGTGAATGTGCCAGGTTCAAAACTGCATAAAAACTTTTTGCTCGACCTAATATAAAATTTTAGCTAGGACCAAACGAAACTGAAAATACAAGGTGGGCCAATAGATGTGTCCAGAAGTGTAGTTTATATATTGAAAAAATATTCATTGAATGTGCTTATAAAATTATGCGCTGAAATTGACCATACACTCGGGTTCATAATTAAAAAGAGATTGGTTATTTATCATCCCTATTCCTATTTACCTATCCATTACAAATCCAGCTACTAAACAATTTATTGCAATTTTAAGCCAATCACAACAACGCAAATACTCTTCTCCTACCAGGCCAGTCCACATCGCATCGCCTATCCCGCGGCCTGAGCCTACAGACCGTACAACATTGTTTCCACAACGTGACTCCAGAGAACCGATGAGGATTAAGTTCTATACTGCTATTGTGCTTTAGTTTCAGTACGCAGCGGGGGCTACGTTGCGTGAAATTCTTCTACGTCCCTGTATATATAGGAGCGAAGTAATATGATTCGTCTTCATCCGATCGTTGGTGGGTGTTTGGAGAGAGATAAGGAAGAGTTAGTGGATTAAGATCCATTTTAATACTTTGTTTTGTTTTTATTTCTTCGCAATTTGATCTTTATACGTGGGTGATAGAAATATTACATTAATAACATAACATAACATAACATCACGCCTTGTTTCCCTGAAGGGTTGATTATTACATTAATGTAGCTTATATTTGTTATATTCCCATGAATTTATAGACTATTCATTTTCAAACCCGCCTGTGAACGAAACTTTGAATTTCCAGGGAAGCAAAATACCAATTTTGTTTTCCAGGAATCACGAGTTCAACAGTTAACGCTTTGCTAAGTATCATTAAAAGCTGATCAGAGTTTAAGTGGGAAACTGTGTACTCCTGTCAGCAATTAGAAAAGAACAAAATAAACATAATAAGGAGTATTCTATCTACGTATACATATATATATATCGTATACATATATCTCACCCTCACTTTAACAATTTCCAAAAACGAAAATGTGTTTTAATTTTTGTCACAACCATGTTCGACAATTGAAACCGAATGGAGATTTTGTGGAAGCCCCACATGCACTATGAGCGCCCACAGTGGGCAAGGGATTATATCTTCCATGTAAGTGATGGTTCAGAACTTTAGGCTTCGTTAGTCATGCTAATGGACCTGAGCTATCCTCCGACTATAAACTCAGCACTCAAATATTAGCCGCGAAAAATTACGCTCCATTGGCTCACGGTTCTACCCTAAGCCTTTGAAACCTTGCCTACGAGTAAATAGTACATACATAGATAGGTGGCTTAAGGGGACTACAGAACTTAAACGAAAGTTTTATAATGCCTAAAAGTATATGATCTACTGCAGTGAATAAAATCAGAAAAATATATGCTATATATATGGATATATGCTAGTTAGATAGTGTGTTAAAAACAATAAAAAAATGAGAATAAAAAAAATTTTTGCATAGAAATTTCTGAAGTCAGTGTCTTGGGTTTTGTATTTTCGTTTTTTGCCACCGACTTCCGAAATTAAAGTTATTTTTCATTTCGTAGTGTTTTTTTTTTTTTTGGAAGTCGGTTGTTTTTTTTTTTGCAAAAAGTTTTTATTTTTAACTTTTTAGTATTGGTGCCTACCCCACAAAAGTCGTATACCACTACGCGCAATGTAAATAACCAGTGACAGGAAATTATTATAACATCATCAACATACACTTAGTGAAAAAAATACGTACGAGTATCGAAGCTAACTCAAAAACCACTCATCAGAACTTGACCAAATTTATATGGGACCAATCTAGAAGTAGATCTTTTCAAATAAAAAAAAATCAAATCGGTTTTTATATGACGGAGTTCTTTCTGAGTTAACATAAAAAAAACATACAACCGATTTGAGAATCTCCTCCTTTTGTGAAGTCGTTTAATAACTAATTTGATACGATAGAAAAAAATCACGAAGATACCTCTAAAATTTTCTTTTAACGATTAAAACCATACTAATAATTATTTACGTAATCATTCTGTTTTTTGTCAGACTATTCTACAAGCAACATATTAACGTAAAAATGATTTAATTTTTCGTCCATTAAATACATTGTTTGTATTTAAATAGATAATTGCTTCATATATTGCAATAAATTATTCGTTGTGTCATCGCGTTCCTCTTTCTTTTCTATGCAGTCCGACAGTGGTCGCGCTTTAGGTCTTCTAGTCCCCTTAAATGAACCCTGATGATCCTGATGTCCTTTAGGGAATGTCAGCATCTTGCTTTGCTCCTTTTAGGTGAAGCTTCGATCTCCAATACACTTTCCAAGAAGCTCATAAAATATGGCCATATTTCTATCACAACCATTTATTGGTCTAAAAGGACGTCATTATTCTACAGGCTGTTACAATAATCATCTGGTTACGTCGCAGTATCTCGACGTAGCCCTAAACGATAGTCTGACCAAGTAAAGCAACGACTAGACACCAAAAACTCCGACTTATTACAACAAGTCAAAGATCATCACAAATAGAGAAAGATCGTCAAAAAGTTTAGCCGGGTGTGTCACGACGCTCAGCAGCGAGCAAATGAGTGAAGGAGGAGGACGCCGCAGTATCTGCGTTAATTTATAAAATATTATTGAAAGACTAATCATAAATTATATGTATTGTAACAGTACATCTGCCTATCCTTAAAGAATCTACTGCTCAAAACACAGGCGCGACATCAAACAAAAAATACCCAGCTATCTAGTTCATGCAAATTCTCGAGACACTTCAGGCAAAAGCAATGCTTCTAAAACGACGGTCGCAGTGTATGGCGGGCGCGGCAGGCAATCAATTAACGGCACACCCTGGTTACACTATATGTTTACAGTGCTCCCTCATTACTTACTGGACGAAGCTGCTCCTTCCCTATTTATGCCAAGGCTTCTTATTGACACAACGGTAAAAATTGCTTGAGGTATGAGCGGTTATGAGGATAAGTTTCGACTTCACGAGGTTGAGGTAATCATATGGAGCTTTGTAAGACTGTTTCAGTTATAGATATTGATGTAATCGATTTAATTGTGTTCCTTATTTTTTCTTATTTTGGTAGTTACAAATCATTTTTGTGAAATTTTTTTCTTTGCCCTCCTTGAACCTGATACACTCGCAAGATCAGACCCTGGTACTCTAAAAAGAAAAGAAAGTTTGGAGAGGTAAGTTCCCTCAGTAATAATTCCATAAGTGGTGTAAAAAGGCTAAGTGAATGAATAAACAAAACATTTTAATCTGAATTTACACATCGTATGAGCCTGGGCTCACACTTCAAATAACAAAAGTTAATACAAGTACAACACAAATCTTAAAGCAAATTGCCTACAAGTAAAAAACAGAATAGTGCATTACACCGAGCAACGAGCAACGCGCCGGTTGCAATGAATAAATTTCAAAGATTAAGACATTAATTTCATTATTTCATACGCTCGCTTCCGACGCGGGTATGAATTTCTCTACCCCATCTATGGAAATTATCCTGCTGAAATAGGAAGTAGGGTTTGAAGTGTTTACACTAATACTGGAGTATATTTTCGGATTTACCTGCATAATAGTTATTCGGCTAAAGGATTTTATGAGTTTTTCACACGTTAGCGAATTCGCGTCGCACTAGGTAAGCGCGTTCAAGATGAAATGTTACATTTTCAATGGTTTATAAACTTTTGGAGTTAAATTTAAGACACCGTTGATTTAAACTTGGATTTCTCAGTTCAAAAGGGCCAAATCTACAACAAAAAACTTTTCAAAAGAGAACATCGAACAATTAGTGAAAGTAATAATTCTTTCTCCAACCAATCGCACCGCAGTCAAGTTGCTCACCCACTTTCCGTTCGCCCTTGGCACTCGTTCCCCTCTTTAATTACAAACCAGAATGCAAATAAGTTGCTTATACAATAAAAAAATAACTCCCCAGAATTTTAAATACACAATTCCTTACTTTTCATCAAAGCAACCAAAAAAACTGTTTTGCTCTAAGTTGAAAGGCATTTGTTATCTAAGTTCCGTGATTAAGAGTTTTCTTGGGGCCGTTGGCAAATGAAGCTGAAAAAAATGTTAACTTGCCCAACCTAACTTGCTAACGTAATTGTTTGAATAATTAGTACCTCATTCGTACAATTAGAAAGTTTTTTTTCATCTCCTCTGGCACAACTTTTTAATGAATAAATTTTGTAAATCGGCCTCTTGTCATATTTTTGGTATGAAATTATTATTTAGGTATTTTATAAAACGGCCCTTTTGACCTTTTCTAATGTTTTTGGAAACACGTGGAGGAAACAAAGTTTTAAATAGATCCAACATGTATCCTACATTTATTGTAAAAAAATTTGTAGCCTAAAATTTATTTAAAATTTTCATGATTTATGTGTTAGAATTTAAAAAGCCAGAAGTATAAATAAGGATGCACACGATAATACGTATACATTAGCATGGTCCACAATGCGCGGTTTACGGTTATCTCAAAACATTTCACCATTTGCATCGGCACAATTGAATGGAATATCAAAATGGCCGGCGGAGGGTATTGCGCATAATGGCCGGTTATACCGGAGCTTAGGCAGGAAATAAAAACTTGCAGAAGTTCCGATTGTACGACTAATTGTGATACAAAATATGGATGGTAAATAACTATACAAGTCGCGGACCAAAATGGTGGCTGGACCAATTTCGACAACTCACAGTCAAATCTAAAGAGCTCACACTTTGCTGTTGTAATGAATAAGGCCAGTCGTTACAAGGTAAACTGCAGTATTGATCAGCAGAGAATCATGTAATTAGATTAACAGCAAAAACTGGCAATAGTTTTTTCTTCGTTTCCTGTACTTTTACGAGTAGGTGGTAGTGACGCTGACTGCTTCAGGCCCGCTTAACTTTGACATTTAGGAATTGCCACACATGGTTGCTGCTTTATGTAGGTACTGTTATGTTTGTTTATATATTATATTGTATTGTATGATAAACTCAAATATTGCTTTAGGGTGTAAGGGGCAGCCCTTCGCGGACTGATGGGGCGAATTCAGTATATTATACCAAGATGACCGGTACATGAAATTTTTTCAGGAACGTTATGAGAATCCAACAAACCAGATTTCTTTTATTTCCTCACACGCAATGTATCGCCACCTTGACAAAACGCGCGTAGCGAACGGCAGCGCAGCCTTCGGCCGCCGAGTATTTCAACATCCATTGCTGATTTTTTGATTTTAGCTGTTTTATTTACATAAATGAAGTGCTGCGTACAGATAATTTAAATTTACATTGAAATAAAAGAATAGTAGGTAACTGAAGATACGATAAAAAAAATTAAAATTTTTCTGAGAATATTTCCGATGGAGTATGATTCAAAATAAGGAGCTGAATGCACCTTGTTAGTTTGCAGAGGGCTGTCCCTTACACCCTGTATTTTTATATTAGATAAAAATTACACATATAAATGTAGAAATCTTACACATAGGGTGACACAATGGGCGGTCTTATTGCTAAAAGCGATCTTTTACAGATATTAGTTTTTTTTTCAAGAAACGCACATCACAAAGCTTCGCTGTATTCTGTCTCCCTTTTCTTTGAACAAAAGGTATATCCTTCAAATTCAAAAGTAATTTGACACCTGTCTGAACGATCGAATATAATCATAGGTAATTGTCTAACAGCCTGTACAACATAAGGTCGCCTTCGGCATAAAACCTTTACATGAGCTATGCCCACCCTTGAATAAAAGGATCAATGAAGTCGCATTTCCAAATAAGGCTTTTATTCACAACATTCGAATATTCAGGCACTTCCTGCTTAAGTCTAAAGAGTAATTACCTAACGCCAGAAATTAAATTTACAATGTAAGGTCCCTTGCAAGAGAAAGCTTAAGTCAGGATGAACGAATCGCGAAGACCTTACGTAGTCAGACGTGCATACTTTCATAGCTTATGATAAATGTCGGTCGAAAAGTGGTGGGTTTCAAACCTACTTATTTGTGCTATTGGCTTAAACTAACAGTTTATTTAGCTTACACAGAGAAGACCATGTTTTTCCTTAACATTCTGTATTCATCTGTTCAGTGGTGTAGACTTACGAGTAGGGATCTGTTAGAGGGGCACTCGAACGATCCGAGCGTCATGCAAATCTTCTTAGAACTTAGTGTTCTGTAAGTTTCTGAGCTGTGGTGCATGTGTGCTTAATATTTAGTAAACGTCATTATTAAGTAGTGTTTAGTTTGGGTTGTATTTAGTGGGGTTTGAAGAGTGTTGCTTTGCACGTTGTGGGGGTGAAGGGTTGGCATAATGTGTGTTCGGACTGCAATGGCTTAGGATAGAAGAGAGAAGTAAAGAAACACAACAAAACAATAACACAACAATCCAATCAAACAATACAAATAACAAAAACAAAACACAAATACAATCTTACTGTTCCCAAAGAGTTTGATGGTCACTGCAATAAAGCAACAAATACTTTAACATCGCCAAGTAAATTATAACTCATTAACAACACCCGAAAACACCAAATTAAAACAACAAAACAGAATTTAATTAAAATTCCAAACCAACTCACAGAATCAGCAGAACTGAAAAACACGAAAAACTTACCTATAAACCCAGGCATCAGAATTCTTGGGCACTTTCGGTCGTGTCTAAGTCAATAAATTCATCTTATTTAATCAGGCGAAAGCACTTCCAATAAAATAGGCGGAAATTTTACAAGTATCCTAATAAAACTTGGTACGGAGTTAGGAGCCAGCGAAGTTGGGCGGAACGGACCGAAATATTCAACAAATTCAATACCTAAGCACACAATAGACACGGCTGTTACATCGAAGTTTCGGTTTTAGTCACTTTAGAAAAAATAAAGTGGTTTTAGTGTTCTTTGAGGTGAGAGTAAGTTTGATAAGTCTATCTCTGTTGCCACTGACAATGTACCATTTATCATCTGCATAGCCTTTTCTAAAATTATATATATAGAGAAAACTAGAAACAATTTAGACTAGAGAATTTGAAATGTTTAAAATAAGAATTATGTTTGGTTTTGTGGTTGGTTTAATGCTCTAAGGGTTTTGTGTTGATTTTTTTCTGTTTGTTAAAGTTTAGTAGATTAGTTTAGTGGAATAGTTTATAATTTTGTAACTTTTGAATGCCTACTGGTAAATATGGCTGAACCTATTTCCTAGGTCACATCTGTACCCATATTTGCAAATTATAATAATTAGCTTTATCTAGGAAAAGCAATAAAAGAAAGTAGAATAAATGCTGTAGAAATGCGTTCCTTGCAAAGCACGTGTGGTGTGACTATAAATGATAGACTGAGGAATGATGTGATAAGGCAACGGTGCGGTTTAAAAGAAGATGTAGTGACAAAAATTGAAAAGAGTACCTATTCTTAAATGAGAGGATGAACGAAAGTCGACTAACAAAACACGGCAGATGTGAGTGGAAACGCCGGGAGACAACGCCCTAGGAAGACATATAGTGATCTTATTGGTGATGTTCTTCAGAAAGGTCAGATGCGTAGTATTCGCAACTGGCGTGCGTGTATGACCAGATGTATGAATGTAAACGAGGCAAGAGGAGTATGTAAGGATCGTAGCAGGTGGCGTTCTGTAGTTTCTGCCTACCCCCATGGGAAGAAGGCGTGAGTTTATGTATGTATGTGTTATGTATGTATCTTTATCTAGGCTTCCAACGTAACTAGGTGCGGTTGAAAATCAATTTTACTGACCGTCGTCTGACATTCAAAACCCAATTACTGAAAAGATCCCAAGATTAGAAGTGCGGTTGTCAGAGTTTCAAGTTTCTAAATCGCCACAACGAATGTCAAGGGAATCAGCTGGGAATAAACGTTTTCTCAAAAGCAGGAATAAATGTGTTCACCCGTCACAGGTCTTGCTGACCGTTAGCGCAGCAGAACCTGCCAAATTACTGATCTTTTTATTTTCGCTTCGTAATAATTGTCGACAATTTTGATGTGCAGGCCGCATAGCACGACACGCCAGCATTAACGATATTATTCGTCGAGCTCTTGTCACCTTGTGTTGCTTGTACCAGCAGTATTAGAACCAAACGGCACATGACGAAGGGAAGAGACCAGACGGCATGACGTTGTTGCCTTGGAAGGTGGGTAGACCTCTGGTGTAGGACGCAACCTGTGTCGACACCCTTGCGCCATCTCATGTTCCAAGCACGGCGTGCTGTGCTGGCGCCACTGCTGCGGCTGCTGAGACCCTAAAGCGGCGCAAATACTGTAACCTTATCGGTAACTACAGTTTTGAGCCGTTTGGGGTCGAAACGCTCGGGTCATGGGCCCCAGTGCGCGTCTCCTTTTTAAGGAAATTTCTCGCCGACTGGTCGACACTTCACGTGACCAGAGGGCTGGCTCGTTCTTTGGCCAAAGAATTAGCATTGCCATTCAATGTGGCAATGCTGCCAGTCTTCTGGGCACGTTTCCGGATGACAGCGATGCGGACGAGTACTTCGACGCCTAAGTGTCCTTTTGTTTTGTATATTTATTTGTATAGTTAGTTAGTTCGTTAGTTAGTGGAAAAATATGTTTTAAGTTTTTTATAATTTGAATATACCAAACATTTAGAATGAAAAAAAAATTGATGTACGAGTATATTCAAATACAATGAGTTTTTTTTAATGCATGACCATTGTCGCAATTATTTTAAAAGCTTCCTTTAGCCCTTGGCATATGCAGACAGGGGTTTAAAGAAAGAAAAGAAAGAAATAAATAAAATAAATTTATTTGACCCAGGTTAAGGCACACAATATTCACACAAAAACAAAAAACAGAAAATAAAAAATAAACTTAAAATAGTATAAATTGTGCGCCCCACGGCTGCGCCAAACAGGCCCAGCTCAGCATAAATGCCAGACAACTAGCGCCTGGCGCTGGTTTTCAACTGGACCTTATGTTACGAGGACGTCTTATGGATGTAAATCAGTTTTATAGTGTGTGTAATTATTTAAATAAAACTAGATATTAAAGTGTAGCAAATAATAATAAATTCGGTTAGATTTAAAACAAAAAAATTATAGATAGGTAATTATGTAGCGGTGCTTGGGGAAAAAAATGATATGGTTGCACAAGAAAAAATGGAGTATCGTCAGTAAATAATAATAACTATATCATAATTCATATCAATGAGATTCAGCTGCATCCGGTTTGGAAGCCGACCCCAACATAGTTCGGAAAAGGCTAGGCATATTAATTGAATTCATATCAATGAAACATTTAGACTGATCAAGTCTAGCTTCCGTTGCGCATCCATGAGGTTCTGCCGTAGATGTCTTCTAAATGTGTCTTGACCATCGGATGACTATCGGATGCTTTTAATATGACAGCGCAGCATGTGGTGCTGCCCCGTATTGTTACGAAGTTACTGGAATCACCGAAAAGGTCGGATAAGAGAGACACTGGCTGGTGACAGTCACTCCAGCAGAACGTCGCACCGATGGTTGCGTGGCGCCTGTCTTCTGATGACAGAGAAGATGTCAAAGCGAAGCCGCTGTCCTACCACGTCCACGACGAATTGCTATAATGTGGCACAATCCTGGTGATATTGAAGGTCCTGAACCACAAACAGCCGAATCCAATAACTTATTTTCAGTAAATGACAGATCGATAATGATGGTAGACAGTATAATTCTATCCGTCTTTATGTCAGACTGTTAAGATTCCATAATCTCCTAAAGATTATTGGGAAGTTAAAACCACAGATAGATAGGTTTTTCTATCTTCAGTATGCCAAAACTGGTGATAGATAGGTTAATGGGTTCGGCCGTAACACGATAACCACTTCTGGTAAAGGCTATCCTGCGCCGTTAAATATAATACCATTGGACAATTCCTGAAGTACAAATCCTAGTCACGGTACTGATCAATTAATACCAGAGCTGTGCAAATTGACCGGTGGCTCAAGTCAATTTCGACGGCCGGCTGTTGCACAGGGGCAGTTTACGGCCCGGGGCCATAATATAATGTGACAAATCAGCTCGCAACCTCCTTGAATCCACTTTGATGTGCACTGAATGCAGCGAATACCTCTTTAGACAAACAGTCCCGCCTATGCATATAGTATTTTCAATAATGTGCCTGTGATCCTTTACGGGTTAACGGATTTACAGTCAATATCGAGCTTGGAATCACATTTAGCATAGAGGTGGAGGGTCAAAAGCTGATTAAACAGTGCTGTGTTGTGACTGGGCTACTAGCTAGGTTTATATAAGTATAATATTACGGTTACTAGCCCGCTTATGTATTTCTTCATGTGTTTTTATTTTCATTAGTATTTATAATGAATTTGAAAATAAATGCCCTTATGCCTTATGTTTTCTTTGACTCTCTGAATAGCGTGAAAGCTACGGCAGAAGTATTTTAATATCACCTGCTTTTTATTTGCAGGTTGTAAAATCGAATGGATAGGTGAAGAAAATTGGTTATTATGGTTATGCATGCCTGTTATCTGACGTCGGCAGTTATCATGCAAATTCACATAATTTAATCTAACCTTCCGGTATTACCTTTGAAGCGATGAGAGTGGTCTTCTTGGTATATTCAGAAGGTTTACTCGCCGCGCCGACACTTCGGGAATTCCGAAAATAAACCATCTCTCTACAGCTATCAAATTCGGTGTTTGCCCGTCATGTATTAGGGTAGGTGCACACGTATCGAGAAACACTCGATGCTGTATCGCGCGGCGACGTGTTTGCTAAGCCCTCGTGCACACTCGCGCGAGGCGTGCGCGCGACACGTCTCTCCATGCCGTGAAATATCGCACAATACACGTTCACGATGCGACATTTTCACACTTTTATATATTCCGATTTGATTCATGTATAATTTAATGTCGTCTGAATATAAATAAGTTGATTACAGGATGAAATTATTTTGACGTTGTTTGAGTATTCGGTTTCGGGAATTGTTGATGGAATTTTAGATTTCTAGGTATCTAACGGTGATGTTCAGTATTTGATCAATATTCATACATACACTAGCACATGGAATCATGATTTATTATTTATCCACCCTACTTTTTTCAACAAAATATAAATGAAAACACCAAACAGTAAATGAAACATTAATAAACAAGAAACAAAAGTAATAAAACAGCAAAGAATTAATAACTCACTTCTATAATCCGCCGTTTACTGTTGATATTTTCCACTCAGTTTACAAGCATTAATCATCGCTTGTATCACAAAGCCCTTAAAAAAGGGATGACATAGACCTATCTGACGTCGGCCTATTGTAACCATTGTCACGCTGTCACCTCGAAGGTGCGGAGACATAATTTATTTTACGGTAAATACATTATCATAATCTCTTGTTGATATTAGGTAAACTGACGTAAAGGCTTGAGCTAGTATGATGATTATGAGAAATGTATTGTAACTTGAATTTTATAATGATTTCAGCATGACAGTTGCTAACTTTATTAAAACGCGACAGTTTGAATGCTTGAATACAGGGAAATTAGAAGAAAAATTATATAAAAAAAGATTCTTCATTTTTTATAAAATTCTAAAAGCCGATAATGTAAAACACAAACAAAAGAAAATTATGTAACGAAACATTCAACAGCAGCGAGATTAAAACAACTTTCAAAGTCAACAGATTGGAAAGTATCAAATGCAAAATAAAAATATATTTGGTGTTATATTCTCATGACTTGTAAACAAGTTTGTGGCGCAGTCGGCCGAAAATAATCCAGTCTAATTACTGAAAGACTGTAGTCATAGCCAAGTTTGCTAATAAAGTGGATGGTTAAGTTTTGTACAGGCTCAACGTTTGAGTATAAAGCTGGGGCTACACTGTAGTTTAGCACGTCGAACATGGTTCAAAGGCAGAGTGACACGTGACAACAAATGATAGATTTTTTGCGTGAATTCTTTGTTTCATCTCACTGAAGCTTTAATAACAAGATTAATTTTAATGTCAATGTTTAGAAAAGTTTTTAAATTTACTAAATAGACATTTACATAGTTGTAATAAAGAGTCTTTTACAATTTATTTAGACCCAAAAGACCATAAACAAACATTAGTAACATAAAACAGAATATTGTAATTTAGATTTTATTTACCTAAATGTATGCAAATGCAATAGAAAACATTTATTACAAAAACGATTTTCCAATAAAAGTTCACTGAAACTTGTTCAATTGAATTTATTTCATCAAGTTTATCTGAATAAGATCTGTTAGCCATTTCAGTAATTAAATAAATTAGGTCTGTATTCGTTTGGAAATTAAGTCTTTGTAGGCAGACTGTAATTTTGTCTAGACGTCCCGCTGAAATAGTAGGTTAAGTGCATTGTCACGTTTGCCCTGAATTGAATAGGTCAGAATGAGTCAGTAATAGTAGGTGTATGTCTAATGTTGCTAATTGGTTCGTCGATTCAGGTACATTTGCCCTTGTAGTTTTTAATTACGGTCAGTAAACTTTTTATGTGAACGTATTCTTCACTTAGAACACTTTATCGTGATATTGTTTGATTGTAGAATTTTATATTGCCAAGCTCCTTTCGAGTTGTGAATGAGGCTCTATTATGTTTAAAAGAACCTTTCTTAACAACATATTTAGCCTCATTTCAAATTAAATCATAAACATAATGTGATAACATTCCAAAATCAATTTATACATTACACAAAGTTATATCACGGTTCAATTCTCTGCTTCCGCAATTCGGAACAATTCCCCTCCAGTGTACACATGCCCCACGAAAGTAAAGACTGAAGTAAAACTTTGGAAATTGATCCAAAGTGTACCGAGAGTTCGGTTCGTCTCTGCCGAGTACATATCTACTTATAATAATGTCGTATAGCGCTGTATGGAGCCTTGAATGCTGACAGGAGCTGGGGAATTGTGGATAATGTTAGGTGACAGCGATCCGCATAACTTACTTTGTTGGTATATTTTTATAGGATGAAAATAACACTTTTTAGACCGTGACCCTAGGTGTCGCTAAAAAATAATATTAGCCTATGTTAGTTGTCCTACTGCAGGTTGTCCTGCATTGGAAAGGAGAAAGGGAGGTCTTGACCTAGTGTGGACCAGTCCTGTATGTATTTTTTGCATAGGTACTATTATATAGAATCAAGTTTTTCGATCTGAACAGACAGCTGAGCTGCTGAGGAGTTTGTTGCGCCTTTTCTTCTTCCCAGATAAAGCACTAGGAAGTGGTGATGGGCGGGCGTTTTGGGGGACTATCTTATGTAATTTTGACGTTCGAAAAATAAAGCCTCAGATTATCAGCCTATACTTTGAATAAATGACTTTTGATTTTGATTTTGTAGCCGTCGAGCCTGTCCCGCCATCTTCTCCTGGGTCTCGATGTCACGATGTCGAATAATAAGCGCCGATTACAAATACATGGGCATAAAGACAGAAGAATGATGACTTAAGAAAATTGATTGTATCGCCAGTCAAGCATGAACTAATTTATTACTCTGTTTATAAAAGTTTACTGGTTTCAGATTATGTCAGTCTAATGTTAGTTCTCATACATCGTGATAGGTCAGCAAACACTGACATGAGTGTGGGTGTCACCTTTTTTTTTTTTGGGATGGGAAATCATCAAATGACTTCTCCCGCTCTGGGCGAAGCGGGAGGGCGTGTCAGACTTTTACTGACTAAAACCCACCCGTGTTCCTTATGTTGCCTGTGCCGGGGGTGGGTGTCACCTTGAGTATCTAAAATTGATTTCAAAATCTCTAATACCATTTCAATATTTTTTCTTCACTTTGAACTCACACAAACACTCGTTTACTAACAATGTCAGTTCGAAACATGTTCCAGTTCCACAATTTGTTCCTTTTTATCGACAAATTGGAAACAGGACTACATTCGAACGACAAAAGTACAGAAACAGCATTAAAAATTGTACACACTCTTTCGTAGAACAAAACAAATTCGTGAAAATTCGGAATGATTCGTGAAAACTCGGATATCGTTGGAACAGTACAGGTAGTCGTAAAAGTGTTACATAGTGAATGGTTATAATTGAAAAACGTCATGCGCACTGTGCCGCCCTGCGGAGCGGGTCGGATTAGGGTCCGCTGTCAAAACACCATCCTACCAAGTGGGCTGGTGCAAGTTCTAATGGCTGGCGAGTTGTTAAAAGTTTCGAAATTGAAATTGGTGGTGAAAATTGTTTATTTTTTGTACTTATTTACAAGTAAGTTGTTAGGAGCCCGGATTGAAAAAATATTCCATTGTGAACTAGTCTTAATTCAGTATTGGTTTAGGACGCTTTTTGAGTTATTGTCACCACCGCCCTGTTACCTACTTATTGATATGCTACATAAAAAAAGAAAACTTTGATTTGGTAGTCTCAAATGGTCAGGGTGATTGTAGCGGAGAGAGGTGATTAGTGCCCATTCTAAGTTATAGAAGTCTTTTTCCTGCAGTGGCCCATGTGAGTCTTAGGCCGGCCACATACAGTCGGAATTCCGTTTTGGAATCCCGTTTCTAAATAACGATTCAGAATGTCCGAACACAGGAAATTCATACAAAACCAAGGATCATTACACAACAACAACAACAACTCGGCCTATCGCAATCCACTGCTGGAAATAGGCCTCTCCCAGTCTGCGCCACAACACCCTGTCCTTCGCCTTCCGCATCCAGTCTGTCCCAGCCACCTTCTTAAGGTCGTCGGTCCATCTAGCTGGAGGGCGTCCCACACTACGCTTGCCGATACATTGTCTCCACTTCACGATTCGCCTGCTCCACCGGCCATCGGTCTTTCGACAAACATGGCCAGCCCTCTGCCACTTCAGTTTGATTACTCTGCAGGCTATGTCGGTTACTCCGGTTTTCTTCTGAATAACTTCATTCCTGATTTTATCCATCAAAGAAATTCAGTCAATCAGTATTTCTCCATTCGGAATTTTCGAACGGAAAACTACTTACGTGTGTGATGATTCTTGATTGAATCGATATTTTGAAACGGGTTTCCGAAACGAAATATTCCGACTGTATGTAGCAGGCCTTAAGCGAAACAGAACTATCGTTCAAAGATTGTTTAGCAAATACTTTGGCTAAGCGTTACTCCTGTCACTGTTGCACAACTGTCAAAGAACTAGTGCGAGATAGAGACGGGAATAGGTCAAAGTTAAACCACGTGCTATGTAACGTTTATCAATTTTGAGTAGGTCTTGAAAAATCGCGTCCGCTTACGCCTTTGACCAACACACAAATAGGAAATTATTAGGCACTAGCTGATCGTGAACTTATATTTAATCATAAACGTCGTTTGCATAAAGCTGCTTTTACTGAGCCATAATGATATGATCGGGACTAACTGGTACGTAGAATGGTTGACCCTGAAGTATTTTATCAAAGTGATTTTTAAAACGATAAATTCTGTTATTCAATTTATTGAAGGGTTGTTGATGGCTACTCGCTCACAAAGGTCCTTTATTGTTTGTAGATTGAGTTTAATATAATACTGTAAGATCTTTGGACGGAAATGAGTTTTCTATAATAAACGAATAATTATTATAACGTCAAACACATTCATGCAAAAGGAACATGAAATATGACAAACGTTGTCAATCGAAATACAAGATTAACGTTGTCATTTTCCTATTCGAAGACACGATATTTGATTTTACTTTGTGAATTATACCACAAAAAAATGTGATGAAAACGTATCTACTAGGTAAATTCATGGAAATTAATTGTTATGCAAATTGACTACAAACTTAAATTGTCCGTAGGTATATTCAAATGATAAAAGCATAACCGTTAATTCTTTGACAGTTGTATGAAAGGTTAAATAATGACGTAGGATGTAAAGGACAAAGCCCATTTTCCCTACATCTTTGGGCCTACTCGTTACAGTCATGAAATTGGTGACATTTTTTAGAGAAATACACTAGGTATAATCTCACTCAATTCCAATTAAATTGGCAATTGCATTTCTGAGATTTTTGAATTTGAATTTATTTCTAAGTTATGTTAGAAAATGCATTAAGTGACAAGCAACTATACAATTAAATCAAAGATAATTCTTAATTAGCTGGTTTGTAATGAAAAACTAGTTGCAGGCATTTCGTTTTACGTGTGATTATAGCGAAACCTCATATTTTTTGTAGTATCTATCTAGACCATTCTATCAATAATATAACAGAGACTGCATTAATGTCAAATGTTAATTGCCTGTAAACATATTTTTATTAACTATGTTACTACGACATTGTGTTTGTAATAGTCTGGCTAAGAGTTTAATAAGTCTATACTATACAGTAAATGTATAAATCTAGCACCCCTATCTGTAGTACTTATCTAGGAATTTCTTATGGTGACTCATGTGACAGTAACATATCAACTGTCAAATCCCAACAAGCTTGACAGAGATTGTAGCTGAGATCCACCTTAAATATAAATATAGTTTATAATTTATTTTGTACCGATAAATAATCTTATAAGGAATGAGTACATAATTCTATTTGGGCACTGTACTTATTGTTCGCGGAGCAACCCATGCACGTAGCACAATAGATAAGATGGATTCTTCATCCAAAGGACGTCTGCCCGTTATATTGCAACGAGATGTAGCAATACCACAATTAATGCAGTTGTCCATACTGATTGATAATATCGCAGTCCTTAGAAACAAGCCGTAGTCAGTCAAAGTAGCAGATACAGAGTCCGTGTTTTAGCCGAGTTCGTTCGTGAGAGCAAGATTCGTCAGATTCCAGAAACAAGCCAAAATCGTTGGTAAAATCACAGAAAATTCGAATATCGCAACAGAACACATTCACCGGCGCAAGCGCAACAAAGCCAAACAAAGCGAATGATTTGACGTTTGAGTTTGAGATCATGTATGACAAATGATGACATGTATTTTAAAACCTGCCACAATGTTTTTTTAGCCACATATCCATACATAGAGATTCGTAAATAAATGCAATAAAATGCATTTTTCTCAGTTTTGCAATTGCAAACTGGATTATATTTTCGTGTTTAAGTTTTATGATAAAATGACGATAATTTTGCAATAAAACAGTTGACTGTAACGCTTAGGCCCAAAAGTGGGCATACTCCTTTCCTTAACAAATAATTTCCCAAACTGTACATTGGCTGCTAATATTACTATGTGATAATTATGTCCGAATCTCTTATCTATATTAACCGCTTTCATAGTTAAAGGGCAAGGACACATGTATCAAACACTATAACTGCAACCCGCGGTTTCACCCGCATAAGTCTCGATCCCGTGGGTATATCGGGATAAAGAGTATTCTGTGAGCTAACCCAGGTCATGTTCTACCCATGTGACAAATTTCATCTAAATCCGTTCAGCCGTGTTAGCGTGAAAGCGTAACAAAGAAACAAACTCACTTTCGCACATATAATATTAGTTACGATTAAGAGGCATTCTCCCTAAGTTTCACCAACCAATGTCACTGAAGCACTGAAACCCCTTTTAAATTGAACAGAACTTTGGTACCGAACATTCAATTTTAATACATTGCGAAAACAATCACTTTTTTATGGTAGTAATAAAGCGATAGGGACGCTCGCAATAGTGAGGGAACAATTTCTTTATTATTTCCCGTACCTCGAGAGGCTCTTTAACAAGCAATAATTGTTTCTCTCTTTATGAGGGGAGTTCTCCGTAATGATTTAGTATCGTTTTCCAGCATTCGCGGCGCGATACGTCTGACTGCAGGGGTTTTTATATTGGAGTAGTCGTTTTATTTTAATATGTTTTTATTCGTGAATTACTGGGTTTGTTTTAAAAGTTTACTGGGTGCCAGAAATGCATTTGAGAGTAAGCTAAAAATTAAAAACAGTCTCAGCTTTTTGAACTGAAAATCATGTTAAACCACTTCATCATTTATCTATGCGTTTACAAGCCCCTACTCCTCATTTATGTCAACTCAATATACTTCGTATTCATAAAATGATGCATACCTGAAACAAAACAAAACATTTTGTTAATAAAGTCAGAGAAATTCCGCAACAGCAACATCAAAGGTGAATTAAAGCAGCGTAAACATCGAACGCGGATGCAAATTAAAAATCACACTGCTAAAAGAGCCATGAACTCTGTTCTTTAATTGAACAGTGGTGTGACCCGCGCCGTTGAACAACACTGTGCGCGCTGTGTAAACTAGTGGTTGCGGACAGTGGGTACGAGGTCGCACCCGCTTGCACCCGGCGGCCGCAACGCATCGGACGCGTCGGTGCGGAACACGCACTAGTTAATGAAAGTCGTTGTTTGTGACGCGGAAAAGGTGGGTGCTAATGATTTGGAAATTAATGGGGATTGGCTAGATTTTAGAGAATGATTCTGTTGAAAGCCTAACATTGTCTATTAAAATCGATTGTAATGAAAATAATAAGTTCTTTGGTTCAAAATTAAAGTAAAGCCGACTCTTATAATTTTCCTATTATCATTTCTCTCTACTCATCATCTGCCTGCCTTTTCCCAACTATGTTGGGGTCGGCTTCCAGTCTAACCGGCTGCAGCTGAATACCAGTATTTTACATGGAGTGACTGCCTATCTGACCTCCACAACCCAGTTACTGGGTATATACCGATACCCCTTGGTAAGACTGATTGTCAGGCTTTCGGGCTTCTGACGACCCGTAACGACTGTCAAAGATACATGAATGACAGCTGGGACCAATGGTTTAACGTGCTTTCCGAGCACGGAGGGGTATTGATATGTAAAGATGGTCACCCATCTACAGACCGACCGTGGCAAGCGTAGCTTAACCTGATCGATCGAACCGTACGGCTGTTATTTATTAGCCGCAAGCCCCTCATTCAACTCAAGCCTATCATTTATCTCTAATAAACCCAATAAAAGCTGTCGAACTAATTCAAATTATTTATTGAAGAGCTCTAGAGAAATAGATAATTTTCCACTTCACTGTAGTAACGCAATCTTTAACAACAACCCCACTATACCAGCATAGTTCGGCACCAAACTTTTTGAAAACAAAGTTATCTCCGACAATTAGCCAATCAAACGGTAGCATCCGGATCGTTTCAGCTCCGACGGATTTAATTGGGCGATCCCCTTTGTTGAACTTAACCGAGTCAATCAACTTTACCGATAGTCGAGCGTTAGTTTATCATGTTCAATATTTGAATAAAACTCAGTCTACAGATACGTTTGAAACTAATGCTCAATTTCGCGCGCAGAATAACTGGGATGTACATATAGGTCTGTCTATAGACAGTAAAGTGGTGTAGCAAGAAATAGTAATTAGAACTCATTATTCGTAGGACGCTCGTTCGCTCGATGCTTGTGAGCAAGTACACACGGCTACATATCAAGCTATACAACTCCAGTATAAGCTGATCTCGCATTGTATAATATTTCCGTAAAAGGAGAGAGCAGATTATACTGGAAACGTATAGCTTGATATGTTAGCCGTGTGTACGTGGAGACAAATGAATCTAGTAGGTGTAAAGTATATACGGACCTAGTTTCACACGTCGGGTGCTTTCATAAAGAAACAGGTTTAAACTTGTCGGTGCCGACTACCATGACAACCCTGCACCGATCGGTACCGACCCGCACGGGTTTGTCTGTACCAGAAACCTATTTCTTTATGTAAGCACCTATCGTTGTGAAATCCCGCGTTGGAATAAGCGAAATGAGTTTCTAACATTGTAAAGTTACTTTAAAAGATGTCCACACAAACTTATTACTGACCTTTCAAAATTTTAATTTCTGTGAAGTTCCACCCAACATACCACTCAAATACATTGACACATCCATCTCATATCAAACGAATATTACACAAACCTGAAGCACGTAATTAAGCTCCGAAGTCGGCATTCCGGTCCACTTTCATCCTGTTCACTGGACCCAAATAGTTGTCCCCCCGACCACACGGAGCCACGATATTGCTGATCAAAAAAGGGTTGAAAAGGGCACCGAACGCACTTTACGCATCGCTTAATTGGCACAAGCATTTAGTCTGTGAAAGTCGAAACAGGCAAATTGGATTTGTGTGTCCATACCAGGCCTCTTTGACGCAGACTGGTTCACAATTTGACATTACAGCGACAAAGTAACTAGATTACGCGCCAATTTTATGCTATCTTCCGATCTATAAAAGCATGTGTAGGTGTGCGAATTTTCGGCGTGTTTTTCGGTTATGATCGATATTGCTGGTGAGTGGTCGCGGTGGAAGTGCTGCAGTTTTTAATGGAAGCCTGATATAGTTTATTAATTGATTTATGATTGCGTTAGTTTTGTAGTTTCGTCAGAAGAGCTGTCACTCATGCTGACAGAAGGAAATTTATTCATGGTGATGAATTAAAAGCATATTATTAAGTGAAAAAGGTATTGTTGTATAGTGTTGTCACAAAAACTGAGAAAACTAAATTCTATGACATAAACTGAAAGTAGCAAGAAAACAACAGAATAAGCGTCTCTAGACTCCGGTTTCTGCCGGCCATGGCAGCATGACGCAACACAACTCAAATTCTTCACTTCTCAGTACGTTAAAATTAAAATTGACTGAACAAACTCGCCGAGCGAAGCGTGCACTAAAGAAATAATACCAAGTATTCGTCAAACAGATCGGGGAGCCGTTAATGAAATTATTTTGTTCTCAAGTAAAACAAAATGGGAAACAATTATTAAATGTTAATAGGTTCGGCACTGCGCGGTAGGCACTTCATTAAATCGTGCCTTTTATTACATTTTAAGTGGCATTTTATTTACAATAAAATCAGTTTTCGGGTTCGCTGGATAGCCATGTAAATACGGTTTACTCTTGCATCTGTAATTTACGCGTAGGGCGGGTAAAAGAAAATCAAAGAGGGTTGTTTCATTAAAATTGTAAAGGTCAATTTAAGAAGAACAAATAGGCTGAACTATTTATTTAAGACTGGTTTTCTACTGTGATTAATACTTTGTTTGACATAGACATTATTAAACAAGACATAGGACGGTTAGCCTATATCGTGCTAAGTCATTAAAAATCACTGATTTAAATAGGCTTTTTATGATGAAAATTCCACGAAAATCAATGTTTTTTTTATTTACATTTTCAATAGATCTGTTAGTACCTATAGCTACGCTAAACTACAAAATTCAGACTATACCACTTTATAGCTTGACAAAGGCTTCCTGTATAATCTGTTTTCCGTTTATCCTTTCACAATACCTGCCTGTTATTAAGCTACTGCAGGACAAAGGGCGGGAGAAGGTCGAAAATTGATCGACACTAGCAGCTCACTGCATAATAACAATTGACGATGTTACCGACATCGAAAGTCCTTCAAAATCTATACAAATAAATAAAATTGATGTGTCTGTGTGTAATGTCAAAATAACAGCTTTTTACTAAATGCATATGAAAGTATATACGATACGTATAACGAAAAAGCAATTTTTAAATGTTTTGTCTGTCTGTTTGTCTGTTTGTTCCAGCTAATCTCCGAAACGGCTGGACCGATTTTGACGGGAATTTCACTTACAGATAGCTGATGTTATAAGGAGTAACCCAAGCTACTTTTATTTTAGAAAAATTATTAGAATCCCGCGCAAAAAAAATAAAACCCATGAAATTGTCAACAAAATCCAATTCAAAAGGGGAAGAATTGACTTCCACGCGGGCGATGCCGTGGGCAATAGCTAGTCAGAAATATGAAACTGGCTTTCTAGAACATTTTTTTAGGGAGATGAAAGATTCCACGAGCTCAAGCACAAGTAGGGATGGTGCAGCCACGTCCATGCACGGCAATGTTGTAAAGAAAACCAGACTGGCTACTATATTGAATCATCCAATAATGCCTCGTATTTTGTCTCCACAGCGGATTTGTTTCCGATAATGCCTGGTGCTATCACTTGATTGAGAGGTTTGGTGGATTACTGGCCTCAGATGACAGTAGAATGGCATAAGAAGAAGGAGAGAATCCGGTATAAGCCTTGAAATGGAACACCATAGGCTAAATAATATTAATGATACAATGATATGAATGAATGACAAATTAACAAACTACGTCAAACTCCTGTGTTACAGCCATTTAACACAACTGTCAAAAATGACATTTGTGATACGGACAATTTAAGTTGGTAGTCAATTTGCTTAACAATAAATTTCTCTGTCTTTACATGTACCTACTTAGTTGACATACGATTAAATACCTAAGTACCTACAAATTTATTTATCCCACAGTTACAATCAAGACCATTTCTAAGGTCCATTGCCAAATCACATCAGTAATTACCACTGATGTTTGCTCTTGGGAATGTAATCTTCAATTTAAAGTTAACGGGGCTAACTGTTGGATAGTGCCGCCCTCTGGGGATGACAAATGACATGCCCGTATCATCTAATGGATGACTGAAGCCCTTGGATGAGTTTGGATGTTATGTTCGTTAACCCGTCAAATGTTCGTCTACTAGAAGCCGTTTGGATGTGAGCGCTGAACGGTTTTCACGATTATACAATGTAGATCTTTTTTTTTTTTTTTTTTTTGTGGATAGGAAATCATCAAATGACTTCTCCCGCTCTGGGCGGAGCGGGAGGGCGTGTCAGACTTTTACTGACTAAAACCCACCCGTGTTCATTCTGTTGCCTGTGCCGGGGCCACGGTAACTCTTTCGAACATCCCGCAACCCTAGCTGGCATCGGCCCTAGCGGACCCCGTCAATAGTGCTGACATCTCTTTGAGGCGCGCGTGGAACACGACGCGCCGTCGACTCGGGCCTGGTCCTTACCGGACAGCGAGCTACCCATTGCTCGCCGTCCGCAAGCCCGCGCCTACGGTGGCCGGGAATCGGCTGCCGATTCCCGGCGCCCAGGGCGTCTCCTGCGGCGACTAGGGGCGTGAGGGTGCAAAGCTTGCCTCTCCCTCACGCGTCCCGCCTCCTCCTTCACGAGCATTACTGCTTCGCAGAAGGAGGTAATGGCTTCCCATGCACTCTCGCTCCGTACCATGGCCTGGACCAGGGCCGGACGCGAGAGATCGCCGCCGCCGATCGCTTCCGCGAGGACACGGCGGTGCCCCGCCCAAGCCGGGCAGACTTCCACCGTATGCTCCACCGTGTCCTCCGGGCGATCCACACAGTGGTGACACCCGGGCGTTTCCTCCCGCCTTATCCGGAACAGGTACCTCCCGAAGCACCCGTGTCCGGTGAGGACCTGCGTCAGGCGGAAGGTGAGGACGCCGTGGCGCCTCTCCAGCCACTCCTCAAAGAGGGGACTTATCGCCGCAATTGTGGCGTGCCCAACAATGTAGATCTGGACGTACGACATTAAATTAAAACGAGTACTAATCCATCGACACATTTTAAAACACGAAGATTAGTAGTTAATGGAAAATTTAAAAATCGCAGTTTTCAAACAAAATAAATAGCAAAATCAACTGCATAAAAAGTAAACACGCTTTATCTACGAAAAGTCGCTGACCAACGGTGCGGTTTGGGGTGCGGGGCGCGGTGGCGGCAATGTTTACCTATTATTACGGACTCAGATCTACATACATCATGTTGAAAAATGAGACAATGAAATTAATTTCCTGTGGGTAAAGTATTCTTTGGATTTGATTGATTTTTTGTATACGGGTAAAGAACATGATTCTCTTTACGTGGTTCAAAGGAATGTCAATCGTCCTGTTCCACCTTGTATATATTGTCGTTTCGAGAGTATTTTGCTTATGTACCTATGGGGTTCAAACGAAATTTGAGACGTTCATGTCTAGGATTAGTGTACTCTTGGATGTTTTGAAAGTGGTTTTAAATGTTAACGCATTCAAGGACACTGAACGAGACACAATATAAGTTTTATTGTTGTAATGCCTGGGCATTTTGTGTCCCGCAAAGTGACAAGTTAAGTTTTAGTGTATAATTATAATTTGGGAATAAGAATCTTTAATGTGTGGGGCAGTTATAAAAAAACAGCAAAAACAATGTCTAGAAGAAATAAAATTAAAATTAGACACATAATTTTATTAATAAGACTTTATCGATAATGTTATAAATGTAACTGGGCCACTGTCCATCTGTTGTCCAACATAATGTCAACTGAAAATAGGTCATCTCTCTGAGAATTCCTTCTTAGGGGTCCGTAGTCAACAAGGAACCCTTATAGTTTCGCCATGTCCGTCCGTCCGCAGCTTAGCTCAGAGAATCTTAGTACTGGAAAGCTATAATTTGGCATGGATATGCATATTAATCACGCCAACAAAGTGGTAAAATAAAATCATGAAAAAAAATTTTTTTCAGGGTACCTCCTATACACGTAAAGTGGGGATGTTTTTTTCTCGTCTACTGCATGGTGTGGGGTGTTGTTGGAAAGGTCTTTCAAAAATATTGCGGGTTTATTAAAACATTAAAACAATTTTTCGATTAAGGGATCCGTTTCTGAAATAATAAGCTTTAATATGCAAATTTTTGTTAGAGTCAAGTGTCCCCCCCAGCCAGCTAAATGGTTAGTTTTGGATCTGTGACAAAATTCACGGTAGTAGTATATACAACGAAGTTAAAAGGAAAACTATCACAGCTAAATAGGCTTTGTAAGTTAACGAGCAATAGTCGACCAATTTACACGAATGTATGAGAGAATATGTTTTTCAATTACAATGTTAAGTTTGTTCTTGGGATAAACTCATCCCAACTACGGAACCCTTCATTGTGCGTAGTCCGATATGCACGTGGCCGGTTTATTTCATGATTTTCAACAAATATCCAAATCAACTAACCTACAACCGCCCAAGCCGCCGTCCATCAATTTATTGTTTTCGTTAGTATAACGAGTTACACAAATAAAATTGGAAATAAAAAGGTGTCACCCTGTCATCGGCGAACAACTTGCTAACAACGTGACGGCAAATAACAAAGCGTTGACGAGGGGTTGAAGGGTGGACGAGGAGGAAAGAGGGGGGTAGACGCCAAATAATGTACCTGGCATGTTATACATGTTGTTTTATCGGGAACATTTACTAGACTTAAGTTGTAGAGGACAATATGATGGGGATTTGGGATTCGGTTTCCAAGGCGTGGAGAGAAGATTCTTTAAAAAATATACCACCAGGCCGTAGTCCCGAAAACTGTCTTACAACTCAGGTTCAAATTGAGATTACTTTTACATCCCCACATCCAAAAAATTGCATTAAATTTTAAGTAGTCTCATATTTAAAAAGCTGTTAAAAGCCATGAATTAAAATCAACCCCCAACATTATTAACAACTAAATTAATTTAAGGCTCCTACAAACAGGCGCAACTCGCGATTCACGTCGCGTGTCGCGCCTCTTTGCAGAAGCGGTTATTTTTATCGTCAAAGCTACATACGTATGGTAAAGTAATGCGTTATTTCCGTCCGATTTGATAGAAAATGCCAGCCGCATTAAAAATGTATAGTGCTCCTTTATAATTGGAATTATGAGGTGGACCTCATACACCATGAATAACGTTTGATGGACGCCCACACATAACACAGTACCTAAGTTTACCAAATGACCTTTAAAATAACCTCCAAATGTCAATATCACCTCTGCTGCGAACACTGAATCCAAACATTATCCTCAAATGACTATAAAACTTAAACTTTTAATATATCGAGCATCAAACAAGACTCTTGGGATTACCCGCAGTTGTTGAGGGGGGCTTAACGCATATCTTTGAAAGAAACGGGCGCGTGATGTTTGCGCCCTCCCCATACAGGCCAAGCTTAGTTGAAAGTTGGCTAAATCCTCCGTACGTGACATAATTAAGATCGAGCCTCACAGGCATACCCGCCTTTATACCCCTACACCGCTTCAAGCGACCCCGTAAAGAACTTTACAGCGGAAGCAAATTTATTAGGACCTGCTGAATGGCTACCCGAAGCGCTTTTGTTGCTTGTAAGATATTGTTTTAAAATGAGCTGCGATGTAATCGAAATGCGCTGTATCTATTGAGGGATATATTTTAGGCTCCTTTAGTTAAGTAGAGACGTAAACAGTATCTGTTTTGTTGCTTACTTACGATCTTCTTATGCATATTTATTGTGTATTGATGAAGTAGCACGAGACAGAACTCCTAATTGATTTAAATACGACAAAATACAGTACTTAGCTGCATTATATAGCATGACTGGTAATTAGTGACCGATCCTTAAACACCTGATTGTACTCATGATAACAAACAACTTTTACTATGGGACCAAACCTGAAATCGTGAAAAAAAATCTGCTGCTCCCTACATTTATGCTCGCATAATTCGTCAAAATGTAGGGACCAGCTGATTTTTTTTTTCACGATTTCAGGTTTGGTCCCATAGTAAAAGTTGTTTGTTATCATGAGTACAATCATGTGTTTAAGTATCGGTCAGTAATTACCAGTCACCCTATATAATATTATAATGATGATTATACAACGTGGAGTACTAGTCCATCGAAAAATTTTAAAACACGAAGATAGAAGTTAATGGAACATATAAAAATTGCAGTTTTCAAATAAAATAAATAGCAGAATCAACTGCATAAAAGTAAACACGCTTTATCTATGACGAGTCACTGACCAACAGTGCGGTGCGGTACGGTGCGGGGCGCGGCGGCGGCCATGCAGGGCGCAGGTAGGTGCTTTAGTCGAAGAACAACACAAGTTGCGCGTTGTTAATTAAAATATCACTGATTGAATGATTATTCACATAGTATCAAATCACAGGAATTTACATCATCATTAGAGTCAAATTTTTAAAATTTCTGTGTCCGTTGTTCATTATGCACAAGCGATTCAATTCAATTCAATTCATCTTTATTGTGTATCATAGGAAAGTGTACATACAGCTGGTGTTAACGAATGTTTTGGGAACAGCCATGTCCTACCCGTAGGACGTACAATAAAATATAGGTATAGTGAGTTTATATATGTATGTCGACAATAATATAACAATACATTACAAATTAATGGACCATTCAATATTTGGTCAAGTAACAAATTCTAACAATAACTTTAAAAAATACACAAGCAGTATTTAAGCGACATCGTCTTGTTAAATTTTCACGGACTCGTCGTAACGTGACAAGTCCCCCATCTGCCATTCTTTTTAGTTAGTCGAAGGCATTAATTATTTTAATTTTTAAACCGTCCACAGTGTTCACTTCTCGTGCATATACCTCGTTTTCTACGGCCCCCCACAAAAAGAAATCCAGTGCGATAATGCGCGCGCGGCTCGTCTCGTGATAAAAAAAAAATCCGCTCACACACACTCGCAGTTGTCTATGCACGACTAATGCATAATTTTCATAAGTAATATTTCTTTTTATTTGTAACTATAAGATTTTGTGGGACTGGGCGGGGCGCGTCAGGGTCGAATCGTATGATACCTTTCTCTGTCTTTCAAGCATATTGAGATGCAGACAATAGAATCATACGTGTTTTGCACAGGTTCTTGACCTTACAATGTTTACCTTTTATTACGGACTCTGATCTATATCATTTAAAAAAATAAGAAAATGAAAAATAATTTCCTGTGGCTAAAGTATTCATTGGATTTGATTGATTTTTTTGTATACGGGGACCCCTTATAGTTTCGCCATGTCCGTCTGTCTGTCTGCCTGTCCGCGGCTTAGCTCAGAGACTCTTAATACTAGAAAGCTATAATTTGGCACGGGTATACTCGTACATGTTAATCACGCCGACAGTGGTAACATAAAATCTTGAATTTTTTTTTTGTGTGGCTCCCGTTTGCATAAAGTGGGGATGTTTTTTTTCTCGCTTATACCATCGTGTGAGGTGTCGTTGAATAAGCCGTTCAAAATATTGCCGGTTTGTGAAAACCTTTTTTAAATGGGACAAATTTATCCCATCTACGGAACCCATCATTGTGCGTGGTCCGACAGGCACTTGGCCGGATTTTTTAAGCTCATCCTTTTTCTCTACCAGGTATCTACAACAATATTAAAACGCACCGACAATTTAATCAAATCTAAGACACCTCACTGTTTATACTTTTTGCACCCCACAAACAACGCAGGCTACAGGAAAATAGTGCAAAACAAATATCCAATCAGACGAAAGCTTTCCACCACAGAATATTACATACAGGGTGTTGGCACTGCGCTGTAAATTGTTTCAAGCACTACAAAGTGGAAATTATTTCTATTTAGACGAGTATTTGTGGAGCTAAAAGGCTGCTGTGTTCCTCTTTTCTTTAGATTTTATTTAAATTGCTAGCACTTTTCTGTTATGATTATGTGAAAAGATGAGTAAGAGGTGCTTCTAGGAAATAATATACTGGGTGAGTTTTGTAGAGGGTAGTTTTACAAGAACTGTAGAAAATACTCGGGCTTCATTCTGTTTGTGATGTTCTACGTCGCAATATAAAAAATGTCCAGCGCATAAGATACTTGTCCAGCGCAAAAACCAGTGGGGCCGAAGTTCGTTCCTTAAGAGAGGCCATGGTAGAGCGGACAGATTTGATCTTAAGTCTTGTCTCCCAGTGGGGTGATGATAATCTGGTCTCTTTTAACGCCACCAAAACACAGGCGTGTCTTTTCATCGCTAAAAGGAGTCGTTTCGATCAAACTCCTACTTTTCGGGGTATATCTGTTCCTGTAACTGATCGGCTCGAGCTCCTAGGCATGAAGTTGACATCATGTCTCAACTTCGGTGCCACCATCGAGTACAAAGCCCAAACTGCGGCCAAGAAGCTGGGCATCCTGAATAGGGTGAAGCGATACTTTACGCCTGGACAGCTTTTAAGTCTCTACAAAGCGCAAGTCCGATCCTGCATGGAGTATTGCAGCCACCTTTGGGATGGCTCAGCTAAATACCAACTTGCCGCGCTTGATTCGGTGGAACGCAGAGCTTATAGAGGCTCATTGGCGACGTAAGGCTGGTGGACGCCAAGCTTCACAGCTTGGCTCATCGCCGCAAGGTTGCCTGCTTGTTGGTCTTCCACAGATTGTACTTCGGTGAGTGTGCTCGAGAACTCCACGACCTCATTCTGCCTGCCCCCTTCTACCATCGGACATCTAGACGCACTCCAGGTTACCATCCCTACCTAGTTGCTATTCCACCAATTCGCACTAAGCGTTTCCAAATGTCTTTTGTGATGCGCACAGCAAAGGAGTGGAACTCTCTGCCTGCGTTTGTGTTTCCGAACGTATACAACCCCTATCTCTTCAAAATGAGAGTTAACAGGCTTCTTCTGGGTAAGCTCGCTCCATCGTCGACTTTGTCTCTGTCATCTCTGACCTAGACTCTAGAGTTATAATCAAGAGCAAACCTATCTTAAATAAAAAAATTTAAAAAATGTACCATCAAAATCAAAGTACAAATTGTTCCCAGCTATTAAAAAACTGTCCAAATGCATGTCGGACAACGCACAATGAAGGGTTCCTTAGTTGAAATGAAGAGAGACAGAATTTATTATCCCAAGAACAAGCATAACATTATAGTTGAAAAACATGTTCTCCCGATACACATGTTCTCACATTCCAATTGCAAATGTAAGTTTGTACGCACAATATTGAGAAAGTTAGCATGTTATTTTAAAAGACTGTAGACTTCTTATAGGTTTTCCTGTAATCTATAAGTATAGAACGATTTTCTGTATTTTTTTCAAAATTTTAGGCTCGATACTTTCGTGGGTAAATACTTTTGGGTTATAGTCAATTTTCGTATATTTTCTTAAATAACTTTAGAACTAAAAATACATTCGGGACCCTCACAGTAAGCCCTCTCATTTGATATGTCACATATAATAGATTGCAAAAGTTTTTTTTTTTTAATTTTGTTATTTGCCCCCCAAACGTGACCATATTCAAAATTTATTAATTAATTTACGTTACATATCCGTATTTGGTTCACAGAAATTAATATGTGTACCAAATTTCAACTTAATCGGTCCATTAGATTCGGAGCAAATTGCCTGTGCCAGACGGACTGATAGACAGACAGACACACGAGTGATCCTATAAGGGATCCGTATTTTCTTTTGAGGTACGGAACCCTAAAAACGTACATCAACCTTGTACAACAAAATGCAAGTACCATATTACCAGTGTTAATCCATTTGTCTCTTACATGGAAAACAGCTCAACAGCACATCAGTGAAAATTTTTGCACTCAGCTCCTCAAATTCATTTATCTATTTAAGGAGAATATCCAATTAGTCTCCCTCGTGATCTGAAAGCAAACCTGGATACTCGTGTCAAGTTGTTAACGCCAGCCGGATTTGGTTTATAGGCTCAGAGATTCGGAGCAGCCCATGTAATGGGTCCTGGTGTCGTAATGGACAGCCTAACAGCCTCCGACAGCTGTCTCTCATTATTTATACGTTGGTGGATTAAAAACAGCCCGTGCTTTATAGTTTTATGCTGTATTGAAATTGAAATGGTGCTTTCATCTGAATATATGGTGACAGTGACAATATTATTGAGTATGGTATAAGTTTGTTTGATAGGTAATGGACGTGGTGATGAAAAAGAAGAGCTGAAAAGTAGCCATAGTACCTCTTTGGCAATTTTTGTTGTAATGTTGGGAGATTTAGCGTTTTAAGAGTACTTATAGAGTCTCAAAGAAGACATAGAAAGGAAAATATAGTGTAAAAACACTACCTGAGTGAAGAAAAAGACTTGTTCACTTCGAGGAAAGCGAAGCTAACAAGCTTCTCTTACATTAAAATAAGTTTCTAATAAATAACTAGCTTCTGCCTGCGACTTCGTCCGTGTGAATTTTTTTTATGGCTATAAACCTTCGCGCAAGTGCTATCAATAAGTTGACAAAGTTTTATCGCAATCGGATTGACGGTGTGGCAGCGCATACAATACGTACAAACAAACATTGATTTTTACATATCAAGATATTCATACCTATCTTAGGTACTTCTTAGGTACTCGAAAACCAATGCGCACTTATTTCAATTTTGAGAAAGAAATATACACGTTTTCTAACGAAAGAACCGACCGATAAAACAATCACTTATTTACACCTATATACACCTTATATACACCTGGAATACTTAATGCAGACCACCTTATCCCACACATTTCACAAACAAACAAAGGAGCGAACATTTAGAAAGTAATTCGGATCTTAAGCGTATAAGGCGCCTTCAAAAAAATCATTAGGGAACGTTTCTCATGGCACTCCTGGCGGTTTGAATAAAATATAGGGGTGGAATAAAGCGAGCCTTTTTATCTATTAAACGCATTTGCTCTTACAAATCTTCGCTCTCTCCGGCGGCGAGCGTGCATAAGTGTGTGTGTGCTTGGTGACGAGTGGAGCGGAGGCGGGTGCGAATGCTGTAGTGGTTTAGAATTGTACGATTAGTATTGTATTTCGATAAGAATTATACGAATTACCTATGAGAATGAATGAACTTGGTAAGGTGAATTGTGTTTTTTGTGATTAATAAGCATTTAAGCTTAGGGAGTAGAATAAAAGGAGCGAACAGAAATATACAAGCAACAAAAAAAAAAACGAAATCTAGCTAAAGATAATTGCTTTAACAGCTGTGATAGCCTAGTGGTGTAGCTATCGAACTGCCAAGTCATAAGATCTCGAGTTCGAAGCTAAGTCACGCACCTCTGACTTTTCGGATTCATGTGCGTATTGTCTAATTATCACTTGCTTAAAAACCGGCCAAGTGCATGTCGAACCACGAACAATGAAGGGTTCCGTAGTTGGGATGAATTTATCCCAAGAACAAACTTAACATTGTAGTTGTAAAACATGTTTTCTCATAAATTCTAACTGCAAATATAAGTTGGTCGACTATTACTCGTACACTTGTAAAGCTTACTTAGCTGTGATAGCTTTCCTTTTTACTTCGTTGTATATACTACTACCGTGAATTTTTTCATAGGTTCGAAACTAACCGTTTAGCTGACAGGGGGGGGGGGGGACAATTGACTCTAACAAAAATTAGCACTTTAAAGCTTAATATTTCAGAAACGGATCCCTTAATCGAAAAATTGTTCATAAAGCCGCAATATTTTTAAAACACCTATCCAACAACACCCCACACCATGGGGTAGACGAGAAAAAAAAACATCCCCACTTTACGTGTACAGGAGGTACCCTCAATTTTTTTTCATGATTTTATTTTACTACTTTATTGGCGTGATTAATATGTATATCCGTGCCAAATTATAGTTTTCTAGTACTAAGAGTCTCTGAGCTAAGCTGCGGACGGACGGATGGACATGGCGAAACTATAAGGGTTCCTTGTTGACTACGGAACCCTAATAAAAACAGTGAAGGAAAACATCGTGAGAAATATTTTTCGATGCCCTGTGAAGCCAAGTCAGAGGCCCATGGGTGGCATAAAAATTCTGACACCAGCTACTAACCTGGTGTCAGAGTTTGCAGAGCTTCTTCTTTTTCCTGTGGTTAATGACTACATTAACCACACGAAAAAGAAGAAGCTAAAAGCACACAAAACATGACTGAATTTATTTCAACGATTTTAATGTTATGTTTGGATCATGACCGAAAAACATTTTCATTTGTAACTGCTAACGAAGCAGCTGCGACTAAATAATACAATATTTTATTTATATTTTCACGCCAAGTTTACAATGTCTTACCACCTTAACCAAGTAAAATCTTCCACCACATTTTTCTCAACCGCTCTTCCTACTACAACCTCTCTCATCCACAAACTCCGCTACCTACCCCACTACAAACACAACTTAAAGGAAATGGCTGCCGTCTCTACCGGCTTGCATTTACGACATTACCCCACAAGCTTTATTTTGCGCTCCTACTCCAACTGTGTTGGTCTCACAATAGCTGTCACTGGTCATGATTGTTACCCAGACTTTGTTCAGGCTGACGTCGGAAAAGATTTTACGTCACTTTAAACGTGTGGTTATATCATACAAAGATCTTTTATGGGGTGAGAGGGTGCTGTGTTTGGTCCACATTAGTGGTAAATATTTTTGAGCATGAGAAAATAATTTGAGCTTTCCCCATCTCGAATTATTTTTTCTTGTACCTAAGTAAAAGACATTTCTTGTTTGCAGGTAAATTGATGTTTACTCCACCAGTTTTAGGTTATGATGGGCGAGTAAACGGCGGTAGTGTTCAAAAATGGCGTTGTATAAGAAACCATGGCGATTCTGGCCTTAAGACTTTTCTCTATGAGGCAATACTTGAGATGGTCCAGTCCCAGAAATATTTTTTTTTTCTGTAATTAGGTTTATACAAACACTTTTACACGTCAAACCTTTTTTCAAAACTAGATGAGGCCGGCGTTTTCTATCTGACTACTCTGAGAAGAAGGGCCGAAACAAACTCAGAGGTCACAGTCTCTTTTAAAGTCCAGACATAATCTTGGTCAGATCATGTGAAGACCATGTAAATTGGTGTCTGAAATGGTTTTTTGAGGAAAGAACCACACAGATTGAGTGGACCTGTCCAGTCAGTGCACGCATCTGTCAGTAATTGTACAGCTGAACTTAGAACTTAAGGAGCTCAACGGTTATATATGTAAAATATTGTGGGGAATATTATATCTAACAGTTAAAGTACCTGCAGGTCACATGCAATATTGAAACCTTACTGAACCTTATTGAACTTTGGCATTTATTTTACCAAAACTGTCGCCAGTTGAATCTTTGCATACTTCACAAAAAAGCCACAACGCTCCAAGGTTTCTGTTTCCCTGCTCCTGTTCCTGGCAACATTGTAGGCGTTTCGTTTAAGTATGTCGCTTTCCGGTGCTGGTTCCGTGCCTTGTGCGGATGCAGCCGAATTACAGATGCTAGATGAGGTATCAATGTGGTTTACAAGGAAGTACTTGTAGAATGTACAAGAAAGTGCTTTGTCAACTTGCAGTTTGCCGTGCAGGAAAAGTTTATAAATCCAAGCACTTTAAAGGTTATGAAGAAAAAAAACTAAAATTCCATATTTTTAGAGCTTATTTAGAAGTACCATCTAAGCGTAAAAATGTTACCTACAGCTCATCATTTGATAGAGTGTTTTATAACAACCTTTGCTAACCAGATATAATTGATCACTTATATCATAATACATAAAAACTACTAAAAATAATATTGAAAATTGAATATCTTTGTGTATCCTGCGCCAACATCATGAAATCAATATTGTGTTGCTGTATTTTATTCACTTCCAGTCACCCTTAAATCCACATCACAGGTAAAAAGACTCATTCTTTTGACAAACGCCTCGGGAACGAGAAGCATAGAGGATACAATTTGCGCAGAAGCAAGGTGCCTTCAACTTAGTGCGCATTTCTGATGCAAATCACTCAATAACTGGATGCAGAAGATCTGTTTCACACGAGACAATATATAACTGATATTTTAGTATCTACCGAATTATTGTTACCGTATTCAGTACTCGTATCGGCCATTCGGAGCTATCGAAAATCGGTGAGTTTTTTTTTATACAAAATTAAACTATCCTAACTTAATACCTTCTCCTAATTATGGAACTTTGGCATACTTTGAAACTCTCAAAAAGTTCCAAAGAGTTGTTATTATTATACCTTAAAATCAGGACAAGTTTTTTTTTAAAGCCGACTGTTGCTTAAGTCCCTACAATCGGCAACTGCTATTTATTTATTTATTTAATTAAGTACTGCCACATCACATACATTTAACATACTTGGTAAATAGTTAGGAGCATTTTCTCTGATGTATATGACAATAACGGCGTACATAGCACTTGCAATTAATTGGCTACGCGATAAAAGAAAGAACAGTTAAAATGTATACATGCTCAAAATCATGACACTAGCAATTACAACATGACACAGTAGAAGACACAGAGACCAATGACAACAATATACAAGAAGCAGCGCTCAATGAAGAGCGTTTATTTTATTTTTGAATTTATGCAGTTTATCATGGAAGACGTCCTAATCCGGTATTTGTGCCGCTAGGGTGTGGTATTCATCTATGATTCTGCGGAAAGGTGCTTGTAGTCCTAGATTTGTTTTTACAGCAGGAGTGTAAAAAAGATTTTTAATTTTTCCTCGGGGATAGGTGCTAACTTTCAAAGACAAATTCTGTTGAAAATAGGAGCACTGGTTTTGACCACCCACGATTTTGTGAAAGAAACACATATCCAGCAAACTATACTAAACGAAACTGTACTGCTAGTTGTCTGTGGTTTAGCATATAATCTTGTAGCTGCTTTTAAATAAATATACTCCTCCTTACCACACGCTAGAGGTGAGCCTTCTGTCCCACATTACATAGTGCGGTAACTCGGATACGTGGTTCATTATGTACTGATTTCAGAGCGTTTAGTGTTTGCGCCACGGATCTCAGCGACGTTATTTCTTTGAGCTTTGAGATGGAATTATAAATGTGTTTGTGTGTTTGTTACTGCTTTGTCGTCTCTAAGTCGGTGGTGACTTGGAGTGGTTTTAGTTTGAGATAAATATCTGAATTATCTTTGACAGTGTAGTAGAACAAGAAATGTAGGTACGTTTATTTGTAGGTAGGTATTTTAATCGGCTGTACTGCCTATGTTTCTACATCTTGCGCATATGAAATGATATGCAAGGCTGTTTGATTTTTAATTACAACAATATACATTTCCTTTGAAAAGTAATAAGAATTCTCATAACGTTATGAATCCAATTAATTAATACCATTCCATAAGCTTTAAATGAACTGCACTGAAGAAATGAAAAACACAAAACGAAGAACTGGAACGAGGCCAAGAAAGACTAGCTGCAAATAAAAGCAAAAGCATTGCCTTTGCCTCATCACATTTAAAAAAAAAGTTTATAATTTTTTTTTATCTAATCCGTCTTCTGTAAACACGAATCAAAAGTGGCAATCATAAGTACACAGAGAGATGAATTAAACTCACTATAGTCTACGGTCTGCATTTTAATTAATTAAGAGAGGGGCTTCGGAAGGGGCGGGGGGAGGGGGTATGTAGGGCTGCCTACCTTTGAAAGAGTCTTAAGACATTTGTTGGTGGTTTTTGGACTGTAGGTATATGTGCCTTGGCTCGTGTTTCGTTCTTCTGTATATTATGCTCATGCAAATGGATCCTTAAAATTGGATTGATAAAGCTGAGTAGTTCATTATCCAGATGCAAAAAATGATCTAGAAGTTAACTGCCGACAGAAGTGAAAACTTAAAACTAACAGTTGCATGCGAATATGACATCTATTTCAAAGACAATTAGCCTGTTAAATAGAGTAATTTGGTTACAGCGCCCTCTAGCGTTGAGTCGTTGAACTCGTTTGTGCATGTCGCGTATCACTAACCCGTAAGATTTCCCCTACAAAAAAGTGCTCAACGCACCTAAAGAAGTTTTCACTTCAAAAAAGTATTTACTGATGAAAAAATGCATTTATTAAAAAAAATGTGTAGAATTGAAAATACTGAGTCATATTGTACATAACTGTCATTACACGCTTAGGTTGATAAAATATGCAAAATCTGTTTTGTTCAGAAAATACACAGCTTTCTACGTAACTGCAATTCTGTAGTAGGTAGTTAATTTTTTTCTCAAGTAGTTGGTAACCCTACAGTAGTAGAGCAACAGTCAGTGTTTACGCACGGAGACACCTCGTGACTTTCCGCCGACATTCGTTTTCTGTCGCCGAGCTAACCGAGAGCCTTACTCCATTAAGAAAATTAATGTTTTGACTTACGCACCGACCATCTTGCGGTAAAAATGTATAGTGAAACAATTATCTATCTATACCTACAATACATACATACATAATTACTTGTCCTGACTGATTCATTAAACCGCTGAGGCTACAAACTTGAAATTTTGACAGTTGATGTCTTTTGTATCGTAAGCATCTACTAAGGAAAGCTTTTTGAAAATTCGACCTTTAAGGGTTGTCTATGGAAAAGGGGGGATTTTATTTGTATGAGAAATTTTATTTCTTGAGTTAATAAACTTGGAACTTGGCACGAATACTTATCTACGTAAATTATGAAGATAGTCATTTTTTGTTTTTCTAAACTACACCTTAAAGGGGGATTGAGTGGTGTCAAAGTTTGTATGGAAGAATTTTAACGCGCGGTCTTATTAGTTGAAACTCAGTATTGATACTTAAGACCGAAAAAAAGAATAACGCGTATAAGAAAATCTACCCCTGACGGGGTACTAAACTACGAAATCCACGCGGACGAAGTGGCGCGGGAAGTGCTCGTGTTGTATAAATGTACTCACTTCTTATTGTGTTGGTTTATTGATTTGATGGCAGATAATTATAAAGGAAAGCACTCATCTGATAGATTGTAAGGTTCAACTTTATATGTAGGTTGATGGTATTGTTCGGAAGAGGGTTCGGGTGAGGTTGCATGGATGACGTCAGTGATGTACAGAGGTCGCCTAACTTGAGGTTAACGTGACTTGACACAGTATGGAGGAAATGCTTTTGTCTTTAGGGAAACAAGAAACTGCAATACAAAACAAAAATGTTATCTACCTGTGACACAAATATAGCTATTATGAATAGTTTATGAAATAACATCGGAGTATAATAATATTCATAAAATGATACCAGATTTGAAATGAAAACTGATTAAGCTTTCAGAAACTAAGGGTTAAGTTCACAGTCAATCCCACCAACTATAAAACGATGTAGTTCTGAATGGTTCTGAATCTCGGTTTAAAACTAGATTTTACTTGAGATTAGCATGGAATCTGTCATATTTAAAGCTGGTGAAATGAATGTACCATTACATAACAAGATTATGTAATATTTTAGGTTAATACTAAGTATCATTATTCGAGCTAAATAACCTAATTTAATCTTTTTTATATGCACGTGTTTCTGTGGCAACAAACTAATTTTCCTTTCTTTCTTTCAGTTCTTAATTAGTTGCTTACTGACACTATGTCACGTTGTATTAATTTTTTGTTTAATAAAATTTATTAGTAACCATTGTTCTCCAGCCGTTAACCTTCAAAAACCGCGATATAATTTTTTGACAACATTTTTACACATTGCCCACACTAGTGTCTGCCACGTGGCTTCACGCGACAGCAGCCGGCATTCGCTCCCGGATTCATTTCCTTTCAGTGATGGATGGCTCTGTATCTTCAATGAGATTTATAATGGTGTGTCACATTCCTGCGCGTGATGTGAGTCCGAATACAGATTGATGCAAAACTCTAGCTGTTGAGTGCTGAAGCTTAAAGTTTTGTAAAAGGATTAGTTTTGGCACGCGACATAAAGTTGGTTTATACAGTTATATTCGGTAACTTATATATAGGAAATGACCTTGTTTATTTATTCAACAACATAACATAACATCACGCCTGTATTCCCCGAAGGGTTAGGCAGAGGTGTACCTATAGTCGCCCACATTTCGCCAGTTATGTTTAAGTCCCATGTCATAGGGGGCGAGTGGGGTCGAACCCAGGACCAGCAGTCGCGCTTGCGACCACTAGACCAACGAGGCTGCTATTTATTAAAGTTTGTTAAAAATAACGAATAGTGGCTAACATTAAAATTATTTAACGGAAATAGAGCATGAACGGATAAGGTTTTTTTATTCACAGTGCTTGTAAGGAAAAACGCTGATTGCAACTAGATCTACTTAATCGAAACTGATATCATATTTTCCAACAAATTCTTCTGTAAACTGTAATTGATTTGGTGTACAATTAAGAGTTACATTCGATCTCCCTACCAACGGCTTATCTATCAATGACTAGTTTTGTTAAAAGTATAGCAGGTAGGTACATATTTCCAATGCGACATTGTCCAACCACACATTGAAACTAAATTTTCGTTGTAAAGTGAAACTTTCGGGAGTTTCTAAAAGGATTAGTTCGTGGTAGTATGTGGTTATTTATGCACGGGTGCAAGGGTTATCATGTAGGTGTCACGGAAAACACTTGTGGTGTAAACCCCATTGAATATTTGAACTGATTTGGTAGGGAGTGGACCTCACTGGAAAATCGGTATGTTCTCCGTTTACTGATTAATGATCATCTCAGGCTATGGGCGATTCCTATAATTTACGGACCGTTATTGGTTAAAATAAGACTCTTGTACCTTTACCAAGTTGTTCTAATGAAGCAAAGGCCTCATAGCTTTGCATAGTAGACCCATCTATATGAAAGTAGCTATCATAGGTAAAATTAGCTTACGAATCTATTTACATGCCCAGTTTGGCAATATTTTTTTTTACCATTGGTAAGCAAACCGATTCGTTTTTGTTTTTAGGCACCGTGCAGTATTCGATTCCCATTGAGAGTTTCGGACAGCTGAAATCAGTTAAATAAATCAAATGAGAAATACGAATGGGCTGCACAGTAATTTCCAGTCTGCCAAATATACGACGCAAAAAAATCTGATCAAATATTTTTTGCTCCGTATTTTACCACTAACCGTTCCTTACTATCTATTATTTTATTTTCTCTATCCATCCAAAATAAAACCCAATCACAAACTTTATCCATAACTGACGCGTCCCACAAACGGGACATAATTACAAAACTTTCGGAAAAAACTAGACTGTTCTGTAAGAGACCGGCCGATCTATCATAATGTAATTGAACCACACGAAGAAAGCATTTATGGTCGAAACTAGACTTCAGTTGGGGGAAAATTATCTTAAAAGGTTGCTCATAAGGTCTAGTTTACGTTAGAAGAGTAGGTGTAGGACACACTTGTAGACATTTGAGCAGAAGGTATCAAACCGTTTTCTTCTTATTAGTATAGGTATACTTTCAAGTCAGAATGATTTTTTTTTATTTCAATTACTTGGAAGGCAAATGGCCATTCACAAGAGCTTAGGTCCACTATCTGTTCTAGTAAAACTAACTCGGTTAGTAAACAAAGTACCATGACATGACGCTCGCTACACAGGAAGTTACGCTTCCTTAGTTGCTGGAACCAACTCAATTAGACAAAAAATAATAGGTGCAGGAAGAGGAACTTCCTTTCAGTATAATAGGGAAATTCGAAATTTATATTTCAAAGAGCTTCGATAGTAATCTGATTAATATGTCGATTCATCGCTGTGTTTGAATGGTGGTCATTTACCTAGGTAAAACCAATAATAACATTTCTGATCTGAAACTGATAATTATTTTCATTTTACGGAAAGGAATACTTTAAATAACATTAGTGTGCAGTGGTGAGGCTTGACATTTCGTAGGAGGGAAGCCGAAGAAGAAATTGTTCAGTTACAAATAGTCATACAAATACGATTACCACATTGTGGCGCCGGCTTATTTAGAACAATTTGTGTTGTTGCTGGAATATATATTATTTGGCAGTCGTAGACATTACTGAATGTGCTATTTTTCTATGGTGGTAGGTGAAGTTATCTTCCGATCCTCCAAAGGGAAGCCGGTAGGAATGGAGTTGTTAGCGCGCTTCGCCTCTGATAGTGTGTCAACAAAGCAGCTAATTAAAAAGTAAATTACCCATATTTTTTGTCACAAAAAAACACATTCTTGTAAATTCAACGTTTTATCCGATGAATATTTACAGTACTGCTCTCGAAACCTTTCCACTGTCCTAATGTACCCGAGGCCTAAGCGGGCACGCCACCATTACTTATGCATTAACCCTGGCTAGGCCAGTAAGCGCTCCCTCAGGCCCGGAGGAGCGTTCACATGATTTTATTCCACCACTCGTCTCCTATGAAACTCGTTCGTATCACGAGAACAACTTTTGACAATCAATCTGTTACGTGAGACTTATTGTAATTGGTTTATTCGCGTGTGTTCGCATTGTTGGTGAGTTGAGTCGTGAGAATGAGATGAGTTTGTTGTGGTTGTAAGTATGGAATAAGTATCGTAATAAACTAGCTGTGCGTCGCGATATCGTTCGCGTGGATGTCGTAAGATACACAATATACTAAAATAACAGCCACATTTTAATTAGCGTAGTCGTAGCGTGATGTTAAACTATCTAGCCTGTAACCATCCTACAACCATGAACATCCTGTAACCATGACAGGCCTGTTGGTCTAGTGGTTAGTGACCCTGACTGCAAAGCCGGAGGTCGTGGGTTCGATTCCCACCCAGGACAAACTTTGTGTGATGAGCATATTGTTTGTTCTGTGTCTGGGTGTAATTTATCTATAATATGTATGTATTTATAAATTATATAAGTATGTATATCAGTTGCCTGGTTACCATAACACAAGCTCTGCTTAACTTGGGATCAGATGGCCGTGTGTGAGTTGTCCCAAGATATTTATTTTATTTATTATTTATCCTCGATAAGTGGGCCACCAAATGCAAAATAATTTTTTAAATCCGACTGGTAGGTAGTTCCAGAGATTAGCGCAAAACAGCTTAAAATTCATGGGTTTAATTTTTGCGCGGAACCCTATTTTTTTTTCTAAAATAAAAGTAGCCTATGTTACTCCTTATAACTCCTTACAAATCCTTATAACAAACAGGTAGTTTTTTAAAATGTGGCTGTTATTTTAATTCTGTAGTCCTTGACATCTACGCGGGCGAAGCTGCAGGCAACAGTTAGTTTATTTATAAGAAGGAAAATGCGTACGATTAAATATAATCTTCAGTATTCAGATTGCTTTGAAGCAATCATCAAATGTTTTTACTAATATAAAAGCTAATCAGTCTGCCAGCCTTTAATACTACCACGAAATTACATTTGCAAAATCAAACTAAAAATATTGTTTCACATCGCAATCTAAAATCCAATCCAGTTTTCTTTGAACCAAATGAAAAAAAAAAAACCGCACTCAATCCAGCCAATTACCTAACCGCTCCATCTCAAAGAACATCCATCTAAAAATTACAAAAACAGAAGAGCAAAGTAAAATTATGTATAACAAATCACAAACAAACTGTATCTTCGTGTGCTTGAAAAGATGATTTCCTGTATGTCAAAGAAATCTGCGAGCTAGTTTCCGCCCTGGATTGGATATCGACTGCATCTGAAATGAAACGCTCTTCGCCGTATATTTTAAAGGTAAACCCGTTTTATTACGTCACATGTTGTCGGCGAATGATACGAAATGTATTTTTAAAGATCTCGACTGTAGCTTTCTGGTTTTGCTATTATGGATTTTTTTAGTTTTTAAGTGGCACGTGTAGCAGTGGTTTTATGTTTTACTAGCAACTGCGTATATTGCGTATATTCATAACAACATCAGTATAAAGGAATCATTATTTATATAACACGTCTTTCGCCTATTTAGAAAAAAAAATAAACAAAATAAAAAGTCTTATTAATTTCTTAAGAACCCAAATATTTGCGTGTCAAACGTAACGTCAAAATCAATATAGTCATCGTTTCATTACCAACCAATAAAGGTAAAAATAAAACCACTTTAATCAAATAATAATTTCTCGTAACGCTACGAACTCGTAGCATGCTACGCCGTAGCCGTAAACTGCTACGAAGAAAAATCATAAGACTTTTGAAGGACTCTGTAAAATGCAAAAATAAAAAGAAATATATCTTGAGTGGCGGACATCTGAATGTTTTCTTCCGGGGGAACAAATTGAAAAGCTGGTTTTTACAAGACGGGAGGGAAAGGTAGGCCGGGCACTGAATTACTCAGGAACTGGGCCGATCATTGCGGTCGACCCAGCGGGTAGACGGTAGACGATGTAATTCTTTGAAAGCAACTGAGTTTTTATGATGTATATTTATGCTGGCATGTTTGGTCTTATGTGACGTCAGTATAATTAAACAGTTCAAATATTTTTGAACTCCCTAAGCAGAAGAGTGCACAGGTATTTTTTTAAACATTTTAAAATAGGCTACTATGTTAAAAATACTGTTATAGAATCAACCAAATGTATAAAGACTTAATTTCGCCTATTTTCCCCAAAAGGTCAGCCAGAGGTGTACATAGTACACCGTTTCGACAGTTATAAAAATAGACTATTACTTTACAAAAAAAGGAAAGTATTTCAAAATTCAATTTTTCAAAACAAAGCAACGCTGCCCATTTCAACGAACCTTACTCGAATAAAAACCTACATGAAAACTGAAACGATCAAAATCCGTACAAACAGTGCAACTGCAAAATAAAAGCCTTCAGATATCAATAGAGACATTTTTCAAACGACAGGAAACGTAATATATAAGTGCTTCCCGGGCGAGCCTTCGAATAAGAGGGAAAAAACTAGTGCCTTCCGGCCTCTGATTGTGTTACTGTGAGTCTGTGAACGTAAGGACGTTTGTGCTGTTTGGATTCAGCTTACAATGGAGTTGTTGGTATTTAAATGAGATATAATAAAGGGTAGTCTGAATATGATAATTCCTTTGGCAGTCAATTAATTAGTTAATCATCATGTGAAATGACTGTAGCTTTCAAAATATAGTGCAATCAATTTGTTAAGTTCAAAAAGACAGTTTGCTCTACTATAAAGAACTATGTAGATATTGCAAGTATTCAATAAATATCCGTCTCTATCCAATACTTGCAATATTTAGTTCTTTCAAATCAAGATTTTAGACAGATAGAATACAATTAAACATTTGGGTCTCACTAAATGTGTACGTCGCTTTCGGAGGACGCAAAAAACCAAAATGATTTCTAACTTTAATTAGAGTAAAATAACAATATTAAAATATTGAAAATTTAGTTCCTATTCCGATCGATGTTAGATACAGAATACCACATTATTAGTTACTTTGGAAAAGGTAACATGCATCCTGTAAACGGGGGCATCGTATGACGTGCGTCACATTGTGGCGTCAGCGTTTCGGGGCGCGCGAGTAAGGCTGTTACCATGCGCGGTATCTAGGTTAGTGCACTCTTACAGTTTGGGTACTGGCACATACTATAACACACTTCTCATCTAACAATAAACAACTTATTTATTTATTTACTATTACCACTTACATTTATTTTTACAGGTGGGAACCCAATACAACAATATACTCACAATTTGCACACTCATCAGATGTTACTCAAAAATCAATTAGACACCAGCACCAACAAAAATGAAATGTTTTTTTAAACTGTCCTATTTTGACTGACAACTCATATACACATAACATTACGCTTGTTTTCCCCAAACGATTAGGTAGACGCTAATAATAACGTTTAGGGTATTTAGCACTGGACCTACGCCTACCATACGCGAGTTTTTGATCTCAATCCTGTGATGCCAATACATCATAACATCACGTTACTTTTCCCTGAAAGGTTAGGCAGAGGTGTATTCTATAGTATACTTATAATTATTCACCAGTAACTGATTACCGATACATTACATATATTGACAGGCCTGTTGGTCTAGTGGTTAGTGACCCTGACTGCAAAGCCGGAGGTCGTGGGTTCGATTCCCACCCAGGACAAACTTTGTGTGATGAGCATATTGTTTGTTCTGTGTCTGAGTGTAATTTATCTATAATATGTATGTATTTATAAATTATATAAGTATGTATATCAGTTGTCTGGTTACCATAACACAAGCTCTGCTTAGCTTGGGATCAGATGGCCGTGTGTGAGTTGTCCCAAGATATTTATTTATTTATTATGTATGGCAAAAATAAAAGTAAAATTTTAAACTCTATTTCCCTACATACATACGCTCATGCATCATCACACCCTAGCATATGAAAATCAAAACATCAGCACAGAGACAAGAATCATGTTCACTGTTGACTGGCTCCCTCAGAGGGGCATTAGCCCTCAGACGGGCGGTCAATTGCACCGCCCTGCCCTGCGGAGGATTGCATATCACTGTCGCTTGGCTTATTACACCAATTATGGCCCGCTCCTGTTATAATGTTTCTGAAGGATTGGCATTAGTCTTTGGACTTTGAATTTGTAGTAGTATGAGGGTAGTTTGAAGGGATATGGTACTTTTGTGATGTTGAAGTCGTCTGATTTCATTTTGGATAGTGTCTTCGTTTAAGGGTTGAATTGCGTTTTGTGGTCCATAGAAGTTAATCTTGCGTTCGGCTAATCCATTCATACGTGTACTGAGTTTTTTTTATTTAATAGATTTTTTTCGGTTTACGTACATATATGATACTAAGCCGAAATATTATTTACGAATTCTTTCCGAATTATTTTGGAGAAAAGTGAGTGCCTGTAGCATGAAAATGTAAACCCACCGACTTCATATGAAATTTGTATTTATACCTCAATAATTACACTAAACTTACAGGTGGTGGGGTAAAATAAAAAGAACAGGAAATATGTTATTTTAAATGTAATTAATGTTTTGTAATAAAACTTATTCCAACGAAAACCAACAAGCTAGAAAATCAAGAAGCGCCACTTGAAAACTTGTATCATTGTTGCTCGCACAAGTTTGCGAAACATTTTGCAGCTAACTTAATTAGGAGTTAAATACTTGTTTTAATTTTTTCTTGATAGTACTTGAAAGTTTGTATTGCAAAACGAGTTTTTGTGTGCCTTTTTGTACGTTTACTTTTTTTTCGGACGATAACTCGTTTGAAAATTGTAAATATGCTTTGAAAGTTCTTTCGTTAGCTCAGAAGTGGCTTTCACGTTATCTCCTAATGTGCAATTAATTTCAAAACAAAATGTGTACTAACATTTTTTTCTTTTTACTAAAAAAATAATACAGTTATATTACTCCTGTCTGCCGCACAGTTCGTCCCAAAAAAGTAGGTAGCCAATAAAACTTTTTTTGTCTGTCACATTTATATGACGTCACATATCAACTTCATTTTTATTTGACGCATATATCCGCCAGCCGCATTTGTGGGGTTAACCAATTCACCTTTTGCCGTACCTTTTCGTATAGACGTAAACGGGTGCACACTCCCTACTCTTACTTTATAGTTCAGGATAGTGTAATAAAAGGATAAAGCGTAGTTTTGTACGCAGGAAAAATGGAATAGTTTTGCTGACGGTACTTTCGTGTGGAGTGAAGGCTCCTGCAAACAGGCGCGACAACGCGACACAAAGGCACCGCGTGTTGCGTGGCGAGCGGCGCCTTTGTGTTGCGCCTGTTTGCAAGAGCCTTTGATGCAATTATATTGGTTAATAACTCGGGGAGTAATGTAAACATCGGTCACTGTCGTAATTTTCAGGTGGACTGTTTACAGTAAGATTGAACGGGAAATATGGAAATTTTTAACTTGCGTGCAAATTTTTTTTTTCATTAAAATTAATAATAATTTACGTACCTGAAGTTACTATTGTTAACTGATGTTTTTTTGGATGTATTATTTTTGTTTATTAATATTAATTGATATGGGATCATAATTGGGCTACTACGTAGAAAAAGTACTGGAGGTACAGTCACCGGACACACAATATGTGCAACTCTCAAAACTCGCAACAGTTAACTACATTTATTTTATCACACAACTGTGTATCCTTATAATAAATCCATGTCCAAACAAAAACTTCTAATTCAAGTCTAAACTAAAATATGAGTATACAAACATGTATTACACTTCTGTGCAGTGGTTTGTTTGGTTAGAAATCCCCCAGTGGCACATTAGTGCAATTATATGGGGACACGACCTCTGGACCGTGTACAGCAAATACATGAAAAATAAAATAGGACGAATTATTTCAGGATAATTAAACGATTTCTTGTAGTTGTTGAAAGTAAACAAGTGCTATATTGTGGCGCATCCCTCACGACTCAGTTCATTAATTTATCAGATTTTTTAAATGTAATCTACGTCACTGAATGTACAGCAGCATAATAATAATAATATCTACGCTCAAAGACCAGTGGAAATAGGTATTTATTTATTTATTTCAGATATTTTAAGGTATTTTAAAACCCAAGTTTCGTGACGGTAAATAGAAACATAGGTATATAAGAAGACATAATGCGCAGACTCCAAATAAACTAGGATGAAGGTAGGTGGATGATGATGATGAAACCTCCATAAGCCAGAAGGATGCCTGCACCATAACCATACCACCACCATCACCGCCGCCACCTTAAACATTTTCAGAAAATTATTTGTGGAAGACTTCATTCAAATTAAATAGACATCTTTTTAAACATAACTCACACGTTACAAATAAACACAAGACAAAAAAAAAACAATCCATTAAACAAAAAATACACTACAAATAAAAAAAAAACTACACCACTTCATTATTCGGCCTCAAATCGTAGGTGTAACCGCGTGGAATTTTATCATGGATGCCATGTCGGTCGGTTCGAGCGATCCGTGCCTCACATGGTTACAGAAAGATTTAATTGTTGCGAACGGACCGGACGTGACAGCCGAGCGATACGTGGCCATCGGAAAAACTCGCTCGATTCTCTTTAGTTTGCCGTCCAGTCCGCTGTATTGTTTATAAGTAAGTTTTTATTGAATTTTTCTATTTGATTTTACAGTTGGACGTTAGTTTGGGATTGTTTTTAGGGGATCTAGGTATAGTTCTAAGTAGTAACTCATTAAAATGGTTTAACTGAGTAAAAATTTATTTTAGTTTTCCGCTAGAACTAGCTTCAAACTAACTTATCACTGTGATAAACGGTAATGTTGGTTAGTGACTAGACTTCCTGTGACTAGACTGTCCTTGATTGCATAATCAGCCTATAATGCCCACTGCTGGGACACAGGCGTCCTCTCTGTGAGAGGGTTGTGTCCTCGCTTACCATGGTCACACTGTAATTTGAAAGCATTGTACGAGAGTAACCGTTGAGTTTCTTGTCGGCTCTTCTTCATAGGAAACGACCAATTGGAACCGTGCACCTAGTTCTGACGTTTCATAAGTGTCCATGCAGGTTTATGTGACATAAAATATTATGATTTTTGATTTTTGAGTTAAAACTCAACCGTTTTTAAAATGCCTAAAGACTGCTTTAATTTTATTAAAAAAAAAGCTGTACCCCGCGACTTCGTTTTTTTCGCACATTTTAATAAAACTCCCTCGTCCCCCGACCCGTCGCGTTGCATCGCCCGCTCGCGCATATTACTTCGTTTTCACTTAGTGTTCTTTTTGACTTTTTATTTTTGCTCGGCTCCTAAGGGTCGTAGCGTGATGTTAAATAGCCTATAACTGTCCTCGAGGATGGGCTACCAAATGCAAAAAATATTTTTCAAATCCTACTTTTTGTTCACAATTTCATGGGTTTTAATTTTTTGCGCGGAACCCTACTTATTTTTCTAAAATAAAAGTAGCTTCAGTTACGCCCCGTAATATCAGCTATCTGCCAGTGAAAGTCCCGTCAAAATCAGTCCTGGCGTTTCGGAGATTTGCCGGAACAAACAGACAGATAAAAATTTCAAAAATTGCTTTTTTGTTATATGTACCGTATATACTTTCGTATGAATTTAGTAAAAAGCTGTTATTTTGCCATTACAAACAGACACTTCAATTTTATTTATTTGTATAGATTTTCAGATAAAACAAGGTCATCGCTGAAATTATTCTTAAAAACACCGACTACTCACGTTGTAACAAAAGTTAAAAATAAAAGCTTAAGCTCATACTTAACTTCACTTTTTTCTTATTTATTTCCAAGAAATTAACTAAGTGTTGACCCCTGAGAGTGTCGGAGGGCGAGAAGAAAAAACTTATTTCTTCATAAATTTGATTTAAGGGCAGAAATATAACGTGGGTCTTGAGTAATTCTTTATCTTGGGCTTCAGATACACGAAACAGAGTGAACTCGTACTACACTACTATTTATCTACATTACGGCATTACTTTTTTATAGAGTTAGTGTGTTCATGTCTTTACTCTTTGTCGGTGTTAGAAATACATCAGAATGTTCTTCGGTCATTTTGTTGTAAGTAAGGCTTTGGATATGTGTAGGTCTTTGATGTATAATAAACTAGTTGCTTATAAGAATACAAATTATCTATTGCTATTTTACTAAAATGCGCTCAGAAAAAACTAGAACGTCGAATTAGCACTGTACAGAGACATCCAACAAATTGAGAATGATGGTAGTCAGTAACATGCTCTTAGTTGACTAATCCATCAGCTTTGGATGAAGGTTTTTTTAGTAAATCCATTTTGATTGACAAAGCCTCCTTTTAGAGACATATTTCATATTTATCGAATACATAGGTGGAAAAGAAATACGTTCTGAGACTGTGTTGTCTTCGTATAGAACCATTTCTTAGCTTGATAATCCAACATCAAAGGCGGGCGACCCAAGAAAGAACTCGCAGCAAAGAAAACCCCACACAGCTAATTACAAAGAAATCAATCTAAATTTTTTCACCACAGCAGCCACAAAGCCTTGTAACGCAATATAAACTAAAATAAAAGCCGTTTAGGGACGTGCGAAATGCTCCAAGTAGTGCTCAAGCGAATTTACGATAGCTCGCATCTTACTTTGTCCGGTATAATTAAACCTACCCAAGTACATTAATATCAATTATGGTAATCCGGCCAGAGTGGATCCAACTGCCGACCTTATTCGGGAATCCTGGATCTTAGTTTGTGGTACAAGATTTCAATATAGCGATTTGATTGTGTGGGCTTGTAAGTTTAGCTTGATTTCATTTTGGGCTTTGAAGGTTCTGTTATCAGAAGTTTTTATACCTTGTAGAAGTATGTGTTTATTGGCTGACGATGGCTTGAATTTGTCCCTAGTCGTTAGTTGTGCAGGTGTCAGTGTCCTGATAACAAAATCTTTAAAATTATGCAAATGTCTCCGAATTTTCAAATTACTATAAGAATTTTACCTAGCAAAAACGAGAAAAGAAATTATGTTGTTTTAAGTTTTCATGTTTTAAAAGTTGGTTACGATTAAAACTTGCATTGTAACAGTTGTTTAAATTATATTATTCAAATGTCATTAAAGTTACTTTTATTTTTAACTAGAAATTCTTTTCCAAGATGCTAAATATGTAACATACACACTACGCTGATAAACTAGAAAACTAAGTTCGGACCTGAAAGCAGGTGGAAGCCAAAGAACCGCCTCTCTCCAAGTAAACGTGGCCAATTTTCGAGAAGCCTAAAAACTTACACGTTAAACAGGAAGTTGCTACATATTGGAAATAGTTTGCTACAATATTGTGCTCTAAATATTATTATTATTATTGCTTGCAATAGTCGATATTTAAATGGGACTACAACGTAACTAGTACCTATGTAATTTTGCACTGTCTGAGACGTTATGCTATGTTATGTTATCGATGAGTAGAGTGAATCCAAATGTGTCAATAATGTATCACGAATATTAGTGTACCTTTGATATTCTTGCTTACCACACAGTGAAACGATTGTCTACAGCTGATTGAAAGCGATTCGTAATTGTTGATAAATATCAAATAAAAAAAAGTACACTTTCATTTTTTTAATTTGAGATAGGTTTGCTCTTGACTCTAGTCTAGGTCAGAGATGACAGAAACAAAGTCGACGATGGAGCGAGCTTACCCAGAAGAAGCCTGTTCACTCTCACTTTGAAGAGATCGGGGTTGTATGCGTTCGGAAACACAGACGCAGGTAGAGAGTTCCACTCCTTTGCTGTGCGCATCACAAAAGACATTTGGAAACGCTTAGTGCAACTTGGTGGAATAGAAACTAGGTGGGGATACCAAAGTAACAAAATTATAATTTTAAATGCAGTTATTATCCACAATTAAAATTGACTAAAGCATAGCTTCCAGTTAATAATATTTCAATTATTTATGCTTCATTAGTGCTTAAACTAATCGCCTTTAACCCGGTCCTACAAACAGCTATCATTTAAACCAGTATAAAGGTAGAATCGTTTCGAAAATTCTCATCTAAAGAAACGTTACCTTCAGGGCTTTAGCGAGGCCTTTTATGTAGCAATCACAGGCGTTCGACAAACTTTACGTTCCTTTTGAATACGTACAATTACGGCCAATAACTCGTTGTGAAATTGATTTCGAGTAGTGCTGTTAAAGTATCGATTTGGTGTTGGTATCGATTTGGGAGTCAATTGAAACTTTTTAGTAATTTAATTAATTAAATTTTGTGAAAGGTTTTGTGTCAATAGGACAACACAGAAAGTACCAAAGTTATAATAAAAATTTCAAAATGACAGTCTATAAATAGAAAAGAAGTCTTATCGTGGGAGAAAAGAATCATTTTCTTGTGAATATAATATGTGCTCTTTAACCGATGTTTTTATTTTTATTGTACATCCATCATAAAAATATACGAGTAAGAGAAACAAGGCTTTATAACTATCAAACTAACATCAATATTTTTACAAATATGTATTATGTTTATTTAAATAAGACTTGAGAGAGCTTAGAAAAAACAACATGTCCTTTGAATGTATATTTTATGATCATTTCTAACTCCGAGCCTTACATTTAGCTTTTAGAGCTATACCGTATTAAAAATAAACTAAATTCAAAATTGATTTATCGAATCGATTTCCCATGTCAACCGGACATCACTACTCATAGTCACTTCGCGGGAATAGGCGTTAGTATGACAGTACCTACACGTTTTACGTAAAGACTTTTATGAAGGCAATAAAACGCCGCAAGATTTCAGAGTTATGGTTCATTTTGTGCTGCGTCCTGACGCATTTGGCAAGGTACAGTCAGCAGTTCTTCAATGAAGATGATAATTTTAGGGCATCGCTCGTTTTGTGGCATACTCTCCCTTTTATTGAGGTGCTTTGAGGAAATCACTGTTTTCGTACGGTGACTTTAACAAGTTATTACTGGACATTGGTATTTTGCATATTCATCAAAGTTAAGTTTATGCCGATCTTGACCCACCCTACATTATCTCTCGAAATGTTGTAATTGCTGCCGTATTGATTATTTCTTTTAGCGGCGCATTTCTAATTTTGAACGTGAATATCTGTCAATAATCGAGAAATAAGTGACAAAAAAAAAATTGGTGTAAGTTTCACCATTTCTATCATCCTATCCAAAAAAACTGCAGGAATAAAAGAGCAGTTATAAAAATCTACGTCAATTGTTTTTTGAAGCTAAGTTGTTTCAAGCAATAGAATAAGTTACAAAACTCAAAATTGTTTCAAACCAGCCAGCTTGAAATCATAGCACAACGTATTCAAGAAAAGTACATCAGAATCCCAAACTGCAATCGTGTAAGTAGTGAAAAGTTACTTCGGGCACTTTAAAGTACCATTAGATAATCCGTTGTCAAAGTAGGCTTTACAAGTTGTGCAGTGCATAGGCAGTTGAGAGAACACGGATTTCTTTTAGTCAGATTAGTTTCAAAGTTTATTTTTAGTTTTAGTTTACGATTCAGTGACCAAAACGGTGCTTTATTCAGCTTGTGCTGTGTGATTTTCAGATTTTGGTTAAATATTTTTATTTTAATCATTCAAAAACACCCACTAGTCCTCATCTCTGAGTTTTTTTAATTTATCAATTTGTTGTTTACCAGCTTTTAACTGTACCAATTACCGTCTGTAGTTGGGTATTTGGGGATGACATCGATACAACGATATCAGAGTTCGTGGACTTTTTAATTTATCAATTTGTTATCCTTAGCCCACGTTCGCACGGACATGGAAACTCGCGTGCCGTGCTAGGAATGGAACAAATAGAAAGCGGTACATCTGTTCGCACGGACGCGATTTTAAATCGCGTGGTGTTCGATTTTCAACGCGCGGCGTTGAGCGTTGAATGAAAAGAAATACGAATTTCTGTACTTGTGTTCCCACGGACGCGAAAAAATCGCGCGCGTTGGTCAGTACGGCGCGTCGGCTTGTAGTAGACGTACTGCAAGTGCGGGCGGACAAAATAGCATGTTGGTATCTTCGCATTAAATTTAATAACTCGTCAAATGTGCGCATCAACATTCTAAAATAACTAATAACAATTTCAGGATATTGTCTTAAATCATCATAGAGTGTCACAAAATTGGCCTTTCAAATATCGATCATTGTTCAAGGGATGCACCTAAAATTTTTCTGGTTTTTGGTCGTCTCCTGGCCACACAAATAGCTGCCGCTAATACATTTATGTAGTTCATGGTACGTCTGCACTGCACTACGAATCAGTTCGAAGTGATTTTTTAACGCTCGTTCTAACACTGTTGAAGGCGCGAAAAAATCGCGCCAGGCGGTATTTTCACGCCGCGATTTTCACGCCGCGATTTTCACGCGTCCGTAGGAACATGGGTTTATGTTCCTTCCATAGGAACCGCTTGCATTCTACCCATTAAGATGTAGGTACCTACTTACAGTGAGATTTCTCGCACCTTAAAACAGGGGTAGGGAATATTTGGTAAGACAGGAACTTGATTCACAATAATAGCGTATGATAATAATGTTATGATAAAGGGATGAAGATGTTCGGTTTATGAGGGATAGATTAGTGTGTGTAAGTCGTTATTGTTGGTAATAGTGACCTATATATTATAGTTTGTTTAGACTTTAAGTAGTTGATGCTTATGTTCGAACGTTTTCACTAAGGAGTATCTTGTCCATGCAATGCTGAACACGTGTTTTAAAAATGTATCCTAAATTGCTCTCGCCTTTAAAAAACTTTTCGAACCCCCATCCAATAGCCTACAGCACATAATTACGTCAACCTTCCGAACGCAGCCGCATCTTTATTAACCCTAAAATGTTTACGTGGAAAATTATTTTACGCCGAGCGAGGTGTGTTTAAAAAAATATAGCAAAAACGCCGCCGGGGGACGGATAGCCGGAAATAAAAAGGTCGTCGCTGTAAAGCTACGGATGTCTGCTAATAAAGGAAGCGGGAATCAGACTGTGTTGCACAGAAAGAACGGTTTTATTATTATGTCGCTAATGTTGGAGTTATATTACATTTTTTTTCGCCCTGATACGCAAGGTAGGTTTATTGTTTTTGTCGTGTGACGATGTAATTTTTATTATGATATGTAAGTGCTGTTTTATGGATGTACATGTTTTTGTGAGAGCTGGTGTGTCGGTTTTAAGGACGTTTTGTTCAATTTTTATTGGTATTAAAACTATAGGATGGGGCTAGTAAAATGTTATGATGGATGTTAACAAATAAAAGAAAAATACAGCAATACCGTAGTACAACCATGTAAAATTCGCCGTAATCAACCCTTTACAACTATGAGTACAGCACACTCTCAAAACTTCCGACCTAAAACGTAGTTCCCAGAATATCTGACCAACGTTACCGATCAAATTATGGACAGTGACGTCACCCAACACCAAAATATGTGTCTTTAATCCACTAAACTCAACCCCGTGATGCTGCGGATTTCTGCTCGGGAATTTACGAATTTCAGTCCTCTCTGAAAATTTGCTTAGCGGGGCTTATAATAGAATCATGGCCGATCTTACTGCGTCCAGACAAAATTGTTTTGACCTGGCTGGCTTGTATCTGGGTAGATTTTGCGGGAATAAATTTTTGGAGAGTTTTAGTTTTCTTGGTACCTATCTATGTCTAGTTTTATTATTTATTTGTACATGTGGCTACTGTGCTGGAAAAACGCTAGTTTGTTGTAATCAAATTTTGTCAACCGAGTATTTTTCTTTGAGTTCTTTCTTTGATTCATTTTCTTTCTAAAATATTTACTGTCCATATAACAGAACAAACCTGTAATCCTCCAGAGGTAAGCAGAGATGTGCCTAAAGTACAGTCACGTTTCGCTTGTAATATGGGGTGAACCACTCCATATACAGGGCATTTTTTTAATCACTATCCAAATTTTTGCAGGCTGTTCTACCCATGAATATGAACAACTTTTACTATGGGGCCAACTCTGAAATCACGAAGAAAAAATCAGCTGATTCATACAAAAGTTCAATACCTACTCGACCAAAATGTATGAAACAGCTGATTTCTTTTCGTGATTTCAGAGTTGGTCCCATAGTAAAAGTTGTTCGTATTCATGGGTAGAACACCCTGCGAAAATTTGGATAGTGATTAAAAAAATGCCCTGTATATGTAGTATGATTTTTTTATTTTTTTTTATTTGAGATAGGTTTGCTCTTGACTCTAGTCTAGGTCAGAGATGACAGAGACAAAGTCGACGATGGAGTTAGAAGAAGCCTGTTCACTCTCACTTTGAAGAGATCGGGGTTGTATGCGTTCGGAAACACAGACTCAAGTAGAGAGTTCCACTCCTTTGCTGTGCGCATCACAAAAGACATTTGGAAACGCTTAGTGAGAATTGGCGGAATAGCAGCTAGGCAGGGATAGCAGCCTACAGTGCGTCTAGATGTCCGATGGTAGAAAGGGGCAGGCGGAATGATGTCCTGGAATTCTTGAGCACACTCACCGAAGTACAATCTGTAGAAGACACCGACAAGCAGGCAACCTTGCAGCGATGAGCCAAGCAGTGAAAAACCACCACCCGCACCAGCAGCACCCACCAATTTTACGTCACCAATGAGCCTCTTAGTTCTGCGTTCCACCGAGTCAAGCGCGGCAAGTTGGTATTTAGCTGAGCCATCCCAAAGGTGGCTGCAATACTCCATGCAGGATCGGACTTGCGCTTTGTAAAGGGTTAAAAGCTGTCCAGGCGTAAAGTATCGTTTCACCTTATTTAGGATGCCCAGTTTTTTGGCCATAGTTTTTTGGCCAACGACTACAGTAATACACACACACACACCCCCACACACAAGTTGAAAATTTCACGTCTTAAAGCATTTTCCACTCAATTTAAAATCCCAGCAGCAATATTGTTCATCCCAACAATATTCTAAAAAGAATACACAAGCATATAGGTACCTAAAATTTCTCCATTTAATGCATTCTTCGAAACTTAGGTAGTAACAGTATAGTCACCCGATAAAGTTTAAACGCTTGAGTGAACGAACAAAATTGATTCCGCACGGGACCCCCGCAATCCGGTCGGATATATTGTGTTAAATCACATGCACTGAGATACAGTTGGATGTAAATAAAACGGGCATACTAGATTTTTAAGTACACAATATTATATGCAATACTGTCTTATTGAGAGTTGAAGATGTTCCGATTTGGAAATGTATTGGGATTGTTGTTTACTGTTGTAGTTAGAGGGTTATGATGTTTTGTTTAGTTTATTTGTGTTTCTGTATAATATAGGTTGGTTTTGGAAGGGCAAGTTTTCCTTTCTAAAAACAAAGTTTTTTGCTGACGCTATTATAATTGCTCTACTTGTGTTTGAGAGCTCTTATGAAAAGTAGTTATATGTTAATAGATTTTAGTTGTAGACGTGTTCCATTGTATGCTATGTACGTAATGTTTCTATTCAGAATGATAAAATAAATATAAAAAATGTCTGACTGAGTCACAGTAAGCAATGTGTTTTCAATTTTAATTGAGTTTTTCAGAAAAAGTTTTTAAGAATATTTTTTAAATTTGCGACGATTTTGTATTTACGAGTACAGCAAATAAATCTGTGTACGCATAACGAGTTTAATCAAGTGATCGAGAATACTACAAAGCTCTTAAATCGGCTGTATTTCAATTTATTGACGATTTCATATACGGATGTGAACGTAAAATACACGATTTATCTCATTGAACGAAGCTTAAAATGTACTATATTATTTCAAAAATATAGTATATTGTGGTACATTAATCCTCTTGTGTGACAAATAATCTGCAGTAAATAGGCATACAGTTCAGAAAGGAGTACAAAGTAGACCTCATTAAAATTAAGCTCTCGACTCGATAGGTCTTCGAAAGAATTTTAAAAAGTCAGTTCATATTATCCATAATATTAGTAATTCATATGAATAATATTACAAAAAGGTAAAATTTGTGAGTTTGTATAAAAGGCAGAATTACAAATCCGATTCCGAAAATTCTTTCTCTATAGGGACCTACAGTATTGCCGAGTGCAATAGTGTCATATATTTTACGTTAAAGAAAGAAATTTCACGCGGACGAAGTTGCGGACAGAAGCAAGTTTTTAATAACCGAACAAAACCTTATCATACACTGCTGTACATATAAACTATACACTTACAGCGGAGCGTATCATCTGGCGTATCGGTCGGTGCGAAGATGCAATTGTTCCGGCTGGCGTGCCCACTAACTAGGTTGGCCTTCATTACTACATGCCTTGTTAACGTGCACCTATGTGTATCACATGTGACGTGTGGTTATTGACGTCGCGTTTCAGTGTAATTATTATGCGGTGTATTTTAATGCAATCGAGTGTAATGTACAATTAAGTGGGAATGTATGCCCATTTAATTGTTTATACTTAAACGTGTGCATGAATACGATGCGTTTATTAAATTATGATGTTAAAATATTTTGATTTTGTATTAAAACGTTTTGATAAGTGTTTATGTGGGTGAGCTTAATGTGTTTAATTACTTTTAGCCTGTTTTCAAAATGTTTCGAATTTTTTTTTATAAGCGTTATTTACTGACATTTAGAAGAAAGGATTACTGTTAATGTTACATTAGAATAAATACTGTAAATATGATTCGTTTAAATTATACTCGAAGCGAGGTTTCCTTCAACTGCGTTCAAAACAATTTCTTCTTCAGCGGCTAGTGGCAGTTCTACCCTTTCGTTCAAGCGTGATTGTTTACCTATGATTGAAAACGACCTATTGTTCTGATATTGAACATTAAAGTTTTTGTAATTCAGGAGTAGTAGACGTCTATGTAAAACAGGACCACACTGATATTTAATTCAAGAAGCACTAAAAGCAAACCGGCACTTATTTACGAAAACAAACAGTAATATCCCATCGTACGCCATCGGATCTGAGGACCACGTTTCGGCACCACGTTTCTGAAACCACGGAACGCGATTAAGTCCACTCCAACACAACGCTATTACAACAAACTATAGAACCGATGCGAGCCGGCTTCGTCCGCTCTAAACCGGTTAAGACCGCTCTAGACCGGTTCCGTCCGGAAATGTTCTTTACTACTTGTTAATGTAATCGGGCGCCACAAATTCAATCGGCTCTCGTGCGAGGGATTTTTTAAATTAGATTTTTATGTCGCGCTAGATTTTAATGATGTTAATGGTGATAGTGGTAATGATAATATCAGGATAAATGCAGCGGGATTTTATGGTGTTGCCGGTTGAAAATTGACTGGAAAATATTTTGTAAAGTTGCAACGGTTATTAACTTTACTACGCCAAGTATTCTTTAATATTTTTTTTTGCTACCAAATGTTGGCTTTATTCAACATTAAATTATCTACAATACACTACACAATTACTTACTAACTATACAAATAAATACACAAAACAAAACGAAACTTAGGCGTCGAAGTACTCGTCCGCATCGCTGTCATCCGGAAACGTGCCCAGAAGACTGGCAGCATTGCCACGTTGAATGGTAATGCTAATTCTTTGGCAAAGAATGAGCCAGCCATCTGGTTACGTGAAGTGTCGACCAGTCGGCGAGAAATTTCCTTAAGAAGGAGATGCACACTCGGGCCCCATGACCCAAGCGTTTCGACCCCAAACGGCTCAAAACTGTAGTTACCGATAAGGTTACAGTATTTGCGCCGCTTTAGGGTCTCAACAGCCTCAGCAGCCGCAGCAGCGGCACCAGCACAGCAAGCCGTGCTTGGAACATAAGATGGCGCAAGGGTGTCGTCATAGGTTACGTCCCACACCAGAGGTCTACCCACCTTCCAAGGCAACAACGTTATGCCGTCTGGTCTCTTTCCATCGTCACGTACCAAGCCGTTTGGTTCTAATACTGCTGGTATGCCAGCGGTAACAAAAGCTTGACGAATAATATCGTTGATGCTGGCGTGTTGTGCTATGCGGCTTGCACTCCTGCAGCAGGACAGGCCATGGTGTCCGAGATTGTCGACAGCTTCACCGCAGTGATACTGATATGGAGCAACACAAGATGCGTCCAAGCGAAGACACGTAGCGAGCCAAAACGAAGAGTTATCCATCATAGTGCCTATGGTGGATGACGGAAGCGCCTGAAGCCACAAGCCTGACACCCACTCTCCCACAGCCAGCAAACGGGCACGCTCAACAGTATTAAATGACGTGTTTACTAGGGTATTCCGTATAATACTGCAGAGCGGCACGTCCCACCGTTTCTGGGAGGACGGGTTGTCGGACAAATCCGTATTCTTTATAATCAATGTAATATAAATATCTTTTAATGGAGTCATAGTATGTTTATTCAGCGAAAATCTGATGATGTTACTGTCCGAATTTTTAAAACATTCTCTTAATATTTAATTTCTAAGCAGCAAGTCCATAATTTTTACCACATTATTTTTAACCACAGGGTCACAAAAAAGAAACAATTGCAAACGATAATCCCTCCAAAACTACCCACGAAGTAACAATTCCACCAACAAAAGCGTCTGTAATTTCGTTCGCTTCCAGTTTTTCCTCAATGTCCATCAAAAAGGTCAACTCATTAGTCACGTCACTATTTCTTTATTCGATTCCTGATCTTTTTTAACCGAGCGTACATAATTATGTTTTTTGTTCTTACCTGTACCTATGTGAGTAGTTAATAGAGGTGTGCCAACTTTTTTTATGAGATTATTTGGACGTTTATTTGGGTCTAAGTTAGTGGATTACTAAATACCTTCTTCTGAGTTATATTATGGCATTCGAAATAGTCTTTTCTAGGTAGTTATAAGTTAGCACACGCAAGGAGAACGTATACTTATACATGAAAGAATATGGTCATTTGCTCAAAGTTTCAGTTGCATATTTCGCTTTCTGTACCTACGTACCGATAATGATACAGAAGCATCTGTCTAGATCAAAGTTAAAAAAAAATACACTGGCAGGTTAAGGAAATCTTTATTATTCTGCCAATTGCCAAAAAGTCGAATTAATATGATTCATTTCTGAAAATTGCCGCTTTTTAACAAAACCTCGAGAAACCTCATAAAACTCCTCTAAATAAGTCTAGTTAAACATTTTTTAATCAACTCTTTTCTCTTTAAATCAAAATTCTTTTACAAAGCCGCCCGTTCCCTCTGAAATCCAAAGATTTAAACTTGACAGTATTATTCTGGTAAAATTAAAAGTTAACGCCGTCTGGCGTCCAATGACTTAATGGTATTTCAGTGTTTGCGTTTCGTTTCCGTTTTCACTTTTAATCTGAACCCAGCCCTCGGATTGAGTCATTTTACACTCACTCAACGATGGAGTTCATTTCTTTTTGTGTAAAATGAGGCTTTAATAATTTTGAAAGCTCAGATCACAAGGGGGATCTAGGGGAGTTTAATAAGGTATTGTGCTGTTGGATTTGTATTCAATTGCGCGGTAAGTAGGTGCTATGAGAGATACCGGAGATGGTTCATGTTAACGTACGTAGATGAGAATTTTTTGGAAAATATCTCGATGATGTTTATAGAATTTTTTCCAAATGAGTATTTGAGCTTTTACTATAACTCTGAAGCTTTTTGGGAATCCTTTTCATAAAAGATTATTGACTGTTTAGTTTATTTAACTCTGATTATTTTAGTCAAACCCATAAATTCAGCATACTACCTTCTTTCACATGAGCTCTACAACATCATCGTTAGCTTAATACTATTCTGCTTAACCTCGTTGCAAATATCCTCACTGTATTTGATTTCATTAGCTTAATTAATGTACCTACCTACCAATATTCTATGTCCACGTGCAAATAGTGCTCGGAGCAATACCAATTTAGATATTGATACCTGAAACATGGGGATTAAAAATGGCAATACGTACCGAATTCCCGTGGCAAAGCAAAGTGTCAATCAAATTAAAAGGGTTACAATTCACGAATGAAAAAAGCAATTTATTTCGTAACCATCAAAGTGAACACAATTAAAAAGAAAAGACAAAAATTGTCCGGACGCATTTTTTCAATTCAATTAGTGTATTACAAGCGATTTTGAATTATCAAAGGTATCTTGTCCATTTATTTTTAGTTGATTTTATTAGTCTGGTGCGTTTTTAATTGTTTGTTAATTTATACGTAGAAAACGTATGATCCTTGCAAGTTGGCTGTTAGCTTGTGGATAAAAGTAGTCGAGGATCGAGATCGAAAAACTGCGAGCTGCGCATTGAATTGTAACTGCAATTCAATGCGCAGCTCGCAAATTTTTACGATGCGATGCGAATTCGCAGTTTTGTGTGGGAGCCCTACATGGCATGCGATTAGCTTGACAGAGAGGCCTGTGTCAGCAGAGATCTGCTTTAGGCTGATGATGATGATGTGTTATGTTTTTTTAGTATTCTTGTAGTTAGTGTGGTTTAGTGTACTACTAGTTTATGTACTAGTGTACTAGCTTTTCACTCGATTATTTTTTTAGTAAAGAACTTTGAACTTTTTAGTAAAGAACACATAAATGATAGTTTCCCTTTCTCCATTAGATACATCGAGTCTCATAATGTACAGGAGCCACCAGATACCATCTCGAAGGAACGAAGCAACCTATTTTCCCAGCTTCTAAAATGATCTATCCTACTTGATCTTACTAGGTCAGCCTATGTCTTCTACTCTGCATTTTATTCACTGCTTACCATCTGAAACAAAATGATCCTATTCAAAATATTTTCAAGTTAATTTTAGCAAATCAGACTTAGAAAACTTTAGATTTTCCTTTCTCATTCCAGCATAACTATTAATTTTCACATTTTCAAGGGTACATGGGAAATAGCAGCTACTGTCGATTTTTCATAAGTTACTGTAAATGTAACAGTTTGAAATAATTTGTTCTGTAGTAGGAGGAAACCAGTCACAAGACTATACATCAGCAAGCCTTCGTTCATGATGAACTCACCATCTCATTCCTCCCTAATAAGTTACAATAACACCCTCGAACAATAAATTCTATAAATTAGAAAGCCTTCGTTCATGATGAGATTGCTAAAAGCTGAACTGAGAAGTTCAAAATCTCTTGCAGTAATATTTAGGTATTTAACTGAACAAAATCCACCAAACAAGTTCGTTAATATTAATTCCAATGGAGCGTGTAGATCGTCTGTACGATACAAGACCTGAGCACCAAGAGTTTTAATAATATTGGACGCAACCCCTACACGAGCGCTCATAGAAAATTATGAAAACGTAATTATGTTTCATCGTAATAGTGATTAATTAATTGATAACTTGATACGCGTGTAATATTTATGGCTTGATTAGGTTCTTGAGTATGTAATTGTTATTAAAGTGGGGTAAGTACTAGAATGTTAAGTTGATGAGGCCATGACATGTAATATGCGGTATGTACTTATCACAATTACTAGTGATTCTTGACGCATGTAGGATATATACTGAAAACTACCCTGACGATCTAGTCAAAGTCAAAGTCAAACCATTTAATTTAAATAGGCACATAAAAGGCACTTTTGAACGTCAAAATTGATTCTAGTTGCATCTTCCAAAGGTAGATTCGTATGGAGAAGAATGGGCAAGAAACTCCACTGTTTTTCTTTTAAAATGTTTTACAATATGTACATTACATATATATGTACATTGTAGTATGTACATTTATTATAAAATTATATGTGAAGACGATGCACCTAGAATTGAATTACTATACAACAACAGGTAAACAATTAAAAATGAAGCAATGATAGATAAATTCAATATGTGTTACATACACGGTGCTCACATATTCACAAGCATTGTAAAAGTGTACGATTTTCTTAAAATTTTAACAAGTAATAAGTCAGTGTGTGAGCCAAAGTAATCACAGAATGTAAAATAAGTGTCATGAAACATAATAAATAATACAATTTAATTAGCAACCAGTTTGATTTTGTCTAGCCATGTTCTACCTATTTATGATACTAGCTTCCGCCCGCGACTTCGTCCGCGTGAAATTTCTTGTTTTCGCTTAGCACTCGTTCTTACTTTTTCTTTTTGCTCGACTTCTAAGGGTCCTAGCGTAATGTTGTAAAATTTTACGCGGACAAAGTCGCGGGTGGAAGCTAGTAAAAAATAAAACGTGTAAGGTAACTAATAGACTAAGACTATTTTTATACCCGTCGTAATTTATAAACGAAAGATCTGATTCGTATAATTTAAAAAGGAATTTACATTTACTTAATCAACCTTGATTACAAAACTATTTATTTGGATAAGGATTTATACCATGTTTATGAAAATACCTTCGCAAGTAATGCATTATTTTATAACAAATTTGCTTACCATTAAAAAGGTTATAGTGAGCCAACCTTAAAAGATAGACATATGACATATGCTATTGCAGACTTTTTTTAGAACTTTTTAAGAGGAACAATTCAGTCATACATGATTTTTGCGTATATTTAACCATTTACGCAGCGCACGCAACGGAAGCTCCTAAAAGGAATAAATTTTCCCCGTTTTTGCAACATTTTTCATTAATGCTCCGCTCCTATTAGTTGTAGTGTGATTTTATATAGCCTTCCTCGATAAATGAGCTATCCAACACTAAAAGAATTTTTCAATTCGAACCTGCAGTTCCTGAGATTAGCACGTTCAACCAAACAAACAAACTCTTCAGCTTTATAATATTAGTATAGATATCATGTGCTATGGGTGTAGATAGCGCAGAATTTGGAAGAGGTTAGCTTAGGCCCAGCAGTGGTATATAACAAAGGCTCCTAAAAACAACAGCCCGATTTGTACAAGATTACAGTGCATTCCATCCTCGAATGTACTTACAACACTGTCTTTTCCAACACAACCAACAAAAGTCAAGCATCTTCAGCCCTTCCTATTTCACACACACTAAAAAAATCACAATCATAATAAAAAAGAACACACTTCCCCCATACAGGTTCAATATTATATTGGCGTGACGTAAGCCAAATCTGCGGCATATGGCCCAAGTCTCCCACACATGCACATGGTTTGTTCTCTTTGTTCAAATATAATAATAGAATGACTCGCAACATTCGCGAATAAGATGTGTAGCAGAAATCTCATTCGTAATAGTGCCCTTCGCTCCAGTGTTGTGTTTTTATCGATAGAGATATAAGATAAATATTATAGTTGAGCTCGTATTATTGTGGGTATTTATGTAGTTTTTAGAGGAGGCTTTTCCCTTTCTTCTTTCGTAGATGTGACATAAAAATAATAGGAGTTTAAATTGAGAGGCAACAATTCATCTAATAAAACTTCAAAATTGTCATGTTGACGTTATGTTTATTCTCTTCGAAGTAATGTGTAATGAAAAAAATACTTAGAAGACTGCGATATTGGTTTAAGTTCAAGTTAAACCAAATGAAATACGACCTTCTCACATCCACCACTTACGATAAAAAAACTCACCTTCTCAGTTCACCCTAATAAATTAAAATAACACCCTCAATCGATAAATTCTACTAATTGCAAAATTCGCATTCTTAAAAGGAGCCTAAAAATTGCTTGCAAATCAGGAGCTCGTTCGGACCGACCAATCAAACTTAACGATTCAATTAAAACGAGAGGTAACAGATAGAGGGAAGGCCAATAAAATCCTTATATCACGGCCAAACGTGAGACATAAATAACGGGAATATTTGTAACTAGCTTTTGAAGGCAGATTCGTTCGCGTGAATTTCTGGATTCGGAAAAATATGATGAATGGTGCAGAGGTCGTGGGGTATGTTCTTGTTCGTATTGTTTAACTTGTATCTACGTTTGTTTGTTTTTAATGTCTGTTTGTAATCTCTTCTATGCCGTTTGTTTATTGATATTTAGTAGATAATACTTTTAACTGATTTGATGTCGTTGAGCTGAATTAGTGTTAAGAAGGTAGGTAGGTACATTTCATCAACAAAAATCTTGTTGGAATTTTATTTTTTTAATAATAGCTATACTTGTTTTCATTACATCGTAGCATCGTATGTAGGTAATAATTGCTTAACTAACCTACATTTTATTGATTTAATCGTTCTTAGCTTGTTATACACTACGACTTCATCTTCGATATCGAGATTCACCCATAAATTAACCTCACTAAAAATCGGTCTCACGCCTTGGTTCGAAGTGATACATTACAGGCGGATAAAAATATTTTTCTAACGTAAGAACCTGTTGCTCTGATACTCTGCCCTAAGCTTGGCAGCGTGTTTTCGTTGGCCAAACCGCTCAGCTATCTTGCCACGATCAATTTCGTTCACTTCACTTGTGTGTGAGTGGACAAATTTTTGGGGAAATCGAGGACTCTTGACACAGTGTTCATGGTGACTTGTGGTTTTAATATTAGTGTATTTGGTAATGTGATTGAAGATGAATAAATTGGAGATTTGGTTAAGGTGCGAGTTGATGACATACCTGAAACAACACAAAAATAAGAGTTAGATAAAAATTAAGAGTGAATCACTGTCATGGAGTCTATAGAATCATATAATTATGAAAGTATTTCAAGATTATTTAGATCAAATAACTTTAGCAGCTAACAAATAATCGAATTAGATTAACACTTTAAATATTAAATTGTGAGTTTAGAAGCCATTTAAAAGTCCAGGCTCTTTAAGAATCAAGAGTAGGTAAACGCAGACGTTATTCAAAACGAAAACGCTTCGCTCTCAGAGATTCGAAACAACGAAATGTACTTACTAAGAGAAAGCGCTTTCAGAGCTACCAATTTTAAGGAGCAATTTAAAAGGTATGCCTAGTGAGGCTTTTTAGGTAGGTACTATTTTGCCTTATTACATGAAATAAATTAACATCCAGCGCGAAGGTATTTCAATGAGCGAAGTTGTTCTCATACATCACCGGCGAGTCACAACATTGCCCGGAGACTCCGCAAATTGCCGCTTCCACCGTTCCCATCCCGTTTCCGTTGCGATGCACTTCCTCTTTGAATTGGAAGGAATATGCGCCATCTCTTTCACTCTTGCGGTGGGACCGTGTGATGGAACGGAATACTTTGATGAGCGTAATAAAGAATAATAATTTTGTTCCGGTGAAATACTGAATTGGATTTGCTTTGTATACGTCCTCGTTTCTTATAAACTGTAGTGAGAGAGCTCCGGAGAGATTCTTTTGGATACAGACTATTTAGAATGGAAGGATGTAAAATTTTGCTTGTTCCGGACACAACATGACGTAGATATATTGATGTGACGCATAGAATTACGTTGTTAGCGTAATGGTTAGATGTAAGAGCTGAGTCATGATGCATCTGATAAAGAATTTATGATAACTGTAAAGTAAGCATATCAGCAGTCTAGCAAGTATTTGCTGGAGTGCTGGTATGCTTGTAAAAATATGCTTTAGTTTGTGTGTGATAGATAACCCACCCCAAGAGCAAACTGCAAAGTGTGTGTAAGACTCGTACATGGCGTATTTCTCAAAAATTACCAATTGCTACGTTATTTTCGCCAATCGATTTGTGTCAAACGAGTGTGGCAGGTAAAAATCGGTATGCTCGCGTCGCTAGGGGCGAGCCGTGCCGGCGGTAATCCTATCGCGTCGGGTGCCTCGCCATGCCACCGCAAACATTAAAAAAAGGGCGAAAATGACATTTCCAATTTTCTACTGTTGCTCCGGGGCAAATTCATTTTATTTGTAGGCTCGGATTTTGCCCGTCATGCGCGCGAGAATTGGTCCCTGCCACCTAGTTGGCAATATTTCATTCGCATCAAAGGAATTCTCACCCCAACGCCTAGTACCGAGACTTTATTAACGAATGATTCGAACTTCCTCCAAAAAGGAATTTCTTAAGAAAATTAAAGAATTTACCCCGCTTTTTGATTCCACTCCTTTTTTCTAGGCAAAATAAAATATAAATGAGACGAATAGGTTTTTTCTTTTGAAATTTTAATATTTCGCTTGGAATGCGAATGTTCCCTCCCTATAAAGTTTATTAAGAATTTATCCGGAACGTGTACTCTAAAAATGTCTGTAGACAGTTATTTGATAAAAATGGTCAGAGTAATTTGATTCGGCTCGTTAATAATTAATTAGTGAGCAAACTTTTTGTAACTGTCAAAATTTTTTGACGCCTTTGTTTAAAACTATTGCTGAGAAATTTTAAATTAAGTGAAACGAAATGAAATGGAGTGTTTACCGCTAAAGGAATTGTAGCTGGCTTTATAAAGTTCTTGACTTTATTTAAATTTTCTTTAGCTAAAATCAGTTCTCATTATGGCGGCTTGAACGAGTGAACAATAGTCTATAGATATAGTTCCTTTTCGTATATCTTTTGTTTGATATCCATGCGACTGCAATTTTTATAAAGTTCCTTTATAAAAACTGAGCGAGAATTTGAATGAACTCCAAAGAAAGAATGAGTAATGTTGAATACTGGAAAATGCTTAAGTATCAGCATAAATCATCTGTAACAAAGAAATCGAGTTGCAGGAAAAACTAAAAAGATCGTGCGAAATGGAATGCATAAGGTATTTACGGGTGTAAGAAAGATACCGGTATTACTCTTAAATGTACTGGTACTTAAGGATCAAGAAAGAGGTTTTTATTATGAGAAATGCTTTCCAGACGAACTCATCCGTCGTAAATAATTTCAAATGACATTCTAATGCGTCACCTAACTTAACATCTATCATCAATCTTTTAACATGTAAAAGTTACATTATTATAATGAGGATTTCTTTTGCTTAGCAATGATAGAAGGAAATAATTTTAATGCTAATATTCAGACCAATTAGATTATTTCTGAAGTGATATCAATGTGGCAGGAATATCATATTCGAAAGAAAATGTTTTCCTTATGTTAAGGCACACAATATACAACAAAAAACTGAAAAAAAAAGTAATTTGCGTTAAATAAAAATTAAGAAACAGATCTGATCTACATAATCTGTTTTATTCCGAAGAACATGCATAGAACTAAACCCTGCACCATCTACATGTTTGTCTCACCTAAACAATCTGCCCACAAACAACATTTACCACCCCCAGAAAATGAATGACGTAGCGTGTCACACGGATAGATTCATGTAAAATTCATGGCAATGCCGTCTTCGCCCCGCCGTGGTTCTCCAAGCGCGAATTTGCTATAAAATTACTTACAATCTAATCATGTTGACGCCTCGTTGGATTAGTGGCTTCGAAGTCTTGGCTTCCATTCATTGGAAGGAACATCCCGAGGTTTTCTTACTGATAAATCTAAAGAAAGATAGTGGTTGATTGCTGATGCAGTTGGATTTTTTTTTGAGTTTATTTAAGCTACTACACTACTATAATACTGTACGAGAATACTGTATGGTACAAAATGTTTCTACAACCGTAGATAGCAGTCCACAACATTAATTTGTTAATGAAGAGATAACATAGACAGAGGTCGAAATAGGTTCGGGACAAGCTAGCTTCAGATAATTCACAGTTATTTTATAAAACAGCAGTGGTGGCCCAGTGGCAACGACCGCGACCAACGAGTTGTAGGTCGTAGGTTCGAACCCTGACGGGCGCTTTAATTTGTGTAAATTATTTCATCACCACTGCTCTCAAAACGGTGCAGAAAAACATCGTGACGAAACAGGCATGTCCTAGAACCAAAAAATCGAAGACATGTGACATCTACCAACCCGCACTGGGCCCACGTGGTAGATTACAGCCCACTCCTCTCACAGAGAGGAAGCCTGTGTCCCAGCAGTGGGAAGTTGATTATGTTTAAACAAAAAACCCAATTTAATACTGCTTGGAAACGATTACCTACTTTTTATATTTCATACACTTATAATGAATTGTGACTATTTTAGGTTTGTTTATCTGGGTGTCGTTATACGTGGATATCTACCCACATAGGTCACTCGTATTAATTACACCCACCTCTTCCTTAGTATTTCTTATTTCACAATATACTGTTACTACCCGACAACTTTTATATTTATAGAAATAAGTCTTGTGTTACGAAGCAGGAATTTGGCCGAATAAAATTCTTTACTACTTTTAACACAAAGGTATATTTTTGAACAGAGTCACATTCTTAGCAAAGTATTGTCCAAACCTAACTGTCAGAATTATGTTCTACCCTATTTATACTTTTACAATTTTAGTCAAAATACAACCAAGTAATTATTGGAAGTTGTATATAATATTAAATTAACTATTTAAACGTAAAGGTAAAGTAATCAAATCAACTAAAAAGCATTTATTTTTATGAATTCTAACATGATACATAACAGTCCCTGCAAGATACGTCATACCCGGCGGATGCCTACTTGACCAGCACCCGTTAACACTTGATAACCTTCAATAGGTGATTTAACAGTTGCATTGAACTGTTTCATTTCTTTTCAATTTCCACATTTGTTAATTTAACAACACACTTATGAATGAATTTTTACTTCGCAGTAAGCATGTTTATGAAACGAAACTACGAGTATAACAGGCTAATAATAATTATAACAACCCCATCGCCGTATCTCTACGTTGACGTCGTGATGGGGCTTGCGCGCTCCGAACTCTAGGTCTGTGCCGGTGGAGGTTTCTTTGCCGGAACAGGTCTAGGATGAGGAGCCAGACCAAGAGAGATACAGAAACCCGCAGGGCAGCATGTGGCGAGCTGCTGGGCAGTAGCGACCCCACGTACCCTATCTCCCGGGAGAAGTCATGTTCCTCATCTCTGGCTTGCCTTTATTGGCCGGCTGGAGTGAACACTGACGAGAACTGACCTCCCACCTCATTCTTGCCTTTATTGGCTGGCTTGAGTAGAGATTCGCAAGAGCAAACGTGCTCGGAGGAAGGAAGTAGTCCAGTAAGATGCTGGTAGGGATCTTGACCGTACTTCCGGGATTGTCCTGATAGCCGTGGAATACCTCTCCACTCTTAAGCACCTCAAGACATGTTGCCCCCTTGTCGCTACGACACTATGTGCTAGCGACCGTTTCCGGGGGCCCATTGTTGAGTGTGCAAGTCACCCCCTGCCATTTTATCCGTGTATTGTATTTATCAAACATTGGTCAGGCAGGGGCCATAGTCCTTCCATAGTTTTAGATAACCAGTCCACTTTAGCCATCCAAACCCATAGCCCAATATTTTTTTTGTCTCCATATCCTGCAATAGTCCTACACCAACCGTGAGTTGTCCTTGGGTGCACTTGCATAGTACGCACAAGGATAATCGTCGGTTGGTGCCTCATTTCCATTGAAAGCGTCTAACGGGCCTCTGCGAGTTGGCTTCGGCCCCTCATATGCCTTTCAAAGGTCCGGGACCCTAGGGTCCCGAGAAATATTAAAAAAAAAAAAAAAATTATAACAAAACACGCATGAAAATAAATAAATGAAAAAGACTTAAAACAAGACAAATGGACACGCTGTCCGTTTCTCACGTTCGAACAATGTTCTCGATTACAAACATCGACATTGTGACGAAACCCAACGAACTGTGGCCGCTTATGTTCACCAAGTTTTTAATACCCACAGAATAATTCTATTCACATTTCTATCTCAGTTGTTTGCATGAATACGGCGAACGTATTAAAAACATACTTTGAGTTTACGAAACAAGTCGTGATGGGAGACGGGAACTGGGCCAAACTCGCAGAATAGTTGTATGAGATCCTAAAATTAAGATCGAGTTACAGCACTAGCGAGACTGTAGCTTGTAAAGGTATACTCGCTTTTAGGCAGTAATGAGTAAACAATTTTGTGAAAAAGGAAATGTTACACAAAATGGATACTGACAAGTAAAAGATTTTTTACCATGTGTGATACGATAGTGTGTGTGCAGACTATGAATCGGCTATTCAAGTACTAAGCGTTCTGCTACATATATTTAGCTTAGATTAAATATGTTGATACCACACGGATCAGTAAAATATAGAAGACTGCTCAGTTTCCAAGAAAAGGACGTAACAATATGTAAAAAATCCAACACAAAAGATCAACTTCATTTGATGCGGTACAATTGTTATGCAAAAACACAGTGTTTCAATATGAACATAATACGATATATTTTATCATTGTGTATCGTTGAAAAATGAATCACGTGCTCCGAAATCGCCTTACAGTTCAACTCGTATGAAAGCACAAATTAAACTCTGTACCCGTATCAATGAATAAAACCCATGTTTTCTATGGGATCCCCAACGTTTCGTACAACAACGGCTGCTGGATTATTTTCGATACCAATTTCGAGGTGCGTACTGAATGGAATTTGTACCTTTTATGTAGGTTTGAATTCGATATAATAATGTTTAATATTTCCATACACGAACGTACAGTGAAATTCTGACAGTAGTCGGATACAAAAATATTACTCGGAATCCGATATAACATTGTATCTGTAAAACAATAGCAGGCTCGGGCAGTGATATTTTTGATGTACATCTCATATTTGGGAATATCGAATATTTTGTAAAGCTGGTGTGAATGTATGGAAGGCCCCTTTGATTTAACCTTTCATAAATATGTGTGCGTTCATGGAGCAGTACCTTTGAGTATTGCACTATTATGTGAGTTTGCGAGGCCAGTTATTGTTCAAAACTACATCATTATCTATAGTTGAACTGTTGTTGACTGGAGTATGATGCGCGACCGTAGCAAGTGTGTATTTACAGAATTATAATATTAGAATCAGTAATAAAATTCCGTAAGTTACTATAATTCTGAAATATTAAGATTTCATGAAATAGTCATTCAATAGAATTACTTGGTCTTAGAGAGTTGTATATATGACTTTAATGATTGTGGTTCTGTACATATTTGTTGCGGTCGCGAGTCATATTTTGGTCGGTATGCAGCCTGATACTGACCTGCAGGTTGCGGGAAGCGTAGGAGAATTTGAGTTTTGCGGACTGCCCTGGCGCTTTCACCTTAAGATATTGTTAGTTTTAATGTTCTTTTTATTGTTGTATTTCCTGTGCGTGTCCCAAATAAAATATTTTTCTTTCTTTCTTTCTTTCTTTCTTTCAACTGGGCACATATCGTGATTAATATAACTAAATATTGTTGACATTTGTATACAACCATGTTCCAAGCTTGGCGATAAATTCGATTCCAAGATTCAATTTCCGATTTAATTCTAAAAAAAAATCAGTTTAAAAATACCATCAAACCGAATCGTAAACTCAAATTATTTTCAGATGACCACACCACGGAGCAAATCGTGGACCACACTACCCATTTTTTTCATAACACCTGGTTTTTGTAAGTAGGCAACCCTAAAACAATATTGTTACAATTCCAACAAAGATCCAACGGTTGATTGGATCCGGTAGGGTTGTCTAAATCAACCACCCGCCCGAGGTGTCTTGCACCTCACCAGTTGAGAAATTAGATTTGCATTCACGTAGTTACAATTAGCTGACGGAATACTGGCCGCCGAAGACATCCTAATATATAATTCAGATAGTAAAGTGATTGGTTTCCAAAACGTTGTTTAGAGGGCTGGTCGGATCAGGCTCGGTTTCCTGAACTATGAGTTTTGAATATATTATTATTTAGGAATTGGAAGTGAAAGGTGCTCGTGAATTGTTAAGGAATGTTGATGTTCATATCTGATTGTGCCTTTAGGGCGTGATTAGGATCTGCCGGAAATTTCAAAATATAGACGGATTTAATCACTTACTACAGTATTATTAAGCTCTTCAGTGAAGTATTGGGTTTCAATCTTGAGCTCAAAACTATCAAGAAATTCAAACTCATTTCTGAAAAACGCCATTACGACTCTTTCAAAATCAACATCGCCCAAATCTTCCATGCCATCGATATTTTTCTCTCTGTTCATCGTGATACATGTGGATATGTACTACTCGGCTGCCGGATGCCCTTGTCTAACATTATACGCTAATTAATTGGTAATCCTACATACAAAGCAAATCAATTAAGGCCCAATAATTACAATCTACAGTATTGAAGGCCTCCATGTACGCACTATATATGTTTACGGCAGTATTAGTAACAGGGGTGTTTTACGATGTCTGAATAGATATAGTTATACGGATTAGATGTTACATAAGGGTCTATAGGCGTGTAGTACTTTTAGGTACTTCCTTAATTAATACAATGTATGTTTATCATTATAATGTAGTATTTTTTATTGCTTTTTGTTTTATGTATTGCACTTTTTTAACCTTTTGACACTATGATTTTGAGAAAGATATGACACTTTGTATGAGTATACAAAGTGACATATCATTCAAAGAATCATTTAATTTGTTCACTTAAGAGCGTTGTCACATTTTGCACCTCTCTCGCTCACACAGAACCAAATTTTTAAGAATGTTAAATGAAAAAATCCTTTTATGAAAAATGTAATCAATGGGCGGTCTACAAAATAATATTAATTTAATAGGTAGTTATCAAAAAACACATTTCTATTGTGTTATCTAATAAACATATGTAATTAAGTATTATGATCTGTTTTTGAGATGATGTAAATAAATGCCGCAATAAAAATGTGTTTTTAAAAATTACCTATTAAATTAATATTATTTTGTAGACCGCCCATTGAATACATTTTTCAAAAATGCATCTTTTCATTTAACATTATTAAAAATTGGGTCCCGTGTGAGCGAGAGCGATGTAAAATGTGACAACCCTCTTAATTGAAAATATGATTTAAGAGGTTAAGGTTTTGGAGGTTTTGGTACTGTACTAAATTCTCAAAAAAAATTAAGACTTTTTAACTGCAATTCGTTCGCATTCTTAAATTTTTCGACCTTCTGACCTCGTCACCAAGTTCCATTCAGTGCGTTCGAACTAAACCGCCGTAATTTGCACTTCGCTTAAAGGTCAGACGTAATTGCCAATTAATTACAAGTCGTCTTGTCCTATGCGTAGTGTTTCGTAGTTTGTAATAATGAAGCAGTCATCCACGTGATAATTGACGTAGTTAGCGCTTGCAGCGCTTAATTACATGTCAGTTGGATTATGTAATTATTGTGTAGACTTTCTCGTACGCACGGTAAGTGGGGGCCCGGTGTCGTGTGTAGCCATACTAGCTGATAATTGGAAGTTCAGAAGTTGTTTGATATGATTAGAATAATTAGTTCTGTTGCAGTTTAGTTATGTATTATCAAGACTAAACGTGATTTAAATGGAGTCTTGCTAACGTTTATGTTTAGTTTTATTTTTAATGAGGTTGTAAATAATCAGTACCTACATGCTTTTAATTTCGAGAAACTCATGGAAATAGTATCATATCACTGTCTTATCATCATGATCATCATTATCGTACATAACCCTTCTTCCCAATACAAACATCTGCATTATTTACACATTTGCAGTCACAAAAATGTAAAATGAACTCAAGATCAGTTCCCTAACTCCAGTTCAGTCGCATTTCTCGAAGCGGGGCTTGTACTAAATTTATGTACATATACTAAGATACCCCTAAGATACCGTATAAAATTGTAGGTCAAGACACGCAAATAAATACAGAGAGTGGATGTAAGAAGGATTTGTATAATGTTGAGCAAGGGTCAAAAGACAAGCCGAATCGGGTCACAAGCTTTGACTTGAGAGGCCGCGATGAAAGGTTTTACATACATTTAAACTCTGTAAAGTAAATGTCAATTTGTTTGAAGATTTTATGTTTATTTTGGTGGTTTTAAATTTGTGGTTTGAGGTGCATTTGAATCTAAAGCTAAGGTTTAGTAAACGTGTATGTTTTGACTGGATAACAAATAATAATGTCACATTGTATTGTATTGCCAGATTTGAATCTAATAAATTCATAACAATGTAAGCGTGGGTAGAACCAGCACCCTAATTGCGTAACACACTAACAATCACAATCTGAATGATATTTAAGCATATTGCTAATCCGTTGCTTCATATGTGCGCAAAATGTGTCTGCTCTCTAACGTAAATAACGCAATGAATGTTGTTGAACTGTCAAAATGAAACCGATTCCTACTGTAAGTGTGTTACGCAATTGCCTACGGATGCACCAAATAAATAATGAAGTAAACGACAAAAAAGGCTTCGTAAAGACGAAAAAGTGAACGGCAGTAGACGTTGGGAACAAAAATACGCTAATGTAAGGCGTATTATCATGAATAATAAAAAAAGTACAGTCGAGTATCATAAAGTGATGTTTTAGACGTAAAGGGGGGAAAAATGCCCCCGGGGGCATAGGGTGCGTACTCGCGAAGATTCTGTTGGCAGAATTTTATCTAGATGTACCAAGTTTACAATCTTGACAATGTCGGGAATCTGCGATACAACGTACTAACAATGTAATTATGTATACAAGTTTCTTTTTGTGTCAGGAGGATCTGTGGATAAAATAAATCATGTTTTGTATTTTTTTCGAACAATGACAAAATCATCTATCTATATAAATCATTTATTTAGTATTAATTGTTCAACTTTTATATCGAAACTTGAGGAAAATAACAAATATAGAATTGTTATTTTAGCCAACAAACATTTACAGGTTAGTAACAAGAAATTACTGTTTTAATTGTTTGAATTTGACATTATTATAAATAAGTCTTAATTCACTTTTAAGTTCCTCACTCTAGTTCAAGCCATGATGTCTTTACAGAAACATTGATTCGAGTTGTATTCTTCTTGTTCTTAGCGTGTTGATGGCATTCTAAAAAGACTCGGCCCAGAATTGGGCTACGAGTTTGGCGCCATCACTAGCGTCCATCAGTTCCTGTAACGTGCAGCTGACAGGACACGCAGGACATGATATTAAGTGTCTCATCGTCTGTGGAACAGCACCACATTCACACTCTAAGGCGGAGTCTTCAGTGAATCTCCACCTGAACAGGTTTTCCCTGCTTCGGCCGACCTAGGTCCGGAGTCTATTTAAAGACTTCCAGGTTACCCAAGACAACTCATGTCCAGGCGGGAGATCTTCAGCAGGTGGAACAAATGGTTTGGGTAAGGAAGCACTGTCTCGCCACAGCTGCAGTCTTTCTTTTGATCGTTCGCCAGTGAGTGGAACGACACACTTTACAAAACTGTCGAGTTGTATTTATCTGTACAAATATTGACAATATTTTAAAGCGTATCCAGAAATTTTAAGTTCCTCACCCGTATCCGTCTCTCAAGGGCCGTAAGTAAATTCAATCTGTAGGCCGCACTCCCAAATCACCTGAACACTCCACAGCGCGTATTAGGCTCGCGTATAAATCTAATTTGGATATATTTTCTTACATTTCAAAAGTTTCCACGTTGGAAATGGAAAGAAGATGGAGTGCGTCAGCGCCTTGTCATCGCGAAAAGTTGGGAGTATTATGTGAAACAAATGGGTTTGCTTTGGTTTATGTTGTCTAAAGATTTTTTCCTGGCGACGTATTGGTCGTTCTTTTTTGGAATAAGCAAAATTTATTAATACAATCCTACATCATTCAAATAATGCAAGGGGTCACTACGATAATTGTATGTCTTTACCTTATTCAACATGTATATGTAAATAGGTATAATATCAATTTGAAATTGTGTCTATTTTTCGACGCGTATATTTTTAATTTTTTTTTTTTATGTATGACCACCCATAACTTTTTGCTATCCATGCTACTGACTGATTTAGCCAGTATTGTACTAATCATCTCCAATTATCGTAATAACTAATCACTGGTGTGTAATATGATGCGATGCATGAAACCAAGAATGATGCAAACGCAATTAAAGTAATTAGTCCTGTTGTTTGGTCTGCAGAGCAACTGGCGGGAAACCTAAAACCTTGTCGGTATGGTTTCCGATATCTGGCATTTAGTGTTCTGACTCGCTTTGTATACAATTATATGCATCATTTACCACTATACTATCTGTATCCGAAGTTGAACACAAGATTAATATTTGCTAGTAGAACCAAACTGTCAATATAAATCCAATTTTATTCTCGACTGCCTTGTTGGTTGTGGTCGCAAACGCTACTGCCGAGCATGAGGTCCTAGGTTCAATTTCCAGGTCTGGCAAAGTGTTATTTTTTTAGTTTTAGTTTTAACACTTTAGCAGCACGGAGTCTGTATTTGTCCCCGGTTGTTGGCAATAGGCTTGCCCTATTACATGGGACTTAAACATAATTGGCAAAATGTGGGTGTTCATGTCTGCCACCTCTACGGGGTAACAAGGCGTGATGTTATGTTATGTGTAGCTAGTAGAACCAAACTGTCAGTGTTAATATTATTTTATTCTTTATATCGTTCGGTAAAAAAAACATTACAAAAATCTTATTACTTAAATACGCGGGCTACCTATATAAGAATATTAACGTTATACGTGCCAACTCATGAATTTAGGATTATTTTTGCCCCATGGGAAGATGGCGTGAGTTTATGTATGTATGTATCATAGGTATTTGTCAAGTTAATTAATTAAACTATTTTGCCTCCATTATGAGCCATCCTAAAACTAAAGCGAACGCCAAAATCCCCATTAACCATCGATTTTTGCCGGAAGCCTGGCATCGTAATATGCTGCTCATATGTAGCTACAATACATCTTGCTTTGTCCCATTCAATGTGTAGACGACGAAACGAGGCTGGCATACTGATGTGTTACTTTTAAAATTTATTGCTGCAACCCCTTACTTGGGGTTGTGGTGGTGTCGATAGAAATTTTGTATTTAGAGAATGTTATGAGATTAATTAGTTATGATTTATGGAGCAGCACCAATAATTAATGCATCTTTTTTAAAGAAAAATCTCACATAAATCAATTTTCTGGTCTAATTACATAGGTACTTATAGAGTGATCAGGTTCAAATCAAAGGTTTTTTTTTTAAACAAAAATGTCCTTTATTGTCTTATTTGTATTGAAGTGGCAAGATAGTTCTAAATGTCAAACTACCTAAAGACTCAAATGTGCTTAGTAAAAAACATTTTATATTTTATAAATCGAAAATTCATAATAGAACTTGGCCATTTTTCATCGACTATCGACAAAGATATCGCATCAATACAAACACTATCCAACGTCGACGGTGAATAAGAAGTAATGAGTTTTCTTTTACATCGCACCTGACTTCTGGCCTCGCAGACGCCTGGCAGACTCCGCTAAACAGGATTAAAACCTTTTTTATTTTTACTATTGCTTTACCTCTATTTACCCTTATGTAGCTTTGAACTCCCTTCAAATGATTTTATTTATTTGTATCTTATTTTTATTTTGTTTAATTAAGTTTAAAACTATAACATTTATTATTAAGCTTGATCAATATTTTTAAATTCAGTTTTGCTTTTTTATTTTTTGTGAGACGAAATTGGAGTACCGAATACTTACAATGAACAACAAATTAAAATAAGTACTTACATACATTTTGCCTTTTTCTTTTTTATGAGCCAGCCAATAGTATTTCTTGTTCTATTTTGAAATCTAAAGTTATAAATGTATCTAGTTAAAACTATATTGTAATGATAAATGATTTTATTTCTGTAAGTAGGTTTATACAAACACTTTTACACGTCAAACATTTTTTTTTAAATTTGATGAGGCCGGCGTTTCCTATCATGACTACTCAGAGAAGAAAGGCCGAAACAAACTCAGAGGTCACAGTCTCTTTTAAAGTAAAGAGTTGTTTGTGGTAAAGAGATTAAAACGGAAAACTTCTAAAGACTTGATTCAACAGCTATAACTTGAGCTAAACACAATTTTTATGTACAGACGATGTGTCACTAGAGTTGCAGTCGCAAGCTGGTTCAATACTCCCATACGTTACCTACTTAGTGTTGATAATTTAAAAATTCTCCGAGTTATCCCGACTAAACGCAACCAACGCCGTCGCGTGTGCTGTCCTACAGGGTGTGAACAACGAGATACTAGCGATTTACAAACGGACAATCCTGCTATAAGTGGGGTCTATGATGTGAATGATTTTAGTACCAGGTAATATAATGAAGATAATAAATTCGTTGTTCGAAGTTTGGCGCTAATTCCTTCGGCACATGTGGCTTGTCTGGTACTTCATTAACAGCATAACTATTTATCTAAATGTCTATTAACTGCTCCCAAATTACTTTTCTTTAACTTATTTCCATGTCTTTTCATTATTTTACATTGTCTTTTAAAATTATTCTTTTATATTTTGTGAATGTGAGAACATTGTAGGCTTAATAGACTGTAGATTTGTAGACTATTTTCTTTTTTGTTAAGTACCGGGTAATTGTTGACAGGCCTACACTGTCCTGCCATACTTAATAACAATGTAATTTGAAAACATTGTAAAACCAATTATTTTTAAAAGAGTTACCGTGGAGTTTCTTGCCGGTTCTTCTCCATAGGAAACGACCAATTGGAACCGTACACCTAGCTTCTGAAGTTTCATAAGTGCCCATGTAGGCTTATGTGGAATAAAATATTTTGAATTTTGAAATTTAAAGCTAAATAAAATCATTGGTTTAAGTGATCGTTCTCAGAATTTTCATAAAATAGAAAAAAGTCTACATATTTGTTAAAGAATGTATTACTTATTTAAAACTAAATATTATTCCACGAAACAACAAATTAAATACAAAGAAACAAAATGAATCAGAATTCATATAATCCCCTCTACAATGAAACTTTATTGAGGGGTTAATCCAAAGCCATATCGTTTGTAACTTGCACTCGCCAGTCGCATAGTGTCGCAGCTACGCCGCGGCGACACCGCACCGACAACATGCCATTTGTAAACTATTTGTATGCGGGCGAGTGTGCCGCCCTCACTTTTCTTACTTCCCAGTGACGAGCGACCGGCTACGCTACTATCTTAGCGCGCTTTCCAACTACAACAACTCACAAATTTAGTGTTAACTTCCCCAACACGGTGTCTTCATACAGTTCCGAAGTACGAACACGGTGTCTCTAAACTTGGATGTTGGAAAACCTTAGTTTATTCAGTCACATTGGTATTTATGTGCCGTTCGAATATCGCGTGCATGCTCGCTGAATTAAATTTTGTTCGTGCGATGTTCTCGCTTGTGCGCTTGATACGTTGATTGAAAGGTATTTACGTACGTGAGCGTTGCTTTGCAATGATCTATTTGTCTGCTGATCCTGAATTTTCGGTGGGAATTGATTTGTTGGAAATTCTGTGCAGATAAATTATATTACTACTATTGCTTGCTGCATTGGGATTGATATTTGAATTTCTAGAATCTATTTCGAGTTTAACGTTGATTGCGTCATGGAGTTAATCCATGCAAACATTGTTTAACAATGTGAAATATAGGCAGAAATACAGCTTACTGGAAATGAGAGTTTGTATTTGTTGCATTGTTTGAAATAATAAGTAGTAGCAAGAAATGTTACTAAAATTAACACAAACTAACTATGAGAATGTCATGCAAGTAACCATTTATTTGTATGTACAATGATATGGCACATATACATAGCAGTAACGCTAAAGTTATCTGAGAAATTGGCAACGGTCCGTCATGTGATGAAGAACCACAGTAATACAAAACCGTTGCAACGTTAGATGCATTTTTATAGTTCAAGCAATAAACCGGAGCGGGTGAGACGAAAACGACAAGAGTGCACTTAAGTTGCTCATAAACGGTATATCATATCCTACCGAACAATGTTATTTATTTTGCAGTATTGCTGAACATCATCTGATTTGAATAGATACGATCGAAGCTCTAAGACGTTTTGCACTTATGTATTCAATTTTTCCAATGAAATTAGTCATGCTGCAGATATCGGGGAAGTTGTAGTAGAATAAGTTTACAATGTAGAAATAAAATATGAGTAGCTTGTAGTTTGATAGCGCACGATTGCTTTAGTATATTCTCCTTTTACTGATGCAGCACATAAACTCAGGTTTGAAGATGTAAATGTAAAGAGCAACAAAACTGTGAGATAGTAAGAGACCAACGTAGATAACTTATTTTATTATTGTTATAAGTTCATAGAACAAGAAATTATTTTCAGTATATTCTTTCCTATTTTTGTAAGTTTTGAATAATTCCAACAAATTCATTGGAACTGATTTTAACCGGGTCACAGCGAGCAAACATCGGATCTTTCAGTTTCTATATTATATTTTTTATTATACAAATAAAATTTTACTATCCTGTTTGTCATGTGATACGCAGTTTTACATACTTTAACGAGTGTATCCGAGATGTCATGGCATCAGAACCGAAGGATTTGTTTGAAACAATAACTAATGACACTTCTTCACTTTAATATAAACTTTGCCTTCCGTAGCTTTGAAAATATTAGCGCCATGTTCTTCATTGTCATCAACTTTACTCACAACTAAATCTAAATATCCAAATAGCTTTCATTCTAAGCTTTTATTCCTTTTACTGTTTTTATCTTCTTTTACAGTTTTAGATTCTAGCTTTCAGCTACCATTGCATCTCTGGCTTCGCATACATGGGTTCAAATTCTGCAAATGCACTTTTCGGGGCGCATTTGTACCGTTTCAATACATTTAAGACCGTACTATAAAATCAAACTGTACTGGAGGTTTGAACTTAGATGATAATAAAATGGGTAAAGATACAAAAAGATACAAAAAGAAATCGTCACTAACGAGAACTAGACTATCGATAATAAGAAAGGTAATGGTGTACTCTCATAATTGTAGGGTTTTTAATTTTTAGGGTTCCATTCGTCCGAATGAAAAAACGGAACTCGTGTGTCTGTCTGTCTGTCCGTCTGTCACAGCCAATTTGCTTCGAATCTAATGGACCGATCAAGTTGAAATTTGGTACACATATGACTTTCTGTGACCCAAACGTGACGTGACCATGGACGTGTAACGTAACTGAATTTTATTAATTTTGAATATGGGAGTCACTTTTGGGAAGCAAATAATTTTTATCCTTACATTTTGCAAATTGTACCATGTGACATATCAAATGAAAGGTCTCATCGCTAGGGTCTCATTTTTTATATAATTTTAAAATAAATAGTTTAAAACGTAACGTAATAAACCTCAAGCGGCGAAAGTATCGGAAATTATATTTTCGAGCCGATTGGGGTTGAAACCCTCGGGCCGTGGGGTCCGAGCGCTTATGGTTTGTTTAACGAAATCTCCAAACGGCTAGTTGACACTTCTCGTGACCCAAGGGCCGGCTTCTACCTTGGCCAGAGGCTTAGCATTGCCATAAAACGAGGCAATGCCGCCAGTCTCTTGGGTACATTACCAGTCGACAGCGATGCGGAGGAATTTTTCGACGCCATATTTTAATTTGTGAATACTTTTAGTTAAGTTAGGGATATCATTTTGTTATTTTATTAATTAATTAGGTATAAGTTGTTATTTATGTACATTCCGTTTTAATTCTGAATAAACCTTTTTCATAAAAAAAAATAGTTTTAGAGGTATTTAAAAAAATAGATGAAAATTTATAATCCCCCCCCCCCCCTATCTCCGAAACTAATGAGGATAATTTTTTTTAATAAAAAAAAAACAGAAAATAGTTCTATAGTCATAGTATGTAGATTACAGGACAACCTATAAGAAGTCTATGGTCTTAAAATAGCATGGTAAGTCAGCCTATAATGTTCTCACTGCTGAGACACAGGCCTTCTCTCTATGAGAGTGAGTGGGCCGTAATCCACCACGAGGGCCCAGTGCGGGTTGGTAGATGTCGCACCGTATTGTGCGTACAAACTTACATTTACAGTTGGAATGTATGAGAGAATATATTTTTCAACTACAATCTTAAGTTTCCTGTTGGCATGAAGTCATCCCAACTACGGAACCCTTCATTGTGCGTGTTTCGACATGCACTTGGCCAAAATACTAATCATCTACTTGCACAATATAATATATTTTTTTATTATAAGCTTTTTCTTCATCTACATTAATGTATAAATCAATCTGGCTAGCCTTTTCCCAACTATATTGGGGTCGGCTTCTAGTTTAACCGAATGCAGCTGAATACCTTTTTTACATGGAGTGACTGCCTATCTGAGCTCCACAACCTTAGGTAAGTTACTGGGAAACACGATGTCCCTGGGTAAGACTTGGTTCTCAGACTTTTGGGCTTCTGACTAACGGTAACGACAGTTAAAACTCCATGAATGACAGCCGGGACCAACGGCTTATCGTGCTTTCCGAAGCACGAAGGGGTCTTGATATGTAATGGATGGTCACCCATCCACGAACACACCGCAGCAAGCGTAGCTTTACCTTGGATCGACCCTTGCGGCTGTTATTATTTAGCCAAGAGCCCCTCTGTATTATGTTTAATTTAACTGCTAATATGTTTATTGATATACAATACATAATTAATCAATCATACAACCACCACAACATGATTACAGAATTTAATATCGAATTATGAAAGCTCATTTCAATTAAATTCAATTATGATAGAATTCGAATAATTTTTAGTGGGAGGGTTCGAAATGTATTAAATGTGAAACTGACCAATGTTTATAATGACATTGGCGGCATTCCAACTGACATTATTATTGTATGGTTTTTATGTATTGTGAGTTGTGTTATAGGTACAGGTTGTCCACGTCCAAAGGTTCCATCGGATATTTTCGGAAAAACCGAACTTTGCCGAATTAATTGAGTGGGTCCTTGTTTTTTTTTTTCTCTCAGCTTTAATCATAGTTTGCCAGTTTGAGTAAATTATGCGGCCTACCCAAATGTCCTTTCTTTGGTATTGTTCGTCGAATCGTTGAGCTCCTTAACTTTTATGGTGAGCTGTACGATTACTGACAGATGCTTGCACTGACTGGACAGGTCCACTCAATCTGTGTGGTTCAAAAGACCATTTCAGACACCAACCTACATGGTCTTCACATGATCTGACCAAAATTATGTCTGGACTTTAAAAGAGACTGTGATCTCTGAGTTTGTTTCGGCCTTTCTTCTCAGAGTAGTCAGATAGGAAATGCCGGCCTCATCTAGTTTAAAAAAAAAATGTTTGACGTGTAAAAGTGTTTGTATAAACCTACTTACAGAAATAAAATCATTTATCATTTAAATGTGACTGGTCCAATAAGGGAGCGACGGAATTAGTCAAAGTCAAAAAAGTCGAAGTTAGTGCGTCATCTATAATAATTTAGGTGGGAATATAAATCAATTTTTATTGGTCGATAGTCACATTTTATTGAACCCTTGAGCGTTGTCAAACTTAGTTAGGGGGATTATAGGAATGAGTGTTTTTAGTTTGGCTGTATTGTTATTGTGGGGGGTGGCCGAAACATGGTCTAGAAAGGGTACTTTTAATCGTTATTGAAATTATAACTTGTGTGTGTTCTTATTTGGTATTCGATTGATTGACTGAAAATTTTCTCAGCCGCCATCTTGGATATTCATTTGACCACATTCACACTTTCTCTCTCTGCCGAGAGAGAGGAATTTTGAAAGAAGAAAGTCTCATGGACCCGAGATACAATTATGAACGCTTTTTCGTTAATCACGATTTCTGCTAGTACTCCTACCGCAAGCCACGTTAAAGAACTTCGTTCTTTCGTTATCGCTGGTACATATCGACGGCAGCTAAGTAGAAAGAGTCAACTGCACATTTTATGAAATTCACTTTTTTACATAATTCGACTTGAAAAAAATTTGTTTCATGCATTTTGACTAGTTATACCTACACTGATGTTCATCAATGTAGGTAACAGGTGATTTTTTAGCGATTTCAGGTTTGGTCCCCTAGAAAAAGTTGTTCATAATGGTGAATGCCCTTAAGAGATTTCTCATATGAATAGTACCATTAGTCCGTATATACATCGGACAATCTGTTACATAGCCGTTTTAACGTCAGTTTTTTTTTTAATTGCGTTATTTTAGTGCATCAACTATAATAAGTCATGTCGGAGTTTGAAATAATGGTTAATTTATATTTAAAGCAATAAACAATGTAAAATACAAAAGCATAGTAATAACTGTCTTAATATTAAAAATTTAATAAGGTTAAGAGCGCACTGACCGTTTGCCTCTGTCTCTGTCTTTTTCTTTACGTGTAAAGAGTAACCACACTTTTTCAATGTTTCTCGTTGTTATTTTCATCATATTGCTCTTAAATAAAATTAAAAACTATCGTGTATAGCGCTTCAGACATTTACGAACGTTATTTTAGTAAATGAATCATAATATAAAATTATTTATTTATATGATATTAAAAAGATTCCCTAGAAATGGAGGAAAAAATTACTCGAAAAGAGGTAATTTTGCGAATATATTCTATCGAGCCAACTTTATCAAATCGTGTTGCCATCGTGTATACTGCCTAGTATATATCCCCAATAATACTAATGTAACATAACATCGCGCCTTGTTTCCCCGAAGGGTTAGGCAGAGGTGTACCTATTATAGTACACCCACATTTCGCCAGTTATGTTTAAGTCCCATGTAATAGGTGGCGAGCCTATTGCCATCTACCGGGCACAAATCCAGACTCCGGGCTGCTACTGAGAAATTCCAAATAGAAAAAACTCAATAACACTTTGTCCGACCTGGGAATCGAACCCAGGACCTCAAGCTCAGCAGTAGCGCTTGCGACCACTAGACCAACGAGTCAGTCTAATACTAATATATTTCCCTAGATTTCAATTTATTTTTTTTACTACTTCAAACAAGGGTTATAAAAATGTGTTTGTGTGTTTATAAGGCTCGGTGCGCCGTTCAGCAATTAAGAAGTCCCGCGTAGAAGCGGATATTATGGCAGTTGACTAATGCCGCTTTGTCCACGCTGTGGCACTTATGGTGATTATTTTGTGAGAAACTAATTTCACAATTGATATATCGACGATTGATAGGTAATAGGACATAAGCGACATTTTGGTCGAAAATGAGTTGTGAATGCCATCCTAAAAAGCGGAAATTTGTATGTAGGATGATGGCATTCATAACTCATTTTCGACCAAAATGTCACTTATGGCCCTATTACCTTTCAACCGTCTAACAGACGCTGTTTTTTTTTGGGCATTCTCCTTTCGAATAGCTTTTATTGTACACTCCATCGGCTGCGACACTTCTGGTCGACTCTCGTACATAACAAATTTAATGTTTTCATGGCCTACAGATTAGTTTTCTGAAAAAAATGCGTTTGTTAGCACCGATCTCACACACACACACACAACTGTGTATCACCTGCAAACGAACCCAAGGTACAGGAAAACAATTCATGAAAATTGTAATGTTTTTTTTTTAATTTTGTTCTTTGTCAAAATAATATTCTACTGTGATAAATAATGCACACTAAAATTCAGAGATCAAAATTTGAATGTAAAATAAAATGTAGCGCTGTTATAATTCGATTTGAACACAGCTTCAGGGCTCTCGATAATGTGGCATGATGTGAGTGGCCTAAGTTGTAGGTTAATACGTGATGTCGTGGTTAAACCCGTTAATTCCCTTAATTAGGCCAACAGTTTTCAAATACCTAATCGCTTTGGGGAGACGGTAATTAACATGATAATTAGTTTCATCAAATTACATTATGTATCACGTCCTGTGTTTGTTGCAGGTACCTATCTAAATATACATATAATTATAATCTGAATTTGGTTTTAGAAGAATTAACACTGTTTTAGTTGACAAAAGAGGAGGACAAAAAATTGAAGGTGTTAAAAAGTCTTAAAACTTCTGCGTCCCCTGAAAATAATAACATTTCAATACTAACAGGTTTGTCCAGAAAACTGAACCAAACTATTTACATGCGAGCAAAGGTAAAATATGGTATCAGTGTACTGAATATTCAAGGTTGAATGATTCTCCTAAAGTTTATGGGTTATTCACGCTGGCCGCTTAAAACTTAGCCCACGAACGATCATAAGTGATTGCCGATATGTAGGATTGTAGAATATTTTTCGAGCGCAACTTATCGTGATACAAAACGGTTGGAATACATATATTTTAATAGTCGGATAAGCTGTCAGATTGTTGTAAGTGCTCGCAGATATCATGATTTTTTGGTTCTCATGTTTTATTTATAGTGTTTTATTGATTTGTGAGTACGAGGATGGGAGAATAACAATGTATCAGCTGGTTATCTTTACACGAGAGAGGAGTTACGTTGAGTAGGTTAGGTTTTAGATACGTGAAGCGTATTGAACGATGGCGGTTTCATCGAATTGCTTTCATTCATTTATAAGTTCTGTTACTATGTAATAATGTAGTAGTAATCTATACTAATATTATAAAGTTGAAGAGTTTGTTTGTTTGGTTGAACGCGCTAAACTCAGGAACTACTGGTTAGAATTGAAAAATTCTTTTAGGGCTGGGTAGCTCATTTATCGAAGAAGGCTATAAGCTATATAACATTACGCTACAACCAATAGGAGTGGAGCATCAATGAAAAATGTTGCAAAAACGGGGAAAATGTATTCCTTTTGAGAGCTTCCATTGCGTGCGCTGCGTAAGCGGTTAAAGTTACGGAAAAATCATGTATGACGGAGTTGTTCCTCTTAAAAAGTTCTAAAAAAAAATCCGCGATAGCATATGTCTATCTTATAAGGTTGGCTCACTATAACTTTTTTAATGGTCATCAAATTTGTTACAAAATAATGCATTATTTGCGTGGTTGTTAATATGGTTTTAATCCTTATCAAAATAAATAGTTTTACAATCAAGGTTAATTAAGTACATGTAAATTCCTTTTTAAATTATTCGATTCGGACCTTCCGTTTAGAAATTACGACGGGTATAAAAATGAAAAATTCGCTTAGTCTATTAGTTACCGACACATTTTATTTTTTACTAACTTTTGCCCGCGGCTTCGCCCGCGTGGATGTCGGAAAATATCCCACGGGAACGTACCGGGATTAAAAGTACCCTATTTTCCGTTATACTCTATTGGTTTTCACGGCGGACGCCAGAAAGCTCCCAGTCGGCATGATTTTTTTGGACATCTTCAACAATCATCATATTTCAGCCAATTTAAATAAACCTTAATTACCAGTAGTGGGCCTATATATGAGGATATGATTTTAAGTCGTAAGGTGTTTAAATCAACATTGAAATGGGTAATTAAGAATCAAGAAAAAATAGAAATGGATATATTGGCCTCGCTCCATACAAAGAAATATTTTTCTTCTTTCTGGAAAGGCACTAAAAAGCTTAATATCTCTCCAAGCTTACCAGTTAGCGTGGAGGGTGAGAGTGACAACACTGAAATAGCGAATATATTTAAGGAACAGTTCACAGTGAGCTCACCTCTGGAGTCTGTGGGGAAGCTGAACGATGCTGAGACCTATTGATCAGGGATACCCCTGCGGTTTACGTGTTCAGAAATAAAAGCCGTGATTAAAGGTATGAAGCGGGGAAAATCTCCTGGTCATGATGGGCTCAGTATTGAGCACCTTCAAAATGCTGGTCTGCACTTGCCAAGAGTATTGACGATGTTTTTAAATTTATGTGTGGGGCATTTTTACCTACCACAGGAGATGCTAGATACATTAGTTGTACCTATAGTAAAGAATCGGACAGGAGACATAGCAGACAAAGGGAATTATAGGCCAATCTCACTGGCAACTGTGATAGCCAAAGTGTTTGATAGTGTGCTTGACACGCACCTCAGTAGATATACAAAACTACATGACACACAGTTTGGTTTTCGTGCTGGGCTGTCTACTGAGAGTGCAATACTTGCGTTGAAGCATACTGTCAAATATTATACGGACAGGAAAACACCAGTGTATGCTTGTTTCCTGGACCTTTCCAAAGCTTTCGACCTGGTTTCTTATAAGATCTTATGGGAAAAGCTTCGGAAGGCGGGAGTTCCTGCATCTTTAGTGTCAATATTATCTATCTGGTATGACAGGCAGAGGAACTTTGTGAAATGGTCCAATGCCCTGTCAGACCCTTACAAACTCAAATGTGGTGTCAGGCAGGGAGGTCTTACTTCCCCGAAGTTATTTAATATCTATATTAACAACCTGCTTGTTGAGCTCAGCAGCACTCATGTAGGATGCCATATAGACGGAGTTAGTGTAAATAACCAAAGTTACGCAGACGATATGATGCTGATGAGCCCCACAATCGGTGGAATTAGGAAATTGCTCACCATTTGTAAAAGATACGCCGAGCAGCATGGGCTAAAATATAGCCCTACAAAGAGTGAGCTGTTGGTATTTAGAGGAAGAAATAAAAGACCCTCAAATATCCCTCCCGTAGAACTAAACGGTTCACCTTTGCAGAGGGTAACACAATTTAAATATTTGGGCCATATTGTTACGGAGGATCTTAAAGATGACGCGGATATGGAAAGAGAGCGCAGGACGATGGCTGTGAGGGGAAACATGCTTGCTAGCAGGTTTGCTGGTTGTTCGGTACCGGTTAAAATAACGCTTTTTAAGGCGTTTTGTTAAATATTTTACACCAGCAGTCTATGGGCCAATCATGCCCAAAAAACTGACAACACACTGCGCATTCAATATAACAATGCCTTCAGGGCGCTGTTGAGGCTTCCGCGTTACTGTAGTGCATCAGGGATGTTCGCCGACGCACACACGGACGATTATTTCGCGATCATGCGCAAGAAAGTGGCATCAATGATGCGCAGGGTGAGGGGGAGCAGCAACAGCGTACTGAAGGTTTTTTCAGATAGATTAGAAGGGCCTACAATGGATAGGTTTATCAAGCTACATGTCAGACATGTGGCTTGATAAATCTTCCTCTGATTGGATACTGTGTTTTTTTTTGTGTGCTACTACTAACATAGTTTGTAAGTTTTTTTTTTGGTAATAATAACATGCTATGGGCCGTCGATGCCTGAAAATAAACGACAGACGCGGCGGGAGGACTTTGCAAAAAGAATTTGCAAAACTATTATGCCGCTCAATATGAAATATGAAATAACTTTTGACCGAGTGAACCGATTTTAACAAAAACTTGTTTATAAAAAAATAAAAAAAAACAACCGACTTCTAAAAAAAAAACACTACAAAACGAAAAATAACTTTAGTTTTGGAAGTCGGTGTTTTTTTTTTTATAAATAAGTTTTTATTTTCCACTTTTTAGTTGTGGAACCTACCCCACCCAAATTCATATACCACTACTTTCTAAGTAAATAACAATGACAGGAAGTTATTATCACATCATCAACATACACTAAATGGAAAACACGAAAAACACACGAAACGAACATGAAAAAACGTATTATTGAAGCTAACTCAAAAACCACTCAACAGAATTTGACCAAATTTATATGCAACCACCTCAGGACTATACCCTTTCAAATAAAAACTTTGCAAAAAGGCAAATATATGTCGCGCTAAGTCGTGTCAGAAGTTTGGAAGGCGTAGTTTCATCAGGTTTGGACGCCGTCACCAACAAATTATTAAGTTAACCACACGACGACAGATCGTTGACCAAATCTGTCTTCTGACAATCAAGGCCACACATAACATACGACTCAAGTAGCGCAATTTGAAGCATATTAACATTAAAATAATTTATAGCCAGAGTACATCTCATGAAAATTCCAATAAGCCCAAACACGGCTAGGATACATTATTTTATTACGGAGTTCCGGTGCCTACGTTCCGGCTTCATCATCAGATCTGTTCAATGCTACCATTTTCATCAGAACCATTTATTTAAATATACTTCGTCTTAGTCGCTTAACTATCTTAAACGAGATATCGCCACCCATGAAATAACTATCATTGAGGAGTTCCCGTGGACATATGTGGTCTTCTGCATCAGTTCCGTTTCACCAAATGATATTTTTGAATGCAAATGTGTTACGTCCTTAACGTAACTCATAAATCAAGGTTCTGGTCGAGTCCGAATAAACTTACGGCATGTGAGTGAAATTGTAAACATCCATTTACATATTTAGTAATTTCATTAGGTACTAAAATCTGATTATTCTTTTGATTATATGGCAATAATCAAATCAAAACTTAGCAATCAATATTTAAACACTTTTTTACCAGCCTGCTAATGTCCCATTGCAGGGCAAATGCTTCTTCTTGTACAGAGAAGGCACGAGCGAAGAGCCTTTGGTAGCACTAGCTACCAAAACAATTTCACTTGAAGCGCTTCTGGTAACTGTAGCTACAAAGAGGATTGCGTTTCAATTTTCGGCTCTATTTCGATTATAGTAAAGTTCAGTGGGTCAAAGTTTGGTATATTATTAGTTAGATCATTTATCAACTTTTTTGTAATTTAAGGCACTATAGTGGTACCACGCTTGCTCAAGGCGGATTGGCGATAAAACCATTTAAAAAAATATATTTCTAGAAATTTCCTGGCACTTAAACAGAGCTAATAATTGAATTGTACTTAGGAATCGGGGTCTAACCATCATATAATAGTGAAGTTGATTCCAGGGAACGTAGAGCGAAGTGCACTTGCAGTAACTTGCGCAAATGTTTGCCCAGCAATAGGGCGGGCCGGTCTTGGATGAAGGATAGGACATGTCCTTTTTGATAGTGGATTATTTACTGTCGAGTCATACACTATACAAAACTGCGGGTTTGAAGGTGAAATTGATCGCGCCAAAGATGCGAAGATTCAAGGTGAGATAGTCCGTGTCAGTATCCTACTGCATATATTAACATGGATTTTTGAATAAAGAAACACACTGCTTTTTATTGATAAATCAATTCCTTTGTATAAGGTGTACGAATCAAATTGAAACAACCAATTTATTGATGTATTTTCGATAGTCCGGTTAAAGGATTCCAAATATTTTGGCTTGAGAATTACCGACTAAGAAACTCTGTCCAAAACTACCATTTAAATATACTTTAAAGTCAAAGTCAAATCGTCTTTTTCAAATAGGCACATAAAAGGCACTTTTCAACGTCAAAGCTAAAAAGAAAATAGAAAAGATTCTAGTTGCCCCTTCCAAAAGGTAATTTCGTATAGATAAGAATGGGCAAGACCACCGTACTCTTTTAAAATATTTTACAATATTTTGTATCCATTAATTAAATCACTAACAATAATTAATTTAGCAAACAGTTTGATTTTGATTACACTCTAGATTACTTTTAATGTGAGTTTTAAATTTTCATTAATTTAATTTCAGTATCAGAGCCTACAGCAGTCTAGTATTCATTCAACTACTTACAGATGCACTCCAGGATTGTTTCGAGACCAGTACCACAATTTATCGAACTCATGGAGGCTATAGCGCATCAAATGCTTAGAAAGTTGGATCGCTCCGTGGTCATACGGTAATCAAACTGAGAGACAAGAGTATACAGTGGCTGTGTCGGTTTCTGAGGCTTGTCTGTGTGTCTGTATGTATGCTAGTTTGTTTTGTTGAGAAAGCTATGATAGCATTGCTATTTTGGTGATAGAGTAGTAGCTAAGTGTGATTGAATTTTTGAATAGAAACTAATGTTGATTTAGTTTAATTAGAAGGACAGACAACCGAGAGCGACGACGTATAGAGCTTGGTTACAATAGAAATTTAATTGTGTCTCATATCATGATATGTGAAGATATACAAGGTGTAACATAATTAACTCACAACCTCTTAAGGGGTCATTGTTCTCATAATTATGAACAACTTTTACTATGGGACCAAACCTGAAATCGCGAAAAAAAATCAGCTGTTCAGTACATTTATGTTCGCATAACACGTCAAAATGTGAACAGGTGATTTTTATTCGCAATTACAGGTTTGGTCTTATAGTAAAAGTTGTTCATAATGATGAGTACAATGACCCTTTAAGAAGTTGGGCGTTATTTATGTAACACCTTGTATATGTACGTGCTTTATACGGTTCATGCCCAGTACTTCGATTGATTAGTTTGACCGATACTTGAATTTTATTATACGTCGAGATTGACCTGTAAAGAGGGGCTTGTGGCTAAGTAATAACAGCCGCACGGGTCGATCGATCAGGTCAAGCTACACTGGTTGCGGTTGGTCCGTGGATGGGTGACCATCTTTACATACCAAGACCCCTCCGTGCCTCGGAAAGCACGTTAAGTCGTTGGTCCCGGCTGTCATTCGCAAGGGGTATCGTAATACCCAGTCACTGGGTTGTGAAGGTCAGATAGGCAGTCGCTCGATGTAAACTACTGGTATTCAGCTGCATCCGGTTAGAATGGAAGCCGACCCCAACATAGTTGGGAAAAGGCTAGGCAGATGATATCGAGATTGATATGTGAAATTTAAAAAGAAAACTAGTTTCCACAGTAATTACTTTTGGTATGAATCGGAATGGTATATCCCATATACAAATCTGTAAACCTCTTCAAAATAATACAAAAACATTTAAAAATTCACCACAAACATAAAAAAAAAACAAGAAGGAAACAAAACTAAACATTATTCGAAATATTTTCCATTTGAAATCACAAACTAAATTCACAGGTTTTGCATACAGTGAATTTCTCGAATGGAGCGGCCGTTTATTGAACGGAATCGAACCGGCGCGGCGGCGCGCGGCGTACCGATGAATCGACAGTAAATTAATAATCATATTACTTTTTCAGTGGAATGCAAATATTTGATGATTGCGCTGCGGCGAGTGCTGAATGTCGATACTGAGATACGAGGATGCTGAACAATCCTGGATGTGGTTCTTCGTGGTGAGCAAATAACAGCAGCATATGGAATGTGATTGAGCGTGGTTCTGATTGGATGTCAGTTATTTTTTTAAACTGTTGTGTGATTCAATGCGTTGATAATTCACTGATTCTTCGTTTTTTAATCGCGATTCACGCGGCTTAAACCTCTGTTATTATTATAAATAAGGGCTAATATTCTGTTTGTTAGTTTTTTACTCTATGGTAAGATGGATATTCTTGTCAACTAAATGATTCTAAAACAAAAATGCCGTTCGGAAACTTGAAAAAAAAATAGTAAAAAGTGACGTTTCGACAATGACATATGGCGCGAGTGATTTCTCTGCGTGTTTTTTAGTAAAAATAAAGTGTTTTCGTGTCTAATGGACGGTAAGTGGATGAATATTCATTTATAAGCAGTTATTACATCGTTTTGTTTAACCGTGGTTAACATGATATCTATTATGTAATTTCGTTTAAACACATTTTGTCCCATACATAAGTTACATATGTATATGGTATAAAATAAATACCTAAATGTAAGCCTTGATTTTGATATATTGATATATTTATTTATTTTTTGGTATATTTATTGCATAACTGTGTACATTAAGTTCTTATTAATAAACATTACATTTTTAGTTTCAACAGTCTACCCAAGTCGGATATGCAATATTATTTTAAGAAATTAGGTACTTATAAATATAATTTTTTATCAAAAAACTCGTGCAGATTATAAAATACATTATCAATTAACATTTTTTTCAATTTATTTTTAAACATATTTCCATGTAATTGCATAATTGCTAGCGGTAACTGATTAACACACGAATAGCAGTAACATAGGTACTTTTATAATACATCATTATTGTTAATAACTGGTAAATTAATGTTATGAACTTATTGTCCTAACAAAACATAATCTCAACGATGGTCTTGGCTGATGTTAAAATCGGTTTTAAGCTGTACCCGTGTTTCTGTTTTCAATTTGTAATTTTATAAAAGTAACATCCAGTAATATTTTTTCTGTTTATATTCTAGCCTCGTTGTTGGGAGCTGCATTTGTGTACTATTGTGAAACATCCGTGATCGGTTTCTCTCGCATTCGCTGTGCAATCGACACATTTAGTTTTTACAATTTTTTAGTCGACGAGTGAAATGCTAGAGGATTTTGTTGTTGTATTTTTGTAGATGAAAGCAGTTTTTATTTCAGTCAAGTATTTAGACGTATCTATATGAAACTTATGTATTTCGTACCAGAACAATTTGCAAGTTTGGTTTAACACGCGCGGATAAAATTACTATAATTAAGTCTTATATCGGCTGTGGGTAGTTTTACTCTATGGTATGGACGATATTTTCGTCAAATAAATAATTCTAAACCAAAAATAATCATATGGCAATTTTTGTGAGCACAGTCACAAACGTACCGCACCATCGGAATTCTCCCGGGGCTCGAGCGTCGTTGACGTCATCGCGTATTAGGCTTACCCGGTTAAAAATATTTTCTAAATCACGATCTTTAATTACGTAATAATCTTCTCGTAAACTTATTCTGCTCAAATTGAAAATGCAAATATCCTCCATGTTTTGTTTTCTGACAATCACCTCAATGTTTTTTCAGTCGCTTTTTCTTCATAGATTTTTGTTACCTAAAAAGAATTCCACATTTTTAGGGTTCCGTAGTCAACAAGGTACCCTTATAGTTTTGCCATGTCTGTCCGTCCATCAGTTCGTCCGTCCGCAGCTCAGCTCAGAGACTTTTAGTACTAGAAAGCTATAATTTGGCATGGATATACATATTAATCACGCCGACAAAGTGGTAAAATAAATCATGAAAAAAAAAATTTTTAGGACAACATCCCCCACTTTACGTATACAGGAGGTATCCTGTAAACGTAAAGTGGGGATGTTTTTTTTTTTCGTCTCCTCCATGGTGTGTAGGAAAGGTCTTTCAAAAATATTGCGGGTTTGTGGAAACAATTTTTCGATTAAAGAAACCGTTTCTGAAATATTAAGCTTTAAAGTGTAATTTTTCTAAGAGTCAAGTGTCTCTCCCCCCCTGCCGGCTAAACGGTTTGTTTTGGATATGCGAAAAAATTCACAGTAGTAGTATATACTCGTACAACGAAGTTAATAGGTAAACTATCACAGCTAAGTAGGCTTTACAAGTTTACGAGTAATAGTTAGCCAACTTACATTAGCAGTTGGAATGTATGAGAGAACATGTTTTTCAACTACAATGTTAAGTTTATTCTTGGGATAAACTCATCCTAACTACGGAACCCTTCATTGTGCTTGGTCCGACACGCACTTGGCCGGTTTTTTTCTTTAAACCCACACAATTTCTACCAGCATAAAAGGAGTGAACCATAATTCAAGTCCACATCTAAAAGTCGGTTAAAAAGCCCGTAGCACTGAGGTGTTGGGCCGTGTGGATTGCACTAAATTATTCCCCCGGGCTCGCGGCGAGTTAATGAATTTATAATCAAATTACAACAGTACTACGCCCCGTGAGAAATTTCACAGATAAATCTTTGTAGTGTTATCGTTTTATTTGTTTCGTAGTGACCGTGGATTGGGTTCTGTGGGTTTTCTGTGAAGCTCGATTCAGTGCGCGTCATCTTGGAAAGGGAACTCTCAAATTCTTCTTTTAATATGTCACTTTATGCCAAGTGCTGAAGAAAATATCAGCCTGAAGAGTACCTAGGCAGTTTTCGTGTATAAGAAAATAAATAGTGTTCTTCTTGTGTCTTAAGTTCGTCCAAACGTTGTCTGTAAAAGATCGCTTTAAGTGATGAAATTGCCCGTTGTAACATATAAAAGGTAATCTAAGTAACTTAAAAAAAATTTAATCCGTAGTCTTTAAATAGTAGATATATACCTACCTATGTACATACAATACGGACATAATAATGTATATTGTCGAACAGTGGCGCAGCTACTATTATCATTAGAGGGAAGCCGAAAAAAAATTGTTCAGTTCTCATAAACTCAGATAAAAAACTGTAGGTTTTTAATCTTATGATGTATTAAACTTTATGGTGCTGATCCGCGCGTCATGTTCGTGACCGGGCGCCGTCAGTGGAGACTGGTCATCTCTTAACTGCCAGGGCTGATTTTTAATCTTATATTTTGAATTGATTTTAATTATTTATTTTTTACATTGTTCTCACATATAGAAGCAACAAGAACAGTGTACCCAGGATTTTGTAATAATTTTGATTTAAAAGAGTGTCCATGGAGTTTCTAGCCCATTTTTCTCCATAGAGATCTAGGTTTGGGAATGGGCGACTAGCTTCAATTTTCTGACTAACTGACTGACTCTTTAACAATTCAAAAGTGCCTGTAATTGGTTTAATTGAAATAAATACTTTGATTTTCAGTTTGAGAGGTAAACTGGTATTAAATATATTTATGTAATGTGATGTGATACACAGTTACACACACAGGTGTTTCATATTATTTGGCAATAGTAGACATTAAGAAAAGTGGTTGTTCCGAAGGGAAGCCGATAGGAATCAGGTTGTATGAAGGCTACGCCCCTGGTGTCGCATGGTACATCCTTCAGCTTTCGTTTCTTATTCATACAACTTATCATATCTGCGTGCCAGTTACCAGTTCTACGCACAACGTACCTAACTATCCTAAAAAATTCTACCACACAATACCAGCTAACAGTACCTCCTGAATCTTGAACTGGAAGTGGCCAAGACGTATAAACGGCGCATTATTTATTATCTACCATGCGAGCACCGAGTGAGCCCTTTCGTGAAAATATAAAGTAAGTAAATAAGCGGAGTGAGCGCTCGGGGGTCCTGGCCAAGAGACAGGCGATAACGATGTGTATCGCCGCTTTTATTGTTGATAGTGTGGGGGGATTACGTTAATAAGGACGGAATGAGTATGTTTTTTTTTTTGAGAAAAGAAGGTTAGTAAGAATTTTTAGTTAAGTAGTTTTGATGAATGTTATGGAATGTGAGGTTTTTAATGAGTGAGTTAACAGCCTTTACAAAAACTATCTGTTGCTTGTGGAAAGTGATTTTTAATGATGATGATGGTTTTTAAAATTATGTTATGGTGAATGAGTCGCAATTATTTTCATCTCAAAACAATAAGCTCCATTAATTAAGTACCGTTTTCTGAACTACTGGACGGTAGAGAAAAAGAAAAGCGTGCATTATGATCACTCTGTGCCACAAGCACACAACGTTGCTAAGTTTTTTCTCTTATTTTTATTTGAGATAGGTTTGCTCTTGACTCTAGTCTAGGTCAGAGATGACAGAGACAAAGTCGACGATGGATCGAGCTTACCTAGAAGAAGCCTGTTCACTCTTACTTAGAAGAGATCGAGGTTGTATGCGTTCGGAAACACAGACGCAGGCAGAGAGTTTCATTCCTTTGCTGTGCGCATCACAAAAGACATTTGGAAACGCTTAGTGCGAATTTGTGGAATAGCAACTAGGTAGGGATGGTAACCTGCAGTGCGTCTAGATGTCCGATGGTAGAAGGTGCCAGGCGGAATGAGGTCGTAGAGTTCTCGAGCACACTCACCGAAGTACAATCTGTAGAAGACTGACAAGCAGGCAACCTTGCGGCTATGAGCCATGCTGTGAAGCTTGGCATCCACCAGTCTTACGTCGCCAATGAGCCTCTTAGCTCTGCGTTCCACTGAGTCAAGCGCGGCAAGTTGGTATTTAGCTGAGCCATCCCAAAGGTGGCTGCAATACTCCATGCAGGATCGGACTTGCGCTTTGTAGAGAGTTAAAAGCTTTCTTTTCAGCCATACTACCGACTAAAGAAGTAGATCTATATTGTATAGACGTATTATAGCCCTTCAAACGCCAACGGAGAGGCCACAACAAAGCACACTGCTAGCTAAAACAAACCTTATCAGATTGAAATGTTTCGACAAACACTAAACGTGTAATGAGACCGTTCGCTCAAGACATTGCCAAGCATTTTGTTTCTAACATCTTTTGATGGATTTCGACAGATCCAGAAATAAAGTAAACTTGTTCTTGAGTGCGCGATAAATCGATTTTGAGTTGGAAAATGTTGTATTAAGTGTTTTATTTCTGACCAAAACGTTGCAGAGGAAACGTTAAGATCTAGAATAAAGCTGACTTTATTAGTGATCTTGAATTGGTTACGAAATAACAGCCGCACGGGTTGATCGGTCAGGTTAAGCTACGCTTGCCGCGGTTGGTCCGTGGATGGGTGACCATCTTTACATATCAAGACCCCTCCGTGCCTCGGAAAGCACGTTAAGCCGTTGGTCCCGGCTATCATTCGTGTATCTTTGACAGTCGTTACGGGTCGTCAGAAGCCCGAAAGTCTGACAACCAGTCTTACCAAGGGGTATCGTATTACCCAGTAACTGGGTTGTGGAGGTCAGATAGACAGTCGCTCCATGTAAAATACTGGTATTCAGCTGCATCCAGTTAGACTGGAAGGCGACCCCAACATAGTTGGGAAAAGGCTAGGCAGATGATGATGATGATTAGTGATCTTGAATAGAATTAATTATTAGGACGTGCCCACAAAGCAGCAAAATAAAATATGGGTGATAGAAGGCGAAGAAACTCCGAGTGAAGTAAAAAAATCTAAGTTGATAGAAAAGAAAATGATCGTGGTTTTTTTCGATATTCGGGGAATTATTGAATAAGTAGTTCTCCGTGAGCAAAAGACTGTAAACGCTGCTTGGTACGTCACTGTCCGAGTCACCAAGCCCGAGTCGACGGCGCGTCGTGTTCCACGCGCTCCTCAAAGAGATGTCAGCACTATTGACGGGGTCCGCTAGGGCCGATGCCAGCTAGGGTTGCGGGATGTTCGAAAGAGTTACCGTGGCCCCGGCACAGGCAACAGAAGGAACACGGGTGGGTTTTAGTCAGTAAAAGTCTGACACGCCCTCCCGCTCCGCCCAGAACGGGAGAAGTCATTTGATGATTTCCCATCCACAAAAAAAAAAAAAATGTCAGGTACTTTTATTAAATCCTCTACCATGGTCATATTATCTTAAATATTGACAATTACTTCATTTCTTCCACGTTAATGCATGTTTTCATACATCTAAGGTCATTTCCAGATGAAGCGACACTTACATCATAAAACCTCCAACAGTACTACTATGTAAACGAGACCAACAACAATCATTGCCCTATTACCTCTTACATTCAACTGAATTCTATCACCGTACCCAAAAACGTCACATCCCTAATAAATTATATAGCCCCAACAAAATAAATCCAAAATTATAATTAATTTCTCAAACTTTATTGCTCACAGTAAGCCAGTAAGCCGAAAATATTGAAAAAACAGAGAAGCGATCACCTTTTTACGACATCGTAAGCGGGACCATTATAGGGGTCACTTGATACGGGATTTCAATGTGAAACTCGTCATTGCACGGATAATATTTTCGGCCGTAACACTAAAATAAAAATGGTTGTAAAACTCTATGTACAAAATCATGACGTGAAAGGTTGTAAAAGGGTGGCTAGTGTGCTGTATAGTGTATACCTAGTTATATTTAATCAAACTTTGGTCGGGAGTTAAAAGTTTTTGGTCGGGATATGAAACGTGTGAAGCGGTGGCCTGTGACAAACGAATGTTCGCGTTTGTATGGAATGCGGAGTGTTGTGTGGAATGGCGTGGTCGCTGGTCGCATAGCTATGTACTTTGTGTATGTTTTCGGGTTATATAGGCGTTCGTGCTTTTGGGCATCACGGATGCATTTGGTTTCTTTGTTTGATGACAAGCAAAATCACGTCATACTCAGTAGGTACCCAATACATCCTTTGTTATTGACATAATCCCATCTTGCAACATTCATTACACAATGCGCCATGCTAATTAATTTATGTAACCAGTATGTCAAAAGATAGTCAAACAAATAGTTTTTTGACAGCTGCGCGCACAGATAACACAAATTCGGCGGCGCGCGGCGTGTGAGTCGATGCCTATGGAACGTAATGTTGCCATTCTTAATATTTTACTTATATAAACATTTTAGTTTTAGATATTGTTTTTATTTTGTTTCTTTTTTAAATTACAGTGACGCATATTTTCCCCCAACTTGTTTCTTTTTGCGTTTGTGTTTTTTTTTTGCGTCATGTTTACCACAAATAAACGTATTTTCTTTCTTTCTTTTTTTTCTAGGTACGCAATTTTCTTGGTATTCCTTCCTCCTTGCTCGGTTCATTCCTTTAACCCTGAAAATAACTTTTAATTATCCCACTTGCACCTTCCACGTCAAAATTAGTTCAAGTTTTGGCTAAACAAATTAAAGTTTCTGTATACAACATTCTAATATACACGGCAGTGACGAATAACTACAAATTTAAACTACAAGTAATACCAGGACAAAGTTTTGTATGGAAGGGGAAGTTTGAACCCCATACAAGTTATTACATAGTTGATAATTACAGATTTCAGCGTTTCTACAAAGTCGAGCAAAACGTAATGAACTGGGTTGGTAACACGGATGTGCTGTTCATTATTTTGGTTTTATTCGTGTGTAGTTCTTGATGGATAGACGTGGGTGTTATAAGCAACTATTAGTGATTACTCGAAGGAACAGGCAGACGATCTACTTTCGACTCTTCACGTGACCAGAGGGCTGGATATTTCATGGCCAAAGAATCAGCATCGCCATTAACGTGGCAATGCTGCCAGCCTTTTGGGTACTTTTCCTGTTGACAGCGATGTGAACGAATTTTTTGATTTTCTATGATTCTTTTCACTCTTTTTTTATATACATGTACATATTAGTATCATTATTTTAAGGGTGAATTCAACAAAACTTTTATAAGTCTAATCCAGCGAATACATTTTAAATTTTTAACAGATTTTCCTAAAAAACTGTCAGATGTCCATTTCATTCCACGAATAAAAGATTTTGGTTAAATCAGCCCTAAGTTAACTTACATATTATGTTAATATTAAATTTTCGAGATATAACATTTTACTGATGACAGCTAACTGCGAAAAACAATAATATAACCGCATATTACAGAGTTTCGTCATCACTACGGTATCGGAGAAGGTAATTGCTGTTAACAGTTTAAATCAAATGCGTAAAAACAGAAAAGAATCCCTTAAGAGCCATATCACCTTTTGACGCTGAGAGAATTTTATTTAATTACTAGCTGTGCCCCGCGACTTCATTCGTGTGGATGTCGTAAGATACACAATCAATCAATCTGCCTAGCCTTTTCCCAACTATGTTGGGGTCGGCTTCCAGTCTAACCGGATGCAGCTGAATACCAGTATTTTACTATTTTATATTTAACTGGGTAATACGATACCCCTTGGTAAGACTGGTTGTCAGACTTTCGGGCTTCTGACGACCCGTAACGACTGTCAAAGATCTACGAATGACAGCCGGGACCAACGGCTTAACGTGCTTTCCGAGGCACGGAGGAGTCTCGATATGTAAAGATGGTCACCCATCCACGGACAACCCCGGCAAGCGTAGCTTAACCTGATGGATCGACCCGTGCGGCTGTTATTACTTAGCCACGAGCTCCTCAGAAGTATCCCCTGTCCTGTCGTAAGATATACAACATTCTAAAATAACAGCCACATTTTAATAAAATTCCCTCGTCCCCCGACCCGTCGCCAACCGTCGCGTTGAATCGCCCGCTCGCGCTTTTACTTCGTTTTCGCTTAGTGTAAGAACACTAAGCGAAAACGAAGTAGAAAGAAAAAGTCAGAAAGATCTGACTTTTTCTTTCTACTCGGCTCTTAAGGGTCGTAGCGTGATGTTAAAGAGCATGTAACTATATTCAAGAATTGGGCTACCAAATGCAAAAAGAATTTTTCAAATCCGACTTTTTGTTCATAATTTCAAGGGTTTTAATTATTTTGCGCGGAACCCTAATTATTTTTCTAAAATAAAAGTAGCCTAAGTTACGCACCGTAACACCAGCTATCTGCCAGTAAAAGTCTTGTCAAAATCGGTTCAGCCGTTTCGGAGATTAGCCGGAACAAACAGACAGACAGACAGACAAACATGTTAAAAATTGCTGTTTTGTTATAAGAACCGTTTATACTTTCCTAAGCATTTAGTAAAAAGTTGTTATTTTGAAATTACAAACAGACACTTCAATTTCATTTATTTGTATAGATTTGTAATCGAAACAATAACATTTTATTTTATCGCACTGATTCCTATTATTTCCATATAAATCTTCTAATAAAATGTTTGTAAGTACTCTGTAAGCTGCAAAAAACTTAATGGAAACTCCAACATTTTTCGAAAATGGATGGGTAAAGAATCTCATGTAAATATAAAACCTTTTACATTTTTAGAATAGATACCCAAAAAATTACGGGACTGAAAAATGTTTTTCCCTTCAAAATTTAACAAGCTGGTAGTTTAAAAAAAAAAGAAGGGAGTATCAAAACCGAACATCTAACAAAAAACCGTTAACGTAAAAGTGTGTGCCCCATAAAATACTGTTCGTCGAGTAGGGTTGTCACGAACTTGGTGCAGAGAAACATTTTTTTTTTTCATTTTACTTTCGAATCCTTTCTAAAGGCCTTTTTACAATTAATCTAGACTCCTTATTTATTACTCCTTTTATGAACTTAACTATTCTTTTATCGAGTCTCTAAAGTGTTTGATTCCAAATTCAGGAAAGAAAGGATCAAATGAGACAACAAGTGTACAACTGAAGCTAGTAATTAAATAACGTCAGCATTGCCATTCAATGTGGCAACGTTGCCAGCCTTTTGGGCACTTATCCTATTGACAGCTATGCGAACGAATTTTTTCCTTTAAATATTACGTGTACATAAATAATATTATTATTTTCTTTATCCTTTATAAATACATATAAATTATATTTTTAAATATTAGATTATAAAAAGTATAAAAACATTTCAAAATATAAAAAATAGTAGCCCACCGGTATCGGGAACAGGTTCCAAGCTACCCGCGGTCAAGGTTCCAGAGAGAGGAACTTCCTAACAATGCGAGCCGTGTCCAGAAGTACCGCTTTCTGAATCAAGCCCTTAATCAGCTGCCCAACGAGAGCCTCCTTATGTGTTGGTCGAGGCTCTTGGCAATTAAACCATTGGCTGATACGACTATCGTCACAATGATCGCTGAGTCCATATTATTATTATTTTTAGACTGTTAGCTTACAAATTATGTAAATATCTTGTTTGAAAATTAAATAGACATAACATAATTACTTCCTCAGGCTTTTTCTAGAACACGAACTCCCAGTACCAAAAACACAGCTAAGATCCGTAACTCCGACGTAGCAACCCTGTAAAGATCACACCCGCGAGCGATACGCAACGGCGCGTGATCTCGCATGAAACGAACGGATTTCAGACCGCCTGAAACGTTCCAATCCTAACGCAAACGTTTGCGCAAGTTTTGCACTCAAAAGAATATGCTATATTGGTGTTTGAGCGCGATATGGGCGTTTTTACAATGTTTTGCCAGAGTTAATATCTCCAGGTTGTGTTATTGTTGTTTTGGGAAAGTTTTTATTGGTTTGCATGGATATTGTAGGCTTAATAGACTGTAGATTTGTAGACCATTTTCTATTTTGTTAAGTACCTGGTACTTGTTGACAGGCCTACACTGTCCTCCCATACTTAATAACACTGTAATTCGAAAACATTGTAAAACCCAATTATTTTTAAAAGAGTAACCGTGGAGTTTCTTGCTGGTTCTTCTCCATAGGAAACGACCAATTGGAACCGTGCACCTAGCTTCTAACGTTTCATAAGTGCTCATGTAGGCTTATGTGAAATAAAATATTTTGAATTTGAATTGAGAATCAATAACAACTGTACGAATTAAGCGATCGGCGGCGGCGATCTCTCGCGTCCGGCCCTGGTCCAAGCCATGGTACGGAGCGAGAGTGCATGGGAAGCCATTACCTCCTTCTGCGAAGCAGTAATGCTCGTGAAGGAGGAGGCGGGACGCGTGAGGGAGAGGCAAGCTTTGCACCCTCACGCCCCTAGTCGCCGCAGGAGACACCCTGGGCGTCGGTAATTGGCAGCCGATTCCCGGCCACCGTAGGCGCGGGCTTGCGGACGGCGAGCAATGGGTAGCTCGCCGTCCGGTAAGGACCAAGCCCGAGTCGACGGCGCGTCGTGTTCCACGCGCGCCTCAAAGAGATGTCAGCACTATTGACGGGGTCCGCTAGGGCCGATGCCAGCTAGGGTCGCGGGATGTTCGAAAGAGCTACCGTGGCCCCGGCACAGGCAACAGAAGGAACACGGGTGGGTTTTAGTCAGTAAAAGTCTGACACGCCCTCCCGCTCCGCCCAGAGCGGGAGAAGTCATTTGATGATTTCCCATCCAAAAAAAAAAAAAAAACTGTACGAATTAAGTTACAGTAGATATACATACCTAGTTAGCTCAAACTACAAAAAAATCTGTAAAAAGTTTATATTTGGAGAGTTTACTACCAATCATATTAAACTCTCTAAATATATACTTTTATTAGTCATTAGAAGCTTTTGCTGCCAGTAACTTTGGACCATACGAATATCAACACACAATGTTTATATTTTTATGCAGGGAAGTATATAGTTACCGATGGTTATGGATCCTGAATGAGGAATGTATCATTCAAATGCATGGCAAAATTAACCATCACAATTTTAGTCCAAAATATTCGTGAACACAACTATAACAAGTTACTGCCTAACGTTACCGAATACAAAACATAATAATTACCGGAAACAGCAGCCGAAACGGTATGGGAACGGAAATAGAATTTACTTTGATACATCAAAGCTGTATCGTACAACGTTCAGTCGACTTGAACATTTGTAAATGTTACCTATCATATGGAATTCGGAGTTTATATACTTGTTAGAGTGTGTATTGATTTGAAGTGGTTTTGAAATCGATTTTGGATTGGTACGGGCAAAGTTTGTCCTCCAAAATTATGTAGAGGGCAATGTTTCTCATGTTAAGCTTATTTTAAATTGATTAGCCAAAATTCCGCAGACGCGATGGGTATCGATATCATAACATGATAAAACAACAAAAAAAAAATAATTTGATGATTTTTTTGTTGGGTCATCGACCGCAATTATTTTAGTTACTTGAAATATCAGTTTAAAAATCTGTTTCTTTCACGGAGTAAACTCCAGTCATGCATCGGCCATCAGATGTCAGCAGCATTGAAGAGGTCCGCTAGGACTGATGCCAGCTAGGGTTGCGGGATATTCGAAAGAGTTACCGTGGCCCCGGCACAGGCAACAGAAGGAACACGGGTGGGTTTTAGTCAGTAAAAGTCTGACACGCCCTCCCGCTCCGCCCAGAGCGGGAGAAGTCATTTGATGATTTCCCATCCAAAAAAAAAAAGTCATGCGTCGGAACTGACACCCACACACATTTTTATTTTATCGTGGTTATACCGATACCCATCGTGTCTGCGGAGTTCAGCTAGTCAATTTAAAATGACTCTGTATTGTAAGCGTATACCTACAATCCATACCAAAAATATCTGATGAAAGACTAAACAAACCCTCATCATCTGCCTAGCTTTTTCCCAACTATGTTGGAGTCAGCTTCCAGTCTATCCAGATGGAGCTGATTTTTACAAGGAGCGACTGCCTATCTGACCTCCACAACCCAGTTACTGGATAACACGATACCCCTTGGTAAGACTGGGTGTCAGACTTTCGGGCTTCTGACTTTCCGTAACGACTGCCAAAGATTTACAAATGACAGCCGGGATCAACGGCTTAACGTGCTTTCACCCATCCACGGACCGACCTCGGCAAGCGTTGCTTAACCTTGAAGGTCAACCCGTGTGGCTGTTATCAACTCAACACTTTTTCCAACAATTATTAGTTCAATAATAATATTAAATCGTTGAAAATTATCCACGATGATTGGGGTGGCAGCGGTCCAGTGGTGGCGCGGTGGTAGCAGCCCCGACTTACGTTTTGTAGGTCCTGGGTTCGAACCCAAACAGGCGCTTTACACCGTGTAATTTATTTCAACACTACTACTCTCAAAATGGTGAAGGAAAACGTTGTGAGGAAACCGGCATGTCCTAGAAACAAAAAGTTCTAAGACCATGTGACATCCACCAACCCGCACTGGGCCCGCGTGGTAGATACGGTCCAAATCCTCTCGAAGAGAGGAGGCTTGTGTCCCAGCAGTGGGAACATTATAGCCTGATAATGCACGTTAGTTTCTATAATAAATATGTATTAATACTATTTATTTATTTATTTAATACTTCATGCACAGAAAAGTACAGAGGCGGACTTAATGCCATAGGCATTTTCTACCAGTCAACCTTTGGGTGATGCAGAGACAAACAGTGGTAGGTGCAATTATGAGAAATTGTGGAATACATATTTATTTAAATATAAAGATACACATATACCTATTACAAACTATAAATATAATAATATATGTATATCTAATTATATATAAATAAGCGCAAATAAATATATACATAAATACACGAATATACTAAAACAAATAAGACAAACAATGGGAAAACGTTAACGTTGTGATGATACTGCCAGCTTCTTACGAATCTGCTCGCGAACTTTTATTTTAAAGAATAATCGGTTGGTAGCCATCCTGATTTCCAGGAGGAGCGCATTCCACAGAGAGATAGACTGAACGAAGAAGGAAGAGTGAATAAAGTCTGTGCGATGAGAGGGACATTGAAGAAGGCGATTATTTGATGAACGTAGATTTTTATTGTGTATGGCACAAATGTACTGAAAGTGGGGGGCAAGATAACTAGGGGAAGTAGGAGAGTCAAGAAATGAAAACAAGGTGGTCAGCGCCCTTTGCTCTCTAGCGACCGATGCGCAGAGACATGATCATATTTACGCAGATTGAAAACGAATCGAATGCAGTAATTGAGAAGACGGTCAAGTTTGTCGAGGAGATCTGCATTCAGGTCATATTAGCACACATCACCATAATCGATGATAGGGAAAATTAAGGATTGCACAAGCATTGTCTTCGTTCTCGTTGGTAATAAATTTTTCAGTCGGTACAGAGCCCGCAATGTTCCAATAACCTTCTGGCTGACCCTAGCGACTTGGATACGCCAGTTCAGGGTACTATCAATGTGCAAGCCTAGGTCCTTCACGTCAGTGCTAAATGGAACGATTGTACCATTGAAGAGAACTGGTGGCAAGGTTGTACTATCCACCTTACTCATGCTCCGAGAACTACCGATGATGATTGCCTGACACTTATTAGGGTTTACTGCAACACCAAATCTATCAGACCAGGTTTTTATGGCTATCAAGTCTCTATTTAATTTGTCAATAGCTTCAGGTATTTCATCAACCTTCCCTTGACAGTACAACTGCAAGTCATCAGCATACAGATGATACGCACACTGAAGTTCGGAAGTTATAAGATTAATAAAAATACTATTACTATTGCCCTGCAGTGGGACAGCATAGGCTGAATTATTTATTTAACATGAGTAAGTACAAACGGGGAAATTAATTGTTTAAAAAAAATACACCCTTACATCAATTGGCCGCGTTATATCCATTTCTTGCAACCGTCAAGTAATGACAGTAGTGATTTAAATATATGGACAATTTAAGTAGGCAGTAAATTTTTTTGACTGCCTCGTTGGTCTAGTGGTCGCAAGTGCTACTGCTGAGCATGAGGTCCTGGGTTCGATTCCCAGGTCGGGCAAAGTGTTATTCGGTTTTTCTATCTGGAATTTCTCAGTAGCAGCTCGGAGTCTGGATGCCCGGTGTGCCCGGTTGATGGCAATAGGCTCGTCCCCTATTACATGGGACTTTAACATAACTGGCGAAATGTGGGTGTACTATAGGTACACCTCTGCCTAACCCTTCGGGGAATAAGGCGTGATGTTATGTAATGTGTATTTTTTTAACAATTCGTTTCCCTGACTTTACCCCTATATAACACTATCTAAAACTATTAGCGACTAAAAAATAAAAAGGTTAGTTGAAAGTTAAAGGGTGTCCCGTCAGTAACGTCATTAATCATAAGCACTATGAATTCGACACACGTTTCTGTAACAACCGCTTGTCCAGGTGAGTGTTTAAGTTCGTAGTTTTCTGTTGGTCTGATGATTTATTATAGCACTTTTTAACTGTTTTTTGGTCTGAGAATAGTTTAAAAAAATATATAGAAATGATTTTGAGGCGTATGAAGGTTTTTAAAACAGTTGGGACTTACTATAAGGAACAATATAGCTCGATATACTCATGAAATTAATATAGATGTCGTAAGCAAATCTTTACATATTATAAATATTAATTAAAGTCTCTTTTCGTGTCTGTCTGTGTGACCGCGTTGTTCTTCTAAACTGCGCAACGGATTTTGATGCGGTTTTCACCATGATTTAGAGAATTTATTCCGAAAGGTTCTGCCCACATCATGACACATGATGCCGAAACGTGGACACTGACAGTCGGGCTGGTTCATAAATTCAAGGTCGTTTAGCGCGCTACAGAGCGGGCTATGCGCGGAGTCTCATTGAATGATAAAATCAGAATGAAATTCCAGAAAAGAACCGGAGTTACCAACATAGCTTGCAGACTAAGAAAACTGAAGTGGCAGTGGGTTGGCCATGTTTGTCGAAGGACCGACGGCCGATGGAGCAGACGAGTCCTGGAGTGGAGACCGCGTATCGGCAAGCGTAGTGTGGGACGCCCCCCAGATAGATAGATTCTATCAGATTTTTTAGAACCGCCTAACAATAAAATATACCCGATCACCATCCACGATACAACTCCCACGGGCTTGTTATATACCTATCTACATATACATATAGTTATAAATAAATTGATCTATATGTTAAAAGCGACACGTAACATCGAGTGTTGACATAGGGCCTATTGCGTCGATAGGCCGACCGTCTGCCTGCAACCGCTATTAAACGTGTACATTTGAGCGTGCCCTAGGTAAATGTAAACAGGGCCCAATATCTCCAATATATCCTAATCCGTAGGTATTTTCATGCGTCCGTGACATCAAAGGTTTAATTCGAATGGGTTTTACGTTTCAATGTGTTTGATTGGAATTAATTTTCATTGGGTCGTAGAATGATTAGTATTTCGTTTCTAGCTGTTTTTGTCTTTCTCATGTATGTATGTTAGTGTTTTCTTCAAATGTAATTTGAATATACTCTCTGATTAAGGAGGTAGGAGTTGTCATGATCAGCCTCAAAAATTACAGATTTTTTTTTTTTAATTTTCAATTGTAAAACACTGAATCAATGAAAAGTCCGTAGGTACATAAACTATGAACATTGTTCAAATAAAATAATTTATTACTTTGCAAACATGGGTTTTTTTTAGGAAGATTAAGTCCTCTATGTTCTACCGTCACATGGACATGTATAATGATTAGCCAAAAGGAATTAGCAAAAAACCCTGTTCAATTTTATTCTTGTTTTCTGTTCTTCACATATTTACTTTTTCCCAGTAGGTATCTACAAGCTAACTCGCAAGGAACATCAAAAAGGTCACAGTCCCTACTCCCTTTCATCATTAATACAACATTATCTTCATAAGTAGACTCAAAATCAAAATACCATGTCTCTTACATAACGTTGTTTTAACTAATATGATTTAGGATAAACCTCTTTACCGTATTACGTGTCCTTTACAAACAATCTAAAATCTAATGGGCTTTACGTCAGCTATCATCTCAAGGTGAACTGTTCCTTTGATTAGCCAAGAGACCTCGGATAATTACGTGTAAATACTAGTGTATATTGGGCATGGAAACTAATTATAAAGACTTACAAAGTCTACGTAAAAATAGCATTTAAATAAAGCAGAGTTGTAACGCATGGACCTACAGTTAGGGAAATTCTTAAGGCGAAAGCGCCAGGGTAGCTCGCGAAATTCACATTTTCTTACATTTTTTGCAATTTTCAGGTCAGTATTAGGTTGTATGATAATTAAAATATGATTTGCGACCGTAACAAATATGTATTTACAGAATTTTAATCATTAAAAAGTCATCAGTACAACTCTCTAAGACCAAGTAATCATATTAAATGACCGTTTCCTGAAATCTTAACATTTGAGGATTGTACTAACATATGGAGTTGTATTACTGATTCTAATGATTATAATTCTATAAATACATATTTGTTACGGTCACGAATCATGCTTTAATCAACATACACCCAGACACTGAGCTGCAAATTGCAAAAATCGTATTTCAAGGTTTTATTTTTTGGCTTGCAGGCGCAAGATAGTAAACCCCATGAAATTGTGAACAAAATCCAATTTAAATAGGGAAGTATTGACATCCACGCGGGCGAAGCCACAGGCAACAGCTAGTTTCTAAATAAATAAACTACATTAGTATCTACTTGATAAAACCCACTATTTTCCTTTATCACAGTTTAGTGCAGAAGCTTCAGTAAGTTGTATGAGCTTTAATAACGCGCTGTGACGAGCATAGTATTCGCGTCTGAGAAGCAAGCAAACAACCCTATCATGTATGCAAGCAATATTACGCTCTTAAATACAAACATAATTTGGCAATATTTACTCCTAATAAAGCTACAATAAACGAAAACTATCGTCCAGCCAAAAAGTTACTGGCCTTTCTAAAACAACTGAGGACTAGAACTTGCAAATAACGATGTTAATCTGTTGTATAACACTCCTTATCGATAGAGACCGCGATTTTAAGCATCAATAAACACTGATAATTGACGGATCCTCTATTAATATTGACTAACCACGAGTACAGGACGCCTCGTCTCACAAAACGTCGGTTCGCGTTAATGTTAGCGTGGAACTTTGTATAATTTTCCACCCTGTTCAATTAACCCCAGGCTTAGCGATATAACACAAGCGAATGTTAACAGTAAAGTTACTTTTGTACTGTTAAATTGTGTGTGATTTAGAACGGTCTCACACTACGCCCGTTTCGTGGCCAACAATAAATTCTCTGATTTTCAGTGGGCGAAGCTCTGAGGTGTAAATGTTGATGTTTTTTTGTTTACACCTCCAATACAATTTGCTTGTGTGAATTGGTTTCGTGATAAAGCTGTTACCAGGCGTGGGATATGCTATTTATCTTGTAAGATATACGTTCAATGGCTAGTTTCGGTAGGTATCTATAATCTTTTTTGTTTCAGAAACTTTAGAAAATGCTAAAAATCAAAGGTAAAAAGGGAGTGTTATTCACTTTTTTTGTGAAAAGGAGCGCCCTATCTAGTCTAGTAATTCAGACTTTCAAAAAGAAGAAACATATTTCGAAGCACAAAAACAGCCAATTTTCCTCTGTCATGCAATATTTAAAAAATCAACAAGTTTGAGATTAAAATCCTACTTTTAGTAGCAGTAAAAATTAAGCCCTTTACAGGATAAACTAAAAATAACACTCCTAGATTATCTATCAATGAAGAGATTGCCCTCTTTTCCCCAAACTTAAGACAGATGATGTTGACTCGAACGTTTATTTTTACAAACGACTTAATCGCTTCCTCCCCAATTGAGATTAATGTTAATCGATAGAGATTCTCACTAATAAAGAAAAAAACTGTTTGTTTTAAGAACAGCTTTAATAGAGTAGACTTTTTCAAGACTTGTTTGTGTTTTAGAATAATATTTTTAATGAGTGGACTCAATTAAACTTCTACTCAGAATCGCTTATCGCTTAAAATTGTTTATACTAAGTTATAAGTAAGTTATAATAATTTTTATTTAATTTTCGTTTTAGAAATACTTGCTAACTTTCCAATTTTAATTACATATTTTTTTCTTGTGTAAAGTTTACGTAACCTTACTTTCAATATTGACTGTAGATTATATATTATGTATTGATTTAAGACTTTAGTGCTGTTTAATAGTTGTATTCTATTCAAATACCACAAAAACTTGCACCAGAAGACATCATAACCCACAAAAAATCATAATTCCCACCACAATGAACACCAATCCAGCCAGTTCGGGTAATAAAGTAATACTGCTACAGTTTCCTTTTTCAAATGTCTCTCTAATCCTGGTTGCAGTCGTTAATCGGTAGTGTTATGGTCGAAAACAAAGGAGTGTTGAACCAGGAGGACGGAGGATGGAGGGTGGGTAGAAGAGTCGTTGTACCCATTGACCTCAAGATGCTCTGCAGTTGCACAATCGTCTTAGGATTGTGAGGTGGAAGTGACAGCCGGGAGCGAGATTTGGAGTCCTCTACCTACCATCATTTTGGACGGCTATCTATGATTTGAAATAAATTTATGGCTGATTTATTTCACAAATCACTAAATGCATGTAGCTCTAAATGAATTTCAAACATCGTTCTTTATCTGTCAATCGATTGAAGATGGTGGTGATGATGCTTAAAATCCGTTAAATGTATTAAATAATTTGTGATGCACGTGGTCCTAAATGTAGTTTTGTGTTTGATAAACAGAGAAATGGCAAAGTGAAGTGACAGAGAGGCGCTGTCGCATTTTCTTTTCAATTTATCCTGAATAGCTTTTAAATGTCGATATCGCTTAAATTGCTTACAGTCCATTGATGCACTAAAATAAAAAAGTGGGTCGGATTTTTAGTAATTTTTATACAGTTTTAGTAACGATTAGTAAAAATTGTGTGGGAACAAAACTAAGTTTCGGGGAAAAACTTAGTCTAACATACATATTCATAAACTCACGCCTTCTTCCCATGGGGGTAGACAAAAACAACAGAACGCCACTTGCTACGATCCTTACAGACTCCTTTTGCCTCGCTTACGTTCATATATCTGGTCATACACGCACGCCAGTTGCGAGTACTACGCACCTGACCTTTCTGAAGAACATCACCAATAAGATCATTATATGTCTTCCTAGAGCGTCCCTTCCCCGGCGTTTCCACTCACATCTGCCGTGTCACACCTGTTGTTAGTCACCTTTCGTTCACCCTCTCAACATGACCAAACCACCTAAGCATACTCTTTTAAATTTTTGTCACTACATCTTCTTTTAAACCGCACCGTTGCCTTATCACATCATTCCTCAGCCTATCATTCATAGTCACACCACGCCTGCTTCGCAAGGAACGTATTTCCACAGTATTTATTCTACTTTCATGTTTCTTTTGCCATACCCAATATTCACTTCCATACATAAGCGTAGCACACCATTGTGAACAGCCAGTTGGGTCTTTTTGGACATTAACTGGTTGGTCACAATCGCATGTATAGCACCATTCACTTTATTTCCCGCATTTAATCTCATTTCCATATCTTCATCAATATTTCCATGCCTTGTAAACAGACTCCCCAAATATACAAGCTCACCTATTTGCTCCACACTCTTATCATTTATTTTCACATCATACACCGATACATTCCCTTCTCTTTCAAACGCCATGACCTTCGTCTTATTCACATTTATATTCATCCCTTTCATCTTATATGTATCATCCATGACAGTCGCCATGCCTGGCAACTTACTCTAAATGAGCAGATATTCCATTTTCAAGACCAAAACGTGCTTCACAGCAAAGAGGACACCCATACTCGCCGTTCATTCCTTACTTAGTCCACAAAACATGCGACAGTGTAATACTGTGTGTCGAAATTTGCCGGCTCTTCTGCAGACTACAGAGTACAGACTCCAGACTCCAGTACAGAAAGCTAGCCGACGCGGAAACCTTTGAACTTGAAGCATTTAACTAATCGAATACCTACTTGTCTCGGAAATTTCTAATAAGCGTCCGCAAGGCACACACTAACTTGAGTTTATCGACTGCGGGTGGTATTTGCTGAAATATTGAAGCGTGTCTTCAACATAGTTTTAAGACGATGGAGTAGACTACTGAGGAGACCCAAAAGTTTGTATTGACTGGAGTGATGGAGAAAATATTTTGTTAGACGACGTCTTCATTCCATGTTAATCTTTAATATTATTGTCAAGACTAATTATGTAGGCACTGCAACATTGTATGTAATTAATTAGCTATTTAAAAGATTTATTAGTTTGTCGAAGGAACGATGGCCGGTGGAGCAGACGAGTCCTGGAGTGGAGACCACGTATCGGCAAGCGTAGTGTGGGACGCCTCCCAGCTAGATGGTCTGACGACCTTAAGAAGGTGGCTGGGACAGACTGGATGCGGAAGGCGGAGGACAGGGTGTTGTGGCGTAGACTGGGAGAAGCCTATGTCCAGCAGTGGACTGCGATAGGCTGAGTTGATATTGAAAAGATTTATATCTCTGAATGAAGAAACAAACTTCATGTACATTTCATTATACATTATACAAGCATATTCTTATGCCAATTTGGACGTATGGTATTCAACTTTGGGGCTGTATTTAACGAACCAACGTTAAAATAATTCAGCGATTCCAAAATAAAGTACTCAGGGATGCTGTAAATACACCATGGTACATTAAGAATGACGACCTCCACCGGGACCTAAAAATGGAACTCTTCACCACAATCATCCAAAAATTTGCTGAAGCCCACGAACACAGACTCCACCGACATGTGAATGTCGAGGCAATCCAGTTGCTAGACAACACGGACATAGTGCGCACGCAAAAGAGAACTAAACAATTTGAGTTAGTGTTGTGTATAAATAGTGAAAGATTAATAGTAACAATGCTGTGTGCTATACATGTCACACACGAACAAAGTGTTTTTATTTATCAGACCCTAAGAAAGTGCTACGGAATTGTGTAAAAGTGCAAATGGACACTATTCTTAGTTATAACGTAATCTTGCACGTAGAGTTAAATTCCTTATTAGTCTATTAGGCTAGACTGTAATAAATTATTAAGAGCTTTTTAGTTGTTATTAATAAAGGAAAAAAATAATGTACATTTCATTGGCGTATTAATCCCCGTAACAAGTACAAAACTTTCGCAAGTGACGATACTTGGATAACTTCTTCTTTTTAACATAACACAAACACACATATACATAATATCACGCCTGTATACTCTGAAAGGGTGAGGCAGAGGTGCACCTAAATAGTACACCCACATCTCACCAGTTATGTTTAAGTCCCATGTTGACAAAAAAAAAAAAAAAAATACCTATGACAGAAAATCCCAATAATTTTCATAATTTGTCATTCAAGGGTGACTGAAGCTCTCTACAGTAAAAAAGCAATGAATACAAAACGTGTTAAAACTCCGTAAAAACATAAGTAACAGAAATGTTAACGGAAGCTTACATTAAAATAAAAGCATAAAAAATCGTGTCGAACAAAATAACTGTTATATTTTAATTTTCACAGTGGGAAAAACAAATAAAGGGAACTATAAAAACACGAAACGGTGTCAACTTCAATTAAAGCTATAAAAAACGGTGTTATAACTAATAACGAATTCGTGCTGAAGGCTTAATGCCGACCCTACGATGTATGGGCACGGATAGTGGAAAAACTAACAAACAAAAATAAACTCTGCTTTTAAAAGATTACGGTTTACTTTTGTGTGTGGGTTGTTTGACGAATGTAATATCTGAAAAAGTACGTTTTGTAATTATTTATTCAGATAAGGGTTCATTTGAAGTGTTTTTATGACCGGTTTTATTGGCTATAATAATTTTAAAGATATAAAAACCTGTTTTATTTTCCAGGAAATTAGGGACATATTGAATAGCGTATTCATAAGTCGTTATATTTTATCAATAATCTTCTAAAGCCAGCAGAAAATTATTTTGATGTAAAATAAAATTTGAGTCTTTGGCATTCTAAGTCCTAATTTTTTTCATCAAAAATTTTCACGAGATGTAATTATATCCATAATGCATGCAAGCTTTCATGATTAAAATTAATAACATAGGAAATTATGTTTACATTGTAACGCAATTTACGTGACTTAATTAATTTTTCTCAAATAACGATGTCGCACAGGCTTTTTGTATACAGGCTTGTATTATTTTGTATTATACAGAATGTATGCTGTGTACAGGGTGGGACATTTTGTTTGTCACGTTGTCGCCCCCGGCCGTTCGACCTTGTTTGTTCCGGCTTGACCGGCAGAGTGTCAGATTCACGTGTTTTTTGGCAAAAAAATAATAAAAATCTTTTTGTTATATTTTTAAATATTTTTTATTAAGTCTCTATTCCTTTTTACGTAATTATTTATTCAAGCTAACACTTTTTAACTTGAAAGTCTAATATCTGTGAGTGACTTTGTACTGTTTGTTATAATATCTAACTTAGAATAACGAAGCTTTTAGGGGAGGGGAGGGGCTCGTGGCTAAGTAATAACAGCCGCACGGCTCGATCGATAAGGTTAAGCTACGCTTGCCGCGGTCGGTCCCAGGATGGGTGACCATCTTTACATACTGAGACCTCTCCGTGCGTCAGAAAGCACGTTAAGCCGTTGGTCCCGGCTGTCATTCGTTGATCTTTGACAGTCGTTACGGGTCGTCAGAAGCGCGAAAGTCTGACAAGCAGTCTTACCAAGGGGTATCGTATTACCTGCACAGTAACTGGGTTGTGGAGGTCAGATAGGCAGTCGCTCCATGTAAATGACTGGTATTTAGCTGCATACAATTAGACTGAAAGCTGAGGCCAACATGGTTAAGAAAAGGCTAGACAGATGATGAAGTTAGTTAAAACTTCTAACCATCTGATTTACTACACTTCGAAACGAAACTTCTTCACACTCATACACTGACTTAGACATATACACGAGTATCAAAATTGCCAATTTATTTAACATATGTGTGCGTTTAATTTGGTCACAACCCTTAGCCGAAATTCGCACGGACGGACGTAAAAATATCGCGGCGGGATTTTATCGCGCACTGGATTTTCAACTCTTGGTGTTGAGTCGAGCATTAAAAATCCAACAGAGAGCATTTTAGCGCGTCGAAAGAACACACTGTCTGATTTTAAACTCTCGGCGAAAATTGTTGAATATCAGTGCGCGTAAAAAAATCGCCGCGAAATTTTTACATCCGTGCGAACGAAGGCTTACCCTCAAACAAACCCTAACCTTATTTATGTATGTATTATTTTATATGTAAATGGTACACCGCTGAGTATCTGCGGTGTTGTTACTCTTTTCTCTCTTAATCCATCCAAAGGTTGTCTTCAAAAGATCACTTTTAGTGATAAGACCGCCCATTGTGTCACCCTATGTAAAATGTCTACTTTTATATTTTCTTTTCTTATGGTGTACCTACATAATAAAGACTATTCTATTTTATACCACCGATACCGTCACTAGCAAAAATCCTAATCACACATCATCTGCCTAGCCTTTTTTCCAACTATATTTGGGTCGGTTCCCAGTCTAACCGGATGCAGCTGAATACCAGTAATTTACATGGAGCGACTGCCTATCTGACCTCCACAACCCAGTTACTGGGTAATACGATACCCCTTGCTAAGACTGGTTGTCAGACTTTCGGGCTTCTGACGACTGACTGTCAAACGGCTCCGTGCTTTCCAAGCTACGGACGAGCCTTGGTATGTAAAGATGGTCACCCATCCACGGACCAACCGCGGCACGCGTAGCTTAACCTGATCGATCGAACCGTGCGACTGTTATTACTTAACCACGAGCCCCTCTAAAAATCGTAATCACCCATAAGGAAAGAATTAAATCAGAGTTCAGTGTATAATTTAATAACCCTGTGGACGCGGCTTTTTGCGCGCTCCGTTTGTGTCTCGCCGTCGGCCATTCAGCTACAACCTATTTCCAATTTGCGCCTATCAATCAAGACCAATCTCGCTGAGTGGATTACGGCCAAATGAAATTTGCATAGAAACCCGCTGTGCAGTACCTACGCTTGTATCTGATATTTACTGTCACTGTTTGATTCGCTACAACGCCCGCTTGTTTATTAAAATTAAGCGTCATTTTGTGCGTTGGTGTTGAGCTCACTTTTGTTTGGTGATTAGCTTTTAATAAGCTTGTTTTTTTTTTTTCGAAAAGTATCAAGATGTTTAGTCGTAACTATTGCTTACTTACCCCATCCAGCTACCGTTGTTAAGGGGAAATTTTCTTACGATTTTTGCAATTTGCAGCTCAGTGTCTAGATGTATGTTGATTAAAGTATGATTCGCAAGTATAACAAATACGTATTTACATAATTATAGTCATTATAATCAGTAATATATTACAACACGTTAAGTATAGTCTTCAAATGTCAAGATTTCATGAAATAGTCATTCAATAGGATTACTTGGTCTTAGAGAGTTGTACTCGTATTGATGATTTTAATTATTATAATTTTGTAAAAACATATTTGTTACGATCGCGAATCATATTTTAATCAACAAACACCCAGACACTGAGCTGCAAATTGCAAAAAACGCAAGAAAATTTGTAATTCCCGGGCTACCCTGGCGCTTTCGCCTTAAGGATACTAGTTTCAATAGAAACATAAGTTTATATCTGGTTTTGATAATATAAGTTTATACGAAGTAGGTACCATACCATTCTAAAAGCTAAATCTAAATCCTTGATTTACTTATTTTATGAGATTTGAGATTTCATCAAAATTCAACAAAACTCATTGAAGATACACACAAAACACTGAGATAATATTTAGGCAAGATTTAATAATGAAGAGTAGCGAACTTTGGGCAGAGTAAGCAAAAACAGTTCTGTTAGTGATATCAAAGATTATTGGTACATGTTTATGTTAGGCGTTTACGCGCCTCTGCGGAGTTTGATGGAAACTGGCTGTAGGTAAATTAGAACATATACAGCCTGTATATTTGAATACAAATAAGTTTGATACACACTCTGGCGTGATGTTAGAATTAAGTAAATAATATATTATATTTCAAGATGGTTCAATCATATTTTTTATTTTTATTTAAGGGTTTTTAAATAAGTGGTCAGGTACTTACAAAAAAAAAAAAAAAAACTACTAAATGACGAAATATTACGTTAAACATCTACAAAACGTCACCTGAGTTGGTGGACAAGCTCTTCGATAAGGTTTAAAAACAGGAGTAGTAACAATCGTTAACTCATTTACATAACACATAACATCACGCCTTGTTTCCCCGTTGGATTCGGCAGAGGTCACCCAACTCAACCCAAGGAGGCGGAGGGGGAGGTTAACTCACTTACTACACGAAATATGGATAAACTTCGGTAAGTACCTACAATTCGACAACGCATGACAGATGACAGAGGTAACATACATAGTAACCTACACAAAAATCGAGAACCTCTTTCTTCTCGAAGCCGTAAAACAGATTAATAGGCACTAAAAGGTAAAGCAACAGCAATAAAACAAGAAGCTATAATTAAAGTTACAATAATGACGATGAAGCTGTACGGCGTACTTGTGCCAATGAAGTGTCAGCATAATGCTGCATTGCTTAATGTAGTTTGTAACCTAATTATTATTCCGTTCGCTAACTAGGTGAAATCGCTTGCTAAAGTTTAAAGCTGACAAGTTAGCAACATGTGACAACTTAGCCTAATGCATCGTCCTAATACAACGCGACTACGCGATCATCGCGCGAGTAAGCGACGTGACTATCGCGTAGTCGCGCTATAACAAAAACTGGGTGTCCTAATAGTATGCGAATACGCGATCATCGCGCGAATGAACGACGCAAGCGGCCGCGGGGGGTCGGGTCCTGCCCTGCCGCTCACCCCGCTCCCTGACGACGCGACGCGATTATCGCGCGAATTGAATTAGAACACCTATTGTAATTACATCAACATGTTTGATCGCGCGTTCGTACGAACTTAGTTCTCGCGAATAGATTACAATAATTTTAGTTGCGCGACCGCATCGCGCGTGAGCCAATTAGCACACCTATTCGATATCAGTATGTCTGATCGCGGATTCGTACGACTAAAATTCGCGTGAACTTGCGATGTTCGCGTAGCCGCGTATTAGAAAAACACATATACAAGGTGTAATTTTAATCAGTATTAAGCTCTTAAGGAGTCATTGTACTCATTATTGTGAACAACTTTCACTATGGGACCAAACCTCAAATTGCGAAAAAAAAATCAGCATTTCCCTACATTTACATTACCTTATCTTGTCAAAATGTAGGGAACACCTGATTTTTTTTTCGCGATTTCGGGTTTGGTCCCATAGTAAAAGTTGTTCATAATGATGAGTACAAAGACCCCTTAAGAGGTTGTGCGTTAATTATGTTACACCTTGTATAAGGCTAAACACTACCTTTCATTCTTATCGTCAACAACCGTTCATTAATGAAAGGTGTATCACAGTTGAAATTGAAATTTCGAATGCACTTGGTGATTTGAAGGAAGGGATTAAAGCGTTTGAGCGAAATCTAGCGGCGCTTAAAGCTACCAATCGCGCGTTTAATAATTAAACTTCAAGAATACAAGTGTCATTTCACTTTACAACTCCGCTGCCAACCCTCCCGACGCCCAAATACTCAATTATGTTTTTAATTGAGCGGTGCCGTGCATTTGACACGAATGTCCGACGGGTTTCGCTTTACCCAGTAATCGCAATTTTAATTGTACAGCGATTTTTATTTGGACGAAGCTGCTTGAAATTCGTTCAAGATTAGGTAGGAAAATGCTTATTTTCACATTTTGACTGTTACTTCAATTTGTTCAAATTGGGGATGAGATTAGTTTCATCTTGGGTTTTTGAGAGCTGGCACATTTTTAGCAAGGTTCATTTTACCGTAATCCGATTAAACTTTACATTTTCAAGTATTTCTTGAGACAGAAAACTACTAATAAAAAAAACTTTGAAGTCAGGAAGGCAAACAAAAACAAAAACACTAGAATCACGAAGTCATCACATCCCATAAAATTCCAAACAACTCTACTCCATGACTTTCTTTGAACTTTGAACTTAAAAGAAACTCGAACAATAAAACCTGCTTGCAGTCCACTAAAAGCCCAGATAACAATACAAATAAAACGGTGAACATTCTCTGAACATTTCGATTCGGGAATATACAAATCGTTTGTATGGACGTGTCTTGTTACGGCTGGCTGGTTCCGTACACGGCTGACACCTGTTCCTGTCACTATCGAATTGGGGAAGACGTATGGACATGTCCGAACGTAGTGTGCATGCTGAGACAAGATTCTTAGAACTAAATGTACCTACCTATATGTTTCTTGTTGTTAAGAATGGAATAATTGTCGTTTTCTGTTTGTGTTTACTATGTTTTTATTGTGGTTGGTGCTTATAAATTGCTAATTGCTTATTATAAGTGTGGATCAAATTCCACTTTTGAAAACTAGATAAAAGTAGGTCAGTGGTAAGGGAAATACCCTAACAGTCATTATTCCTAAATTTCTTAAGTAGGTATCTTAGATACATGGAAAGAAACCTGTTATTTCATCTAACTTATTCATCATCAGCTTACTTAAACATCTTTATATATATGTGGGATGATACTTTGCTGCTATCTGAAATCGTTCACTTTATCCTCAAATCGATAAAGAAAACTTTCTTGTCTTTTTACCCTCGATAAGTGTATTTCTTTCTAAATCGGCCTAGAGTTACGAAAATAATAAAATAACAAAATTCTGAACGACAAAAAAAGTTATCTCATTATAAACCAAATCAAAGTGAAGGAACATCAAAGCACAAACATTTTTAATCATCACCTGTTCGACAGGCTAGTTGAAGAAATAGCGATCCTTGATATCATAAAACTTTCCTTTGATAAAAATATTACTCATTATAACTTTTGTGTACAAACTCATGCTGATTCCCCGAAGAGGTATCACATGAACGGTCTTGGAATAGATGGGAAAGCAATTTCCTACCTTATTACCAGCCTTAATTCGTTTTGCACCTGAGTTGACATCAAAACTTATAATCAGGAGGTAATTACTGGTATAATTACAACGAAATTTGATAGAAATTTAAAAGCAATCATTCGTTGCGTGTTTAATGACAACGTTTGAAACACGATAAGTCGTATACTGTTAAATTGGACCCACTATGAAAAGGAGCTTTCGTAATTTTCTTTTCAAAAGAGGGATTACTACGTTTTCGTTATTGAATTTGGAGTTATCATTAGAGATGTATATTTAGATAAAGCAAATTATAATTTGTGTAAAGTTTATTTCAAAAGACGTGATAATTTTATCTTCTTTAACACGCTATCGTGTAATTCTAATCAATGTAAATCTAATTGCACCTTAATATTTGTTACTTATTTCTGATATTTCTTTTTTATGGTTATAACATAAACCGAGGATAAACTATTCCCAAAAAAGATAACAGCAGCTACAAAATGAATGAATTCCACTAAAACATTAATCCTGTTATGAAAACAAAATTAATAAAAAAGCAAGCAAAGCCGTTGGAAAGAAAACGATATAAACCAATAACAATATAGATGCCACAGAGTGAATTAATATCGAGTGTTGCAGAATATTTTCTGCAGAAGGCTCACGAACATCTGCAGAATGTTTTGTTTCTACATTCGCTAGTGAATGGTTGAGACCATCAATTGCAAGGGAGCAGACTTCTTTGTCTGCTGATAAAGAGTGCTCGCGAAGGTCCATTTCGAATGCTTGTCACTCCTTTGTTGTATCCACGGTTTTTAATTTTGAAAAGAATTTTGTTCGTGTATGTGTGAGATGGAGAAGTGAATTTGATGGAACTTTAAGTCAATTTGTTTTGATGTGTTTAGCTTTATAGGATTATTTTCTAAAATGAACGTAGGAAAGATAATTTTTAAAAGTTGCTCACTGTTGAACATGTTTCTAGATATATGGACTTTACTTACAACATTTGCAATGTAGTTTCTAAGGCTGCTGTATGATGACAACTTACCTGTAACAAATGAAAAAATACACATTAGTAAAACATGGAAACAGTGACAATCAAATCATCTAGAGAATGTACGAACAATTTATCTTGGTGCGACTAATAATATTACATCCAAATCTATTACACTTCCTTGGAAAGTAGGCGAACAAAATCTTCCTTCAAAAAACTTTATCATGTTAGAAAAAAAAAAATCTCGTTCGCAAGTTACGCAGACGCTCCGCCATCCAACTTTTCACAAATTTCCAAAACTTGTAAGACAAACGTTGCTCCTTTAACATTCGCACAATTACCTGTTACAACTTGGTAAATGCAAATTCCTGCCATATTTATTTTCGCCGCCCTTCTGTTCGGTACTTTCTTATAAATAACTTAATCAGGGTCAATCCATCAAGCTGTCATTCTTCACAGAAATACTTTTCTGTTGCTCTAGCACCTTTATTCAATAACAAATTTTCAATACAAAACAAATGAAAGTTTTACGAATGGGTCTCCAGTTTACTATTACTCATTTGGATCTGCCAAAAACAAACTGACGCGACCCTGCTTACATGTAACGTACATGTTTAGAACAAAAAGGTACAAAGTTACAATGGAAAGTTCTCAATATAATTTGCAGGCGATACTGGGGGCGGGATTTATGTAAATCCTAGAAATTGTTTAATATATTTGTAATATCAGGTAGGTAATAGCTTTTGGTAACTGAGATAATGTTATTAAAAGAGAAAACTTGCTTAAGTACTGTTGTGTATTTTATAGCTTCATTTTTGGATATAAAGTTTTCTGAACTAAGTTTTTCATTCAAAATGAACACGCGAAATGTTCAAATATGGGTTTGAATAGGATTATTTATATCTAAAGATATTGCACCGTAGGTTTTGCTATTACCTTTATCTTGTTCAAATAGGTTTCATTACACCACACACGGTTTTTGACACAAAAAGCATATTATAGTATTGCTGAATTTTTAAACGACTCATGGTGATTAAAATAATATAGTAACTATGGTCATGTAGTAGTAGAGAACTTAAATATGCCATAATAAATGTTTTTAATTGAATTCCTGTTGTAAATCTTCATAATATAATTTTATTGTAATATTGGACTAGGAAAATATATAATGAATAATTGGATAATGTAAATGATTGAATATAAGATATTTGTTTAACTGACATTAATTAATTTATATGTGTAATATTTTAAAATCAATGTATTGATACTATTTTTATCTTTCTTCTCAAGATATTTGCACGCCATGAGAAATGGCAAACATGTCGTGAGCCACTCTTACTTACGATCTTCCATGCATGTATTATTTTAATGTTGTATGTGTACACATGTTTGCGCAAATAAAATGTTTTATCTTATCTTACATGCTGCTGATCTTCTTTTATTGGTCATACCTTCCATTCTATCATAATTCATCAATTTATTATAAGCCCAACCCATCCCATGACATAAAGCCAAATACTTCACCTACAGTTGAACGCACAAAAATGTTGTGTCAGCAGAAAATTCGCAAAAACATGTTTGGACTTCGGGTCAGTATGCTAAGGCTGCGATCACGAACGATTTCACGGGATACCTTTAATAATATTCGCTCAAGTACGATAAGCTCGCTACAAATTCAAATACTCAAACGATAAAAGCATTTTTGATCTCGATTTTGTTGAGATCTGTAAAATTTCATATTTCTGACTTCGTGGATAAGATTATGGATTTAGTTGATTCAATCAAGGAGCTTGCGAGGGCTGTAAGGGGTCTGAACTAACAACTGTTCTTAATCCACTCTATCTGAGTTCGAATGCCGCCCAAACGGATTGGATTACCTTTACGTATTTTATTGGACCTTTTCTCCTCAATATTGGATATAAGCTTTCAAGATTCAACACCCCTTTAGTTTCCTTCATTTTGTGCACAGTCGTATTCCTTTATCTTAGTCACAACTGTAAACGTTCTTCTAGGTTTAAAATCATACTTTTGTAATCATACAATATTTTTTCCTGTTACCGAATTTTGTCACCCAACATTGAAAATATCCATTTCTCCTGAACTGTAAGTAGCAAAGTCCCAAGCAATCGACGACAAATTTATAAGATCACGTGTTCCTATCCAATCTAAGAACAAAACGTTTAAAGAGAATAGTTTAGTTGCAGCAACGGATATTGTGAGGAGGCACCAGCACCCTTTATGCCTTTTATATCCTCCCCGTCACAAACATTTAACACTGACTTCCAGACAGCAATATCGAGACTTGGACAGATAAAATCTTGTGAGTTTGAAAGAGTTTCCTTTATTTGCGAGGGCAAATGGACAATTGCATGAGAAGGTATAGGTGCAGGAATGAGGTTCTGTTCAAAAAGTTTTCGATCTAGATTTGTCTGTAATGAAGGTGGCAGAGGCGAATTTTCTTTTGTGAATTTCGTGGAAAGTTTGCTGCACTGAGTTAATTTGATATTTAGATTGGATTTTGTAATGAAATCCGATGTGTAATTTAAGTTCATTCAGTAATTTATTGGATACCTAGTAGAAAGAGTTCATCTTGTTGGTAAGACGTAGATAGGTAACTTAAAAGTTTTTTTCTTCTTTAAAATACTTAGGTATATAATTATTTTAATTTTTTTACGCCGTTGTTGACGCACTGCAGAGCAAAGGCCTTTGTCAAATAATTCACTTAGTCTTCTGCTTTCGTTATCAATTTTATTCATATTACACGAATAACATCTCAGACTCTCACATGACACTATCAAGATACAAAAATTATCAAATCATGCCTACCCTACACATAAATTGGCCTCAAAACTACATCCTTATTCACTCTGAAGCTACCAGGAGCGCAGTGGCAGGAGAAGACAGCCGTCATTCCGCTGTAATACAGATAATTGCATTTAACTACGGGACACGGGGAAGCGTGGTCTACGTGCATACGTAACTCACTTTGCACTCTTTAAAAGCGCTCGTTCGTAACAGTTCTCTGGTTATTTTTATGAGATGCTCTTGGATTTGTAGTTATTATGTTGTGTTGGAAAATACGTTGTAAATGCAAGACAGATTTTTAAAAACGTATGGTTTTGACTTAGTTTGTTTATCGTTAAAAATGATAGAGTGGTTAAAAATACAAAACTATTTTTTGGAAAACATGTTTTCAAAATGACTTTTGAAATGCTTTGAGGAAAACAAATAGAACAGAGTTGAAAATGAAATAAAAAATTAGATTGAAGATTATTAAGATCAAATAATGAATCCATGTCAATGGAGCTCTAATAATTGAGAAAAACAATTACAAGTTTGTAGTTAGTTTTACAGCATGTTTATCTTCAAAATACACAATCCAGTTACACAATACTTACACAATAAACTAAAAAAAATAAACTATATTTTAATTGTCAACGTCATCAACATCCCACATCTTGGAGACAGGCAGCAACAATACTTACGTCCCGTTCATTTGAACTACGTCCTCCACAAAAGAAATTACTTCATTCTTTCTAAATTTCAACTCTCCAAGTTGTTCAGGGGCGTCTAACGGGAGGGAGTTATTTATCTTCGCTCTCAGTATAATAGAATTTAATTAAGTTAGGTGCGACATGCTTCACGCGGTAGGAATTTTGCGAACTTGCGCCAACTCGATACACGGGAGTTGAAACAGCGGTTGTATTAATAAATAATGTCATATAGATATAAAATTCGGTTTTGATGACCTACTTTTCAATTGAAAGTGAAACGCAGCAGAAAGTTTTTGTATCCAAGTTCTAAAGCAAAGACTCCTCACACTGACTCCTCAGACTGCTGGAAACATTTGCGCTTATAGCTGTATTTGATCCTGTATTTGACTGCTCATGCAAATGTAAAGAGGGATGATGCTAAAAAGATCCAATTAGTTTATCATGATAATGATGATGTGTAATTAACAATCCTGTCTAATTGAGAAAAACACATGTCATCTTATATGTTCGAAGAAGAAGTTTTTTGAAGACCACGTTCATCACCATGCCAAGTAGATTCATAATGAGCACAAATTTTAATCAAGTTCGGACTCACAGAAAACCATACTAAAATAGCGAATAATGAAATGCGTTCAGTTCCAGGATTATTCGTTTAGCGAAGTTCTTATTTCGACTCGAAACGGATAATAAAAATAAACAAAGCTGCCAGTAGGAGAGACATCGCAAAAAGAAGTAGGTACCGATACACAAAAACAAAATTGCAAAAACAAAGATTCGGTCTGGATGGCCGTGTATTGAACATTTTTGACACAATTTACCTGTTTCTCTGCTGCCATTACAAAAGGTATATTCGCAGTACATTGGGAAGCCAGTGGAAATTACTGTTAATAAAAGGATAAAGATTTTTGTGTCTGAAGCATGTTTGAGTATTGTTTGGAGATCAAAAGAGAAAAATATGGCTTTACCATTGGCCTACCAATGAGAAACATATATTTTTATCAGAGAGCTGTTATAATTTTGTGGATAAAATAATTTCACAGTTGTTAACAATTTCCTGAAATTTATTAAGAATTTAAGAAGCCTTAAAATTATCAATAAGAATTATGAGTTTGAAATCTTGCTTGAAGTTACCTTTCTTTAACAGCTTCGACCCCAAAGGACTCCAAATAATTACTAATAACTTTGCACTAATAGGTACTGCATAATAGAATTTATAGGTCATATTAGTACACTAATATATTGTATCCGTTTATTTGGCTCAGCTTACACCTTTGGGAGTCCGAAGTTGGAATTATATCCGCAACTATATAGTACTATGAGACAGTCAACTAACCGATGTATAGCTGACAATAGTAAGGACCTCGATTAAATGTATAAAGAACTACGGTTTTGTGGTAATGTTTTAAATGTCACAGAACAAGATGGACAGACTACAAGACTGCTACGATCCCGTTCTTTTGAGAAACATATTATGTGCCGATAAAATAAATCTGTACGCCGACGTACGCATTTCGGCCTATTTGGCGCAGCCATGAGTCACACAGTTTTTACCTACATGCTTTTTTTGGCTGTGATGTAGGTAATTGCACTTTTTAAATATTGTTAGTTTTAAGTTCTTTTTCTTTGTTTCCTTTCGTGATACTGTGTGCACTTGTGGCATGTGCCAATAAACGTTTTTTCTTTCTTTCTTTCTTCTTCTTTACGCACAGACGCATAAATAACGCGGCGACTTATTTTTTCGCCCACTGGATTTTCAACGCCCTGTTTAGCGCCGAGAGTTGAAAATCCAACAGTGTGGTTTTTCGGCGCGCTGGAATGCACTCTGTTGGATTCTCAATGCTCGGCTCAACACCGAGAATTGAAAATCCAGTGCGCGATAAAATCCCGCCGCGATATTTTTACCTCCGTGCGAACGTCGGCTTACTGTTCCCACCACACCTAAAGATGTTTCCAGAGAATATTTTAAAAGACAAATGTTCAATCTCAAGCCTCAATAGAGTAAATAGCAACATGAAGGCCAGCAGCAGTGGACTGCCTGCAGTGCCAGCAGTGGACGTCTTTGGTCTAGTGGTTATGTTAAAATGTGCCAATACTGAGAGAACATAAATAATTCAACATTAATAATTTATAGCAACAGTAAAACCAACTATATAAATGAAATTATCACTAGTTATGCTTACCATAAAGTCAACCATTAATCATAAAATACTCCATTATAAATTCCTCACTTTATACTCAAGCGAAAACAAAAAGTATCCTAACAAAATCTCTCCCACTTTAATCACAGCTTGATCGAATTTCCTCTCCGCAAAGTTTCAACGGGGAAGCGGAAACTATTACGCTTTACATGGCTGTTTACATAGGGTACTTTACACTTAGAGGACAGTGTTTGCTATGTGCAGCGAGCAATGTATATAGTTCCTGCCTTTTGATCGACTGCTTTTAATTAGAACATGGGGATTTTCTTACATGCTGATCAGGAGACTTGAACAATGGTGTGTGTTGCTTGTCAAGAAAAGTTTTGATATTGTAAGTGATGGATATTGTTATGAGAGTATCTAATTATGTAATTTAAGTAGCAATAAATGGTTTCTGTAGAAAAAGTAACGAATAGTTTTTATTAATTTGTGTTGACTTCAAAAAGAATAAGACGGATATTTCAAAAACAAGGTTAACAACCCGAAAAATACGTAATGGAGCAAACACATTTAAAAAATGGACATGTTCGTTGCATTGAAAGCTATAACTTCATCAATCCTTAATTTCTAATCAACCGAAATCCGTATATCGAAAACGCGCACTCGATATATCGTCATTCCAGATCACCATTTACGACCTAATTACTCAATCGCAACCTAATTTCCAGAGCACGATTACAAGAGCATTCGCACAATCAAACGAACGAGTGAGCGAGTAATTATCTTCAACACCTTCACATCTGAACTGAAATGCAAGTCAAGCGTTGTATGTGCGATGGCGTAAACACGCGTACGTACTAACCCGATTAGACACCCCCGTACACCCCCACACAACTCACACCCCCGACGCACCCCGGACATGAAACCGCGCTAATAAGGAACACTTCACTTGTAATTTCCCATTTGTTTCTATTTACAACTTGAAGCTTTGTGCTGGATTATATTTTTTATGGATTATTTGCGGTGTGAAAGGGTTGAGATTTTGAATTTGTGTGCGTATTTATTAGGGTTAATTTTAAGGTTATGTGTGTAAACTGTGCAAGTTTTTAGTGTTTGTTAATTGAGTGCGTTCTATTTGGGACACGGAAGGACTACATATATGTTTTATTGTTTTTTTGGTACTCGTAGCTATGAGAGCTAAACAAGGTTTAGTGTCTGATAAATTCTAGCAAATATTTTTAATTTCTAAAACAAAAATAAAACACACCCTACTAAAAATTAAATCCATTATCTACTATTCAAACCTCCACACACGATCAAAAATCATAACAAACACCGTACATTTTCCAAAACGGGTCAAACCGTTTACCAAAACGGACCGAAACGTCATAAACAAAGACAGCTATTGAAACACTAAACCGTTTTGGCAGTAAACGGCAGGCTTTGAAAGAGGTCTTGACAAAAGTCGATTCTCTCAAAGGCGCCATACGGAACCGCGTCACGTATATCGTGTACCGGCGTAAGGTGGCGCCGATAAATGATTATTGCTATGGTGAACGGGCCGGTTTCTAAGCCACTGAAACCTTACGAACCTATTTCATGGACGCGAGTTGGGTTCAATTGGAACGGACGTCGGATTCTGGATGCGGTTGAGATGTAGTTTCAGGGAGCATTTATTTGCTTATCACTTACATGAATAATCATTTTAACAAATTAATTTGACATTAAAATGTTATTGATATAGAAAGAAAGAAAGAAAAATTGTTTATTCTGTACAAACAAAACGCACATTACAAAAAAAACAAATGACAAAGTACACACATATAAAGTATCCAAAAGCCTCATAATCAATCCGCATAAAGTTTACAATTTTTTTTGTCCATTCCTTGATGTCCGATCCAGGGACCAGAGACAATTTACGTTGCTTCTGTGTGCATATTGCGCTCTGATATGAGTATAGTCTGTGAGTATAGTAATCTGTGGTATTGCGTACAGAATATTTAATGTGATTAAACCAATTGATCAACAAATCAAATAAATTATTGGTGATGTCTACAGTAATGACGAACGGTTTCAATATAGAAGATAGATAAATATTATGAGTATGCTTTTCCATTAACTTAATAGTCAAGAAACTAGGGTAGCAGGTACCTATATTGGTTTTATCTTTAAGTAATAATAAAAATACCTACAATCTAAACAATAAGTATATGAAAAAATACTGGCCCATCAAAAGTCAGGCAACAAAAAAGGCTGGAAACAAAGCCGCTTCCATTCACAGTATCAATGGCTTTCATAACATAGTCCAATATGAGGACAAAACAATCGTCACATCCCATACACCTTTATGTAAATAAGGCTTACTTGATGACCAGCAAAATATTGCACATATTTGCGACATTACTTTTCAACTTTTTTTAGTTTCCGGGCAAAAGTAACAGCAAATGAAAGTGTGAATAAATTGAAATAAATAGGTCATGACAATGTTTCTTTGATTTGCATTTCGAGATTTAACAAGGGAATTTGTTTTCGAAACGCTTTAAGTTTTATAAAAAGTGGTTACTATGAAGACATGGAATTTAATGACCCATGTTTGTTGAACAATATTAAATAATATTAGAATTTAATATACTTGAGAGAAAGACTAAAGGGACAGAGTAAACAAATAATAAGTTGTTTACTTGTATAGCAAACGTATGAGTGGTCGCCTTACCTCTACAAATGTGAGTAGTATGTGTTTGTCTAAAGTCTGTGAGTGGATGCAAATTTAATTAAACTATGTCATAATATAGTTTGGATACTAATGAATATACTGCAAGGATATGCTGAAGTGGAAACTATTCCATTATAGATTTAGTAATATTGACTGCAAGACTAGATGATAAGAATTTAGAAGAAGAGACCAAAGTGTCATGATTTCCAAATATTAATAAGATTTTTAGCGATTTTAAATACTAAATGTAAAATTGAAAGCATATGATTTGCCTCAAATGATTTTTGTGTCAGTGTATTCATGTATATTTACCGTAAAACTACTGGTTTTTTAACGAAATGGAATAGAAAAATGATGTTTGGATCGTCTCGCTTGGTTTGTCGAAGTTATCGAGCCTCGAAATCTAAAGGTTATCTTTAAGAAATCTAAAGTATATACTGTTAAAATGAGTAGTAAGTAGCACCAAGTTTGTATGTGTGTGTGAATATAAATACAGCAATGTTCGTACTGAAAAGGTGTATCATTTAAAGATAATAATATAAACAATTTGAAAAACAAATAAGCTTCTGGATTCAAAGAAACATGCGCTTGTGACGTTTCTAAAAGTCTTACTTGGTGTTAATCATAATGAAAGATAGACTATACCTAATTGAGGAGTGACTGTTCAAAGGGAGATATTTCCACATTCCATAGTTTTTTGTTTTTTTTATTTTTAATCTGTAGTCTGGATTAGTTTACATCATTTGTACTTTTTAGTCTTCGTCAGAAAGCGTTATTTCCAATAGAAAAAAAAAATTCTAATTGAAGTCAAAAACGTTAACAATAACATTTTATAACTTTAAATGAAAAACCTCCTAAAACTAATAAATATGATTTCATAGGACGAACTAAAAAAATAAATAAAACCGCACAACAAATAAAACATCCGCTTATTACAGTGGCAAAGCGTGGCCGTACTCAAGTTTTATCAGCTGTGAATTTCACTCATAAATATTCGATTGGGCGCCGTGCCCCGGGCTTGGGGCGACCCCTTTTGTAATATTGAGATTCATAATTTGACCCGCAACTAACTTAGCGATCCATTGGATTCCTGAAACACTAATAAGCCGATGTAAATAGAGTCTTGACTTGGACTGAGCAATGTGTGTTGTGTAAAAATGTTTAAGGTGAGTCGACAGATTTTCAATTGCTGTTATGAGTACTGCAGAGTAAGAAAGTGTTGACATTTAAATATAAATACAACGGGTGAAACAAAAATGATGTAGAAGATAAAAATATTCAAAATGAAGTGAAGACAACTCTGAACATAATATAAAATTCAACTGCAATGCAAAACTAGAGCTATATTCAGCTGCAGATAGAAAAACTGCTTTGTCATGTAGTTTGATTTCGGTTTTCGACGCGGTGACCGGAAAACGTTTGTATACAGAATCCTCGTAATTCTGAAACTATGATCCGGCGACTGCTTTAATTTTGATTGCTCTCATGTGAGAGCCACCCAGTATTTTATTCCAGCCTCTGCTTTCAACTTTGTTTCATTCAGTACCTATATTTTCTAGCAACCTACCAATGATTTATTTTCGTCGCTGCGGAGAATCAGGCCATTTTTTACCGTTTGATTGAAAGCGTCAAAGGAATCAATCTGTTTTGTGAATTCATGAAATTAGAATGGATTCAAGATTTCTTTTGTTAATCGTCGAACAAAAGAATATTAACAATTAACTTTTATTCTTTTATGATTCTACAATTTTATCTTTGGAAATATCAGGCCTATTAATAACTAAGAATAAGTTACTTTGGAGAAAGTGTTTGGGTTTTTGGCACGTGTAAACACATTTTGAGCATCTGTTCACATCATTGAATTCAAAATTTTTCTGTTTAACTGTTTGTTTATTGTTATTGTTAAATAGGTTTTTCTTGTTAATTTCCCGCCACATACACAACAATATCCATAGACATATCTATAATGAGATGCAATAACTCACCTGTCGTTTCTCCTGAACTCAATAAAAGTCTGTCGTAAAATTGTACAGAGGAATGACGTATTCGTAATGCATGAGCTCCCGTCGCCTCGAGTTCAGTCAGCAGCGCTGTCAGTCTAATACTTGAAGGCTTTTGTAATTAAATGTTGAGGGATGAGCGAGCATAAAGCAGTAAATTGGTTCAAGAGTAATGAGCAGATTAAAATGAACAAACAATGTAATTTTTATGAGCAGGATTTTTGCTTTGATTTAATTATGAAAGATAATAGCATCAAAATAGCAGCTGCATTTTTACAAAGCTTCGTAATTAAATTTAATTTTTCTAATGAATTAGAAACTCAATTTATTTTTAAAGGTATTTGCTTATTAAATTAGAGTTTAAACTCTATGAATAAGTTATTTTTACTCTCGACGGTACGGGGCAGGTATTTAGACTCAAATTCTTCCTTCCATTACAGAGTTTCAAGGAACATCAAAGCTGTGATAAAATATCGAAGGCGAAAAAACAAATCCTTTAACTTTAGCTTGTCTCTTAGTGCTCGCGAGGTTATGCGAGGAACTTAACAGAAACCTCCCAGCCTCGATCGTGTTATATTTATTAGATATCAAAAAGGGCATAGAACCGCTACATTCCTATTAAAACTTTATTCTGTATAACTTCAATGTTTTACGAAATTGCTCTTCCAAAATTGCCTCTCAGACGAACGTAATAGGCGACATTCTGGAACCTGACAATCGGCAGAAGTACTTAACAAATAGTTTCGCGAGTCAAAAGCTTGTTGGTTGATGAACTCATACCTGCTCGAAACTGGCTTAGCTTGAGCGATGAGAGCTGAGCGAGCAAAGTTCAACTTGTTAGTTGAGATTTAAATGAATTTACGCTGATGGTGGAATGTTTTAGCTCTTTATGTGGAGCGTTTGGGACGACTGAAACGTTCTCGAATGTTCATGAAAGTTGGAACTTTCATATTGTCAGTATTCAAATGGCAGTGTTTAGTTCTCATTTTGGATGATACTAATTAGGTGTTTATTAACAATGTTTTAAACAGTAGTGGTGTTGGAAGACCAATTTTAAAACCTTGCAATTCATTATTTCTTTTTACTCTAAAATCAACCATAACTTATATTTTATAATTTACATACATCCTGTATCAAAAAGGTATCGTATTCAATGAATTCCACATTCATTAAACAAAACGTCCACTGTCTACCTAAAAGTCTCCAAAATCTCATAATCATTACTCAAAACTCACACAATAAAGCATAACCACAACAGGCATTTGTCAAGCGATAAAAACAAAAAGTAAGCCATCGAGAGTGGCTCGAAAGCACCACCTAGGAGGCGTGACCGGCCAATTTGGCGGAGGAGTCTCGAGGGCCCAAGAGTAATGCCTCTGACGTCCACATAAGCACCATGAAATTTATCGACCTTACGTGCCGGATGACCAAAATAAAAACAAACTCGGCAAGTGTCAAAGTTCGTTTTGGAGCTACCCGCGGTTTTTATATTCAATTACTGCGGGTGCTGGGAAAATTTTGGGAAGTGTACCGTACTCGTGCATTTTGGTAAGTACGCGTATTTACATATGGGATTTATAGTTGTTGATGTTGGTGGGCTGCATAAATTGTAACGTATTGTTTTGGGTGTTAAATTCAACTCAAAAATTTAACTCTAATAGTATCCTAGTAGTTTACCTATGGAACATTTAAAATTCAAAGGTAAGAACAGTAACTATACCTAAAATATGACAAAGGTGCCATCCGTTGTGTGACAGATGACCATAGAAAGCATCACAAGAAAGAATACCATCAAAACAGGTCATCCGTTTTCTATAGATGACTTTTATGACGACGACAGCTGATAGATTCGTGTTTTTATGCCATCTCCAGATCAACGGAGGAATAACTTCTATATCGGTACGTACATTCGTTGATAGATGCTTTTATTTCAACTGACTCTGCAGTTTTGGTGAAACTATCTACCAAGTTTATGAATTCTTCCAACACATAAGTATTTCTTTCTCTCTCATATATCGTCTTCATGAGAACTTAAATGATTGTAACATTCAAACAATCTATTTGTAGCTGATGATATCGGTTCAAAGTTTGAAACTGTTAATGATAAATGATACATTATTTTATTTATATAAGTAAGTTTGTACAAACACGTCAATCATATTTTTTTAAACTAGATGAGGCGTTTCCTATCTGACTACTCTGAGAAGAAAGGCTGAAACCAACTCAGAGGTTACAATCTCTTTTAAAGTCCAGACATAATCTTGATCAGATCATGTGAAGACCATGTAGATTGGTGTCTGAAATGGTCTTTTGAGGAAAGAACTACACAGATAGAGTGGACCTGTCCAGTCAGTGCACGCATCTGTCAGTAATCGTACCTACAGCTCAACATAGAACTTATGGAGCTCAACGTTTGACGAACAATACCAAAGAAAGGATATTTGGGTAGGCCGCATAAATTACTCAAACTGTCAGACCAAGATAAAAACTAACTGATAGGATAAAAAAAACAAGGACCCACATCATAGTCTTCACATTCACAATAATTAAAAATATATAATACTTTACAAAGTAAATATTCATGTCACTGTTTATATATAAAATTCATCAATGTCAATGTGTATATAAGAAAAAAAGTTAGCAAAAAAGAACAAAAGAAAAACATTCAGTAAGTATGTAAAAAAATAAATAAAATTGGAGCAGCTCAATCCCAAGCCTTATTGTCTTCAATATAATCTTTAATGGTAATAAAAGGCTTTCTGGCACAACTTACGTTTAATGAATGATTGCATTTATTAAGGCTTAGATCTTGAACGTGGTTTGGAAGTTTATTATAAAAACGTATACATGGACATCTGAACGAAACAATTCGAAACATACTGTCTTGGTAACATTGAGTTTAAACCCAGGAACGTTAGGTTTGATTGAGTCTGGCGTTCGAATTAATGTATTAATAGGCATAATCAGCCTATAATGTTCCCACTGCTGGGACACAGGCCTCCTCTCGGTGAGAGGGAGCCGTAATCACCGCGCGGGCACAGTGCGGGTTGGTAGATATCAAATGTCTTCGAATTTTTGGTTCTAGGACATGCCGGTTTCCTCACGATGTTTTCCTTTACTGTTTTGAGAGCTGTGGTCATGAAATAATTTACACAAAGTAAAGCGCCTGTATTAGTTCGAACCTACGACCTACAACTGTAAATCGCGGCTGTTACCACTGGGCCACGCGCACTCTAATTATTAATAGGTACAGATAATATTCCAGTCAATGATACTTTGACATGACGAAAATGATGAAAATAATGAAGGTAAATACTAAGAATAAATACAGAAGAATTTTTAGTTATTGAGTTTCAACGCGCAGTAAATTATAAGTAGTTGCAAAGAACCCTAATATAATTCTAGTACCAAATAAGAATACGAATAATATGAAACAAAAGGCGTTTGAAATATTCATTCATACATGCAAACTCATAAGCATAATGACTCCCAATTTCCATGTAGACCGTATCGTATGAAGAGTAATCCGGAATAATTTGAGTAATAAAAGTTCCATTATCACTCTGCTATCGAACCCTAAAAATTTTATATACTCGCCTTCCATCGGCTTATTATTTACTACTGTGCATGAAACGTCGCTTTTTATACCACCGATGTACAGTAAACGGGGTATTGCTACGGCTTATGAAAGTTTTCATATCGACTTTTATCGTGACATACAATTTTATATTGCAGACGTTTTACACATCTACTAATATGATGGTAGCTATCATATTTTGAGACTTTATTTGTTGGTTTTGGTACGATTTTTGTGTTTTATCAAACATTTTACATGACATACTTAACATCACGCCTGAATTCCCTGAAGAGTTAGGCAGAGGTGTACCTATAGTACACCCACATTTCACCAGTTATGTTTAAGTCCCATGTAAGCGAGCCTATTGCCATCAACAACCGGATACAAACCCAGCTGCAAACTCCGGGCTGCTACTGAGAAATTCGTGATGGAAAAACTCAATAACATTGCCCGAACTGGAAATCGAACCCGGGACCTCATGCTCAGCAGTAGCACTTGCAACCACTGCACCAACGAGGCAGTCACTAGACCAAACATTTTAAGGATAACAATGTTTTCTGGGAGAGTAGATTTAGATACCCCAAGTTTGTTCAGATATCTTATTTGCCTTATATTTAATCAAAGGAGGATTTCACAATGGTTGAGGTCATGTTTAAAACATGTTTTTAGGGTACCATTAATGTTACTGAGTAGACTAAGAACTAGTAACTTAGTGAACATAAAGCCACACAATATTTATTACAAAAGCTTCAACGAACACTTATCAACTTACAAAATAATCATAAACTGCATAGAGAAAATAGAATTTCTCCAAGAAAGTTGTAATAATATCTATGATGGGAGTAAAATCGCGAAAATTCAAGTTCATACGGCACGTCTCCGGCGCGGACAGACCACCCCTTGCCCGCCCTCGGCCACCCGCTAGTGTTGCCAACGAATATAATTATGCTGCGGGATTTACATATTTTACGGGATAGAATAGAACATCTTGAAGATGGTGGTAGTTTGTGCCTACGATTTATCTGTGATGTTCAAAGAATTTAATATGTTTACTCTTTTCGAAAGTTAAGAATATTTTGTATACAAGGAAGGAAGAGAAATAATATAATGAATTAGTAAATATTACAAAACGATTGTCAGCACAAAAAAAGTCGCGAGATGTCGTGGAACGAAGTTCAACATTTGGCACTTATGCCAAACGAATAATAATGATGCACAAAAGCGTAAAAAAATATGGTCGGTCATTTTGAACACAAATTGAGGACGGTAGTGGTAGTGAATATTACGTGTTATTAATTGGACCCGCGATTATACATTATGTTAAGATCTGGGCATTTTCTTGTTGTTTATAATATAATATTGAATAATATTTGTCACATTTTTAATATCGTATCTATGTAGATATCTAGGTAGTATCTGTAATCATAAACTAATAGAAATAGTTCATAGGATTAAAATGGCACAGATGCGCTATGGTGTTGTCCGCTAAACAAAAACGGTAATTAAGCAAGCTGTGCCCTCAAATCCCACGACGCTTGTTCTACCCATATCGTCGAAAAAATGTGGTTGCTCAAAGTATCAGCGTCTACCCGTGACATTAGTCAGCGATACCCTGTTTCCCGACGTGACGTCCGCGTGGAGTCCGGCTTCATGGAATATTAATTTTTATTAACAAAAATATAATTTGAAAAAAATCACACATACAATTATAGATAATAAAATAGTCTGTTAAGTAGTTATGTAGTTTGTGAGTAATATCGTTTTTATGTTTTGTGTAACTGAATTTATTTTATAAAGTATTTTATTATAATACTTAAATATTAACATGTAGAATTGATGTGTACGCTTTCTAGATTAACATACGTTTCTTGCACAACTTACTGGCATGATTTGAAGGCGTAATAACAGAATTAAAAGTCATTAAAATCATAACGCGCGCGTTACAATTTCTACCAGTCAACTTCAACTGCAAGCCGCTTTACAGAACTTCATTCCAACACGAAAAAATATCATCCTCTACAAATACAAAATGATAAGTAATAATCGCTAACGGCAGCTGAATCATAAACATGTTATAAAAATCATCCAAATAAATCACTTAGAATAAATATATCATATTAATATTAAAACCCGGGCCAGCCCGTGGCATTCCGGGAACTTGGCATCACTACCGTCCGCCCCGCACTTTTATCGTCGGATAATTGAATTTCCGCACTCCGCTACAAACAGGAAGTTCCGCTGGTTTACGTTCAGCGCTGAATATTGCATCCAACACTGATGGAGTTATTATTTTCAATATGACGATTAACCCTCTTGGTTGGTAGTTGAGATAATTGAACTGTGAACTTTAGTCGATAATGTTTTCTAGAGGATAGATAGCGACGAAGTGTATTATATTAGTACCTAGATCGTGAAAATAGACTAGGCACAGTTATTTGATAAAAGCCAGTCCATGAGTCTAAGTTTTACAGTTTTACTTGTGCACTTACTAATACAAGAAATCATATTTATTTTATTGAGACATAACCATAATTATTTAGTTCACATCACATGACATAACTATGTGGTTTGCATAGTCATCCACGCTTTCACTATAATAGCTTCACTAGTAAATTACCGAATACACCCGTAGCCAAGCTATTCAAAATGGCCCCACTCTCCATAATTGCTCTTCCTGGGTACATTCTCAGTAGATGCACCCACTTAAAATATTGGTTTCTTATATACATTCTAGAAATTTCTAAAAACATTTTTGTGATTTCATAGGTATCCAGTGCCATCATTGGAGTCCCGTGCCAATTGCCTCCGAAGCCTCTTTAAATAGTTTTTGAAGGCTTTATTCGCCGGGCTTCCTGCTCGCGACTGTTCCCCCCCTTCCGGCCTCCTCGGGCCTCCTTAGGCTTCCGCTCTTATTTACACGAGGCGAACCTTCAAAGTCCCAAGTTGTTCGGTACTTTCTGTGAAGCTCGTCTTTTCAATTTCAGAAGCGAGTAACGGAAAATGGGAGTTTTTTTTGTATGAAGGGAAGGTAGTTTAAGGTTTCTGTACTGTTTTTTGTAACACGGTTCTGTGTACCGTCTCACACAAAGTAATTTCTGTGGTGTTTTGCTCAGATGTTTTCTTGCTTGTTACTTGAGTAACACGTAGATATGTATGATTTTGGTAATAGGGTCTTAGCAACGAGAAAGAAACGATCAGTTACAAAATCTATTATCTGGAGTTTAGACATTCTTTCTATATTTATCCAGAAAATAAACAAACTATATTTATTCCGGCTATACCTGGACTCCTTCCACAAGAACTGGTCCTTAGCAGCTTTAAACAGAGAGAAATGTAAAGAGAGTAGGGAGGCCTTTGCTCTGCAGTGGGACATCACAGGCTTTTAATATATTATAAATATATTTATTAGGCAAATGTAATATTACTATTTAACGCGCTGAATTGTATTCGACATGCGAGTGTTGTAATTCTTTTCCTTCAGATTCATTCACATTAGCTGCGAAACTTTCACATAACCCGAAAACTTCGTTTACCTTGTTTCTCGGTAAGACAGCACTTACCCCTGTTCGTTGCGTTCCGCTCCTCCGGGGAGGCTCTTCCAACTATTTGTGAAAAACAGCAAATAAAGCTTTGTCAGCGATAGGCGAAGTCGAGTGTTCGTACTTGACAATACGCTCCTATTCATTTCCGCTAAAACCCACTTTGAGGGTAGTTCAGGTTTGTTAGAACAAACCGACTTTAAAAACGGTGTTCGGCTTTGTTTAAATCTTACACGTTTCTTGGTTCCAATCTTCACTTTAGGGATGTTCTTTTACTTCGTAGTGTCGAAGTTTGGTGTAGTTTTAATCCGGAATGAAGTTTAGGTGCTGTTTTTGTGAAGCAGTAGCAGCCGCGTAAACAAAGTCAACTTTTATATGAACAAAAAACTTTTTTGCAAAAAAAAAACCACCAACTTCCAAAAAAAAAACTACAAAGTGAAAAATAACTTTAATGTCGGAAGTTAGTATCTTTGCTTTTGTATTTACGTTTTTTGCCACCAACTTCCGAAATTAAAGTTATTTTACACTTTGTAGTGTTTTTTGGAAGTCGGTGGTTTTTATTCCAAAAAGGTTTTTATTTTTCACTCTTTAGTTGTGGTACCTACCCCACACAAAGTCATACACCACTACTTGCAATGTATTTATCAGTGACAGAAAATTATTATAACATCATCAATATCCACTTAGCTGAAAAAATACGTAGTTCTGATGAGTGGTTTTTGAGTTAGCTTCAATAGCTAACTCAAAAACCACTCATCAGAACTTGACCAAATTGATATGGGACTAGATGTGTCCCGCGACTTCGTTCACTTGGAAGTCGTAAGATACACAATATTCTATAATAACAGCCACATTTTAATAAAACTTCCTCGTTCCCCGACCCGTCGCGTTGCATCGCCCGCCTGCGCTATTAATTCGTTTTCACTTAGTGTTCTTTCCGACTTTTTTCTTTTTGCTCAGCTCCTAAGGGTCGTAGCGTGAATGCGTGATGTTAAATAGCCTATAACTATCCTCGAGAATTGCGCTACCAAACGCAAAAAGAATTTTTCAAAGCCAACTTTTTGTTCTCAATTTCATGGGTTTTAATTTTTTTTGCGCGGAACCCTTATTATTTTTCTAAAATAAAAGGTAGCTTAAGTTACTCACTGTAACATAAGCTATCAGCCAGTAAGTCCCGTCAAAATCGATCCAGCCGTTTCGGAGATTAGCCGGAACAAATCTCTTCAAAGTGCGAGTGAACAGGCTTCTACTGGGTAAGCTCCATCGTTGACGTGGTCTCTGTCACATCTGACCTAGACTATAGTCAAGAACAAACCCATCTCAAATAAAAATTAAAAAAAATAATGGTTTTTTGTTGTAAGTACCGTATATACTTTCAGCATTTAGTAAAAAGTTGTTATTTTGACGTTACAAACAGACACTTCAATTTTATTTATTTGTATAGATTAATCTGGAAGTATATCCTTTTAAATAAAAAAAAATATTTTTCAAATCGGTTTGTAAATGACGAAGTTCTAGGTATTCATGAGATGATAATTCTATTATAATCAGCCTTTAGGTAACGTTCTCACTGCTGGGACACAGGCCTCCTTTCAGTGAGAGGGTGTGAGCCGTAATCCACCACGCGGGCCCAATGCGGATTGGTGGATGTTGTCTTCCAAATTTTCCGTTCTAGGACATGCCGGTTTCCTCACCTAGTTTTCCGTCACCGTTTTGAGAGCAGTGGTGATGATATAAATTACACAAAATAAAGTATCTGCCTGGGTTTCAACCCACGACCTACATACAACTCGTAAGTCAGGGCCGTTACTACTGGGCTACACTGCTCTAATGCCAGGTAATCCTATTATGTACTACCAAAAATGTATTCCACATGATTGAAACGCGACCCATTTCCCACATTAATATAATTACGTCATCAATGTAATTAGATTTATATATTTAGACGACAAAGCTGAGCTGTATCAAAGGGCCCTTTGACTATTCAGTTGTGCCCTCCCGATGAGAGGTACAATAATCTGACCGATGTCTGACTGCATTTACCGGCGGACCTATCAAAAAGTTCCAGTCGTGGCATTATTCGACTTTGACCAATGTCGCGTGCGAGCCTGGGTGGCCCTCCCCACTGCCCCCCTGCCTCCTTCAACGATACGTACAGATGGGCAGTAAGTGAACTGAAAATTGTAGCAATACTTCGTTTATCTGGACGACTTGGTACTTTCAAGGCGTGATGAACGGAAGAATGTTTTGTTTGTGCTCTTATAAAATGAATAAAGCTGAGTGTTTATAATACTTGTAAAAACGTTTATAATTAGACAATAAGCCTTCATGTCCTTGACTTCATAGAGTCAGGCAAAGGTGCATTCTCAGAATAGAACAGAACATAACAGTAACAGACTACATTTCTGAGATATTTATTGATGGATATTTATCCTCGTCTTGTTTTAAACGGTTACTGTGAAATATGTTAATAAACACATATAAAATAATGTTTTGGTTTTTGATATTTATTTTTTATGATAACTGAATGTCTTTAACAATGCTGCCTTACAAGTTTATAGCAGAAAAAATATTATAATCTAAAATTAAATAACATAACATCACGCCTTGTTTCCCTGAAGGATTAGGCAGAGGTGTACCTATAGTAGTACACCCACATTTTGCCAGTTATGTTTAAGTCCCATGTAATAGGGGGCGAGCCTATTGCCATCTACAGGGCATAGATCCAGACTCCGGGCTGCTACTGAGAAATTTCAGATGGAAAAACCCAATAACACTTTGTCTGACCTGGGAATCGAACCCAGGACCTCATGCTCAGCAGTAGCGCTTGCGACCACTAGACCAACGAGGCAGTCACTAAAACTAAAATTAAATCAAGTTGACATACCGCATATTTTCCTGCCCAGTCCAATGAATGCGACTCCCTGGCGGAATTAATCAATTTCACTCATAAGTAACGATGTCATATAGATTAACTTGTCTGTATTGAAGGAGGAATTAATGTTATAGCTATATATTACTCTACACTGAAGTGTCTGTGAGCTGATCGTTATTGCAGTCTCATGTCATTACTCGTATATGAATTGATACATCAAACATACATATCGTATATAAATAACATTATTTTAATTTCTACATAATTAAATAGTGTTTCACAAGTATTTATTTTGGTTCTAACGTGTATTGCATTTATAATAGAAAAAAAAAATCATAAAGCAAAATCTATATATAAAAGCAAGAAAGAAAGAAGAGAAAAAGTATATAGGGATAAATAAAATTAGCTAGCGAAACTCTGCAGAAGTGATGGGAATCGATATCTAAACATGATAAAACCAAAATGCGTCTGGCATCACCAGAATTCCAAAGGAGATGTTCAAAACTCATCCATTCAAAACATTTCAATACTAACACGGTAAGCTCACCACAGTTTCCTGTTTACCAATTAAAATTTCGACTTTCAACCTCCCGACACACCTGAAGAGTTAAAGCCGGGCTGTTTTCCAACTACTAGACCCGCCAGTTAATAATTCCCTTTATAGTGAAGTAAGTTGCTTACAAGCTCTGCGGTGGCTAAGTAACTTCGGCACGGCACACATAACGTGGTCTCTTTAAATATTTGCTCAGTGGATTGAAATTATTTTAGTGTAAGGATGAGCGGAATTTGTGTTGAAATTATTTTGATGATGTTTAATCAGGAATTCGGAATCATGTTCATCAATTGATGCTGTATTTGAATGAGTATTGCAAGTATTCAATATGTGGTCTGATTTGAAATTGGAATTCGATATGGCAAAATATGTTGCGTGCGGTACAAATGTTACATATTTTAATACAGCTGCCGATGTTGATCTGTTTAAAATACCGCGTCACATAATTGTTGATTGTGAATGTGCATCACGATCATTCGTTAAATCCTTTATATCTGTCGCTACTATTTCACTAATACCTACATCATCTAAAGCCGAAATTCGGGTTATAGTGCTTCAAACCTTATTTTTCTGACTGATACAAAAAGTTACAAACATTTCCTTTATACTATCTTCTCAGCTGATTGATCAACCATCCCTCACAATGCAGATTCGGCGAAAACTTTCATCAAAATACAAAGACAACAAATCAAAGAGAACTCTAATAAAATCTTCTTACAAAATGCAGGACAAATGGAAACATGAGCGGGAGTAATCCACAATTACAAAGCAACATCGGTAAGAGATTCAAGATAAAATACATAATCCTCCGCGCGGGAGGGTAAAGCCGGCCGCTCACTGCAACCGCTATAAATAAATAAAAGTGGTTGTAAAAGATGGTCCTATTGTGTTATGTGTGTTAGTGATGGGGTTTTGTTAAGATGTTGGTTTATTGGAATAGGCTCTATCAAAACGGCGGTTACAATGAAATTAAGAATAAGTTCCCTTCAATATGGTTGAGCTGAATAGTGCTGATCCATGCGTCATGTTCATGAACGGGCGCTGTCAGTAGGGACTGGTCACCTCTTAGCTGCCTTGGTATATTTTAATCTTTGAATCGTTTTTGACTCTTATCTTTTTGTTGCGGACGCTTTTAACGTGCACGTCTTTCTACATTGTTCTCACATACTTAATTTCAACATGAATGATATAACCAATATTTTGTAACAATATTTTGATTTAAAAGAGTGTCCGTGGAGTTTCTTGCCCGTTCTTCTCCATAGAGATCTACGCTTTTGAATGGGCAACTAGCTTCAACTTTCTGACTAACTGACCGATTCTTTGACAATTCAAAAGTGCCTGTAATTGGTTTATTTGAAATAAATGCTTTGAGTTTGAAATTATATACTATTATTATTGATATACTGATAGAAGACAGAAGGGTCCAGTTGGGTTGGGCAGCGTTTGGAAAACTTCGTCAAGTCTTCTCGTCTCCGCAATATTTGAAGACCAAGGTCTTCAAGCAGTGCGTCCAGTAGATCTATTCTGTATAAATCTCACAGTGAAACTTTTGGGAAAGTGAGCGTGAAGTGACCTGTCATTTCACCTTGTGATATAATAGGACACTATTGACAGCTCACTTCACCTAGTTTTCACGGTGATATTTTTACAGAATAGCACTGCTGCCCTTTATGACATACGGTGCCGAACCGTGGACACTGACAGTTGGGCTGGTCCACAAATTCAAGGTCGCTCAGCGCGCTATGGAGCGGGCTATGCTTGGAGTTTCTTTGAGGGATAAGATTAGGTATGAAGTTATCCGGAAAAGAACCGGAGTAACCGACATAGCCTGCAGAGTAAGCAAACTGAAGTGGCAGAGGGCTGACCATGTTTGTCGAAGGACCGATGGCTGGTGGAGCAGACGAGTCCTGGAGTGGAGACCACGTATCGGCAAGCGTAGTGTGGGACGCCCCCAGCTAGATGGACTGACGACCTTAAGAAGGTTGCTGAGACAGACTGGATGCGAAAGGCGGAGGACAGGGTGTTGTGGTGCAGCCTGGGAGAGGCCTATGTCTAGAAGTGGACTGCGATAGGCTGTGTTGATTGATTGGTTGATTGATTATTGATATTTATAACTGCAGTCAAAATTAGAATAGTTTTAAAATTAGAAATTGATAATTAGTCTGCACAGTAAGGTTTCGTTATTGAGTTGAAATGTTTACTTTTTCTAAGCTTTGGCAGATTAAATTGAATATTTCCAGATCACACAGCTCTTATTAGACAAAAAATCCAACAAAGTCTAGGGTATTGTTGTCATCATAAGTACTATGTTGACAACATTATGACAACCATACATTCATTTATGCCTTTATTCATAAAAATTGAGAAAAATTACATAACATCACGTACTACATATTTATTATGTAACACGTGTTACGTTCTCCTTCTCAAAGCCTACCTACTTACTAAAGTATTCTGAACACGAAATTTATAATGAGTGTCTTGTTAACAATAATGCCTACTTTTACAGATAATGTCTGCATTTTTAATACACTAGTAAGTGGACATCCGACGTTATTGGTGCCGAAGGATATCGTGCCGTTTGTCGGAACTTGAGAGAAGACTCGCGGGAATTCGGCCGACTTCGGATTTACTTCGCTCGGGCCTCGCGGACCCTCGAATGTACTGTCACGTTCTCAATTTGTATGGGCTATTGATTTATTATGTAATAGAATCGATGATTTGGAATTGATGACTTTATTACGGGAAAAAAAATGAGCTTTAAAACTTTCAGATTGTTGTTAAGCGCTTCTGCCTTTTTATATCATGCCAGATTTTGGACTCAGTGGAGAAAAGTATTAATTTCATCTTATTGAGTTATGAAACAAACAATTTCGTAGTCGGTGAGAAATTTCTAATTACAGTCTGCAAAGTTTCGTTTACTACAGAATTACTTCTAATGACATAGCAAGTTTGTAACTAAACGTTATATTATAAAGTTTAATGTATTGTTCTGTGCCATAGAATTTTATTCCCTGAACTATTAAACGCATCGACAGACATGATATCAAAAAGCTATTAAAGGGAACAGTTCTTCGCTGAATCACACGTCACCGTCCAGGCAACTAGTTGAGCAATGATATAAATTTTTATACGGAGCATATCGCTTCCGCGCGCGACTGTACGACGACATTGTTACTGGCGACTCGAAGAACTAAAGATCCACTTCTATTTTCCGATAGGGCGGGCATAGTATCATTCAACTTTTTTATTATCTCCGAACAGGTCAGTGGACGGTACATTCTGTTTTTATCGATTTGTGCAGTCAAATAATACGGGTAGGTACATGAATCTGATCGGACGGCCACTTTTACTGTTGTTGCAAAAACAATGTTTGGACGTTTGCGGAGTGAGTTAGTGTATGGGCCTGGGTTTTGGATTATTTTAACTTTTATTTTTTTATTTATTCACTATTTACTCTGTCATTTATTTAATTATTGACTACTAGATACTCCTTGACATTGAAAACTAAATTAATAATTTTGTAATATTTATTGTTATTCAGCATGGTATTTTGATAGTAGATTATAATTTGTGTGTAAATTTTGCATGCCCATGTGACGGCAGAGCATGGAGAACATTATCAAACATGTATAACATCTATATCCTTATCTATGTTGGCAAAAAAATAAATGATTTGATTTAATAGTAAATGGAAGAATTACCTCCTTCTCGTTTTAAAAACTCACTAGCACTCGTAAAGTAAGTGGTATCTGAGAAGACGTCAATTCAAATGGGATAAGAGCAGAGTGATTATGAAGTTAAAGGAATCCATCACTACCACGAGGAGCTATTGTGTTATGTACAAAATCATGTAATGTGCATTAAACATCGCCGCCACCTAAACTTTCAAATAATTAATAACTGGAAATTAAAAGTTCCTAAAACAGTCTCATAAACCTACAAAACGTGGGTTGACAAACACAAAATATACCATTCATTTCCACACCGGACTTCAAAAATCACATTGTATTTGACACCGAAATCCTCGCGTGGATAGCACTATTTACCCTAACCTCATTGAGCACTAAACCAATTACGGACCCAGAGTCTTTGACGTGAGCGAATCAAATTCAATTTGTCAACATTTGTTGACAACATTTCGCCACACTTAATCTGAATAATGAATCTGGGTAATCTTAATCCATGCCCATTGGCAAGCTGCCGGACAAAATCTCGTGAAATGAAGTTGGATTTTTTCTAATGAAAATTGAATATAAAGTGATACGGTTTTTTTTTAACCACAACGGGGAAGCTCTTGGCCTTCATCTGACCTGATGGTAAGTGATGATCAGGTCGAAGGTGGAGGAGAGCTTCACCCGGAATCCTCAAATACAGAGGAACTGGCTATCTTACCTCTAACTGCCGAAACACAACAATACTGTTAACATTGTTGTTATGGCGACAGACTTAGATAAGATGGTGGTAGGCTGACTAACGGCCGAACCCAATAACCTATTTTCAGTAAAAATCAGATCACTATTGATGGTAGACAATCAAAATCTATCTGTCCTTATGTCAGGCCGGTAAGATTCCATAGACTCGTATAGATTTTTGGGACGTTAAAACCATACATAGATAGGGTTTTCTACCTCCGGTATGCCAAAACTGGTGATAGATAGGTTATTGGTTTCGGCCGTTAGAACAAGCCCTACCACCATTCTCTTAAATTTTTCTCCCGCTAGGATTCGAACCCGGGACTTCTGGGTTTGTGACAGGTGGTCTTACTAATAGACCACAGAGGCGGTTAAACGGTGGATAATATTTGTTGGCTGTAGGGTAGTTTGACAATTTCGTGTGTGCTTTGGAAGTTTAATATAAAAAATGGATTAGGATTACTATTTTTAGATATCACTTAAATGAAAAATGTTTAGCAAAGTTTCGTTCATTTCGGAAAAGAAAGTTAAAGTCAAGTTTGCCAATATTATTTCTGTCAAAAATTGCAAATATGCACGTTTAGTCCACACAACCCTTCTAAACTTTTCTGGGAATTTTTACTAGGTCACCCAGAACTTACAATTTTAAATTACATTCCGAATTTAAGTATTTGCAACTGAAAATATCAAGGTAGTAAAAGTAATGTTTTAATATTTATTATTTTAAAGCGTCGTATTTCCTTTGATCAACTCAATTCACAAACCATAAACACATCAGCTATTTCAGCCCAATATCCACTAATGCAACAAAGCATAGCATTGTCAGTTTACCTTCCATTTTCCATTGCAGTTTTAGTCCGTACATTTGTCGTAATAGGTGCGAGCCTGCGTTTGATTGGACTTGATTAACATTTTGACTGTTTGCCGACCAGTAATACGATTGCTATGACGTCATGACGCGCAACAGACAGATTCAGTCTTTGATGTGCCACATCCACGTCACGCTTACGGACAAGTGAGGAACGCCAAAGCAGATTTGAAGTTCCTGTGTATGGATTGACCAAAATGGCGGTTTTGTCGGTTTTGCGACTGTTTTGTGAAACGCAGATCAAAGGGATTAGTAGTGGCTATTGTGCGAGCGGATTTTGTAGCAAATAAGTGAAGAGCTTAAATTTAAATTGCTATGCATCAAGCTAATTATATTGTATTTGAAATTGATACCGACAATGATATTAATGCAAAATCAATTAAACAATTCGACACAGCATGTATCACTTTAATTACTTTTACACCTTTGAAATCAATCTTCATTAAATACCGAATCGGACGAGACCAGACGAGACATAATGAAACAGAAAAACAAATCCAGTAAAAGAACAACGGATTACAGAAATATCTCTTTCCATTTAATTCTTTACTAATAACTAACATCACAAATTCGCTTGACAAGATATCCTAAGAACTTTAAGCCTTTGATAAAAAGTGAGAAGGGAGCTAGTAGCGTGCATCATACTCTGGATCAAATTAAAAAGCCGTTCGGCCATCGCCAGTGGCTACATAGGGGAGTCTTCATGTTCTCTAATTAGAGGGTAGGTCGCGTCTCTGGACGCTCTTTGCTGTTTGGTCCAAGTTACGGGAGAGTTTTGATGTGGGTATTAATATGGTAATTCGATGCATTTGGACAGATTGAGTTAGAGTTGTAAACTGTCTTGTAGTTTCATATGTGGCGCGGGAGTTTGAATGTTTCGGACTTGATTTGTTGCTTAATGAAGGGAGTCATTTTGGTTTGATTTTACCTTAGTTTATTGTCCAAGATCATTATTGACACTTTTACTTTGATTATTCGATGTATAACGTACCGTACCGCACATAACGTAGCAAAAGGTAGAATAGTTTTAATTTTTATCACTCGAAAGCGTATTTGAAGTATTCTTGCTTCTGACAATCTTGGATCACTTTTTCATCCCTGATTGTTAATTTTATAACAATACCACCCATCAAACTGTAAGAAGTTCTATTGGTAAAAGTGGTCTAGTTTAAATACTTAGATAATTTAGTTACTGCCGGTCTCAGGGACGATACTAACATCGAGAGGGAGCGGAGGGCGTTGTCAATTAGGGCTAATATGATAGCCCGCAGGTTTGCACGCTGTTCCAAGTCGGTCAAGCTGACACTTTTCAGAGCTCATCGTACCTCATTGTATACGTGCAGCCTGTGGGTGAATCACACCCAAAAAGGATACGAAGCCACGTCCAATATAACAACGCCTTCAGAGCGGTGATGGAGCTGCCGCGACAATGTAGTGCATCGGGCTTGTTTGCCGAAGCTAGCGTCGACTGCTTCTGTACAATGATGCGTAAGCGGAGCACGTCTCTGGTGCGCAGGCGTGCGGCAGCCCCAACAGCGTGCTGGTGATGATATCGAACACGCTCGACAGTCCATACATTAGATACTGCAGTCACTTGCACGTCACCTACAGTCGTCGGTCACTTACATATGTAAGAGTTGATAGTGCGATGGTTTTTGTTTTGTTGTGTATTGTAATGTTAATGTATTGTCTGTTGTGTGTGTAATGTATGAAATTTATACAAATAAATAAAATTGAAATCTGTTAGTTATGTCAAAATAACAACTTTTTACTAAATGCATAAGAAAGTATGTACGGTACTTATAACAAAAAAACATTTTTTTTTAATTTTTGTCTGTCTGTCTGTCTGTTTGTTCTGGCTAATCTACAAAACGGCTGAACCGATTTTGATGGGACTTGCACTGGCAGATAGCTGATGTTATGGGGAGTAACGAAGGCTACTATTATTTTAGAAAAATAACTAGGATTCTGCGCAAAAAAATTAAAACCCATGAAATTGTGAAAAAAAAGTCGGATTTGAAAAATTCTTTTTGCATTTGGTAGCCCAATTCTCGAGGATAGTTATAGGCTATTTAACATCACGCTACGACTCTTAGGAGCCGAGCAAAAATAAAAAAGTCAGAAAGAATACTAAGCGAAAACGAAATAATAGCACGGGCGGGCGATTTAACGCAACGGGTCGGGGCGCGAGGTAGTTTTATTAAAATGTGGCTGTTATTTTAGTACATTGTACATCTTACGACTTCCACGCGAACGAAGTCGCGGGGCACAGCTAGTATTGTGTATGAGTGAACTTGAGTGAATAAATGAATAAATTCAAATTCAAAATACTTTATTGCACATAAGCCTACACGGGCACTTATGAAACGTCAGAAGCTAGGTGCACGGTTCCAATTGGTCGTTTCCTATGGAAAAGAACCGGCAAGAAACTTCACGGTTACTCTTTTAAAAATAATTGGCTTTTACAATGTTTTCAAATTACAATGATATTATGTATGGGAGGATAGTATAATAATAATAAGTATGATTGTTGTAACGGCTAATGGCCTGATGGCCGAAAGCCTCGACCAACATTTCTCGAGGCTGTCGTTAGGCGGTTGGATCAAGAGCCTGATCCAGAAGGCAGTACTCCTCGATACGGCTCGTATTGTGAGGAGGTTCTTGTCTCTGCAGCCCTAACCACCGGTAGCTTAGTAGACCTTGCTCCCGATACCGGCGGACCTCTATTTTTTTATATTTTTAAATGTTTTTTTGTATATATTTTTATTAGAAATATTTAAAAATGTAAATAGATAAGAAAGAAAGTAAATAAACGAATAATAAGTATCTTACAATTTTTATTTTATATCTTAAATGCAGCTTCTGTTTGTAGCTCCGTGCTATCGTATATTCCGCCGCAGCGGCTTCACGTACACCACACTGCTAGCCTCCGGCCTGACTGTCCCTACTACCACAGCTAAAGGATTACCAAAGTAGACAAAAGCTGTATAAAGTTAATCCCAAGGTAGCCCACGGTTTATTATTTAACAAATCTGCGTGAAATTATACTTGGTTATCTTGTGGTTACTGAGGATGCATATTAAATTGTCGGGGAGACCCTTGTTATGATATTAGGCACAGATAATATAAGGAATATTAGTTAAGCGTTTTAGGAAGAATAATACAGGGTTATTTTAAATTGACTAGCTAAACGTCGCAGACGCCATGGATATCAATATCTAAAGATGATAAAATAAAAAATAAAAAGTTTTGATGTTTTTTTTTTGGGAGGTCAACGACCGTTGTTAGTGTTGTGAACTTGTGATTTGAAGTATGAGTTGAGAGAAACTGTTTTCTTATATTTTACCGTGTTCAGATATCGATACCCATCACGTTCGTAAAGATTAGAAAAAAAAAATGAACTGATATTTCAAGCGACTACAATAACTGCGGTCGATGACCCCACAAAAAAAACATCATTTTTATTATTTTTTGTTTCGATATCGATACCTGTCGCGTCTACGGAGTTTAGCTAGCCAATTTAAAATAACCCAGTATAAAGCGATGTCTTGATTGCAGAACAATCCATGTTTGGAAATTGCTAATCCTGGTGACAGACCGGACTCAGATTGTATCTAATGTTGAGAAGTTCTACGAGGAACTGTTCGCATCTCAATCTGCAAAACAACCTCCTGAAGAAAATGCTAGGGCGCCCCCTACTGAACATCAAAATACGGAAATATTGCCACCTATTTTACCATGTGAGGTTATAAAAGCCCTACACGACATTAAGACAGATAAATCTCCTGGCGAAGATGGAATCACCGTTGAACTGATACGAGCAGGTGGCGAACCAGTTCAAAAGGTCCGTACTCCAGAACAATGGAAGAACGCTATAGTCACCATCATTCACAAAAAGATGATATTTCAAAACTAACCAACTACCGTCCCATTAGCCTCCTATCTCAGATATACAAGCTATTCGCTAAAAACCTCACTAATTGGCTTACCCGTAAGCTTGATGAAGCCCAGCCCATCGAGCAGGCCGGCTTCCGCAGCCGATATTCGACCATCGAACATATCCACACGGTAAAACAACTGATGGAGAAGTGCCAAGAGTATAACCGGCCCCTGTGGCGAAAAGATCTTCAACAGTGTCGAGCATTGGGCCGTGTTCCACGCTCTCCATCGCTGCCACATCGATTCCCGTTACGGGGATGTGCTGCGGGAACTATACACCTCAGCCACTCTGCAGATCCACATGCATACACTATCTAAACCCGTAACGATCAAGCGGGGAGTGAGACAGGGTGACACCATTTCACCGAAACTTTTCACAGCAATCCTAAAAAACATCATGAAATATTTAAACTGGGACTATTGCGGTGTTAACATCAATGGTACCTACCTGTCCCATTTAAGATTTGCAGATGACCTTGTGCTTTTCGCTGAAAACTTCGATGTTCTCCAGAAAATGTTTCAAAACCTTTATGATGGTTCTTTTAAGGTAGGACTTAGGATGAATATGGCCAAGCCAAAGATTAACATCTTTAGTAATTAAAATCCTTTTGTTAAAGTAGGACATGAAACTTTAGAGATGGTTGACCAGTATGTCTATCTTGGCCATATTCTTTCATTTAGCAAAGAGCATCAGCAAGCCGAGATTTCGAAAAGAATACAGCTTGGGTGGGCCGCATTTAGCAAAGTCAAAGTCAAAACGTTTATTGCAAATTGGATGACATACTGAAATCAGCCAAAATTCCACAATATCTGAAGTCCCGCCTCTATACCCAGTGTGTTCTGCCCACCATGACTTTACTTTTAGCTTTAACTTATCATCTGGGAAGATAAACTAAATTAAGATAATAGTGATGAAACTTTAAACCACGCTGTATCTGTGCTGTACACATATGTGAGATTTATGATGAAACTTCATGATTTGAGTCCATATAGATTACATTTTTTCCTGTCAATAAAAACAATCGAATTTGGCTTTAACCACGTGCCTATCCTAGAACAGGAAAATCTATTCTTACCAGAATCTGCCCGCAAGCAATATTCATATAATATTACCGGAATGTTTTGTAAATCTGTATCTGCTTTTGTTATTATGCGTAACTAAAACATACAACTATTGACCCCTGGTTACATTATACGAACTCGCTGAGCTATAATATTGTTGTCCCATCAATTTCGTACATAAACACGTCACGATATTAATATTCATGACTACCCACAAGTCATTACTCGCCAATGTTCACGTATTATCGATGCGATTATTTCTATGTTATAAATTAATAGATTTGGTGTTGACATTGATCTATTAGGGATTAAATTGATGATGTTTCTTTGATAGGGGAACTAAGTATTTTTCATGACACTTTTCTGGTAAGTAAGATTCAATTCAAGAAGATGAAAAAATATAGGACTATTCAACTGTTTATGAGTGACAGCCTTCTCTGTTACTAGCCTTGTAAAACAAACATTGAGAGTGGTTGTACCATAGTGAATTACAAGTCTTTCGGATTGTGTACCGTAGACGTTAATGACGTTATCAGTCCAAACACCCGTTGGGACGGAAATCTATTCCGGACCAAACCACACTCTAATACCATCCAACCTACTTCACCACTTTCATTAACCACTGTTCCATTTCTAAAAACGTAAATCCTAACTAACACCGTGGCGAACGCAATGAAAATCGTTTTAATTCACTTAAACAACGCTCTGGTTCTTTTCCACGTTTAATTAGATCGGCTATTGGTGGCACCTGGGGCTGGTCTTTGTTCGAGCGATGCTCCCCGCGAATTGTGTCTTCTTCACTTAATGGAGGGCGCAGTTACACCGCACTGTAATTAGCTGTTGTTATAAATTGGGTAGAATGTTATTTTAAACGTGAATTGAACGCCTGTTTTTTTGCTGAATTAAATAATCGTGGATTGTGTATCGTTTTGGTTTAAAATTATTTTATGCACTCCTCCAACAATGTATTTTTAATTTAATATGTTGATAAGCCTAGAGAAGAAATAGAAATAGATACCTATAATTATTTAATGATGAAGGTTATATTTATTAAAAAGTGATTAGACTGAGACTGGCTAGACTACTACTAGACTACTAAACTAGAAAAACACAGACTACTAAAACATTAGAAAAGACAGAATTCTGTGGAAAAGTGAGAGGAAGGCCTTTGCCCTGCAGGGTCAATACAGGCTAGTTACATTCGATTAGATTGGATTGGAAGGTATTTCAGATTGGCGATAGATTGAGTAAAAACAAAGTAGCTGAAAATGCAAAAGTTTCTTTTGTAATAGAAGGAAAGAAGAAGTCGTCTGGCGTCTATCAGTTTAAATGTAAATCATTTAGATGAACTTTACCTGAATGAATTATTCAGGGCAGGATTAGGAATCAATTTCAGAATATTAATTAATGAAATTGACTGCTGTTTTAATTTCATTGCCTATTGAATCCGTTCCATAATTGATTATAAGTAAATCTGCTTTAATATACAATAAGGTTAGTTATTGCATTCAATTATCAGCGATTTGATTTCACTCGGCATCCAACTACAAGCATGATTTCACTATGACGTGTAGAAATTTTTATACATCAGACTATGACCTCATTTTTCTAATCTCTTACCAACCTCCTCATTTACGCCATAAAATACCCTTATCATTATTACCATATAAAACAATCGCCATACTCTCACATAACATAAAGCTATTGTTCCACTTGATATCTAAAATCAGTAGCATTACGCTACTGTGTGACGTCACACCATTTTCACGGTTAATGGAAGTGCAGGGGGACTATTGCGGGCCGACGTTCCGCGAAATGCACTCGATGAAAGGAGACTTCTCGAATTACCCAACATAACTCGGTATTTAGTCGAGCGGGAGACGCTCGGTGTACGGTGTAATTGGCGCCTTAGTGGCAATTTGCTGAAGACAAGTAACATATTGCATGCTGATGTGTATGTAATAGAATTTATTGGTTGGCCCTGTACCAGCATTAGAAGTGAAATGTAATTATTTGATGTTGGTAGTCTGCGTTTTATTTTTTGTCGAGTAAAGTGGTTTTGTTATTGGTAGCGTGACTGTTGGCGGTAACATGTTGAGTTAATAAATTATGATTATGTTTACATTTGCTTGAATTGGAAATACTAAAATAACCAATTGTGTCGCTATGTATACATTTTTAATATGAGTTTTATTTTAAAATAAAAATATTAATTATCCATGTTTTCGACTATCAATATCAATCAGGTCAGTTTATAGAACTAAGATACTTCAAACAAAAATCAGCAACTTAGTTAAATTTCTTTCCGACGGATGGAAGTTGTTACGAACGTTTCTAAAAGTTACACGCTTGGCCTTCGGGGTCACAATGACCGTCTGTCAACTCGCATCCACCCTCTTTACCTTTCGTCCATAGGGAGATGAAATTTCCAGGTTTCAAGCAAGAAATCAAAGTATGAACAGCATTTCAATGCAATGCAATCTTTAGCAGTTTCAACTATTGATAACTTCCTTTTTTATTATTAAAAAAAAAAATGAAGTTGCCTCAGTGTCACTGATATAATAATAAAATAATAATAATAAAACGTTTATTTCAGAGACAATCCATAAAGCATAATAGTAATAACATTTCATTTGTATTTTTTATGCAATCTTTCCTAGACACACAAAAATAAAATCAATAACCCGCGTTTTCTTAAAAATGTCAGACCATACCAATATTTAAGCCGTCAGTTAAAAACAAGGCACAGTTGAACATAATCGACATCGGAGCAAGTCGAGTGGAGGAAGCACGTAAACAACTCGATCGCATTAACGATGCCATCAGCCGAAGCCTATTTAAATCTCAAGAGTAAAATGCACCGACTATTGTATGGGACAATGGCACGTACTAATGCTGCGAAACGAATTGAGAACGGGACAAGTTCATTGTGACTCGAACATAAATAAGCATTTGCTTGAAGCCTTACGCTACGGTGTGAGCGACGGCCGGGAGCGTGCGACGTAATTATTCAATTAGTAGATTAGTTTTTTTTTTTTGTACTTACGTGGTGAAATTGAAATGAATATTGCACGTTTTTAGTGCAGTCGTATGTTAATGTGGCGGTGGTAACTTACCTGAAACAAAAAAAAATAATTAAATTTGGTTTATTGAAAAAATAAGATGCAGTAGCTTAATGTTAATGGAAATTAATAAAATAGACCTCCAACATGAAGCTCATTAAAAGTAATGGCACGTACATAAGAATAATAAAGAATTGAGCAATAAGGAATTAAGAATTTTTTATACACCAGAATGGGTTTTGGCTAATAAAAAAAGACAACTTATTATTACAATGGTATATACAGGGTGGCAGAGACATCGACGCGCAAACTGCTATGATTTCAGCACATGATTCTAGACAGGGGGTATAGAATCAAATGCTGAATTCTGGATAAGTGCGTAGAAATTTATCGTCAGTTATCAAAAAAAAAAGTCAATTGTTTCATAGAAAAATGCCTACGCAGTCAAAATGCACAGCATTTTTTTTTAAATCAGCACCTTCATTGTGTAACACACAGTAGGAATCGGTTTCACTTTGACAGTTCAACAACATTCATTGCGTTATTTACGTGTTAAGCAGACAATTTTTTCGAACTTATGAAGCAATGGATTAGCAATTTGCTTCAAAATCATTCAGATTCCGATTGACAATGTGTTACGCAATTAGGGTGCTGTTTGGGCTGCAGGATGCTGTTAAAATTACTAAGAGGCTGTTTAAGGTGGGTTGGCATTAATGCACAATTAAAGCCAGTGCTGTATCTCCTTACAATTTCCACTTAAAATGCAGTTAATTGCGAAATATCTTCTGTTCTAAGCCTCGTCCAAGATTCAATCAGTCCGTCACACAGCTTTTTTTCTTTGTTTTATATCAGTGTTTTTCGAAGTCATAGACAAAGTTTATTGTTTTACACTAACAATTAGCCAAAAGCACACTCGATTCGCTTTACATTGTCCCTTGCACCACCCCCACAGGACACAGGAGGGCGTCCCAAGAATTAAGATCGCTGCTCCGGTGATATATTGAAAGTGGTGAATGAGCAATAAATCATAAGCAATTTAACAAACAATACAGTCCGTAATGAGCTACGGTCGTTCTAGGAAATTGTTTTAGTAGCGTTTCCAGGATTTTAATTGGAATATATGTTTGGAGAAGGTGTTGTGTCATGTGTGTGTTGTGTGTGCGTTGTGTGGTGGTCGAGACTTCGCCGTCTTGGACTTTGAATGAACAATTAAAAGCGTTTACAATGTACGGCATTTCATACAAACTTTCAAGTACTTGTTTTCGAAATGAATGAAACTTCATACGCTTAAGCAGGAAACAGCTCTAAAAAGTTAGTTAAGGACATTTATCAGGTTTAAAATCGGTTCATTTATTTCGGAAAACAAGGACTTGAAAGTTTGTATGAAATGCCGTACGTCGTAAACGCTCTTAAGAACCTAGCACGCACGCGCGGAGTAACCGTAACGTACAAATTTTGTAAATTCGTACGATTGTAAAATTGATAATACTTGTTTCGCACATAATATTTACTTCCTTTTAAGACTTTATTCATATCTATGGGTGATACTAATTGTGCTGGGGACCAACCACCACCTCTTAAAGCAGTATTATTTTAATATTACTTCAGTGTGAGAAAGAGATGGATCTATACAGGACGTCTAACTCCATCTCTTTCCCACACTCAAGTAAGATTAAAATAAAACTGCTTTAAGAGGTGGTGGTCTAGGCTCTGTTCGCAATTTAAACCAAAATGCTATAGGATAGATTAATTTTTGAAAAAAATATCGTTCGACTTTACGTTTTGTTTATGTCGTGCGTCCGTCCTAGGATTTCTGAACCACATACGTGGTTTGCGTTAAAATGGGAAAATAAACTATTGACATCTATATTGTTTTTTGATATTATATTGGTTATTATAAATTAATTAAACTTTGGACAAAAAGTGTTGGCACACGTATTAAACAGATGTTGTCGATACCTACACCAGTATAGATTTAAACCTTCATGATAATTATTTGTTTGACACTATACTGAGCCACAAAAATTAATTAAGTTTGAAATTAATAATCACAAACAATTACTTACACAATATAACTTTAGTTTCTAACTACGACTAAATTACTTATCTTACAAATTTTCAGACTAAACGATATTCAAGCAGTCTCTTGGATGCAGTAAAATATATTTTTACAGTATAACTTTGTTTTTCAGATCTTTCATAGAGTTTAGCAAGTAAAATTTATTGAAACATGCAAATTAAAACTTGGCAAGAAGAAATTCTTTCACGTATATGTTTTTAAGTTCATCGTAATAGAAAAAAAAAACTCATTCATCGGAGAGAAGGAAAAACGTGTAGAACAGAAATGGCAATAGTCTTCGTCAGTAGTCATGTGGGACGCAGGCCTCCTCTCAATGAGAGGGAGTGGGCCGTAATCCACCACGCGGGCCCAGTGTGGGTTGGTATATGTCACATGTCATCGAATTGTTGGTTCTAGGATATGCGGGTTTTCTCACGATGTTTGCTTCACCGTTTTGAGAGCAGTGGTGATGAAATAATTTACACAAAGTAGAGCGCCTGTCAGGGTTCGAACCTATGACCTATAAACTCCTAAGTCGCGGCCGTTACCACTGGGCCACCACTTCTCTTTCCAGCAGTGAGAACATTATAGACTGATTATACTGTCAGTGTAAGGGATATCCCTTACACTGACAGTCACCATATGGTCACCATATGATGACTTCTCATTTTGTCACTAACTACAGTAAAGCATTGGCCATTGTGGACTGCATCTCTTCAGATCAGTACCATTTTGAAACCGAATAGATTTAATAGATCCTTCAAATATGTTTAATTACTATTAATTATCTTCGTGAACACGATTCACCTGACCGTACGATTTCATCCACTCACGAACCACGTTTCAATAACTCATCACTTTCATCGACACCACTTTGTTTTCTAAACAATCAAACAAAAAGCGCAGCATTTTTAATATCACTCCAACAGTTACACACGCAGAAGCGTAATTCCAATATACCATATGAATTTACAGAGATCTCCCGTGAGCACACAATAAATACATATTTCATGAAATGGTATTGAATAACAATTGTTGGGGCCGACGCCTAGGCCGGGGGCCGACGGCCGAGGCGGAGGCCGGACGGAACGCCGTTTGTGACACATATTAAAATAGACTGTCGGCTTTAAGTGTATTAGATTTTTACGCAGCTTTGGGTGTCCTTTTTTGTCGTTTTAAATGTTTTTGAGTATTTAGTAGTGACAGCTTTTTGTTTTATGGCAAACAAACTACAGTACCAACCTATTCTTAAACATTGTTCTTAAAGCATTGGTTATAAACGTGGCTATTATTCCAACGTGCTTGCAAATACTGTAATGTTATTAAGCCGGCGAAACACACCAAGAACATAACATAACATAACATCACGCCTTATTTCCCTGAAGGGTTAGGCAGAGGTGTACCTATAGTACACCCGCATTTCGCCAGTTATGTTTACACACCAAGAAAAAGAAAATAAAACCAAATAAAGAACAATCGTTGCCAATAAAAATAATCTTTCAACATAACTCCAAACATCGATGTAGCATTAACCTTAAAAATCCTTAAATCCAGAAAGATATCAATAAAAATAAATGTTGAAGTCCTCGACTTTCCGAAATGTGAAACAATACCGCGTTTCGGCGCAAAAAGTTTAGCACTTAAAGAAAAACAAAGGCCTTTTCATAAATGAGGTATGCTCTTCTGTTTTCAGTATGGTGAGGAAATACACACGTTCTTTGTGCGATTATTGGATTTATCAAGTTTTTACTTTGAAAAAACAAGAGTTTAAATTGGAATAGTTTTTCGGTGTTGTATTGAGCTTTAAGAAAAAAGTATTTTCACTGTTACCATCATAATTATTGCTGCTACGAAATTGGTGTAAGCCTGATTTAAAAAAAAAACCGGTAGGTTTATGTCAAAAGTATTACTTGGTCACAATTATCTGTACAATGATATTTTTTTTTATTAATGACTGCAAAAATTACCTTCACAATATACTTTGCATACTTTTATGAACCAATAAACAAAACACATCGGTGTCATTATTACTGTATTCCTAACATCCATGTAATTTACATCTGCATTCCACCGCAGTTCCAGCAATATTTTAGCTTACTAGCACACAATATGCTCTCGCGACCGCAGTGACCGGTTCTTATAGATATATTTCGATTACCTCTCTATAAAGAGAAGTTATCGGCTGTGTATCATTGCAATATTGTCAGTTATTGTAGTCTATGTTTCTGTTTGCCTTTTCTGTGCTTATTTTCTTTATGTGTTTGGCGTAACTCTTAGTAACATCTACGAGTATATTGTAACTGTTCACTATTCGCAAACAGTAAAAAAAATTGTACCTTAAATCAAGTCATCATCTGCGTACCCTTTACCAACTGTGTTGGGGTCGGCTAACAGTCTAACCGGATGCAGCTTCATGTAAAATACCAGTATTTTACATAGAGTGACTGCCTGTCTGACCTCCACAACCCAGTTACTGGGTAATACGTTAAATCAAGTAAAACTCATTATTATTACAGTTAACTACAATACAACAAAGCACAATAAAGCATATTCTATCTATCTATATATCTAACAAACTTTACCTAATGTCTAAATAACATGCTCAGTCCGAGGATATCAACATTTTAAAAGGGACATTTATATCTTAATAAGCTTTAGGGTGCTTCTTGGTCACGAAGTTTAAAATGCTGATAATTATTAGAAATTAACTGATATTGGTAGTATAGAGGTATGAGGAACAGGGTATAAAGTACACTCATGTTCTATAGTAAAGGGAGGATCCTCCGGCCAGACGGGTGGTGTGTCTGGTGGGCTACTTCCCGAAGGTTGATGTCGGGATGTTGTGTATATATATACTAGTCGCGCGGTTAACTCTGATTGCGCGATGCAGGATTTTGCGTGACGTCAGTGTGACGCGTTCGCATGTGGCGATGTAGATATGCCGCCACAGTAGTATTGTTGACAGGTCACAACTAATATAAATGAAAATCATGATTAACCTTTCTTACTAGTAAGGCTCTTTATTTATCTAAAATTATAATGACCTATTTACCTAGCTGACACATTTTGAATTAATTTTTTTTTTTAATGTAATCTATTGACATGCCACCTTAATTGTAATTGCTTGTTTATGTTGCTTTTGTACGCCAAATATTGGCAAAGCATAGTGCACATATTTTAGACAATATATTATCTGTAGCCATGCCTATGTTTTGCAAAATAAATGATTGATTGATTGAACATCATCATTGTTTTTCTCGCCTGTGTGTGTATGCATGGAGCTTACTAAATAAGCTCAATTTTTCAGGTCCCCAAGATATAGGTAACTAGCTAGTTTGGTAACCACCGACCAAAAAATAAACTTATTATTATAACAGTTAGTTGTAAGGCCTCCTTTGTAACAAGTACACGCAGCTATATATCAAGCTAAACATTTCTAGTATAAACTGACCTCTCATTGTACAGAAATCCTATACAATGCGAGATCAGCTTATACTGGAAACGTATAGCTTGATATGTAGCCGTGTGTATCAAATAAAATTCTTACCTATACAAATTACTAGAATTGAAGTGTCTGTTTGTAATGTCAAAATAACAGCTTTTTACTAAATGTACCTATATGAAAGTTTCTGAATAGCTGTATTTACAAAGATATTCTAAATGTGTTATAACAGACCTCAAAAAAGGAAAAGTTTCTCCTTATAGTTTAAAATAAAAATGTGCACGTTAAAAACAATAAAGTATTAAAAACAAAAATATATTTTTTGACTCGCAAAGTACATAGTATAACAAAAAAAAAAAAATTTTTGTCTGTCTGTCAGTCTGTCTGTCTGTTTGTTCCGGCTAGTCTCCAAAACGGCTGGATCGATTTTGACAGGACTTTCACTGGCAGATAGCTGATGTTATAAGGAGTAACTAAGGCCACTTTCCTTCCACAAAAATAATTAGGGTTCCGTGAAAAAAAAATTAAATCCATGAAATTGTGAACAAAATCCGATTCAAATAGGGAAGTATTGTAAGTACATCCACGCGGGCGAAGCTGCGGGTAACAGCTAGTTCCTTATTATGACTCAAGTATCTCCAAGTACGTAGTATATAGTATTTATATCTCTATTCCCTATAAACTGAGATAACTTATCGCTCACTGCTACACAATCAATATAGTTTATATTCCTTTTATTGTCGCAATGAACGGGTTAGGTGTCCACCATGGTGCACCCAGCTCTCGTTCTCATTAGAAAAAGCTACTCTTGTTTCTTTTGTAATGCTTTTATTTTTCTGTTCGGAAAAAGATGCCATAGTGTACTGGTTTGAAGAAGTCAAAGTTAGGATTACCTCTGATTGTATAGATTGACTAGCAGCACACCGCGGTTTCAACCGCATAAGTCTTGATCCATTGGGGATATCGGGACAAAATGTATTCCATGTGTTAATCCAGGTTATAAACTATCTTCGTGCCAAATTTTATTCAAATCCGTTCAGTAGTTTTTGCGTGAAAGAGTAACAAACTTCCATCCATCCATCCTCACAAACTTTCACATTTATAATATTACTAGCTGTGCCCCGCGACTTTGTTCGCGTGGATGTCATAAGATACACAATATAGGTACTAAAATAACAGCCACATTTTAATAAAACTCCCTCGTTCCCCGACCCGTCGCCAACCGTCGCATTGAATCGCCCGCCCGCGCTATTATTTCGTTTTTGCTTAGTGTTCTTTTCGACTTTTTTCTTTTTGCTCGGCTCCTAAGGGTCGTAGAGTGATGGTAAATAGCCTATAACTATCCTCAAGAATTGGGCTACAAATGCAAAATGAATATTTCAAATCCGGATTTGAATCGGATTTTGTTCACAATTTTATGGGTTTTAATTTTTTTGCGCGAAACCCTAATTATTTTCTAAAATAAAAGTAGCGTAAGTTACTCCCCGTAACATCAGCTATCTGCGAGAGAAAGTCCCGTCAAAATTAGTCCAGCCGTTTCGGAGCTTAGCTGGAACAAACAGACAGACAGACAAAAATTTTAAAAATTGCATTTTTGTTATAAGTACCTTATATACTTTCTTATGAATTTAGTAAAAAGATGTTATTTTGACATTGCACACATACACTTCAATTTTATTTATTTGTATAGATTATAGTAGTAAGTAGGATTAGTAGGATAGGAAGCAGGACAGTTTTGTGTCAATAAATTGTCGTCTTTTAATGTCGATAGTCGTGGGTTGCATCTCCGGCTAATTTGTACTAAATTGTGAAATAGTTCGTTAGTTTGGAAGACTATTAAATATACTCGTAGCTAGACAAGCCGTACGCCCGATGGGATTTCCCATCGGTGAAAATTATGAACTTCCATTACAAACTTTTATCCCCCTATCCTTTTATTTGTTGAATTTTCAAAAATCCTTCCTTAGTTTCGTTACATAAAGCACCGCTACACGGTCGCCGACTGCGTCTCCAACAGAGGTGACCTTGGTTGGCGGCCGGCAGAGCTGTTTCAATGTTTGATCGTAAATCACCATCTACACGGTTGTAAACCACCAAGGTCACCTCTGTCGGGACGCGGTGGGCGACCATGTAGCAGTCGCTTCTGGAACTGCTGTGCAAAATTTAATGCATCTAAACCCTGCGATTTAGGCTGTGTTGTCTGTCACTGAATGAATTTTAGATAGACGAGCCCCTGAACTTTTTATTAAGTAGTTTGCAAATTTTTTCGAATTTCGGAGTTGCTTTTCAAAAGGTTAATGGAAATCCATGCTAATTTGAGCCTACAAGTCTGCTGATACCCTAGCTATTAAGTACTCTATCGAAATATAAGTTATATTTGCAAGAGATTGGAAATGGACAAAGTTTAGTTGTGAGATTATAATGTAATTCCTGATCGAGATGATTCAACTAGATATCGATATGAAACTAAAACCTAAAAGTAATGAAAACTACACTTTTTTTAAATATTTTTGTCGATTAAAAAAGCTTTGTTTTTCAAAAATGACTTTTAAATCTGATAATAAGTTCTATAATTGGTCTCAACCATATTTTTGCAGTTACCTTCATTTCTTCAAACTCAGAAATAAAAACAACAACATCCAATTATCGAACCATCAGAAACAACGTTATATAAAATTCAATTAAGCCAAAATATAAAAATACGTAAATAAAAACGTGGAATCGATTTAAAATGGCAACACCGCAACTAATCAGGATGCGGGCCACGTGATTTATTTCGCGTCAAAGTTGAAAATTAATTCACAACACTGCTAGAGGCGGTCGCAGAGTGTGGCGGGCTATAGAGTTGGCGGGCTATACATATAGTTAGCGGGCTATAAAAGGTGGTGGAGGTGTGTGGTTACTAGTGCTTGCGGGATAAGATGTGGGTCTAGGTTATTGGGTATAGGGTAAATTGTGTGGCTAAGACCATTTATAGCCCGAGACACTATTGGAGAGTTGTTTGTGTGTTATTGTCATAGTGTCGTAGTGTTATGGGGGCCAACCACCACCTATTAAAGCAGTATTATTTTAATATTACTTCAGTGTGAGAAAGAGATGGAGCTATACAGGACGTCTAGCTCCATCTCTTTCCCACACTCGAGTAAGATTAATATAATACTGCTTTAAGAGGTGGTGGTCTAGCTCCTGAAGTATAAATTTTAATTACAATTCGAATGCTTTTGGTAATGGACGGCCCGGCTGTTAACGGTTACAAAGTGGCATTCGTATGCTCCAAAGGACGTGATAACTGAATTAGAGAATTAAGCAAGATTGTTATCAAATATTATTGTCAGTTCATGAACATGCACTGAATAAGCACTGCTGAATGAATGGACAGCCAGACAACCACCACGATTAGAGTAGAAAAGTTGACGCGGTCACGCGGAAGCACAGTACTTTATAACCCACCAATTTTTATACCTATAGTATCTATTTTTTTTTTTGGTAGAATATACCCTTTTTAGTGTATTTTTGGAATTCCCAAAACCAGCAAATACATAGGAGCCGAAAAAAAATCTTCATGTGGCGGGTCTAAATTGGTTTCCAAATAATAATATGGTTAATGACATTTCCAAGGGCAAGGTCAACAACCCAAAAGTCAAGGTCAACAAACCAAAATATGGCTCAAATCTTAAAATAATACCTTGTAACAAGCTTTGAGGTTATGAGCATTTTCAATGTCAATGATAGAAGTCTCGATGCAAGGCGTGAAGCCCCGTGAAGCGGGGCTCCTTTTGCCAGATGGTTTAAAAAAAATAACCACGAATCTAACCTGTACGAGTCGGGGTGCCCCAAGTTCCGAGCTCGCTTCGCTCGCTCTTGCATCCTAAGTTTTCAGTGGCTATTACTAAGTCGAGATGTCACTTCGTCTGAACGTAACATGGAACAATAAAGGAGTCAAATTCATTCATTGTCTGTGGTGAAATGTCAAAAAAAATATTTCGTAATTATGTGTAAGTTTTTGCAACTTTATTATTTATTTTCTCAAAAACTATGCATTTGCTGGCTCTGGAGTTTTGCAAAAGTGTTCTACATGAAGACACGCTATTAAATTGTGAAGCTTCGGACGCGCGAGTTATAAAGTACAGTGGAGCCCTGTCACGCTGCTTATGATCTTTATTTATATAACCCAAGCTCAAATTATACATAATCAATTTCCATAATACGCCCGCCGATTTTATAACTCAACCGTCGCACGCCGGTGACAGAAACTCCGGTCTTAGCAGCGAAGCCAACGAGCGACAAGCGAAACAAAGCGGTAGCCACAAACCGCATTCAGGTAATTCAAATTCAAAAACATTCATTCAATTTAAACATGACGTAATTTTTAAAAAAATAGATAATTTTGGAAGAATTGTGAAGGTTTATATTCAGGTACTGGGTCTTGTTGTATAACCTTTTGTAATTACAAAAACAAGTAAAAAGCCATTGTGTCTCGCCGATATATACGTTATTTATTTTTTTATTTTATTTGAGATAGGTTTGCTCTTGATTCTAGTCTATGTCAGAGGTGACAGAGACAAAGTCGACGATGGAGCGAGCTTACCCTTACCCTGGGCGGAAGAAGCCTGTTCACTCTCACTTTGAAGAGATCGGGGTTGTATGTGTTCGGAAACACAGACGGAGGCAGAGAGTTCCATTCCTTTGCTGTGCGCATCACAAAAGACATATGGAAACGCTTAGTGCGAATCGGTGGAGTAGCAACTAGGTAGGGATGGTAACCTGCAGTGCGTCTAGATGTCCGATGGTAGAAAGGGACCGGCAGAATGAGGTCGTGGAGTTCTTGAGCACACTCAACGAAGTACAATCTGTAGAAGACCGACAAGCAGGCAACCTTGCGGCGATGAGCCAAGCTGTGAAGCTTGGCATCCACCAGTTTTAGGTCGCCAATGAACCTCTTAGCTCTGCGTTCCACCGAGTCAAGTGCGGCGAGTTGGTATTTAGCTGAGCCATCCCAAAGGTGGCTGCAATACTCCATACAGAATCGGACTTGCGCTTTGTAAAGGGTTAAAAGCTGTCTAGGTATCGCTTCATCCTATTTAGGATGCTCAGTTTCTTGGCAGCAGTTTGGGCTTTGTACTCGATGGTGGCTCCGAAGTTGAGACATGATGTCAACTCCATGCCTAGGAGCTCGAGCCGATGAGTTACAAGAACAAATGCACCCCGAAAAGTAAGAGTTTGTTCTAGGAAGTTCTAGGAAGCTCTTAACCCTTCCTAGGGCTGGAAATTTTGTAGGTGATGAAATTTGTAATGTGGTTTTGAATAGACTATACTAAATCGGAGGAAAGTGAAAAGATTTAAAGATAATGGTTTGGAGAAGATTGATTGAAGATTGATTTGGAAGGTAGATTCACTTTCTGCAGCATTGATTTATCGTTGCCAGGTAAAAGGAAACAATCAAAATATAATGGCTGTGTACTTATTTTGCTGACGATGACACTTTATGTAAGAAACTCAAAAATGAAATAACTTACACACTTAAAAACAATCAAACAAAAGGGTACTATTCATTAATTCACCGATGAACTCTCAATACGATAACTCGATCAACCCCCCCCCCCCTCTATCTCTCATCATAGACTATATAGGTACAAAGGTAATATTTACACCTTCTCCATAAAATTGTTTACATTTGACAAACACGTTGAGTAGTGTTGTCGTCATCTCCTCCGTGACATGTTGACGTGACGGCCGACGATTTGCGAATTATATTCTAAGGAATTAATGTTTATTTTAATACATTTCTATTGGCTCTTGTTAGAATCTGTGTGCCATTTTTGTGGCTGTCTTAGGTAAGAAAATTATTCTATGCATAATTAGAATAATTTTCATAACTAATGCTGTAATTTTTTTTAGCTTATGCTATGCGTCGAACGAAGCAAAACAATAATGCTATTGAGAGCAAAAACTGTACCAGCAAAGTTGTTATGATTGCAAAACAGGGCATAGAGCAAAACCACTCATCATCTGCCTAGCCTTTTCCCAACTATATTGGGGTCGGCTTCCAGTCAAACCGGATGCAGCTGAATACCAGTATTTTACATGGAGCGACTGCCTATCTGACCTCCACAACCCAGTTACTGGGTAATACGATACCCCTTGATAAGACTGGTTGTCAGACTCGGGCTTTTGATGACCCGTAACGACTGTCAAAGATACACGAATGACAGCTGGGACCAACGGCTTAACGTGCTTTCCGAGGCACGGAGGGGTCTTGATATGTAAAGATGGTCACCCATCCACGGGCCAACCGCGGCAAGCGTAGCTTAACCTGATCGATTGACCCGTGCGGCTGTTATTTCTTAGCCACAAGCCCCTCATAGAGCAAAACCAATAAATGTATTTAAACATAATTCTGTCTCTGTCATCTTCAAACGATTGACAGAAATAGAATGATGTTTTAATGCTAATTGCATTTAGTGATTTGTGGTGCACGTGAGTCTAAGCTCCTGTAACGTTATTGGACTTGCCTTAGCGCTTCGCGCTTGTCTAACCGTTTTTTGTAACCAACAAACAATCGGTTAGACAACTCCCATGCTTTAAGTTTTGAAGCACTTCTCATAACACATTTTAATAATTGTCTTGCGTGTTGAGTTGTATTTAACAATCGTGACTCGACAAATTGCTGTGATATGGTGAAATTACTAACTCACTCTAACAAAATGTTACAACATCACACCTAGGGTAAATGAATGGGCAAATAATGTAATTTATTAATTAAAAGGATTATTTGTTTTATCCCTAAAATAAATTATAAGTAAAAACTTCTCGTTCAATTCCTCTTTATGTTTGGATTTATCAAAATTTCAATAAAATTAAACCAATTTGTTAATTGGTTTAAACCGGTTCTGTTGAACCGTATCTTCAAGACAAACAATACAACTACAGAGGCTGATGAATTATGAAATTCAAATAGTAATAAATAGTATTTCTGACCTGGTACGAGGCTCTGTTGATTGACAACTTTTCATATTAAATAAACATCAACTATCCGGCAAAATAAATAACAAGTTTAGATTGAAATGAGCCCTCCCAGGCCTTGCCTGTTTTCTAAAATATATATTACGTGTTTGTTTCCATGTTGAAATGGGAAACGTGTATCTAGAAGTATATAAATGGAGTTTTCTATTATAATTATATCGTTCTGCTATCATGTTTTAATAATTACTAATAAACGTAATGTTTTTTATGAAAACGCAGTCAAAATAAGCAGGCGTCACCGCCAGTTCATTATAACATGTATTGATTTTTAATAATAACTGATTTTGGTGCAAGTATATCCACAACAGTTTGATTTCTGGGATTCTCAATATCGATTTTTAATGAGGCACCTTTTACTGAAAAATCTATTTATATAAGGCCGCCCATTGTGTCACCCCTTATAAAATTTCTACTTTATATCTGTAATATTTATGGCGTGCATAATAAAGAGTATTCTATCTATCTATCTGTATTATTAACACGATCGAGAATCGAATCCAAGTATCGATCTTTCGACGCAATAAGTTTCATACTCACAAAGCTAGTGAAAACTGAAACATTGGACATTCCACAGCGAATGCTAAATGCGATGCGTTTAATATTGCAGCACTTAATGCTATAGTTCTGTCACTACACCACCAGCACTATCTGGCTGCAATAATTAATCTTGCCTCTTCATTTCCAATGCCAGCTTACACCACAATATTTCCACTACATTTTGTGAATAACAAATCATCTTTTTGGCTTTTTTAATGTAAAAGCCGTGCAATTGTTCGGGCCATAAATAAAAATTGTTACGAAAACACCTCAGCAGTTTTAATATTTTAATCCCCGGCGGGAGGGAACATAAATTTTGTTTTGACTATTTGATCGCGAACGGTACTGTAGGAAACGACGGCTGTTTCGATTCTGTTAAAGAATTTTCTCTTGTAACATCTTGTCAGGATAGCAAGTCTTGTCACAGATAAGTATCAATTTCCATTTTTCTTTGTGTGTATAAAATCGCAAATCGTTTTAGGATTTTTACACTCACCAGGATACAGCGGTAATCAACCATATTAATTTTGATTAATGTTTTATCGAATACCACGTTTTCAACAAAGCACAGAAATCATTTATAACCCGAAATCTACAAAAACTATGAAATTCAACAATTTTACGAGCCGAAACAATTGGAGCTAATGGCAATAGAGTTCAACAATGCTTTGTTACTGAATTGCACGAGTCTCCAGCTCTCGTTGTGAAATGCGGTGGTTTTATCCGGGCTGCCGATTCCGCCGCTGCTAATAAATCATGGCACTTTTGTCAGGTGTTACAATTTGTATCGCCCCGTGCTTCGCTGTGAGAAGATTTTCATTTTTTTCGCCACCCTGTTCACAAATCATCAGAATTGCGGGTGAGTAATTGTTTTGCGGTATAGGCGGTGAGAGATTTATGTGATTGTAGGATGATCGTTGGATTATAGTTGTAGGTAACTGTAAATTTTTGTAAGTAGATAATTAGAGATATATTACTGCTGTTACAGTAAGTAAGGACACACTCCCACATATTTGTTTTGCTTTAAATAAAACAGGAAATATTAAAAAAAATCCACAACCACATTAATTTTCCCTTCAAAGACATCCATATTCCCATCAAAATCTCACAGAAAGGAGATGGAAATTGGTGGGCCCAAATGTAATAAGTTGAGATATGATCTAAAAAATTTGTCACATTTTTTATCTTAGAATATCAAAAATCAGCTCAATTCTCAATCTGGAAGCGGAGAATTAAGAGAAATATAATAGTAGTAATCGATTACAAAATTACAAAAAGAAAACCTTCGCACTAGGTAATTAACTCGAGTAATTAAATGCACTAAATATACTTATAAACAATAAAGTGCATTTAATTATATGCCATATTAATAAATTAAATATCAATTAATTACTAAAAAAACCAATATAATGAATATATCGATTTCATATCGATTAAAATCAGTCTTATATTTTTAGTCTATGTCACTGGCATGACAGCTGTGAGTCAGCTCAACATTGACAGTAGACAGTTGCCAACTGCTCTTGCTTGTTCACTCGTGTGGCGGCACATCTACATCGCCACATTGGAACGCATCACACTGACGTCACACAAAATCCTGCATCGCGCAATCAGAGTTTACCGCGCGACTAGCATATATACAACATCCCGACATCAACCGTCGGGCAGTAGCCCACCAGACACAACACCCGTCTGGTCGGAGGATCCTCCCTTTTCTATGGAGGATGAGTGACTTCATACCTCTATACTGGTGACCCCGAACATGAACGTCAGCGCAGCCTTCGTGCAACTACTACAGCGTGACGTCATCAGCATCACTTCCTCGAGCTTTCGAGCAGCGAGTCACACAGCCAGCCAGCACCCACGGCTTCAACGGGTATCCTGACCACCAGCATGCAGCGACCGCGCATACCTGGTCATCACCCTCGGCCTCATCAGCAACCTTGGCACAGCACACTGCACTCTCGGCCGGTCAAACAAGCAGAGCCCTTCAAACCTCTCCTGGTCGACGCCAGCAGTCAGCCTCAACCCGGCGCTGTACCACATCCGACGCACTGGAGCATAACGCAGCGCCACCCCAACTCATTGGGGGCATCTCCGCAGACAGTTTCGACTCACCGCGAACTATGCGTCACCCGGTTCCGACTCACTGGAACCTCAACTGGCCCTGGCAAGCATCGCAAGATACACGACTCAGCCCACTATCGACCTCCGGTCTCCGGAGGGGAGTGATGTGGCGGCACATCTACATCGCCACATTGGAACGCATCACACTGACGTCACACAAAATCCTGCATCGCGCAATCAGAGTTTACCGCGCGACTAGCATATATACAACATCCCGACATCAACCGTCGGGCAGTAGCCCACCAGACACAACACCCGTCTGGTCCGAGGATCCTCCCTTTTCTATGGAGGATGAGTGAACTTCACACCCTGTTCCTCATACCTCTATACTCGTTTCGTGTTTTCCGATGCGTTTTAAATGCTTTCCAGATTATTTATTTTTAAAGAAAAACAATGCAGTGGGCATTGTTTTTCACGGATTCTGACCCTGCCTACCTTGTACGACCCTTGCTTTCACACTGGACACCGAAGATCGCTCACACTTTTGACTTGGAATTGTTATTTAGGATTTTACCTCCGCCTTGTGGATTGGATATTGTTGAAACAATGGATCGCTGTGTGAATTGAGGGATAAAATAAAATTATCATTAAAATACTAGGCCGACGACCCTTAGACGAAATATAATAAACATTAGTGTTTAAAGAACATCTTTTGGACTTCAGGAATCAGTTATTAGTTAAAGATTGTGACATAACCTTACTTTTACTAAACCTCTAATAAATCTGCTCTCAGATTGTCAAACCTTACAGAATTTTCAGCGAGGGACTGATAAGTTTAAATCTATTAACTCACACCAATTTCAACTCGTTACATTTAGGCCCAAGATTGTATGTAATCGTTTCAGTCTCCTTTCACATCACCGAACGCAAAATACTCCTAATCTTTAAAGATTGCAAACAACATTTGCTAGTAATAAAAATCAAGTAAACGAAACCAACTAAACAGCATGAAAGAGCATGACAGAAGGAAACGCGGCTCAAAGAGAGAGATAAACGCATTTATTTGAATAGTGGCACGCGACAGCAAATATTTAAAGTTACATAGAAAATGTATATATTTGCACCCCTGCAGAGACATTTGTATGCAAACACTGTTAACGTGATCAAGGATACAGTACAGTTAATTGAATTAGATGGCTCTGTATAGTTTTTGAATGACTACGGAGCTTGTTGCAGTATTTGTTCACTGTAATGGATGAAACACATTGTGCAAGCGTATTCTGGAATAAATGGATAACTGAGGTTCAGTTTGCATTATAGTGATTACACTTCGCTCGTAAAACACTTTTAAAGTGAGAGAAATGAGCGTATTCACACTTTCAATAGCGCTCTCATTTCAAAATATACTGTCGGAAAAGCCTTATACATACCAATACAAAGCATTATACGTAACAATATTTCTCTGTATCGTGAGTCAGAGGAATGAATATATGAATGATAAGCTATGACTGGAATTGCAATAAATTTTAAATATTTAATTAAGACTACTTCTACATTTTGACAAACGTTACTTTATGTTCTGCATTAACTGTTCTGTTAATGCCCATGTTTGGCAACCATAGGTCAAGCAAAAAAAAAAAAAGCAAGTAGTATAGAAAGAAGTGTAATTGGAGTTAAGAGAAGACACAAAGTAAGAATACAAGAAATAAAAAGTATAACTAAGTTTAAAGATGCGAAAAAAGTATGAAAACACAAAAATGACGATGGACAGGACATATCTTAAGAGAAGAAAAAGAGAAATGAACCAAATTAATAACAGAGTGATACCCAAGGGATGGTAAAAGAAGTAAAAGACGACAAACGAAACGTTGGGAAGACGACGTCAAAAGAGTAGGTGGTCCAGAGTGGATTCAGACGGCGAGAGACAGAGAGAGATGGAAATCTTTAGAGGAGGCCTTTGTCGAAGGTCAAGCTGCACAAATTAAAAAAAAAAGTGCACCGAACGTCGATACTAAAAATAAGACTAATAATTAATTAGTGTACTTGTATATAGAAAGTCATACATGTAGATATAGAACAGCAATAAAAGCTTATTTTAGTTCTACGAGTACATTTACCTATTACATTGATGCATAAAAAATAAACAATAAATATACATTTAATATAAATACGGATTATTCATGTTCTAAACGCTAGGGCAAAACTTGGGTAATCGGTGATAGTTTTGTTTTTTACTTGTAAAATTCGATTCATTGATCAGACTATTTTTTAAATTTACTGTGATATAGTAGACAAAATAAGTTTTGCTAACTTATATCTAAAAATGTGGCAAATACTATAATGATTGAAAAATGTACATTTATCAAGTCAGTAGTAACTTGGTAATAAAACACAATTATCTATCACCGAATAGCTGCATATCACGAATTAGCCAAGTTTTGCCCTATTATTTAATTTTAATGTTTAATTTAATTATTTATTCTTGTTACTCATGTCGCTGTCTAACAGGGTCCTAACTGTATCTTAGCTTTAAGCCTATTTGTAACACCTTTATTCACATTATGGTATGCAAATAAATGAAATGAAATGAGGTGTCTTCGTACAAATCAGACTACATGAATAGGTACTGTAAAGAATGAAGTAAAAAAAAAAAAAAAAAAACACGTCATTTGGCGAGGAATTGTCCTTGCCAGATTTTGACGTGACTATCAGTTCGACACGTGTGTATGTAATATTATTGAAACTGCCATATATTGACATATGATTATAATCTATTAGGGTTTCCAATCTAATATACAAAATTTTATAAATGTATGTATATACATACATACACAAAAATGGTCACAATCCAATTAATAATTTCGATTCTTTTTTTTTTGTGGATGGAAATCATCAAATGACTTCTCCCGCTCTGAGCGGAGCGGGAGGGCGTGTCAGACTTTTACTAACTAAAACCCACCCGTGTTCCTTCTGTTGCATGTGTCGGGGCCACGGTACTCTTTCGAACGTCCCGCAACCCTGGCTGGAATAATTTCGATTCGGATTGTGACCATTTTTTTTTTGGGTTACATTTATATCAACTTAGGGAACAGTGCAAGTTTCATCAAAATCGGTTGTTCAGTAGTTTTTAAGATGAGTCCGCGTATCGCTGGTCAGTTTATATAATTCGCCAGTTTCGTTCATTAGTCAGTTTCACTGATTGGTCAGTTTTACCGATTAGACAGTTGCGTTAACTAGACAGTTTCCAGTGTTGGCGAGTTTTCGTCGATTCGTCAGTTTAACAACACAATTATTAACTACTAATTACAAACTAATATTCCAGTTTTTACTTAAAATTAAAACTTAGGAATTAAAAAGCAATTAAAAAAAAACTACTGAAAATTATGAAATAACTTAAATTTCGGATGTCGGTGGCAAAAAACTAAAATAAAAATCCCAAAACATCGACTTCCGAAATTAAAGTTTATTCCATAATTTTGATTTAATTTCTTTTTGAAGTCTGTCTTTTTTTTGCTCACTAATGCTTGAGATGCAGGCACTTTATCTCCGGGTCATCACTATACTCCATAGCGAAGCTTATAGTCTTAGGGCTGTAACGTTATTTACTATAATAAATAATCCTATACTACACGAAAACAAACCCTTAACATTTACAAACAAATGCACGACGCTTACAGGACTGGAAGGTTTTAATATTTGTCACAGGAAACTGCCTTTATTTACCCCATAGGCGTAGTGTACATCCGGTGAAGGGCGGGCCCATTGATTCCTACGAGGGTGGCCCCTAGTACCGTCCACTTGTAAATATAGCTCGTATTTAATATTGAATTGGGATCTTTTAATATAATAGTAATTGTTCAGACGTTGGTCAACTATTTTTGGGATCCATTTTTGGTAATTTTTTTTAATATTGCAATTAAGTTAAGGGTTTTATGGTAGGAATGGTGAGTTTCATTCTAATGAGATTATTAATACATTGAAGGCTTGTGGCTAAGTGATAACAGCCGCACGGGTCGATCGATCAGGTTAACCTACGCTTGCCGCGGTTGGTCCGTGGATGGGTGACCATCTTTACATACCAAGTCCCCTCCGTGCCTCGGAAAACATCTTAAGCCGTTGGTCCCAGCTGTCATTCGTGGGTCGTTACGGATCGCCAGAAACCCGAAAGTCTGACAACCAGTTCCTATTATAAATCTTATGTTAGTAAGAAAGTCAAAGTCAAAGTTTGTTTTTCAACATTTTCAACGACACTTTGAAGGAGAGACACACTTTGGGGGTGTTTGGAGGAGAAGAGGGTTTGAAGAGGTTTGTAAGAGGGCCAAAAAAATTTAAGTAAGCCTGTGTTTCAGTCATGGTGGTTTCTGTCTATTTTGTACCTACAGAAGTACAGATTGATGGACTTAGGGAAATCAATCTTTTAGACCGATCAATCATTCGTTTAATCAAAATCAAAATATTTTATTTCACATAAGCCTACATGGGCACTTATGAAACGTCAGAAGCTAGGTGCATGGTTCCAATTGGTCATTTTCTATGGAGAAGAACCGGCAACAAACTCCACGGTTAAAACTCTTTTAAAAATAATTGGCTTGTACAATGTTTTTACATTACAGTGAATAATTAAAAACAAAGGACATGTAAATTATTATTTATATCATCAATGGTTCAGTGCAGCACACTACAAACTAAATTATCCTCAAATAATACACCTATGTTTGGTTAATAATAGAATAGCTAGAATAGCCATACCTACTTCCATACTCATCAACTGCTTTTGGAAAGCTACGGGTAAGCTGGATAGCAAGCTTGGGCTACCGGTGAGCGTTGGGGGAATGAATGAGCCAGAGGGAATCGCAAACATGTTCATGAGACACTTTAAAGTGCGGTCACCTCTTGGTCCCTCAGTTGCGATGCCCGGTGCTGAGTCCAGCCGTGAGAAAGTAGAACCGGTAATGTATTTTTCGACTAAACAGGTCAGAGATGTAATTAATAACATGAGCAGAGGCAAATCTCCCGGACACGATGGGCTCAGCATCGAGCATTTTAAGCATGCAGGGGTTCATCTGCCAAGGGTCCTGTCCTTGTTTTATTCATTGTGCATTAGTCACTCATACCTACCAGATGAACTAATGAAAACTATAGTAATTCCAATAGTCAAAAACAGGACATATCGCGGACAAGGGAAATTACCGACCAATCTCTCTTGCGACGACCATTGCTAAAGTATTGGACAGTATGCTTGATTCGTGCTTGAAAAATCATCTGTGTTTGCACGATACACAATTTGGGTTTCGACCTAAACTTTCAACGGAAAGTGCAATCCTAAGTCTCAAGAATACTGTCCAATATTACACTGATCGTAAAACGCCGGTGTATGCCTGTTTCCTGGATCTTTCCAGGGCCTTCGACCTTGTGTCATACGATGTGCTCTGGAAGAAGTTGGAGGACAGGAATGTACCGGCGGAAGTTCGTAAAATCTTACAGTATTGGTACGTGAACCAAACTAATAATGTAAAGTGGTCCAACACACTACCTGAAACATATGGGTTGGAGTGCGGTGTGAGACAGGGAGGGTTGACGTCTCCCGGGCTCTTCAACCTATATATAAATGACCTCATAGTCGAGCTCAGCAGCATGCGTGTCGGTTGCCGGGTTGGTGGTGTTAATATTAACAGTATCAGCTATGCGGACGACATGGTGCTGCTGGGCCCGACTGCAGGATCGGTTGCAGACATGTTGAAGGTATGCGAGGACTATGCAGCTACGCATGGGCTCGTGTACAATGTTAAAAAATGTGAGTACATGATCTTTAAGGCCGCCGGTAAATGCACAGACTATGCACCTAATCTTACCCTAAATGGCTTGAACATAAAAAGAGTGCATACATTTAAATATCTGGGGCACATACTTACCGACGACCTTAAAGATAATGTAGATATTGAGAGGGAGCGTAGGGCACTGGCGGTCCGAGGTAATATGTTGGCACGTAGATTCGCCCGCTGTACCGACCAGGTCAAGATAACACTGTTCAAGGCATATTGTCAGGGTCTGTACGCGGGGGGTCTATGGATCAGCTACACCAAAAAGTCGCTAGATGTCTTGCGCGTTCAATACAATAATATTTTTAGAATGCTCTTGCGACTGCCCCGTTTCTGTAGTGCGTCGGAAATGTTTACATTTAATCGAACCGACGGCTTTCATGCGGTCTTTCGAAAAAAAATCACATCATTAGTAACCAGAACACGGGCCAGTAGCAACAGCATTCTGAAAACAGTGTCAGAGAGCTTCTATTCTCCCATTTTGAGGCATTTTGTGGAGATGATGGCCAAGTGAGAAACTTGTACCTTACTTGGTCATCTTCTGTGCAAAGTGCTTCAAACTTAAATAAAAATAATAATTTTAATAAATCACTTACTAACACTAGCTATAAGGTATTACTAACATTATGGATCTCTGTTGTCCTAATAAAGAAGTTTTGATGATTAGCCTTTTCTCAACTATGGCTTCCAGTCTAACGGCATGCGCTTGAATATTACCAGTATTTAACATGGAGCGACTGCCTATCTGACCTCCACAACCTGCATCTGGTTAGACTGGAAGCCGACCCCAACATGTAGTTGGGAAACGGCTAGGCAGATTATTCGGAATGTGGTCATGTGTGGTCTGTATCAGATAACTATGTTAAGTTAATTATTTTATAAATAAAACTAATATTTGAGTCATTGACACTAGAAGAAGAACAAGAATAAAACTAATACAACTGAATAAGCATAACTTAGTTATTAATAACATAACTTAGTAGGATACGGCTACTTCCCGATTCGCCACTACGAGAAAATACTTAAACAAATTGGCGTTTCGTAACTTAATATCTTATCAATCAACTCAGCCTATCGCAGTCCACTGCTGGACCCAGGCCTCACCCAGGCTGCGCCACAACATCCTGTCCTTCGCCTTCCACATCCAGTATGCCCCAGCCACCTTTTGGAGATAGTCGTTTCAATAGCTTAGGTAACATAATATAACATGACGCCTTGTTTCTCCAAAGGGTTAGGCAAAGGTGTACCTATAGTACACCCATATTTCGCCAGTTACGTTTAAGGGACTTAAACGTAACTGGGGTAATAGGGGGCGAGCCTATTGCCATCAACCGGGCACAAATCTAAACTACAGGCTGCTACTGAGAAACTGTTTCCAGAAAAACCCAATAACACTTTGCCCGACTTGGAAATCGAACCCAGGACCTCATGCTCAGCAGTAGCGCTTGCGACCACTAGACCAACGAGGTAGTCTTTAGGTAGCTTAGGTAATGATTAATTAATTATGACGCTTACGATTAAATATGGTTAATATCTAATAGAATAGCCAATATGTCTCGACAGTCCCTTCCTAATATCCAGAATGTCTACGCCAGCAAATATTCGAACAAGAACAAAGTTATTTGAAAAGTACAACAACGTACGCACCTCCTAAAAACGGAAATATTTAAAACATGCCTTGGCTAGTCCAATAGCCGTCTCTGGCTCAGGAATTCATTATGACGACAGAAATTTGTTTGCGATATGAAATTCCTAAGACTCCTCCGCCATTTTCGAACAATTCACGTCATACCAGTGACCAGCGGGCCAACCACCACCTCTTAAAGCAGTATTATTTTAATAATACTTCAGTGTGAGAAGGAGATGGAGCTATACAGGACAAGTCCATCTCTTCCCATACTGAAGTAAGATTACAATAATACTGCTTTAAGAGGTGGTGGTCTAGCTCCTGGTTTTTGTAGTTTTATTATATGGTGTTTTAGGTTGACAATGTTTAATGTTTTAAATAAATTAATTTAAAAGTTGTTAAAAATAAAAACTATTTTAATTTCTTAATTACTGTAACATTAACTGTAATAATAAGCTTGTTAATAAAAACTTCATGACAAAAGTTGGCGATGTCGACTTCCTACTGCGAATGTGCTGATTACATAAGAGGTCGCATAAGCTAGCGAACAAATCCACTGTCAATAATCCAGGTAATTTACAAGCCGATAATAATCAAAAGTATAACTGACTTGCTTATAAAGTCATAACGATTGTCTCCTTTATATCCTCACCATTCTTTACCCTTCCATTCAAAAATCGTTCAGTAAAAATCAAACTCAAATGCCCATTAATTTCAATTAATTTGGAAGCCTCCCGTCCAATTGAGCCGGTTCTTACCATTTTAAATTCCTTCCTCCAATTGTTGCTAGGTAAGTTTAAATATTTTACTCTTGAAAAGAGCTATCGAACGTTCCTACATTTTAATGGGCAACGCTTCGCTAAGCAATGTCTGAAATATGTCGATGTTTTTGTATTCAATTTAAAGATAGAAAATTGAGTAAACTTTTAACGAAGAATCGGATATTTCAGTAAACTATTTTCACGAAATGCAGAGTTATCTTGATAACTGTAAACTCTATTACATCGCATTTTCAAAAGATGACCATTTTCGTATCACGTGATCCCGCTGACATCGGCCAGCATCTCATTATCATCATCACCATCATTATAACTCTCCTGTCCTTATCCCAATTTATTTGGTGTCGGCGCAACATGTCTTTGTCTTCCACACTTCTCTATTAGTCGTCATCTCGGTAGTCACCCCCTTTCTAGCTATATCATCTTTCACACAGTTCATCCAACTTTTCACTGGTCTTCCCATACTCTTATACACTGATATCGGCCATAATATTCTTGTTTATAAGGTACTTTTCCACTACCAGTATATCACCACTCAATCAGGACAGTTTTCAGCTTGTCAACCTATCCTTTCAAACCTATCAAGTCTAAAATTTAGGACTAATTTCACATACCCAAAAGTCCGTCGGACACTAGTTAGGTTAGGTTAAAGAAAAGACTTAGCTCAAGATTTTCTCTCTTACATCGATACTTTTAGACATCCCTACCCCCATTACTTGAACTTCAATTAGATGATATCTGACGTTTATAGTTCTTTATGCATTCAGGGCGTGAGATTATGCTTTCCAAGAGCGAGATAATGCTATTTAAACGTAGGTTCGATCATTATTCCCTTGGTAGAGGCGTAATGAAAATTTTGTATAGGTTTTACGATCGCCAGGAGTGTTTTAATGAGCCATCTTCGAAGGTGCACCTTTTTTGAAGGAAATAAATTTTGTTATGTGCGTATTTAATGTAGATTGAATGTCTTTTTTTCGTAGGATTGTAATTAGGCTTTCTTGCATGCAATTTGGGCGTTGGTTGTTGATGATATTCGGGGGTTTGGAGCGACCAACCTGTAAACGAATATCATGTAACGTAAACGCATCTAATAACGACCCGTTAAAATTTGCGCTCATTACCGCCCTATTCAGAAAACTATCATTTTTATGTCATGTATTAAAGCTACACAATTGGTTGCTTTAAAAAAAAATGTAGATGTATTTGTATTGCAAATGTTCATCTCTTGTTTGTGTGCGTAACTCGACGATTTAAATAATAATTGCTCAGTTCGTCCGTGGACGCCGACCTTAGTGCACTTTCCATAGTGTGGCATTCCCGATGGCATAAGTACTCTTGTTTATTTTTTAGCAGAAGATTATATCGTCAAGCATTTTAATGTAACTTCTAGTTCTTTTGATGCATTTTTGATACTTTTAGGAACACAAGTAACGATTCATTTTAATGAGATACTATTTTATTTTGCTTAAAATTCAATATTAAAAATAGGCGGTAATAGGAACAAAAATCACTATTTTATTCCTATTGTCGACCCATGTCGCTGATAAGTACTTGTCGTATCTTTTGTGTGCCATGATTTTTGTTAAAATGCATAAATTAATAGGCAGGAGGCTATACTAACTCAGTTCCTTTGTATGTTAACTTATATTTGAGCTATTAACGCCATATATTCAAGAGCTTTAGTAGCCGTATACACTAACTTTGTTCTTATGTAAATATTTTGATGAATAAAGGAGGTATAATTTTTAAATAGTGTATTTTTATAGTTGAAATATCATTATTATTAAATATTTTTAGCAACCGCACCACTTAAAATCATATACATGTACAAAAATCACATGTATTTGCACAATTCATACACATTCCCTTGGGTCGGTAATAGGTTATACGATTTCCTTTAAGAAAACCTATTACCGATCTACTTGTACATTTACGACGGACCCCATACTACATGTTTTTTTATTTGGTATTTATTTTCAAGTAAACATAAAGTTATTTAATAGACATTATAGTATTCCATAATAAACATACAGATTTAAAATAACATAAGCTTTATTATATTATAGTAATACTTAGCTAACATTTATATGTGGAAGTCAGTAGTATATTTTTTAAGACTGATTGAAGGCTGTTAAGAATATATTATAATAACGTTAAGTTTTGATAACATGTTGTAGTGAATGCTGAGATCATAGTTAATCTTAAATTTGATTCAGAGTCACATGATGATATTTTTTATATTTTTTTTCACATGAATAATTTTATTAATTTGTTTCATTTGTCAATCTTAATCCAAGATTTGATTTTTGATTTGACATGACTACTAAACTTAAGAGGCGGTTTACAGTCAAATGCCTTTTCTACTGTTTTAATAGACCACATTTTGTATTTTTTATTCTATTTACGAGTTATGATACTTTTTCAATTAGCGGCGCTAGTGGACGGTAAACCGCCTCATAAATGTTATTGTAATTTTATATGACTATGTTACATTTTTACTAAGATTCTATAATGCCATTTACTCTTGTATAATACCAAATGCCTCCATTGGTTATATATTATAGTAGTTATAATCAATGCTGGCCTTTGGTAATTTGTTATACATAATTCGTATAAATATGATATTTTTTATTGATTTAACGCTGTTAAGAATATACTATTATAAAAATACATACAATTGTTAAGTGTTGATAGCATTCTGTACTGTGTTGGAGCATTTATATAAACAGTTCAATATACACGAGCATTTTTATTTAACTTTAACGGTTCCATTTATTTAGTGGTCGGTATTAGGTGTCACATAAACGGTATTAGGCACACACCCGATATTTTGAGTCGGTAATAGGGACATGACCCTTTTTCCTTTTATTTAATTTTTAATATTTTAAGTAATTCTTTGATTATCTGTTCTTATACATAACTAAAAAAATCGATAATTTCAGTACTTGAAAAATTATTTTTATTGAAGCCACATATTAAGAATGTGCTTATTTTTTGGATATCAATCTGAACTCCGCTTAAACTGGCGGTAATGGGTGCGTTTACGTTAACATCTTTTATTTTCGTTTGATTTTGTTCGTAATTTCAATAATAAATTATTCTTCAGCGTGTGTTTTTCTATTCCTCACAGATTTGACTATCTTTGCTTTACCCGTAAGTAGTGCATATGCCATAAACTCCGTTCATCTGCCACATAAACATCAAAGCTCAGATTTCCCCACTAAAACTTTTACGCTAATGAATTCGTCAACATTTATCAATCAATCTTAAATTACCGAATGCAGATAGTTTGTTGCAAATTGCGCCGTAAGCTAAGCGCATAAGACGCAAAGCCGTCTGCTGAGAATACCTTATAAATTGCAAATACACCATTCCGCAGATCGTAAACGTCGTAACTCGTTCGTCACATAAACAATACTATCGGGAGGCTGGTGGAGTAAGAAATAAGAACTGAGCGATTTGTGGAATATCAAGAAAGTTTAAATGATCATGTACAGTTAATAATTCTAGACAGTAAGAGCTCACTCCTGCAAACATCAAACAATGTTAGCGGAATGTCATTTATTTAAATAAAATACAAGGTGGCTGGGACATCAACGCGCAATCTGTTACCAAAGATTCAGTACATGATTCTGCACCCTAATTGCATAATTACACACTATCAATCAGAATCTGAATCATTTTGAAGCAAATTGCTAATCCATTGCTTCTTAAGTTCGAAAAATTTGTCTGCTCAACAACGTAAATAACACAATGAATGTTGTTGAACTGTCAAAATGAAACCGATTCCTACTGTAAGTGTGTTACGCAATTAAGGTGCTGAATATTTAAAAAAAAATGCTGTTCTATACATTTTGACCGCGTAGGCATTTTTCTATGAAACAATTGACTTTTTTTTTGATAACTGACAATAAATTTCTACGCATTTATCCAGAATTCAGCATTTGATTCTATACCCCCTGTCTAGAATCATGTGCTGAAATCATAGCAGTTTGCGCGTCGATGTCTCTGCCACCCTGTATATACCATTGTAATAACAAGTTGTCTTTTTTATTAGCCAAAACCCATTCTGGTGTATAAAAACCGTATTGAAATCAGACCATCCGTTTGGGAGCTACAGACTTACACACACTCGCACACGAAACGACAAAGCCGTCAACATTATAACAATCCTCTTGATACTTTAATTATATTAAAATAATGCAAGTAACACAAACTATCAGTCCTAGTTTCCGCTTTTACCTTATGTCTTACGCTATCCCCACGTGAATCAATCAAGTATCCACTATCCCCTATCATTTACTTATTCAGATTTTATGTGTCTCCGGCACCGGACCGAAACTTTATGTACCATCAGCTGAGCGTTTATAGAACATCCACGGGAATGTGACCCGATTTTGAGACAAAAACGCCGTTTTCTTGGATCTAAAAACTACGGAAGCTTCGCGTCTCCATTTTGGTGTTTTACGATTTTCATCGCTGTGATTTTCGCACGTCTCATGCATTGGCATATTTTTTATTAGGAGTGAACTGAATGTTTTTAATGAGTTAAAGTTTTACCTTGTTTGCAAACTTCCTATAGAATCCTCCTATCCTCAAATTAAATAGAACTTCAGTTAGTAGTGCAATGCAAATTGGTTACAGTTTATTGATTTACGGGCTTTGTTAAAATATTGTCAAGTTTTGTAACACTAGGCAAACAATTGCTGAACTTAGGTTTCATTTTCTCATTGACTAGCTTTTGCCCGCGGCTTCATCCGCGTGGATGTCGGAAATTATCCACGAAAACGTACTACCGGGCTTAAAAGTACCCTATGTATTAATCCAGGTAAACGATGTCTTCTCCTACTGCTCATAAAGTATAGTATGGAGCGGCGCGCGGATTGATATATGATTGCTGGACGATAAAAATCGTGTGCGATCGGGGGACGTCAGGAACGAAGTTTCTTCTCACATATGATTTAAAACAAAAACAAAATTTTCGCAGCCGCCATCTTGGATTTTCATTTTAACCTCACTATCGGCTTTAGCACCCTCGAAAACTATGAAAAGGACATCCATGAAAAATAATTTGAAAATTTTCGCAGCTGCCATCTTGGATTTACATTTTGACGTCACTGTCGGCTTTAGCACCCTCAAAAACTAAGAAAACGAAACCCATGACGAAAAATTTGAAAATATTCGCAGCCCCCATCTTGGTTTTACATTTTGACCTCACTGTCGGCTTTAGCACCCTCGAAAACTATGATAACGACACCCATGACGAAAAGTTTGAAAATATTCGCAGCCGCCATCTTCGATTTACATTTTGACGTCACTATTGACTTTAGCACCCTCGAAAACTATGAGAACTACAACCAAGACAAAAATTTTCGCAGCCTCCATCTTTGATTTTCATTTTGACCTCACTATCGGCTTTAGCACCCTCGAAAACTATGAAAACGACACACGTGACGAAAAATTAGAAAATATTCGCAGATACAAGTATGAACGCTTTTTCGTTTGTAACGACTTCTGCCAGTTTATTCCTACCGCAGGCCGCGTATAGGAACTTGGTCCCAAAAATCCTAAAACCTAACAATAGTAACGCAATATATAACGAAACGGAAAATTACCTACTTGCATGCCAATTTTGAAGGCAACTTTAAAACGAAAATATAAATCCTATTTAATCCCTATCCCGTTGGAATTTTGAAAAAATAGTTGCCTTAATAATTACAGGTACGGAACTTGGTAAAGTTATTGTTCTCTGAATTACCTACTAAAGTGTCTTTGGCGATGGCGAAAGTCGAGCTGATCAATGATGAGTTAGAAAGGATTTTTAACTCCCTAAGGGATGATTTTCCAAATATGCCAAAGCACGTCATTCGTAATTTCTAAACAAAAAGCTTAATACCAATTTCTTCATTACTAACTTTCATTCCCTATTTTTGCCCCTTAGGGGATGATTTTCCAAAAACGCTGAAACATGTGGTTATTAATTTTTAATCAGAATGCTAAATACCAATTTTCATAGTTTAATAGTAATAAAAATAACCCCATCGCCGTATCTCTACGTTGACGTCGTGATGGGGCTTGCGCGCTCCGAACTCTAGGTCTGTGCCGGTAGAGGTTACTTTGCCGGAACAGGTCTAGGATGAGGAGCCAGACAAAGAGAGATACAGAAACCCGCAGGGCAGCATGTGGCGAGCTGCTGGGCAGTAGCGACCCCACGTACCCTATCTCCCGGGAGAAGTCATGTTCCTCATCTCTGGCTTGCCTTTATTGGCCGGCTGGAGTGAACACTGACGAGAACTGACCTCCCACCTCATTCTTGCCTTTATTGGCTGGCTTGAGTAGAGATTTGCAAGAGCAAACGTGCTCGGAGGAAGGAAGTAGTCCAGTAAGATGCTGGTAGGGATCTTGACCGTACTTCCGGGATTGTCCTGATAGCCGTGGAATACCTCTCCACTCCTCTTAAGCACCTCAAGACATGTTGCCCCCTTGTCGCTACGACACTATGTACTAGCGACCGTTTCCGGGGGCCCATTGTTGAGTGTGCAAGTCACCCCCTGCCATTTTATCCGTGTATTGTATTTATCAAACATTGGTCAGGCAGGGGCCATAGTCCTTCCATAGTTTTAGATAACCAGTCCACTTTAGTCATCCAAACCCATAGCCCAATATTTTTTTTGTCTCCATATCCTGCAATAGTCCTACACCAACCGGGGGTTGTCCTTGGGTGCACTTGCATAGTACGCACAAGGATAATCGTCGGTTGGTGCCTCATTTCCATTGAAAGCGTCTAACGGGCCTCTGCGAGTTGGCTTCGGCCCCTCATATGCCTTTCAAAGGTCCGGGACCATAGGGTCCCGAGAAATATAAAAAAATCATAAAAATAAATAGAAAATAGGGGAAACAGGGGAAATGGGGGAACAGTACATAGGGGATGACAGTTTGTATCGAAAATCGTCGATTTTGTAGTCAAAATCGACGATTTTCGATACAAACTGTCATCCCCTATTTTACTCCCTTTGAGGTTGAATTTCAAAAAATCCTTCCTTGTTTACATTATAAAGGGAATGTGCAGAATTTCAGCTTTCTAGGTCTAAGGGTTTGGGCTGGGCATTGATGAAACAGTCAGTCAGTAAGTCAGTCAGGAGTTATCTTTTTATTTACGTATATAGATAAATAGATTTATGTAACACAACTTGATTTTGTGACACGTTAGTTATAAAAACAGACACCTAGAAAACTGAAATTTCGCACAGAAGGGAACCTCTGTGCAAAATTTCAGCTTTCTAGGTGTAAGGGTTTGGGCTGGGCGTTGATGCATCAGTCAGTCAGTCAGGACTTTTCTATTTATTTAAACAAAAAGAAGTATTGTACAATTTTAATAAAAAAATCACCGACATTAACCAGCTTCTAAACTCCAACTGATCCACTATATTGCCCAATTTTCCACAAAATTTCAAACATACGATGCACCATATAAATCCAATGCCAAAAATGAGCATTGCTGCAAAGGGCGCGAGCATATTTATGATTAGGTGGCGAGTTCGCGACGCATACCGATGAGGGCACGTCACTCGTCATCCGTCATACGTGTTCCGTCGATCATCGGGAATCAACGCGTAATGTGTTTGAAGAACATGTTACGGAAGAAACAGCTTCCTGTTTTGTTTAACTGTGTTTTGTGGTTGAGAAAATGTTACTGATGATTAAATTTAATAATGTTTTTGTGCCTACTCAAAAACACGAGCTAGCGATAAGGACAGTAAACACTTTAAATCTTAGAAATTAAATTAATAAAATGTCCCGTTATAACAATCATAATTAATTAGAAAATACCAGCAATTTTCATAAACGCTCGAATATTTTACAGCGTTTGAGAATTCGCGTCGTAAAAACCATGGGACACTTCGGGGGCGTTTAGTGTTTTATATGCCAAAGGGATTTATGTTATTACCGTCCATATTTCTGCGGACTGAAGCCGCTGAGAGGTCACGAAATCTTGCCGAAAGGTGTCGCCGTATCTGTCGTATAAGGGCGTCCCTCTCGCACCTCTGTGTTGCTTTAAAGCGATGAATATGAGAAGTCGTATTCGGATCACGTAGTGGGCGCGGCGTGCGCGGCGCTCATGAACTCCGATGCCAAACCTCGCCAGATATAACGTTAACAATGAAAAAATTCTCTTCCCCTACCAAGGTGGAAGAGTTGTGATGACAAGTCCCAACAAACTTGGTAATCAGTTGTAACAAATTTATGTGCCGTGCGTGAGAGAGTCGAGTTTCGCTTTCTCCTACAAATGTTATTTGTTGAGAGAACGCGGCGGACGTTAATTGTCAGTTGGATGTTCTTGTTTTATCATAATTATGTATTAAAAGTTTTATTCCGGCAAATCTTTCGAGATTAAAAAGGATTTAAGTTAAGAGCACAGGCCTGTTTAGGGACGATTAGACGCTGCTTTTAAGTCTTTATTTTAATTCGCATTACGAAAAATTACATCGTAAACATTTTATTTAAGACCTTTGAACCCCGAACATGGTGATATTTGTTTAGTGTCGGATGGAAAGGTACGTTTTGTTATTATGTAAAATTTCTTAATTTTCTTGTTTATCTGAACCCACGATAAAAATGTTGTAAAAATCTTAACAATCAAGCAATTCCCCTAATTCCGAATGCGCTAACACATTTTAACAGCTGCTAAAAGTTATGCAAATGGGGGGAAGGCATAAAACATTTTTATCGTCGCTAGTTGTAAGAGCAAGTTAAGGGAAATTGAGTAACTTAATAAGACATTTGCTGGGCCATTGCTGAGCGTAAGTTTTTGTAGACAATGGTACAAAAATTTGTCACGTTTCATGCTTTATCAAGATTTTTGAACCCAAATTGTGACGTATAAAATCTTTTTACGCTCTTTCTGAAAAAAAAAACAGTTTTTACTACCCCTATAGAAAACACTGAGTTACGTTTGTTTTCAAACATAATAGCTGCAACTCCTTGTTAGTATCCCCTAAATTTTAAACTTTATATAAAACCGTCGAAGCGATGAAAAGCGTGATAACATACATGCCCATTATCCACACTTTACTTCCACAAAAATATTCAGAAAATATTTTCAAACAATACATTGTTTTCCTTCCGTCCGATAGACAGAAACTACAAACAAGTTAAATACTTTAATGCATTCAAGTCGCGAAAAGATTTTAAAACCGGCAAACGGGTAAACTCATGCAAAACAAAGTTGTGATGCAAAACTCTTTAGAATGCCATTCTGCTTAGTTTTCGTATTTCTTAATACAACCTAATACTTTGATTTCGGTGAGAAGAGGTGGCGGGAAAAGGCAAATTGAGTTTTTATATTTAAACTACATGGGCCTAATATTTTAAATATCAACTGGTAATTACTGCGACAGCAAGAAATAACAGCGTCATTATTTGATCGAAAAAATACAAAAGTTACTAAGAAAAAAAGTTATTTTTATTATTACAGAATGCTAAGTATCATTGCATGTTTGCACTAAGCGTATTTTAGAAGATATAAGAGGGCAATTCTCGTAATTTTAAGAACATTCACAGTCTGGACCCTAATTGCGTAACACACTATCAATCGGAATCTGAATCATTCTGAAGCAAATTGCTAATCCATTGCTTCATAAGTTCGAAAAATTTGTCTACTCAAAACGTAAATAACGCAATGAATGTTGTTGAACTGTCAAAATGAAACCGATTCCGATTGATAATGTATTACGCAATTGCCCCGCCGATCTCAGTCTCAATATGTCAAAAATAACTATAATTTCCCTACATTTTTGACATTTGATTGTCGCTGAGATGAGATTGCGACTAGATTTTGAGCGTTTTTAGTTACGGGAATTGGGCTTAAGGGGTTACGGAAAAATAACTGTGGCTGGAAATAAAACGTAATGTACATGATATGTACCTATGTCACCGTAAGATTGTGAGAATCGTTAGTTTATAATCTACCTGTATTATTTTCGTTAGATTATAAACTGTCAAATAATTGTGAACTGAGTGAAATAGGTTAGGTTAGGTTAGGTTAGGTTAGAACTGTGACCAACAGTGCGCGAGCCGAGCGAGGAAGCGACCGGCGAGCGCTACTTCCAAGTTGCTCGCAGCTAGGCTATTTAGTATTAGCGCAAGGTGCGTTACGTCGCAAGCAACTTTGATACCAGTTCACAATTTATCGGTTTCTCTTGGATAGATTCTAAACTATCGTAAAATTTGCGGGATGTTCGAAAGAGTTACCGTGGCCCCGGCACAGGCAACAGAAGGAACACGGGTGGGTTTTAGTCAGTAAAAGTCTGACACGCCCTCCCGCTCCGCCCAGAGCGGGAGAAGTCATTTGATGATTTCCCATCCACAAAAAAAAAAAAAAAAAAAACTATCGTAAAATAATGCGTTAAATTGTAAACGGTTTTTTGCAGTTCACAATTTTTCGACAGTTAATAATCTAACGGAAATAATACCGATGGATTATAAACTAACGAAGTTCATAATTCTACGGTGACATGTGAATGTTACCCTTAGGCAATTCAATTACTATAGTCACTGTTATAAAGCTGACCTTGCAAACAAAGACGGTCATAAGTCCCCAAGTTAACTCGCCTGCGCTTACAACTCCCGCCACAACAAAAGCTGAGCTTGGATGAAAGAAACTGCACCTAAAGCGAATACGTGAAGTCAATTTGCGAATAAACTTTCTCAGTTGGTTTGGCACTGCGATACCAGCCAGGCTACTTTACTAGATTTAACATTGTACTTAATGTGTGTACGTGAACTAAGACAGCTTACCCGCTATCTCTTACAATGCAGTTTCATTGTAAACGATTTTTGGATTTGCATGTTGTTGTGTTTAAGTTGTCAGCATGCTCATTTTCTGTTGTGTCATCGTCTTAAGGCAGTGTTTGATGGAGATTGTGACTGTGCAGTCCATGGTGTGGTAAACGCCCTATCTTGACGAATTAAAATACTAGTTACAAGAAATAATATTAGTCAACTAGTTATTATTTACATAATTCTGTCTCTCATATTTTATGCGGCCAAGAATAAAAATATATGCACCTAACGTTTTACATTAATCATAAGATTTTTTTTTTTATTATTTTGGTAATAACACTTGACCTTACAAAAGTAAGTATAAAATAATAACAAAACGCTTCTTTTTAAAATCAACTCCATTATCAAAATCTCGGCTGAAACAAGTCCCATACGAAATGGTTTCCCTAAACCAGTTAAGAGCATCACCGCGATACAGTAACGATGATGGATAAGCAAAATTACCGAAAGTCTCAGTGCATTTATGTTGCTTCTTTATATTTAGTTATGAGTATATATTTATCTTAGCAGCAACAGATTTTGATCTTTGGTAAATTACGATGATATCGTCCACATATAACATGTTTACTACTTGTTTGTGGTTATAGTGTGGTTTATAGTTTATTGAATCAGTACTAAAGTTATATCTACGAAAATGAATTAAAGTTAATTCTGTTTACCATTATTCATTATACTTAATACAATCGCTAAAGAAAAAAAAAATGTTTTACTTTTACATTACCATCTGATCAAAGCCGTTATCTGAATCCATTTCAACTCATAATCCTTTATCGCATACTTTGTAAACATTTCCTTCAGCCATGAACAAACTCTCAAAATAATCCTAAATCCCGTGAAATCAGTCGCACTGTTGTGACGAAGAGACACGTCGCCCGGTAATATAGTCATGAATATTAATGAACGTCACTTTATTTGCTTATTTATTAGCTACCACGCCGATAATAACTCGGCGAGGACGTGATGTATTTTGTGTATGACAAAGGTTAGTTCTAGCCGACTTTTGATGAAAGAAGAGTGATGTTATTCATGTTTTGGTGTAAATTAGATTAGAAGGTAAATTGAAAGTGGACGATAAAATAACTGTTGCTACGCTGAATTTTCAAATGGGATCGTTTTTCGCTTATAATGATTAAATATTTTTTTTCTGCATGGAAAGGTTTCATATTTTCAAATTCTTTTCCGTAGGTATGTTTTAAAATAACTAATAGAGCATTCGTCTATTTCATTCAGTTTTTCACAAACTACAACCTAGTGCATTTCTAATACGTCGGACTAGGGTACAAAACAAACAAAAATAGATTCTCAGAAGAAAAAAAAATATTTATCATATCCCTCTGCTTGAAGATTGCGAAAAAAATGTAGGAACATTTTAATAATATGTCACATAAAGTCAGATAAAAACAACGTTGAAACTCCATACCCGTGACAAGATTAGTTTCAGTTGTCAAGACAAACATACGAACTCCATAGCCAAGTTTATCTATTTCGGAAAGTTGACGAAAAAATATTATAAAGTATTTTGGAGGGTACGTGAGACCCTCAAGGACAAGGATGTAGGATAACAAAAAAGAACGATATGCATGGTGAACGATGTGTTTCTTGTCCGCGTTAGTTTTATTTTAAAAAGAGTTAAGACATCTCTCGAATATAATTTATAAATCATAGTTGTAATTAAAAATTATTTTCTAATCTCATTATTTTTTAAATAAAATTTGGTATATCAATCACTATAAAATTCATTCTAGGAAGTCTGAATTCCTAAAACCATCTCGCACTTTTAAAGCCTCCAAATAGATAGCTCCTAAATTGAAACTATTTCCTCCTAACCAAAGCCTAACTAGTGCCGTCCCGAGTTCATATCCCGCTCCCTTTCACGAGAGGATTACAAGGCCTCATTATAAATCACGGACTATTCACCTAACTATATAAAGTTACTATTTACTAGACTTTGGTCCCGAGAGGGCCCGTCTATCTCCGCAGAATGATTGTCATAGTGCCGTCTGATTTATTATTCTGTTAATCTGGGACCCATTTTATCTGGAAAATAGAGATCGGCGCTGTTTTGTTTTCGAAAGTCATTTCGTTTTACTTGGACTTTACGTTTATTAGATTTGAGAAATAATTATTTTCAAGGATTATTTAGTAGGTTGGCGCGGATTTGTGGAATGCTTCTGTTTTCGGGTTTTAGAGGTGGGTTGTTGCTGATTTAATAAGGTTTGTTTAGCATGGTAATATTTCTAAGTACTTCGTCCTCTCACAATTAGTATCAATTAGACTACAGTTTCAAGATGTTATTCTCGAATACAAATTGAAAGTTTGGGACACAATAGAAATATTACGTGGGTGATATTTTTTTGCATTTTCACACTTTAGTGCTGATTTTTTATGATCATAGAACCAAACATACATGTATATTATTTTCTGCATACGGGTTCGAGCAATAGAAGCATCTTACGTCACTCAGAGCTTTTTTTCACCCTCCTTCCGTTAGGGAGAATGTCATAAAAGTAAGATAAGAACGTTAACATGTTTTACGTTTCCAGTTGTTTTAAATCTGGTGGCCGTCAATAGGTATATTGACTCGATGGCTGGCAAGCACCAGCACCTGTGTCGTAAAACTTTGATAAAGAGGATTTTAGCATAATTCAGCAAAGTTTTTCATTTTTGCAGCTCGCCCTTCAACGAACTTGTCTTGATATAGTGTCTTAGATTCTAATTTACGATGATGTGTTTTTTAGGATATTGAAAAATGGGCATTTTTCTGTCTTTTGCTCTTACGTTAGCAACTGAGCTTATAGTATTTACTGAAAATTATGCAAACTACCCGTTTAACTATATTTTATTTAGTTAAGTTATATTTTGATCAAAATATCCACCAAATTAATCATAACTTACTGACTCTGACAGTTCCTGAAATATTATTAACAGCATTGGCTGTTTGCGCCGAGCTAAAATTATGTTCTTTTACGATTTTGATTTAAATAATCGAACAGAACGAACTTGCATCTTGAACAAACACAAGAAAACTCAAATCCCAAATGGGTTCATACGATAGGACGCCGAAAACAACAGTCAAAAAGGAAGACACTATCAAACTGAATCGAACAAGTACATCGTACAAACAACGTCGCAGAACTGAAACTGAAATGAAGTCCGTGAAATCAACTTTAAATACATACCAAAAAACAAACTGGCGGGGATGGCATGGAGGGGGCGGGAGGAGAGTTCAAACAGCGAACAACAAACGTAACAGTAAATTACACAGCGATCCAGTTCAAACCGGAACACGCCAGTTATTTGTTCAGATGCAATCTCTTCCCATTCCGAGTATATGATTAAAACAGTGCAGGACACCATTCCTATGGGAAATCATCGGGGCGAACGCATTGCATAATTAGCAGTCGCAAAGGCGGTGGTACAGACGGCTCGTATTTTAGTGTCGCACGCTTCTGTTGGCGCAGGTTCTCCCAGCAGTTCTACTAATGTCAATAGGAACTGTGTAATGCATGAGGCTATGTTACTTAATTCATTATTTGAATCTCCAAATAAAATCCGTCTAATGGATCTACTTAAACAATATATCTATCACATTCTACATATATTCATTTAATACCTAATCAATTTTCCAATTGGAGTCTAGCATGAAACATGTCGAGAGAACTCCGGTTTACTGCATCGCATATTTTCACATTACTAGACACAGCTGTAAGGTCAATAACAAAATATATTCTCACTACTTAACAGTTCAAAACAAAACTTTCAATATCTTCTACATCACTAACTTAATCTTAAATACCCTACGATAAGATATCGAAGACTTTACTAATACCGTCTACCCAGCGGGCATGCAGAAGCGTTTGTGCAAATGTACCGAGTGGACATTCCACACAAATAAGTTCACTTGCAAAGGGAAACTGAAATAAAATTTTACATATTCCTTGTATGCACAGTCTACTTCAATTATAGGAGCGAATGTCCAGCATAAAATTCTTTTCATATATATTTTTTTAATACGAGAGAGTTTTGTGTTTGAATTAAGTTTGTCGTTCGTGATTTTCAGGTATTGTGTTTGACAAAAGTCCTTTGCTTTAGAGTCGAATATTTGATTCAGTGCTTTTTCCTTGTTTACTTCAACATTTGTCATACACGGTGATCCAGAAAGTAGACCTGTCTATTTATTTATCTTTACGATCTGTATTGAGCAGTGCGAAATTACGAATATACCAAATAGTAAACCGTAATTCAAACCATTTCTATAGTGTTAAAGACACATCAAAGCATTTACAGCCCTTCCTATAGAAAACAGTAAGAAAACAATACAAGCCAAAACATCTATCAACAATACACTTGAAGGCTTCATTATCACAACATTCTGGAGCTCAACTAGGAATAATAGAAATTGATGTGTCGAAAGGGTCCCAAATTATCCCGATGTCAACCAGGATGATTAAAAACCTGAAGCTGATCACAATAACAATGCTATTAGTGGCAGCCGTTTTGAAACGTTTAGATGTTACGAGAAGAAGTCACGAGTATGTCGTGTCGGTAGTGTATGACTTCAACTAACGTTTCCTATTTGAAGTCTGAGAAGAAACAGTTGAACTCTATAGGGTCAAAGTCAAGACTCTTCTTACGGGATCAGGTAATAAGAGAAAAATGTAATAGTTAATTCTGAATGGCCTATTGGAGTAGAACCATGCAGATTTGGAAAGACCAAAGCCCGCAGTTGGAACACATAAATTAGTCATCGAGTAGCTCAACAAAAATATAGCTCAGCACACAAACCTTGTTACTTAGTGTGTAAACAAATTTAATGACCAACAAGAAACAACAAACACGTCTCCCTGCTAATTATAAAAAAACGCAAACTTGTACACGTCATCAAGTCCTATGATTGATGGGATTCACCGACAATTTTTCCATTCATCATAGTTAATTTTATTGAAGCGTCGTGTGTGATGAATTAGCCTAACCGTCTAACCTGGCATACTAATGAATACACGTAGTTATTTAGTCTATTAATGGACTTAATTCTTTAGCTGCATTTATTCTCTTGTCATGAACGTCGTCGGTTGTAAATGGCGATAGTGATCAGGTGTTATTTCGTGGGTGTGTTGGTTTATAAAGAAATGGCTTCTGGGTGTGTAACTTGTTGTTAGTACTTCCCTGAGTGATTAGTTTAGTTTGTTTGTCATTTTTATTACACATGGTAAGTACTAATGGCACGGTTAGTATCTATTCTTTGGAAACAAACCTATATGTTTTCCAAGAATAGGTTAGTGTCTTAACACTAATAACATAATATTTTATTTTTAAAGTAATCTAAAGCGAAACCAATGTGACTTATGAAAAGTAAAGTAAATCAGTTAGCTGCATTAGCTATTCATACTAGCTAGATAATGGGACATACCTGACTATCTTTATAAAAACAGAGCTCATGAAAGGCAAGATTACCCTGGCTATATATAGTGAATAAAATACAAGGCCACCTGACCTTTCACAATCTTCACAACAGTTTAAAACTATGTAGACGCTCAACTGATTTATTAAAGTTTGCATGTTAACAAATGTGCTATGAATAGATGCCACCATGTTTATCGTATAGTGTTATATTTTGTAAGAGTCAATTAAGGGGAGGTGATATAATGATGGTCGCGTGTGGTGGACTAACAACGTGCCAGTATGTGCAATATCGCAAATATTTGAAGTTGCTTCGCCTTAAGTGCGGTCTAAAACTAGAGAGACTTAAGTGGAAGACTTTGACACTATGCAGAGATACTGGATGCTAGGAAATCATGATGAAAATATTGTAAAAAGTTCGAAAAAGCTCAGAAGCTTGCAAGATTTTCGATAAATGCGCCAAATACATGTTTTTATTCTTAATAGGGCGAGTTTATTCTCGCTTTGAAAAAACAAACCGTCCCTATATAAGGTGTATCTATTCATACACGAAATCTCTAAAGGGGTCATTGTACTCATCAATATGAACAACTTTTACTATGGGACCAAACCTGAAATCGCGAAAAAAAATCATCTGTTCCGTACATTTATGTTCGCATAACTCGTCAAAATGTAGGGACCAGCAGATTTTTATTTCGCGATTTCAGGGTTGGTCCCATAGTAAAAGTTGTTCATATTGATGAGTACAATGACCCCTTAAGAGATTTCGTGTATGAATAGATACACCTTATATATTAATATTTTTTTACTGACTTTCATAACGTAATTAATTTCAATAACAAAGACCTTTTAAATACATATTTTCTTTGGTTACGTAGAATATAAAAAGGCCACTAATAATAAGGGTTTTTATGTAATTGAGCTGAGTACATTTTGCGGAAGTTGTAATTATTAGTACATTTACTTTGAGTCTGTTATTAAAATGCCATCACTGAATACAGTTATTATTTGGAAATTTCGTTAATAAACATAATGGAATTACTTTATATTTTGAATTTATTGATCAGTGGAAAAATCTTAAATACAATGTGCAATCCAACACTACATTAAAAAATATATTGTACAAGTATATAAAGAAAAGAGAAAAAAAAAATCCGCATTTCCAGTGTAAGCTTACCGGCGGTCCTGTCCTCGGTCCACAGCACCGAAAAGTTAATCGCAAAAATCATAGCCCCTTCACAGGTTGACTCTGAAGTGCCGTGTTTGACCGATGCGATGAATGCCTGGAAGGTGGCTTGTCCGGATATGGTGCAGCCCGAGAACCCGTCTTCCCAGAGACAGTGGGATGAGCCGCTCTGCAGGTTGGTACGGAATAACCTCATTAATACGTCCACAAATACTGCTGAGCGTGCCCGCCTGCTGGCTGTGGGAGAATGGGATTCGGGTCTCTGGCTTCAGGCACTACCGTCACCCAACATAGGTACTATGCTGGGTGACACCACTTTCCGGCTCGCTACTGGTCTGCGTCTGGACGCTCCTTGCGGGGCCCCTCATCGCTGTCAGTGTGGTGAAGCAGTCGACCGCCTCGGACACCATGGCCTTTCTTGCAGCAAAAGCGCTGGTCGGTTGACCCGGCACGCCAGCATTAATGACATCATCCGTCGGGCTCTTGTCACCGCCTGGGCGCCAGCTATTTTAGAACCCAATGGCTGGGCACGCGATGGTGGGAAAAGGCCAGACGGAATGACCATAATGCCTTGGAACTTGGGTAGGCCTTTGGTGTGGGATGCAACCTGTGTCGACACCCTCGTGCCATCCCATCTTCTTAGCACGGCAGGCCATGCTGGGGCGGCTGCTGCAGGTGCAGAAAACCTCAAACGGCGCAAATATAACAACCTTATTGGGAGCTATATGTTTGAGCCGTTTGGGGTTGAAACACTAGGGCCATGGGGTCCAAGTGCTCATCGAGTATTTCGGGATATCGCCAAGCGGTTGGTCGACTCTTCACGTGATCAGAGGGCTGATCTATTTTTAGGTCAAAGAATAAGCATTGCCATCCAACGTGGCAACGCTGCCACCCTTTTGGGCACTTTTCCCACTGATAGCGATGCGGACGAATTTTTTTATGCCAAATGAGCTCTCTCTTTTATTTAATTTGTTTCTCTTTTCTTTATATACTTGTACATAATATATATATTTTAGTGTAGTGTTAGATGGTACATTGTATTTAAGATTTTTCCATTGATCAATAAATTCAAAATATACAGAAAAAAAAAATTACTTTTAAATTTTTCTACTTGTATGTCGAAAGGAAATCAAAAGTAATCCTTTACAATTTATTATCTCGTGTTTTTTAGTTGACGGGCAATACGTCTTGTAGCTATACGTTTTTTGTATGAAACAATTGCCCCATATTATCAATGTTTTAATGTCTCAACATAATACTATTGTCACCTTTAAATTATGCGACTTCAGTGAATTTACAGTTTAATCAGTCTTATCAAGCACCAATACTGATAAAAGCTTATATTAGTAGCTCCAATTGTTCTCTTTCATATGTATAAATACGAATTACCTATTGATGTAAAGTTCTCTCCTACAGACGGAATGATCAATAAGTTTTTTTTTTAAACATCGTATCATAAATCAACTGCCCACGTAAGTTTTGGAAGTACCCAAATTAAGGCAATTAGACGAACAACTACACACCTTTTTTTGGGTGGGAAATCATTAAATGACTTCTCCCGCTCTGGGCGGAGCGGGAGGACGTGTCAGACTTTTACTGACTAAAACCCACCCGTGTTCCTACAGTTGCCTGTGCCGGAGCCACGGTAACTCTTTCGAACATCCCGCGACCCTGGCTGGATCAACGATTCGCTCGCTCGACTCCGCTGTGGACGGTCGTGCCGCTGACGCATTCCGCTCGCTGCACCGCTGACTCACCGCTGACTCACCGCCATCGACGCTCGCTCGTGACGCCACGTCACGCACCGACTCCTCTAGTCTCTGACTGCACCCGCTATCAATCATTGCCTTTTTCAAGGCGATCGTTATAAATTATTTCTTTAACGTCGTCCGTCAAATAAACGTTCGGCGTGTCTCCTTGACCCCCTCAGGGTAAAAACCACAGTTTCGTGGTCCTTGACGGATACCTCACGGTGACAACCAAGTCAAGGGGGTGTTGACCCAACACACCCGCTGAGCCCCTTCAGGGTAAGGCAGTTAATTGGACGGGTCCCAGAGTTAACCGGCCTTGGGGGGTCTCCTAGTCGGCTCTGGTGACAGTTTTGCTTCCACAGCGACACACCTAGCGTCTTTAGGGTGTGTCTACACCCTTCGCGCTAGACTGGTCAGGGCCCTGTCGCACATTAAGATCGGCGACAGGTTTCAGCTCTAGGGCTCACAAGTAGGCACTCACCTCCCTGTCTGCACCCGACAGGGAGGGCCACACACCCCCGGGCCCATCCACCCGGGGAGTAGGAGTAGGATCATTAGGTCCTCTTATTTTTCTTTTTAAATTCCCTATTGCTACGATGTCTGACGCAGACATCGTAGCCTTCGCAAGAGAGGTCCTTTTCAAGGACCCCGACTTCTTGCTGAAATACGGGAAGGCTTGGCGTAGTCGCCACCTCGACCCAAGCGAGGCTCTTGAGAGCCCGCTTTCCCCCCCTGTAGCAGACAGGGGCCCTCCTCTTACGGCGGGTTCAACGCCGTCTGTAGCCTCCCCCCAGCCCGAGGTGATGGACACCTCCACCCCTCCCTCGGACTCAGAGTCCGAAGACGCCATCTCTCTCACTTCCTCCTCCTCCTCCTCAGACGACTATCAAGTCGTCGGAAAGGGAGGGAAGAGGAAGAAGAGCGCCTCCTCAAAGGCCGGCAAGGCCAAAAAGCCTCTGGCGGCAGCCATCCCCGCCGCCCCTGCCTCCACCTCCTCCTCTGCCTCTGTCCCCACGGCACCCATCTCAGCCAGTCCTTCCCAGGCCGGTAAGCCTGAATCTTCTACCCCTGCCTCCGCGGCAAAAAATAGCGCCCTCACATCCTCCTCGCAGGATATAGCCCTGACTCCTGCTTCTTCTGCCCCCAAGAAGCTGGCACCCCCCCCACCTGTGTTCATTCAGGACAAGGCAAAGTGGACAGATGTGTCCCAATGGTGCACCGAGCAAAAGATCGGCTTCACCAACGCCCGCTCCACCCAGCAGGGTATCAAAGTGAGCATCCCTACCTCCAAGGACTATAGGGAGCTCACCAGGCTCCTTCGGGCGAGAGGTGTGTCCTTCCACACCTACACTCTTCCCGAAGAGCGCCAGACCCGAGTGGTAATTCGTAGGATTCCGAAAGAAATCCCTACTGACGCCATCAAGGCCGACTTAGAGGCCCAAAATATCCCAGTTTCGGAGGTCCACCGAATGCACCGCGCCAGAGGCGGTCATGCATTCGACATGGTCCTTGTCGTCTGTCCCCCGACTGAAGGGCATCACCCTATTTTTGGTGTAAAAACCATATGCCACCTCATGGGCTTTGAGATCCAGAAGCCCAATAAATATGGCTTCATCGGTCAGTGCCACCGATGCCAGCTATACGGCCACGCGCAGAAGAACTGCCACGCCAAACCCAGGTGCGTCAAGTGCCTGGGCGAGCACGGCACTTCTGACTGCCCCCGTCCTAAAGACCGTACCCTCTGCACCGAGCCACCTAGTTGTGTGCTATGTGGTGAGTCAGGACACCCGGCAAATTACCGGGGCTGCCCTAAAGCCCCGAAATTATCCCCCAAACTGGCTAAGCGCGCAGTCGCCCGCCAGCAAAGGGAAGCCCCCCTCAATGGCCCCCCCGCCCCTTCGACCCAAATGCCAGAACGGCTAAGCCCTCAAAGGCCTAGCCCCTGGACGGCCCTTAACCACCAAAGGGCTTTCCCGGCCCTGGCCAAAACCAGCCCCCCGCCTCCATCCATCCCAGCGCTGATGGACCCCCGCAACCGCGCCGCCGCGCCCGCCCCTGCCCTCCCCCCGAGACCGGTGCAAGCGCCTAAAACCGCCCCTGCAGCCGGTACTGCACCCCCCCACTCACCGACTACGGTTGGCCCTAACCCCCTCGACCCCTTCAACATTATTTCGGGCACCTTCACGGCCTTCCTCACCCCACGCGCCAGGAAAATGGCAAACGAATTAGTTGCTGCCAGAAATGCCGGCAACCTTCTCCAGATTCTGGAGATCTATAATGCGTATCCCGAGATCACGCAAGCCTTATCCTCCTTCGCCAACCTTCTCAACCCCTACTATGGATAAAGAAGCCAAAGGGAGAACTAAGCCCCGATCCCTTAAATTAGGCTACTTCAATGCCAACGGCATTCGCGGACAACGCGAAGAGATCGCCGAGTTCCTCCGTGATCATCAAATTGATATTGTCCTTATACAGGAATCCTTCCTCAAGCCCAACGTCCGTAACCCGTCAATTGCTAACTACTGCGTAGTTCGCAACGACAGGTCTTGGTGTCACAAGGGCGGCACCCTCATATACTATAGAAAGGTTCTTCACTGCATCCCTATGGACCCTCCCCCCCTATCCAAATTAGAAGTGTCTGTATGCCGGCTAGGCATGTCAGGCCACCAACCGATCACCCTAGTATCGGCCTATGTTCCCCCCCAAACCTCGCCAGAAAATCCCCAGTCGATTTCTGATGACCTCTCTGTCCTCTTCGGCCTGAGTGATTCCGTTATCATAGCGGGCGACCTCAACGCCAAACACCCTGCCTGGAACAGCAACACCTCCTCAGCCAGAGGAAGACAACTGTTCGGTCTCTGCCCCATACTAAATTTCGATGTCCTCGCCCCGATGACTCCAACCCATTTTCCCCACAACCCCAACCATACCGCCGACGTCCTCGACATAGCGCTTCTGAAGAATATCAACCTACGGTTGGATTCTATAGAGGCGGTACAAGAGCTCTCCTCTGATCACCGACCAGTGGTCATGAAACTGGCCCCCCGTGTCGGTCTCCATGACCCCACTCAACCCCCTCTCACCAAAATAGTCACAGATTGGAGGAAAGTAAGCAAAAGCCTGAAATCCACTTCTTCCCATCACTTGGACTCCATCCCTGATCAGTTCGACTCTGTCGCGGACATGACGGCCGCGATCGACTCGCTCACTGAGCACGTACAATCAGTCCTGAACGACTGTTCAAAGGTAACTCCAGCGGACGATGACCGTCGCTGGAGATTGCCGGACGATGTGCGTGAACTGTTGCGCGAGAAGAACGCGGCTGTCCGTGCATACAGCAACTTCCCCTGCCTTGCGAACAAAGCCCATATGCGCCATTTACAGCGAGCTGTAAAGACACGCCTAGCGGAGCTGCGTACCGCTGGCTGGGACAGGATGCTAAGCGACCTAGAGCCCACTCATCAGGCCTTCTGGGAACTCCAAAGGAAACTAAAGTCCAAGGAAGTAGTCTCCATGCCCCCCCTACTCCGCCCTGACAAGACCATCGCTTTCGACGATGCAGACAAGGCCGAATGCCTGGCCAACAGCCTCGAGGCTCAATGCTCTCCCAGCTCTCAACCAGTAGACCAAGCTCACTTGTCAAAAGTCGACGCTGAAGTCGAACTTAGAGCCTCCCTTCCCCCCGTTGAAAACCCTACTATCCTCTGCCTCCCGTCACTCCAGACGAAGTGCACGATATCATCAAGGGTTTAAAGCCCCGTAAAGCTCCCGGCTCAGACGGTATCACAAACAGGGTAATACAACTATTCCCTGCCCACCTCATAATGCTACTGACCACCATCTTCAATGGTGCCATGAGCAATAACATCTTCCCAGATGCATGGAAAAAGGCCACTGTTATCGGCATCCCCAAGCCTGGAAAGCCCAAATCTGAGCCCTCGAGCTACCGCCCCATCAGTCTGCTCAATGTCCTCGGCAAAGTCTATGAGAAACTTATTTATAAGCGTCTCAGAGACTATGCCGAAACAAAAGGCCTCATCCCAAACGAACAGTTTGGTTTTCGAACCCAGCACTCTTGTGTGCATCAGGCCCACCGCATCATCGAACACATAAACGCTGGCTTCCAGCGTGGCATGATGACGGGTGTTATATACTTCGACATAGCGAAAGCGTTCGACAGAGTCTGGCACAACGGCTTATTATATAAGCTCTACCAACTCGGTGTGCCGGACCTTCCCCCCGACCCTTGCTCGAAGAAGCGCCAGCCCGCGCCGAAGCTGAGCCTGTAGTTTTAAATTCCCCAGTTAATAATAATTATCCAATTTGATCCAGCCTGTCCCAACTTGCTGTCCCCCCAGTGACGCCCTAAGCCGAGGTTCGTACCCCACAGGGGGTGCCCTTAGCGCGCAGTCACTTAGTATTTGTAAGTAACACGCCCCTGGCTGGAGGCTTTGAGTTATTAGCTTAAGGCAGCCACAGGATTGACCGGTTAAGTAGTCACGGCCACTCTTGGCCAACTACGAGATGCCATAGTTAGGAAAAAAAAAAAAAAAAAAAAAAAAAAAGTGTGCCGGACCGTCTCGTACTCATCTTACGAGACTTCTTGTCGAACCGCACCTTCCGCTATCGCATCGAAGGAGCACTATCCTCCCCCACCCTATCCGCGCAGGCGTCCCCCAGGGCTCTGTGCTTGCCCCCCTCATCTTCACGCTGCTCACCAGCGACATACCCAGGAGCAAAAAGGCACAGTTGGCTCTGTTCGCAGACGACACGGCCATTTACTGCTCAGGCACAAAACAAGCCTCGATTTCTCTCACTCTCCAAAGAGCGGTCAACAAACTTGGCGACTGGTTCAGGAAGTGGAGAATTGAACTGAATCCCGACAAAAGCCAAGCGGTTCTTTATTCAAAACCGCGCCATAGCCCCACCCCCCCCCCCCCCCCCCGACCAATCTCCATGTTCGGTAAGCCTATCCCTTGGGAGAAGCGAGCCAAATATCTAGGTGTGATTCTCGATGAGCACCTCACCTTCGCAGAGCACATAAAGAAGGTTCGTTCGCGCGCCGCTTTCGCTCTCGGTAGACTCCACTCGATAATGAATGCAAAAAGCAAGTTGTCACTAAAGTGCAAGTTGCGCATTTACACGGCGTGCACACGCAAAACCCCACCACATCCATAGGATGCAGACCCTCCAGAACCGTGCCCTCCGAATGATCACGGGATCCCCTTTCTATGTCCGGAACGAGATCCTCCACCTCGATCTCAAAATCCCCACCATCCTCCAATTCATGAAACGTAACTCCAAGCGTTTCTTTGATACCGCCGCCAAACATCGCAACCCCCTAGTTGTCGAGGCCGCAAATTATACCCCCTCCAACATCAGTAAAGTTCGCCGTCCGAGGCATACACTGTTAGACCCAGACGACCCTATTACTCTCCTCCAGGAAAGCAATAGGGCTTCTAGTACAGTTTACAAGAACAAAAAACCGACATTCCGACCCCGCCGCCGAGGTCCAGCGCGAAAACCCCGAATTAATAATTCCCCCCGTCCCTTGCTCGAAGAAGCGCCAGCCCGCGCCGAAGCTGAGCCTGTAGCTTTAAATTCCCCAGACAATAATAATTATCCAAGTTTGATCCAGCCTGTCCCAACTTGCTGTCCCCCCAGTGACGCCCTAAGCCGAGGTTCGTACCCCACAGGGGGTGCCCTTAGCGCGCAGTCACTTAGTATTGTAAGTACCACGCCCCTGGCTGGAGGCTTTGAGTTAGCTTAAGGCAGCCACAGGATTGACCGGTTAAGTAGTCACGGCCACTCTTGGCCAACTACGAGATGCCATAGTTAGGGGAAAAAAAAAAAAAAGCTGGTTCAACATACACCTACGTAACTGTTTAGCAACCTCACGGTAGGTTATTATTTTAGAAAGTCCATAACAGACATTTTTTTAATATTTTAATCCAATTTCAAATCTACTGCTAATGCTTTGACTGAGTAGCAAAGCATACTGACTGCTACGAATATAAATCATTTAACGAAAATAGTTACTCTAAGAGTGTACCAACGCTTCAAGCAAAACGCAAATGACCCATCAAGTCCGCAAAATCTATAATCCTTGTTAGGAACCGCTTGCCAAATGATCCAACACGTTGCAACGGTGACATACTGTAAACAATTTGCATATTCTCTGAGTGAACAAGACAAGCAAACAACTTCATTAAATCTGATCGAAGCATGGTCGACGAGCAAACCTGCTTGTTTAGGGGTGCCAAGACCGATAGGGTGGTAGGACCAATCTTATAACTCTCAATTGGTATTTATTTGTCGATCGGAGGTTAAGCTACGCTTGCCGCGGTGGGTTCGTGGATGGGTGACTGTTCGTTATATATCGAGACCCCTTCATGCTTTGGAAAATACATTAAACCGTTGGTCCCGGCTGTCATTCCTAGATCTTTGATAAGCTTATTGTTAAATAAGAATTAGTGTCTAAATTGTAACGTGTAGCATCAGATTCTATGTTGATTATAACATAATCATGCAGGCTTGTTAAAAACAAAAGATATTTGAGATTATCTATCAATACTGGTGCTAAGTAAAAGGGCTAGGCTTTTTACACTATTCGCGGGATGTTCGAAAGAGTAACTGTGGCCCCCGGGCACAGGCAACTGAAGGAGCACGGGTGGGTTTTAGTCAGTAAAAATGTAACACGCCCTCTAGATCCGCCCAGAGCGGGAGAAGTCATTTGATGATTTCCAGTAAAAAAAAAAGTTTTATACTACATATATTATTTTGCCATAACTGGACTCTCATTTTTATGGACAACCTACTGAGTAGCTTTCATGTTGATACTGGTAAAAACTTGTAGACTATTTTTATCAATATCAGTTATTGTTAAAGTCGTTACATAAAAAAACTATTTCAAAGATGTATAATTTCAATATCAAGCCGTTTCGCTTCCTCTATTTCAAATGTTTTGCATCTGCACAAAGCAAAATACGGTACAATTCTCTATGTAGTCTCAGAATCATGGTTCCTCTCTAGCATCCCTATTGCGAGTGCATACGTCACGAATAAATCAGGCAAGGTTTAGATAGATGCACCTTAAATCCGGCACTGATCCGGCATTAAACGGCAATTTCTGTACGTGAGAACTCCAGACTATATTGCCGGGGAGAATTGCTTTGTGACGGTTGGTACTAAAATGTTTTTGGAATTTTGGTACAAAGTAACAAACATTGTTAGGAATAAAGTAAAGACAAAATCGTATTCATTTGTTTACAGTCTACTTGTTTTAATTACATATTAATGTAATGTATTTAGATAGTTATCTAAATACATTACATTAATATGTAATTAAAACAAGTAGTAACCAGAGTTCTGGTTACAGAAATATTATTTGCGACAGGTGCAGCGAAGAAAGGTTTGTTTGTCAAAACAACAACGAAGAAATAGTGATTGTTGGACTGGTTCAAGCTCACTTCATAAATAAAACTAAAAAGTCAAGAAAATGATATATCAAAGCAGATAGGGCACTTGAAATTACTTCTCGTTCGATACAGCCCCTGAATAGCAGAGCCTTTACAAAACGCAATATCTCAACGAATAACATAAGGGCTTTGTTGCGCAAAATTACGCGAAATTTACAACACATGTGCACACATCTTTTCAGAAGCTAACCGAGTATCTGACTCGCTTGTAAGAAAGATTCCCTAATGAAGACGGGGTGGGACGCTCAACACCCTTTTGTTTTCAACTAAGCCTGTGTTTTAGAGTTCATTAAATTAAAGGATGAGATTTACACTCGTTAGGGTGGCAACGGTCGCGTTTTTGTTCCACTGAATGTACGTTTAGAGCTTTTTCGCAGAAGTTTTGTTAAAGAAAAAATGTGTGGCAAACATTTTTGCAAATTAAAAATGTTCGTGCTGTTTTGCGAATGTTTATTTTTGTGGAATGAATAGAGAATGGACTTACATGAGGATTGTTAATGATGTCACGAAATAATGGGATGATTCGGACAGTTGTAACATAACTTCTTTTTGCCTTTTTTAAATTTTTAAAGTCAAACTAAGAGCAATCCACTTCTAACTAAACTACTTAACAATTAAGTTTACTATCAGACAAATTTAAAGATAATCCAACACTTAAGCACAGATTACTTCATGTTTCTAACTAATGGTGAACTACCTTCTTCCGATTTTACTAACAGCACCAAACAAAAACAAAAATTGTCTCATAACATTGTTTGTTAAAAAAAACACTTACTTGCAGAATATCAAAATCCACCACGCTCATTGAAAGAAACCAAATGATGACTTACCTGTAAACAAAAAATAAACATGATTAGATTAAATTATAAATAATATTATAAAAATTTAATGACTATTATTATCAATAAATTTTAGAAGGTTATATTTATCTATAGAAATAAATAAAATTGAAATGTCTGTTTGTAATGTCAAAATAACAACTATTTTACTAAATGCTTGAAAGTATATACTTATACCAAAAAAGAAAAAAAAAATTGCCCGTCTGTTTGTTCCGGCAAATCTCCAAAACACCTGGACTGATTTTGACAAAACTTTCACTAGCAGATAGCTGATATTATAAGAAGTAACTTAGGCTACTTTTGTTTAAGAAAAATAATTAGGGTTCCGCGCAAAAAAAATAAAACCCATGAAATTGTGAACAAAAAGTCGGATTTGAAAAATTATTTTCGCACTAGCCCAATTCTCAAGGATGGTTATAGACTATTTAACAACGACCCTTAGGAGCCGAGCAATAAGAAAAATTCAGTAAGAACGATAATCGAAAATGAAGTATAGTATATAATAAGTATAGTGCGGGCGGCCGATGCAACGCGGCGGGTCGGGGGACGAAGGAGTTTTATTAAAATGTGGCTGTTATTTTAGTATATTGTGTATCTTAAGACTTCCACGTAAACGAAGTCGCAGGACACAGCTAGTCTAATATAATATTATAATAATGATCGCTTAACATACACACAAAAAAAAACACACAGTTGAAATTGAAAATCCCTGTTTTAAATATGTACATAATAATAAATCTGAGTGTGCATGCAAGGATAATCGTCGGTTAGTGCTTCATTTACTTTATTTATAGAGTCTAACGGGCCCTCCTATGCCTACCAAAGGTCCAGGACCTCTATGGTACAGAGATATGCAAAAAAGCTTAAAACTGTAATGAATAAATCTTTTATTTCAGACAGTATCTATTACAGTTCATATTATCACAAATTATTTGAGAATAATGTACCACCAATTAACATTAATTAACAATTTATAATTTGCACACTATAGACCAGTTTAACATAACAATGACATCTATTATTTATATTGTGGTGTTTTAGAAACGGTTAAAAATCTGCAATTTTAGACCAAAATAGACATTAGAAATCTTTAAGAGCAACGCCGTCCGTGGGTCACTGGTAACGCCCTAACAATACATTATTTAGAGAGCCCAGTAATGCTCTTAACGCGCCCAAGTGTTGTAATAGCACCTCAGACGTCCCAACTTGTAATGCGATTATTTCATATTTTCACACGTATTGTGTCCTGGTCCTGAGGTACAGAAACGTAATAATGCTGGGGTACGAAATATGTAGTGGTTGGTAGGTATACGTACGTGTATGTTTTAAGCTGCTTGCTGCATATTGTTTCGAGTAGTAAATGATACTTACTAAGATGTGAAATAAGAAGGGGCTTTCGCTTCTACATTGCTCCTAGTAGGTTAATAAAAAGAAACCAATTCATGATAGAAATAGCACTTCCCGTGCAACTTCGTCCGCGTGGACCTAGTACTTTAGTGCTTGGTGGTACTTTAGTAACCCGTTAGGGGTAGATTTTCACAAAAAAAAAAAAAAACTGATACACGTTATTTTTATTTTGGAAATTCTTTATTTTAGGCCTTAAGTATAATTACTGAGTTTCGAGTTAATCGGACCGCTCGTTAAAATTCTTCCATACAAACTTTGACACCCCCCAATCCCCCTTTAGGGGGAAGTTTAGAAAAACAAAAAATGACAAACTTCATAATTTGCTTAGATAAGTATTCGTGCCAAGTTTCAAGTTTATTTAAATTTTTAATTTTTTTTATTAACTCGAGAAATAAGATTTTTCATACAAACGAAATCGCCCCTTTTCACCCCCTTAAAGTTAGAATCCTTCCTTAGTATATGCTTACAACATAAAAAAGCATCAACTGCCAAAACAATCCGCTATCCAGAATGTGCACGCAATATAATGCAATATGCCCTAAGGTAAACTTGCTTTTGAACAGTTATAACGAATTTAGAAATTCTTTAAATAAGTTGTAAATGCAAAAATGTCATTATCTCATATTATTGCACCTTAACTGTCACTAAACAAACATATTTAATGTTGAACGCTGTGTATAGTATTAATTGCAGCTTTGGCACTTTTCACGTCATATTTAAAAACCAGAAAGATGTTTGTGGAGATAGAGGCAGTGGTGTCACAGACAAATTCTTCAGGCAAAAATTGTCCAACTGAAGAAACATACAGGTCCCAATTGTCTCCTGTGAACACTGGCGTACCACAAGGCTCCATACTGGGTCCGATATTTTTTATCGCGTTTGTAAATGACCTTATACAACACATGATGGAAAAAGCTATGGGATCTATCCAGCTTGTGGTATTTGCCGATGATACCAATGCCATTGTTTCGGCTGACAATATATACGTTCTTAATTCCATAGTCAATCAAACCTTAGACATTTTCCACAGCTGGTTTGCTGTTAACGGTCTTAAAGTTAATGCCAGTAAAACTAATGTAATGCTTTTTCGTACCACTTCCAATAACAAAGATAGTATTAACTGTGTCATAAATGGAGAAACAGTGAGCGTGGTCCAGGTAGTTAAGTTTCTGGGAGTTTATATCGATTGCCAGTTAAACTGGAAGCAAGAGCTAGCTCACCTGGAAAAAGCAATCAGCTCTGCCTGTTACGTACTACGAAGTCTGAGAAACGAGGTAACCATAAAACATTTGAAAATGGTCTATTACGCATTAGTGGAATCAAAACTGAGATACAGCATACTTTTCTGGGGAGGAAGTTATGACTACAATACTCAGAGAGCTTTTGTAATTCAGAAAAGAGCAGTCAGGACCATAGTTAGAATCCAACAGCAAGAATCATGCAAGCCTCATTTTATTGACTTAAATATATTGACAGTCCCAAGCTTGTACATTATGGTCCTACTTAGTCACTTATCAAAGTACATCTTTGAATATGAGACTGAAGATGAAAGGCAAAAAAGGGAAAATACAAGAAGAAAAGATCTCCAGTTGAAACAAGTGCCTCACCTGAACATTGCAAAGCATAGTGCCTACCACAAGTCAATAAAAATGTTTAATAAACTGCCGGCAGAAATAAAAAGTTTAGCATATAAAAGTGAGTTTCAGAGTAAGCTTAAACTGTTCTTGTTAAGCAAGTGTCTATATTCTGCTGATGAATTATAATTTAATAAGAATGGACATTTTATTGTGTTTTATGAATTGACATTGGACATTAATTTTATAGCTTTTATATCTTTATTTGTTTTTGTTGTTTTATATATTTTTTTTTATATTTTATTCTTATTATTATTTTTGTGATATAATTTAATTAGTATAATTGTGATGATTTAAATATGGATCGACATTTAATTTTGTTACTGTATGATTTTTACTATATATTTAGTTATAGAAATTCAGACACAATGTAAAAATTGTTATTGAATGAATAAATAAATAAATAAATTGGACTTCGGATTTATACAAGGTGTAATTTTAATCACCGTTAATCTCTTAAGGGGTCATTGTACTCATAATTATGAATAACTTTTACTATGGGACCAAACCCGAAATCGCGAAAAAAAAATCAGGTGTTCCCTACATTTTGACGAGTTATGAGAACATTAATGTAGGCAAAAGCTGATTTTTTTTCGCGATTTCAGGTCTGGTCCCGTAGTAAAAGTTGTTCATAATGATGAGTACAATGACTCCTTAAGAGATTAACGGTGTTTAAAATTACACCTTGTATACTGTATGTTGTCATATCTGTGCTGAATTGTCTTAGTTTGTAGTCTGTGTCTGTACTTATTAAAATAAAATAAATATAAAATTTAGAGTTTGTAGCCCCAGCGGTTTCGGCTCTGTGTTGATGAATCAGTCGGGGCAAGTAATTATATAGGATATTATGTATAGATATAGATTATTTAACACATGACCAGTCTATTTGATTACACAAAGAAATAATTATTCCTAACCAACTGTCAATGTAAGCAGATTATATAATCGACCTTGCGTTATCAGCCTAGGGTTGAATATCACTTGCATGTCATGAAACCACAAGGTCTATTATCTATGTGACGGTAAGTTAGATTGTTTCAACATTAGTGGAGTTTCAATTTACTGGGATTTTTGTCAAAAGTGGTAAGGAAAAAAGATTAAACGATTATTAATAAACGTATTTTTTTTCTTTTCTTTTTTCTTTTATTAAAAAAAAAGCTCCGAAGCTTTTTGACAGTCAAAGCATACTATAGCATAACAAAATTCTTGAGTGAAAAAAAATTAAAGACTGTATAAAAAATAAAATAAGAATTATGTTTGGTTTTGTGTTGTTTTTTGTTCTGTTTGTTAAAGTTTACTAGATTAGTTTAGTGGATTAGTTTATAATTTTGTAACTTTTGAATAACTACTAGTAAAATATGGCTGAACCTATTCCCTAGATTACCATATGTACCCAACTTTATCTTTTATTTTTTGAAATACGAGGTCAAGTATACAACAAAAACATTAAAATAGTTTGAAAGGTTCCCATTAAAATTAATATTTAGACGTATTTGTAGCACACGTTTTACGACGTCACAGACAAACCATCTACATTTATACATATATAATAAAATACTAACGAAGAATTTCTGTCCGTTTGTCTGGATGTATATTCTGGATTGTTGCAAAAATGGCTGAACAGATTTGGATGAAATTTGGTACACAGACGGTTTATCACCAGGATAGGGTGTCCTTTTAATTCCGGTGGTACGTTCTCGTGGGATATTTTCCGACATCCACGCGGGCGAAGTCGCGAGCAAAAGCTGGTTCTACATTATATGCATTATCATCTACGTAGACTACTTCAAAGTAACGATTTTACTATTTTATTAGAATAGCGATTGAAACGTAGCACCGCTACGACGTAGCAAAGTTAGCTACGGCGTAGCGTATTCATAGACTATTAATTTGCTAATATTAATAATATCGTACTGCATTTGTACGGTTGCTAGCTTGATATTTGTTTTAAAGACGTGTTGTTATTAATGTTTTTGTGTACGTAATATGGCTCTTTTACAGTTGTAATGTAATCAAAACGTTATGAAAAGATTTAAAATCCATTTGCTGATGTACACAGGATTAACATTAAAATTACTCTTTCTTTTCAACTTAAATTCGCGTTACCTTTTTTCTAATATAATTTCACTGCAATTCAGCATCACAATAACGCGAAAACCTTTTGAAAATTGAATTTTCGAAGTGGATTTTTTTATGAGTATAAATAGTATTTTCTTCTACAATTTTGAAACGAAATAAAATTAAAAAAAAATTGAATATAAAAAAAATATATATAAATGAATCTTTTACTTAACAGAGGCATAACAGCTCTTGTGGTTTCACACAGAACGGCAGCTGTTGGACCTTAGTAACTTTAAGATTCTAGGACCAGATACAAAAATTAACCCAACCTTTCAATAGAGAGAACCTCTAGAGTACCATACGCGGTCTGACCAACATTTTATCCCCAAACCCTTACATGTGACATCTTGAAAGGACAAACTGGGAAGCGTTCGTTTCTCGACCAAAGCTGTGCTACGTCGTCCTTATTCAATTTACATGCAAATGGGGGGAGATTGAGGAGGGCAGGGAGGGGAGGTGCGACCGTGCCAATAGTACGCTGATGTATCGCATCAGAACGTGTCCTGTAGAAAGTTAGCGTGTGGTGCAAGCTTCGGAAGTGTTCGGGTGTCGTCGGGTTTGGAATTCGGTTTGAGTTTGAAATTGTGTGTGATTGCGATGTGCAGGTTTAGTTGGTGGTAGTTTAGCAGGTGACTTAAACACTAATGAGGACACTGAATTCAAATATGAGTGAAAGTCATAATGGATTTTTTTTTGCATTTTATAAAACTATCAAGAGTTTGTAAGGTGTAAAGTTTCCCGTAAATAAGCCAATGAGGTGATACTGCCAAAAGGGTTTTTTCGCCGAATAAAGTGCAGGTTACTATTTAGTTATACGAATATCAGTTTTAAAAGTCCTATCTATTAAAAGTAATGGGTAAAATTATAGAAGTCTATTATTGATACCATGGGTACCTACATATGTATACCTACTATCAAGAGCTTGTTCCCAAATCTCTCATCCCCCATAACTTGCACGTACATTGTAACGCGTGCGAAATATGACGCTTCGGTAGGTGTCTCGATATTGATAGGTCACAACGGACAGGTCAGCGGCTGCGACGGTTTTTAATAATGTCTCAGTTAGCCACCCAAAAGATTTATTGTACACGGACAGATTGGGATCCGAGAGTTTCAAAAAGACCTTACGTATTTTAATATCTTGTCATGTTTAGCTAAATATAACATAATCTTCAAACGATTTTATTTATTTGTTCTGACAATTACAGCGTGTGTCAGAATATATTTGTGTCGAGTAGATATTGAAGTTTTATATGGAACAGGTGATTTTTTTTTTGCGATAACGATATAGGTCTCTTGGAGAAAATTGTTCAGTTTGATAGTTTGTACTACCCTTGAATAGGACCAAACATTTCTGATACACGCTACATAATAATAGGCTCATATTATCGCTCTTATTAATTAGATTGTTTCTTTGAGCAAGACTGATCCATAAGTTAAAGAAAAACCTTGATTGTTACCGAAATACCTTGGTAATAAATAACTAGTACATAAGAAAATGTCGGAATACCAATCGGACATAACGATAAAGATATTCATACATAACATACAACGGATGTTGTCTTACAACATCTACATTCATATATCCAACCAATTCCATACGTTATCGCCGTCCAATCTCGCGCGAATCTCAGCCAGGATATTTCCATATATGTAGGTACAGATAAGAGCACTGATATGTATACACTTAACAACTTTAAAAAGTGATTTTCTCCTTCTAGAACCGGAGTAACCGACATAGCTTGCAGAGCAAGCAAACTGAAGTGGCAGTGGGCTGGCCATGTTTGTCGAAGGACCGACGGCCGGTGGAGCAGACAAGTCCTGGAGTGGAGACCACGTTTTGGCAAGCCTAGTGTGGGACGCCCCCCAGCTAGATGGACCGACGACCTTAAGAAGGTGGTTGGGACAGACTGGATGCGGAAGGCGGAGGACAGGGTGTTGTGGCGCAGCCTGGGAGAGACCTATATCCAGCAGTGGACATAGGCATCTCCCAGGATAGACTGAGTTGATTTTTCCTACTGTACTGATTGTAATTTTATGTTATTACGAACAAAGTTTTAGCACACATACTATTATCAATGGAGAACAGCCAGACTTCGCGACGAATGGAAGCATTAAGAGAAGCCTTTTACCGCCTTAGGCGGTCCTTACATTGAAAACGTAAGCATTGATGATACTAACAGACCCCTACAACAATAACAAAATATAAAGTTAGGTTTTTCATTTTATTTTTACTAAGATACTAACATAATAAACAAATTCTTGATTCTACAACAAGTATCAACCCTTTAGTTAGTAAGGAATTAATATTTTTTTTTTTTTTTGCTATTATTAATGTCTTATCTCAGACTTACAATCGTTATTCCACGAGAAAGTCGCTTTTGAATTTTGCTAAGTGTATACATATTAGTGCTCGTGACTGTACGAGTACATTCAATAACAAGGCGGTTTCTGTCGTCACCAGAACATCATTAAGGACAAATTACGGGATAAAACAGTTGTGGTTGACCGTAAGCTTGTGGTTGACGAAGGATTGCGTGCGGTTGTCACGGAAATGGCAATTGGTTGACGCGCCATCAAACTGTTGCTCCTTGTGGTTGTCGTCATTGATTTGTTGTTGTGTGTGGTGCAGGAAATTGTATGTGGTTGGTGCAACCTACTAGTGTTTATGAGATTTCTAAAGGTTAATGTTGTTAGGTCAGAAAACAATACTAACTCTAAAGCCCGCTTGCACTACAGTTCTCTCTCTTTTTGTCAATTGTTTGAAGATGACAGAGACAGAATGATGTTTCATTTTAGCTTGTGGCTAAATAATAACGTCCTCACGGGTCGATCAAAGGTTAAGCTACGCTTGCCGAGGTCGGTCTGTGGATGGGTGACCATCCATTACATAATTACCCCTCCGTGCCTCGAAAAGCACTTTAAACCCCGGTCCCGGCTGAGTAGATCTTAGACAGTCGTTACGGGTAGTCAGAAGCTCGAAAGTTTGACAACCGGTCTTAGGGTATCGTGTTACCCAGTAACAGGGTTGTGGAGGTCAGACAGGTAGTTGTTCCATGTAAAATACTGCTACTCAGCAGCATCCGGTTAGACTGGAAGCTGACCCCAACATAGTTGGGAAAAGGCTAGGCAGGATGATGTTTTAAACATGTTTAGCGTTTTAACGTATTTACTTAGTGATTTTTCTACAAGCGGACCTAAATAGTAAACAAACGTCTGTTTATCAATTGCATGAAGGTTACAGTAAAACTTACTTGGCTAACAAAAAGCGTAATAATTGGTCTTATGGTGGAACTAATCTGGCAGAAAACACGAGCAACGAGTAAAAATAAGAATAAAGCTGATAACATTTCCATATGCTATACACACAATTAAAATATTCAATACTGAATAATTAACCTGAAACAAAAACCGAATACAACATATCCGCTTCCAGATAAACAGATATCCACCCAGTGTCATTCCCTATCCCTTCAGAGCAAACACTGTCCCCGATTTTAATTAGGGACCTCGTACCAAGGTCGCGTAGGTAAAAGAACAAACAATAGACTGTGTTACGGCACATTTAACGCGCGCAATGTACATTGGTTTAACGGTAAATGTCTTCATTTCGGGCGCAGATGCTGAACGAGACTTGGATATAAAATTTAAGGATTATGCCCGCTGCAATATAATGTTTTGTGTTGATCTGATTGTTTTTTGGTTATTTTTTTTATTGTTTTTCTTTTAGAAGCCATGATATTTTACTGAAAATGGCATCGAGTCGCAACAAATGCTTGCAATAATTTATTTATTTATTAAAACTTTATGCACAAGTAAAAAGAATACCGTACAAAGGCGGACTTAATGCCTGAGGCATTTTCTACCAGTCAACCTTAGGGTGATGCAGAGAGAAAACATGGCAGGTGCAACATAAGGGATAGATAACACGAAAATAACTATGAAATACTGGAGTAAATACATAGATATATATAGATATATAGTTATATACATATATAAATAAATATTTATAAACGGAATAAACTTCGTCAGGAGAAATAACGAACGGTAGAGGAGAAATAACGATCAAAAGAGGAGAAAACGAATCCACCAAATCAGCGCTGGGATGTTTCTGCCAACTTCTTACGTATATGCTCACGTGCCTTGACTTTAAATGACAACCGATTTCTTACCGTCCTGATGTTCAGAGGGAGCGAATTCCAAAGAAGACTGCCTGGACAAAGAAAGAAGAGTGAATGAAACCAGAGCGGTGAGAAGGACATCGTAGAAGACGATTGTTAGTGGAACGAAGATTTTTACTGTGGGCAGAGCATAAATACTGAATATGGGAAGTCAGGTAAGAAGGAGAAGTAGGTTTGTTGAGAATAGAAAATAACATAGACAGAGCCCTCACCTCTCTGCGCTGACGAATGGGTAACCATTTTAAACGCAATCGATGCGCAGATACATGGTCATACTTACGAAGATTGAAAACGAATCAATAATAATAAAATAATTAATAATAGAATAATTCGATTTTAACTGCATTGTTGTAACATTAAAATTTTCTTAAAGAGGCTGACAACAGCTAAAGCGCGATCACTGTCGGACTGCGAAAAGAAAGAGAAGTGCGATGACACAACGCTGGTAATTTATTGCAAAATATGATGCAATTATCTATTTACAAAAAAAAAAACTATTGATTGGACAAAAAAAAATTAAAACACTATTACGTTAATATATTGCTTGTAGAATAATCTGACAAAAAATCGCAATGGTTGCATGTATGATATTTATATTCTTTTGTTTTTGTTTTTAATCGTTAAAAGAATTTTTACTTTTTTAGAATTTGACTTTTTTCTATATTATCAAATTACTTGTATTATGTTTTCAACACACTATCTAACTAGCTTATATCCTGAAGAATAACATATATTTTTCTGATTTTGTTTACTACAGTGGATCATATACTTTCAGGCATTATAAAACTTGTGTTTAGCTCCTGTACTCCCCTTAAATCTAGTATATTCTAAGGTCGGGTTCCTCCTTCCATTAACATAATATGAACTCATTACACTGTTTGGTGTCCGTTACATTTATTTTGTTGTTATATCACACCTTCATCATAGCTGATTAATTATTTACTGTATTAACTTCACCATGACCCCATACAAAGGTAACTAGATACTTCTTCCGAAACTCCAAGCTAATATGCCCCGGTTTTCTCAATATTTGTAAGAACGTAAGGATCAATTTGGTCTGAACACGCAAACAAAGAAAGGTTTTTGCTAATGGTGTGTGAAGTGATTTAATCTAATTTATGTATGTCTTTGCTCCGTTTGTCTTTATGGCGGTGGCTTACGGGGAAATAGATACTTTTAAGTTGTTTAAGACCATTCCTAATATTTCAGGTTGGTTGCTTGATAAATAATTGAAGGTACGCATAACTTTGGCTTGTATTCCGTGGTCGACAGAAATTATTGGGGCCAAATTATTCATTAAGTTTTTTGTTACAAAATAGGCAGATCATCTCTGTAGCGAATAATCAACCATCTCAATTTATTTTTTCGAATAATTAAAAAAAAAACAATTTTCAACGTTTTCTTTTCTAAATTCGACTTCTAAACGCTCCATATTTTATTTAAAGCTCAACATTTAAGACTCGGTCTATGAGTCGCAAAATTCCGGTCGGCTATTAGCTGCCGAGCGCTCCGTTATAATTGCGTTTCGCAACAAATTACAAGTTAGAATGAGGTAGAAACACGGGCCAAGTGGTTCGCAAGTCTCCATACACGTTAAGTATCTTCAAGATTATATTCGCATAAAGGGCAAATAGAATTAAAGGGTAGAAATATTTTAGTGACAGTGTCGCTTAGAAATGGTCCCAGAATACACCCTTGTGGAAGAACATAAATATTAATTATAATTTAAAGATTGATGATTATAATTTGAAAGGATATTTATATTAGGTGATCGAAATATTATCCAACAGCATTTAAAATGGCAAGCTATCATAATTTTGCTATTATTTAGATAAACGTTCTAACTAAAGTAATAACAACACAGTATCAAATGCGCATCAACACGCTTTCCCACAAAAAAAATTACCAAATAAATAAAATATTCATAATGTATTCAGTAACTCTGTTTGTATTTTGTCCCCTATCCGTCTTACAACGTCTGTTGGGCGTCATGCAGCATAAACATGTTTGTTTGTTAGATGAAAAATCAACAGGACATATGTACACGTGCACGTAGTATGTACTACTATATGAGGTAGTACTGCATACATCATGTACAGCGTACTTTGTTTCATGAGCGTTACCAGCATTTTATTTTGCAAAATGTTTTTAAAAGAATATTTTAAAATGACGAGAGAAGCAAGTTTTATCGTTTTTTTTTTGCTTTACTTTGTTTTGTGTTGTGTGACGATAAGGTTAATTTGCACAAAGTGCATGTGTAAAATGGTAATAAAATGTTTAATGGAACAAATTATTCTAATAGATGGTTTATTATTTCTCATATATCCTATGAATTTGATGAAATCATCAAAATGCGATTGTTTTATAGCTTTATATGTAAAATATGACAGATGCTGGAACAAATCCAAACAAATTTCAAATACAACACTCTAAAGCCACTTACTGACCTGTAGACATGCCTTGTTTACAGATGTCAAGAGAAATACATATTTCAGTAACTCGCCACTACTCCCGGCTACATTTCATACACAGTCATGTCGGTAAATCCGGCACAACAGAATGTATCGTGACTTCTCCGACCTGTCGTATATGCTTCTGAATAGGTCATAATATGTAACTGAAGAATAGATTTTAAACCACTAGGTAATTGACACGAATTCATTGAAAATTATTTAAGGTGGTGTGGTGATTGTGATTGTAATTGTATTGTGTATGGATAAGGACATGATGACGGGGTGAAAGTTTTTTACCCGACTCAGGATCTGTTTTCATTGCTGGCAATAAGTCTGTACCCTGTATAAACGAGGTGTAATTTTAATCACTGTTTATCTCTTAAGGGGTCATTGTACTCCTCATTATGAACAACTTTTACTATGGGACCAAACCCGACATCGCGAAAAAAATCAGCTATTCCCTACATTTTGACGAGTTATGCGAACATAAATGCAGGGAAAAGCTGATTTTTTTTGCGATTTCAGGTTTAGTCCCATAGTAAAAGTTGTTCATAATGAGGAGTACAATGACCCCTTAAGAGATAAACGGTGATTAAAATCACACCTTGTATACTCTCTTTACGAAAAATTGACATCGATATAAAGAGATATGAATGCCTATTCTCAAGTTTTGAAACCTATTACAAATCTATGTTAAAAACAAAAATGGCACACTCATTCAATTTTTCTTTTTGTAACTCCCCCGAATATTTGTACCAAAAAATTAATGTACTCGTAATTCCGATACGGTTACGGGCCGTATTACGTCCGGTTCATCGGTACAGTCCGGTTCATCCGACACAACCAGTAACATATTACAGGTCAGGCGGGGCCCACTTGATCACTGCCCGCTATTTATCACACGGTTCTTAGCGGATACTTAGAGCCAGCGGGTACTTAACACCTGCGGTTTTTTTCATTGGTGTATACGTATTTACGAAATCTCGGATTCTAGCTATTGATTTTGTGGTTAAATATTGTTATAAAGATTACATGGATGTGTCGTTAGGACTTTTATGTGTTTGTTGATGGCTCGTATGGTTAGCACATAGGTAAAAAAAAATATGCCGTTCCATTATTATATTCAACTTGCTGTTGCCTGCGGCTTCGCCCGCGTAAACCCTAATTATTTTTCAAAAATAAAAGTAGCCTACTACTTATAACATCAGCTATCTGCAAGTTAAAGTCCCGTCAAAATCGGGCTGGCCTTTCGGAGATTAGCCAAAAGCAACAGACAGACAGACAAAAAATTTAAAATTTGTTTTTTTGTTATAGGTACCGTATATACTTTCATATACATATAGTAAAAAGCTGTTATTTTGACATTACAAACATAAACTTCAATTTTATTTATTTGTGTAGATGTATATTATTATTATTCCCTCAGGCGAAAAAATAAAAGATCTAGAGGACTGTTAAGCTTCCTGTCTTCTTACAAAGGTACTACCAGCACCGCATCCTTAATTTAAAAATGGCCAGTTCAATTTAGAGGGCGTCCTAATTAATTGATCTGGAGATTCGCGGAAATTGCGCCCTCGCCCCGCCCTTCCCTCGCACCCCGCCACCAGTGTATCTTTGGCTTTAATTTAGAATTGTTAGCGCAAAGGGAATGCAATTTACGTAAAATAATTGTTTGATTTCGAATATTCGAGCCAACCCTTCCACTGTAATTTGGTTTATGAAAAAGGTTCTTGCGATCAGTTTTGGGAGCAGGGTTGCTAATGTAATGAGATCAACCCTGGACATTTATAACGTACGAAGTAATATTATTAAATTATTCGGCTAGAAGCCTGAAAAAGTATTTTAAATATTCTAAAAGGCTGTGGAATTTTCATGATATAAACATGAAATATAATTATAATGAGACCAAAAAATATGTCGCAGACATATATTATGTTATTACAACAACTTTACCATTATTTGCTATTGTTACTAAGGACATTAATTATTTAAAAACTGTGTTCTGGTCTCTTTATTTTCTAGAAGTATCCACCACGTTATGCTAAATTAGTCAGTCATAGCTACTCAAACTATCAAACATCGTATCTGTAAGTTACAAAGTTACAATATTCTCTCTAGTTACCCCAGCCCAACAAAATCTATACAACTTACTATTTACTACACTTGCACGTCTATCTGTGGAAGTCGCGATGCCACTCGCATCAGTCGGAACACCTGAGATGATAATGTATGTAAATTAGCGCTAACTTGGGGCGCAGACTGCGAGCGCTGTATCAAACTTGTTATTTGTGTGTTTTAAGTTGGTACGATGATTTACGTGCGCCGGATTAGGAGTGAGGTATAGTAGTGAGAAGGATGGCGAGCTTGTTGGCTGATTTGTTGGATTCTGATTAACTTAGTGTTGCCATGCCATTGTTGAAGTTAAAAACCTCAAAAACTTGTTGACATATTCACAAGACGGAAAGTGTCAATTAAAAATACATGAGTAAATTTACCACTACTAAAGTTACAATTAAAAAAAATGAGCAGTCATGGGGACTGCTGATAGAAGTGAAAACTTAAAACATTAAAATGTATACAGGCCGCTGCGCGTCGCCAATCTAGCGCAACACGTCGCATTAGAGTTACGAGGTGAGCATGTTGCATGTCGTAAACCCGTTAGATTTTCCCCTAACAAAAAGCGCTCTACGTGCCTAAAGAACTTTTTACTTCAAAAATCCCAGAATATTAGGTTAATAACTAGGTACTTAAAATCCTATAAACTTTTTACTCGTTATTTAAGACTAACATATAATTCTTCGACGCCATATTTTAGTTAGTTGATTATACAAGGTGTAAGGGACAGCCCTCCGCATACCTACTGATGGGGTGACTTCAGTATATCATGCTAAGATGACCGGTACATGAAAATATTTCAGGAACGTTATGGGAATCCAATAAACCTGATTTGTTTTATTACCTCACACGCAATCTATCGTTACCGTGACAAAACGCACGTAGTGAACGGCAGCGCAGCGAGCCTTTGGCCGCCGAGTTTTTCAACATCCATTGCAGATTTTTTGATTTTAGCTGTTTTATTTACATAAATGGAGTGCTGCGTACCGAAAATGTAATTTTACAATGAAATAAAAGAATAGTAACTGAAAATTTTCATTTTTTTGAATCATCAAAATAAGGAGCTGAATGCATCCTGTTAGTTTGCGGGGGGCTGTCCCTTACACCCTGTTTATAATAATATTAGTTTTAGTTACCGATCCACCGATGACCTTGATAAGACGGCTGGGATAGACTGGATGCGGAAGGCGGAGGACGGGTGTTGTGCCGCAGCCTAGGAGAGGTCTATGCCCGCAGTGGACTGCGAAAGGCTAAGGTGATTGATTGAGTTTTTGTTAAGTTAGTGTATTATTTAATTTAGTATAAGAAGTGGATATATATTTATCGTATTAACTACATTTTCAGACTCATTAGAAAAGTAAACCCATTCAAGTGAATTGTGATTTCTTAACTACTTCACTGCGGAACAGGCCCATATCGGCCTGCTGCGGTACTTCAGCCGGTGCGGACGAAGAAAACTATGTCCCTCGCGCTTGTGCGGAACGATTATCTCAGGTGTTTGTAAGAGTTGGACAGAGACAAATATATATTTCAGCTTGTAGTCAAAATTGTAAATGTTCCCCATCAAAACATTACGACAGGCCCTTTTCGACCTACCACGCACTGACGGTGAAATACATCCGCTCAGTGCGGCTGTGGGCCTATTTCGGCCCGCCGTTCCAACGGGCAGCCGGCGACCCGAGGCCGCACAGAGCGCGCGCCCCGCCAGTTAGTGTTGTGCTATCTAGCTGATCTGACGTAGCGTTCGTTCGATATAATCAACGATAGCAAGCAATACTAGAAAAATACTCATTTTGGAAAATATAGTAATTCGCCCTGCAGTTACATCACTAACTAGATGTCGGTCTTACACTATGGCGACGTGACATAGTGTTTACCAAAAACTGCCTCACTTTATAATTCAAAGTGTTCTATCTTTTTAATTTAATTTGAGAACCTATCTATTAGTTCCCAACTAATAAATTAATCCCGTGGTAAATTAGTCCTGTGGTAAAACTCATGGTAAATAAATCACACGGAATAAAAAAAAAATCGTTTCAGTAAATCAAGTAAATCCTAAGGACAACTATCATGTCCTTGAGATGAGCGCTAAACTGAGAAATTGTGCAGGGTACTACGAGAGACTGCGGAGAACCTTTAATAGTACCCAAGCAAATTGTGCAGGGTACTACGAGAGACTGCGGAGAACCTTTAATAGTACCCAAGCAAAATTGTGCAGGGTACTACGAGAGACTGCGGAGAACCTTTAATAGTACCCAAGCAAAATTGTGCAGGGTACTACGAGAGACTGCGGAGAACCTTTAATAGTACCCAAGCAAAATTGTGCAGGGTACTACGAGAGACTGCGGAGAACCTTTAATAGTACCCAAGCAAATTGTGCAGGGTACTACGAGAGACTGCGGAGAACCTTTAATAGTACCCAAGCAAAATTGTGCAGGGTACTACGAGAGACTGCGGAGAACCTTTAATAGTACCCAAGCAAAATTGTGCAGGGTACTACGAGAGACTGCGGAGAACCTTTAATAGTACCCAAGCAAATTGTGCAGGGTACTACGAGAGACTGCGGAGAACCTTTAATAGTACCCAAGCAAAATTGTGCAGGGTACTACGAGAGACTGCGGAGAACCTTTAATAGTACCCAAGAAAATTGTGCAGGGTACTACGAGAGACTGCGGAGAACCTTTAATAGTACCCAAGCAAAATTGTGCAGGGTACTACGAGAGACTGCGGAGAACCTTTAATAGTACCCAAGCAAATTGTGCAGGGTACTACGAGAGACTGCGGAGAACCTTTAATAGTACCCAAGCAAAATTGTGCAGGGTACTACGAGAGACTGCGGAGAACCTTTAATAGTACCCAAGCAAAATTGTGCAGGGTACTACGAGAGACTGCGGAGAACCTTTAATAGTACCCAAGCAAATTGTGCAGGGTACTACGAGAGACTGCGGAGAACCTTTAATAGTACCCAAGCAAAATTGTGCAGGGTACTACGAGAGACTGCGGAGAACCTTTAATAGTACCCAAGAAAATTGTGCAGGGTACTACGAGAGACTGCGGAGAACCTTTAATAGTACCCAAGCAAAATTGTGCAGGGTACTACGAGAGACTGCGGAGAACCTTTAATAGTACCCAAGCAAATTGTGCAGGGTACTACGAGAGACTGCGGAGAACCTTTAATAGTACCCAAGCAAAATTGTGCAGGGTACTACGAGAGACTGCGGAGAACCTTTAATAGTACCCAAGCAAAATTGTGCAGGGTACTACGAGAGACTGCGGAGAACCTTTAATAGTACCCAAGCAAAATTGTGCAGGGTACTACGAGAGACTGCGGAGAACCTTTAATAGTACCCAAGCAAAATTGTGCAGGGTACTACGAGAGACTGCGGAGAACCTTTAATAGTACCCAAGCAAAAAAAAGTTTAAAAAATAAAAAAAATATTGCTGAAATGCAACAAAAACCTTTACGTGACATGTTTTAAAGACAGGCATAAGTAAATATAAAACTTTTTTCATTTCTCTTACGATAATTCTGTTTTATTTTCGATATCCCCTTATTTTTGTCTGTCCTATCACATCTAAAAATACTTTCTAGTGCGGTTCAGGTCGATGTCGGCCTGCCGCTTTCCCTGGTTTATTTCTCATTTCCTGTTTGGTAAATCCCGGGGCGAATCGAACCTCAGGAAGTTGGGTTCAAGGTTATTCTAACTGTACAAAAAAAAAATTGTATACATCATGTTTTCGTAAAGTTATAGCATTTTAATCTACCCTAGTGCTGGTGGGTCGAGAAAGACCTGCCACGCACTGGAGGAAATATTTTTGGGGGCGCATTTCGACCCGCCGCCGCACCAGATGAAGGTGTACGATTAAACTTGCCGCAGCCAAGGTGTTAAGTTGGTCAAACACCACGGCCGTCTGGCTCTAAGCAATGTTACTTTTATTCATTCTGATGTACTTAACCAGACCCGTGTTATTATATTATGTTCTTTCCAGTATTATAAAGTCTAATTCGATATTTTATAATTATGATCACATTTATGATTATTCCCAGGCACCCAACAAGTATTTTCCAACATCTGAGAAGAAAAAGCTATCCGAACGTCACGTTCGTATGTCTCGCACGTTAGTAAAGCAATGTTACTGTAATTGGTTCTGACTGTAGCAGGTGTACGGCCGTGACTTACGACGTTTTGTGCGGTGAGCAAACCTCGCGACTTGTTGTAACGCAATTATGTCGCGGGTAGTTTTATATTATCAGACGCACCAGTACTTGTGAGATTTATGATGGGAAATGTTTGTTTTATTTATAATCGGGATTTGACGACTTGACATTGTTTTGTTTAATGAGTATGGATTTGGTTAGGCTTAATTAGCATCTTCATTTTTATAACGGATTCAATGGTTTGACTAAGTAACATGAGTAATAAAATCAAGTATCTTGACTTAGCACACAAGGTTATCGACATGTGGGACGTGGACTCTGCAATCATTGTACCGATAATCGTCACGGTTAATGGCCTAATAGCGGAGAGCCTCGACCAACGCCTCAGGAGGCTCTCATTGCGCGGCTGGGTCAGAGGCTTGATCCAGAAAGCAGTACTCCTGGACACGGCACGCATAGTGAGGAAGTTCCTCTCTCTAGAGCCCTGACCACCGGCACCTTGGACCCTGTTCTTGATGCCGATGGGCCACTATTTTTATATTTTTAAATGTTTTTTTTTGTTTTTATAAAAATATTTAAAAATTTAAATAATATGTAGGTATAGAAAATAATACCACTCGAAATAATGCATGATTTCGATTAGTTTCAATTATTTATTATGACGGCGTGTAAAAGTACAAAAACAGGAACCTACATTACTTCGCAGCATTCGTTGTAAAGAAAGATTAAATAAAATAAAGCTATTAATCACCGCCAAAATTAAGGTAATCACTTTAAAAAAATCCAATAAAGCCAATTTGCAAATAAAACTTAATAAAGCATACCAAACTGAAATAGATCCAATATTACTTGATCGAACAGTTCAGGATCAAACAATATTATTGCAACTACTACAGCGTAGTCATCTCAATTACATCCTTCCCTTGAATTTGTAAATTTAATAATATATATATATATATGTGTGTATATATATATTATACATATATATATATATATATGTATATTAATAAATATTGCAGGTATATATTATAATTAATAATTACGTACGCATGTGCATTATAAGTGTGGAAACTATTTTTGTCCTTGTGTACCTATTTATTTAGAATTCATTTTGTTATCTTTTTAATATTTTCCTCTCAAATAGACCTGCTATCATATCTCATCACTACCCTTGGTTAACTCGTAGAGAATGCCTAAGACATTAAGTCCAGCTTTTGCATTTTATTGTGTGCAAGAAGTTTAAATAAAAATAAATAAAATAAATATTATATCTGGACCTAGTTTAAGATTAACAATGACTAAGTGAGGACATATTTATTTTGAGAATAAAATGAAACATGAATTTCTTTGATAATTCGTTCGTTTGATTGAATAAAGATATTATCTACAATTTTGTAATAGCAGAAAATGGAACGCTTTTCTAAGTTCTGGCTCAAACACGGTCAGTAGATGAATAGACAGATTATAAGCTTATGTCAAAGAAGTACCTTTGAAGAAAAACGTGAAGATTATGACTCTATAGAGTTAATATTTTCTATAGAAAGTGTGGGAAAATAGCAAATGAAGCTTCAAAGATACAATAAATAGAAGACCTTTGCTTTTTCCTCACGATGATTTAGTTTACGATTTAGTAAAGTAAAGAGATACTAAAATACGATGTTGAATATTTAAAAAGGTTATCATAAAATCTAAAAAAAAGCGAAGTATCTTTATGGGTAAATCTAAGAAAAAAAGAGAAAGAACATCTGGTAGTATGTAATAATAATTATGTAAGTGTAAAATAAAAAAAAATATCTACGTATCTGTTAAATGTAGTACCTATCATATTCGAAAATGACATGATATAGCACTAACAATACTAGAACAATCCAAACACTAGGCCGTCACAAAATGGACGTGCAAAGAAAAAACGTGACAATAATTTCATGAAGGAGAAATAACAACTTAGCGGGAGTGAGTGCGGCGTTAACAGACTTTTTACACATCTCACACGGACATCTAGTCATCACGGACATGGACAAAGAGATAATGCGTTTATTATTATTATAATTCTAGGCTGTCAGCTTAGAAAAATAAAAAAATTGGAAATGATTTTCAGTTTTAGTCAAGATGTTTCATAATTTCTCATGATATCCCCGATCGAATATGAAAAATATACGAAGAGGTAATTTTACAGTTTCAGTGTCAAACACTATTTTGATTGATGAAAAAGAAATTTTTTTTCTACGTACTCGTAAATATACATAACGTAACATCACGCGTTGTTTCCCCGAAGGGTTAGGCAGAGATGTACCTATAGTACACCCACATTTCGCCAGTTATGTTTAAGTCCCATGTAATAGGGGGCGAGCCTATTGCCATCTACCGGGCACAAATCCAGACTCCGGGCTGCTACTGAGAAATTACAGATAGAAAAACCCAATAACACTACGTATGTAAATATCTTGTGACTAAACCCTGTTGCCTTCTCGTCTAAAAAACTACCACGGAATTTATTTTTGTATTAGAATACCAACAAAATATTTATATAAAACTCATTAAATTATTTTTACAATATAAGCTGATTAGAATAATTATAATACTAAATACCATTAAAATACTAATCAAATTACTATTAATGAGTCATATCACTCATAAAATTAAATGAGTAGATACTGTTTTTCGTCAAATCCTTGAAATTCTCGGCAATCAAACGTAAACAGGTACTGTTACTATGATTATAAACAAGCGTCTTGTTTCAAAATACTTTCGACTTAATTAAAATTTGTTTATACAACCAAAGAAAACAAAACGAATAAGGCCAGTATAATTTCCAACCTAAATATTTTTGTAACGTGTTTATTATTGGAGAGAGAACAAAATAACTTAATTACAGGTTACGCTTGCTGTAAAGAAAAAGTCGCTAAGAAACATTTTATAAAATAACTTAGAGAACACACGGAACATAACATCACGCCTGTAATCCCCGAAGACATAATTGAGTGAAATATGCAAAAAAATGTCAAGATTATTTACCTACTATAATAAAAGGTGTCCGCCGGCAGATTTTACACTTTGAACGGAGCTCACGGTGACTATAAAAAGCGTCAGCGGGGGGGGCGGGGAGCGGGGTATCATTCGGCGCGGGAGTGTTGCGGGTTGTTTAGTAGCCATGAGTTAGTGGACGGGAGCGCACCGCGCTTTTGTGGTTGAGGCGTATCTTGCGAACATAATTTTGTTCTCACTATGATATCCGACGATTAATGGATGGTCCGTCAAACCAATTGATATGGACGTGGATACAGAAGTACAAAGAAACTGGATCAGTCGGAAATGAGCCTCGGCCTGGACCTTCAACGTCGGTTACTACTCCTGAAAACGCAGAACTTGTGAGAAGGGAAGTTTTGACAAATCCGCGTAAGTCTGCCCGAAAGATTGCAGCATCAACGGGTTTGAGAGTCGTTCGTTCGGGTTCGAACATATTTTTCAGTGACGTACGTTAATAAACAGAATATGCGTTATTGTAGTGCGAGCAATCCAAAAAAAAAAATTATGAAAAGCCTCTCCACAGCCCGAAGACCACAGTTTGGTGCGCCATTTCTGGAAATGGCATAATTGGACCTTATTTTTACGATAGAGGCGAAACCGTTAACGCACAACGATACGGTGCAATGCTTGACAACTCTTTTATATTGGAGCTGCACCGTTATGCCAGCTACAATAACAGAACCCACTTTCAGCAGGATGGGGCTATGGCACATACCGCCAGGGACTCAATGACTTAAGTTAGACAACTTTTTCCCGGAAAATTGATAAGTCGCTTTGGCGCCATAGCCTGGCCCCCTAGATCACCTGATCTGACCCCTTGCGACTTTTTCCTGTGGTTCCTCATATCTCGATAAACAAATACTCTCTACAGTAATTCGCCATCAACAATAAAGGCCCTGCAAGAAAATATCCGACGCGAGATTGCGGCTATCAGTCCAGAACTTTGCAAGCGAGTTTTCGGCAACATGAAAGAAAGATTGTAAGAATGTTTGCGGCTAGAAAGTCGCCATTTGAATGGAGTGATTTTTGAAATCTAAAATCCGCATTATTATTTTGTAAGATGGTAAATAAATAACTTTGTTTTTCTTTATATGTTTATTTCATTTTGTTTGTTTTTAGTATAAAATCTGCCGGTAGACACCCTTTACCACCCACCCTTTTTTTCTTACTAGCGACTAAATAAAATTGGAAATCGTTAATGATAGGCAGGACAAAGAAGAAGCCAGTATTTTGCTGATGTAAAGATACTTAGACAATTTTTATAAATGGTTTAGTTCAAAAAGTGCCTGTGAATATGAACAAGCCTATAAGTGAACAAGTCTTCATAGAAAACACAGAGCCGTCACAGAAGACAACATATATAGACGATATTAAAAAAAAAACCTTAAATAGACAGTACATTTTGAATAAATCTCAAAATCATAATTAAAATCAGTATCCCAGTGTAACAAGGAAACATTAATTACAAAATACACCCTCCCTTTACCAAATCAAAACACACACAACAAAATAATGTACACGACAAAATCACAGACAAAATTAATAACTACCCGCATTCTGCAGATAATTATGATAGGGTACCGGCTGACCACACTATAGCGAATTCTGCCGGCCTGACGGGTGTGACGTCAGTGTCAGCAGCCCGTGTCGAATTTAATGAATGCTTAGCGATAAATAATAGAGTTCGTTAGATGAATTAATCAGATTTCGGATGGTCATTGTGACATTGATTGCTGTGCTACAAGCTTCGTGTTGTGAACGAAAATAACTTTGCGCCCTGATTTATTTTGTGGTGGAAAATGTTGTTTGTGCTTGCAGGAAAAACAATTCCTGGTCTTTGTTGTTTGGGATTTGAAGTAAGCAGGAATTGCATATTTGGAATTACATAAAGATTATTCACAGATCTAGAACGTTTAGGAATACAAAAAAAAAATTGTCTTTTGGAACAAAATTATGACCAGTACATTTATTCATATTTTCTACATTTTGTCTTTTAAAAACTTTCTCCTCATTTACTAACTTGGTCAAGTATTTTCAAAAAACTTCTTTCAAATTACCATTGAAATAGTCCTTAAGATATTCAAAATGTTATTTTTTGCTGAGATTTCTATGGAAGCAAATTTCGCAGTTACCTAACAAGAGCACCGCGATTTTTGCAACTGTTCCTTACGAAAATTTCAGCTTACATAACCTTATTATCCCGAGTAAAGGGCGCTCTGCTTTGAGGGGCGTACAATGCTCGTTTCACTATACTACAGGTTTATTCGTAGTGTAAGAAGCCTGCAATGCACTACATCCAACCGTCTGGAGTACGCTCCCCTTGACCGGTCTAACTTAATAATAAAACCTCTTCGGTGGCAGTGACGTCTCGTTTGTGGAGTTCAATTTTGATTTCTTTAAAACTCTTTTTCGTTGCATAGAAATGCAAATTAAATCTTCTAATGACTTTTTTTTAACTGTATCGTAAAGCTCAATATTTTTACTCAGGACACTGGTGATTTGTAGGGTTCAACTATTTTTGACATTGTACAGTTTCTGTCTTATTTCTATTTAAATATGTAAAAAATAAACAGATTTAGATAGATAGAATACTCTTTATTATGCACACCATTAATATTTCAGATATAAAGAAGAAATTTTACAAGTGGTGACACAATGGGCGGCCTTATCGCTAAGAGCGATCCTGTAAAGACAACCACGATATCCACACCACCACGATTTACTAAGACGTACCTACTTAGATATCATTTTACATAACCCATTGAAATGTAATGAATGAAAATGCACAAGTGCAGTACCCAGAATCGCCAAAATTTATTTCCAAAAACACAGAAAAACATGGAACACTACAGAATCCACTCCATTACGAAGAAAACATTCACCCATTTTTCCCAACTCTCTAGCTTCGTCTCTCGGAACGGAAAATGTTCCTTCCTTCCTTATTTGTCAAAAAACTGACGTGGACTCCAGAGGGGTATCGGAGTAACTTTATTTAGTTTTCTATTCCAATGTGTACCTACATCGTGTAAATGAAAAAGGGACGAAACCGGTGCATTTGTCATGTGTACGGATATTTATTTTTTGTGGTGGATTTATGGTCGTGAATATAGGTTATTCTGCCATTAATAAAGGTTATACTCAATACTCGATACTCAATATCTTTATTGCTTATATTATTATTGTTGTTTAAGATTTATGTTGTGTTGAGTAAAGAATTCCTTGATACATTCCTGGATATATTGAAGGATCTTGAAAGAAGTATATTAGAGTATGGCTGGTTTTGTATGGTGTTATTAAAACTCTAGTAGGTACGTGAATTTGTTAAGTTCCTCTTTTAGAGTAGCGATAATCGTAATTGAACGTTAAGGGTGAGTTATGGCCAGAAAACATTAAGCGTGGTTGAAATAGTAATAAAACAATTGAAAACTGTGCCTACGAAAAAATGCAAAGTAACCACAGTCGCACAAGCAAAACCGAAGTTAAAAATCACACACATCCACTCTACATGCAAAAAACAAGAATTTACTCTCATCCATTTCACCATTGGATATATCAATAAATGGAATAATTAAAAGCACATCGGTATCCATTACGCTCGGAGCGTGTTTTGTCAGTAGCAGTAACACTACCGTTGCGTACGGAAAAGCTGTCAGTCCATCACATTGTTTGTTATACATTGGTTCTATGTTTCCTGTTGATTTTAATTCAAACTGATTTAACTTCTACATTCATTAATTTGACTTTGCCTTTTGCATCGTTATTTTGAGTATATTTTTAAAAGGATTCGTGAAGTTGATTTTAGTTTATTTAATTAGTTATTCAGTGCCTACACACATATAGTAAATGTGTGTTACTAACTCACCTGTTTATAAAAAAGGGCGAGCAGATGTGTATTTATAGCAGGCACAACTACTTCAATGTATGTTATTTATTCCAATTCACAGCAACGTTAACAAAACTACTTGATAATTTGCTGAACATTTTCAACCGAGTTCCGAACTCATCCACTAAGCTGCTTCCAAATATTGTTGAAAGATAAACTACCCGAATATCAGCCACGTAAGTAAAGTCATGGCACCCAGCTAGTTTAACAACTATACACGGTATAAATTAAATGTCCGTTTTAACTCAGATCTGTTACGTTGATTAAAATTTCACATATTTTCCCGCGCACCACGTAACGGTTTTTGACTGGTTTCGATTACAATTTTGAACAGGCTTCCTTTATGTTTTATTTTCCAGCAGTGATTTTTGGCTGAAATTCTCATATTTTCATTTTGTTGAAACATATTATGTTAGATTGTTTAAGTTTTACATTAGCTACACGCTATTTAGTTTACAGTATGGTTTACAATAGGAAAAAATCGTCATACTAAATATAAATATACCATCATCTGCCTAGCCTTTTCCCAACTATATTGGGGTCGGCTTCCAGTCAAACCAAATGCAGCTGAATATCAGTATTTTATAAGGAGCGACTGCCTATCTGACCTCCACAACCCAGTTACTGGGTAATACGATACCCTTTGGTAAGACTGGTTGTCAGACTTTCCGGCTTCTGACGACCCGTAACGACTGTCAAAGATCCACGAATGACAGCCGGGACCAACGGCTTAACGTGCTTTCCGAGGCACGGAGGGGTCTTGATATGTAAAGATGGTCACCCATCCACGGACCAACCACGGCAAGCGTAGCTGAACCTGATCGAGCGACCCGTGCGGCTGTTATTACTTAGCCACAAGCCCCTAGCACTCAATATAAATATACCACTTAGCACTAAATATAAATATACCATCGCCAGCAAATTCAGTTACCAAAAATTTGATAATACGAGTAAATCTCACATGTCCACATCGTAATTCCTCTTGATCCCTGTAACAGTAATAAAAGTGTATTCGGTGGAAAAACTCAATAACCGTCAAATGTTTCAATAAAAGCTAACGGCGACAACACTAGAAATCTTTCGAACAAAACGGAGCAGATTGTAAGGCGGGCCCAGGACGCTGCCTTGCGGGAGCCCGGGCGTTTCTCCTACATCTGTCGCAGTCGACGCGTAATGCACATTTAATCTCCCAACCACTTCAAAATCTGCCAAAATGCTTTATTGCTCTTGAACAAGTTCTCAAGCTGGTTCTCGGTGCTCAAGATAAAACTTTACAGGCATAATGAATCTTAATCGCGCCGCCAATTCCCAAAATTGTTCGAGAGTTTTGTTTTAAAATAAAACTTGAATTTATCTCGTTTGCTTGGAATTAATTTTGCCTTTTGTTGTTGCGTAATCGGTTACCTGTGACGGGTGTTCCTTTTTAATTTCGTTTTATATATTTTTTTTTTTATGGACGAATCTTTAATTGTTGGTGAAGGTGACATATATTTATGATTTGGCTTTCATTTAAGAATTACCATTTTAAATCAAAGCTTACAATTAAACCTTTGATAAAAATCTACATTTACGTACCATTATTAAAACATTATTCTACTTACCAACCAAAGAACAAAAGTTTTAACTATTGCAGATGAAGAAATCATCGACATAAAATCCAATGTTAAAAGAACAGAAAAATAAAACCGAAATTCCTTGGATTCATAGATCCCTAGATTTGGTTCTCTCCTCGCCCAGAAAACCGGCTGTCTCAATGGATTAGGGCTAGAAAACTTTTAATCCTTAATATCCTTTCCTAGGAAATGAAGTTTAAACTCCGTACATCCGTTGTGAATGAAATCGGACTTAAATCCTTTGGGGACAGCGTTTTTGAGCCAAAATAGAAAGTTCAGTTTGTGCTTGACAAGCAGTTTCTTGTTTAGCTTTGTGCTAATAATGGTGAAATTGGTATTGGAAAAAGTTTTATTGGTCTTCTGTTTAATAATAATTAGAAGACTCTCTTTTAGCTGATAGATGGTATGCAAATGCATAGTTATTTTTTATTGTATTACCCTGAATTCGTCTGTTTACAAATTATTTCTGGAATTACTTAATTCCATAAATAATTTCTTATTTTTTTACAAACTCTTTTAACCTTTTTCTGGTTGACTTTCATCACTAAAGTTTATACAAAACCAATTTGGTTCAATAGCTATAATTTCATCACTAACAGGTAAAATGTAACTCAACGCAGGTAATCCTAAATTGCCTGCTACAATACCCGTGGGATTTTACTTAGCACTCGCGACATTACTGACAGCAAATGACATTAATAATAGCGTGTTAGGACTGCATTTTGCACCAACGGGAGCAGATGCAATTAATGATTGAAACACTCGAAGTAAACAAGTGATATCCACACAAATTACATTAGGTTTAAAGTTACCTTTAATGGAGAAAGTGATATCAAAAATGTCACCACGAAAGTTACTTTTGAAAAGTACCAATGAGTTTAATAGTAGATTGTTTGCCAAGGGAGCAAACAACTATTTTAAAGGTGACAGGGTATATTAAAGGGGTATTTTAAAGGAGGTGGGTGGTGTTTCTTTGAATCCTGAGCGTGGCGAGGGATTCCAAGTACGTCACTCGAGCTTAAAATAGTGTTGTTCTCGAGGTGGACACTACCTCTATGAGAAAATAAATAAGTGCAACTAATGAATAAGAATAGTACGTTTATTTATTTACATACAATTAGGACTAATAAGACTATCACAGAAATAATATTTTTTTTATAAAACTAAGTAAAATCCGAATATGAGTAATCAATTACGAACGAAGGCGGAATGCATTTCGCATGTTTTTATTTTTTCACAAACTTTTTCTTTTAATTTGGCTCGCGCGTGGTATACTTTATCATACAGCCTGTTACTTGTTCATACAATGTTCGTGGTTGATCTCTTTGGTGATTGGAACTTTTACTACCAATAGCCACATTCTAAATTCAAATCACTTTTAGTAACTAGGAGTTAAAGAGCTATTTTAGTCTTTGTTTACGAAGAATAAACTAGCTCTTTTTAAATAGATATGATAAAAAAATATCTTAGAAGCATGACTTTAAAAATAGCTTTTTTGTACTCCAAGGAGTGATTGTGTCAACTAAGTTTGGAAAGTAATGCAACGAACAACGTCTTTGATACAAAAATATTTTTAAGTCCCATAAAAAGTGCATAAATAACAAACATTCAAACAACTACAAGGAATAATATAGTTCAAGCTGCATTATTCAAGTTCCAGCAAACATTTTTGAGCATGTCCATTATCAATATAACTCCCAAACCATTTTATTATTAAAAATAATCACCATAATGAAATCCGTACACAACTATTTTGCAAATACCTTCTACTAGATAGGGCTCCCGAAATTGTGCAAGTTTCGGGTCCCGGGTCCGTCAATAAGGCTCCAACAGGGATTAGGGCAGAACTCATCTCATTAGTTTGATTGCACGAATCTGCAGCCATGTTGCGATCGTGACATAGTTGTGGGCCAAATTGATTTCCTTGCGAAAGCCTTCGGTAATTCAGTAGTCACACAAATCAAATTTCGGTCTGGAATCCATTAAGGAACGGTTCGAATGTAACGAGATGTAGATAGTTGAATAGTTTCGAGCTAAGGAAAATTTTAAACCATTTCTTCAGAGATTTTTGAGGAGGATTAATTAAGCCAAAGCATACAAAAGGTAAACCAATCAATTAACTGTATCAAAATATCTGTACTAGATCAAGTTATAAAAAATGGCACAAACAGCCAATATTAATAGTTTTCGCAAAAATGCTAAAAACAAAACTTGAATTATTTTCTAGTGTTATTTTCAAATCAAAACCATCCCTACTCATAATTTCATCCCATAATACCTTTTATTGCCTTGTTCCCTTCCAAAAATCATAATGTTTAAATAAAAACTTTTTGATACCGACGCGATGAACAATACACTAAAGCGCACAATACGTTTAAAAAAGTTTTAAAAGTACACAATAACATCCCATCCTCGGTACCGCTTTAAAGCAATAAGTCAGGCGGTATTTCACACCTAACATTTGCGTCCCATAGTACCTCTAAAGTGAGAATAAACAAGCTAACTTTTGCCATTCTACAATGTGAGGATGGGACCCGCTTTTATTCACACTCAAATTAAACTTGCCAGATTACATGGCTGCACCAATGCCGCTTCTGAACTATCCTGCCGAAGAGTTTTGACAAGGAGCTTAGGAAGAAAGGAATAATGCATTGCAGTCAGATGGAGTGTGAGCTTTGGTTGATGTTTTAAACATTAGTATTCTTGAAGTTTAAAAAACATACGTATACTTAAAAGAAACAAAACTATAAGTAATAAAATACAGGTATCAACATAGAAAACAGTTGCGTTTGTTAAAACCATTGGAATGCTAATTTATTAATCACATTATTTATATAATATCAGATATTTCAAAAGCACACGTCGCCTACTCAAAAAGGAACTTATGTAATAGAATATAATATAATTTCTCTTTATTCGAGTGACCAAGACTCAACAAGGCTGTTAGTAAAACTTACGACTATGTTAGTAAGTACAGACATTATACCAACAAAAAAGGTTAAAACAAAACAATAAATTAAATAATGGCCGATCACTACTGTGACATCCCATGAGAGACGGCACAACAGCGACCCACATAAAAACAGTTTAGGTGACTGGCAACCATGTCTTATTTTTTTTTTTTTTGTGGATGGGAATCATCAAATGACTTCTCCCGCTCTCTTGTGTCAGACTTTTACTGACTAAAACCCACCCGTGTTCCTTCTGTTGCCTGTGCCTGTCTAAGACACTATTGGAGTCGCCCCATACCCTGCGCATCAGGCAAGTGCACCTTTTACGCATCATTGTGTAAAAACAATACACATGCGCATCAGTGAACATCCCCGACGCACTACAGAAACGGGGCAGCCCCACCAGTATCCTAAATGCGTTGTTAATTGGACGCGGAGAGCACTGTACAATCTTTGCGTATATCTAGCCCACAGGCAAGCAGGCAGGCAGGCTGTAGAAGGCAGTACAGTAGGCTCGGAAAAGCGTGATTTTAACTGGAAGTGAGCATCGTGCAAACCTGCGAGACAGCATGTTCGCTCTAACCGACATCGCCCTCCGCTCCCGTTCAATATCATCATCATCTTTGAAGTCGGGAGTATATGTATGTCCAAGATACTTAAACCTGTGAACTCTCTGCAAAGGCGTTCTAGAGAGAAATACAGGTGGTACTCTATCTGGGTTTTTACCCCCAGCCTCAAAGACTCCGACTTTTTGGTGTTATATGCCAAGCCGTACAGCTTCGCATACGCCTCACACTGAGCAACTAATTTTCTCAAGCCACAGAGTGACGCACTCAGCAGTACCATGTCGCCCGCGTAACTGATATTATTGACGCAGACACCGTCTATATAACACCCGAGCCTGGTACTGCTGAGCTCGCCAATCAAACCGTTCACATACAGGTTGAAGAGCGTTGGTGAGCTCAGTCCACCCTGCTACACCCCACATTACAACCCGTACGGATGAGACAACGACCCAGCCCATCGCACAGTGTTGATGTGGTTTCCATACCAAAACTTGAAGATGTTAACGAGTTGTAAGGGCAAATTACCCCGCTCTAATTTACTCCATAACAAATCATAGGAAACCAAATCAAATGCCTTTGATAAGTCCAGGAAGTAAGCATAAATAGTCGTCCCGCATTTCGCATAGTACGTCACAGCACGCTTAAGATACAACACCGCACTCTCCGTTGACAACCCAGCTCTGAATCCAAACTGGTTATCATGAATAGAAGTATAACTAACAAGTTGTAACATAGCAAGCACCCTGGGCAAGTGAGGGTCAGCATATCGGAGTTGCTTAATGCTGAGCCCATCATGGCCGGGGGCCTTACCCCTTGACATACGTGTAATAGTACGAGTAATCTCCAGGGACTTAAATTCGCAATGTCCTCAGGCTCACTCATGCCACCGACGCTTACAGGGACTCCCTGTCTGGTTTTCAATTTATTCGTATGTTTTCAGAAACTACGAAAATCATTTTTAGCGTGGTGTGAGGCTAGAATGTCCATTTTAACTTGATCATCATGATCCTGACACCACTATAACCTGGACAATCACAACAACACAACCACAGGAGATACAATCAAAGACAAAATGTGTCAAACTTACACAAAACTCGTTATGTCACACCCCTAATGTTTAAAACAACAACAGAGATAGATTCCAGTAATTAAAACCCAGGAACATAATACTCCAAACAGATTTCTTGTTTCATTAATGTCTACCTCAACAAGTTTCGGTAAATCGATACAATTTGTATTGTACTTTGTTACAGTGCCATTCAGATTTTAATTAATTGTCAGAAACTGCGGACCGTTTGATTGAAACACTTCGAAGAACTTGTTTGACATTGTTTAGACAGGTTTCTGAAACAATCCGTGTCTATCTGGATTACAGGCTTCTTATAAGCATTTTGGATTATTCAGAATACGATTTGTCATAAAAGTTAGGGTTGTCTTCTTCTAACGCGGCCTGAGTATTAATTTTGTCGGGGGTGTAATCAAATTCGCTAGTAGTGAAGCTCTTTGTTGGTGATATATTGAATTACCTAATGTTTCTTGTGTATCTTCTTTGTCATCTTATACTCTATCTGGCGTCTTGCCAAAGGTAGCTTTGCCTGAAGAGACTGATTTCCAGTTCATTAATTTAAGCATCCTTTTTGTGTGTCCTTATACTTTTATTTTGTACTTATTTATACATACAGTTTTAAAATATTCATTCTTACTTTGGCTTTATCACTGTGGTTTTTGCAATTATTTTTATTGATGAAGTTTTACGTATATATACCTAGGTTCAGCTAATGACAACAAGCGATAGTGCCATATTGTAACAGACCATTGACAAGATCACGTGGATTAAACACCTTATCAACGCGTCTAGAGCTAATATTTATTCCACACAATACCAAAAACCATACAAATCCCACACTCAAATAAATGCCAGTTATTTGGGTAGTAAATTTCAAAGGGATTATAATAGATGTAGCACTTTGAAGTTCCAACGCAATGAGAGAGGCGATTTATATGTGTCCGCAAACAGTCTAATTTGCATGTACAAGGCAGACGGATGGCGTAATTTTCTCTGTCTCATATTGTATAAGGAGCTTATACTGTTCTTATTAGGTGTTAGGTGATCGCCTTGAGGCGCTGCCTTCATGATGTTGTGTTTGGATGGAACAGTAATGGGCTATTTGGGTTGTTTTGGTATTCTTTTACAAGGTTTGAGTACCGAGGAAACCTGGTTGATCCTTATCACCTTTACTTTGCCTTTGCTCTATTTGAAAGTCATGTTCAGAAACTATTTTATATTGTAGGAAGACAATTGGCCCCTTAAAAACTTTTAAACAAACTGTTTCTTAAAATTCTTGAGTAATTTTAAAGCAATCAACATTTCTAGTAAATAGGCAATTCGGATCCGACCAATTCAATATCGAATTTAAGTGAAAAGCCTTGGTAGCCAGATAGATTTAATTGAACAAGGATTTATCACTGATTAACCAAATCATTACTAAGAAATTCTATTATTCAATGTTTCTACAACATAACTAATGGATTTATAAACCACCAGTACCAGTTAAGTTGATGTTTTAGCTAAATAACTCCCGATTAGAGTGTCTAGAGACTCCTAGCGCCACACCGTAGCGTTTTTCGGAACTAAACTTTATTTTCAGTCATCGTTCTTACAACGTTGTTGTGAAAAAGTACACGTTAGACGCACATGGTCTTAGTTTTGTAAATTGATAAGGAATATAGTTTCTGAAAAACGCAGTATAGAATAAAACGGTGAAGATGAATTAAATAAATGATGCCTTTTAGATGAAGACGTAGTTTCTTTTCCGAATATTCTCAGAAAGGCGAGTTTATTTTACGATGTTAATGTAACAAAAATAAATAAAATTACTAACAAAAACAGCGTTTTCCTTTTTGCCAAACGTCAATCCGATCACGGAATCAAATCCTCTGCTACATTTAGATGGAAAAAAAAAATACAAATGTATAGGGACAACATTATTTTAACAAATCTCGTTACGCATATTTCGTCGAGATTTTCATTTCAACATAATGTCATTTAGATACCTGATGTCGCAAGCCTTCATGAACGCGCAAGCGAGACGCAGGCACGTTGTCGAGTGAGAAGAAGCGAGACAGCCTGGTAAACTTCACGTACAAGTTTTAAAAGTTCAACAGTAATAGCACATTAAAAATTGACTTTGATAATTTTTAAACCATACTTTTGTCATGGAACTTTGAGCCTTATTGGCGTTGATTTTAGTGTTTACGGGAATTATATTGTTTTGGATGTGGTACCATGAATGCTGAAAGGTAACTGGCGTCCGGCAGATACGGCAAGCAACAGGCTGTCGTAGGGGCGGAGTCTTAAAATGACGCGACTGCGCATAGCACCGTGCGTTGCTATGACGACGCCTCTTTCAATGTTTGTGATTGCGCGAAACTCTAGGAGGTTTTAGAAGGAAACTTTCGCCTGTGATTGACGCGTAATGTTCGTAATTGTGTTCGCCTGTTGGCGGCATTTTAGGGCTTCATCTATGTATGACTTCGGTTATGATTTGCTCTAGTTTATACAATTTGATATTGTTTGAAATATGATTTTGTACAATGATGTTTTCTGTATCTGTACCCAATCATGTATGTTATTTTTCTTGAAAATTAAATCAATAAAATGATGAAATTTGATCACTATTTCAGCAGGAAAAAAAATGCAAAACCATGTTGGGTTTTCCAAAGCAACAAAAAGTATTTCACAGCACTGATGATTATCTTGGAATATGTTATATCTATGAATGATTTTTTTTGATTAGCCATTATTGTCCCACTGCTGAGCAAAGGCCTCCCTACTCTCTTTCCATTTCTCTCTGTCCAGAGCTGCCAAGGACCAGTCTTTATTAAAGGAGTCCAGCTCATCCCGCCATCTCCGTCTGGGCCTGCCGCGATGACGTTTGCCATTAAGCAGGACCCACTGAGTCGTAAGTTTGGTCCATTGATCGTCTGTTTTATAATAAATATTTCAAAAAAAGTGGTAGTCAAAGTCATTTTTGGTCCCACTTTTCATGACTACCAATTCACTCATAGTCATTAAAATCTATTTTTCTCAAGCACCTCAACCAACAGGCTCGCCCCCTATTACATGGGACTTAAACATAACTGGCGAAATGTGGGTGTACTATACACCTCTGTCTAACCCTTCGGGGAATACAGGCGTGATGTTATGTTATGTGTGTACCTCAACTAATTTCACTCAACCTAATCTTTTTCCATTGTACAACTTTACTTAAAACATACGATACTTCTTCGGATCCCCTGTGTGTATAGCATTTTACCATGTTTTACCGTTCGAAGCCGGGTCAATGTCACGTTGAAAGACTGCGTTATAGCTAACTGGCCGCCCCGCTAAGAGCATCGCACTATAAAGTTTTGTCCACTTTGAGTGAGAGGGTGTAGTCTGTAGTGCGTTCAACTTTGCAGGAGCTGATAATGAGTGTGATTGGGAGGTGAGAGATTTTTTTCTGTAAAGATACGCTACTTAGTAACTAAACGTTTTTCTCTATGATAATTATAATCTACCAATATAGAAACAGTGTGTTATGGTTATTTTTAGTCAACAGCAAAAGAGCAAGTTTATGATAAACCTATACTACAACTTATTGCCACAAAAACTCACTACATATTGATGAAAAGGGTCTTTCAATTTTATCCTGCATTTCCTTTACTTTTACTGCCTCGTAGGTCTAGTGGTCGCAAGCGCTACTGTTAAGCATGAGGTTCTGGGTTCGATTCCCGGGTCGGGCAAAGTGTTATTGGGTTTTTCTGTCTGGAATTTCTCAGTAGCAGCCCGGAGTCTGGATTTGTGCCCGGTAGGCAAAAGGCTCGCCCCGTATTAATGAGACTTAAACATAACTGGCGAAATGTGGGTATGTACATATCTGCCTAACCCTTCGGGGAAACAAGGCGTGATGTTATGATATGCTCTTTTACAAAAAAAAAAAAACCTTAAAACCACCTGCTTAGATCTGACCGGATCAAAAAACATTTTATACCTTGAAAAAAAACAACAATTAATTACCGTTTGTTTAAATCTGATACCAGCATGATAGCGTTTAATTAAATACGGTGATCCGCACTCTGGTTACAAAACAATGGCGGTAGCTGTAAGCCTGTGTTTTTCTACCCGACTGTCCCAGAATGAGGGTAATTCTTCTTATTAAAGTCAGTGTCGGGTCGTCAAGGAGATGTTTAAGATACAAAGGGCATGGAATTGTTTAAAATTATATTCGTTGTTCAGTTTTGCTTTGCTTGTAAGTTTTATAATTCTTAGTGTGTTTCTTTTGTATAAGACCGTGAGTTTTTTTTAAGTAGTGTGTTTAGTTTTAAAATTATTTTAATATTAATTTTTTAGTTGACTGCTGCGGCTTGATAAAAGAAAGAAGACGCATGTTGAAAGAAGAGTAAGAGCAATTATTTGAGTTTGTATAGAATACTCTCTGCCTGCGTCAGTGTTTCCGAACGCATACAACCCCGATTTCTTCAAAGTGAGAGTGAACAGGCTTCTTCTGGGTAAGCTCGCTCCATCATCGACTTTGTCTCTGTCATCTCTGACCTAGACTAGAGTCAAGAGCAAACCTATCTCAAATAAAAAAAATAAAAGGCTTGGGACTGAGCTGCTCAAATTTTTTTTTTACATACCTACTGAATATATTTTTGTTTGTTCTGTTTTTGCTAACTTATTTTTTTCTTATAAATACATTGACATTGATGAATTTCATATATAAACAATGAAATGAATATTTACTTTGTAAAGTTTTATATTATTTTAATTATTGTGAATGTGAAGACTATGTGGGTCATTATTTTTTTTGTTTCTTTTTTTCTCTCAGTTTGAATCATAGTCTGGCAGTTTAAGTAATTTATGCGGCCTACCCAAATATCCTTTCTTTGGTATTGTCGTCGAATAGTTGAGCTCCTTTAAGTTTTGAGTTAAGCTGCACGATTACTGACAGATGCGTGCACTGACTGGACAGGTCCACTCAATCTGTGTGGTTCTTTCCTCAAAAGACCATTTCAGACACCAATCCACATGGTCTTCACATGATCTGACCAAGATTATGTCTGGACTTTAAAAGAGACTGTGACCTTTGAGTTTGTTTCGGTCTTTCTTCTCAGAGTAGTTAGATAGGAAACGCCGGCCTCATCTAGTTTAAAAAAACATGATTGACGCGTAAAAGTGTTTCTATAAACCTACCTACAGAAATAAAATCATTTATGCTGTTGTATGAAACAATTAGAAGCTGTTTCTCATTCTATTACATCCCTACATGGCTAATGAAATTTTCTCAAGTGATTTTAAATAATTTGATAAAAATTACTTGATTTCGTGAACATGCACAAATACAAGACATTATTACCTTCAAGCTTTTATAAAACAAATATGGCGTAGGTATGCAGATATGATACAAAAACACGTTATTGTGAGTTGAATTCCATAACGTGCTTGAATCTTTTATTGTTAAAGTGATATTGCGAGGAATACGCAATGGATTATAAAATGAAATCTTAATGTGTTTTGTGGATTAAACATGTTTGCAGCGAATGTACAGTCAGTATAAAAGTATCATACAAAATATACAACGCGTTCCTTTTGATATCCCATGTACTCATCATTATGAACAACTGTTATTATGGGACCAAACCTGAAATCTCAAAAATAAATCAGCAATTCCCTACATTTATGTTCGCATAAAGGCTCCTGCAAACAAACGCGACACGCGACGCGAATCGCGCGCGACACAAAGGCACCACTCGTCGCGCGACACGCGATGGTTTTGTGTCCTCGCATGTCGCGCTTGTTTGCAGGAGCCTAAAGTTTTGGTCCCATAGTAAAAGTTGTTCATAATAATTATTTATTTATTTCACACACCAATAAGTACAACATCTTACAGTATTCCAAGACAATGTTATAAAATATACCTAAACTTAAAAATTCACAATAAAACTAAAATAATAAAAATCACAATATTTTTAAATTTGTATGCCTCCTAATGTAAGGACGTCCTGATGTTTGTAATGTAATATTTACAATGACCCCCTAGAGATATCAAAAGGAACACGTTGAAAATTTTATTAATGAAAATAATTATTGTGCAGAACCTATTTTTGATTTTTATAATGGAAGTAGATTTTTTTGTGTAATTTCTTAGTACAGCCATGCTATATTAATATTTTATTATACTTGGTAGACGGATTGGTAGATGATATGGCTAGAAAGGGGGTGACTACCGAGAAGACGACATAGAGGTCCCGGAAACAATCAGTTGTGTTTGATCAATTGCCATCCATTTCTATTGAAGTGATATTGTCAATCGCTTCAATTAAATTTGGTAGACGGTCAATTTGCGAATCAATGTGTATCAATCACTTAAAAATTGACAATTAGAGCCTTGTCATATTATACCTACAATTTTAATAGCGACTATATCAATAGTCAAGTAATAATGTGTTGGTTCGTTTATTAATAATCTTCAGGGATCCCACGATACAAATAACATTATAATAGATACTAGAACATGCTGTGAAGTGTACCTACATTATAAGACCAACTTCCTAAATATTTAGATCAAACTAGTAAACTATTCCAAACAGCTACAACACACTGAATAAACTCATTCCACAAAGATTGCAATATAAACATAGTACATCAAATGTTTAACTGTTCATTAACATGTTTTAGCACTACGCTGTACATTGCTCGTTTTGTACCGGGTTTTATAACGTAACTTCTTGTGTTACCGTCAAGTTACATGACGTAAATAAAAACTGTCGCTTATGTAACGAAGAATGGCGATGCAATATTTGTCTTTGTATTTTTTAGTATATTCTACATAAACATAACATCACGCTTTTTTTTGGATGGGAAATCATCAAATGACTTCTCCCGCTCTGGGCGGAGCAGGAGGGCGTGTCAGACTTTTACTGACTAAAACCCACCCGTGTTTCTTCAGTTGCCTGTGCCGGGGCCACGGTAACTCTTTAAAATGTACCCGCGACCCTGGCAGATAATATCACGCCTATATTCCCCGTTTAGTATAGTCATGAAATTGAAAACGGAAAGCAACTCTCAGACACTTATTAGGTGTTTTAAAACCTTCTCGAGTAAATAAGTGGTGGTGGTGGTGGTAGTGGTGGTGATGGTGGTGTGGTGGTGCTGATGGTGTGGTGGTGATGGGTATAAGTGGTAGTGGTGGTGAAGTGGTGGTGGTGATGGGTATAAGTGGTAGTGGTGGTGGAGTGGTGGTGGTGATGGGTATAAGTGGTGGTGTTGGTGTGGTGGTGGTGGTGATGGGTATAAGTGGTAGTGGTGGTGGAGTGGTGGTGGGTGGTGGTAACACAATCGTATCCAATTAGTAGCTATTCTGTAATTGAATTTAAAAGGTATGTTACTTGACAAACAAATCATAAAGCTAATCAGCTAGTTGCGCCATTACTATTGCATTATTTCAATTTGTAAACAAAAATACAACAAACACTACGTGACTTGCAGCCATACAAACCCTCCAGCTAATCCCTCAGGGACACATTCTCCTTGATGCCCTCCAACACGCAACCGAACGAAAAATAAACAAACAAAATCCCACAGGACCCTCAAGTAAAAAATCTTAAGTATAACTTGTTCTAACTTGTTTTTAAGATGGTGTCATTAAACCGGTAACCTCGGGGTTGCTGTCCACGTAAGATTGCAGCAGTACGGAACCTTAAGGAGAACTTTCTTCATTGCCGATAAATTACGGAGTCACTTTTACAGCTCAAGAGAACATACGGCGAAACTTCCACATGTGCTGTCCAAGTTATAACAAGATAGCGTTTGGACGTGTTAAAGGATTTGAATGGCAATTCTTTAGGAATTTGTGAAGTTGGTAGTGTAAGGTTAAGTATGTTGGAGATATTGAGCGGTAGTTCTTGTTAAGTTGTAGTATGGGCGGATTTTGGTAGTGTCTTAGTTGCTGGATAGTATTCGTAGATTGAGCTGAAATACTCGTTACCTACTGACTGAGTTACGTAACAGTTAATTATATCTGAGACTGTAACAGTGAAGTACCTACATACATGGGTAGAGGCAGTACAGTTTTCCTATTTTCTCGAATTTACTCAAATATCAAAAAACGAGAATTCCTTTTCCCTTGAGTTTTCTCTTGTCCATATCCCAATTTATTTGGGGTCGTCTCAAAAGTCTTCGTCTTCCATACTTCTCTATAAGTCGTCATCTCAGTAGTCACCCCCTTTTTAGCCAAATCATCTTTCACACAGTTCAATTCCGAGTTCCTTCGACGATCACAGTATTAAAACATTATGCACAAAATCATCGCCCAAATAATGTCGCGACCAAACATCGATATCAGCCGCGCGACACGCCGCTACCCCTTACCGCACACACCACCACATAAGCCCCGGTTGCATTAAGTGGATAATCCCTGAGTTCATACTTTCATCTGTTTAATGGATGCAGTGAAACCCATCTATTGCCGTTAGGCGCTTTTTATGCGCACTCCTACAGAGGTATTGAGAGGAAATTTAAGTGCTCTGTTATGGCAATCGTTTTGAGGATTAGCCTTAGGTCTCATGGTGAAGACTAAAGGGGTAATAAAGTGTATGCATGTGCGTTGTTTTGTTTCGGGATATTTTTTGTAGAAATGAATTGTTAAGAGATTTCTTTAATTATGTTAGTTTGCATATCATACTATGAAAATTGTCTGTGATAAGCTTGATTTAGAAGGATAGATTAAGTGGATGGGACATCGTTGAATATAAATTGATGACAACAAAACTTTTTTTTTTCTATTAAGCTGCTGTTTATGTTATTATCAGGAGGATGGAAACAACACAAAATATCAGGGGCGCAGCCTTTATACAACCCGATTCCTATCGGCTTCCCTTATAAAGAACCATTCTTCTTAGTGTCTACTATTGGCCAAATAATGGTATACCTGTGTGTGTAAGTGTGTATTTACATCACATTACAGATAATTATTTAATACCAGTTTAATACACATCATAAGACTATAAACATTTTTACAAAAAGGCCTACAATTTTTGTCTAAACCAAAAATTCCAATAACTAGCTACTCTTTGGTTATGTTCCTTGACCAAAGATGGCTATAAACAAAAGTAAAGGAATGACTTTAATTTTTGAGTTAATTAATTCATTTTGATGTTATCTAGAGTTTATGAGAACTGAAAAATGTTTTCTTCGGCTTCCCTCTAACGATAGCTGTAGCTGCGCCACTAAATAATGTCAACATTTACAAACATTCAAAATTCAGTTTAACTGTAATCTATAATACTGAGGAGCTCGTGGCTAAGTAATAACAGCCGCACTGGTCGATCCATCAGGTTAAGCTACGCTTGCCGGGGTTGGCTCGTGAATGGGTAACCATCTTTACATACCGAGACTCCTCCGTGCCTCGGAAAGCACGTTAAGCCGTTGATCCCGGCTGTCATTCGTGGATCTTTGACAGTCGTTACGGGTCGTCAGAAGCCTGAAAGTCTGACAACCAGTCTTACCAAGAGGTATCGTATTACCCAGTTACTGGGTTGTGGAGGTCAGATAGGTAGTCGCTCCATGTAAAATATTGGTATTTAGCTGCGTCCGGTTAGACTGGAAGCCGACCCCAACATAGTTGGGAAAAGACTAGGTAGATGATGAGCACTGTGCAAGTAAATTGAAAATAAAAATACAGTGTAGTTTTCAGTGTAAGCGTGAGTTTATGTGTTTTTAAAAGATTATAGAGGTAAGCTCATTGTAACATTAGTGTGGTAAGCTTCTTACTTAGTAGATTTATTGCAATAAACATGCAGTTTATTAACACACATCGTTTTCACGTTATATCTCATTATCTCCGCTACATTTATGAACTCTTTCCTTACTTCATTGTCGGGCGGTGCGCCCCGTGTTCATTTATCAACCGTCAGTCTGCGACCGAATCATGGTGAAACTACGGCGGGTAAAGTAAAAATTACATTTTTGATAGAAATGAGATTCACATAGCATAACTTATCATCACGTCTGTATTCCCCAAAGGGGTGGGCAGAGGTGTATAATAATTGAGATTTGCTGTAGTTATAATGTAAGATACTTAAAAACAGCTAGAGCAGTGGTGGCCCAGTGGTAACGGCCGCGACTTACGAATTGTAGGTTGTACGTTCGAACCCTGACCGGTGCTTTACTTTGTGTAAATTATTTCATCTCAAAACGGTGAAGGAAAACATTGTGAGGAAACTGGCATGTCCTAGAACCAAAAATTTGAAGACATGTGACATCTGCCAAGCCGCAGTGGATAACGGCATACTCGCTCTCATTGCGAGGAGGCCTGTGTCCCAGCTGTGGGAACATTATGTGCTGATTATGTTTTAAGTAAAAACTGCTACTAAATAATTAAAATTATTTACATAAAAAAAATTGTAGGACAGTTGTTATCGAAACGATACTCTGTTAAGACCAACAGTCGTAACAGTGGGGTGTAGGTATTTAATTGTGTATTGCTTCTAATATTTATTTGGAACACTAAATATTACTTCAGGAAGCAAGTCTGTTTATACAACAGCTCAACTAAATTATTCAATAACATATTCCGATGTATTTCCAAAGATTTGCGAACACTACCGCGCTTGTGGTGCTGCAGCCACAATATAGTTGCCGAAATGCACTGGAAACACATTTACCACAATCCATCATGGCGGATTTGTGGATTCCGTACGTCATACAAACGCCCGTTGCGTCCCTGCTAATGCTGACGGTAGAACAACCCGGGATACGGTACCCTAAATATTAATCTACAGACTTTTGATTAATGAAAGTTTTTGACTGGCTTTTGGGAACATGTAGTCTTTAAGATCTTAATAAAATGTTAAAAAAATTAACACAATTAAGAATTCAACTTACGATCAAAGCAAAATTTAGAACCTGAACTGACCTTTCCCTACCAATCCTGTACTATATCTAACTGATGGGTCTACCCTTTATAGCAGAATTTTTTATGTCATGATATTATTTTGCATAACAGCGGATAGCATAAACTTCATTTCGCAGAAAATCGTTTGGCAAACACTCATTGAACATACATTCAAAACTCATAATTTTGTAAGCCAGTATCATCTTTAGGCATACATTTCATATCCATAATAATTAAAAAGTAGAACCATCATATTGCAGAAAGTTCACAGTCAGAATCGTCTTTTGGCATACATTTCATATCAATAATAATTGAAAGACTCATCTATCGCATACCCCAAAAGTCAAGGTCAAGAAACCAAATTATTATTATGCTCAAATCTTAAAATATTACTTTGTGACAAGCTTTGGGGTCAAGAGCATTTTCAAGGTCAATGACTGACGTCTTGAGGAAAGCCGTGATCGACGGAGTCCCGCTTGGCGGGGCTTCTATTTCTGGATGGTTTAAAAAAATAACCTTACCTGTCTGAGTCGGGATGCCCCAAGTCCCCAGCTCGCTTCGCTCGCTCTTGCATCCTAAGTTCTGCCATCTTAATAGTGTGCCAAGTGAAATTGTACCAAATAATTGTCGCTCTAAATAAACGTTATGCTAAACGTAATTATGCGGAATTTAAACTTTGCCAAAGGTAATTGTGCCAAATAAAATTCTGCCATTGTAAATTCGCACATATAAACATTCGGCCAAACAATAATTATATTAAATATTTTTTATGGCTTAAAAATATTCGTTTAAAGAAGATTATGCTAAGTGTGTTACGACAAATAAATTTTAGATAGACCCCCTAACGAAAACATATCGTTGTCTTTGTTTTTCTATGTGACTGATATATTGAAACCTTCAATGAGCCCACTCTAAACACAATGATAACAAAAACCGTAGTAATAAACCCACGTTGCGAGTAGCAAGTTACTTACCTTGAGCAAGAATATCTAAGTACTTCCTCCAAAGATTTCATATATTATCTGCAAACTTAAAATTTCATATAACCGAGAGGTAGGGGGACTTCAAAGGGTTAGATTAGCTGTCGCATGGACGCATTTATCAAAGCGGTTATTAAGTTTCACGGCACAAATCCGAATTCCAATTCTGCCGAAAATGCGTGCAAGTGTGTAAGATACAGGGTCACACAAATCTGTTTCAGTTACTAGGAATACCTTTCAGATATCCATTTTTTCGATTTAGATTTAGATTTAGATTAAGTAACACTGTCTGTCAGTCTGTTTGTCTGTTACCATTTCACGCCTAAACAACTGAACCTATTCTTATGAAACTTGACACATGGTTAGCCAGGGACCTGGAGAAAGAGGCACATAGACTACTTTTATCCTTTATATTTGTAACTAGCTGTTCCCCGCGATTTCGTTTGCGTGGAACTCGTAAGATACACAATATACTATAATAACAGCCACATTTGAATAAAAACTCCCTCGTCCCCCGACCCGTCGCGTTGCACCGCCCGCCCGCGCTATTACTTCGTTTTCGCTTAGTGTTCTTTCTGACTTTTTTTATTTTTGCTCGGCTCCTAAGGGTCGTAGCGTGATGTTAAATAGCTTATAGCTATCCTCGAGAATTGGGCTACAAAATGCAAAAATAATTTTTATAATCCGACTTGTTGTTCACAATTTCATGGGTTTTAATTTTTTGCGCGGAACCCGAATTTCCTAATTCTTACTCCTTGTCCAGCTACCTGCCAGTGAAAGTCCCGTCAAAATCGGTCATGCAAAAATTAAAAATTGCTTTTTTGTTATAATAAGTACCGTTTATACTTTCACATGCATTTAGTAAAAAGTTGACATTACAAACAGACACTTCAATTTTATTTATTTGTATAGAATATATAAAAAAAACCGACCAAGTGCTTGTCGGACCACGCACAATGAAGGGTTCCGTAGTTGATATGAATTATCTCAAAAACAAACTTAACGTTGTAGTTAAAAAACAGGCTCTCCAATATATTGAGATACGTCACGTTCCAACTGTAAATGTAAGTTTGTAATCGCAAATAAAAAAAAGGCATAAAACTACAAATTATCGAATTTTAGACTCTTTCCTTTACTTGTGCTGTAAGACCCTGCTTCTTGCCAAATTTCATGATCCTAGATAGGATAATTTCTATAGGTTTTGATTTATTTGCTAGTATCAAAATACATAAGGTCGAGGAAGGTATTTTTTTATTGCGTTGATGATTTTTTTTAGAGCTCCAAGGGACCGTAGACCTACGTATTTGATATTCATTTTAACTTGATACCTCCACTTTCCTGATAAAAAGGGTCTTGGCAGAATGACAGATAGACGGACAACGAAGTGATCCTATAAGGGTTCCATTTTTTCCTTTTGAGGCACGGATATTAATTTAAGGTCTTCGACATTTCTCGGGACCCCGGGTCCCGGACCTTTGGAAGGCGTACGAGGGGCCGAAGCTAACTCGCAGAGGCCCGTTAGAAGCTTTCAATGAAAATGAGGCACCAACCGACGATTATCCCTGTACGCACTATGCAAGTGCACCCCCGGTTGGTGTAGGACTATTGCAGGATTTGGAAACAAAAATAATTATTGGGCTATAGGTTTGGGTGGCTAAAGTAGACTGGTTATCTAAAACTATGGAAGGACTATGGCCCCTGCCTGACCAATGTTTTATAAATACAACACACGGGTAAAATGGCAGGGGGTGACTTGCACACTCAATAATGGGCCCCCGGAAACGGTCGCTAGCACATAGTGTCGAAGTGACAAGGGGGCAACATGTCCTGAGGTGCTTAAGAGGCGTGGAGAGGTATTCCACGGCTATCAGGACAATCCCGGAAGTACGGTCAAGACCCCTACCAGCATCCTACTGGAATACTTCCTTCCTCCGAGCACGTTTTCTCTTGCGAATCTCTACTCAAGCCAGCCAATAAAGGCAAGAATGAGGTGGGAGGTCAGTTCCTCGTCAGTGTTCACTCCAGCCGGCCAATAAAGGCAAGCCAGAGATGAGGAACATGAATTCTCCCGGAAGATAGGGTCCGTGGGGTCGCTACTGCCCACCAGCTCGCCACATGCTACCCTGCGGGTTTCTGTATCTCTCTTGGTGTGGCTCCTCACCCTAGACCTGTTCCGGCTAAGTAGACTCTACCGGCACAGACCTAGAGTTCGGAGCGCGCAAGCCCCACCACGACGTCAACGTAGAGATACGGCGATGAGGTTAATTATTATTATTAATTAACATTAATATATCATAATATTGAATAAAAAAAATAAAAATGCGACACAGAAAGAGAAGAATAAAAAATTCTGAAGTCAAGTGAGAATTTCCCAAAAAATATTAAAAACCGTCTAGGTAGCTCGTACACTATAAATAATCGCTGAGCATACATGAGGGTGTTTCGAGAAGCCGGAAGCTCTTGAAGAGAGGTTTCTAAAATTTTCCTTTGGACCTCGTTTCACGGGCCACCCCGTATAAACCAAAACATTCTAACACTTGTAATATACATAGTAATTTAGATAATATCTGTATGAATGAGCATGTTTTGTTATATGAAGTTGCACATAACTTGAATGAAAATCATGGCAATACTGAGTAAACTTAAAATGATTATAAGTTTAAAGGTATATCTAACTAGTTTTAGAAAAGTGGGCCTGCGTTTTTAAATAATTCAAGTTTCTCTTGTTGACTATACTTACTTATTTAAAAAGTGCAAGCAAGTTGCACTTGCAAGCAATACTTTAAGGAGGCCCCGAAACGATCAATTGCCATCAATTTCTATTGTAGTAATATTGCCCATCGTTTCAATTGCATTTGGTAGACGGTCAATTTGCGCATCAATGTGTATCAAAAATTGACAATTTCGATTGATTGTTTCGGGGACCCTTCAGTGAAGGCAGAAAACCGGATGTTGTGAGACGTACCTATGGCCTGCAACGCACTATAATAGGACGAGTCGATTTATAGTTTGAAAAACTGAATCATCCATATTTGTGAGCGTCCAAGCTAAAAGGGTCCAGTTCGCGGCACTTAGTTTTCGAGGCATACGCAGTTTTGTAAAGTTGGGTGAAAAAATTACATTTCTCGATTTTAATTGATTATTAATTAATGCTCAATTATCTACAAGTTCATATAGTAAATGACTTTATATGATGTTTCTAAGTACCAGAAAATGTACTAAGTTGTACCAAAAATCAAACTTTGAAAATATTTTTTCTCAAAACAAGTTTTTTCAGTGTTTCAACTTCAAATACAAAAAATATGTGCCAGTTTTGGAATATTTTTTTAATCCTTATTATCAATTGACTATTATAGATACCGAATCTGGTCTTAACTCATTACCCCACTACTGAACCCTTTTTGCTTGGACACCTCTCGAATTTTGTTTTACGATCTCATTTAAGGTTTCATTGTTGAATGAATACATTTCTAGTGACTAGTTTAAGACTTGGTAAAAGGAAGGTACATAGCAAGTAACATAACATTACACTACGCCTGTATTACCCGAAGGGTTAGGCAGAGGTGTGCTTAAATACGAGTAGTACATACACCCACATTTCGCCAGTACACATAGTTTCACATGGCTAGTATTTAGACGATAATACACCACCTTACCGCACCGTATACTTATTGATTTGGTTTTATGACATTATATTATTTATTGATTTCAATTTATGACACTGTTTAAGGTATTATTTTGATTCTATGATGATGATAATGTCTGTGGTATTAATTGGAATTTATGAGAGGGTATAATTTTAATGATAATTTTGCATGCCTGAATTGGTGCAACACAGTGGACTGCGCATTCACTTGACATATAGAAATATATGATAATGTACTGTGGTGAGCAATTAACATTTGAATTTGAAGTTATACTTTGAATTCACAGAATATGCAAGCCACCTTCCCCAGTTCCTCTTTTTAACTCTCAATTTTCGCGCACCGCCATTTTGAAAACGTCTGGCTCCCCAATAGGCAAGACTTCAGAACTACACCTTTTTATTCTTTTACCATGTTTTTGTACGTTTTCACCAGCTTTGAAAACAAACTCGCACAGCCATTGTTGATTTAGTCCATCTTACGTCAAACTCGAACTTACCTGCAAAGAAATAAGAAAAAAACATAAGAACGTAAGTCTTCTTAATTGTTGTGAAAAAATACATTGTTTTTTTTCATTAGTCTCTTTTTGTTTTTGTTACCTTGTGATTTAAAAATGAGTCGTAAAAGGTTTTCTGATCAAAATTGAATTCGCTTTTATTTAATTTGTCGTGAAAATTTCGATGAAAAAGGAAAATGCGGGTTTATTAATGTAACAGGAAAATGATAATAATGGCTCTTACAATAAGTAATTTATTAGAAATAAACAAAGAACATTTTTGGTGATAATATTTTCAACCGAGGAAGAAAATACAGAAAAATCAAAAAGTTACGATATGGTTTCACGTCTTTCTCAAATCTACAATCAAGTACAGTACTTCACAACTTAGACCTAGCATGAATTTGAAAATTTGCATTCATTCATTTCAATTTTACGAATGTATTTGGTTATATGACTACAAGTTATTTCGTTTGCGTAAAGGTCATTTTCGCCTAAAGTAGTTATAAAGATTGGTGATTTTCAAGATGCACTCAGTTCGGGTGGTGATCGGTTTTACGAATTTTGCCGATGCTATATCTAAGTTCTGTCGTACTATAATAGGTAACGTTTTTTTCAAGTGTGTTATTATATGTATTTATTGTATGTTGGACGTAGGTATACAAGGTGTAATTTTAAACAGTGTTAATCTGTCAAGGGGTCATTATATTCATCATTATGAACAACTTTTAGTATGGGACCGAACCTGAAATCGCGAAAAAAAATCAGCTTTTCCCTACATTTATGTTCGCATAACTCTTCAAAATGTAGGGAACACCTGATTTTTTTTCGCGATTTCGGGTTTGGTCCCATAGTAAAAGTTTTTCATAATGAGTACAATGACCCCTTAAGAGATTAACACTGCTTAAAATTACACCTTGTATAGACAATAAACGATTTCATTTAATATCATATATGTTCTCATTATTGAGGGGCTTGTGGCTAAGAAATAACAGCCGCACGGGTCGATCGGTCAGGTTAAGCTACGCTTGCCGCGGCTGGTCCGTGGATGGGTGACCATCTTTACATATCAAGACCCCTCCGTGCCTCGGAAAGCACGTTAAGCCGTTGGTCCCGGCTGTCATTCGTGTATCTTTGACAGTCGTTACGGGTCGTCAGAAGCCCGAAAGTCTGACAACCAGTCTTACCAAGGGGTATCGTATTACCCAGTAACTGGGTTGTGGACGTCAGATAGGCAGTCGCTCCATGTAAAATACTGGTATTCAGCTGCATCCGGTTAGACTGGAAGCCGACCCCAACATAGTTGGGAAAAGGCAGGCAGATGATGATGATGATGTTCTCATTATTGTATTATAATTTAATTTACGCATCACACAGACGTTTTCGTGAACCACTTCATCATTATAATTATCAACGACGTAACGGTATAGGTAAATTCTGCTACCTTTCTTCTATTACAATTTTGTCATACAGGTACCTTATGACAAGGCAATTTTTTTATCCCAAAAATCGGAAACCTATTCCGAGACAAAATATACCCGTTAAGACAAAACACAAACTTCTCTTAACCAATCAATTGACTGTCTTCAAAGCAGTACTCTAATAAGCCAAACAAACAAACAAATAATAATAATTATTCGTGTAGCTGGGATCGTAATAATTATAACAGTTGGCAACACACATTGAATATTTTGTGCGAGTCGAGTCATTTATTACGAGCTTATTAGCACCGCTCGCCGGGAGAGTGCTCAAGATACGTTGTCTAGGGTAGGGAACCCTGAATAATGTGTGGAGATAGGTAGGTACTGGATGTGCCACGTACTGGTGCGCATTGAATGCATGTATTTTCTATTTTCTTAAGTACCTACCTGGTACTTGTTGACATGCCTACAATGTCCTTTCATACTTATTGACACTGTTATTTAAAAGCATTGTAAAAGCCAATTTTTTTTTTAAAAGCGTAACCGTAGAGTTTCTTGCCGGCTCTTCTCTATAGGAAACTATCAATTGAAATCATGCATCTAGCATCAGACATCATAATTGTCCACGTAGATTTATATCAAAAACCAGAGGGGCAATTCCCGTAATTTTAAGTACGTTCACAGTCTGATATAAGTCTCAATATGTCAAAAATACCTATAATTTCCCTACATTTTTGACATTTGATTGTCGCTGAGATGAGATTGCGACTAGATTTTGAACTTTTTAGTTACGGGAATTGGGCTTCTGCACTATTCCGGACTAACATAGTGTAAAACGGTTAATATTGATATAAAAAATATAGTGTTTTGTTACGTAAATTGTTTTTTTTTTACAGATTACGTATTTGAGTAAACTAATGTTTTAAATACTTTAGGTAAGAGCTCATTTTAAACCTGTATATATTGTGTTTTCGTGTAACATTTGGTCCACTTTTGTGCTTCTTTGTAACCGCAGTTAAAAACTTAACTGCGGTCACAAAGTATTTATAACAAAGCTACAGTAAGAAAATAATTATTATACTTTTACCAACATCATAAATAACAATGTTGTGATACACATAAATCCTATGTACACAATACATGACCTATAACTTACATAACCTAATAACCAAATACTAACACTGTATTTGCATAATCATTCTCTATGATGAATGAAAAATTAAACAATAAAAAAGCATAATTTGAGACGATGACAAACTGAAATATAAATACTTATTTAGAAAGTAAGTATTTTAATATTTTGATGTAGTTAGTTGAATAAAGCTAAATAGCTGTAGCTTTACGCTGAAGTAGGTAATAATTATAATGAAAACATTTACTACATAATATCGTCGTCGATCTAAAGAATATTCATAAATATACTCATAATTATCCATATTAGTTTATCTCTATACGACTAAACGTCGACAGACACTACGCCAAAAGACTAAACACCGACAAGACTTTACTTCGACGGGACTCTTCGCCGACAGGACACTTCACCGACAGGGCATCCTTACTTCTGATTATTCCGAACCTGACCCGAAAATCCTAACCTTAGACGGTCGAAGTCAGGGGCACCTCGAGGTTCAGTTTAGTTAGGTTCCTTTTAACCCTGCAAACGGGGCTCCATCGACCTGCTGTCAGTCTGTCGGCGAAGTGTCCTGTCGGCGAAGAGTCCCGTCAAAGTAAAGTCTTGTCGGTGTTCAGTCTGTTGGCGTAGTGTCTGTCGGCGTTTAGTCATACACTCATAATTTATTGCGTTACATGATGTATATAAGATGTAACAAAAAGGCTTATAGCTAGGTACAAATTATGGACCATGTTATAGGGCACAGCAAGAGGACAAAAATTAAAATTATTAAGTTTAAAAAATAGGTATTCAAATTAAAATTTAACAATAAAATAAAGGACATAATTAGGTCTTATTAATATTTGGTATTTTCCTGTAGATTATTAATTATTCTAGCATTTATTAATCATTATTGATATCAATGTTAGGTTTACTTTATTTGTTTCAACATTGTCTAGTTATTGTAAAGAACTAAGGAACAACCTAGACATGAAAAAATATTATTTTACAACCAACCATTTTCCTAACATAAGCAAACAATTTAATTTAATTCCGCCACAGCTCATTCCAGTGAAAACAATCTTGGCTCTAGGTTTTAAATAACTCCGGGCGTGATTGTGAGCAGTTTGCATATCGTTGTAATTGTAATTGGTCGAGACGGATGCCCGACACGCTAACGAATTGGTCGGCTGGATGTTCTGCTTTGTTTATTATTTTGGGATGTTCTGTTGTGGGTCGGGGTTAAGATAAGAAAACATTATGTACAGCTACACTCGCAGATCGAAAATGATGAGTAATTTTTTAAACATTCCTGCTAAGTAGGTAATAGGTAACTGCCATTCAGTTTTTCGTAATTTTGGTAATTTTTAAAGGGTTTCTTTTTTTGTATCTAAAAGTAAAAATGACAGATAATGTGCCTTTTATTTTAGGTTTGCTGAATGTTATCAGTATGGCAGATGAAATCGAAACTGGATATGTAGTATCGTTAAAGCTCCATTTACACGGTGGGAGTTTATTGCTTGTGGCGTAACATAAAATTGAAGGGCAATTGACTGGCACCTTCTAAACAACACGTACAATATTGTTGCACGGTACGCGCAAGTTAGTTGCCGTTTAAAACTTGCATAGGTGTAAACAGCACGTACAATAAAATCGCATTCAATTCTGGCATGAAATTTTTCTACAGTTCTAATATGAGCGAACGAAACGAGGCGTTCAATAAAATTGAATTAAATATTTGGCAGCGCAAATACGGGTAATACTTCAATTAATTGTACAATAACGTGCAAAACTCTGTGTTTAGATGAGGCATGCAAGTTATGCAATAATCGCATTGCAATTTTATTGCCTTGGTGTAAGTCACATGCAATTTTATTAAATGGCAAAACTTGCATTCAATTATTGTATGCCATTTTATGGAAATCGAATGCGTGTAAACACTTACATGCAATTCTTGAATGGCAATAAAATTGAACGTGCTTTATGGCATGCGATTATTGCTTTTGAACGTTACAGAACCGTGCACCGCGTAAATGCAGCTTACTTTAAATATTTATTATACATAGGTAACTCACATTATTTTAAAGTCGAGTGTACAATATTAAAAAGCATTTTCACTTTAAAAGCATTTCAATAATGGCCCAACCGCTACCAATAACCGAGACCGGAGGGAAATTATTACTGATTAAAAGTTAATTGCTTCTCCATACCTCATTAAGTGCATCAGTAGGCTGTCACGCAAGTTAAAAAAATCAATTAATGTGGAAAATAGCTAAACGGCTTAACGTGCTTTCCAAGGCACGGAGGGGTCTCGATATGTGATGGATGGTCACCCATCCACGGACATACTGTGGCAAGCGTAGTTTGAAACTCTCCGATCAACCGGTGCGGCTGTTATCTTTAAGCCACGACCCCTCCAATATCTTTCCAGGTATAGCACTATAATTAGTTTCTGTCCAGCATTATCTCGGGATGCTTCAATATTTCTAATTTTGTTCTCCTTTGTAAAATTGCCCTTTTCTACCCCTTTTCCAGGAACAGAGCTAATATTTTTCAATGTATTTTTCCATTATGAATTTCTCAGAAGCAGTCCGGAGATTGGATTTGTTCTCAACCTCAATAGACTTGTCCCCCCTATTCTATGTTCTATGTTATGGGATTTGGTTTTCGCACTTAGTCCTTCAGGTGAACCACGGCGTGGGTCATGGCGGCCGTCGGTGGTTATTCCAACCAGGCCCCCTCCCTCCAGAAGTTGATTATGTCTCCTGGTCTGTTAAGAATATATGTAAAAGACCTGGGTGCCCCGAGGGTTTCTGTTCTGATCTAGGTGACAATTGTACATTCAAAGAACTATGCGCAATGGTTTCCTCAGACTATTACATGCGACTTAAGCACAACTCCCACCACTGCCTAACCCTTCGGGGATTACAGGTGTGATGTTATGTTATGTGTGTGTGTGTGTCACACACAACTGTCCACTTGTGCGTGATATGTACAACTTTGCATACCTCTTTACGGAATGCAGGCGTGATGTTGCATTATGTTGTTAGGCATACCTAGTCTTTATTCGTCTTCCTTCCATGTTTACGGCCCACTTCCTCTCACAGAGCGGAGCCCTGTGTCGCAGACGTGGAAACATCATAGGCTGATAATGCGTACGCTTACATTTCACAGACTGTGTCTAGCTATACCTACACACCTTTGAAACTATTTCCACTACCTCTTTTCAGATTAAAACAAGTATCATTCTTCCTAAGCATATTCACTCCATTCACACATCCACAAAAGTTATCTCGAAATTCCATTACACCTTCCCAAAAGGTTCCATAAATAATAAGAATATCGATAGAATATGTATTATTTTGTTAGTGCCAGATATATCGTTGTTCGCGGTTCAATTCTGTTTGGTACCCGTTTTGATGATATACACCAGGAGTTATATTTGATCTATGTTATGTTTGTGTGTATTTGTACCTAGTTCTAGTGAATTTGGGACTGTGTCTGATGACATTGTGAATTTGGGTTGGGACACACGGATATCTTGAATGAGAAGCTAATTTGTAATCCTACCAAGTGTGCATGTAAATGATACATGTAAGCATTCAGATTTTACCACTGAAATATAATTATATAACATAACATCACGCCTTGTTTCCCCGAAGGGTTAGGCAGAGGTGTACCTATAGTATACCCACAAAATATATATATTTTATATATATATTTTTTAATATATTTTTTTTATTCTGTTCGGGAAACTTACAGCTAATTTTTATTATATAATATTTTTTAAATCTTTTATTCAATTTGGATATTAGATGCACATTTATTCTGATGTCATTTACCCCACTAATCGTGAACCTTACTCTGACACCCACTGCAAAACATTTATGCTTCTTAATCATTTTTGTAAGAATGGATGATGGAGACGGTTTCGGTTAAAAGCACCTAAGTAGTTTAAAAAATGATGTAACTCGACGATATTAGCAGATAAAAAGATTACAATTCTGTCCGACTTCTTCACATTAAATCAGCAGTCTCTTTCTTGCCTGTCATCATCATTTTTCCATTTTATGCGAAGATCTTTGCTGTAATAGATACTTGAACGTTTGCTGCTCGTATAACCGCGTATGTCAGCACCGAATAGTAATACCTTGAGCGTCGTTAGTGCGCTTTGATTCGTCACTTATTATGTTAACCACATATAAATAACTTCATTAGACTGTATTAAGGACCCCTGGGCAGGTATGACTGCGGCATGCTTCCATTATCCTGAATAAATCTATGGGATTCGAATTATGGAAGAACTCGGTATAATAATATGGTATGTGATGAGTGGTATTCTTATGAAGGTGATTTGAAAGGAAATTGTCAAGGAAGGAATTGATGGGAAAGTATATTGATTATATCGAATTACCAAAATCAAATTAACCCTAATTTTAATACAGAAGAAGGCAATAAAAACAAGTGATTACTTCCTACTGTTTAACTGTCTTAAAGTTTCAATCCATTGTTTATTTTTTTGCATAAAACAAGAATCCTCGTTGAAAATCTTAGCAAGAAGTAGATTTACATGAACTATTTAGTTACCCTGACAAATTGCAAAATTCATGGCATTGCCAATAAAATTTAAACAACACCGCAAAATCTAAATCCCCACACAGACTCTCTAAATTTCTCTATACCATCCTAAAATTAACCGAAACGACGTGCACTAAAAATCTAAAACAGCAATGTCTCAACTATTCAGAGGCGGAGACGTATCGCCCATTCCGTTCCCGCGTCTTTCAACTGAACTGTTTTATGGTATGAACGTGAGACCAAGGCTAGTACTTAGCCAGTCGTAAATCCAGCCAGACGATATACCTAGTTTATATACTTAAACTTTGTTATTTATATGTGTATGTATTAACGGGTGTAGTGGCTTTTATAGGAAGAGATGTTTGTGATTTTATGGTTGTCGAAAAGCTAAGAAAATTTCAAATGGTTGCTCTTAAACGTAAATCTGTTCAAATACATAATTAATTGCATTTAAGTCGTAACTATCCACCTCAATGCCCTCTAAACTGAGTAGCCCTGAAGAAAATATTTATAATAATTTGTTGACCAGTACATAATTTTAAGAGAAAAAAAGAAAGGAAGAAAGAAAATACATTTATTTGTGGTAATCATGACGCAAAGAAAGACCACAAAAACAAAAAAGAAACAAGTTGGGGGAAAATATGCGTCACATCCACACAAAACGACCATCGCCCAGCATAATGCTGTGACCCTATGCGAGACAGAGCCCCAGCGCTGGTTTTCAGTGACAGCCGGCGTTGACGAGTTGACGTCGGCCGTTTTAGCATGCAATGAAATATAAATCATCTTCTATACAAATAAATAAAATTGAAGTGTCTGTTTGTAATGTCGAAATAATAGCTTTTGACTAAATGCCTGTCTGTTTGTTCCGCCTAATCTCCGAAACAGCCAAACCGATTTTGTCAGGACTTTCACTGCCAGATAGCTGTTGTTACGAAGAGTAACTAAATATATTTTTATTTTAGAAAAATAATAAGGGTTCTGCGCAAAAAAAATAAAACCTATGGAATTGTGAACAAAAAGACAGATTTGAACAATTCTTTTTGCATTTGGTAGCCTAATTATCGAGGATAGTTACAGGCTATTTAACATCACGCTACGACCCTAAGGAGCCGAGCAAAAAGAAAAAGTCACAAAGAACACTAACCGAAAACGAAGTTATAGCGCGGGCGGGCGATGCAATGCGACAGGTCGGGGGACGAGGGTGTTTTTATTAAAATGTGGCTATTATTTTAGTATATTGTGTATCTTACGACTTCCACGCGAACGAAATCGCGGGGAACAGCTAGTAAGAAATAAAAATATAATAAACACACAATACTTAATTCTAAATGTTTATATACTCGTAAATGCAATATTTAAAATGGCAACATTTCGTTCCATCGGTCGTTTCAAAAGGTTATCATGAGATGTGGTAAGTATCTTAAAACAGCTCTAATCAACAAACACTTAGTGAATGTTTTGCTTATATTTAAGATCTAAAATACCCGTTTTTTTTTTTGTTAGCCTCTGCTGTTCCTTTCCTGGGCGAATTCAATCAACTCAGCCTATCGCCGTCCACTGCTGTACATAAGCCTCTCCCAGGCTGCTCCACAACACCCTGTCCTTAGCTTTCCGCATCCAGTCTGTCCCAGCCACCTTCTTATTAAGGTATTAGTATCTAGCTGGGGTGCGTCCTAAACTACGCTTGCCAATACGTGGTCTCCACTCCAGAACTCGTCTGCTCCACCCGCCATCGGTCCTTCGACAAACATGGCCAGCCCTCTGCCACTTCAGTTTGCTTACTCTGCAGGCTATGTCGGTTACTCCGGTTCTTTTCCGGATAACTTCATTCCTGATTTTATCCATCAAAGAAACTCCAAGCATAACCCGCTCCATAGCGCATTGAGCGACCTTGAATTTGTGGACTAGCCCAACTGTCAGTGTCCACGTTTCGGTATCCTAGGTCATAGCGGGCAGGAAGCACTGGATGAAGACCTTAGTCTTGAAACATTGCGGGATATGTGACGAGAAGACTTGACAAAAATTTCCAAACGCCGCCCAATCCAACTGGATCCTTCTGTCGGCTTCTTTCTCAAAGTTGTGTCTACCGAGCAGGATGACTTGCCCTAGGTAGACATACTTCTTCACAAGTTCGAGAAGCGATCCTTCAATGTGGATTGGTTTCGGCAAGACTTGAGAATCGTACATGACTTTCATCTTGTCCAAATTCATGTCGAGGCCAACCCGATGAGAGGCTCCATTTAGGCTGTACAGCATCTGGTTTCACCGCTCCGGCGTCTTTGCCATTATGACGATGTCATTGGCAAAGTCTAGGTGTGAGATGTACTCGCTGTTTACGTTGATACCCTGTCCAGTCCAGTCCACCGTCTTGAAGATGTCCTCCAACGCATTGGTAAACAGTTTCGGGGAAATCACATGCCCCTGTCTCACCCCTCTGAACAGTTGGAATAAAGCGAATTAACTAACAAGATTTGATACAAACCCTACCTATATTAATCCCAGACAAACTAGAACTGGAATTTTGATTACTATACAACATACGGATAATAGATACAAATTAATTCTTAATTAGAGCAATGAAATACCTGAATATAGACGTAAACCTAATGTAATCAGCTTTCAAGTTATGATCTATGTAATTAATGCCTGGAATACCTTCATTTGACAAGATGCCACTCAAACAGTAATGTTAGAGATAATATTGATCAAGTGTATAAGAAAGGGACATTATGTCAATAGTAATTGGTGATAGGACGAATAGGTGATAGGAACTTGATCTGGGTAAGTAGCCGCTTTCGTCACACTTGCAGTGCATATTTTAGATCTAATACCATAGGGCTTGTACACAAAACTGCGATGCGACGTCGCATCGCAAGAATCTGCGAGCTGCGCATTGAATTTTCTCAGTCAGTCAGTCAATCAGCTCGCAGATTCTTGCGATGCGACGTAGCATCGCAGTTTTGTGTACAAGCCCTTAGACCGAAGGAGAAATGATAGAAGAAAGTGCAATATAATTTCAAGAAGATTGGTAGTAACGTCCTTTGAGTTTCTATAAACATTGTGACCACTATACATGACTAAGTGTAATGTTATTGTTTCATGTATTCACAATTTCATGGGTTTTAATTGTTTTTCGTGGTACCCTAATTGTTTTTCTAAAATAAAATTACCCTAAGTTACTTCTTATAACATCAGCTATCTGCCAATGAAAGTCCTGTCAAAATCACTTTAGCCGTTTCAGAGATTAGCCGGAACAAACAGACAGACAAAAAAATTAAAAATTGCTTTCACGTTATAAGTATCGTATATTCTGTCATATGCAAATGCATATGGGTAAATAACAGCTTTTTACTATTTAGTAGTAGTAGTAGTTGTTATTTTGACATTACAAACAGACACTTCAATTTTATTTATTTGTATAGATAGATGTATAGATATTCCAGTACCTACTACGGTAAGCTAATACTAGTCTACAATTTTATATCCCAACAACTCACTACGCCGAACCAAATAAAATCTCCACCAGTTCCAATAATGTTAACAAAAATAAATTGACCTCCCTCCGAATCGTTTTTAAAATTGCCAGATTCTGCCTACCCAGCACGGTTCGCGGTGTGAAACGAAAAAATCGCCGATAAAGCCGAAAGCCGACGGCTTCGATTTTATTCACCTTTTTGGATGGTTCCGAATCGACTGGAGCAGTTATTATTTTGTTTTGTAGAGGAAAAGTAATAATGCTGATGCGATGACTGGGCGATTTTGTTGGAGTATATTTATATTTTATTTTTTATGATGCGTAGTGAATTTAATTCTTTCGGTGGAAGTTATGAAAAAGTGTCGACACTTTTTCATAACTTCCACCGAGTAAATTCACTACACAATACAAATAACTGTTATGCGTATCACTTTAGCAGAGAAGATTTAGTAGTCGCTTTTGTGTAGGTGGCGATGTCTAAAAATAAGTTGGACACGATTTTATTAATCGATTTAAATATAATATAGCTTAAAAACCAATCAAAATGTCTTTGCACTTACTTGTGCAAAACCACTTTTTAACCAACTTCAAAAAAAGGAGGAGGTTCTCAGTTTGCCGGAATATTTTTTTATTAACATTCTGAACCTACGTATACTTACCGCATTTCTACTAAATTCATTCAAATAAGTATATCGTGACAAGTCAAACTAACTAAAAACAGTCCCAACACTACTTAATAGTTGCTCAAAAGTACTCAGTTAATTCACAAATTAAGAAAATGGACTAAAGAGGCTAGCGCTCCGACTAATTCGACTCTAATCGTTCAAGTCCCATGAGACTGGGGTCGCGATTTTATGGTTGAAAACTAAAGTAGTTAAAGGAAATTGATATACTTACTTTAGTGATATTTATTAGAAGACTAGCTGACGCCCGTGGCTTCGCCTGCGTGGATGTCGGAAAATATCCCATGGGAACGTACTACCGGGATTAAAAGTACCCTATGTCGGAACCCTGTTCTTTTTCTAAAATGGAAGTTACTTCTTATAATATCAGCTATCTGCCAGTGTAGGTTCCGTCAAAATCGGTCCAGCCGTTTCGAAGATTAGCCAGAACAAACAGACATACAGACAAAAATAAAACTAAAATGTTTTTTTTTGTTTTATGTACCGTATTTACTTTCATCTGCATTTAGTAAAAAGCTGTTTTTTTGACATTACAAACAAACATTTCAATTTTATTTATTTGTATATGTATAATTATGTATTGTATGTATAGATTGTATAGAATCAACCATAATATGTACAAGTCAGTAACGTAAGCGCTTCAATGTGAAAAGTCCAAGGGAAACTTGCCATAATCATGCTTGGTTGGTGATGTCCCGTGGTGATGCCCGTTAAAAAACTTAGTAGGAAACAGTGACTCCATCAGCTCCTTTATATAATATTTATGTAAGACAACTAGATTTTGTGACACTTTAGTTGTAAAAAGAGATACCTATTGGTAATTTATATTGTCGCAAAATAATGTGCATTTTAAATTATTCCGCAATACTGCCTCAGTTTTTTGACATCAGAAAATGATAACGTAGGTACTAAACTAAAGTTACAATGGAAATATAATGTTTAAAGTATAACATTTTTTATATTTTAAATTGGATCAAGATAAGCCAAGTTTTTCTTAGTATCTTCATATCCAGAGAAATCCATACGGTGTTGAGTGCCTGATTGTTCCAAACTTATTTCGTCTGAATTCGACTAGTCTAGTACGAAGGCTGCTCTTTGAAGATCAGTAGAGCTGAAGTACGTATCTTGATGTAAGGACCTGAACCTCTTTAATAGGTAAGTAGCTTTATGTAATATTTTGCTAGGTACCTGTGCATTTTACTATCATAAAAGTAGATTGAACATGACACTTGAATTGTTTTGTCGTTCTAAATCATCATTTATTATTATCAATTTATCTATGGATGGAAATAATGCTTGCTCATTCTTCTAGCATATTATTGGCAAGAGTATCTTAGTTATTCTTTCTTGGTTGTAGAATTACAGGACACAAGCCAACGCAAGTATTAAGACGCAGATATATGCCAACGGCCTGGAGTGAATAGCTTGCGTGTTCTGTGCTGACCTTACGCAACGCGTCGTACGTCCACCCAGTAATAGGACTCGCCTATCAAGGAGCGCTGTCCCAAATTAGACGCGTTATTCATTTATTATACATAAAACAAAAGGTATTATATCAAAACACGTATATTAAAAGATAAATAATTAAATTATCTTTAAAATGGTATCATAATGGTTTCATAATAATACGCTTGATAGTTTTTGCGTGATTCTCAGTTTTTATCCGCGTTAAACATAACTTTACAAATTAATTACACAGTGTAATATAATCGTCATCTAAAATATTCATATACTTATTGAGTTATTAAGAAAATGCTCCACAGTTATAAAAAGTATTCTATTCTATGCTCTAATTTAACAAATAAGTTTTCCAAATCATTAACACTATTCGTTTAGACTGTGATCTTCGTCGGTTATCGTCGCCTTAACGCAGTTTATCATCAGAAAAACCACTACAACCTATTTCAAACTCTACCAAACTTCAACCACGAAGGTTCATTGTAAACTCCACGGTATAAAAATTTTCATAAAGCTGCCTGCAGCTGATGCAATATTAAATTTTAAATATCGAACGCTTGTGTCGCCCGACATTCAATTTGCCGCGAAATCTCTGTTCGAAGCCGCTGAACACACGACACTAAAAATAACGGTTTTGATGGCGGCTGCAGGCGGGCGATTTAAAAGATCGTAATGCTTAATGGCGTTATACGGTTTTACTATTGTCTTGTGTGACGGTTATTTGAGATTTAGATGTATGAAATACGTGCTTTATATTCTTAGACGAGAATTATAGCGATTGTTTTATAGATTATTAACATTAATTTGGTTATAACTTTGCGCAATTACAGAAGCTTTTCTGATTATTTTACACTCACATTCTACGCATTATACTGGTTTTAATGAGCATATAACTTAGTGCCTAGTGGTACGAGTTGAGCTCAATCCATCCAGCAAATCTTTTTGTGAAATAAGCATAACTGAGAATTTCCTTAGTAAAATAATAATAATGATGATAAAATCAAATAAAAATGTGCACTGAAAGCAACAGTTAAGATAAGCATCTTTATTTTTTTTTTATAGCAATCCTCATTATATCTATACTAATATTATAAAGCTGAAGAGTTTGTTTGTTTGTTTGGTTGAACGCGCTAATATCAGGAACTCCTGGTTCGAATTGGAAAATTCTTTTTAGTGTAGGTAGCTCATTTATTGAGGAAGGCTAAATGCTATATAATATCACGCTACGACCAATAGGAGCGGAGCATGAATGAAAAATGTTGCAAAAACGGGTAAAAATTTATTCCTTTTGTAAACTTCCGTTGCGTGCGCTGCGTAAACGGTTAAAAAGTTACGCAAAAATCATGTATGACGAGATTGTTCCTCTTAAAAAGTTCTTAAAAAAATCCGAAATAGCGTATGTCTATCTTTTAAGGTTGGCTTACTATAAATTTTTAATTGTAATCAAATTTGTTATACAATAATGCATTACTTGCGAAGGTGTTTTCATAAACATGGTATTAATCCTTATCCAAATAAATAGTTTCATCATCAAGGTTGATTAAGAACATGTAAATTCCTTTTTAAATTATTCAATTCAGACCTTTCGTTTAGAAATTATGACGGGTATAAAAATTCTTAAAGTAAGAAAAATGCGCTCAGTCTATTAGTTACCTACATATTTTATTTTTTATTGACTGTTTGAACGCGCTAAACTCTGTCACTACCAGTCGGAGTTGAAAAATTCTTTTTGCATTATAAAGTCCAATTCTTGAGGAAAGCTATAGGTTATGTAAAATTACGCTAGGACCCTTAGAAGCCGAGCAAAAATAAAAAAAAAGAAAGAACGAGCAATAAGCGAAAACGAAGTAACAGCGCGGGCAGGCGATGCGATGCGACGGGGTGGGTCAGGAGAACAAGAAATTTTACGCGGACGAAGTCGCGGGCGGAAGCTAGTACCTAAATATATTGAAACCTGTTGAATACATTTTTATACTTTTCTAGTTTCATAGACCTTACATTACTGAGGCCAATACAATTTATAACGAATACGAAGCACTAGAGTAGGTACTAAGTGCTCACAAAACATCATGATAATACACCTGTGTGCCTCGAGACATATATATTTATCTATCATATATACATATATAAACATGGATGTATGTGTGTGTATGTTACGTATGGATTCAAAAACGGCTAGTGTGATTTTTATGAAATTTTCAGGAAATCTTCGTAATAGCCCGGCGGCGGGTGATCCTGTGAAATTTGGTAGCGATCGGATCAACAGATTTTTTTTTGGATTTTTGGTAATTTTGTATCATATTTTTTTCTGCACAGTAACCTAACAAAAAGTACTAGGCTTGCATGCATTCAAGATAGTATTTCAATAGTTAGTATTGGCACATGCGTAGACCATGACCTGGGTTAGGACATAGGATACCTTTTATCCCGTTAGTACGTTTCCGTGGGATAGTTTCCGACCTCCACGTGGGCGAAGCCGCGGACAAAAGCTAGTTATACATACAAATATAATAAATTAGTGATGTAGGTACTGTCACTAGCAAACATTTAATTAATTAATGTTCCTTGGTTACAGGTATGGCGTACACAGTTTCTAAACGAGCTTGAATGCGTTTTAAAAGGCATCACGTATAGAAAATTGTTTTCAAAAAGACAATGAATACAGTGCCCTTTTTAAAGTTATAAAGTGGGAAATTGAACCCAGCCTACATACTTACCTACCTGTTTTGTTAGTAAATGTAATTTTCTACGAAAAGCAAGTTTCGATTTATCTGGTAGAGAGTTTATTTCCAACAAATTATTACATCAATCGGTCGATTTATTGAGAACCCCTTTAAGTTTCTCAATACGAAAATAAAATCACAGAGCATTTTTCTCGTGGCCCACATAAAAGAGAGTACTGATCAAAATTCAAAAGAATTTTCCTCCAATAGAGATATTGTGGAAATACCTCATATTCAAATGTAATAAAATTCTCCATCGCTAATATAATTCTGTGGCGTGGACCTGGCCTAACGGTGGCAACACATACGTTTGACAATTCGCATTCAACGGTAACATTTATTGGGCTGATTTTTCTATCGTCAGATAACTTCTATCTGGGGAATATGTTTGACGTTTTGACAGCTATTGTAAAGAAAATGTGTCAAACCGCCATATTTATTCCTCAGGTAAAAGTTATCTGACGACTGAAAAATCAGCCATAAATGAAGTTTTGGAAAGTTTCCTACGAAATCTTTTGATAAACTCCAAGTGTGTATAAAACTGCGACGTATTATTTCCTAAAAGGGAGCACGTTTTATATAACAAATTCATTTAACAAATAGGACAACAAACAAATCCTAGTTACACGCCCTCAAATTTGAACCAATATTTACTGACCCGGCAGTAACATCGATAATATCTCCGCCTTATTTTTAAAACACCATCATATTGTCCGAGTGCCCTCACTATTTATGTCAACAAATTAAACAGGGTCGGCGGGCACGTACGCAATAAAGCTCCCTGTGTACACACAGCTCTCGCAATACTCGCTGGCGGCGCTACTGTCGACCAATCGATAGGCGGCCGGTTGCCTAGCAACGATCATGTTGCAAAATAAACAATCGGATTCAGGCCTCGTCTAGAACAAATTTACTTAGTTATTTTATTACTTGTGTCAACATTTTAGATCGATATTATAAGATTATTTACTCCTTGGAGTACGGAGCATGTTCTTGTGATATATTTTTTGTTGTTGAGTGAGTGAAAATGCGTGAGAGGGTGTTGTTACCTCCGTGCCTCCCTGAGCTTTGCGGGAAAGACTTTCGACATTCTCTAAAGAAACCGAGTCCAAACTATCCTTATGGCCACAAGATAAAGAAACCCAGGATTGTCCCTGCGTTCACCGTACAAGGTAACATTATGTTTGTTTTTTTATAAGTGCATATACTATACCGCTTTCGCTTACCCATCCATATATCTACAGTGGTTTGGATGAGTATAGCAAAGGGCTTTAGGGCTATAGGAGTACCTGCTTCTCAAAGCCCAGTACAATATTTTGTAAAAAAAAAAATAACGCTAAAGCCACCAGCAACAGTGTGCTAATCAATCACCTACCCTAATCTGTTACTGAGCCATCCCTTCAGTAGCCTGGAATTGATTCTTAGAAACGTACAAAGAATCTATTTAGGGTAGTAGGTTACTATGATGATTTTAATTGGCTAGCAACCTATCTTCACCTATTATTACCGTAACATTAAAATTGTTTATGTGTGTCTGTATGCAGAGCTGGATATTGTTGCAACTGAAATATTCTATTCAGAAGCAAATGTTAAAATCACAAGATGTTTGCAAGTTTTTCTGCGTGATCTGCTTTAAATAGACTTAGCTTCTCAATGGCCACACGAGGTTTGCCTTATATTTTGTGAGACCTCGTTCTTTATAACTTAGTATAATTAATTATCAGCCTATAATGTTCCCACTGCTGGGACACAGGTCTCCTCTGTATGAAAGGGAGTGGACCGTAATCCACCACGCGGGCCTAGTGCAGGTTGATAGATTTAACATGTCTTCGAATTTTTGATTCTAGGACATGCCGGTTTCCTGACGATGTTTTCCTCCACCATTTTGAGAGCAGTGGTGATGAAAAAAGTTACACAAAGTAAAGCGCCTGCCTGGGTTCGAACTTACGACCTACAACTCGTAAGTCGCGGCTGTTACCACTAGGCCACCACTGCTCTCACTGGACCATCATTGCTCTCGTTATAACTCAAAGCAAAATATTATTTTATCATTCATAAACCTTGTGTTCGCACTGCACGTGCTGTCTGTTACGGAAAAACAAAGTCTGCCTTTAGTTAGAAAAAGTCACTGGAGAACTCTCGTTTGTACGTCTTTGTATAAAGGAGTAAGAAAGTTACGGTGAAGGATGGACCTATCTAGGGCTGTTTATTGTAGTTTTGCTATTCAGCAACTGGACTCTCTCTCATCGCAGCCTCCCATCGCCCACTACTGCGTATAATGCCTTTATGGCTGCCTTTATTTCCTGCCAAACTTTCCGGTTCTGTGCACACTTATCCAGATGTTTCTTACGACTTTGATGATATCATCGGAAATATAAACTTGACTACATTTTGAGCTTTAACTAACATATACTTGTTTCTCTTTTTCTAGCCTTGCAAAAGAATACCAAAGTGCAGCCACCGCCGAAATGCGGCGTGTTCGACCCCCTGCCCACTCGACCGACCATGTTCAGGAAGTGCTATCAACGAGGAGAGTTTCCTGTCTGCATCGAGTTCACCAACTTTGGCAAGCGGTTGGCTTGGAAGGTAACCTGACTCATATTTTCTTATGAAGCATTAACTCTTGCTCGTTTACCTGCATTTGGATTCTAACGAACAACTCTCGATATGTAACATCACGCCTGTAATCCCCGAAGGCTAGGCAGAGGTGTATCTATAGTACACACCTTTAGCCAGTTATGGTATTTAATAAATAAAATATGTGTGATCACATCATCGCTTACCTTCAGAGGAGACACTATCTCCCTAGAAGGTCAAACGAGAACCAATCAATACTAATAATAAAATTCCGATTAACTTTGGACAAGACACCTTTGTCCAGCTTTGTCAACCAATTCCATAGATACCTGAATTCGCCCAAACTATCGGTGTATACCCGAATGCGGGCTAACGACCATGTGTAATGTTATTGCACTTTTAGTTCGTGTGTTTTGACGAAGGTTTTTTGATGCTCTACGTACTCGTAGCTACGTTTCCTCAAATCGCTACGAAATCCGCTACGAAAGTTGCTACAGCCTACGAAATGGCCATCCAAAACAAACAAGGTTTTTCCTAAGGATATTATAATTGTTTGCTTTAAAAACTATAGATAGTCAAGTTCAGTGATCTCTCTGGAAGTGTAACTAGGTCGCCTAGTTATGTCAGTCAGGAAAGATACCTGAGTGCTCCGGTACTTCTCATAATTGCATGTTGGTGGTCGCCTACGCAAGTATAATACTAAGTTATAACCTATTTTAAAGACACAAGAAATAATATAAAAACAAGGTTATGATCAAGGACATACATTCATACTTAATATGAACAGTTACAGACAGCAAAATAAAATATAGAAATATTATTATTTGTTTAGCATATACATATCTTTATAACCAACTCTGTAGAAAAAATATTAAAACCATAATTTTCTTAGAATTTATTTTAATCCAATAAGAAATCATCATTAGTTAGGTACAGTCACGAGCATAAATATATTATTATGGACAGCTTGGCAATAATATCTGACTTCATGATTCATCCATTACTATCCGTCGCCAAGATTACAGCTAATACTTAAAGAAGTGGCAGCACACATTTGTGACATCGAAGGAACACTATAACTATTTGACGTGATTCTATATATCTTAGAATGCTGAAAACTGAGCCGATGTAGACTATTCTGCCAGTATCAATTATTTATCATAAAATAGGTGAGTATCAATTTCATACTTTACAGGCAAAATAGCCGACATCGGCTCAATTGCCAAAAAGATAAAGAAATCGCTTATTATTGACATTTCTACTGTCGAACATTACCGTCAAATATTTATGCTGCCAGTGGGATGTCACATTTTTTGCAATATTTATAGCACTGATTGCAAAAGAAGAAAACTTGAAACATTGTTTTGTCAGATTTTTATGCTGCCCAAGTGATGTCAGATATTTTTGATCACAAAGAGGTATCACATCCTTCTGAATTTAACTAGGTAGGCAGGTAGGTGACACAGCTTTTTGAAGCCGATGCAGCGTCCTATATTTTGGCGTCACTTGTCTCGTCAGATAGTTTTGGTATTCCTTCGATGTCACATATTTGTGCTGCCACTTGTATATGCTGCCTTTCACAAATGATCACATATATTTTCCGTCTTCTTGATTACAGATATTAATGGATGAATCGTGAAATCAGATATTATTGCCGAGGAAGTTCACTGTAATATATTTATGCTCGTGACTGTACATCAAACTTTTTTCAACTAACGGAGTACACTCAGATACAGTTGTTTACCGCATTTAATAAGACATCTTCTTTGAGCCTTTAATTTCTGATTCTCAGTAATATACTAGTACGGTGGATACGGAATATTTTCCAGTCAAAGGAATATGGAATTTAATCAATTTTACGCTCTGTTTATATGAGCGAATTGGAAAACGAAGTAAGCCCTAGATTTACTGGATAATAATATATTCAGCTTGGTAGAAAGTGGCCCGGAATATCCATTTATAGGTAACCTCTGGAAGTAATAAAATTAAGTGATAAGTTATTATTGGAATCTTAGGTCCTTGTGGGTAAATCGCTTTGAGACTTGCCTTGTTGAGCGTCGTTTAAACTCTTGGGACACTGAGTTAATTAAAGTCATTATTGCCTTCAAGTGTATGAGTCTTTAACTACGTTTAAATTTTGGCAGTAGCTTTTGAGTTTATGTATCAAACTAGCTTCCGCCTGCGGCTTCGCTCGCGTGGTATGTCGATAAAAAGTAAGCTATATCCTTTCCTAGGGTTCAAAGTATCCACATAACAAAGGAGAACGGGCGGAAGTGGTCCAAATGGCGTCGGCTGATGAAACCTAGTCCATATAATAGATCGTGAATGTAGGATATTTTTTTACTATGGACACCATGAAATCGGCCCACGGAGAAAAAAGTTATACAGTCCAGAAAACTGGTACCGATTATAGACGAACAATTGAAAAAGCTACCTTTTGCTCGGCTAAAACTTATTTGCCGAGTACTCGCACTTACCCCCCGCCGCCCGTATACGCCCGCTACCCCTCGGGGTGGCGGGGGGTGATGCTCCTGCGCCGCGCGTATTATTCACTGATCAGTGAGTCATTCGCTATTATTCAGCAAGGACATCGTTTGGTTTCTTTATTTTATTCTTACCGGCTTTCTTTTTGGACATATTTTGTTTTACTTACTCGATTACTTTGGCACGTTGAAACGGACTTGTGATATTGCTTTTGGATTGGACTTTCAAGATGTTGCCTAGTGCTGGCATTGTGTGTTTAATGTGTAATCGTTCAGTGTTACGAAGAGAAAGGCAAAATGTTACCCGAAATCTGTTCGAGTCAAACCCAGCCATCTCAGCACATATACTCGCATCAATTGCACCGCGACAGGTATGTACCTTTTAAGCCATATTGCTGTTGATTGTTGGTGCAATAGATAATACCAAACTGGTTAGTATTTTCTATAGTTACCGTGAAAGAGTTATTTAAAGAGCTGGTTAGGAAGAGCTATTTATTAGGTATAAGTATAAGAAAGAGTATTACTACAGTGAAAGAGTTATTTCTCACATCCAAGTACTCATATTTATTATTGACAAAAAATGTTTGTCTTTAGCTTTACAAAGATCCGTGAGCATGTTATTTACAGCTTAACAATTGTTTTTTACAATGTTAACGGTTTAGTTTAGTAATAATGCCTACTTACTTGGTAGGTTGGGAGTTCACATGGTAACGGAAAAAATCTATAAAATGTACCTACTAGTAGGTATTGCTCGTGAAAAGTCATTACAACTTTTTTGTTTTTTTGTTGTAGGTTATATTCAACGGCAGAGAATACGTCTGTCGTCCATGCTGGTTAAGGAGTCAAAGGGCTCAGGGTCAGGGTGCTATGCAAGATCCTTTGCCAGAACCTTCAACACCACGGGAAGATGCAGTTGGAAATATAGATCAGGACGAAGTACAGCAACTACAGCAACCTGATTTACTTCAGTCATTAAATCTGTCGGAGTTATCTCGTGCTCCAAATACAGCAAATGCATGTATTTTTTATGGCTGCCGTATGATATCGCGACGCCGGATACCTGAGAGAGTAAAGGCCGATTTTTTGATTAACGCAAACTATTATGTGCCACCAAGTGCTAGAGTATGTGACGAACATATGCAATCAAATAATTGGGAGGAGTTATTTGAAGCCCCAAACATATCGCATGATTTTTCGAGTGCACATATAATGGACATCATATCCATTTTAAAAAATGTCATAACAAATACAACACACATGTATTTTGAACATGTTGAAAATATGTCAGCAGACGAATTGCATTACTGGACCGGGCGGACTCTCGAAGAATTCAACGTAATTCTAGCTGAAACACCATCTTTGAGTAGAAGGAGTACCCAGCCAAAGAAAATATTAGGAATGTACCTATCAAAACTCAGAAGTGGAGAATCGGACGACAGGCTAGCGACTCTGTATGGCATAAGCCGAAGACACTTTGAGAGGCTCGTACATTTGGCACAAGAGTGTCTATTAGAAGACTTTGTGCCTCAACATTTGGGTTTTGATCATTTAACCAGACAACAAGCAGTAAACAGGAATCTAGTAATACCTGCTGCATTGTTCGGCAACCCAAATGAACCCGAAAACGAAATGCCTGCTATCACCATTATTGATGGTACTTACCAAAATATCCAAAAAAGCGCGAATTTTTTATTTCAGAGGGATACATATAGCCCTCATAAGTACAGGAATTTAATAAAACCACTGGTACTGACATGTTCGGATGGATACATAATAGATATTTACGGACCATATAAAGCAACCAAATCAGATGCAAATATAATGCAAGATGTTATTCACGATGAACAAGACGTATTCCATTATTATTTTCGACCCGGTGACATTTTTATTTTGGATAAAGGATTTAGGGACGCCTTGCCAGATTTTAGAAGTTTCGGCTACATAACTCATACGCCTGAGTCTTTACATCCCGGAGAAACTCAACTAACCACCATGCAGGCTAATAAGTCCAGAAAAGTAACCATGGTCCGCTGGGTTGTGGAGATCGTTTTCGGACGCATCAAGCGTGACTTTAAACTACTAAGGCAAGAATATTTCAACGTTGCCCTGAAACACCTATTCCCGAATTTTAGAATAGCTGCTGCGTTGTTGAATGCTTTCCACATGCCAGTGCATGACAGCGTATATGCTGACCGGTTTATTGAAATCATTAACCAACGTATGAATATGCCTAATAATCTAGCAGAATATGTAACGGCCAGTAATATGAACCGACGGCGTGCAGCGTTCACAACGATTTCGGGGGATCTTCCAGAATTGAGAGGATTCCCACGGTTGTCAGAAGAAGATTTAATAATATTCGCCCTCGGAACTTATCAACTAAAGCTAGCGCGTAGCTACTATAGTGAGCACGTCCGTGGTGGTATATACAGTATAGATATTTATCGTGACGGTGCACCACCCGCAGGATTGGAGCGACATAATATTACGGAACCAAACTTAACACTGTTACGAGGGCGGATACAGTCACGCCACGTCAGGTCAAGAACCTATTACACATACATAATGTATGGAGAAGAAGCTGCAGGATTGGATTCCATACGGTATTATTATTGTAGCTGTATAACGTGGAAGAGGACTTTAGGGGTTTGTGCCCATATTATGACCATAGTATGGTATTTAGGGTGGGCTCGCTACCAAGATCAAATACGCCATCCTGCAGAATTTTTAAACCACATTTTAATATAATAAATGCATATTAATCGTTCACGTTTCTTTTATTTTAACCTTTATTATATATAAAACACATTTTAGCCGCAGTGGGGTTTAGGCAGTAGATTAATGAAACACCGGATGTAGATGTAATAATTATTGTATTTTAAGAAACACTAAGCCTACCTATGTACAAAATTAAATGGGTTGAAGTAGCGTGCAGCTTGCACCATCGTTGAATGGTAATCCACCAATAGCGACGAAGTACAAAATACTCATATGTTAAACGCACCGAGGCTATAAATATGAGTCACACACAGCTGAGCGCCAGACGGTGAGAGGCCCTTATGGCCCCACCAAAGCCCGGTTACGCAGTAAAGGCTCCCGGAGCCAACTAGCAAAAGGTCCGAACAAAAAAAAAAGCTGAGCGCCAGTGTGATGTCGTGCGGCGCGCGCGCAAGACGTGTGTGCTGCCACAACATAATAATTACTATAGTAGGTATACTTCTGCTTAAGCCTTCGGAGTTTACAGGCGTTATGTTATGTTGTTATGTGTGCTTTTAATGAATACCTGTAATATGTATCGTATTTTTCTAATAATCTGCATATAATAGTAAAAAAAAATATATTACAATAACTCCTTAAAATAATATGAGTGATATACCTATGTGTCAATTACTTTTTTCTCCATGTGTCGATTTATTTGCGGGTATAGTAAGTGTTATAATATTAAATTATCAATTATATAAAGCAGTTCTCATCATCCGACGCCACTTGGACCAAAGTCCATACTAAAATGTCCGATCTCCTTTCATTAAAATCGGTTCAGCCTTTAAAGCGTAACAAATTCAAATCTTTTCTCTCTAAAATATTAGTTTAGATAAAAGAAAGAGCTTAACCTCCTTCTTTTTTTTTAAGTTGGTTAAAAACTGACGTTAAACCTGGGTCTAAGGTGTAAGTTTTGTATTAAAAACTACGTTTGTAAAGTTCAAAATACAATAACTGCCTCAAGGGCTTGGCGACTAAAGTTGGAGCTTAGAACTCAATTTGTAATGAGACGAATCAAGCTGATTTTTTACAAAATTCTGTACTACAAAAACTTGAACCAAGTTTATATACGACATTAGATTATTTTATTAACATGGTATTTCTCCTGTTTTTTCTTCTCTACATAGGTGCCGATAGAAAAGCTGGACTTCCACCACTACCTGCCGATGTTCTTCGACGGCCTGTCCGAGGTCGCCTATCCATACAACTTCATCGTGGAGACAGGCATCCACGACTTGATCACCAAGGGATCCTACAAGGTCTTGCCTGTGGTGCCTCAACTTATCATACCGATTAAAAGTAAGTTTGATAATAATAATAAAGGTAAAAAAACGTGCTCGGAGGAAAGAAGTATTCCAGTAAGATGCTGATAGGGATCTTGACCGTACTTCCGGGATTTTCCTGATAGCCGTGGAATAACTCTCCACTCCTCAGAAGCACCTCAGGACATGTTGCCCTCTTGTCGCTACGACACTATGTGCTAGCGACCGTTTTCGGGGGCCCATTATTGATTATGCAAGTCAGCCCCTGCCATTTTATCTGTGTATTGTATATAAAACATTGGTCAAACAGGGGCCATAGTCTTTCCATAGTTCTAGATAACCATTCCACAGCCACCCTATCCCATAGCCCAATATGTTTAGTTTCCACGTTCTGTAGTAGTCCTGCACCAAGTGGGGGTTGTCCTTGGGTGCACTTGCATAGTGAATACAGGGATAATCGTCAGTTGATGCCTCCTCATCACTTAAAATTGTCTAAGGGGCCTCTGTGAGTTGGCTTCGGCCCCTCGTATGTCTTCCAAAGGTCCGGGACCGCAGGGACCCAAGATATGTCAAATAAAGTAGTAACATGGTAAAAGCCGATAAATCCATTTTAAAATTGAAATTAGTTTTCAATGTGAATTTAACGGCTTAAGAAGCGGTTTCATTGGATAAGAAACCAAAAAAAAAATATTCATTAACGGCTTTTGTTTTGTCGCTCCTTTCATTGTTATTTGAAAAAAACTCTTTGGCTAATTCATCGCTATTCGCACCTCGCAATCCAGTCGTATTAAAAGGCGACTATGGGTGCAGTATGGGCAAGAGCAACCAAAAAATACTGCGATCACTATTCCGTATGTGAGCCTTTGTGACCCTAGCAGTTTTCTCTTATCAATTTTTATTTATTTATTTATCAGGAACAATTTATATTGTATTTGATATATTACTTACCATTACATCAATTACATCAGTCTGAGATTATTTCTCATCTGTCATTGATTCATTTTTATTTATGTTTACCTATAATTTGTGGTCCTCGCAATCGGCATGCGTGTATGACTAGATGTATGAACGTAAACGAGGCAAAAGGAGTATGTAAGGATCGTAGCAGGTGGCGTTCTGTAGTTTCTGAAGAAGGCGTGAGTTTATGTGTACCTATTGTGGTATAGTAATTTTATTCCAGGTGCATCGTCTTCACATATAATTTTATAATAAATGTATACAAAATAACGTAAATCATTTTAAAATAATAACGGTGGAGTTTCTTGCCCATTCTTCTCCATACCTTTGGGCGACTAGAAACAATTTTGTAAATTTTGACATTCGAAATATTCGCCTTTTATGTACCGATTTGAAATAAATGATTTGACTTTGACTTATTAAAATAAATAGGTACCTAATATAATGTTTTTAAAACAGTAAAATAGAACCGTTTAAAATTACAAGATAGTGCAAGCTCATTTAAAAGCAGTGCACCGTACCTGCACGTGTTCCCTACCCGGCACAGCCCAGGAAATATACTCCACCCAGATAATAACTAATAAGCATTTTCAGCGCCACAGAGCACTCTCGTTCGAGAGTAATTTCCAGTGCGTCTAAACGAAACTCCTTGTACACGACATTACATTTTTCATACTGCATTTTCTAGTCTGCATTAATGCTTAATATCTGCCTTCTAAGGCTTGCGTGATCAGGTTCACTTTAACGGGTTTAGTTCTTTCAGCTGTCTTTTTGATGTAGGGATATTAAAATGCACGATATTGTCTTTTCACTCACGATATTGTCACTCAGAACATGAAGCCGTCATATAAAAGACAAGATAAAATCTTATCCAACGATGACTGCGGGGCATTATGTTAAAGATGAAAAACACTTATTAGTTTATTAAATTCTATTGTATATTCATGTAACTGCAAGTTTAGCATAGCTAAGTGTAGCCTGCAACTACATAACATAACAAAACATCACGGCTTGTTTCCCCGAAGGGTTAGGCATAGGTGTACCTACAGTATAGTACACCCACATTTCGCCAGTTATGTTTAAGTCCCATGTAATAGGGGGCGAGCCTATTGCCATCTACTGGGCACAAATCCAGACCCCGGACTGCTACTGAGAAATTCCAGATAAAAAAACCCAATAACACTAAGCCCGACCTGGGAATCGAACCCAGGACCTCATGCTCAGCAGCAGCGCTCGCGACCACTAGACCAACGAGGTAGTCAACAACCTTCAACTGTGTGTACACTGTGCAATAAATAAATATAGATGAACTTAAGAAAAAATTTGGTAAATTAATATTCCTACTGATACTATCATACTGTGAAAAGCTTTTTGTTATGTATGTTGAAGTAGATATTATAGCCAGAAGGTAATTCGTACCAACATGTCTTCATCAATGTCATTTTCTTCAGTTTGTTTGTTTGATCTCAGACATAATCAATCGACAAACCACAAAGAAAGCTAAAAATAACCTGACATCACTATCTCGTTCACTCACAGACGCCCTAGCAACAAAACGTCCTGTAGTGATGTGTCACGCACTCAAATGCATCAAAATGCTGGTATGTGGCTGCGAGAGAGTCGGTGAAGCCCTCGTGCCCTATTACCGGCAGATACTGCCCACACTCAACTTGTTCAAGGATAAGAACCGTAAGTGAAACCTTTGTTTTTGTATGCGTTTTATAGAAATAACGAATATTTATTGGTATACTGTGTTGCCGTCTCCTGAGGCAAAAATCAAGAGGCTTTTTAGGGTTCCGTAGTCAACAAGGAACCCTTATAGTTTCGCCATATCCGTCCGTCCATCCGTAGCTTAGCTCAGAGACTACTACAACTACTAGAAAGCTATAATTTGGCATGCATATACATATTAACCTGATAAAGTGTTCAAATAAAAGCATGAAAAAATATTTAGGATACCTACCTCCTGTACACGTAAAGTGGGGATGTTTTTTTTTTTTTGTCGTCTACCCCATAGTATGGGGTGCTGTTGGATAGGTGTTTCATAAATATTGCGGGTTTGTGAAAACAATTTTTCGATTAAGGGATCTGTTTCTGAAATATTAAGCTTTAAAGTGCAAATTTTTGTTAGAGTCTAGTGTCCCACCCCTCGTCTCCTGCCAGTTAAACGGTTAGTTTTGGATGTGTGAAAAAATCACGGTAGTAGTGTATACAACAAAGTTAAAAAAAAAAACTATCACAGATAAGTAGGCTTGACAAGTTTACGAGTAATAGTCGACCAACTTACATTTACGGTTGGAATGTATGAGAGAACGTGTTTTTCAACTACAGTGTTAAGTTTGTTCTTGGGATAAATTCATCCCAACTAAGGAACCCTTCATTGTGCGTGGTGCGACACGCACTTGGCCGGTTTTTTTAGAAGAAATGTTCCAGGACGACTTTTTTTACTTAGGCTATACTGTCCCACTGCTAGGCAAAGGCGTCCCCTAAGTCTTCCCAGAAACTCTTTCCCGCGCCACCTCGAACCAGGCCTCACGGATAAGAACGATAAGATTATAAGAGAGGAATGCAAAAATTGTCGAACCAATAGATAGTTATATTTTGATATAACATCTGTAGAAAAATAGTAGACAGTCCACTTTTTCCAACTAGACCAAAAAAAAAAAAAACGAAACGAAGCCTCAAAAATCCTAATCAAAAATCTGTTACACGATACAGTGACAAGGGCGCAGAGGAGCCACACTTTGGGCCTTAATAAAGCTCATATATTTGTTAAAATGCAGGGGACGATGTTAATGACAGACAATTTACAAAGCATTAGCTTCAGGTAGGGGTGTGGGACGCAAAAACGACGCGCCACAACTATTCGGCGACGGGAGTAATGGCGTCTAGTTTTGTTCGGTCGTTACCTATTTGATTTTTTTACATTTATCAAATTGTAATCGACTATAATGGTTTTGTTGCTCGTGTTATGAATGAAGTTTTAGAACAACGATGGTTTCATTTTCTGAACAGCTTGGTAAAAAATTGTGCTACCACAAAGTACTTTTCATTCTGCTCTTTGCAATTTCAAAAGAGCGAACAGAGCTCAATTAATGAGAAGTGTCTAAAATTCATTCCCGTCATAACCTCAAGCAGTTACAGACACCAAAATATCAAAATAGCAAGTTAAACAACAAAAACTGGAGACGTGGAACTCAGTAACAATGCGGCGTTGTCACCGAGAGAGGGCAAAGCCGACGCGCCAAACGCTCGAAACACCCCAAACGCCCCGAATTTCACAGCCACATGTAATTAATCTACCCCGGATGCCCCGACAAGTCTATTAGGCTGAAAACAATATCTTCTCAGCCCTCCACGTGTCAATTATGAGGTGAAAATGATTGATGACGTCATTGACGCAAATCGGGCGTAGTGACGTAATTAGGTTTTGAAATTGGAAGCTTGTGTGAAAAAGGTATTTTGTTTTTTTTTAACTCTTTTGGTATTGCCATTTTGTTGGAAACACTAAGTTTTGGTGGATATTGTGTTTGATTTATGTTTTTTTTTTTCTGTTCAGTAAATACTTTGCGTGATTTTGTGTTTTTTTTTTCTGAGCAATACGAGCATTTATACCTTGGAAACTTCGTGTTGCACTAAAATTTGTGTCGCTATAAGTATTAAATGTGTAACAGATAATGTTTTACCTTACTGCGAGTAACATACACTAGCTTTATTCTGAATTGAAGATCTTATAGTGCAAAGTGAATTTTCGTCATTTGATCACTCGTCTTCCAATCTATAGAAATCAACTGTATTACATCAGCGAACGGAATGCGTTCATTACAGACTACAAAGTACAGGAGCTATTAGAAATTACGTGAATCCAAATTTATCGTTATATACCTACATATGTCAATTATTATTCAAATAGCAACCTATTTGAATAAATATTGGCTTCGCTATAGGTATTCCCAATATACGGGTAACTAAATTAAATGGGTCGGCACCAAAATTTTGATACAGAGCATCAACTTGAGATGATTCTTTTTATTAAAAGTGGCCATGTGCGAGTTGGAGGATGGGTTCCATACAACCGTACAATATTTAACACAATTTTTTTTTAAATACCTTTCTTGTAATTTTTAACTTTATTTTATTTGTATTATCTTTATTTATTGTTCTAATAGCGGCTATAGTAGTGCTCACTCTGTGAAAATTTCAAGTGTCTACCTATTATGGTTAAAAAGATACCGCCCCTTTTTTATTCTGGATGGAAAATCATCACATTACTTCTCCCGCTCTGGGCGGAGCGAGAGGGCGTGTCAGACTTTTACTGACTATAACCCACCCGTATTCCTTCAGTTGCCTGTGCCGGGGCCACGGTAACTCTTTCGAACATCCCGCAACTCTTGCTGGCATCGGCCCTAGGGGGTCCGCCTTCAGTGGTGCTGACATCTCTTTGAGGCACGCGTGGAACACAACGCGCCGTCGACTCGGGCCTGGTCCTTACTGGACGGCGAGCTACCCATTGCTCGCCGTCCGCAAGCCCGCGCCTACGGTGGCCGGGAATCGGCTGCCGATTCCCGATGCCCAGGTTGTCTCCTGCGGCGACTGGGGGCGTGAGGGCGCAAAGCTTGCCTCTCCCTCACGCGTTCCGCCTCCACCTTCACGAGTATTACTGCTTCGCAGAAGGAGGTGATGGCTTCCCATGTACTCTCGCTCCATACCATGGCCTGGACCAGGGCCAGACGCGAGAGATCGCCACCGTCGATCGTTTCCGCGAGGACACCGCATTGCTCGCCTAAGCCGGGCATACCTCCACCGTATGCTCCACCGTGTCCTCCGGGCGATCCACACAGTGGTGACACCCGGACATTTCCTCCCGCCTTATCCGGAATAGGTACCTCCTGAAGTACCCTTGTCCGGTGAGGACCTGCGTCAGGCGGAAGGTGAGGACGCCGTGGCGCCTCTCCAACCACTCCTCAAAGAGGAGACTTATCGCCGCAATTGTGGCGTGCCCAGCGCTGGGTTGCGACAGTCGCACTCTCCATGTCGCCATGAGATCCCGCCGGAGCTCTGTCCCCCGTGCCGCGATTTCTCGCGGCAGCGGAGTTACGCACGTTTTTTCTCCTCCCGCCACTCCCACATGTGCGCGAGGACTTTTGCCTCTAGATCCCATGGCGGTAAAAGATACCGCCCTGTGAGAGACGGACGGACGGATAGCGGAGCCTTAGTAATGGGGTCGCGTTGGCACCCTCTGGTTACGGAACTCTAAAAATAACCTCTTCATACATTTTATTGACACTCAATATATTGAAAAACCAATAAATATATTTTTCAATACCATTCAAAAGCGTTGAGAATGTGAAAAACATTTTTGTACATGTAATCAAATACGCAGATTTTAACAAACGCAAATATGTTGGTGTAGTAAATTCACTTAACGCTTCAATTTCAATACTGAATAGCTACAAAAGAAATAATCCCAACATTTTGCGGTTAACATCGCTTGTCGGAACTTTTTTCCGATATTTTAATTAAAACTAGTGAGCTGTCACCGACTTTGCACGCGTTAAATTAATATACCAAAACCTCTTTTAATTTTTTAAGTGGTTTTCAAAATGGGAAATAATAATTCACTGAGTCCAGATTGATTAAAATTGAGGTCTCTGGGCACGTGTTCCATGCCATGCGTGTGCCATGTGCTTAAATCTAGATTATAATTAACGTGTTTACGTCGCGCGTCGGTCTTTGTTTGCCGAGAAACGCATGCCATGTAACCAATTTGTGCCAGCCGTCTTGCGCGATGACGTCGAAGTTAATCAAACCGTTGAACGCAAAGCCTGTGTGTTCGAGATGTCCGGGCTAGTAGCACAAAGGCGTCACCGGTCAGATTCTAAAATGGTCTTCACTGTACAAGCTGCATGACACTTTATTTAAGCAGAATGGCAAAGCTGGCAAGGCTGTTTATGCCTTGTAGAATGGACTTGTAGCTGTGGTCACACAGCGTTAGTTGTAACAAAAATATTTTTCATGACGTTTCCGGATTTAGAAACATTTTTTGATTCGGAAAGGCATACCTAGTTACATAATAAGCTTTAACTGTGATTTAGGGTAGTAATAGGTACGCACGAGGTGAATGAAACTGATGAGGGTCGCGGGAATCCTTTGGATGCGAGAAGCACAGGATCAGTCAGTTTTACGGCCGAACCCAATAACCTATCTATCACCAGTTTTGGCATACTGTAAATAGAAAAACCTGTCTATCTATGGATTTAACTTCCCAATAATCTTTAAGAAATTATGGAATCTTACCGGCCTGACATTAGGACAGATAGAATTGTAGGTATACTGTCTACCATCAATAGCGGTCTGTCTTACACTGAAAATAGGTTATTGGGTTCGGTCGTTAGTGTTGCTTGCAGGAGGCCTATATCCAGCAGTGGAGGCCTTTTAACTATCTAAATATTTATTGGTTAACTTCTTGTTTTCAAGGTAACATCGGTTCCGGCATAGACCACTCGACAACGCGAGGAGAGAATGTCGCAGATCTCATAGAAAGCACTCTTCAACTGTTGGAAAGATACGGAGGGCCGGACGCGTTCATCAACATAAAGTACATGATACCAACATACGAATCGGCTGTTCTAAATTAACTTTTAAATCTAGTTTGCACTTATTTGATTTTCAAATCCAACATAGTTCAAAATAAGTTCAACATTAAAAAAAAAACAATCTTCATCCGCCGGTTGGCTTCCAGTCAAACCGGATTCAATGGAAAACCAGTATTTTACATGGGGCGGCTGTCTATCTAACCACCAAAACACAGTTGCTACTGTGGGTAATGTTGAACTTTATGTTGGATTTGAACTTTTCTTTTTAATTAATTATTTTTGGAGTATTAATACTCAATTTGTAATGCAGTCATTTTTATGTAGTTACGGGTACTCTATGTATTAATCAGGTAGGTACTTAAATTATGTAATTTTTATACTGTAGGATTTTGAAACATTTATTGTGACTTTATATCCGTGTGCAGTTGTACCTTAAACAAAGTATGTTTGACTTAAAAAGTTGTATTGTCTTTAGAAGTAAGATAATTGTTTAAGTGTGGTTTAATTATAAAGGAGCGGCGTACCGTGACCAAATTCCAATACCACGCGTTTTTAATTAATGTACAACATATTTCAGCTTCAACATAAAATAATTCAATTGTGTCGGTGTCTTTAGGAACTTAGAATAAAAACAATGTATATTAAAATTACGTGTTATTCTAATACTCACTATTGTGTTTATTAAATTCTATTCAGTTGTAAATTTTTGTAATTACATTTATTACGGCCCACGTAAGTCTCAGTTGGTTTTGTTCAAGTTTATATTATTTCGTTGTTACGTAATTTTAAGTTTTGATAAATAAATTCTGCATAATATTTATATGTTTATTTTCTCTTTGAAGGAGTAAGCCTGTAATAAATATCTTAGTTTTGCTTGCTTATTCAATTATCGAAAAGTTTTTGTCTTCCATCGCCTCAATACTCTCTCTAAATAAATATTTTATCACTTTGCCCAAAACAAAAACTCATTCTCAATTTATCTGCAACTAAAATGATCATCATGAGATGGCGGGATGAGCTTGACTCCTTTAATAAAGATTAGCCCTTGTCAGCTCTGGACAGAGGGAGGTGGAAACAAAGCAGGGATGCCTTTGTCCAGCAGTGGGACGATAAATCACGGGCACAATTTGAGCAAACACTCATTACTGAGAAATGCGTACACTGATTGGATAAGTCCACTTAAATCTGTGTGGATTTTTTCTGAAAAGCCCATCTCGGACATTAATCTGCATGATCCTAGGCGACCATGTCGATTACTGTCCAAGATGGGCTTTATTAGTCCAACAAAAACTTGGTCAGGTCATAATGATAGGTCATTACGACCTGGCCAAGTTTTTGTTAGACTTGTGACCTCTTGAGTTTGTTTCGGTCTTTCTTCACAGACTAGTCGGATAGGAAACGCTGAACTCATTTAGTTTTAAACTATTTTTTTTACGCATAAAAGTGTTTTTGTTAAACAATTTACGGAAATAAATATCATTTATCAACATTATAAACATGTTGTTGACCACAACACGATTATTAACCCGAAATATTTTAGATAGGTACCACCAATTACACATCGATGAAGTTACACTCTCTGGCAGGTCAAAGTTAATATTTAGATCAGCCGCGCAAAGCAATTTACAATCTGCGAACCCGAATACAGGGTGCTATGTATGCATGCAATTTGCATGCTCCGCTTCTGTTTGGGATAAACCGGACGCAGCGTATTCATGTAAGTGATGTCAGATCATATGTGTATGCCTTGATTTGAATTTGATGGGCCCTTGGTTTCTCCTGGACGTTATTAAGGTATTTGGGAGTTGCTTGAGTAACAGCAGGTATATCGCATCATACTGAGTGGAAGCCTTCTTGTCACAGTCACGACGAGCAGCTGCCGACTATTTCTGTTTTGAGCTCGTGATTATAATGTAGATCTATTTTGTTTTATTTTTGGGATGAGGTGGGTTTGCTCTTGACTCTAGTCTAGGTCAGAGGTGACAGAGACAAAGTCGACGATGGAGCGAGCTTACCCAGAAGAAGCTTGTTCACTCTCACTTTGAAGAGATCGGGGTTGTATGCGTTCGGAAACATAGACGCAGGTAGAGAGCTCCACTCCTTTGCTGTGCGCATCACAAAAGATATTTGGAAACGCTTAGTGCGAATTGGAGTAGCAACTAGGTAGGGATGGTAACCTGCAGTGCGTCTAGATGTCCAATGGTAGAAGGAGGCCGGCGGAATGAGGTCGTGGAGTTCTTGAGCACACTCACCGAAGTACAATCTGTAGAAGACTGACAAGCAGGCAACCTTGCGGCGATGAGCCAAGCTATGGAGCTTGGCATCCACCAGTTTTACGTCGCCAATGAGCCTCTTAGCTCTGCGTTCTGCGGGGCACAGCTAGTAATATAACATGGCATCAATGTGAAATAAAACATATGACACATTGGGTACTACATTGACACAGTAATTATGGAACACAAATTGTAGACAGTCTAATGAAATTATTGTCGATGTATACGTTTTAACGCGTTTTTAGTTAGAACGCGTTTTCACTATTTTTTACTGGATGCCTTTATTAATACTAGAATTTCCTAGTTATAACTTGAATTTACTGATATTCACGTTTTAATTTTAGTTAAAACTAGTTTTAATATTGAACACTAGACAGAACTAGATTAGGTAGAGAAACTTGTTTGGAGGCAATGATTCAATTGAACCAATGAAGTGTAAGAAGCGCTCGCCGCCTGCTGCAGAAGCACCGCTCGCTTCGCTCGCTCGGCTCGCGCTCGGTTGGTCACATTACTGTTCTAAAATTACCTAACCCATTTGTTTGGGTGCCCTGGCTTAGTTATTGCGACCAAAATCTGACAGATTGTGAACGCTGTCGGTAAGTGCACAAATGAGAACGACTCGATCTATACGTGCTTAGCTGAAGACTTACTGCGCAGGTACGCGCAGGTGGGCGACGCACTTTGAACTCAGCGAAAACGGTTTTAACGGAATAATTTTATGAAAACACGTTTTATCTATTTAGAACTAGTTTTGACTGATATTTATCTTAGATCAGTAGTCAATTTAGTAGGTATTAACAAAGGTATTCAGTGAAAACGCGTTCTAGCTAAAAAGGTGTTTTAACTTTAAATTATATCTTTTTGAGGCGACTGTACCTACATCACTGTTAGTATATCTCCAAAACATGACAAAATTACTGGCAGCATTTTTACAAGTATAAATATATTCAATAATAATTTTGTATGACTGTATTAATATTGGTATTATTTTTAATGTAATAATACATTAAAAAGAATACCGTCCACTTTAATATACAGGCTGAAAATAAATACACGAGGCAGTAACCACCCGCTTCACAATATCGGGTAAGGCCATATGAGATACGTGACGTCAAAGCCTCGTAGGACACTATTGGTGCTCTCACCCCACACTTGTAGCGTGATATGACGAGAACTGGTGCTTTTACCTCTTGCCGTAACTTTGAAAACTCTGAGTTTTACGATATTATGAAACGGTCCCAATATGTTGGATACGTGGGGTTTTTATATTAGACACAGTTTTTTTTTTTTTGTCTGGCTGACTAGAGGATGTTTACTGAAAGTAGGAAATGCAAAGTAATACCTACTACCCTAGATAAATAAGCTCCTTCTGTAATAATAATCTTTATTACATAAGAAAGTGGTCACGAATTTTTGAAGTCCGTGACACTTGTGCTAGGTGATTAACCTGTGTTACAAGAGCCAGTGCCTATTTCCGAGAGGAAATGCTATTCAAAACTTATGCAGTAAGATAAACAAAGGAGAAATAAGAAAGAGAGTTATACTGGCTACCATCAATAGCGATCTGTCTTTTACTGAAAATAGGTTATTGGGTTCGGCCGCTAAACAATACCTTGCCTTTGACAGATTAGGTTTACCATCCTTCACACTCCTATAATCATTGTTCCAAAACCACAGATCATGAGTGACAACTCCCCATGTACAACTACACCCATAAGAATACGTACGAGTATATTAATATAAATTGAGCAGGGACCGACCGTCTTACTGAGTATTTATCAGGTGACTGCAGCCGCGGTCTGGATTCAACGCGACACCTTTTTAGCCCCTCAACATTTATAACTGGGGACGAAGATGTATGGTGACTGGATATGACAGTTACCTGAGATAAAGTTTATGTCGTAGACACTAATCTACGACGCATCTACACATCTATATAAATAAATAAAATTTAAGTGTCTGTTTCTAATGTGAAAATATCAGCTTTTTATTATATGCATATGAAAGTATAACATCTTTTGTTTTTAACATTTTTGTCTGTCTGTTTGTTCTGGATAATCTTCAAAACGGCTAGACCGATTTTGACGGGACTTTAATTTGCAGGTAGCTGATGTTATATGCAGTAACTTAAGCTACGTTTATTTTAGAAAACGAATTAGGGTTCTGCGCAAAACAATTAAAACCCTTGATATTGTGAACAAAATCCGATTCAAATAGGAAAGTATTGACATCCACGCGGGTGAAGCCGCGGGCAACAGCTATTTATTGCTTTATAATATTGTGAAGCTAGTGCTTGTTGTGAAACCTGTGTCAGATATCAACGCTTTTTCCATGGGTTTTAATAAAATAATCATTATCATCACAACATTTTAAAAGGGACTGTAGAAAGATTACTTTAAAATTAAATGATTGGACTGTCTCAATTCTGGGCTATTTCAGCCTTCTTCAAGTAGGTATTTGGCTATCGCTACGCATATCTTTAGCAAAGTGTGTAATACATATATAACTCACTTGTGTCATATATAACTCACTTGTGTCATATATAACTCACTTGTGTCATATATAACTCACTTGTGTCATATATAACTCACTTGTGTCATATATAACTCACTTGTGTCATATATAACTCACTTGTGTCATATATAACTCACTTGTGTCATATATAACTCACTTGTGTCATATATAACTCACTTGTGTCATATATAACTCACTTGTGTCATATATAACTCACTTGTGTCATATATAACTCACTTGTGTCATATATAACTCACTTGTGTCATATATAACTCACTTGTGTCATATATAACTCACTTGTGTCATATATAACTCACTTGTGTCATATATAACTCACTTGTGTCATATATAACTCACTTGTGTCATATATAACTCACTTGTGTCATATATAACTCACTTGTGTCATATATAACTCACTTGTGTCATATATAACTCACTTGTATCATATATAACTCACTTGTGTCATATATAACTCACTTGTGTCATATATAACTCACTTGTGTCATATATAACTCACTTGTGTCCTATATTTGTTTTTTAAACCAGTTCTCTATTGTTGCTGATATTACAAACACAGATATTACACACAGATTTATCTTGACTTTTTTTCTTTGAATGGGAAATCATCAAATGACTTCTCCCGCTCTGGGCGGAGCGGGAGGGCGTGTCAGACTTTTACTGACTAAAACCCACCCGTGTTTCTTCAGTTGCCTGTGCAACATCCCGCTACCCGGCTGGAGATATTTATCTTGTCTGTGATTACAATGCAGCGTGGTGCTGTGTGAAATCTATACTTTCACAACAACGATGTGACGTGTACCTACCTACTTCTTAAGTATGTGGAATCCAAACATTTACCCCCTTATTCATTAACGTTGCTTAAAGTTAAATGATGTTTAAACGTCAAAAAATGTATGACTAACAAGACGTTAATCATTACTTAACTTTAAGCAACTTTTATGAATAAGGGGGTTAATCTTGACTCAACTTATAGCGTTACCAATTTTTTGACTCATACTTACACCAAAGTGTGACCATCTAACTCATCCAGTATTCCCGCGTTCTTGTAGCAAGCGTCTTCAGACACGAATAATTTATCTTGGCAGCAATCAAGGGGGTAATTTTCGTGAAGACTGCGCTCCGAAACTATTTCACTAGTTTTCACTGTTTCATTATTGTAAGGGAAATGAGCTTTTTTATGTAATTTATGTTCTTTTAGCCGTTGTACTTTTAACCTATATAATCTTGTATGATCTGATCTTGTTTTGCTAGAACCAAAAAACTCTTGTACGGCATCCAAGAGACGAAGGAAGGGTATCTATTGATAACAGCTTGGGCGATATCACTGAATTCTTTAAAGCAAACATTCATCTAAAATTAAACTAGTAAGTAATTAGTTTAAAAAAAACCTGAGACTGACACTAGTGTACCTTTAATTAATATTCTATCCAATTTGTAACATACGTAGGTCATCTACTAGAATTTCCACCATTCAACTTTTCTATAATCAATAATTTTTTCACTACTTTACAAGTTTACATCCCAAAAAAAAACCTAATTAACTTTCCAACATAATCTTCCATTCAAAACACTCCGAACACAAAACAGATTGAATACGCAACTAGACAGCCAGACAGAATTATCTTCCCTTTTTTCGTGATCCGATTTCCTGACGTTGCTTCGTTTAATGAGAACATAATGATGAAAAATATGATGCTGCAGTCTCCCTCCTGATATTAATCGGTGCGATTTTTCTGAAGGCGACTTATATCGTAGCGTCCAGAGAGCACGGAATCGTCGCGCATCGCTAGAGACGGCAGTACTAATAGAATTCGTGGGGTCGAAAGTGCGTTGACCGTACTTTTATCACGGATCACATTCATAGCCAAACCGTCAGTTTCTATACGTCCTTAGTGTCGTGGTCATTAAAGCTAAAGGTCCACTGTTGCACAGCACGCAACAAATTTTAGTTTGTTTGTAAGAAGAAATGAACCGAGCGCTCGGTGCAGGCGGTACCGATAGTGGTCGCAGTGCTGTATGAATTCATACAGGGCAAACCAAACTCCCTTGCGTACCGTGCGTGCGTTGCGGCCGGTGCGGACCAGTGGACATTCACCTTAAGCTGTTGGTTCCCGGCTGTTATTCGTAGATCTTTGGCAGTTGTTACGAGTCACTTCAGTTACGTCAGTAGCTTAAAAGTCTGACAACCAGTCTTATTAAGGGGTATCGTGTTACCCAGTAACTGGGTTGTGGAGGTCAGATAGGCAGTCGCTTCATATAAAACTTGAAGCCTGCTTGTCGCAATCGGTGCGGTACCGCATTGACTGGTCCGAAGATGTTGCTGCGTCCCGTTATTCCATCGATGCAGCTGTACGTCTCGCGTTTACATCACTCCACGAAGGCATAGGAGATTGTAGGCTATATAATGATAAAGACCAAGTTCACCTTAAGAGTCGACAAGTTGGAGTCGCGCCACAAAATTAACTTTAAATATTTTATGGTGGGCGTTCGACTCATCACCTGGAGACCTTCATGAAGGAAGAATTTTAGAATTTTGGCCGAAGGGTGTCGTGTATTCGCGGAAAGCTACATGACACCACGACTCAGCGCAATACGTCACCGACCCAACGTACTAATTGGTTCCTAGTGCCTAGTGCTTTTAATATATATTAGTTTATTATTTTGCAAGAATAATTGGACCGATTAAAGCAAAAATGATCCAACCCACAACCCCGACAATGTGGGTTGGATCATTTTTGCTTCAATCGGTCCAATTTGTGTATTTTATCTGGTCTTAGTTGCCTGACACTAAATAAATTTTTGAAACGCTGGTATTCAGCTGCATCCAGTTAGACTGGAGCCGACCCCAACATAGTTGGGAAAAGGCAGATGATGATTGGTGTCGTGGTAATACGCTTGGTTTGAATCAATGTCTCCACAATGGCGACTCTAGCTGCGGCCGCTGAGCCGACTCTGTGCTCTGTGGTAGCGTCTTAGTGCTTTTTACTGTCGGAGTTCTTGCTTTAGTTTCTGATTGTATTGTTATGGGTATTGTTATGAATATGAATGTTTTTACGTAGTGTTGCGTGTGTGTTGTTTCTTTTGGGAATAAGAAGTTTTTTTTTGCAGTAGGTACCGTTTAGTCAGTTGTCGCGTTCACTGATACAGGATGTTTTTTAAGAATATATGAGCAGCGTCATCCTGTTTGAAACTGCGATCACTAATCCGTCTGTGTGTTGAACATTTTCTCTTAAACTTTTACAGTAGGTAGTGGTCATTAGCAGACCCATGATCAACCGTGAATTTCAAACCGTGAAACTTTCTGATTTGATTAAAATGAGTATTGAAACACTGTTACCAAAAATTCTGAAACATAACTCCGACATTTCCAATAATAACTATGATTTCACTCACAACCAAACATTGGATTTAATACTTCAAATAAATTCATGGAAAAGCGGAATGTAACAAAATAAAGCGGAACATTGAAAATAAAAAGCGAATAAAGCGCGGCAACGTATTCATACAAAAATTTTACATTGGAGGGACTTTGATTGCGAACCATCCCAACTAAAATGCAGACAAAATTCCAATACGAATTAGTTCCTAAAAATAAAACACAGAATTGGATCCAAACTGTGCAATCAAATTATGATACTCGAATTTCAACGTTTCATTTCATTCAATTGGACGTGTTGTCGAGAAAACAAACATTGGTAAGTATTTTGTGTTTGTTTTTAAGCCTCATGGGCTGGATAGAATATCAATACTGAAACGTTACCTACCTTCCACTACAATACCAGAATCATGTAGTCTCAGTAGTGAAAGCCACAAATTATCTTGAAATGTAATATGGGAAACTTAGAAGATTTAAATAAAATTGGGATTGAAAAAAAATATATGAAAGGTCATATTTTTTTGGCAGAATACAGAAAAGCTACTCGTATACATGGAATCCCTTTTTGTCACCATGGCAGATGTTTAAAGAATGTGTCATAGTGACTAACACAAACGCACATCACGATGCTGATTTTTCTAATAAATAAGATCCCTTTGTAGAGCCTTTTTTTTTAAATCAATTTCATTCTGATGTCTATCTCTTTCCATTTAATTAAAAATTCTAATTCACATTGTTAACAAAACGAATCAACACCTTTGTTGTAAAAAATAAAGAATACAAAAATAAACCATAATATATCTTAGGCGTCAGATGTTTACAACCAATTTGGTATTTTTCCATCGAGTTACACGAACTACGTAAACAAATTTGCAGGTTTTTAATCTCGTTTCTTTTTAAGGTACGGTCAGCAACAGAAGTAGATTAACACTTACTTTTACATGTGAAATCAATAGACTCTAAATTATTGGTACGCTACTTTTCAGTATTGCATGTAATAGATAAGAGTTTTTATCATCGGAATTTAACAATAACTGTCCACCGTTTTTTTTATTGTTTTGATCATAAATTGTGTTTAAAAAAAATGAAGTGTTAATCAACTTTTGTTCCTGACCGTACTATCAGCGTCACATCTCTTCGTGGTACTGAGTTTCTATTCTTAGTTTTTAAAAGATACGAATCTAAATATCAAAGCATTTTTTCCTGGAAAAACATGTCTTATTTTCCGTAAAATGCTTTGGGAAACTAGTTGGAACTTCATATCAGCTGATTAAGCTGTAAAGTCGCTATGTGAATATCATAACACAGATTGTGAACTGCTACGAAATTCAGTCATAGGTGCCTACTTACCTATAAAAAATTTGGAGGAATCGCAACATCACTAATGCCACTAAGACCAGGCTCGTCCGTTCACTCATATTCCCCATACTTTTGTACGCAGCTGAGATGTGGACATTACGAGAACTGGAAAAGAAAAAGTAGACGCACTAGAAATGCGGTGCTGGAGGAGAATGCTTGGGATCTCATGAAGAGAATTCCGTACAAACGTTTCCATACTCCAAGAACTCTGCATCAAACAGCGTCTAACAGTACTAGTACACTCTCGAATACTGAAGGTATTAAGTCATGTTCATGGTGCAGCGCAGAATAGAGGGGAATAGGTCACGCGGAAGGTCACTGATGAGGTGGACCGACCAAATTAAGTTCGCGGTTGGAGGTCCTGACAACTGACAGAACCAAATCGTCAGGCGACCAACGAGTACACCTGCCATCGGACTCACTTCATCGCGACCACCGCTCTGTCAAGAGTGAACCGCACAAGAAGAAGAATATCACAAAGATAACTTTTGATGCATTCTGATTATGAAACTTACCTAGTTATTTTTGGGTTCAGATATATAAGTCGTACATGTTAGTTTGTTGACAAAATATTAGATTGTTTACCAAGGGAGCAAACAACAATTTTTTTATTTTTTTTTTTTTCTATTTTATAGGCGACAGTGTTTCTTTGACAGCGAGGGATTCAAAGTATGTCGCTCGAGCTTAAAATAGTATTGCACTCTAATTTTTATCACCCTCTATGAGAAAACAAGTAAGTGCAACTTATGTATTAGAATAGTACGTTTATTTATTTACATACAATTAGGAATAATAAGACATATCATAGAATTAATATTTTTTTTAAATAAAACTAAGTAAATTCCGAATTTGAGTAAACAATTACGAAGATGGAATGCTTTTCATTCGTTTTTCTTTTTTTTTTTGGCTCGTGCCCGGTTTTCTTTATCAAACAGCCTGTTACTTGTTCATGCAATGTTAGTGATTGATCTCTTTGGTGATTGGAACTTTTACTAACAATAACCACATTACAAATTCAAATCACTTTTAGTCCCTAGGGATTAAAGAGCTATTTTAGTCCCTGTTTACTAGCTCTTTTTGAATAGATGTGATAAAGGTAAACATTTTAACCTACCTTATATAAATTCACTGACTACCTCAGCATCATACGAGGTGTGCTGCGAATGACGTACGTCTACTCCTCCTGACATCTCGCATGTTTCTGACGTGTCATCATACTCAATGTAAATGTGTCTAAATTACTGTGTATAGGTAGATAAGTGGCCAAAGACGTCACTGGTATACCACATTTTGTCCAGGATATACATTTTTTAAATTTTTTTTTTCGCTGTAATTTGTTGTTTAGTGCAATAATCTCATCAATTATTAACTAGATCAGGTAATGTGCGTATTTACGATTTCTAACGTGATGATTATTATCGTGGACGTGGGACCTCCATGTTCGCATCCATAAAATGAATGGAACGTGTACGTTATATCATTATCGTGGACGGAAAAATAGCGTCTTCATATATTTCCACACCGTTATCGCGTGACGTAAACGTGGACGTCAACAATAACGTCGCGTTAGACATTATAAAACGCACATTAGTGTAGTTCCTTTAAAAAAATGTCTTGTGAAATTTTTTTCTGTCATATTTGATTTTTATTAGAAGTTGATAAACCACGAAGGCCATTATGGACATCGATTTTCAATTGTCTTTATTCAATATGGAACCCAACACTGCTACATTTTAACACAAAGCCTTCTCGCATAAATCCATTAGGCCCACTTGCGTGAAAAACTTAACACAGAGTTAGTTGCTAACATGAGGTTAAATTGACAGTTTGTCATTCAATATTATCAATTTAACCTCGTGTTTATTAGCAATTAAAACAGATTACAAAATGTTTTGATTTATATACGGAATATCCAACAAGCTTCTTTAAATTTTTATTATTATGAGAGCCAAGCTTAGCGGGGCGGGTCACTAATTGAAGTGCAATGGGAATGCACAATTTTATTTGATAATTAATCTTTGGAGCGTGCGCACTGAGAATTTGTTTCTTAGACAGGAGAGGGCGTGGTCACAATTTATTGGTTTCGTTTTTAGAATAGTGAAGTTGATATTGATTATTTTTTAGATAATTAAGTGTGTTCTTGAAAAATTCGCTTTATTAAAGCTACTTACACACCATAGTTTTTAGTATTTCATTGTAGTTGGAAGTGCTGCTGCTCAATTTCTTGAAATCATTATAGATAGCTACTAGGTACGGTAAAGTCATATCAGTGGTAACAATTAGACATGTCGTACCACTAAGGACGATTTTCGTAGAGCAAGGGCTACCTCTGATGTGCGGTTGACTATTCACATTATTTTGAATACAACTTGCACTTGAATCTTTGACTGAGGTGGTCATTTTTCATGGCTTTCATTGTAAGTATTTGGGAAATAACACAGATTAGTATAATACTCATCTATGTATATATTTATATATAATTACTTGTCCCGACTGATTCATCAACGCAGAGCCTAAGCCGCTGGGGCTACAAACTTGTTTTGGCAGTTGATGCCTTTTAAGTTTTTGAAGAAAAAATTAAGAAAATGTTTTTGGAAATTCGACCTTTAAGGGAGTGAAAAGGGGGGATTTTGTTTGTGTGAAAAATGTTATTCCTTGAGTTAATAAACTTGAAACTTGGCACGAATATCTAAATAAATTATGAAGTTTGTCATTTTTTTGTTTTTCTAAACTACCAAAATATTTTATTGGGGACTGTCAAAGTTTGTATGGAAGAATTTAACGCGCGTTCCGATTAACTCGAAACTCAGTATATACTTAAGACTGAAAATGAAGGATGACGTGGGTTTTTTGAAAATCTACCGGAGTACTAAAGTACGAAATCCACGCGGATGAAGTCGCGTGGGAAGTGCTAGTTTAATAATAAGCACATGACATGTCATCAAAATACATAAAGAATCACATTTCAAATCATATTCAGCACATTTAATAATTTTCCTTTAATTTACATACTTATTTGCCACAATCAAACTTATTTAGGAATTACAAAATAGGTAGGACTTACACACACGTTTATATTTATGACAATTTTTTCACAGTCTGTAGGTGAATACTTGTAGACAGTTGTGGACTCGTTGAGATCTGCACGCAGACTGACGCTCGATCAACTCGTGCAACTCCTCTTACTAAACGCTCGTTTGCTAATCGGCCCGCGCCGTCAGGTAGCGGACGTGACGTCATGAAGCCTTTTCCAATTATATGTAAAAGATGCTGTCGATAACAAGTAGGTATTATAGAAACCACATGACTTTGCCAAAACAAAAATCCTTTCCAAACATTACCCGACCACAAAGCCATCCAACTTAAACCTTTTATATCGAGATTCTCATTAGTTAAAAAATAAAAATAAAATAAGTATAAACAGTGAGACGTTTTAACAAGCACGCAGGCAATAAAGGCCCGTTGCAGCTCGCCTCAAATAAATCGTGCGAGAGCCCGTAGGTATCTGCCACTTAAACTGACCGCAATTACAATGTAGTGTTACATTCGACATTGTGAGCACTTGGAGTAATGAGAATGTTTTATGAGAATGACTTTGTGGAGTTATAAAGCTTTCGTGGCTTATCGTATTGAAATACAGTGAATAAAGCAACTATGTTGTATTTGACGGATAGGTTAAATCTTTAACTGGCTTCAGGATTCATGAATAGGTCAACAATTAGCTAAACAAAGAATTATTATAAATTTATTTTTATTTTATTATTTTTTGTTGAAGATGTTCACTTCAAGTAAACTAAGTATTACTGCTACAATAACTTGTGAATGTATCTACCGCATACCGTACCTACACCTAGTCTGACAGTCATCTTTTATTGAAAGCTTCTTGAACATAAAAACTTTTGTACAAAAAATAAAATCGACTTCCAAAAAAAAAAAACACTACAAAGTGAAAAATAACTTTGATTTCAGAAGTCGGTGTCTTTGGATTTGTATTTTCGTTTTTTGCCGTTTTATAATTTTTATAAGTTTTATAATAAGTCGGTTTTATAATTTGTAAAAAAGTTTTTATTTTTCACCTTTCACTTGTAGTACCTACCCCACACAAATTAGATTACCACTACCTGCTATGTGAATTACAGTGACAGGAAGTTATTAGAGCATCATCCACATAGACTAACTGGGAAAAATACGTATTATTGAAGCTAAGTCAAAAGCCACCCATGCAATCTTAATAAATTTTAAATGGGACCAACTTCGAGGTATACCCTCTCAGACATTATATATGCGGCGACTTGAGAACCTCCTCCTTTTTTTCGTCGGTTAATAACAAAACCCTAACACCCTTACTAATAAATGTATTATATCAGGTGAATAGTTACACACCGATTTCTCTCTTTCAGTCATCAGTAATTTGATTTTCGAAAGAAGAAGACAAAGCGTTGTGTAACTATACAGACGCTCTACAACGTTTGTTAGTAAGGAGGTAACAGTAAATTTATCTTTATAGAACTAACAACAAACGTAAGTCATCTTTTTACACAACGGTGTAATAGCCAGTCACTTTTAGACTATTTTACAGCATCGCCTAGACAAATTTTGCAGCGAGATAAGAAAGAAACAGGACAAAAGGGGCATTGCTGCGGCTTGTGGCTCTTAATGTGGATTATGGGAGAACGAATGACGGGGTCGAAACCACCCCGCTTAGTTCTACGCCGCGATAATCGAGATTAAACGAATTTCGTGGCTCTGTCTACGGTGTGACTGCGATTTTACAGTTTTATGGTGCGGTGGCGAGCTGATTATATTAGTGCTGTGTTTTCTTTTAGACTTTTGGAAATTGTGAAGTTTTTTTTTTTTTTTTTGTGGAAGGACTCAGGCTGGAAACTGTTTAAACATATGTATAAAATAAATTAAATTAATTTAATTCAGATAAAACCCACACACACTAAAATTTTATATTATTAGCATCATTATCGGCAGCCTTGTCCCATCCACTGCAGAGTACAGGCCTCCTTATGTGCCATGCTTCCCTGGTCTGTGCGAGTCTGATCCAGACCTTCCCCGCGATCTTCTGCAGGTCATCCACCCACCTAGCCATTGGTCTGCTAACGCTCTTTTAACCTTACAGTCATGAGCACTAATATGTATTGTATACTCTGAGCAACAAGTCATTTTCTCCTACTGTATTGATGGAAATTTTATGTATCTTGAAACCCATACTACTATAAAAGAGGTGTTATCTCAATGTTGCAATCGTAATTCCATCCGAAAATCGCTTTTGAATTGTGCTAAGTGTATACATATTAGTGCTCGCGACTTTACAATATCGTAAAATATTAGTATGCCACCAATAATCAGCTCTGTACCCGTCATATGAAAACAGCCCCAATATGTCGCCTCGGCTTATAAAAGTATATTTTTTGAGATGTCCGAAATGATGAAACATCTTTTAGGCTTAATTGACGAGTTAATTCCACTCGACGAATTCCATTCCGACATTATAACTGTCAAGTTGACACTCCCAATATTGTACATAAAACATAAGTAGGTAGGTTCACGTGTTATGAGAAAAAGAAAATAAATACCACACTCAAAAAGAAAAACCTAAGCAGGTGTGGGATTACGTCGCGGCAATGTTTTCCACTCAATATGAATAGTGTGGGGATTGGTTCAGCCCGTCGGCCCGTCCGCTCGTCGGCCTCGGCCTGTCTTGAGGCCCGACCTGTCTTGGGGTCCGGGCCAACGGCGCGGAAACGTAGCCGGGACATGTGTACGGATTCCCATTCAGATAGGAATAAACAAGGTGGAAATGAGAGACGCTTTTTATTGAGAGAAAATTTTGTTTTTGTTCTTTGAAATTGTGTGGGTGCTTTTGAAGTGTATAAGGTTTTATTGGTGACTGCGGTCGATTTTATATTATGAAATTAATCTAAGTTTAAGATTTTCTATGCTGTAAAATAATTTAGGGTGCAAGAACAGATTGTCGTCACTGTGAGTTCCTCTTTTTTTTTTAAACTATTATTGAAGAGAAAACTTCTTTAGGCGCGTTGAGCGATTTTTGGTAAGGGGAAATCTTACGGGTTCACGTCACCGACCTGCGACATGCTATGTAGGTTGGGGGAAATCTTACGGGTTCACGTCACCGACCTGCGACATGCTATGTTGGTTGGGGGAAATCTTACGGGTTCACGTCACCGACCTGCGACATGCTATGTTGGTTGGGGGAAATCTTACGGGTTCACGTCACCGACCTGCGACATGCTATGTTGGTTGGGGGAAATCTTACGGGTTCACGTCACCGACCTGCGACATGCTATGTAGGTTGGGGGAAATCTTACGGGTTCACGTCACCGACCTGCGACATGCTATGTTGGTTGGGGGAAATCTTACGGGTTCACGTCACCGACCTGCGACATGCTATGTTGGTTGGGGGAAATCTTACGGGTTCACGTCACCGACCTGCGACATGCTATGTTGGTTGGGGGAAATCTTACGGGTTCACGTCACCGACCTGCGACATGCTATGTAGGTTGGGGGAAATCTTACGGGTTCACGTCACCGACCTGCGACATGCTATGTTGGTTGGGGGAAATCTTACGGGTTCACGTCACCGACCTGCGACATGCTATGTAGGTTGGGGGAAATCTTACGGGTTCACGTCACCGACCTGCGACATGCTATGTAGGTTGGGGGAAATCTTACGGGTTCACGTCACCGACCTGCGATATGCTATGTTGGTTGGGGGAAATCTTACGGGTTCACGTCACCGACCTGCGACATGCTATGTAGGTTGGGGTAAATCTTACGGGTTCACGTCACCGACCTGCGACATGCTATGTAGGTTGGGGGAAATCTTACGAGTTCACGTCACCGACCTGCGACATGCTATGTTGGTTGGGAGAAATCTTACGGGTTCACGTCACCGACCTGCGACATGCTATGTAGGTTGGGGGAAATCTTACGGGTTCACGTCACCGACCTGCGACATGCTATGTTGGTTGGGGGAAATCTTACGGGTTCACGTCACCGACCTGCGACATGCTATGTAGGTTGGGGGAAATCTTACGGGTTCACGTCACCGACCTGCGACATGCTATATTGGTAGGGGGAAATCTTACGGGTTCACGTCACCGACCTGCGACATGCTATGTTGGTTGGGGGAAATCTTACGGGTTCACGTCACCGACCTGCGACATGCTATGTAGGTTGGGGGAAATCTTACGGGTTCACGTCACCGACCTGCGACATGCTATGTAGGTTGGGGGAAATCTTACGGGTTCACGTCACCGACATGCGACATGCTATATTGGTAGGGGGAAATCTTACGGGTTCACGTCACTGACATGCGACATGCTAAGCATAGTTTCACGTTTAAGTTTTCACTTCTGTTGGCAGTCCCCATGAGTGTCTAATATTTCATGTTCGGTGTTGCCAAAACAAAAATCGAAGTTTAAGCAGTTTTGGATGTAGTTTTCTAGAATTCGCCAAAAGTTCTTAATAAACATCATAATAGCAGAAGTTCCTCAAACTAAAACCATGTTCGCCCGTATAAAATACAAAAAACGCTCAGCTCAGCTATACAAGAGACTTAACAAAGAGATTTACATATATCATAAGAAACTAAACGAATATAGAAACTGTAACTAATTGAATAAAACCACTAACCTATGACGACACGGAGACGCTGCTAGAATAAAGTATAACCCTACTCCTAATGCCTGCACCATTCATAACTTCACTCATATAATCTAATTCATTCGTGATCTCATTCACACACCCTCACATTCGCATTCACACACCCTCACTCTCACTGACACACTCGCATGCCTGCGTGCGTGCAGCTTTAATTCTCTTTTATTTTTTTTTGTTTTACTATTTCCTTTAATACCTACATTGCATAAAACAAGTAAATGATAGTTATTTAAGTTATGGAAGAGCAGAGTCTCCTAACACAGGCTTATCTGATTAAAAGGATGCTCCAATCGCTAGTTCTTAAGATTTACTTGTTAAAATAATAAACCATTTTTCATTTTTCAAACATAACACATTTAATGCTAATGAATAAGTTAGCACTTAGCACAAAGGAATTAGTAGGTAAGCATTTATCATGTACTCACAGGTACTTTCGGCCACTGAAGTAACCAACCCTAAAGGCCCACCACCCATCAATAACAATAGCTAACCACATCGCTACAGACACACGCACAAGCTCACAAATACACAATTATACCTACCGATGCAATTATTAGAGGATTACAACGACACGTGCACAAAGCACCGAAACAATTAATTTGGGACAGGGTAAGTGCACAAAATAAATGGCTACAGAAGGCCGACTCCATACAGAGGGCGTAAACGCACCCACACTATAGACAAGCGTCTTGTACAAGCAATCTCACGATTGGTCTTTCTTTGACATAGTTTGAAACCGCGTGAGGCCAATCGAGCGTAATTTCGATCGCGTAAATTGTGTAGATATTAAATTCAATAGACATACAACTCACTTTTGCGTCGCTGTGTGACGCAAACCGTACTTTTATATAAAACGGAATGCAGCGTAAATAACGTGACTCACATTTTATAAAATCTCGTTTGGCCTTTCCTCACGTATTGGTGTGTACCTGTTTTCGCTCGTTGTTTGAAGCCGACCTTCCGTATGAATCTATTTTGTGGTGACGGCTATGGACGCCAGGGTAACCGATCATGCAGGTGACAGGAAATCAATAGGCAACTCATAATGATGCGCGCTGCACGTTAATTAAACGTGGACGGTAGCTGGTGTACTTACCTTACACAGCAGACGTTTTTAATTACCATTTTCATATTCGACGTGAAATAAAAGCGTTGGTAGTTGTGAATTTCAATGCTTTGTTCGGGTGAAATTCAATTTTTCTTTGACCACTGTAGCTAAAGTGGAAAGTTCAAAAGGCTATGGAATGTAAAAAAAAACTGGAACGTAATGTATAGGTAATGTAAATACATTAATAGTAGGGTAGCTTAGGCCCACTTAAACGTTCATGGGTTATCCTAAAATAACTAATAACTCGGAGTTAACAGCTAACTCAGTGTAAATCTCATTAGATTAACCCTGAGTTAGCTGTTAACTCTGAGTTATTTGAATGTGCAAGTAGGCCTTAGAGGTTTTAGTGATCCTAGATCAAACTCACAATATAAAGCAAAACGATAATCTATAAGTACAAATAAATAAAATTGAAGTGTCAGTTTGTAATGTCAAACAAACAGCTTTTTAACTGACTTCAAAAAATGTGGAGGTTCTCAGCTCGTCGTAATATTTTTTTTATGTACGAGTATGTTTCCCGATTACTCGAAAACAGCTGGACCGATTAGGAAAATTATTTTGTTGTTTGAAAGGGTATACTTTCCAGGTGGTTCCATTGTCATCAGGTCAGGATCTGATGATGGGATCCTGGAGAAATCGAGGGAACTCTTCAAATATTATAGGCACATCTATAGCGATTTGGGTATTTTTTATAGTAACTTGTGCATTTGCTCTTGGAAAGCACCATTTAGTGAAGTGGAACTGATGATGAAGACCACAGATGGCCACTGGAATAGCTCAGTAATAAGTATTTCACGGGTTGCGATTCGATTACTTCAATATGTTTGCTAAACATTTTATGCTCGTCACAGTGTATATGGTGAAGTGGAGCTGATGGTGAAGTACCAGGAGAACTCCTTAAAAATTTAAGTCCCTGCATTGGGAAAAGCAATATTTTGTAAAAAGATGAAAAGTTGACATAAGTCTATTGTAACTTAGATACATTACAAACCGACCCACTAAAAAGTGGAAAATAAAAAACTTTTTTACAAAAAAAAAAAAAAAAAAACAACAGACTTGGCAAAAACCTAAAATACAGATCCAAAGACACCGACTTCCGAAATTAAAGTTATTGTTTTTTTTTTTGTAATAAAGTTTTTTTTACTATATGCATATGAAAGTATACCGATACTTATAACGAAAAAGCAATTTAATTTTTTTTTGTCGGTCTGTCTTTCTGTTTGATTGTTCTGGCTAATCTCCGAAACGGCTGGACCGATTTTGACGGGACTTTCATCTGATGTTATAAGGAGTAACTTAAGGTACTTTCATTATAGAAAAATAATTAGAATTCCGCGCAAAAAAAATAAAACCCATGAAATTTTGAACAAAATCCGATTCAATAGGGAAGTATTGACGCGGGCGAAGCCGCGGGCAACAGCTAGTGCCTCTAGAACACTGCAATGATAGACAAATACCCTTTTTCACGAACACTAACAAACACCAAAATGAACGCCTAAATATTATATTGCACTGTTGGATTTTCAACTTTATGCGCTGAACCAAGCGTTGATAATCCAACCAGTGCACGTTTATTTAGGAATTAATTAATTTAGGTAGAACCTCCTAGTGTTAGTGACAACGGGCAAAAGTTTATAAAACAAATCCCTTTAATCACATTATTAAAGTTATAACAACATCTCAAGTTTCACAACAAAATGAAATGCACAGACGAATAAATTCAATCGCTGAACAATTACTGAAATGTCAACAAAAGGTTAGAGTAAGGCCCTTTGTACACACACGTTTTTCTTGCCGTGAAAACTACGGTATATTCGCCGTGTGCAAGCACGGTCGTCAGTCTTGTATGGATCACTATGGAAGCTTGTTGATAGGCACGATTTCTATGGCGCAGTTTATACGCCGTGTGGAGGCACGGTCGTCAGTGTGGTATGGATCACTATGGAAGCTTGTTGATAGGCACGATTTCTATGGCGCAGTTTATATGCCGTGTGGAGGCACGGTCGTCAGTGTTGTATGGGTCACTATGGAAGCTTGTTGATAGGCACGATTTCTATGGCGCAGTTTATACGCCGTGTGGAGGCACGGTTGTCAGTCTTGTATGGGTCACTATGGAAGCTTTTTGATAGGCACGATTTCTACGGCGCAGTTTATACGCCGTGTGGAGGCACGGTTGTCAGTCTTGTATGGGTCACTATGGAAGCTTTTTGATAGGCACGATTTCTACGGCGCAGTTTATACGCCGTGTGGAGGCACGGTCGTCAGTCTTGTATGGGTCACTATGGAAGCTTGTTGATAGGCACGATTTCTACGGCGCAGTTTATACGCCGTGTGGAGGCACGGTCGTCAGTCTTGTATGGGTCACTATGGAAGCTTTTTGATAAGCACGATTTCTATGGCGCAGTTTATACGCCGTGTGGAGGCACGGTTGTCAGTCTTGTATGGATCACTATGGAAGCTTGTTGATAGACACGTTTTTCTACGGCGCGCGGCGCGGTTTATACCCCGTACCGTTAAGAAACCGTGCCGTGTATAAAGGGCCTCACAGTCGAGTTTACAGTATATTTAACAATAGTTAGCTGATATCGAGAACTGATATTTTCTTGTAGAATCGCAGTTAGTGAGAGACATCGTTCACTCGAAGGAAAAAATGAAATGTTGGAAATATTGTGAACCAGTAGTTTGTTAGTTGCTACTAATGGACTACGATTTTATATCTAAAGAAGGAATTTACTAATTAGTCACCTTTCATTTTAATATTTATGTACCGGCAATTGTAGTTTATGCGAAGCTGTTTAGTATTAATATCATAATGTAAGGTACATTATGATATTAGAAGTAATTATCAGGACTACAAAATGAGAGAATATTTTCTGTGTAGCTTATACAAGGTGTATCAAATTTAAGAGTATAGTACAGACTATCAAACTGAACATCATTCTCCATGGGATCAATATCGTAATCGAGAAAAAACTATCAGTCGTCCCGTACATTTGGGTCGAGTAGGTTTTGAAGCTTTTTACGGGACAGCTGATATTTTTTTTACGATTACAATGTCTCTATAAAATCTTCACTGCTCAAAATGTGATGCGTCTATCAAAATTTGTTTACCATAATTAACTTTCAAAGATACTACATAAAAGCCAAGGTGCAACCAACTAATCCACGTTCAGAGAAAGACTCCCAGAATCAAACTCAAACTCAAACTCAAAGCATTTATTTCAATTAAACCAATTACAGGCACTTTTGAATTGTTAAAGAGTCAGTCAGTTAGTCAGAAATTGAAGCTAGTCGCCCATTCCAAAACGTAGATCTCTATGGAGAAGAATGGGCAAGAAACTCCATGGACACTCTTTTAAATCAAAATTGTTATAAAATCCTGGGTACATTGTTCTTGTTGCTTCTATATGTGAGAACAATGTAAAAAATAGATAATTAAAACAATTTAAAATATAAGATTAAAAATAAGCCCTGGCAGCTAAGAGATGACCAGTCTCCACTGACGGCGCCCGTTCACGAACATGACGCGTGGATCAGCACCATCCAGCTCAACCATTTTGTAGGGAACCGAATGATCCAACACACGCGCCACCATCAGCGAGACATTTAAGTGAGCATGACATACTCTCAACTGCCATACTCTTTCAAGTCAACATAACTACATCATAACATAAAACCGCTCCATGGTACTCACATTTACAAAATTGAAAAGATGCTTCTAATTTATACAAAACTATAGTTTGCAATGATTGTATTAAAAAATTAGTAAACACTAAATCTATAGTCTATAAATAGTCTATAGTAATAACATAATGTCAGAAAAAAAGGGGACGCATTTCTTCCAAACAAAAAAAAAAAATTAACAAAGCCCAAGTGGCTGTGGAGCAGGACCAGCATTTAGCCAAGCATTTTTATCTATGATATAATCATTCAACCTATAATATGCTTGTCTACATAGTGTGCGTTTAATGCATGTTTTAAATTGCTTCTCATTTAGTTGAAGAATATCGAGAGGTAATTTATTATAACATTTTACACAGTACCCCATAAAAGAAGTGTGTATCTTAGATAATCTGAAACGTGGTTGATCTAATTTGTTCCTATTTCAATATTTCACAATGTCATTCACAATGTCATTCTCACCGACTTTCATTCTAGAATGCATAGTAAGGTGAGTAGATAACAAGCCGTCGACTTCCACGTGAATGCACACGCTAACTACATCTAAACGCTTCGCTGTGCATGCTTGTACTACACACATCGACGCACCGTCGTTATAAGTTCCAAGAATATCTGAGTTCTGATTCGTACCTATAAGATGCTTTACTGTAGAATGTCTGTTGTATACTATCTTTGATGATAGGTAGAGAAGTTTTCATTTATTTATTGCATTTTTTTATAAATACCGTTTTCGTTTTCAACATAGGTTGAAAACAATACTCTAATCTATTAAATAAACCTTACTGAAATCTATTCAGACTACCGTACATGCATCTTTTAATGACTTTTCATGAATACTTTCCTCTAAGGTAATAAAATATGTTCATACAGCCTTATACATGTTTTCCGTATCGAACGAATAATATTTAGCCCTCAAGACACAGTGCACATACTGCAAGATCTTTAACGCTACCGACAATTCAAGATAATTGGTTCCAGATTCCAATTAGTACCGATCGATACACAGACTAATTCAATACACAGGTAGTTGTTTGTCATATTAGCGGTATTCGCATCTTCGCCTTTGAATTATTTGCGTCTGTGACTTTGTTTTACTCGCCTGGATAATTATTTTGGAACTGAAAAACACACCTCTTTCATAAATAGAGGTGTGTTTTAGAGTTCCAAAATAATTATTCTTGTTTAGGAAACAAACTGGTTAATAATGGATTCATTTAATTAATGGTAAGTTTGATGGCAGCAATTTTTTCTTGGTTCTAGTCAGAAGCATAGATAATTTACCTCAATAGGGATGATGCCTGGGTAAAAAACAGAAATTCTATTTAATCCGTATAATAAAAATAATATTAGACACGTATTCTTTGCTTTATCATATTCATAAAAAATAAAACAAAAATGACTTAGATAAAACGCATTAAAGTTGGCGAGTGGGGGCTCGCTACGTCACAACTAAGTATAAAATCTATCAAGCCACATGCCACATTTTAACGCAATGTATCGCCGTAATTTTTTGGATTACGTAAAAAAAGAAAAAAATACGTCTCCAATATTTTTTAACTTGACGAACAAAAAAATTGTCATCATCCTTATTATGATTTTAATTAAAAATTAAAAGAACTTAAATAATTGCCAGTAGAAATACCGTAGAAGAATTAAAAGATCTCAATTTTTTACACTATTCAATTTGTAGTAGACGGTAGTAAGGTAAACAGAGCAGATACTGTGTTTCCAAATAATAAGCGGGCCTTAGTTCTTGCACAACACAATGATTTCCTGTAAAACACTTCACTACTTTGCAAACTCATAAATTCCAACGCCAATAAATTCATACCTTACCTACCTAGTACTAGCGAACTGATAACAGTTGCTATCTCGTGCAGGTCAGGCCGGAATTAGGTCACCAGGCCATTCATAGGACACGCCGGATTACCGGGCTTTCAACGTTCATACAATACTGTGACGCTTCGAATGCATTAATCGATTCGGAGATGAAGGGATTGTGGTGTCCTTGCAGGTATAGTTTCGATTATAGGATAGGAAGGATGTTGTGGATATCGATATTGAGTTGAGGAATTTGGGTCGTATCATTATAAACTATGTGGAAGTAGCATGATTATGGTCTAAGTAGTAAAAAAAATAACCAGTCAGATACTCTTTATTTTGTACCCATATACATACATTACAGATGTAAATGTAGAAAACAAGACGCAAGGAAATCATTTAAGTATCGCGTCGATTTTTCTAACCCAGTGCCTGGTTTATTGGTAATATTTTGATATTTTAAAGCGATACCACGATGCCAGGCATATTTTATTCGTAGGAGACGAATTTTGATAACTGAAGACTTATTATAAAGTATAATTGAAGTTCCTAAATGCGTATAAGATCTCTGTTACTAAATAAGATTTTTGTTTTGTTATTTTAGTAAGTTTTCTTTAAGAAAATTTAAGTAATAACTCAAGTTGTGTTTTCAAAGTTGATTTTGCATATGTTCTGAAAAAAGTTAATAATAGTTGATTTTGTGAATATATTGGCATTTTTGTTATTTTACCCAGAAAATAATAACACAAACTAATACAAGAATAATAAAAATAGGCTGTTATCATTATATAAAATTTGGAAAAATGCTGATAAATTTCGGGTCACCATGACCCGATGTCATAGTCCGCGTAATTATTTTCACGTCATTGGTGCCTTAGGTTAATCGAAAAATTGTTTTCACAAACCCGCAATATTTTTGAAAGACCTTTCCAACAACACCCCACACCATGGGGTAGACGACAAAAAAAAAACGTCCCCACTTTACATGTAGGTACAGGAGGTACCCTAAAAAAAATTTTTTTTCTTGATTTTATTTTACCACTTTGTTGGCGTGATTAATATGTATATTCATGCCAAATTATAGCCTTCTAGTACTAAGATTCTCTGAGCTAAGCTGCGGACGGACGGACGGACATGACGAAACTATAAGGGTTCTTTGTTGACTACGGAACCCTAAAAATGGGTAAAAACATGTACTAGTGCCAACAAAATGCAAATACCATCATACGCAGCATAGTTTCACCGCTACTGCCCCCCGGCACATCGCAAACAATTTTTAAACCTCCCGCCACCCGGTGACCTAATTTCTCACAGGTGACCTGCATGTATCAACCAATAGCAACCAAGTGCTTGTCAATTGGTTAACTATATTAACCAATGGTGAGTGCTAGGCGTGGCGTGGCAGGATGCCAGCCATCTCGATGCATCTTTACGCCTACAGTTCATGCTACAAGACAAGGAAGAAGGCCTACTCTTAATAACGCTACTAAGACACTCACACACGGCAACTCGCGACGCTATTGGTCAACCAGAACGGTGTCAAACTCACACAGAGACGGATTGAACTCGACCTTTTGTTGTGGTTGCCGCATACGTATGTGTGGGTATATACGTACATGTTATAAGCCGCGATACTTCTGCAAGTTATATTTATCTTGCACTTGTTGATATTGCGGAAAATTTTCACTAGCCGTCGGCTGGGCGGTTCTGCCGAATGGTTGGCATTGTCTTATATTTTTAAGGCTACGAATGGTAGTCTCTAACGCTTTATCAAAACGATTATAGGCTATAATAAACAGAAGTATGGCTATTGGTTGAGACTGGAAATAAACTTGCTTGGTCTGCGCATGCAAGGAATGTCACAGGCCGTCGGCAGAGACTATTAAATTTTTATTGGTGATAAGGAATTTTTATTATTCTTCAAGGCATTTTCAAAGACGAATAGCTGAAATTCTAACTCGCTAGTACAATAGCATTATTAAGACATACATATTATAATTGTAAAGTCAGGGAAAATAATTGTTAAGCAAATTGACTACCAACTGAAATTGACCGTATATTCAAATCACAACAGTCTTTTATGTGTAATAAATGACACATTTATTAAGATATTCCGTCAAAAGTATATTCAAATTATAAAAAAACTTAAAACATATTTTTCCACTAACTATTGAACTAACTAACTATACTGGATGATTTTTTTTACCGTCTCGAAATTTTTACAGGGTGTTCTAACCATGAATATGAACAACTTTCACTATGGGACCAACTCTGAAATCACGAAACAAAAATCTGCTGATTCATACTAAAGTTCAATACCTACTCGACCAAAATGTGAAACAACAGATTTTTTTTTTCGTGATTTCAGAGTCGGTCCCATAGTGAATGTTGTTCATATTCATGGGTAGAACACCCTGTAAGAATTTCGTGACGGTAAAAAAAAACATCCAGTATAAATAAATATGCAAAACAAAAGGAAACTTAGGCGTCGAAGTACTCGTCCGCATCCCTGTCATCCGGAAACAGTATTTTATTATTCTTTGAAAGTTATATGAAATGACAATAATACGGTAAGTTGACCCCACAATTAGTGTACTTACGATATCACTAAGGAAAATACTTTTATGTTCTCCAAGAGAACATTTTTCGCCCAATCCAAGAGATCTGATAACATCTCCATGCAGCTTCCACCCCTATCTACATCCCCCAGTCTCCGAACATATTTCTACATAACTTCTCTAAATGCAATTACCATTATTAATTATTAAGCTCACTCGTCCCTCTAAAGATTTTCGCTTCGCTCATTACGAGGCCTTTTCGCCCTCTTAAGGACCTATTATCGGATTCATATTTAATAAATACGGGGATGCCATCAGTTTAATGTGTTACATTTTACCGCTTTTAGCTTACTAGGGGTGAACTTAGTACATAACTAGGTAAGTATATGGGAGTTCTATTTTACCATTTGTTTTTGTAAGTTATTTTGTATTGAAAAAGGATTTTGTGAAGATTTTAGAGACTTAAACTCTGCAAATGCATTCTTAATAATATTATTGAAAGTTAATCTCTTCTAATCGAATGAATTCATATGAAGTTAATCGATCGGACTAAGTCAAATATTAACAAAAAGTGGCGAAGTGCGAGTCGGACTCGCACACGAAGAGTTCCATACTACCGTACAAGATTTAACACTGCGTTTAGTACTTTAGTAAAAAAAAACACGTTCTTGTTGTCCCCTTTAATTTTTGATTTAATTTAATTTTTGATTTCATTTAATTTTCATTATTTGTTGTTATAGCGGTAATAGAATTACACAATGACTGACTATTCATGAGAATACAGCCCGCTGACAGACATATGGACGGACGGACGGTTTAGTAATAGCTTCGGTACGGAAGCCTAAAAATCATCAACAAATTATATTCTGGTGAAAGCAAACTTCCCTACGATCATCATAATCAGTGCAGCCTTTTCCCAACTATGTTGGGGTCGGTGTCCAGTCTAACCGCATGCTGTTGGATGCCAGTATTTCAAACTTCCTACGATCAATAGGGACATTGCCATACAACACATATAGGTATATCGTCCCGTTACACTAGTAAACTGACGTTTAAGTTATTATACTACTTCAAAACTAAACACAAATTGTCTACACAACCATCAACACGGAAAACAAAAACAAATTCAAGTCACAGAACAGCAAGCCCAACAGAGTCACATCACAAACATAACTACATTTAATTTCAAAAGTAAGGAGAACCCGATACCTCTCAAACTCTCGTTCAAGCTAAATTAAAACTCAACATACTCGTATACTCAACTTACAGGTGCTCAAGCTATACTCAACATTTATATGATATCTCTCGACTGCGTTATATGATACCGTTTGTCTATTGGCGGAGAGATTTTCTTTAAATGCGATTAAAGTTAAGATCTCTGTTTTTATTGAGCGTTGAGCTCTTTAACTTTTATGTTGAGCTGTACGATTACTGACAGATGCTTGCACTGACTGGACAGGTCCACTCAATCTGAGTGGTTCTTTCCTCAAAAAACCATTTCAGACACCAACCTACATGGTCTTCACATGATCTGACCAAAATTATGTCTGGACTTTAAAAGAGACTGTGACCTCTGAGTTTGTTTCGGCCTTTCTTCTCAGAGTAGTCAGATAGGAAACGCCGGCCTCATCTAGTTTAAAAAAAAATGTTTGACGTGTAAAAGTGTTTGTATAAACCTACTTACAGAAATAAAATCATTTATCATTTATCATTGAGAAATCTGGAAAATATTTGCTTTTTACTTTCGTTGGAGTACCTATACACAGATCTGAAGCCCAATTCCCGTAACTAAAAACTTTCAAAATCTAGTCGCAATCTCATCTCAGCGACAATCAAATGTCAAAAATGTAGGGAAATTATAGGTATTTTTGACATACTGAGACTGAGATCAGAGGGGCAATTCTCGTAATCTTAAGAACATTCACAGTCTGATCTCAGTCTCAATATGTCAAAAATACCTATAATTTCCCTTCATTTTTGACATTTGATTGTCGCTGAGATGAAATTGCGACTAGATTTTACTTACTTTTTAGTCACGGGAATTGGGCTTCAGACTGTGAACATTCCTAACATTACGAGAATTGCCCCTCTGGTTTCGTTTGCAGGGGTTATATTTATAAAAAACTAATAACCAAATTGTAAATCCTAGACCTGATATTACATGATCTTTCCGCTTGGATTTCATTTGAAGTATTGTTCCTTGATTATACTTCCAATGCTTCTCTAGTATTGACTAGAGAAACATTGAGAAGCATTGAGAATTTATAATTTAAGAAACTCATTTGAGCTTTGAGCTATAGCGGTAATACATTATGACAAGTACCACACTGTCTCTATAGCTCCATATTAATAACATCCCAAAGGATGAGTCAGCATTACGTCTATACAATTGATAAAACTTAACAACCAAACTACCAGACGCATCAAAAACAACGTAAGCACCAATAAAAAGACGATGACATTAAACAATCTTGCTCAGACGCTAGATGAAGACACACAACGAACGTGGTTTGGCGCTTTGCCTGGATACTATGACACAAGAAGTGCAATCTACCGCGACATTCTTTTACATAAACGTTGCATAGCTGGCACAAGGCATGGGAGGAGCGGGAGCGAGTATTGAAGCGGATTAAATCGCTGACTGTGCTTCACTAATAAAAAAAAGAAAAAGCGTTTATTCACAGGCATAATAATTTTGATATTTCTCGGGACTCTAGGGTCCCGGACTTTTGGAAGGCATATGAGGGGCTGAAGCCAACTCGCAGAGGCCCGTTAGTCGCTTTCAATGGAAATGAGGCACCAACCGACGATTATCCCTGTGCGTACTATGCAAGTGCACCCAAGGACAACCCCCGGTTGGTGTAGGACTATTGCAGGATATGGAGACAAAAAAAAAATATTGGGCTATGGGTTTGGATGGCTAACGTGGACAGGCTATCTAATACTATGGAAGGACTATGGCCCCTGCCTGACCAATGTTTGATAAATACAATACACGGATAAAATGGCAGGGGGTGACTTGCACACTCAACAATGGGCCCCCGGAAACGGTCGCTAGCACATAGTGTCGTAGCGACAAGGGGGCAACATGTCTTGAGGTACTTAAGAGGAGTGGAGAGGTATTCCACGGCTATCAGGACAATCCCGGAAGTACGGTCAAGATCCCTGCCAGCATCTTACTGGACTACTTCCTTCCTCCCAGCACGTTTGCTCTTGCGAATCTCTACTCAAGCCAGCCAATAAAGGCAAGAATGAGGTGGGAGGTCAGTTCTCGTCAGTGTTCACTCCAGTCGGCCAATAAACGCAAGCCAGAGATGAGGAACATAACCTCTCCCGGGAGATAGGGTACGTGGGGTTGCTACTGCCCAGCAGCTCGCCACATGCTGCCCTGCAGAAAGAGTTAAAGAGTAAAGAGTTTTATCATTAAGCCTAAAGTTAATAATAACTTTAGGCTCTTTCCCTATTTTTGGGAAGAGTCACTGGGAAGGTTTCATGATTAAAAGTGGTTTCTATTGCATTGCGAAACTGGACGATTACCTTTCATAACAAGGTGCCAACCATCATTATTTTGGATACCAAAACTAAAATAAAGAAAGCTTACTAATACAAACATGCAATCTTAAACCTCTTGTAGCTTGCACCACACAAAGAGATCACATGCAAGCCATTTGTTGGGGAAAAGCTATGGGGTTGCAGTTTTTATTATGAAGCTTGAGTTTCGCCTGCAACGTTCTAACAGATGCTTTTTTCTTATTTAATACCACGCCTCAGTGCATTCGCAATGTAAGCGATGAGAACCACTTTACAAATATGCACGATTAGTTTTAAGATTTGGCTTCACTGAGAATTTCTATACCTATCTAGTGGGGAAAGAATTACCATTATCTTAAGTTCTGAGTTGAGCTGTACGATTACTGACAAATGCGTGCACTGACTGGACAGGTCCACTCAATCTGTGTGGTTCTTTCCTCAAAAGACCATTTCAAACACCAACCTACATGGTCTTCACATGATCTGACCAAGATTATGTCTGGTCTTTAAAAGAGACTGTGACCTCTGTCTAGTTTAACAAAAATATGATTGACGTGTAAAAGTGTTTGTACAAACCTTCTTACAACAATAAAAATCATTTATCATTTATATTTTTTTTTATACAGCTCATTGTACTGAATTGAAATTTTGGGTAACTTCAAGCGGGCTATTTACCTAACTAGAAGGAGAATAGTTGAGACGGCGAGTCCGTGTATCTCTCACTGGGGCCGTATCATGAAGTATTAATACCATCATGATTCCACTCCGAAAAAGGGATGGTGTTATCGATTATGTATAGCTAGGTCTCTCTCGCGCACTGAAATCATGATGGAATTAGAACGTCATAATATGGCACCTGGTCAGTTTCCCTCAGTCGTCAATTTATTTAAGGGAAACCGACCACTTCTTTTTTTTTTCGTGTGGTTATAGACAAACCTGGTGTCAGAGTTTTCGACTGACTGAGAATGGGTTTCTGACTTGGCTTCACATGCCGTCACGAAATATCTGTCAGGCATGATGTTTTCCTTCACCGTTTTTTAAGCAAGTGATAATTATACAATACGCACATGCATCCGAAATATCAGAGGTGGGTGCCTTGGGTTCGAACTCGATACCTACCTATATGACTGACTTAAGAAATAGATAACCAATTGGTTGCATTTGTGTGTGAATTGAGATGACAGAGAAAACTAAAAATAATTATTAGAGAATAGAAAACTCAATACAATAAACAGTACAAGCTTTGAGGGCACCTAAAACGGCGTCGTTGGTATTAATATCAGTGAGGTAGCTAAATCGGTCTTCGAACTCTCTATCGAGTGGTTTATTGATTGATGCTCCCCAAACAAGGCGCATCGCGAACTTCCGAAGATATGCTTGATGGAGCAGGCAATCAATATAGGTGAGGATTGAGATCTCCAGAGATGTTCTCAGATAGCGACTATTGTTTCAGTCTATCGGGCCGGCAGACTGCAATATTACAAGCTAGACATGTTTTGCCGGTATTCGATCTTCCGTCGCAATTTATTAATCGAATATTCGGAGCAAAGATAATTGGGTTGTCAATTATTGGAAGATATTGGAGACGAGTGAAAATGCTTTGCTACACAATGTTGCTTGCAACAAAATACTGCAGTGACTAAGAATACTTACGGTACATGAAACGCAAAAACTGCTAGTTTGTCTGCCTGGCAAAGTCGTGTTGTTACTTTGCCCAAACCGTTTCATTATTGATGTACCTCAACATCTACCCTTATTTTTATTTCACACACAAAAATACAGTTATATTGGAACCTAAATACTTCTTAAATAAGAATGAGGTCTGTATCTAAAAATATTTTCGCCACCCCAACAAAAATCCGCTCTAACGCTTTTTATTCCTTTCCACAAATCCTTAAACGATAGAATGTCCTGACCTATTTGTTCGGAATTACTGTACATCAAATCAATCACCAATTTGTCAATCCGCTGCACACAAATTCAATCAAGCTACACACATTTTTATTTCCACACGATTTCATTCGTAAGTTGATTTGTGAAATATTCAATCGAGGCGTTTCAAGTGGCGGCTGTATTGTAAAATATTTCGAATAATATGAAGATTATTGGGCACTAGACGACCCATAAGAGTTCCGTCTTGCTATATTAAAGACTCCCTTACTGTATACCTATAAGGTATTTAAAAGGAAGATCTTTAGCAAACAATAATAAAAATAATATTGTCTCCATATCCTGCAATAGTCCTACATCAACCGGGGGTTGTCCTTGGGTGCACTTACATAGTACGCACAAGGATAATCGTCGGTTGGTGCCTCATTTCCATTGAAAGCGTCTAACGGGCCTCTGCGGGTTGGCTTCGGCCCCTCATATGCCTTTCAAAGGTCCGGGACCCTAGGGTCCCGAGAAATATCAAAAAAATAATATCATAACTTCCTAATCCTAACTAATATTATAAATGCGAAAGTAAGTTTGTTTGTTTGTTACTTTTCACGCCTAAACCACTGAACCGATCATTCTGAAATTTTGCATATATACGTTGTCAGGTGTACAGGAGCTAGACCACCACCTCTTAAAGCAGTATTATTGTAATCTTACTTCAGTGTGGGAAAGAGATGGAGCTAGACCTTCTATATAGCTCCATCTCTTTCTTACACTGAAGTAACTTTAAAATAATACTGCTTTAAAAGGTGGTGGTTGGCCCCCAGAAGCGGACTTAAAAAAGTACTGTTCCACAAACCCCGTTCTGTCCCGAGAAAAACAACAATAACGTTCTTATTGTAATAGATGGCGCCACGTGTCTTTCGAATCATGATTGAATTAAAATGTGGCTGTTATTTTACTATATTGTGTATCTTACGACTTCCACGCGAACGAAGTCGCAGGGCACATCTAGTTGATAATATTTAGTAATATTTTTAATTTTTTTATTCTTGCTGAGGCAGACAGCTAAGAATAAACTGTACGGGGTGGACAGTGAACACAAATCTGTACTAATGCCATGCGCAATTGCGTAACGTAATGATTATTTTCGACTCCCACCCAGGACAAACTTTGTGTGATGAGCATATTGTTTGTTCTGTGTCTGGGTGTAATTTATCTATAATATGTATGTAATTATAAATTATATAAGTATGTATATCAGTTGTCTGGTTACCATAACACAAGCTCTGCTTAACTTGGGATCAGATGGCCGTGTGTGAGTTGTCCCAAGATATTTATTTATTATTATTTATTTATATTATGCAAATTATCCGAGATGAATTCATAGTTGCGGACATAATAAAAGACTCATTGTTTTGGATAGGTGATGAACGCGCGTTGATTCTTACTTAAACATAGTTTGATGAAATTTCGTTTGTAAAACATTTTTTAATAAAATAATTGTTAAGAAAATATGTAAGTAAATTCTTGCTGATATAGTATATCCCTTTGTAAGTACCCAAACAATATTTATTAGAGTATCACTTGAAAACGCAACAAGACCTAAATTGTTTAGGCACAATATTTCACTAACAATATTCGTTTTAATTAACTATAGAGTCGAATGTTCGGACAAAAGACAGTCGGATGTCCGCTCTGGGGTGGAGAGAGAATTTTAATAGTCACGACTTCGTGACGACAACGATTCAGGGAACAGTCATGTTTCTTAAAAAAAAATTGAAGATGACTGGAGGCTTGAGAGCATAAATTGTTGTGCTATGATTCGCATAAGAAAATGAGTATTTACTTCTATTTTTTTTTTTATCAATCTGTTATTAAAATATTTGTACTTAGATATTTTTTTTTAATTCACGAGGGTCATGTAATTTTACTGTCTGCGGAAAAATAGATATAAACACGTAATCATCGGCCTTATCGGGATAAGGGCAGGAAGATGATGAATCATCGGCCTTATTTATTCGTTTAAAAAGTAACAGTCTATGAAAAAATACAAAAAAAGAAAAACCGAAAACCGGAATAAAACGTTTTTTTATTGGAAGTCAAAGTAAATAATAAAACGTTTTTTTATTGGAAGTCAAAGTAAATAATAAAACGTTTTTTTATTGGAAGTCAAAGTAAATAATAAAACGTTTTTTTATTGGAAGTCAAAGTAAATAATAAAACGTTTTTTTATTGGAAGTCAAAGTAAATAATAAAACGTTTTTTTATTGGAAGTCAAAGTAAATAATAAAACGTTTTTTTATTGGAAGTCAAAGTAAATAATAAAACGTTTTTTTATTGGAAGTCAAAGTAAATAATAAAACGTTTTTTTATTGGAAGTCAAAGTAAATGTACTCAAAATGGGCAAAACATTTATTTAACTCTTTGAATGAGATAATACCTACATCGATATACATAGATACAAACGGAAATCTCCCAAAAACCCTCTTCTATTCCTATTCTCTAACAGCGTACAATATAAACAGCTTTCGGGTTAAATAATTCGGGATCTGGTAGCGGGGCGTCAGAGGCATTGACAAAGGTCATTCATATTGTACTTCACGCTTCGCCGGCCTCACTAATTCCGATTATGTCTATTTGTATCTATAGCCGGCCAGTGTATATAGAAACGTGACTGTAGATACAGTTCTACGCAGTCTTATGTAGGTGTATTTGTTTATCTCCGAGTGTGAGTTGTAGAATAATGAAGATGGTTGTAGTATGTTTTGAACTGTTAATCGTTTTACTCAACATCCGGTCTCTGCCTAATAGCATTTTGACTTTAGCTTAAAATATCTCATAGCTTTGAGTCAAGTATACAAAATGTTGACGGGGTCCGCTAGGGCCGATGCCAGCTAGGGTTGCGGGATGTTCGAAAGAGTTATCGTGGCCCCGGCACAGGCAACAGAAGGAACACGGGTGGGTTTTAGTCAGTAAAAGTCTGACACGCCCTCCCGCTCCGCCCAGAGCGGGAGAAGTCATTTGATGATTTCCCATCCACAAAAAAAAAAAAAAGTATACAAAATGTGCCTGGCATCTTTTTGACAACATAACTAATGAAGTCACTCATTAGGGATGCTTTGAATTAGATCTTTTTCAGATTTCTTGTAAGACAATCATACACACCTAACTATTTTAGTAGTCTAAATAATGAGGGGCAATACTCTTGTTTTCATGAACATTCGCATTCCAATCTACCAAAATACCTCTAATTTCCCTACATTTTTTGACAAATTTTGACACTGTCGCTGAGGTGAGATTGTGGTTTGAATTTGAACGTTTTTTTATGTACAGGAATTGGCCTTCCGTTTGTGTATAGCCTAGGTGGGGTGATTACAGATGCGGTACAAAGCAGTCTTGTTAGTATAGACGTGTTTGTTTCGAGAAAGTGGACCGGAATATTGAGGTTTTGGTACAAAGCTCCGTTGATTGAAGTTTTTGAGGTATCTACGGGGCTAGGGCTATTTCGATGTCATTCAATATTACAGGACAGCGGAATTTAAAATTCTCGTTTGAAAAACTATGTTTTTCAGCTATGCTCGTCGAAGTCTTCAAAAGGTGATTACCAAAATGGTACTTATAATCTTGTTAAATGCCAGAAAATGTATAATGAAAACATTTAACTTTCGTACCAAACTCCCTAATCCCAATAACCAAACCAAGCGTCGTCAGCAGATAATCCCCAAAATATTTGACATGAATAAATCAAAGACTCATAGATAATCATGTCATATTACATCACACTAATCGCATTACCTGACACTCGTGTGAACACAGTGTCATCTGCAATAGTGTGGGTGAGATGTGTATGTGTGGGTGTGATGACGTTGATGACACGGCATTGTGGTGGCTTAATCATATCAAGGGCTCATTAATTATTCCCGTGGGGTGTGCGATGCCGATTCAATGCTGATGAATAGGATGTTGTTATTTATGCGTTCGTGGACCTCAGAGGTGGTATTAGTGGCTATTGTTTTTGGCGTCTTGGTTTGGACTACGTGTTTTGGTGTACTGTTCTTTTGTTTTTGGAATTTAAAATTGGAATCTGGCTTTAATGATCAAATTATTGGGAAACCAAAGTTTCAGACGTAGTAATTAGCAATGAATAGTAGCTTATTTATATCCTGGAGAAGTTTGAAGCAGCAGCAGCGAAAACCTTCAGACTTACCTGTAACAAAGAAACATAATAATTAGAAATGGTAGTCAAAATGTCATATTAGTTGGTAAATTGTAATTAGTTCACTAAAATAACAATTTTATAAGTCGACACAAGATTTCACTAAGGATTCAAAATCAAAATGTTTTATTTTCGACTTCGCAACCTGACAACACATTTTCAGTTAAAGCTCATATTAATTGTAATTCTTACTCACATCAATGCTCCTGTCTTCCCCTGACTAGAAAAACTAGTGTCAAATACCTTGGCATACTAATAGACAACCTCTTATCTTGGAATGCCCAAATTGGGGCATTGTCGGGCAGAGTTAGAAAGCTAATTACCGTGTTTAAAAGCCTGCGGTATAGTGCTGACGTAGATACCTTACGTATGGTTTATTTCTCTCTCTGCCAATCAATATTGACTTTTGGCATAACGGTTTGGGGGGGTGCTTCGAAGACAAGTATGATACAGCTGGAAAGAGCGCAGAGAGCTGTCCTCAAGGTCATGACATTCAAACACTATCGGTATAGTACAGCTCAATTGTACAAAGATTGTCAGGTCTTGACCGTGAGGCAGCTCTTTGTGCTGAACTGTACGTTGCGCAGGCATACTTCCTTGCAGTTGGATCTCAATCGCTTGAAAAAACGTAGGACCACGGACGTGTGTCCCATAGAGAGGCGAAGAACGAAACTCGCAGAACGACATTTTAGAATCCTTGGTAGTCGCTTGTACAACTTTGTTAATAAACAATGTAACATTTACACGTTAAACAAATTTGATTGTAAAGGTAAGGTCTGTAAATGGATCATAACCCTTAGCTATGACGAGGTTGAAAAAATCCTTAATACGTAGCTTTGTCGATATCCCTTTTCACTCAAACAGTACCCCGTCCGACACATCACTAAATATATCCGCCTTTCCAACACATCACAATACAACACTACACTACACTATACAATACAATACAACACCACTACATAACAAAACACCGTACAACAATGCACAACACAACACAACACATGCAGTGACACTATACAGATGGTTTTCTCCTTGATTAGTTTATTTTGTTTTTGCTTAAAATGTTTGTTTTTAGTTTTTATTTTTATTTTTCTGTCTACAGTTCCTGAAACATAAAACTCTGAATTCATAATTGTCTACCTTGTGGCAACTTGAGAGCCCTGACACCCATAACACAAGTTTAATCTTAGCTTGGGTGTCGGAGGTTTTAACTCTGTATAAACCTACAATTTATAGGATACATATGGAATGTATACTAAATTGGTACATGTAAATTGTAAAACTGGAAATAAAGATTTTTATTATTTATTATTTATTATTTCACATAAACCTACATAGAAAGAAAGAAAAGAAAGAAAGCAAAACTGTTTATTCACGTGAAAGTGACACACATACATATAAAATGGTTGTGCACATGGGCACTTATGAAACGTCAGAAGTTAGGTGGACGGTTCCAATTGGTCGTTTCCTATGGAGAAGAACCGGCAAGAAACTCCACGGCTGCTACTCTACTGTACAAATAAATAAAATTGAAGTGTCTGTTTGTAATTTCAAAATAACAACTTTTTACTAAATGCATAGGAAAGTACAAACGATTCTTATAATAAAAAAGCAATTTTTAACATTTTTGTCTGTCTGTTTGTTTCGGCTTATCTCTGAAACGGCTGAACTGATTTAGACAAGACTTTCACTGCCAGATAGCTGATTTTACGGCGAGTAACTTAGGCTACTTTTATTTTAGAAAAATAATAAGGGTTCCGCGCAAAAATCAAAACCCATGAAATTATGAACAAAAAGTCAGATTTGAAAAAATATATTTGCATTTGGTAGCCCAATTTTCGAAGATAGTTATAGGCTATTTAACATCACGCTACGACCTTTAGGAGCCGAGCAGAAAGAAAAAGTCAGAAAGTACACTAAGCGAAAACGAAGTAATAGCGTAATAAGACAGGCGGGCGATTCAACGCGACGGTTGGCGACGGGTCGGGGGACGAGACACAATGGACAATATGTGGCTGTTATTTTAGTATATTGTGTATCTTATAACATCCACGTGAACGAAGTCTCGGGGCACAGCTAGTTTAAAAAGAATAACAGACTTGAACAGACTTTCATAAAGACGAGACGAGAGACTCTAATTTCTGCAACAACTAATTAGAGCAGTTCACAGTAAACAAATCATCGTTCTAATCAAAACACTCACCAGGAAATTGAGACATACGTTATTAAGTCCTCTCGTGTTTTGCACACCTATTAACCCCCACACACGCGACTATGTTACGTTAGTCTCAAAGAGATGGTAACCCGAGAGTTCCTAATTAACGAGACTCGTATCAACGTATCTAACCGCAATAATACTTGACTTGTAATTAGCAACGTCTTATATTACCATTATAACATAACATACACTACCCATGATGTACTTGAGAATATTATGTTGAGAATGACTCTTCAAAAGGATAATGTTGAAAATAATAATAATATATTATTTCTCGTCAGCAAAACAGATTTTAAGGTGTTGCAAGAGCATGGAGTGGGATCAAATGAATGAACAGTGTAATAAATTTATGGGGAGTATTCTATTCTACATAATAAGTTAATAAGATTTTCTATGTAGTATGCTTCTTCTGGTTCTACGTCTACTTGAATTGCTGGCAAAAGCAATGTATCAAAAAAATGTCCGTCACTTCATCACCATCCAGTCTCACGTCTGATATCTATTCATTATTTTAAATAGCTTTGCCTGTAGCTTTTATGTTGACGTCAGGATAAGGCATCTATTTATGATTTTCTTTGATAAACTATTCCAAAGTCATCTTAAAAATAGGCAGATACAAAATCTCACCAACTTTTACAATATCAATCAAGAATCAAGAATTAAAAACTACAAGGGGCATCTATGGAAAATCCCCACGAAGTCCTTGGTCTCTAATGTGTAATGAAACTCATACCTTTATATCCATCCTGTGTTGACGTCAATGATAAAAATATCCTATTGATACGGTCCATTATCGAGGGGATAAAAACATGCTATCACATTGTGAGATCTCCCATGTATGTACCTATTGAACACAGCTAATGAGCACTTCCAGTACCCCCTTATCATATTACGTGTTGAAATGGAGTTTGTTGCTATCGTTATGGCTATTGTTATGGCGTTTACATGACAATGGGCCATGTCAAAGAGTAGTATGGTTTTAGTAAAAAGAGAGGTAAACCGTAAAGAAAGTGGTGGATTATTTTATAGAAAGAAATAATAGGTGTTATACATTTTACGTTGTAGGCGTTCATTTCATTCTTCGTCTACAATAAGTTTGACAATATGAACAACACTCAATAGGTATTTAAAATCAGTATTTTAGTTATACTGATTTAATCTACCTATTGAGTGAACAGAGTATAGACTCCGTACGTCATATCTAATATTATGATGATTTGAGCTCAATTTATTGTCCAATCTATATGAAATAACATTGGTCTATGAGAAGACTCCTACATGAAAATATGTCCAAGTTACTAACTTTATTTTCATTTAAGTATGTTTCTGGAACAATTCGTATAGTATACAACTGAAGCCCACTCACTCGTTAAGGGGCAACCTACGCCCTGATATAATCGCCTAACCTTGTTTCTACCTGTTCGCACCCATTAAGAAGAAAACAGAAGGCCTACTTCGAAACACGCGTGATACAAAACTTACAATTCTCGGCTATTCTACAATATAGCTTAACGTTAAAAACTATTGTTTGGCGAGAAGTTACTTTGCTAGATTATTTTGTGAAAAGAATTTAGGCTAGATTGTACTTATTTTCTAACTCATAATCTTAAATAAGAACTTGTCGTCACTTTGTCACTAAAAGCAGGAAAGGACCGAGAGTTGACCCTTGAAGCACTCCTATATTGTACTAGATTTATGTGAACATTCAGTTTTGCTTTACACAAAATCTTCACTCAAAATCATATGCAAAACCTCAAGCTCATGTGTTTCTCATTGCTTTAGTCTTCAACAGTACTTGCATACCTACCCTACCCTATCCTACCTTATCTATCTGTATTGAACCTTCTGCCCAAAATCTTCTTCGTGATGTTTGTGCCTGCTCCTTGAATATCTTGTACAAACATGTCAATACACGCCTATTTATGTGCCCTTGCTACGTAAAGTAGGGCATTGTTGCTAATATTTTCTTATACAAAAAGGCTTGGGTTCGGAGAAATTTCGAGAGATCGTTTTGTGTAGGTTCTTGCAATAGTGAGAAAGGCGAAATTATGTATGTACTAATTAGGTCTTGCTGTTGCCAAAGGCGTAGTAACTTAGTGAAGAAAACCAATATGAAAGATGATCGAGATATTAGAGAATTTGTTTTGTTTGTTAATGATCTGTTAATTAAATGATCTAACTCCTTGAACTACCTTTCTTTGGAATATTTACAAAGTTTTTCATTTATTTAGATGCCTTAATTTGTTGTAAGACCTCTCAAGGAGTATACAAAAAATTCTTTATGTATTTGCTATTGAAAATAAAACGCGTACTCACCTAAAAATAAAAAGTCGCAACAATCAATTTACAACAATTGTTATTTCTTAACTCACGAAAAACTTAAAACATCTTCTTCGAGCAGAAAGAAGTAATTCAATAAAAACTAACATTCACCAACAAAAACTAACAAAGAAACTTAAAATCCGATATTATTTTCATTTTCCACAATGAAATAGAACTGAGTACGGGGTGCAACGACGCATTTGACTTTAACAAATGATATTATAGCAAAAATGCAATGTCTGAAAGTTACACAAATCGCCCAGAGAAAATATAGCGCAGACTCGCTCTGGAACCTATTTGATGATAAATTAAGTTACTATTTTCTTTAACTTCAATCGCTTTTAGAAATCGTTTTAAAATCTTTCGGTCAATTCGGGTTCTGCGAATTCGTAAGTGCATTAAAGTTAAGTCAATTTCGTCTAGTCCCAGTTCTATTCTGTGTAAGTATTAAAATAAACTGTCAAGAGAAAGAGCTTTTAGTACTGGGTTTGATGGAATATATTATACTTTGTATTATAATAATCCCTAAAATATAATCAGCAACTGACAGACACACACACACACACAGACAGCACACAGACACACACAAACAGGCCACCACAGGCTGCCTCGTTGGTCTAGTAGACGCAAGCGTTTCTGCTCAGCATGAGGTACATCTCTGCCCAACCCTTCGGGGAAACTAGGCGTAATGTTATGTTTTATAATCAGCAAAATATTTTTGTTACCCGCCAAGAAAGCCGAACTTAATTTTAAACTCGTCATATCTTCAAAGAACAACATCAATGACAAACGTAGGAAGGGACTCAGGTTGGGTCAGGTCGGGTTGGGAAGGGAGTAAGAGGGGTAATAGAGTGTCATCTTGGCATTATAAATGATCACACTCAACCCTTGACTGCAGGTAGAAACGTCTACACTGTTTTTACATTTACCACATCGGATTAGGTTACCCCTTTTCAGACCACCTTAATAAGAATGGAACGGTTAAACCTGATTTTGGTCCATTTATTTTGTTGTTTGTACGGATTTTTATGGTGCCTTCTCTGCACAAAGGTGAAATAAGTACTTGCTTAAAATAGCTTCATTTTGTAATGTTATTTATATCATTATTGTTAGAAGTCTTGAAGACTAACTTTCAATTTTTTTATTAGTAATAGAAAAATAATGTTGATTGTTTTACACAAACACATTGTGTTTTTTTGTTGTTGATTGTTTGTTGTTTTGTTTTTGTTTTAGCAATTGGACATGCAGGTTGCGTTATCAAGCAAACAAATATTGTGTGCCTCAACCTGGGTTAATTAAATTTATTTTCTTTCTTTCTTTAACGATAACTTAACCAAGTATCGATACACTAAGTAAAGACTTAAAGGTAAACATAAAATACCATAAAATCTTAATAAATACGACATTAAATAACATAACATTAATTTAACCAACAATTTTCATCCATACCCAAAAGCAATATCGGATTTGCGAACCAAAACACAGAATTTTATCATAAACCGAAATAACTCAACCCGACCCTTATAAAGCAAACGCAGGGAGACATCAAAAACATACAACGAAATGTTTAAATCTGTTCGAAGTATGCGCACAGAAGGATAGAGAGAGTCTTGTACAAAGAGGAGGAAATTGCCTATCAAGAGTTGGCAGTAATCAAACCTGCGCTAATCTAAGTTCACTGCGGACGGTATTTTCTACATAATGAGATATTTCCACAAAGATATAATGTGGGGAGTTGACACCGGTCAGTTTTGGTTTTAATGTTTAAATGCTTTAGCTTATTTTGACTTGATTAATAGCTGTTCTACTGCAGTCATCAGCTATCTGTTTAATCTGTGTGTTCATTGAACACCATCGCATAGTTGTTTTATTTGAAAGCGTGCTAAATTAAAAAATGAGCTTTTAGGGTTCCGTAGTCAACAAGGAACCCATAAAGTTTCGCCATGTCCGTCCGTCCGCAGCTAACCTCAGAGACTCTTAGTACTAGAAAGCTATAATTTGGCATAGATATATATAATAATCACGCCGAAAATGTGGTAAAAATCATGAAAAAAACTTTTTTTTAGGGTGGTACCTCCTGTACCTACACGTAAAGTGGGGATTTTTTTTTTTCTCGTCTACCCCACGGTGTGCAGTGTTGTTGGTAAGGTCTTTAAAAAGTATTGCGGGTTTGTGACAACAATTTTTCGATTAAGGGATCGGTTTCTGAAATATTAAGCTTTGAAATGCTAACTTTTGTTAGAGTCAAGTGTCCCCCCCCCTCCTCCCGCCAGCTAAACGGTTAGTTTTGGATACGTGACAAAACTCACGGTAGTAGTATATACAACGAAGTGAAAAGGAAAACTATCACAGCTAAGTAAGCTTTACAAGTTTACGAGTAATAGTCGACCAACTTACATTTGCAGTTGGAATGTATGAGAGAACATTTTTCAATGTTAAGTTTGTTCTTGGGATAAACTAATCCCAACTACGGAACCCATTACTGTGCGTGGTCCGACACGCACTTGGCCGGTTTTTTACATTGCTATAAGTAGATGACAGTCGTCATGTATTCAAAAATTGGCCATCATACCAAATACATTATCAAAATAATGCATTTTCTATTTTCCTCATTACAATATCGATTATTATTGCAATTGTGTCTTGAGTAGTATCACTAAAGGAAATTAATATGCAATACACTTCATTCTGTATCAATAGAGTATGATATTGCCTATCAAAGATTCAGTAATAAAACTTGTACTTCAATCTAACTTTGGTTTGGACGGTATATTCAGCATAATGAGATATTTTCAGAAAGTGACATAACATGGAATAGAAGAGTTGTGAAATAGCTGACTGGAAGAGTTCAGTTTGTTTGCATTGTCACTGATTTCACAAAGAGTGAAAAATCTTAAACTTTGTTATGGTTCGATAAGAGGATGCTTTAAACTATTGATTGATTCTATTGAATTCCAGAAGCAGACGATTCCAGCATTAAAATTAAGAATACAATCCTAGGGCGCCTGCAGTCATAAACCTACTTAAGTTAAAAGGTTCTATTTCGCACTTTTAAACCATTATAAACTTATCACACTCACCATATAAAAACTGGTCGTATTTATAATATCTAGACATCTATGTAAGTCTCATCCAGTATCATGCTATTAAATCGTCGTCTCCTTCAAATATTGACAAACTTTCCTGAAGTGAGGCGGTGATCGTCGCTAACTTTTAAGTGTCTCAGATAAATTAAGATTTCGGTTTAGTGTGTCTTATGATATTTCGTCGGTCGATAACCGATTGCTTGTTTAAGATTTATCGTTTCGTCTTGATGAGATATTTATATTACCTGGCTGAGTAGTTTTGGGAAAATTATCTTAAGAATATTTTGGCTTTTGTTTCAGATGATACCTATTATTTTAAACTATCTTAGCATCTTTAGCGTTCGTGCTCACATTGCAGAATTTTTTATAACATATGTTAAAGATTTTAGCTAATCATAACTTATCCAACCTGTTTGATGCTTATTCCCTGAGACTTTTATTTAAGTGTTATTGGGTTTTGCATCTGGAATTTCTCAGTAGCAGCCGGAATCTGGATTAGTGCCTGGTGAGAGGCGCGCTCCCTATTACATTGGACTTAAACATATGGTGAAATTTGGGTGTACTTTCTATAGGTTCACCTCCGCCTAACGCCTCGGGGAATACAGGGGTGATGTTATGTGTATTATGTTATATTTAGATTAGTTAAAAAACAGCTACACATAATTATACTGCTCATATAATGGATGATTTTTTTTACCGTCTCGAAATTTTTACAGGGTGTTCTACCCATGAACAACTTTCACTATGGGACCAACTCTGAAATCACGAAAAAAAAATCTGCTGTTTAATAGAAAAGTTTAAACCTACTTGACCAAAATGTATGAAACAGCTGATTTTTTTTCGTGATCTCATAGTTGGTCCCATAGTGAAAGTTGTTCATGTTCATGGGTAGAACACCCTGTAAAAATTTCGAGACGGTAAAAAAAATCACCCAGTATATAAGGTGTATCTATTCATACACGAAATTTCTTAACGGGTCATTGTACTCATCATTACGAACAACTTTTACTATGGGACCAAACCTGAAATCGCGTACGAATAGATAATATTCGTGTACGAATAGATACACCATAAATACAGTTACAACACGCATAACAACACGCTTCCATAATTTTTGCATGTTCAAAAATATAGCAAAATAGTTTCGCCGAATATTACTGGTCCCATAATGGTGAAGAATGCTTTTGTCCCCATGGCTCGGGCCCCGCGATGACATATTGGTTAACATATAGCTGGCTCATGTGTACTCTATATAGAGTAGTCGGGTTATACTATTGTCTCGTGGTGGAATGTTGAGTCGATTGAAAATCGGTTTAGTGAGTTTTGGTGGCGAACCGACATAAAAAAATGAATTGATCTATTTAAACATTGTGATACTTTCTTGTTTTGTTTTAAATCTTTTCTACTCTTAAAGTTTTAGAATACTCTTTGTAAACTGTATTCCTACTACAAAATGCAACTTTGTGTATATAAGATATTATTTCTTTAACATAAGTTTAACATGACTTTCAAAGTTTGAAAATATAATGCTTTTTTTTATTTATTTAAGATAGATTTGCTCTTGACTCTAGTCTAGGTCAGAGGTGACAGAGACAAAGTCGACAATGGAGCGAGCTTACTCAGAAGAAGCCTGTTCACTCTCACTTTGAAGAGATCGGGGTTGTATGCGTTCGGAAACACAGACGCAGGCAGAGAGTTCCACTCCTTTGCTGTGCGCATCACAATATTTTTTAATTTTCCACGTCAACTACTTAATTTGTTGCATAAGTGAAATTGAACAACACATACTATCACTAGTTTGCACTTACATAAACTTGCTTGCTTGCTTCACTTGCTTGTTAGAGAGAGAACGGAGAAAAAAATAAAAAAAATTGGAAAAATATTTGGAAGCTTTTTATTCGTCCAAAAGTAAACCTTATCATTTCCCATCGACTTGCAATCGAAAACCCTGAGTAGTATCCGAGTCGGAATATTCAAATACTTTGCCATATCCGATAATACCTCTCTCATACAAAATGCATACAATATCATTCTTTACTTCATACACGAATGCTTTCCCAGCGTAATTCATGTAAAACTGGCTTTATTCGAATTTTATGCGACCAAATTTTTGGTTCATTTTTGCCGTTATGTGATATAGATCAGGTTTATTTGAAGTTTCCCCTGTCTAATGTCTTGTTATTAGTGCCGATTGTATTTGAGGAAAATATTGGAAGTCTGAGTCAGGTTCTTAGGTATTTTTATACCTATGCATGAATTGTTTAATTTCTAATCAAGTGACAACATTAAAACCAATTATTATGAATATTGAGCTATTAAAAGCTGAGTGTTATTGGGTTTTTCTATCTGGAATTTCTCAGTAGCAGCCCGGAGTCTGGATTTGTGCCCGGTAGATGGCAATAGGCTCGCCCCCTATTACATGGGACTTAAACATAACTGGCGAAATGTGGGTGTATTATAGGTACACCTCTGTCTAACTCTTCGGGGAAACAAGGCGTGATGTTATGTTATGTTATAAAAGCCGAGCTAATAAAAAAAATATTACGACTACCTTGTTGCTCTAGTGATTGCAAGTGCTACTGTTGTGCATGAGATCCAATTCACAAAGTGTTATTGAGTTTTTCTATCTGGAATTTCTCAGTAGCAGCCCGGAGTCTGGATTTGTGCCCGGTAGATGGCAATAGGCGCGCCCCCTATTACATGGTAGTTCAATATCACTGGCAAAACGTGGGTGTATTAGAGGTACACCTCGGTTCAACCCTTCGGGGATTACAGGCGTGTTGTTGTGTTATGTTAAAATAATGATTGCTTACTAGAATATCACCGCATACAATAAAATTTTATCACAATAACAACTCACCCAATAGAAAGTTATTTAAAGGTACAAAAACATCCCTAAAATACCCTGTAGCCCAAAATAATAACGACAAAATAATATTTACAACTCAATTATGAAAAGTTTCACTTGAAAGGGGTGCGTGTTTCATTTACGATTTTATTAGGGCGCGCTAAACTACATGGGCTTACTCAAATGGGTTCGTAATGGATGTTTCTAAATGCCTGAGCCCTTTAGCAAAGCTCTTCAATTTGAGAGTGTCTATTGAAGTGAAGGATTTGTTGAATAGAGCTGGCTGTAATCTACGCCTGCTGAGTTTTTCTTTCCAGTAAAATACTTTAAAAAAATGTAGGTTTGAAATCATTTTGCGTGGTGTTTTTATTTAATTAGGCCTCGTTTATCTGTCAAACGCGATTAATCAGTAAAAACGATTCAACTATGTCTAAAGTAATTTTAATTAATGCTTATTTTGACCATCGTTGGTTCTCAAAATCTAACCAGCCTTAATTAATTTACGAAAACAACGTCCACTTCAACTCCATAATTCCAACTTCACCGGTCACCTATTTCATAACCAAAACAATAATCTAACCTACTGAGTACTAAACAATAACCTAACCTACTAAACTCTAACTCATTGAAAGGTTCAAACTTCACAATTAATACGAACTAGCACAGGTTTCATGGTTCAATAGTTCTCTCTACAGCATAGTTGCCTTCCGCCTGTTATTAAATTAATTCGTTAAATGGCCGCGAGCTTCCTAAAGACTTGAAGTGGGGGGAGTTACCATAGATACTGAGGGGAGGCTGTTGCCATTGGTGATCCCAGTTGCCTTGGTTCCCGGCGAGGTGCGGGGATGTGGTCCAAGTTGTGAAGGTAAAAGCTGTTTTTTTTGCAGGAATTTTATTTAAGAGGCTTAGAAAACGAAATATGGAGTGAAATTATTTTGATGTTTTGCTGTTTATTTTTTTGTAAATATCGTAAAAATATTTTTGTGATAAATATTATCTATGAAATAAGCAAAATTATTAGGGGGTAACTAAATTGATTAGACATAACGTCACATAACATCACGCCTTGTTTCCCCGAAGAGTTGGGTAGAGATGTACCTACACCTACATTTCGCCAGTTATGTTTAAGTCCCATGTAATTAGGGGCGCGCCTATTGCCATCAACCGGGCACAGATCCAGACTCCGGGCTGCTACTGAGAAATTCCAGATAGAAAAACCCAATAACACTTTGCCCGACCCGGGAATCGAACCCAGAACCTCATGCTCAGCGGTAGCGCTTGCGACCACTAGGCCAACGAGGCAGTCCAACTAGATTAGACCTGTTAATAATAATAGCTTATGACTATTTAGTAAGTTTACATTGATTTAAATAACTAAAACGGTTTGGGTAATGTATCTAGTATTTATCTCTCTATGGTAAGCTGAGACATGTAATTATTATAAGAAGTTACTAGATACATAGTACAACTCTTTGTGGACGGGTCTTGCGTGGGTACTGGGTGGTGCTTACACCGTACCCAAATTCTAAGCGACAACTTTCAGCAATGTACGAGTATAAGCAGCTTTGCTGATACGTGTACAGTCACAAGCACTATAATATATGTATACATTTAGCAAAATTCGTAAGCAATTTTTTCATGAAATAACGATTGGATCTTTGAGATGAGACCTATTTTTTAACTGACTTAAAAAAAAGGAGGAGGTTATCAATTCGGTTGTATGTTTTTTTTAATGTTTGTTACCTCAGTACTCCGTCATTTATAAACAGATTTGGACAATTCTTTTTTATTTGAAAGGACACGCTTCCTGATTGGTCCCATTTTTATCAAAATCCAGTTCTGATGATAGGATCCATGAGGAATTGAGGGAACTCTTCAAATATTATAGGTATACACATAGCGATTTTGGTATTTTCATCAACAAGTCAAGCATTTGTATTCAGAAAGTATCATTTGGTGAAGTGGAATTGACGAAGAAGACCACAGATGGTCACGGGAACTCTTCAATGATAAGTATTTCGTGAGTGGCGATAAGTTAAGTGATTATGACGAAGCTAATTTAAATAAATGCTTCTGATGAAAATTATACCATCGAACTGATCTGATTATGAAGCTGGAAGGTAGGCACTGGAACTCCGCAATAAAACAATGTATCCTAGACGTGTTTGGGCTTATTGGAATTGTCATGAGATGCACTCTGGCTATAAATGATTTTTAACCGACTTCAAAAAGGGTTGTATATGTGTTCCCCGATTACTTTAAGGCAGCTGGACTGATTTGGAAAATTCTTTTTATGTTTGAATGGGTATACTTTCCTAGTGGTTCCAGTGTCATCAGGTCAGGATCTGATGATGGAATCCTGGCGAAAGCGAGGGAATTCTTCAAGTGTTATAGGCACACCTATAGCGATTTGGATATTTTTTATAGTAACTTGTGCATTTGCTCTCAGAAAGCACATTTGGTGAAGTAGATCTGATGATAATGATCACAGATGGTGAGATGATCACTGGAACAACTCAGTAATAAGTATTTCATGGGTTGCGATCCGATTACTTTAAAATGGCTGTTAAGCTCATCACAACGCATATGGTGAAGTGGAGCTGATGGTGAAGTACCAGGAGAACTCCTCAACAATAAAAAGTCCCTGCATCGGGAAAAACAATTTTTTGTAAAAGGTGATGCGCAGTTGCCATTAGGCTATTGTAACTGAGATAAATTACAAACCGACCTACTAAAAAATGAAAAATAACTTTAATTTCGGAAGTCGGTGGCAAAAATCTAAAATAGAGATCCAAAGACACCGACTTACGAAATTAAATTTATTTTTCACTTTGTAGTGTTTTTTTTTTTTGGAAGTCGGTTGTTTTTTTTTGCAAACAATTTTTTTTTGTTGCTGTTCTGTTTGTTACTCTAGACGCTTTTAACGTGTACGACTTTTTTACATCTTTTTTACCTGTAAATAAATTAATTGGAACAAATGCTTTGAGTTTGATTTCATAATAGTATGGACTCCATAATATTATGTTATAATCCATACAATATGAGCAAATCACATTTAAAACTCGCTCAGTGTATACATACCAGTGCACGTGACTGTACATTTGACCCATCCCTTTTTTTTGGATGGGAAATCATCAAATGACTTCTCCCGCTCTGGGCGGAGCGGGAAGGCGTGTCAGACTTTTACTGACTAAAACCCACCCGTGTTCCTTCAGTTGCCTGTGCCGGGGCCACGGTAACTCTTTCGAACTGACCCACCCCTTGGTGTTACAAGTTTAGTGTGAAGCGTATCCACTCTCCGATAAATGTTCTATCGTCCGCTCCTTTGTCATCTTATCAATGAAAAAGGATAAACTACTATAGCTACTATCAGTACCTATAGTAGTAGGTATAATTTTATAATAAAAAAATATCGGCCAAGTGCGAGTCGAACCACGTATAATGAAAGGTTCCGTAGTTGGGATGAATCCCAAGAATAAACTTAACATTGTAGTTGAAATGTTCTCTCATAGATTCCAACTGTAAATGTTAGTTGTCCGACTATTACTCGTTAACTTGTAAAACTTGTACTTAGCTGTGATAGTTTTCCTTGTAATTTTGTTATATATAGTGCTACCGTGAATATTTTCACATATCCAAAAACAACCATTTAGCTAGGGCGGGGGGGGGGGGGGGGGAGACACTTGTCTCTAACAAAAATTAGCACTTTAAACCGCAGATAAGTGCCAGTGGCCTTGAGTGCATAGCTTGCGTGTTCTGTGCCGACCGCACGCAATGTGTCGTACGCCCACCCAGTAATAGGACTCGCCCATCAAGGAGCTCTGTCCGAAAGTAGACACCATATTAATTTATTATACATAAAAAAGGTATTATATTAAAACACGTATACTTAAAGACAAATAATTAAATTATCTTTCATATGGTGAAGGTTTCATAAAATACACTTGATAGTTAAATTAATAAGTAACTTAAGAATTTTTTTATCTGCGTTAGACATTAATTTACAAATTAATTACACCATGTATTATAGATATAATCTAAAATATTTACAAAATAAGTTATGAAAAAAATGCTCTAATTTAACATACCTATATTTTTTCCAAATCATACTCGTTTAAGCGTGATATTCAGTTTAAAATCATTAAAAGTCGGTTATCGTCGCCTCATTAATATTTCGCAAACGGATCCCTGAATCGAAAAATGGTTTTCATACACCCGCAATATTTTTGAACGCAATATTTTCTCCTCTATCTCATGTTGTGGGGTATCGTTGGATAGGCATCCAATGATACCCCACAACATGGGATCATCCCCACTTAACGTGTAGGGAAGACACCCCAAAATATTTTTTTTTCCAAATTTTACTTTACCGCTTTGTCGGTGTGATTAATATGTATACATGTGCGAAATTACAGCTTTCTAGTACTAATAGTCTCTGAGCTAAGCGGCGGATAGGCGGACAGATAGACAGACATGGCGAATCTCTATGGGCTTCTTGTTGAGTACGGAACCTTAAAAGGGAATTTTTTAATCAGTATTAAAAAAATATATATTATTTTTTAAATACTAGGCTTTTGGCTACTTTGTATTTTATGAAGTGCGTCTTATTTGTGTAGAATAAACAAAAATTTTCTTCGTCTCATTTTTGATCTTTTTCCAAGTTTTATTATCCTCTACCTTGTACCACGCCCCTCGATCTCAAAGTCCTCATTACGAGTTGAACAACAAATAAACATTGCTATCGCTGTTTATTGGACATTATTTATCGAGATCTCTTTGCCGTGGGATCCTGTTTCGTTTTATAACAGTCCTGCTGAATGATAGCTGGTACCTGTGTAGGGAAATAGTATTTTCGTTCGGTATTATATGTTTTGCATTTCAAATTAAACGATGTAGTTGAATTTAGATGGGTATTGGTTTACTCGTTAGGCTGCCTGTCCACTGGAGCGGAGAAGAGAGGAGAGGACTGGAGCTTATTAACTAATAGTATCTAAGCTCCACTTCAGTGGATATGGATTTGCATACTAGATTAAAAATTCATACATTTTAAACGCGGAGCAGAGAAAAGGAGCAGGGAAGCGGAGCAAAAAACCGCCGCGGGTGACTGACTCGCTCGGGGGGGAATGACTCGTTGCAAGCTCTCAGCCTAGCTCCGCACAGTACACAGCTCCACTCCGCATACTACCTCGCTCCGCTCTGCTTCCTAGCACCGCGTCAATGGACAAACACAGTCCGCTACTCCGCTCCGCATTAGTCCCTCGCTCCCCTCCGCTTACTCTGCTTCGGAGGACCTAAGATAGGATCTCGGTTTTTATGTTCTGTCTGCTTACAAAAATAAATTTGTTCTTCCTTTGTTTGTGCTTTTGGTCATCACTAGAGTCTTTTTAATATTCACAAGTTTAACTAAAATTAATAAAAAAAACGATGTTTAGATGTTATTATCAAAATGCAAATTGGCGTCGTTCGTAATCATCTGCAGAGAATAAAAAAAAGGAATATAAAAATATGTACTTAATATGTGCCTTCAATAACAAGCCGAAATAACCCAAAGATGTCGGACTGTTAGGTGAGAGCCGAGAGGTCCTGAGTTCGAACCTCGGTTTATGAACTTAGTTCTGTTTTATTAATATAACATTTATTTTATTTATTTATTTGCTTACTTATCTCAGTTAGAGGGGTTAACAAGAATAAGACGTATGTGCAAACTATATTACTATTAACAAAACCTAGTGTAAAATTAAATTAACGTCTTTTTCCACTGCTGGTGTTTGTCATAATTTAATTGCGTAAATGGAATAACAAAGTAATTTATGTTTAAATTTAAATTTCTCCAAACGGCTAGTTGACACTTCCCGTGACCCAAGGGCTGGGTTTTACCTTGGCCAGAGGCTAAGCATTGCCATACAACGTGGCAATGCCGCCAGTCTCTTGGGTACATTACATCACATCCATTTACATTACATCCAGTCGACAGCGATGCGGAGGAATTTTTCGACGCCATATTTTAGTTTGTGAATAGTTTTAGTTAAGTTAGGATATCATTTTGTTATTTTATTAATTAATTAGGTATAAGTTGTTATGTTAAATATTAATGTATTGAGACATGATAATAAAACACCTTGTTTAAATGAAATTAATTAATTAAAAGCAAAATCAAAAGACGTAGGCCTCTTATTTCTAATAATCCTTGCTCCAAGTGGATTGAGGCGAAAGCGCCCGGGTAGCGCGCAAAATTCAAATTTTCTTACATTTTTTTGCAATTTGCAGGTCAGTATTAATTAAAGCCATCATTACAACTCTCTAAGACCAAGCAATCCTATTGAATGATTATTTCATAAAATCTTGACATTTGAAGATATACTAAAATAAGGAGTTGTATTACTAATTCTGATGATTATAATTCTGCAAATACACATTTGTTACGGTCGCGAATCATACTTTAATCAACATACACCTAGAGATTGAGCTGCAAATTTCAAACATTAAAAAATCGTAAGAAAATTTAAATTTCGTAGGCTGTCTTAGCGCTTTCCTCTTAAAAGATATAAAGAAACGTACAATGCAAGAAATTTGATAGTATCGTAAAACTGAAGCCGAGCGTAATCTAATACATACCTTGAAATTATGTTGACATCATTTAAACAGCTTACTTTATTCGTTCTACCAAACCAAATAACAAGGATCATGACGCCATCTAGGTATTGAATAACTATTTTCAAGCCAGAAACCTACCCTGGAAATAATAAACCCTCGAACACTTTCATCCCTCGAGCAATTCAATAACAACTCAAAAAGCATGAAGCTTAACGAAACCAATTTGTTTTTAGCCCCAATTTTATATTAAAATAGGCAAATATAGACAAAAGCTAAAATCTCAGTAAATTATTATCAATGTAGACTACTAATTGTAATTATTTCTTTGTCGAACTATTCCAATAACTCGCACTAAGGATTTTTACGAATAAATATCAAATGGAATGTAAACAGCAAAAAACATACCTACCTTAACAACTTTATTTTTGTTAAAAATTCCCTGACGCCATCTATCGGCAATACAGCGTACTACCAAGCTTGGGCGGCTCGCGTAGGGCGGGCGGGCATCGTAGTTCCACAAACGTTGGTAGATGTCACCACCATCGGGGTGAAACTTCTAGCTAACTTGTTTCATCCCCGTAGACAAGGTTTTCGAAGAGATGGCGCCATAACGAGGATTGAAAAAGGGGGTGTTTTTCAGAATTACGTATTTATTAAAGTTATATGATTTTAGTCCATGCAGTAATTTTATATTTGCTATTTGAATAGGTTTTTAAACTACAAATAATCTATTTTACGTTTAGTGAGCCCAAACTTTGTTGACTAATAATTAGTCAACAAAGTTTGAAAAAAATTATGCTGTCTCATGAAAAGATAAATTATTTATCTTTTCATGAGACAGCATAATTTTTTTTAAATTATTTTTAAAGCATAATAAACGGTAGAAGAGAAAATTGACAATTACCATTACTTACAGACCGGCCGTCGAGAGAATGCTTTCCTGACACCTGTCAGTTGGACAATTTCTAGTTATAATAAGAATCAAATTCGCAAAACACATATGGGTTAGTATGAAACTGACAGTTATCAAGAACACATTCTCTCGATGGCCGGACTGTAGTCAGTAGATTTGTTTGCTCAATTCATTCGCAGTCCTCTGCGGAGATAGGCATTTTTACTTGGGCCCCATGAGGAAATATCCATTCACCCTAGAGAAACAGAAGGTTACATCGGTCTCCTTCCTTTTGTGGGGCATAGTTCTTAAATTAAGATTTTTGTAAAATTTTTTTGTGTTTTTGTGATTTTTGTAGATTTTTGTAGGTTTTTGTTGTTTTTTTGTGCGATTTTTTGTTTTTGTTGTGTTTTTTTTTTCTTTAGTAAATATATAAATAAATAATAAAAAAACACAAACGCTTTCTTCCACGTAATATTTGATCATATGCCTCTCTTAATTAAAATCCAAAAGTAAACGCTTTTCCATTATTATCATCATGAAATAAAGAATTAATTTCACTATATTTTTTGTAACAAAGTAATTCCAGATAATAGTTTACGGGGATAACATATTTTTCTTTTTTTCATGTCGGAAAAAATGCGTAGGACCTCATTATCAAAGTATCTAAGGCTTCAAAAGAGGACATTATTTTGCCCGCTTTTGAAATACATTCCTGAACGCCATTTTTACTGAAAAAAAAAAAGCCTTAACGAGTTTCCTTTCTAAGGTTTTCCTTTTTGAGACGTAGATTATAATATAGCAAAGTAAAATCGGAATACATTATTCTCGTTAGAGCGCTCTTTTGAGCAAGATATTTATATTGTCTTCATAATTTTAATTATGAAAAACATCGTTTTAGTTCTTAATGGTTTGGGAGCACAAGAATGCTTGTTATTTTGCGTGTTTCAAAATTCTAAATGCTAACTGAACTAAACAGACAGGGGGACAGGGGGACAGGGAGACAGGGGGACAGGGAGACAGGGGGATGTGATATCTTCGAAACTGTTTACCAATGCGTTGGAGGAAGTCTTCAAGACGCTGGACTGGACTGGACAGAGTATCAAGGTGAACGGCGAGTATATCTCACACCTTCGCTTTACCGATGACATCATCATAATTACAGAGACGCTGGAACAGTTAGACCAGATGCTGCACAGCTTAAATGGAGCCTCTCGTCGGGCTGGGCTCGACATGAATTTGGACCAGACGTAAGTCATGTACAATTCACATGTCTTGCCGAGACCAATCCACATCAAAGGGTCGCTTCTCGAAGTTGTGAAGGAGTATGTCTACATAGGGTAAGTCATCCAGCTCGGGAGACACAACTTGGAGAAAGAAGTTGACGGATCCAGTTGGGTTGGGCAGCGTTCGGAAAACTTCTTCAAGTCTTCTCGTCACCTATCCCGCAATGTTTGAAGACTAAGGTCTTCAACCAGTGCGTCCTGCCCGTTATGACATAGGTACGGTGCCGAAACGTGTACCCTGACTGTTGGGCTGGTCCATAAATTCAAGGTTGCTCAGCGAGCTATAGAGCGGGCTACGCTTGAAGTTTCTTTGATAGATAAAATCAGGAATGAAGATATCCGGAAAAGAACCGGGGTAACCGACACAGCCTGCAGAATAAGCAAACTGAAGTGGCAGTGGGCTGGCCATGTTTGTCGAAGGACCGATGGCCGGTGGAGCAGACGAGTCCTGGAGTGGAGACCACGTATCGGCAAGCGTACTGTGGGACGCACTTCAGCTAGATGGACTGACGACCTTAAGAAGGTGGCTGGGACAGCCTGGATGCGGAAGGTGGAGGACAGGGTGTTATGGCGCAGCCTGGGAGAGGCCTATGTCCAGCAGTGGACTGCAGTCCGACTCCCATTCTCCCACAGCCAGCAGGCGAGCACGCTCAGCAGTATTGGTAGACGTATTAATGTGGTTATTCCTTTATGATTAATTGAATCAGGCCTCATATCAAACCCCAATGCAAGAAATTATGAATTATTTTATGTAAAATAAACTAGTGTCCAGTGCAGTGTGATATGACTGCCAACGGTGGCTATGCATTTTCATATGACACAGAAAGTGTTTCTTCAAGAATTTTTTTACTTGAGCATTTCTTGGCAACTTCTGTAGTTTTGCAGATAAAAACTAACAGTGGCTACAAATAAGTTTCAGCGATACAAAATTAATGTCCCGCAAAACACATTACTGAAAACAAACACATACAAAACACACGAATAAATTACACTAGGCACGTGCCACGGGGTCGCTTGCAATTTGTGCAGGTGTCCCGTCTGTGGTGTCAGACACTATCAGTGTCGCGACACGGTTGCCGAGAGCGCTCCCACCGGCGGCTACGATTTCACAGCCCACGAACGGTGTCCAACACTGTTTTGGGACACTTTAGTGTTGTTTATTTTCCCTCTGTGTTATTGGGTTTCGAATTTTCGTGGCGTGTTGAATGTAAATTTGTACGAGTGTCACGTATTGCGGCTACCTTTGTGAAAATAAAAGGTTTGAATTTTAAAAGGTTGGTGATAGCGCCGCGGTTACGAGTATCAAATACAGACGTTGATCAGATTTGCGTTTTTTTGGGGAATGAGTGGAGCTAGCACACGAAGTCTGTACACTGAACCCCTGTTCCATTCCATAACTTGGGATGTTATCCTTAAATCATTCGCATGGATATCTAAATACACTGTACATACAAATCGAACGATTTAACGATTTTAAACTGTTTAACAGGTAGATTTTAAATGCGTCTGAAAAACTTTTCTGTCTCATAGTTTATTTTTAGGTACTACTCAGTAATGGACTTATTTAATAAACAATTTTTTCTTTGTGCAGTTCCAATTAATGTTTATTCCGACAAAAAATACGTTTCCCAATAGGTTGTAAAATCAATGACGATTTGAGTACTTACTTAGGCGTATAGTTACAGGTTTAACAAATATAGGTATAAACTCTTTCATTTACACAAACATAAAGAGTTAAGAATATTTCATTGTACACAAATTTTTACTTCAACAAAAACAACAAAATCGACTGCAGACATTTGACATCACGCCGCGACACTGTTCACCTCTGCTGTAACGTAGGTCAAAGCTCGAAAATATCGGATTTCTGATTACGTCCTCCGATTGCATGAGCAAACAATGTAATGTTCGAAAAAAATAAAAGTAGGAATTCTATGAAGGGTTACTAACGGTTTCTGGAAAAAACCAGGGTTCCTAACGGTTTCTGGGAAACACCAGGGTTCCTGAGACACTGTTTGAATAAAGGCGTCGAATTGATGTCTACCCCAGATTACTTCGAAACTTAGGATACTTAATGTAAAACCGATTTTCCAGAAGCGTTTTTAATACGGGAATGCAGTTTTGTGCGGATATTCGATTATCGGAGCGTTTTTTATAACATTTTGAAGACGGAGGAAGATAATGGGTATTTGAATCGTAACATTATTTTTCTTTATGTGGTTAGAAGTTACCTACAATTTTGTTGGAATAGATGCTTAGCAGTTTTTTTCATTTTCATCATGTTTTCCTCAGACTAGACAAAATTAAAATAACTCAGCTGCTGGGGGTCAACCACCACCTCATAAAGCAGTATTATTTTAATGTTACTTCAGTGTGAGAAAGAGATGGAGCTATACAGGACGTCGAGCTCCATCTCTTTCCCACACTGAAGTAAGATTACAATAATAATGCTTTAAGAGGTGGTGGTCTAGCTCCTGGTAACGTCTTATTTTATTCCACACGTTCAATCCCAAGAAATTACGTCCAAAATTTATTATTTCACCAGCCACTTCCGAAAAACACATCGTATATAATAAAATTCAATCCTTCCTGACAGTAAACCATAAACAGTGCCAAAAAACCTTATGCAAAATAGTGTCGGGTTCCACACTTATCGCTAGACGTTTTTCGGCCCTGTCCGTTTCGCCCAAATTCCAAGCGTGTTTCGTCGACATAAATCCGCGTCCGCTTGCGGTCGCCGAGGCATTAGTGCTGTTGTTTCGGCGATTCGTTTTTTCGTGTGTCCACGGCTTAATTTTTCGTATTCGACCGTTTGATTGTTGAGTAATTAAGGCTGCGGTGATTTGTCGTTACTGCGACTTTCTTTGCGCAATTACTGAGAAATCGTTTTGAAGTGGTTTAGTGAAGATCACTTCCGAGCATCGCGCTAATTCCAAATCCTAATGTCCATCGTGTTTCATTGGTTTATCCTGAAAATTGCTTTTCTCAGAAATTTTGATAACTTACCATACCTAATTCAAATTCACTTCCATTTAAAATCTTCATGCGACCTTTAAAAGGCCTTCTGTCTATCTTATCAGAGATCGCCATTTCGTGAAAGAGTTATATCTTTCAAATAAAACCCCTATATCACTGCCAGTTAAACCCAAATGTTTTCCCCTAGTAATAAAAAGTCAAGCTGAAACTATTACCCAAACCAACACAGTATATTTACTTACATTATGGATAAGCAAAACCATCGGTTACCTTCCAACACCTCCAGTGTGAACCGATCCAAAACAAAGGGGCATTGGTAATTAACACTTGACATTTACAGCTATTGTCGCGGCCCTATTTAAACAAAGTTCATATTGACACGTTGCCATTTTGAGATTGAATGTCAGCGGTCGGTATATGGGTGGATTGTTTTGGTGGGACATGTTGGTCATAGTCTATTGTTTCTACCTACCCTCTTATATTAAAAATGCGTGAGTTCAATGGACGATTGAAATAATATGCCGCGCTGAGGCACGCAGCAAATAAAAACCTCAAAACTTCAAGGCCTAAAAAGTTAGCCAACTTATGACATCTCTGACAGCCCACGCAATCTGAAATTAAAAATAAAACCCTGTTATCAGGTTTAATTAAAACTTTAACTTTCGACAATTTAAACCATCAATTATTTCTGTGTCCCAAAACTCAGTAATCCCGGACGGTCCCGAAATTGGCAGAGACCTTTTATATTCATATTCCAAAAGAATTTAACCTATAAACCCTCTTAATAACCCATATATCATAACGTAATTGATATTTTACATTGAAAATTTCTATAAGAAATTCCTTAGGGTAATATCCACGCAATATGGGGTGCCATTGTATCCCGAATTCTGTGCGAACGGGGCATTTGAAGGCTCCACTTGAGGGTGCTATTCGAGGCACTGAACCAATTCGCTATCGTCGACCTTGTGATTATTACTTTTTGTTTTAGAATTGTAAATGCGAGTTGGGTGCGAGTTTTTACCCCTTTTGCTTCTCTTTGCTTCTTTGCATTTCCTTTTGATAACTGCAATGGTGATATTTTATTGCACATACAAAGTTTATAGCAATATTGCATTTGGCAAGTAGATTATTGGTTACTGCATATCAGCTGCGACCACAATAATGTTATACAATCTTCATCTATATTCAATTGTGATAACCCAACATTGTTCCACACTTACACGAAAGAAAAACCAATTTATTTAGTATAAGAGCTAGTCTTCAAGACCAAGTAACTATCTAACGTCTAACCTAATAACAAAATACCAAACTATCGTACGTGCACCAATCGTAGGGAAATGCTAAAAGCCGGTTAGAAAATGCCAAACGCTAGACACAGGGGCAAACATTTGTTCGTTCCCATACCTCTTTTGTTGCCCATTGTCGAAGGTGGCAAGGCTGACTCAGCAATTTTCTTTATTCAATCAGGGAATACCTCCTTTATACCTACAATGGGTACTTTTGAATAGTTTGCGTTGCGTAATTCGGTAATTCGTGTTTTCTTAGTAATTGAGGTAAATTTTGCGTTTGGCTGATTTGGGTGGTAGCTAAATAATGTTGTTAGTAGAATTAATGTTGTTAGAAGAGGGTTTTAGTTAAGAGCTGTTTCAAAAACTAATTTGGAATGTAAATATAAGGCTGCTTTGTAAGCTTCAAAACTAAACAACAATATTTTCTGAGCCTGACAGGTTTAAAATAAAACCAAACTTTCATAATATCCAAGATGAACACTATCTATCACATTCTGAATGATTTTGAAGCACATTGCTAATCCATTGCTTCATATGTTCGAAAAATTTATTTGCTCAATAACGTAAATAATGCAATGAATGTTGTTGAACTGTCAAAATTAAGCCGATTCCTACTGAAAGTGTGTTACGCAAATAGGGTGCAGATCTTACATCTAGAAATCTCGATATTACTGCAACATCAAAAAAAATCTATCACACCTCGTAATGAATGCACAAGTTCATGCGAGTATTTTTACAAACATAACATAATTCTGAAATATAACAAAGATTAATGTATATATTCAACCTAATCCCAAAAAAAAACTGTTTGGGCAGACAAAACCGTTATCAGACCAATCCATCGAGCGTAACATAGTATAACTAAATAGCTTATTTACGCGTCAAAACATAGTTTTATGATCCCTTTACTATCCGATTTACTTACAAATCGGAACAGTTTATGGTTTATAAAACGGGACGCGTAAAATACTTCTTTAAGAGGGTTCGAGCCTTTTTTAAGGCGTTTATTTGAATTCTGATCTGTGAGAAAAGTATTTCTTAACATTATTAATTTCAGCGCTTTGTCTACTTAGTCGACGAAAAACACTTTGAATTCTTCTAACATCATTGAAAGAGAAGTTGTTGAAATATCTGATCTTATTACACGACCTATCTTGTATTATAATATAATCCTAATCAATCAAGCAAATTGTCACTGGCTGTTACCGGCTGACGAGACCACAAACATTTAGTGGGCATTATTTGGGTTGGTCACCGTTCAACTCTGTCAACTTTCTACTTTGGTCAGAAAGTTATTCTAATTTATGACCATGCTATAAAATTAATGTTCCTTAATTACTAAATTGATTCATGAATGCAATACATATTGACATCGCCACAATTGATACTGACGTCCGTGATGAATGATTACTTTGATACGATTTATGTTTGCAGCCCTATCTCTCCGACTAGTTCGATCAATTTCAAATTGAGAGCACACGAAATACAACATTGCTAAAACCTTCGACAGAGCATGAAGTTACATTACAATGTTCAGACAAAAGAAAAACCCGTTTGTATTTTATTCACTAGTTATAATATTATTACTAAATAAGCTAACCATATTTTGTAAATAACTAGCTGTAAAAAAAAATCAAAAAGAAAAATATACCGGGCACAAAATGCCAAAGGAAAGGTGGAGAGGCAAAAGAGCTTTTATGGAGGAACTTCGGCGTACTGTGTCGTAGTGAGAGCGTTTACTAGGTATATTTGGGGTAGGGAATCAGTGGCAGCGACTGCAGGGTTGAATTACGGGTAAAATGGGTTTTTTCAGGGTTAAATTAGACTTTGGGCACGAATTTTCGGCTATTAGCTGGAAGTTTGTTTTGGGGTTTTTTGAAGTAAATGCAGAAATTCAAGCTCAAAGAAATAGCAAACGTAAATCTGGATTCGGAAAATCAAAAACTGAATCATTTGGTGAAATTCAACAGTAAACTCAGTTACATTGTTAATATTTGTTTATGTAAGTTTATTAAAAATAGTTCTACTACAGAAAGCTCAAGAGATTACTGTCTCAATAACATAATTCTATTTCACTATTCAAACTTCATTAAATATCACGTAATTTGTATTGATTTTATGACTTTTGACGAGGATAGCCACATCAATAACATGATATTAATCATCTAGTGACGTGAAATGATTCTGTCATTTCATGCGTGAATGCTGCTCACCTACATGCGTAGATAACCCTCGTTATAAATTCCTCGCCCCTTGGAACACCCTCGTGAGCGGAGCCCACGACACGACACACAAATGTACTAACATTAGCATCTTTGAATCTCCTGTTACTAGTTACGGAAATAGGGGAAGAGGGAACCATTTTCTAGCCTTTTTTAAGCGAGTTAGCGTTTTTTGTACAGTATGTAATTTTAGTGAATGATATTTTTTCACCAAATTAGCCAACGAGTTCAGCCATTGATTTTAAAAGAGACATAATATCAGGCCGAAGATGTAGAGGTAGCTTACCTACAGTAAAAATGATTGGGATAGGGAGGGATTTTCAATCAAGGGATTTTAAGATCCAATTTACCTATGTACAAACTTTGTCCTTGTATCGTCTTGTATTTGTGTTTTATGTGCACAATAAAGATTATGAATCCATTGTCTAATTGCACAGTCGTTACCACGTAGCCACGTTGTGTATCATAATTATGGCGGGCAATCAAAAAAGATATAATACCCACTCAAAAATGTCCAGTTCCGCGAATGCACCAAGACAAACCCACCCCGCGAAAACTGCAACCGCATAAGGAAAACGCGAAAAAAAAAAGTCCAAAGCAAAACATCGTACGACAAACACCGCCTTCTACAACGATCTCCGCAGATATGCAAAACACAGTCCTTTGTAACAAGATCTTATTGTGTTCGTGAATCCCGTCGCCACACTGAATACGGAACGACTTATGTCGATTTAGAAATTTATTAGAATGCCACGAGGTTTTGTCATGCGAAACGCGAGTTGCCGACGTGCACCAAGGAGTTATTGTTGCATTATGGGGTGCATTCTGAGCTATTGTGAGCAACTTGGTTGCGGGCTTGATGGGTATGAATTTTCTGGTAAGGGTCGAGGTGGGTTTTGATTGTACCTTGTCCCGAACAAGATGGTCTTGCATATGTAGGTTGTGGTGTAGATCTCAGGGTTGTTTTCAATGAACTGCGTCGGAAAAAGTAGGTATTGTGTCATTTATGTGCGTTTAGAACACTGTTGTAAGTATTTATTCAGTTTTCATATGCCTACCTTAGAAAATACGTAAGATCTAAAGTAGAACAGCGATTGGTATGAGCCAATCGCTGTTCTTCGTTGGACTTTACGTATTTTCATCAATAACCATGTATTACAAGTTCTCCATATTTCATTTTCATGAAACATAACTGAAAAAGTGAATTGAGTATAATACGTCAGAAATGAAGTATCTGTATTGATATTTCTGTTTTAACAGGGGGCCAACGACCACCTCCTAAGCAGTATTATTTTAATCTTACTTCAGTGTGAGAAAGACATGGCGCTATGCAGGACGTATACACCAAGGTGGTGGTTGGCCCCCAGGTCACTTCCATTCTAAAGATACTAAGATTTAAATTAGAAGCAATTCGTCATTCCTTAATCAATTCCTGAAGTCTAGCTTGCGACTGCAATTCCATACGAGTCATCAGGTTCTTTTATGACATCATAAGCGACTGTGAAGATGGCAAGCAAATATTCTTCGTCGGTTTATATAGAAGACATTCCACCATTTACTTATTCTCTACCTAAGACTATACATATACCCAACGATCACAACCCCCAAATTTCCTTCCAGACACTTCCAAACTGAATGGGTGCTACCCAAATAACAGGGTATAGGAACCGCAGACCAGATAGCGATCCCATGTCAATCCCGCGGACCTCAACGTGACAATGACAAGTCGAAGATTGCTGTGCTTGCAAATCCCTGGGGCAGAGCACAGAAATTGATCGGAGTAATTTGCTAACGTTCGGACTGCCACGGCGAGACGATTCGTCTTGGCTGTGGGTTAAGATGGAAGGGAATGGCGTTGCATGGAGTCTATGGTTTTGAATTTTGTGAAGTTCAAGATATTGTTGATATATTATATTATTATTAGCGTAAAAGCGTGATGACATGAAATCGGTTTTTGCTAAAACGAGCAATTTTAAGCAAATCTAGTAACAATAGACAGAATTTGCCATTACTGGCAGACGAGGTGTAATTTCTACACATTTTGTGTTTCACATTTCAAACAAGCAATCAGGCACATTCTTGAAATACAATAGTGTAGAAAATGACCCTTATCACTTATGTATTGGATGATTTTGTTTCTCACTTCTTACACCATAAGTCCCGCCAATTACGTATTATTTACTAAACGTGCCACAAAATAATGTCTACTTTGAAAATCTAGGTAACCAAAGGAAGCAAAGTGAGGAAGAAAGGTATTTCAGTCATAATGATGATAAATTACGAAAGCACTTTTTGAACACCACTTTCCTATCATAAGACAGCATATGTACCAATGTGACGTTTTCAATATCTAAAACCCTTTCTACTTCAATCTACTGACTGGTTCAGGAAAATATCGCAAGAAAACCTAGACTGGACTGCATTTTGTCACAGCACTTTTCCTCCGCCATGATTTATTTCAACTTTAGCCACAAACGTTTCAGATTAACTTTTGAAAGTAAATTCGTTCCTGTAGTAACCGAAGCCCACCCCGCCTCCATCATAGCTAAAAAATACAAAACCAACGAAAAACCCATTAACAGTTTTAACGAAATTCAAAAACTAAAAAAAGCCTACGGCACCACCCTTTATAAAAGCAAGGGGTGTTTTTAAATTTTCTATTAAGCGACGTAGCTGTACGATGCTAGGAGAGACCTGAGACTTGAATCGTCAATTTTACGGAAGATTTCGCATAATACAGTCGCTGTGCCGCTTGATACATGCTTGCAGCTCGAGTTCACTCGCGTCTGGGTGTTATATTCTGAGGGCTGAATTGTACTGATAGTTATGCTGAGTAGTACAATTTTACAATGGATGAACGTAGATTGAATTATAGCAAGTTTGCTACAGGCAGCGTCAATTTTTGGTTTGGTTTAGTTTCAGAAAATCTTTTAGCAGGGAATGCCAGAAACTTAACTGCTGTAACAGTCTACTGTTTTCACAGCATTATACCAAGTCGAGCTTCTCTCGAGATACATAATACTTAAATTAAAAGATTTAAAAAGCTCTAAAACAACATAAATAATTCCCATTCAAATAACATGCACATAAAAACCGGATTTAAACAAATCCTTCATTCCAACAGACAGACAACTCTATCACACAGTTATCGTAGTTTATTCGTAAAAGCGCTTCCACGTTGGCGTTTAAATGCTAAAAGATTTTATATCTAGCGCGAAAAATTGGAGTAAATTGCCGCCACTGGATAAGATAGGATGTTTTTTTTTTCTTTTTTTTTAGACTGCCTGTGTCTGGCTATGTAAGTCTCTGGGGAATTTTAGAAAAGGATCAAGTTTTTTTTTTTGTGTATGTATGCACATTTTGGGCGGAGGCTCAGACCTGACCTTACGGGGTTAGTGTGCAGATTATTTAAATACATAAGTCAGGTTTTGGTTTGTCAAATGCGCTGGTAGAGTTTATCAAGTAGGTATTTAATTTTTAAATGTTAAAACAATAGTTGATTAGATTGTTACTGCTTTTAATTACATTTCACACGCTTTCCTGTTCAGATTCTATTATATTACGTAGATTTTTACTTTATAAAATCGGACCACAGCAAATATATTTAGTGTTTTATTAGACATTTGACCTCGTTGTTGTTATTTTGCCCTTTATTCTGTTAACTGTAATAAAAAGAAGGCACACGTTTTTAAATCACTACAAATTCTTATATACAATTCTTCTATAGTAAATATGTATGTATATTATTTATGTACAAATTGTTCCATTTCTAACAGAGCACCTGCCATCTAATCTCTTCACCACCCTTGGTTGACTGGTAGAGAATGCCTAAGGCATTAAGTCCGCCTTTGTACTTTTTTAAGTGTGAAAAGTTTAAATAAATAAATAAATAATTCTTGAGTCAGAATTTGATCATCACATTTTAGATGAAAGTCTAACAGCAAGTGGTCAGTGAAAATCTGCATTACCAAAAACTTATACTTAAAACTATGCTTTTCAACAAACACTTAGCTAAAAATTATACGTTCGTATTCAGTAAAAAATATTCAAAATGTCGTCAAATAGTGGTGGTTTGGCACTGCGTCGCCGACTAACCCAATATTACCTCCATCCGTCTTGCGGGACTCTCTGATTGGTCGGAGAGATAGGCATTTTATAGAGTGCCTCTCCAATTCATGTGGCACTACATTCTTTACGTTGTCTCTAGGAGAGATAGATATTCTACATAATATTACTTATAGTCTTGATATAGGAATGTCTCTTGCTTTATTGGAATAGCGAGTGGTCGTGACTGACTAACTAAAAGCAACGTCAAGAATACACAACAAGGCAAATAAAATACTACCATCCCTTTACGGGCTGAAATTATATTATTTAAAAGATAATATTTTCTTTAAAAATAATACCTAGAATTTTCATTAAAAGTCGATTTTGTATACTTGCAGAAATCTGGTTAAAAAGTCATGTTACAAAAAAAAAAAAAAAACTCTCAAACACGCTTGGAAATTCGAGCATTATTTTGACAACCTACTTCGAGATAAATCGAAAATGCTGTACTGGTCAAATACATGCGAGCAGCAGCCGGCAATGTTAGTATGAAAATCCATATCTGTTGCATTTAGCAGCCGGCAATGTTAGTATGAAAATCCATATCTGTTGCATTTAGCAGCCGGCAATGTTAATATGAAAATCCATATTTGTTGCATTTAGCAGCCGGCAATGTTAGTATGAAAATCCATATCTGTTGCATTTAGCAGCCGGCAATGTTAATATGAAAATCCATATTTGTTGCATTTAGCAGCCGGCAATGTTAGTATGAAAATCCATATCTGTTGCATTTAGCAGCCGGCAATGTTAGTATGAAAATCCATATCTGTTGCATTTAGCAGCCGGCAATGTTAGTATGAAAATCCATATCTGTTGCATTTAGCAGCCGGCAATGTTAGTATGAAAATCCATATCTGTTGTGTAATTTAAAAATGGAACCAGCGTTTTACTTCGACACACGGCAACTTCGGAGGTAAGTTGTCAAAAATTTCGCTTGCAAATACAGCGATTTAAAATAAAAAAAGAAACAAAGGAACATATTGGTGCGTGAAAAATTATCGTTGTTCGTCATTGATTTTGGAATTTATTATTAATTTACTTAGTTTGAATGTCCGCGCATTATTTTAGAAAAGTACTATACAAGCCTTGGCCGCAACCAGGCATTGATGGACTCACGTATGTGCCGAGGCGAACACGCTCGTCCATCAATGCTCCTTTCGCAGGCCGCGGCAATAATATATTCTATCAACGATGTTAAATATTTTAGTCTCAACCACTTCAAATGCCTGTATTTCAAAATAACCATTTAAATGCAAAATCACCACCACACATACACAGATAAAGTTACCTAATCCCCCACAAACGCGTAAATAACGTGAACACACCTAGATAAAAGAAACATAGCGAGCAAGATTAATTAAGGTTATAGCCAAGTTATTAGGGCGCGCCTAGCCGACATTTTATCATAAAAGATATAATCCTGGCTGGTAATCCCTCTCGCCGCTTCACAGATAGTGATACCATACGATATGTATAAGCTGACAATGATACTTGGGACATGGAAGCGTCTTTGGCTCGATGTGAGTTTTGGAATCCTACTTACAAACCACTGTTCTACCACGGTTTGTTGCAGTAAAGAAAGAGTATTACACGATTGACCAGACCACTCTATAAATTCTAGATGAAAGATTTTAGCCTTATAAATAATCTTCATCGGATTAATTTAATTACCTGCAATCCTCTTTTTCACCTAAATCAGGTGCAAGATTTTAATCATTAACTTATAGAAACCGAAAGATCCACTATAACCCACACTTGATTTAGAAATCGCAAGAGCTACGGTTGTTCATGTGACATTTCACATGATATTAATAAATATTAGTTATTTTCCCATCACAGTATTCAAAACGATTACATTGTTCCTTCCCCAACTTCAACAAAATTCAGTAAGACACGTTTGTCCCACTCTCAAACAACAGCCACTCCGGCCGTTCCTCCGCTCGGCACAGACACATCTAGCAAACAGAATTTAAATCCACGCATGCCCCTATCAAACGCTCGTTTGCACAAAGTATATACTCCAAGTATATCTGGAATGGTTGCGAACACCGAACCGAACGGTTTTCGGAACACTTTTTCCCTATTTCCACGGAATAAAAAGGAGTCAAAGAGAACTTCATGACTTTTGTTATACCGTATAGCTTTTTACATTGGAAAACGCGGCGAGGCAAATTTTCTAAAGCCTTTTGTTGGCAATCGCCCTTTGTAAGTGTCGTATTGACTGTATAATGAATGTGTGTGTTTTAGGGTCATTTTTGGGATGCTTGGGTAAGGACAGAGTATTTACTTAAAGTATGATGCAATATTAAAATTACAATGGAGTTTGGACTCCTAAGACTTTTCAGTTTTGACTCTGAAAGAGTGCAATACAATGAATGATACGTAGGGACTCGTAAAAAGGTATAGGTTACCTACGCAGTATTACAGTTAAAGTAAGTAGAGATTATAGCATAATGGCTGGTGGCTTTGTAGAAGTACCGTCACGTGCCCATAAAAAGTTCATTTTCATTTCAGTGTCGTTAAAGCTTTGCTCACCAATCCCTGTTCTGACTACGGGGCTTCTGATTTAAAAGAGGGCTTTACATTGCATTGGACTAACCAGTGTGTGACTAAACAAAGTGGACACTAAACTAAGTTGGGTCGCTTTATCTGCCACATTATAATTATCATAAACTGTGGTTTCTTAACTGTGGTACTGTCATGTCTGTCTGTCACAGAAGTTTTTCTCGAAAAAAAAGCAACGTAGGAATTTGACTTTTGGCATGATGTTAGGTCTCGATGACCAGTCAAAGTCTATTATTTTAAGATTACAACATCGTAATATCTAGAATAAACGCACACATAACATCACGCCTGTATTCTCCGAAGGGTTAGGCAGAGGTGCACCTATAGTACACCCATATTTCGCGGATAAAAGTACCGAAGTATATTTCTCGCTAGAATTGAGCCTGATACTCTCATATCTACTTAATATAGGCAATAATATAGTCAGGGAACTGTGAGACGCACTAATCCGTACTTAGCGCAGTGGTGTGTGAACACAACAATCGTTCGTATTGGAGACCATTAACGGTTAGACGTATAGAAATGGGAGCGATAAAATCTATAGGTATTGCTGTACTGTGTGATATTTTTTTTAGAGGCAAGAATATCATTAAGAGCTGACTGTATCGTGAAGCATTATTGAAGAATTTTTCCTTGGTTTCCGTATAGCCTGATTCATACCTATAGCATAATTAATCATAATTATGCTATAAAAAAATCAGCTGCCCCCTACATTAATGTTCGCATAACTCGTCAAAATGTAGGGAACAGCAGATAATTTTTCGTATTTTCAGGTTTGGTCCCATAGTGAAAGTCGTTCATAATGATGAGTACAATGATCCCTTAACCCATTCGCTGCGTCGGACGCCTTTCGGCGTTTTTTGATTTAACATTCAGGTGCGGAGGACGCCCATCGGCGTTCGCGACGAAAATCGTCCCGCACGGCTCACGCACAATGGTCCACTTAAAGGACTAAGTGCGGAAACCAAACCCCTAACATAGAACATAGGTCGTCCCGCACTTGGCTAATAAGCGTAATTTTTATCGCCGCAGCGAATGGGTTAAGAGGTTGTGCATTAATTATGTTACACCTTGTAAACACAGACCACCAAAATATACGATAAATACAGAAATTGTTTTAATCGTTATGCTTAACAGTCAAACTAGCCATCGCAGTTTGTTATTTTAGAAGACAGAAGAATGATGATATTTCTCTTAACATATAACCACTAGCTGTGCCCCGCGACTTCGTTCGCGTGGATGTCGTAAGATACACAATATACTAAAATAACAGCCACATTTTAATAAAAGCCACGGGCTAAAGCTCATAAAGGTCGTAATCTAAACAAGACTGCTAGTGCAACAGTCAGCTTTCTACAAAAACCCAAACTATTTGTAGTTGTCACATTCACTAATATTACTAAATACAATAAAAATGATGTAGGAATAGATCCCACGAACGGAAGTAACCTAGTGAAAGAGGTTTCACTCTCAAGCCTCAAGTTTTAACATTTAGATGAATCTGGACCTAGTTTACAAGAATCAGAACGCCACTTTTTTCGATATGCTTGGTGCAAACTGGCGGAATTTGCTGATAGAATACGGATTTGGACTTTTTCTGACGTTACACTTTTAAATTAAAGTGTTCTTTTCATAAGTTACTAGCTTCCGCCCGCGACCTCGTCCGCGTGAAATTTCTTGTTCCCCCGACCCATCCCGTCGCATCGCAACGCCTGCCCGCGCTGTTACTTCGTTTTCGCTTAGCGCTCGTTCTTACTTTTTTTCTTTTTGCTCGGTTTGTAAGGGTCATAGCGTAATGTTACATATCCTATAGCCTTTCTCAAGAATTGGGCTATAAAATACAAAAATAATTTTTCAAATCCGACTAGTAGTGACAGAGATTAGCGCGTTCAAACAGTCAATAAAAAATAAAACGTGTAGGTAACTAATAGACTAAGCGCATTTTTCTTATTTTAAGCATTTTTATACCCATCGTAATTTCTAAACTAAACGTCGGATTCGAATAATTTAAAAAGGAATTTACATGTACTTAATCAACCTTAATTATGAAACTATTTTTGTTTGGATAAGGATTAATACCATATTTATGAACACACCTTCGCAAGTAATGCATTATTTTATAACAAATTTGATTACCGTTAAAAATGTTATAGTGAGCCAACCTTAAAAGATAGACATATGTTATCGCAGACTTTTTTTTAGAACTTTTTAAGAGGAATAATCCCGTCATACATGATTTTTGCATAACTTTAACCGTTTACGCAGCGCACGCAACGGAAGCTTGCAAAAGGAATAAATTTTCCCCGTTTCTGCAACATTTTTTATTGATGCTCCACTCCTTTTTGTCGTAGCGTGATGTTATTACAGCCTATAGCCTTCCTCAATAAATGAGCTATCCAACACTAAAAGAATTTTTCAACTCAAACTAGTAGTTCCTGAGATTAGCGCGTTCAACCAAACAAACATACAAACAAACTCTTCAGCTTTATAATATTAGTATAGATTGAAATTCGCCTTAACGTTTGACGTAATCGTTTAGTTAGTTTACGTGTAGGTGCGTCTTTCATGGATGCGGAAGAGATGGTCAAACAAGCAACAAAAATTATATGTATAAAATAAAATCTTAGCGTTAACGTATCGAGACTAAAGCTATATCGCCATTTTCTTTTGCATCCCCTTTCAATGTCGATCTATCAGTGCTCCCAAAAGCACAGTTTCAGTTAAAATATATGTAGCTGTCTTGTGTACGAGTACTTAGTAAAAGATTACTTTCTCCGCGAGGGCGGGAGGAGTGACCTTGAGCTTGCCCTTAGACGCAATGCAGGTTCTATACGTGCTGTAAAGTTAGTGAGGTTCTCGGTGAAAGAATTAGGTTCAATAATCTTGTAAGACCTAGTTTTGAGAAGGTTATTTATTTAATCATAAAATTCGCACGATTTTTCGTGAGGGGTCAAAGAGAAGTCAGTTCTTGTGTGTGTCTTTCTCTTGGCAAAGTTAATATGGAACTGAGCTGTTGTTTTAATGGAAACGTCTCTTTCGTGTTGTTATTTTGCCGATTTATAAATGTAATGTCATGTCTCTTACAGCTGGTAAAGCTTCAATGTAAATAAATTTGTAGGTATGACAAAATGTTTTAAACTCTGCTGGATAGGTGGGATTGACATACTTTTAATTAAACAAAACACAGGTTTGCTACTAGTAGTTTGATACACACGCTAGCATTTTTTTTAAATATGTTGCATCCTAATGAACCATTATATATTTATTTTCATTCAAAGAACACCACAAAAAAGTTCCAGATAAATTGACTAGCCTCCTTCAAGATTGACAAGCAAGGTTGAACCGTGCGTACTAATCAAGTCAAGGGAATCAAATTATAGACTCGGTAGGTACTGTAACTTTGATTACTGTGGTCGGACACATGTCGGAAACATGTGGGTGTGCTAGAAATAATAGGGCTTACTTGTGTAACTGTAGTGTCTCACTAATGAGGGTTAGGTCACAGCTTGACCTTGGGAAGCTTTGAAGATAATAATTGGAAGTAGGTAACTTAGATTTTGTTCTGGCTAAGAATCTAGTCTTGTTACTGAAAAAGTAGACTGTTTTTCTTCTTGACATTTAGGTTTGTAGAACACAATAATTAAAGGGTTAGGTCGGATAGGTCAATAGGCTAGGCAGGATCCTCTGGCCAGGTTAAACAACAAACTTCATCTCTAATGTGCCTATCAATCCTGGTGATTACTGATATATCCATTTACTGTATCGATTGCTAATTGGTAATTGGAGATTAATGTGATATAGTCGCCACAAATCTAAGATTTACATCTAAAGCCGACTTTACTTAGCTCATGCTTACACTTAGTCATAATACCGTCTCTATCTTGCACTAGTAGTTTCACAGTTGTGCGACAGTGACAGGAATAACGCTTACTCAGAGTATACGTTTATAGATTTCCGCCTAAGATTCTATTAGATTATATTTAACCTTGAAAAACTATGAAACTATGAAATCTGTATATATATATATATATATTATAATATACGTATATATTATAGTAAATATATATGTATCTATGTGCATCATAAGCTTATAACATATTTATGTACTTGTGTACCTATTCTATTTGTAACTAATTCATTATTATATATTTTTAATAGTTTTTTTTAGCATTGTTCCTCTCAAACAGAACACCTGCCATCTAATCTCTTCACCACCTTTGGCTGACTGGTAGAGAATGCCTAAGGCATTAAGTCCGCCTTTGTACTTTTAAGAGTGTGAAAAGTTTAAATAAATATTCCTCATTTAAAATCAAGGCATAATCAATCTCTATCATAAAGCTTTTAAGTTATAAAACCTAATGTATGCAAAACATCGCTCGTCTGCAAAACTGGCAAGCGATTAAGCGCTTAATCAAGCAGTTGATAAGGCACTTACTTTAAAATCGATTCTCTTATCTGAAGTAATAAGTTCGCCATCATCAGTGTCATAATATGGAAAAAGCAGCGGTACACATTTTTGCGCTGAAATAAGCTTATTATTTTTAATTTTCTAGTTAACTTTTTGGCACCTTAATTATATGGTGTGGATGCATCACGTTTATATAATGTCTAAAATATACATATATTTTAGACATTATATTAGGTATTAATTATAAGGTGTGGATGCATCACGTTTATATAATGTCTAAAATATATGTAGGTTTGCATGACCACCGTAGAAACAAAAGAAACGAAAGACAAAATAACACATAGCAGAAAGATATGGCGCGATGTAAAAAAAGAAGAAAAGAAATGTCACTTTTATTTTGTGGAGTTGAGATAAATTCAGAAGTGGTCACGCTACGCGTACTACTATTAACTACGGCTCCTTAATCTAACAAACGCGTATTTTCCAAAAAAAAAAAAACAGATAGTGTAGTTCTAGCCTAAAAACTAAGACACATGTAAGTACATTACTTGCCCAAGCATGGTCAAGTCCATTATTCTATTCTCACAAAAAAGAACTTACTCTATGCAAACCAGCTATTTCTCAAAGGCAATTAACCAGTTTATCGGTACTACCTGACGAGATAATTTAGTTAATATCGATCGCCTGGGGATTAGTCGACGACAAATTGTCCAATCAGCGGACAGGTAATTGATTTCAAGCACCTAATATCGGACGCTAAGCTTTTGTTAAGGCTACGTAAGTCTAAACTTAGCTTAAAATGTTAGCCTTTAAAATAGGAGGTGGAAAGTGGTGACATGTTTTATACAGTGTATTAGAGGGTTTATCTTTTAAAGGTGAGCTGGGATTTAGAGGAAACTGTGTACGCTGAAAATGTACGTATAGATAAGTAAACTACAGCTATACGTCGCAGATTCTGACCCCCTAGTATATTTGTGTAATGTGTGTGAATTTTGACGGGTGAACAACATAGTCAGCTGTTTCATGGATTGTATTTTTATGTTGATATTTTTTTCTAATAATTAATTTTTCAGACTTGTTCCACAGCAAAAGTTGATTGAATTTCGAACAACCTAATCAGCTGTTTCTTGGATTGTATTTGTGTGTAGATATTTATTTTTAATATTTCATTTTTCCGACTTATCCCACAGCAAAAGTTGATCATATTCACAAGTAGGGTACCCTAAGGCTTTCATCCTTAAAAGTAAAACAATTTTTTTAAACCTTATAATGTACCTACCTGTGTATTAGGGTAAGTACACACGGAAGTTATAGCGAGCACTTGTGTAATGCAACAAAATTAACTAAGCAATTCAAACCCGGTTAATGATCGAAGAATATAAAGCGTGAACTTTTTACTGTAAATTAGTCGGTACTACTGGCTCAATTTAATGTCCAGGACGCAATTTTGTAACATACCTGTGACTACATAGTACTGATTTACAGGTACTACTTGTTGGTACTGTAGAGGCTTTAATCGGGCCTGCCTTCAGCATGGAACATTCGCGAGTTTTTGATTGGCTGATAAGACAAACGATGATGTATTTAAATAGAATAGTTTGAAATTTGACAGGATAGGAAAATTGTTTTTTTATATTGGGTGAGTGCTAGAATAACATTTATAATGTAACATGCTTTCAATAAGCAATTAAATAATATTATTGTGCTCCGGTGTCTGATTTATCGCAGCTTCATTAACGACATTACACACCATACACGTAGCGATGTGCCTGGTACACCGGCAGGTTGTTACAGTACGGATTTATCATTAAATAAATCGGTTTAGGCTAATTCAAAAGTTATACAATAAGGCATATATTTCACTAGGATACCATGCGGCGCAACCATGGTCGCATTGTCGCATACACAGCTTTATAGGGTCCAGGCGTCCGATCTGTTGCGCAACCAACTATACAGCCCTTGGCAGTGCGACTATGGTTAAATGATAAATGATTTTATTTCTGTAAGTAGGTTTATACAAACACTTTTACACGTCAAACATTTTTTTTTTTTAACTAGATGAGGCCGGCGTTTCCTATCTGACTACTCTGAGAAGAAAGGCCGGAACAAACTCAGAGGTCACAGTCTCTTTTAAAGTCCAGACATAATTTTGGTCAGATCATGTGAAGACCATGTAGGTTGGTGTCTGAAATGGTCTTTTGAGGAAAGAACCACACAGATTGAGTGGACCTGTCCAGTCAGTGCAAGCATCTGTCAGAAATCGTACAGCTCAACATAAAAGTTAAGGAGCTCAACGATTCGACGAACAATACCAAAGAAAGGACATTTGGGTAGGCCGCATAATTCACTCAAACTGGTTGCGCCGTTACTGGTGTAAGATCTCTAACAGAAAGATATTCTGGCTTTTTCTCTGCTTAGTAGGTTATCATCGGCCTAGCCTTTTCCCAACTATGCTGGCGTCGGCTTCCAGTCTAACCAGATGCAGCTGAATACCAGTATTTTACATGGAGCGACTGCCTATCTGACCTCCACAACCTAGTTACTGAGTAATACGATACCCCTTGGTAAGATCGGTGTCAGACTTTCGGGCTTCTGACGACCCGTAACGACTGTCAAAGATCCACGAATGAAAGCCGGGACCAACAGCTTAACGTGCTTTCCGAGACATGGAGGGTTCTCGCTATGTAAAGATGGTTAGGTACCCATCCACGGACCAACCGCGGCAAGCGTAGCTTAACCTGATCGATCAACCCGTCGTGATCGTTTATTAAATATAATTAATAAATACCTATCCAATTCTATTTTTAGTATTCTTCTCCATAAACGGCGAGTAAAAAGCACTCTTTGGTTTTTAATACTTTCATGGATTTCACATTTGCAGCATTATGAATAGAAATCATATATTACAACGCAGCCACATTTCATTTCCTTCCAATTGAGAAGAAAATTGTAGCTTTGAGAGTGAAATTCCAGTTCTAGTCATCCATAAGTTATCGTGACAAAGTATTATTAAATCATGTTTTTTTCAATAACTAAGTATACATACTCGCCGCATCAACAGATATTAATTTATTTTTACGGATTTTACAACAATTTTACACTGTAGAAAATAAATCTAATGGCGCAGGATAGCCTTTACCACAAGACAAGTGGTCAACGTATTAGTGGTTCAGCAGCTTCAATATCATCAGCAGTTCGTCGTAGACGTGGTAAGACAGCGGCTCCCCTGACATAATGTCCGTCATCAGAAGACAGCCGCCACGCTACCATCGATGCGATGCTCTGCTAGAGTGCCTGTCACCAGCCAGTCTCACTCTTATCCAACTTTTTCAGTGATTCCAGTAACATCGTAACAAAACTAGAAGACGCCACTCGCTGCGCCGTCAAATCTTTATCTAATTTAATTTAAAATCCAGACCAAACTATAGACTTTTCTAATCAGTTTATCTACTTCATAAAATACAAAACTATCGATTCTATAGGCCTATTCTAATCCCCTCTAAAACTGTCGAACTTTACCTAATCACAAATAAACATATCAGTTGGAGGGTCAGTAGTTAAGGTCACCGTTTACAACCTTTCTAACCTCCTCGACCTGAGCAAAGGTGACCTCTTTCACCCCGATAAAATCTCCTAGAACTTTACATCCATTCTATATTTTGACGTAATTCGCGTTCTTCACTTTGATTACGGATTTAAGCGCTTGAGTAATTAATTTAATTGGCACTTTGATTTGGGTTCATTTGAATTTACATTGTTCTCATTTGGGGCTGAAGAAATGGAGAACATGTTGGTGTCGGGACTATCTTGAGCTTTGTTAGTTGAACTTCAAATTAGATCAATGTCATGTAGGACATAATAAGGGACACTGTTCGTTTGTTATATTTTATAATGTCCGTTCTTCAATCACTTTTCTTTACAATTATTATATGCAATTATAAATTTTCCCACACAGAAAACGTTTTACTCTATCTACACTAATACTTCACACTAAAAAAGTAACATGTGACGTGTTTGTGTTGTATTTATAATCATTTAATGTTCCACAAGCAATTTAGTTAACAAGACGAATATTGTATCATAGATTAGAAAAGAAGAAAAAGAACCACTTAATGCAATCAACATAAAAACTCGTAGGCTACCAACCTTGTTCCAAAATTCAAATTAGAACCGTACCGCAAAGTTCACAATCATAAACCATTCACAGACTAAAAATAAATCCATGCAAGATGGATACATCCCCTCTCGTTCCATATCAATCAGTTCTCTTTATATTTAGCTATAAATGTTTAAACTTGCAGACTGATATGACTAGTTCATATCAGTTTGCAAGTCTCGTCTCATGTAACTCGCCAGTCGAACAGCAATAATCCATTTTTCAGTTGTACCGAGACATTTCAAGACTAGATTCGATGGAGAATTTGGCTGTGAATGTAGAGGCTTGAATAAAAGCCGCACGGGTCGATCGAAGGCTAAGCTACGCTTATCGCGGTCGGCTCGTGGATGGGTGACCGTCCATGATACATATCCCTCGGAATGCACTTTAAGCCGTTGGTCCTGGCTGTCATTCGTGGATTTTTGACAGGTAAACAGAAGCCCAAAAGTCTGACAACCAGTCTTACCAAGGAGTATCGTGTTACCCAGTAACTTGGTTGTGGAGGTCAGATAGGCAGTCGCTTCATGTAAAATACTGGTATTCAGCTGCATTCGGTTAGACTGGAAACCGACTCCAACTTAGTTGGAAAAAGGCTAGGCAGTTGATGATCATCATCATCATCATCATCTGCCTAGCCTGTTCCCAACTATATTGGGGTCCGCTTCCAGTCAAACTGGAAGTAGCTGAATACCAGTATTTCACATGGAGCGACTGCCTATTTGACCTCCACAACCCAGTTACTGGGTAATACGATACCCCTTGGTAAGACTGGTTGTCAGACTTTCGGGTTTCTGACGACCCGTAACGACTGTCCTTGATACACGAATGACAGCCGGGACCAACGGCTTAACGTGCTTTCCGAGGCACGGAGGTGTCTTGATATGTAAATATGGTCACCCATCCACGGACCAACTGCGGCAAGCGTAGCTTAACCTAATCGATCGACCCGTGCGGCTGTTATTTCTTAGCCACAAGCCCTTCATGATGATGACAGAGACATTTCAAGACTATAAGTAATAGATTCGGTTGCGTTCTAAGTTTGGTTCTAGGAAACTTGCTTGGAGGTGTTAGTTGGAAAGTTAAATATGCGAAGGAAAAAATCTCGAAAGAAACTCTTTGGTGTAGAATCTGTGTGGTTTTTTAATCTATATTTTTTGGAAAGTGACTGTCATGCTCCTAATTTAAAAATGATTTCGGGATTCTTTGGTACCATTAGGAGGACCAAGGTTCTATATTTATTTGACTCAAGTATATAATATAAATACTCTTTCAAATAAAATACCCCTGTCCAGTCCTTACATAAAACAGGAAACGTCTCAATAAATCAATATTCAGAACGTAATAATGCAAATAAAAATACACTTAGGAAAATAAGATAAATATATAATAAATATTTGGAGCCATCAATTTTATGGGACCATAAAAAAGCAAATTTGTTTTGACCGTGGAAAATCCTGAAGGTAACTTGGGACCCTTATAAAACCCGAATAATCTACTGGCAGTGGATTTTTGTCGGCGTACTGAACTGGCCTAAGTAAACTCAGGGGATGAAACAATTTGTGCACCCTAATCAAATAAGTGTAAAAGGAAAATTTAAAATTCCCACCCTGAATTTACATAATGGCCGACGCGTTGAAATAACGGCTCAATCCGGAGGCACGGGTATTATTGTACTAAGCGTACAGTCGAGAGCAATGGTGGCCCAGGGAGAGCAATGGTGGCCCAGGGAGAGCAACGGTGGCCCAGTGAGAGTAGTGGTGGCTCAGTTGTAACGGCCGAGACTAACGAGTTGTAGGTCGTAGGTTCAAACCAGGAGAGGCGCTTTACTTTGTGTAAATTATGTCACCACTGCTCTCAACACGGTTCAGGAAAATATGGTGAGAAAACCGGTATGTGCTAGAACCAAAAATTCAAAGACATGTGACATCTACTATCATATCAAATAGAATCACTTGTATTTTCTTCTTAGTCTTTGACGTTCAAAAGTGCCTTTTATGAGCCTCTCTGAAATAAACGATTTGACTTTGACTTTTGGCTTACCAGCCTGCACTGGACCTGCGTGGTGGATTACAGCTCTCTAACCAAAGGAGGCCTGTGTCCCAGCAGTGAGACCATTATATGCTGATGATGCTTATGCTATGAGGTGCAGAGTCACTAGCAAAACTTAAATTTTAAATGGCAGAACTCAAAACTCCGTCGCGCTTCGTGGTTCAATTAGTACATTTTCATGGATGCATAATTCCGGGAGATTAGTCGGTGTTATCACTTGTGCATGTGACTGTAAGTTAAAATGAAATTTCAGGTGAATAATAAGTAGCATTCAGTCATACGAGCGGAGTGGAGTACTAAACTTGTTAATGTCACATTACTAGGCGAAACCGTGTCTGGATGAAGTCACTATTTTACCGAGTTCGTGTAGTAAGTTTTAAGATTATTTCGTAGTATTATGAGAGTCAAAGATTTTCCGAAATATCTGCTGAAGTTTTTAGATTTATTAGGATTTTTACTGAATATGTAATAATACTTTAATTTGATTGTAATGCAGATGCTTTACAGGCACTGAAAACTTTTTTTTTCTAGACTACGCTGTCCCACTCCTGGGCAAAGGCCTCCCTTCACTCTTTCCATCTGTTTGGAGCCCGCGTGTCCTCCTTCCAGTTTAAATGGAACTTATTCAGTTCGACCCGCCATTAACTACGTGGTCTCTCGCGACCCCGCCTCACTGTCTCAAGACACCAGTTCTGTACTACCAGTTATTTTAATAAACCAAAAAATTATTACAAAACTACGAGTACCTATGTCATTATAGGAGGCACCGAAATAAAATAGATAAGCCATTACGTAATATAATATTACCTAACTCTTTCGTAGTAAGAGAGTGATATAATATTAGACTTAAAATACAAATAAAAACATACCAATTGATATTTTTTTTGTTTGAGTCTGTCATATCTCGGGACCCTATGGTCCCGGACCTTTGAAAGGCATATAAGGGGCCGAAGCCAACTCGCAGAGGCCCGTTAGACGCTTTCAATGGAAATGAGGCACCAACCGACGATTATCCCTGTACGCACTATGCAAGTGCACCCAAGGACAACCCCCGGTTGGTGTAGGACTATTGCAGGATATGGAGACAAAAAAAAATTGGGCTATGGGTTTGGATGGCTAAAGTGGACTGGTTATCTAAAACTATGGAAGGACTATGGCCCCTGCCTGACCAATGTTTGATAAATACAGTACACGGATAAAATGGCAGGGAGTGACATGCACACTCAATAATGGGCCCCCGGAAAGGGTCGCTAGTACATAGTGTCGTAGCGACAAGGGGGCAACATGTCCTGAGGTGCTTAAGAGGAGTGAAGAGGTATTCCACGGCTATCAGAACAATCCCAGAAGTACGGTCAAGACTTACTTCACACAGACAGAATACTTCCTTCTTTCGAGCACGTTTGCTCTTGCGAATCTAATCTATCTAATCACTCAAGCCGGCCAATAAAGACAAGAATGAGGTGGGAGCTCAGTCCCTCGTCAGTGTTCACTCCAGCCTTCCATGACTTCTCCCGGGAGATAGGGTTCGTGGGGTCGCTACTGCCCAACAGCTCGCCACATGCTGCCCAACGGGTTTATGTATCTCTCTTGGTCTGGCTTGGTTTGGCCTGTTTAAGCAAAGCCAACCGCCACAGACCCAGAGTTCTGAAGCGCGCTATTATTATTATTATTTTTATTTATCACGCACGGTGATGCCTGCGGATTAATTTTTATGTTATTTCATAATATTTACTCATATATATGGTTGTATACTTGCAGTATATTTTAAGTAGGTACTGTGTATTTTATTTTGTTACCGATTTATGTTATAATTTTGTGATTTATGTTTTATCACTGAAACTGACTTGATTTCCATACGTCTTTTTCGGGTGACCACCGAAAACCAGCGCTGTGCTGTGGGTCCCTCATAGCACAGCATCATACTGAGTGGAAGCCTTCTTGTCACAGTCACGACGAGCAGCTGCTGAATATTTCTGTTTTGTGCTCGTGATTATAATGTGGATTTATTTTGTTTTATTTTTCTGATCACTTTAAACTTTTTGTATGCACGTGTTTCTGTGACAAATAAACCTATTTTTCTTGCACAGAACTCTGTCTTCTGTTCTGTTCTTCTTTCTATTTTTCTGTGGCTTAGATTCACCCGCTGTATTAGCACTACATTAAAGTTTGACTTCACGTTTATAATATGCTTGTTTAGTTATTTACTGTTAGTTACTTAACATAAACATAATATAACATCACACCTGTAATCCCCGTAGGGTTAGGCAGATGTGTGCCCTATTGTACCACCCTTATTTCTGAAGTTAGGTTTAAGTCCCATGTAATAGGGGGCGAGAGTGAGAGGTCTACCATCATCATTACCCATTAGCTATCAGTTCAATATCTATCAAAGTGTCGTCGACAAAACATTATCACAAACCCTTCCGCGCCATCAACGCTCAACAATGATTATTATAAAAATGTAAATTCTGTTTATTAACTCGCAAAGTGTGCAATGAACCGTCCTTTTTATTCAGTTATGAGTTATTTACGGATGCGTAACATAAATTTGAATGGAAATCAATTCCCGTGGAACACAGCTGACTGGGCAAATGATGAAAATTATAAATCAATTTGACGGTAATACATTGGTGGTCGCGGGTGCCCGACGCGGGCGGCAGCGGGTTTGATGCAGTGATGTACAACGTTCCGTATGGTACGGTACAATTATTTTGAAATTGGGTTATTTATCTGAAGATGTGTTAAAGCTAGAGGAGGGAGATTTTGTAAAAGATTAAATTCTAAATTCATAAAGACATTCAACTTGATAACTGACTAAGTAAGTGCAATTAATAGCGACTAAGGACAAAATGTTTTGTCGTCTATCAGAATACTAAAATTAGTCTGCAGATTCACAAAGGAGTAAAAATGGTTATAATAATCTACTCACATTAACCTAAACATCTAAAAACAGCTGTAGGTACCACACAATAGCTAGGCTTTCCTATTTGGTGCTTTTAAACCAGTCTATCGTAGACTATCAGTACTTCCACTAACTCAGGCTTTTTGAAACGAATTTTTGATGTAATTACTTTGAAATGGTAAAAAATGGTCTCAGAAATAGTGAGGCGAGAGGCGACCTAAATTTTAGATGGATCTTAAAAAAGTTATCTTAAAAAGAAGCCTTGAGAGGCAGCATTCAAATTCAACCATCTTGATGAAACTGTAGGTTTCAATATTCGTAAAAAGATTTTTTTTTAATGTCAGGTGCGGTATTCTTAGTTCATTAAAATTAAACTATATCAATTGTTTAATTTTAATTTAATTTTGATTTGTTTTTGCTTGTTTTTACTTTTACTTTTATTTTAATGTTAACTTAAATTTTAATTTTGATTGTAATTTTGATTTTAATATTAATTGTGATTATAATTTGACTTTTGATTCGGATTTTAATGAATTTTGATTTTAATATTAATTGTGATTTTAACTTGAGTTTTGATTTCGATTTTAATTTTGATTTTAATATTGATTGTGATATTAATTTTACTTTTCATTTAGATTTTAATTTGTGATTTTAATTTAGATTTTAATATTAATTGTGATTTTAATCGACTTATGATTCGGATTTTAATTAATTTTGATTTTAATATTAATTGTGATTTTAATTTGACTTTTAATTTCGATTTTAATTTTTGATTGTAATTTTGATTTTAAATAGATTTTTAATTCGGATGCCAATTTCGCTATTATGTACAGTTTCGATGTGTTTCTGTTTGCTTTTCGTACTGTAAATCTCATCACGTAATGCTTGTTATACCTATTAATTTTAATTTTAGTTAAGTACCCAAATATTAATGTTTAATAATAGTTCAGTGCTTGTGGCACATCTTATTTGTTTATGGGGCATGCGGTGCTAACCTGTAATTAATTGTTACACTAACCTTGGATATTATATACTTACTTTAAATGTTATCAGTGTAAACAATTGTTGGTTGGCCAATAAAGGAAAATAAAATAAAATAAATTAAAAATGTAAACCAGTTTTAATTTAACCTAAGTTAACTTTTGGTAAAAGTTATTTCATATAATTTGCTCAGCAATTTCCACAGGAACCTAATATTACAAAGAATTTTCATTAGTACTTTCGCTTTAAAGCATCAAAAATGTACGAGACTAATAATAACCGGCTACCAACTTAAATAAAACATTTCTCTCCGAAAACGAAAACTTAAATCCCTGAAACATTCAAGTACATTTTGAAACAACTTTGTACATGTTTCCCCATCTTGGTAAAAGCAAAGAAAATATGCAGAGTACCTTTAAAGAGAAAACTTGTTTTATTTCTCTTTTAATCTAGACTTTTCCAACCCTTTGCGCATGAAAATTTGAATATAAATCCAAAAATATATTATTTTTGTGAACCCTCTTATTTATTTAATGGCACTCTCTTTCAAAAGGGACATCAAGTAGAAGCGTCAGGTAAAATTTACAAATTTATTGTCCCCACAGAATTTTAACCTTACTCAGTCCACGTTGAACTGTAAGTCGTAAAGGAAAGTTTTGTACTGTGCAAGTTGCTTAGATGTGGGCCCCGTAGCTACATTGCCAAATTAAAAGATTTTTCGTTAAGTTTGAATTTGTAAGTGAGTTCATACTTGAGGATTACTATGAGTCTTCTTAACTGATGTCGATTTCAGGAGATAAAATTGAGGTGAGAATTTAGTGATTTTGTAAAAAGTTTGATTCTGCTTTTAACCAAATGAAACCCACAGATTAATCTGTGATTAAAAGTTTTCTTCATTCATACACAGTGTAGGTAATAGGTAATACGGGCTGGTGTCCGCAACTCCACGTCAATGCGCATATTTTGCGTGATGCATACACAGTGTAAACTAAATAGCAATAGTGGCCAGTGATACATTGTAATGATCATCTCAGAAGCCCCACTAACACGATACAAGTTTCTTAACTGTAGCATAAAATAAAGTCGAAGCAACAAATAACTTCCATCGTCAAACACTGTTCACACGGTGCGATTTTTATAGTGGCTTCGACTTATGGCACGCCATAGGCAATTAAATCGTATCATGTAAATCAGGCTTTACTCCAGCTCCCAAAAAAATTACTTGTTAATTTCAAATAACAGACTCTTTTGTTTACAAGACTATTATGACTATTAATTACCTGATTATCAGGCTTTACTCCAGCTCCCAAAAAAGTTACTTGTTGATTTCTAATAACAGACTCTTGTTTACAAGACTATCATGACTATTATTTACCTGGTTATTAAATTAACGTTACAAACTCACCTTAATTTCCCCAAGATGATAAGCCCGTTCCAATAGTACTTGACAAACACTCGCTGGAGTTATTACCGCTCGCAAAGTTTGCTTCGGTTTTAAGTTTAAATAATTTTGTGGACCACTTTAAGTAAATACACTCCGAGGTACAGAGCCCACCTATATAACTTTGGGAATTACGAGGCCCATAATATTTTTGTTTAGGAGAAACGGGACAAAATATTATTTTAGTGGAAGAGAATTTACGGGCAGAGAAAGTTGCGGGAAAAGTTTTTTTTTTATTGATACTTACTGAGAAGGTTTACGATAGTGTTGTTTGATAAAGTGGGGCTTATCTTAAGATGACGCCAGCGGTTACTTACCTGCAAAAAAAGAAAGATTATGATAAGTATGATTAACTAAGTAATTATATTAACTTTGACGTAGTGTATTTAGGTATTCAAATTCCTGATTGTAATTCAAGTATATATTTATACGGTAAAATAACGGGCTATTATAATACTGTAATACAATGAGTTTATTAAAAAAAAAACACTTCTTAGAACATACCATTAAAATATATGAGCCAGTAAAACTTTTATTATCTTTATTACACATTATTAGAACTGAATTAAAAAAAAAAAACAGAGTAAACCTAAAAATCTCAGCTTACAACTCTTCCATTAGCCAAGACGATCTTAAATATTCACCAGTCTGAAAATCCAGGTGCTTACCTACATAAATAAAAAATCAGTAAAAAATTGCAACTGCATTAAGAAATAAACTGTACCCATTATTACAGAATAGAGTTAATGGTAGGGAACTGTCATAGAGTGTCATTCCACCACCATTAAAACATAAATAAAAAACTGTAATGTCGGTTGTAATCGCTCTAAATTGCTCAGTACATACTATTTCGTCCTGTCACGCAATTTTCAAGAGTTACAAGTTAGTATACTGGAAGTGGTTGTAAAAAATGCTGTGGTAGTCTGAAATATTGTTATTTACTGTAAAGAAAATCTAGTTTGTAAAAAAAAATCCTGTTGTGGGAGAAGGTATTTAGCGTGCGTGATCACTTAATAAGGTTTATACGTTTCTGCCAATCGGTCGCCAGCTCACAAATCGTTTTTTTTTTTTACTAATTTAAAAAGAGAGAAAGGGATGATAATGGTGTAAAAGTATTCCCAGTACCATCAAGGCGGGCTATTTTAACTTTAGGACATAACTTTGGCCCAAATCTAGACTTGATGTTTGAAATGCGCGCCGTGCCGCCACCGACAGCCGCGATGGCTCACGCACAATGGTCCACTTGAAGGACTAAGCGCGGAAACCAAATTTCTAACATAGAACATGAAACATGCCCGCCGTGTCGCGACCGAACCGAACTTCGTGTTCCTTTGGTAACTAATAGATGGCAATATAGACGCGAACTTGTGAAACTGTTGTGTGGATTTAATGATACTAAACATGTGTCTCGATTTGGGCCAAAGTCATGCCTTAAAGTCAAAGTAACCCGCCTTGACGGTATAAGAAATTCTGAAGTAATCCAGTAAACAACGATATAAAATTACGTAGCTAACAATGCCCCAAAATGGCAGATTGTTAGATCGATGCTACCGTCAGACTACCCGGCTATTACACAGTGAAAAACAAATGCAATTTGCGTTCGACGTACTAAATTGCCGGGTACCGACATTATTACAGCTTTAGCCACAATGACGGTGTAATTGAAAACGGAGTGGTCTTTACAGTTTGGTGTGATGGGCGGTGTTATGCAACTGTGTGGAAAAAAATAGGATTTTTTGGAGTTAGATGGTGATTCTTCGCTGTATAACTTCAGCTTATTTGGAAAAATTGCCTGCGTTTCTGTAGGTATAATTTACTTGGATGTAGATATTATCGTGTGGTTTTTATGTTAGTAATAACTAAACAAACTGATTGCTAATTTAATTGTATAATGTCATACAGGGTGGCGATTAGGTTATCACATTAATTGAAACCACGCTTTCAGTACATGATTCTGGACCCCGCTGCGTTGAAATTTTTCGTCGGATTAAAAAAAAAATCTGCTCCATACATTTTGACCTCGTAGGTAGGCAAAAATGTATGGAGCAGCAAATTTTGTTTTTTAATAACAGACGAAAAATTTTAACGTAGCGGGGTGCAGAATCATGCACTGAATACGTGGTTTCAATTAATGTGATAACCTAATCGCCACCCTGTATGACATTCATTTTACATTCTGTGATTACTTGTAACTCACGCATTGACTTATTACTTGTTAAAATTTTAGGAAAATCGTCAACTTTTAAAATGTTTGTAAATATGTGAGCACCGATGTATATATCACATAATTAATTTATGTGACACGGCTACATTTATAATTATTTTTACCTGTTGTGGTATAGTCATTTAATTTTAGGTACATCGTCTTTACATATAATTATATAACTAATGTGTACAAAATATTATTGTGAAACATTTTGAAAGAGTAACGGTGGAGTGTCTTGCCTATTCTCCACCATACCTTTTAGAAGGGGTAACTAGGATCAATTAATTTTTTTTGTACATTTGACTTTCAAAAATGCCTTTTATGAGCCTATTTCAAATAAATTATTTGACTTTGACTTTGGTATGTTTGGTAAAAACGGACTATAAGGCCTATGAAATGGTCATCCGGTGATTGTCAAGATGCCAGTCGGGCAATCGATTTTCAGACAGCCAGTCTACGTAGTTCAAAGACTGTTGATTATCGATGATGAAAAGCCTGACTTTGATTTAAAAAGTTTGAGGCAAAAGTTATATTCTTTTATTTATTTATTTATTTATTTAATCTTTTCACACTTAAAAAAAAGTACAAAGGCGGACTTAATGCCTTAGGCATTCTCTACCAGTCAACCAAGGGTGGTGAAGAGATTAGATGGCAGGTGCTCTGTTAGGAATGGGACAATTTGTACATAAATAAGTTATAAACTTATAATATAATACTTTTATATTGATGTTTTAGCTGTCGAAAATCTGAACTTCATCCCGGCCAAGGTTACTTCTGTTCATAATTTAGACATAATAGCGTGGTATATTCTAAAGACCACACTGCCGATCAAAAACCTCATATTCCCATAATATGAAGGGTTAAGCTTACAGTGACAAGTTGATTACTTGCCGCTCCCGCCTACCGTAATGACCCAATTTTCCTTTGTTGCACGTTATAATACTTATTATATGAAAATAAGCTGGTGTTGTTCTATGCTTTCCTTCGAAGTCTAGACTGGTTTAGATGGCGAAGTTTTAAGATTTAAAGTTAAGAGTGCAGATCTAAAGCAAACCATTAAAGTATAAGTTTATAACACGAATCCTACTAAATTATGAGTAAATTTTAAATGACTTAAATAGTAGAAGTGACGATAACCTACCAAGTAATTCATTAAAATAATAATATTTTAGTTAGCAAATATATAAATTTTAATATTTGTTTTTTTAATATACTTTATTATCCCACCTCTACGCAAAGTCTACTCGTAGTTTTCCACTGTTCTCTGTGCGTTACTTTAAAGCAAAAATATATTTACAAAAAAAATATTGCCCACGTCAACAAAACTCAATACTTTTTTACAAAAGACAAATTAAAATCAAAACGCACCCTTCGAAATAACTTATAAGTAATCAAAATATTAGGGATCCAATTCGTAAATCCGTATGTAACAGTGGGTGCCCGCTCAACTTATGAGCGCTCAACACTGACTCGAGACGAGCTGGAAGAGCTGTATTTAGCGAATGTTCATCGCGAGCGCTTCTAGTCTCTGTCATGGCCTGATTCAGAAGCGAACAATGGAATATGTTTTATTTAAAAAATATTTGCTAAGAAAAAAAATATTCCTCCACGTTCTATCAACATTTTTAATATTTTAAATATTTACCCTGATATGGTCACGTACATACATACATGTTTATCTTCCATATTTATTTTTGTAGAATATTGAGACCCCATTCAGTAAAAATTTATCCAATTTATACAAACTAAAAACAAAAGAAAATATTATGTGTGTTAATTTGAGTGTATCTATACAAATAAATAAAATTAAAGTGTTTGTTTGCAATGTCAAAATAACAACTTTTTACAAAATGCATAAGAAAGTATATAGGTATGGTACTTATAACAAAAACGCCATTTTTAAAATTTTGTCGGTCTGTCTGTGTGTTTGTTTCGGCTAATCTCCGAAACAGCTGAACCAATTTTGACGGAACTTTCACTGGCAGATAGTTGATGTTACGGCGTGTAACTTAGGCTACTTTTATTTTAGGAAAATAATTAGAGTTCCGTGCAATAAAATTAAAACCCATGAAATAATGATCAAAAAGTCGGATTGGAAAAATTCTTATCGCATTTGGTAGCCCAATTCTCGAGGATAGTTATAGGCTATGTAATATCACGCTACAACCCTTTGGAGCCCAGCAAAAAGAAAAAAGTCAGAAAGAACACTAAGCGAAAACGAAGTAATAGCGCGCGCGACGATGTAACGCGACGGGTTGCGGGACGAGGGAGTTTTATTAAAATAAACATAATATAACTCACCTGTAATCCCCGAAGGGTTAGGCAGAGGTGTACCTACAGTACATCCACATATTCTTAAAATGTGGCTGTTATTTTAGTATGTTGTGTATCTTACGACATCCGCGCGAATGAAGTCGCGGGGTACAGCTAGTATTACATAAAATGGTAGATTTTTTTCTAATAAAGACTTTTAGAAAATTAATTCAACCTTATTGGTCACTCCAAAAAATAATTTGCAGTAAATAAAACACGTCATTATTTTCTAAGAAAAAGAAGCTAAACTCGCTACTTTAAAAGGACGTGGCATAGCATAATGTAGATTTATCAAGTGCCGAGCACTCGCCACAAATTGGCACCGGCTCAGAATTTTTACAAGCATAGACACTTCGACGCTTCTTATTTTTTCAAGTTGTACTAAGGAATAAATTTAAAACTAAGATAAAATAATACCTGCATTAAATAATAAATGACAAAAAGTTGAGTCAAAAAATAAACAGAAATTAATGGTTCTAAAGAAACAACATGTGACAGACAAACATACAGACAGACGGCATAGACTTAGTAATAGGTCCCACTGTCACACTCTAGGTACAGAACCCTAAAAATATTTGGTGTTTAAGGTATATTCACAAATAAATTAGAAAAAAATTAACATAAAAAAAATGCTGCTTGTCTTATAAAAATGGCTACGAAATATTTTCCCAATATATCAATACCGCTGCCTCCTATCCCTCAGATCGCCCACTTTAGATACAAAGGAGACGGATGCTGCAGTTCCCCCACAAACTTTCCCTCGAACAAGCGAAGGGTTTAATTGTTTTCCTGCACCACGAGAAGCTGAGAAAACGCGACTAAAACGCGTTTCAAACGTGGAGTGAGCTCGTTCCACTTTCCCTGAGCCCCTTTGTTTAAAGTACTCTAATTTTTAATTGAATGTACAGGTCGGGAATTGCTTAAAAACTACGAACTCTGGGGATTCGTGAGTGGATTACGTTGGAGGTGTGGTCGGCTCGAAATGTAAGGTGTGTATTCCCATTGTTTTGTGGATGGAGGGAGACCTTGAGTGGTATTTTAGCAGTCGGAATTTTGACTAAAACTAAAGAACATCAATAAACAGAATAAGAATAGGAAAGACAACAACAGAATAGAATAACAATTGGCCTGTAATTTTCTCACTACCTACTTCCACAGCCTACTTTCAAAGAGAGGAAACGAGCATCTATTAAAATTCTAATTAACTGCGTGTTAGAGATTAGAGACTCTCAAGTCCAGATTTCCTTCTAATGGTATACTTTCTCCCTTTGAAACCCTCACCCTTTAAATAACCCTCACCCTTTACCTTAACGGGTCCTTAACCTGACAGCTGCTAAGACCAGGAAATCCTATAAGACCCTTTTATTCTATTGGTGATAAACCTACGATGATTATTCATAGTCATCAGCAGTCTCATAGCAGTCTACTGCTGGACATAGGCCTGTCCAATCGCACGCCATTTTACTCAATCCTCGCCTACTCTCATCTAGCTGCTACCAGCCATGACTCAATCTGCCTAGCCTTCTCCCAATATATTGGGGTCGGCTTGCCGTCTTACCGGACGCAGCTGAATGCCAGTATTTTACATAGAGCGACTGCCTATCTAACCTCTACAACCCAGTTACTGGGTAGCATGATAGGTACCACTTGGTGAGACTGGTGGTCAGACTTTCGGGCTTCTGACAACCCGTAATGAGTGGGATCCACGAATGACAGCCGGGATCAACGGTCTAACGTGCTTTCCAAGGCACGGAGGGGTCTTGGTATGTAAAAATGGTCACCCACCCACGGATCAACCGCGGCATGAATATTCTACGGTAATAAAATTGTGACAAGCTAGTTCAAAACTGTTAACTAGTAAAACAGCTTGCCCTATAAAGGTTAAAGTGCAATCGATACATGAATCTTATACCGTCACGCTTTTAATAGAGCAAGCAGTGTAATACCCCCCGAGCACACGCGAGCATGCAAGCCCCACAGATTGCTTTAATACATTAACAGAATATTTTGTTAGCAGGGTGCACTAAACGTAGGTAAATATTAGTTATGCATGAGTTTGTTGAGAGTTTCAAATTGTTTTGTTATTGAAAACATCTCAACTATAACAGGTGAGATGTTTTTAGTTTATGATATTGGTTGATAGTTTATGAAGCTAAAAGTCCATTAAGCAAGAAAGGTGCTAAATATTTAATACACTTATAGATACTAGCCGCGCACGGTTTCATCTGCGATCCAGGATGAAAGCAACCCATTTTCTTCTCCAGGTCATGGTCAACCCATTTGCCAAATTTATACAAATCCGTTCAGCCGTTTTAGCGTGTAAGCGTAACAAACAAAGAAACTCACTTTCGCATTTCTATTATTATTGGAGAAAGGGGGAGGTTGGGATATAATTATGATAATGTTGCAAACGCAAAAACGTGTGCGGTCGGGGGACCCCCGTGGACGAAGAATGAAGTTCCTTCTCATGTATGATTAAAAAGAAAAACAAAATTTTCGCAGCCGCCATCTTGGATTTTTATTTTGAACAAAATTCACACTTTCACTCTCTCTTTATCTCTTTCTATTATATATAGAAAGATATAACGTTTTTTTTTTACGTGACGATTTCTACCAGTTTACTTCTACCGCAAGTCGCGATAAAGAATTTCGTTCCAAAAAAAAAGTGTCGTCTTTGTGTGCCGCCTTAAAAACCTTTTGCTCAGACGCTCCATAAAAGCACTCAATAAACCTAAATAAGAATTACCTCATAACACAAGTAGGTCTGTCTCCCAAAAATCCTTAAAATAAACACAGCATCCATCGTTCATTAAAGTTTTGGTACCAACTTTTGGGCCCATAGAAATTATTAACACATAAAAACATAATATCACGGCTTTTTTCCCCGAAGGGTTGGGCAGAGTTGTACCTATAGTACACCCAAATTTCGCCAGTTATGTTTAAGTCCCATGTAATAGGGAGTGAGGTTATTGCCATTAACCGGGCACAAATCCAGACTCCGGGCTGCTACTGAGAAATTAAAATGAAATTATTAAAATAAAAATAAATAAAATAAAATAGCCTTTTATTTCTTGCTGTTTGAACCTTACAAGAAAAATAATATAAATTCCTACTGCATGCAATCTAAAACATTTCAAATTTACAATTATACATTAAAATTTAATTTTTTACATTTAAATTTTTATAGGCAGTTTCATTATACTGACATTAAAAACAATAATGTACTTATTATTTTTTCTATTCTTACTGGAAACATTAATGACATTATTAGATTATTATGATTATTTATATATAATATATTGTTACATTTTATTGTTATTATTATATAATAATTTTAACGATTTCAGTTTTAATAGCAAGAACCCCTCATATTAGAAGGTGAAGGCCTCCTCCAGAGATGACCAACGGTCTATATCCTCTGCTGTACGCATCCAGCGAGTGCCAGCGACTTTCATAATGTAATCACGAAAGTATTATTTATAAAAAGTAAAGAAAAAAATCCAAGTTATACCCACCCCGGGATTCTTGTAAAAAGTGAGTGACTCTTTGAGACAGCGCCATAAATTTTAGCTGCTGGCGACGTATCTTGAAATTGTGTTGGCGAAAGTGACTTTTAACGGGCAACGATCCCTACTAGTATGGTGCTAGCGTTGACGCCCGCTAAGCTCCTTTTTGTTACCAGATGAATGCTCTGTTCCCCTAGTAGATATTTTCGGGACTGCTGCAATATTCGGCTTAATTTAAAGCAGAGTAAGCCTTTATTAAATTTTTAATTAATATTTGCAATTTTGTGGCTATTGTTATACCTATTTTACTTGAGAACCAAGATTAAGGTTTTATTCCTAGTTTGATAAATGTCTTCTAAAAGAATGAGGTCACGTTTGAGTATAGTAGATAAAGACTTGAATTTTGATCTTTATTTACGTGCAGATCAAACTAAGCACGGAAATGGATGTAAATGTAAACAGTATAAATTCGATATTTATCGAGACAATAGCGGTAAATGTTAGTAGAAACTACAGTATTTGTAGACGATCACAATTTATATGTTACTGTAAATACATTTATGCTACTGTAAGCCGACGTTGGCACGGACGTAAAACAATCGCAGCGGGATTTTAACGCGCAATGGATTTTCAACTCTCGGTGTGGGGCCGAGCATTGAGAATCCAACAGAGTGCTTCCCAGCCCGTCGGAAAAACATACTGTTGGGTTTTAAGCTCTCGGCGCTAAGCAGAGCGTTGAAAATCCAGCGCGCGAAAAAAAATCGCCGCGATATTTTTACGCCCGTGCGTACTTCGGCTGATAGGAAAATAATGCAACGGTAGGTAATGTATATGTTAACAGTAGGTATGACTTTTAAATGATTGCTTCTAAAGTTACTGCTGCTCATCTTCAATTTGCAGGTAACGATATTGATGCCCTTATTCCTAGGACGAATCTATTGTTCTTGTTGTTGCACTTCTTTGTTTCTGTTTTCACATTTATTTCATGATCGATGATTTATGATTCAAAAGCCAAGGTGTCTACAGCACTTAAACTTTACTTATCATGCCTCTTTCACCTGAAGAATGTGCAATAATTATGGCTTTTCTGGAACTAGGCATCAGTATGCGTCGTACTGCAACAATGGTGGGTGTAACATTAAGAATGGTCCAGCAGTTGAAGCGAAGGTACGAAGAAACTGGAAACCATCTGAGGAGACCTTGTAATGGCAGACCTAGGTGCACTAGTACCCGAGAAGACCGCTATATTGTCTTCACTGTGTTGAGAAATCGCCACTTCAATGCAGTTGAAGTCCAGCAACAGCTTCTTGAGACCCGAAGTGACAGTGACTACATTAGTAACAGTACAGTGAAAAGAAGACTTGTTAAAGCAAACCTGAAGCCCTAAAGGCTAGCAAGTGGCCCCAAACTCGAGAGAGGGCATAGAGTAGCAAGACTGCGCTACGCCCGTGAACACATACAGTGGAGTGAAGAAGAATGGGCAAGAGTTTTGTTCACTGATGAGTCTCGATTCTCACTATTCACTTTCGATGGAAGGCGAAGAGTGTACAGGCGACCTGGTGAACGATACATTCAAGCCTGCTTCACAGAAAGAGTCCAATACGGTGGAGGATCTGTAAACGTATGGGCTGGCATTTCTTCAGAAGGTCGCACAGCTCTAGTGGCCATAGAAAATGGTACCCTGACTGGGTAAACATTATGCTCAAGAGATCCTTAATGAGTATGCAGGACCATATTTAGTAAATATGGGTGATGGATCGATACTGATGCAGGATAACGCTCAACCACACACCGCTCGGGTCGTACAAGAGTACATTCAGAAGGTTGATATCAACTTGTTGGCTTGGTTATCAAGAAGTCCTGATCTCAACCCGATTGAGCATGCCTGGAATGATCTCGGTCAGAAACCGCAGACCAACTCCTATCACCCTCACGGCCCTAAAACAGACCCTGATGGAAGAATGGGAGAATATTTCCCAACATCGCCTCCAAAACCTCGTCTACAGTATGCCAAACTGGCCCGAAGCTGTAATGAGAGCCCGAGGAGGCAATAGAAGTTATTAATATGTAGTAATGTGTTATTTGAGTTTTTTGCCAGTAACTTAAAATTGCTGTTATTTAGTTTTTTACCTTTTTTACGTTAAAAATGTTACTAATGTATAATAAATTATAATGTCAAAGAAAGTAAATAAAATTTGCTATAAACCGTTTTTTATTTCAAAACTCTGACTTATATAGTTTGGGAAAAATTGCGATTTTAAAAGTGTGGGACTGTTTTAGAGGCAGTGTATTATGAATATCTTCCATAGGTATATTTAAATCAGCTTTTTCTTGATAAATATATATATATATATATATTTAATTTCTATTTGCAAGAATTTCTCCATTACCACAGACTCTTCTTACCTCATTTTCCTTTTCACGTTAGCATTTACAATACATAAATCGAGCATTTACAATACACATATCACTAGTGCCACTACAAGATCTTGGCTCTGCGTAGTATTTGAAGAACGGTATTGAAATAGCTCTCAACTCCACTCGATTCTATATCAATACCACATAGAGCTCTCAAGGAAAAGATTGAGCAATACGTCTATATTTAGCGAATATATTCATAGTCCCGACGTTTTAAAGAGGAGAACAGAGATGGAAATGGAATTTTTTTTTGTACTCATTATAAGTTTCCATCATGATATAATTGCCTTTCAGTATTACCTTCTAGTTTTACTATGTGAAATAAGGTAGTAGGCAAATCCAACTAATGAAGTCAGATCATCGAAACATTGGGTTTTGTATTTTGTTTTCGTGCCTTGGAAACGGAAGATCCTGGCTATTTTCCTTTCATAACAAAACATTGCAATTCTTTCACATATTTGAAAATTTTGACCGCGAATGTAGAAATTACCAAAGATGATCTACTACAAAATCAAAGACATGACATAATCGTAAATAAGGGTGTGTTTACTTCGAGTTATTCTATTAAACATATGACAAGGCAAAGTAACAAGCGGAACAGATTATAATTAATAAAGTTCAACAATAAATCATGCTTGTAAGAGCGCCGCTGTAACATGAACTGTTCTAACAGTAATTTACTTAGTAACGATGTTATCTATGTATGGGTTCATTCAATTTATGTATGATGCTTTTGTTTATCAGTAAGAGCCCTAATATTTACAGTTATTTTGATTGCTTTCATTTAATTTTTGTAAGATTTTTATCTTTCTGAGATAACTTTGAATTTTCATTAAAGTCATCCCTTAATATTTTAATTCATTGATAGAATTTGTATAGTCTTACCAAGGGGTGTCGTATTACCTAGTAATTGCATCAGTTGTGGAGATCAATTAGGCAGTCGTTCCGTGTAAAATACTGATATTTAACAGCATCCGGTTAAACTGGAAGTCGACGCCAACATGGAAAAATGCTAAGCAGGACAATGAGATAGAATTTTCATCTTTGACAACATAACTATAATATTTTAGATCAAGTGTATACATTATTGGAAAATTATACTGCTAACAAAATATTTATCCAACGGACTGTATCAACTTTATATAAAAACAAAAGATAAGATACATTATTATAAAATATAGTACTGACAGTGACAAAAATGTAGCAAAAAATATAATATGAAATACTCTAGAAACAGAGGTTCCTGATTTAAGTGGTGATTAAAATGAAATGTCTGGTGGAGGGCCATCGATCAACGTAGACGAAGCCCGCAGTGCTGGGGACACGATGCCGGTCATCAATTTAGCTGTTACTAATAAAACTACAAAGACGGACAAAAACTATTTTGTACAAATACACGTGATGAATCGAGTACGTGGATTTTGTGATGCTGGATGTGGACTTTTTAGGTTTTCATCTAGTATTTTGAGGTCCAATCAATAAAATGATGCGAAGTTCCGATAAACGAATCTTACTTTAAGTTGTGGTGGAACGGGGTTCAATTATGAAGCTCAAGACTTTCAGCAGTAATAAATTGAATGTGATCGGTAAACATTAAAAAAATACTATGACGCACGTTTAGCTACAAAAATGTAAAATTATTATTCATAAATAATTTCACGTAACTATAACGAATTACTCACTTTTTGAACCTGTGTCCTTGGAGCTAACATTTTTGTTATTACTTCAGATAAGAACCTAGTACTACTTTAACCTAGTATTGTTTATTTATTTCATGTTATTATAGTCATCGTCATCTTTTTTATAAAACATTTGTTCTATTTTAGAGACGAAAGCTAACACGTAGACGTCTTCTAGGAGGAAAGACATCCCAAGTACCGCATCTGTCAACTCTATATCTTTATCATACGACACACAAAGCGTTCTACTCCAGTGTGCCCGTGCCAACAAATGAAATTTTCGATCGAGACGTATGACTGTGCATTACTCTTTTTGTATGCCCCAACAACAATGCCGCTCTTGAACAACGAGCATTGTATTTAGGATTAACGGCTGCGTTAGAATGAGCTTCAAAGAAGGAGTTATTGATTTATGCCTCAGGATATTGAATCAAATCACCGAGACATTAAGTGGGTACAATTTAATTTTTCTCATTTTTCTTCCAAAAAAGTATAAACGTAGGCTGGAGTATATTCGTAATGTCATTATTTAAATGGTGGTCTGTTGTAAAAACAATGAGGACAAAGATTCACGGCTTTTCACATTTCGCTGCTTTCGCTGCTTCCACGCTGTTATCGAAATTAAAAATGGAAACGTGAAGTAAATATTTTTTCGCGTCGGTTAAAAATATCAGTGAATAGGAATGAATCGCAATGGTGCTTGCTATTGGTTTTAGAAATATTTGTTGCAATATTTCTAAAGAAAGCTGTTTAGAAATGACCAAAATAAAAAGTCATATTAAAATTAAATGTTCTAGATGGATAGTTTAGAACAAAAACGAGAACATGAAATGGTGAGATTGATGAACCAGACAAAGTGACTACATGAGATAAAACTAAAGCTACTCAGTAAATATTTTCCGAGCAAGTTTACACCAAAAACGGACACATTTTACTTATCAACGAAGAATTTCATTAAAGTTTCACACAAGGACTTACACTGTACGCGAGGAATTCTAAGATAAGCTTAGTTTTTTAGACGTCCTTTAGTTTTTTGTCCTTATTTACTCCTTCTAAATTATCAAGAGTACGACTTTCTGGCTCGACTTATTTAAGGAGTTTATTACAAGATTTTTATGCATCTTTTAAGATGATTATAGCATTAACTTCATCGTTCATTACAGCTAGTGCATTGTCATAGTGTGTCGTTTTAATGTGTAGTTCATTGTGTGTCATCATCATATTTTTGTTGATAAACTACCGAGCATAATCTTACATGAACAGATACTTTTGATTAATTTTCATATTTTTCCACAATTTAACATTAAACTGATCCCAAAAATGTATGGAAACTAACAACGGTGTCATATTAGCATAGAGATGGATTCCTAGACGGATGAAATTTCACAGACAGCGGATTGAGTCGCGAATATTTTCCGACCGAATTGATTTAAGTAGGGGTGGTTGCGGCAAATCTAGGCGGAGCTGTGAATGCCGAGACCTGTCATTTGCAGGGTACGCAGTATTCAAACATGTCTTAGAATTTAGAACATACGTCACATTTAATTATTGGAGGTTGGAGTTTTTATCATACAGAATGACTGAATTATAATAAAGAATACCCTATGTGTTTCAGTTTAGGGGGTAATATTTATATGATAAATTAACGCCCACAGATTGCTACATTTTTTCAATAAATGATCGTTCAAACTCGAACTCTCTTGTGTTCGTATCGTTATAGTTAAACATAAGAGAAAGTTTTCAAGTAACATACCAACCCATTTTGACACAAAGACTGTCCATAAACTACAATAAACAGACAGAATACTGTTTCATGACCATAAAGACAAGTAATGTAGGATACAGTCTTTGGATATTTTTAACACAATGTTAGTATCGTATCGTATCAACTACCTAATATTTAACTAATATTTTTACCTATTCATGAAAAATAGGTAGGCACGTAGTTACTCGCAGTTAAACAGAAAAAAAGTAAAATATGTTGATGTCGTTCACAGGTTAATTGCTTGTAATGACCTCAGTTGGCGCGCTGCAATGAATGCCGGCCATTTACAGGTATTGACGTTCTGGAAAATATGTATAACAAATGGTTCTGCTAAATGCACAAGTAAAGATACAAATTTTGCAAATAAATTTCATTAAATTTAACTTCCTTTAATTGTTTCAAGTACTAACCCAAAGATATTTGAAAAGGTTTTTTTTTATTAAATGTTTGTTACTTATTTATATATTTTGGAAGTCTCAAAATCTTTTTTAACATGATTATGTTTCTTGTCTTGTGTTAGCATAAACTATACGGGAATAGCTCATATTTAGGTGAAAAGATTACTACGACGGTAATGCTTGGTAACGAGACTATCTGCCCAGGGTGTGTCAGAACTACTTAAGTATCGTCATTTGTAAATCATTATGAATTACCATCCAACGCTTCCCACGTTTTAAAATTCCAGCAAATTTTCATAGCCCGCAAAATGTATATCTCAGATGATAACAAAATTATGTACAAAACTGTCTTTTTGAACTTATAAGTCTTCGTAAATTGGATGTTAATTTACTCCGCCAAGACTGTAAGATATTCAGAAGGGACAATGTTGCCTGAATATTCTCGGTCCGAAGCAACATCTTGGACGTACAACTCTCAAACTTGATTATTAAGGGGGTTAAGGGGGGGGGGGTAAGGGGGGAAAGGGGTTAGATGAAATGCATCTAGTTTTATTATATAGTGGATTAAGTTTTGATACTTTCATAGATAAGTTTTGATTTTAGATTAGAAGTTTTGTTTGAGGTAACATTCTAGCTACATTATTATCATTGAGGAAACAAGAAAAGGTACATTATGCTTACAATTTTTTTTTTTTTTTTTTAGGAAATAGGTTCAATATAAGACACGTGTATGATGTAAAAACAGACTGAAGGAAGACGGAAATATGATACAATATCGTTCCATGTGTAGGGTTATAGGATATCTAAAATTGAGAACAGGATAATTATTAGTTTTCCAATTTGGCAAGGTACCTATAGCAAAAATGATTCTACAGAATAGCAACATAAAGTTGAAGATTATTTGAAACGTATGTCTCTTAGCTAACTAAACAAAAATCAAACAACTTCATCCACAAATTATTTTCTTTGAACAACATACAAGTTAAGGGTTGATGTTTCCACGCTAATTAGCATCCAGCTGAAAAAAAAGCAAACCAAAGAAGAGTAATAAAACACAACTTTATCTAACTCGGCATTTCTGCGATATGATGTAAAACTTTTACAAAGAGAAAAAACCTTGCACATTAATATTAGGAGGTTTTTTAAAAGAAAAAAAAATCCCATTTGACATTTTGTCCACGGCCGGCGCCCGGGCAGTTCACTTATGAATGCAAATTTCATCAAGCCGTAACACACGCTTCTCATAATAAAAAGTTTAATTTGAAAAAATATATATAGCAGCTAAAGAACAACGCTACATTATTAAATCAGTGAGTTACGCTTATTAAATATAGAGTTTATGAACGTAATATGGGATGGGTATTAGGTATGAAAGAAAGACGGGATTAACCCCGTCGGAGAATGAAGCTCCTTATTATTATGACGTCAGCATTAAATAAAATTGATATATGTAATTTGAATTATTTTACCGCTGACTTGGTAAAAGATTTTGCCGATGATAATATTGATTTCTCGTGGTTTCATTATAATTGACACAACTGTATTCAACTTTCTAATATACAGAGTATAGGATATAATTATACAATAGTAAAGACAATAATAAACAGCGACTTATCTTTCACTAAATTCGACAAAACTTTACATTCTCAACTCCTTCTGCACTTAAAACCTTACTGAAACGCTCCCCACGAATATGCCATAACAGCTATTACTCCAAAACGCGAGAAAATATACATTAGCGCGACATAATTCTGAAAGCACCTACACTACTAATTATTTTATGTAACAATTTGATACAAAACTGGCACTAAGTGTAATAGGACGTAGCGTTATAGTGGAATGCAGTAAGTTGGAGCAGGTGGTGACGTGACAGCAAGTCTGTTAATTAGTACAAGTTTATCTATCTGAGCTGATGATGGAGTCACGGCTTAGGGGAGCATACTGGCTGGGAATTTTGGTGACTTGCTTATTATAATAGACTGAGAAATAAGATTACGAGATTTAGGGCTGATTTTTCAATCGTCAGATAACTTTTATATGTGGAATATGTTTGACGTTTTGACAGCTTTTGTATAGAAAATGTGTAAAACCGCCATATTTATTCCTCAGGTAAAAGTTATCTGATGATTGAAAAATCAGCCCTTAGTGAAAGATACTAAGACAATAATTTTAACCTGTGTGGTCACACTGCTGGGCAAAGGTCTTCCATATTTTTTTCTACTACTAATTTCGATCTTGAGGTAATGTAGAATAATTATGTCTATGCAAGTGTCACTTTTATCCTATTTTCTTCATTTAGGTCTGACACTATTTGTTGTAAAATGTTAGATTCGTCACCGAATTTATGAGTAACTAGCTGTGCCTCGCGACTTCATTCGCGTGGATGTCGTAAGATACACAATATACTAAATTATCAGCCACATTTTAATAAAACTCCCTCGTCCCCCGACATGTCGCCAACCGTCGCGTTGAATCGCCCGCCCACGCTATTACTTCGTTTTCGCTTAGTGTTCTTTCTGGCTTTTTTTCTTTTTGCTCGGCTCCTAAGGTCGTATGTTAAAAAGCCTATAACTATCCTCAAGAATTGGGCTAATAAATGCAAAAATAATTTTTCAAAAATAAAAGTAGCATACGTTACCGTAATATCAGTTATCTGCCAGTGAAAGTCCCGTCAAAATCGGTCCAGCCGTTTCGGAGATTAGCCGGAACAAACAGACAGACACACAGACAAAAATGTTAAAAATTACTTTTTTGTTATAAGTACCGTTTATACTTTCTTATGCATTTAGCAAAAAGTTGTTATTTCGTCATTACAGACACTTCAATTTTATTTATTTGTATAGATATAGATGTATAGATTGTGTTTGTAGATGATCTTTCTGTGACGTATGTTAAATCATTATTTACTTCTTTATAATTTTTTTTTTCAATTCCCTACTAACACCTTTCAAAGCCTTTTTTCAAGATCTTTTTTCCGAAGCAAGATCATCCAGCAAAAATACTCAACATCCGACCCAACAGTGTATCACCCGACTTAGCGACACCATCCGAGCTAAACCCTCGCAAGAAGACGAAAGCTGATTCGGATTAAACTTTGAATATGTACGAGAGACTTAGTTCAGTACATTTTCATGTGTTGTCGTGTTCAGAAACTGTTGCCTATCGGCTGTGTCGACTGATTCCGATTGTTTCGATTTTATATTCGATGAGAGATAAACTTACTTGAATATTTTAGAGAGGGTAAATTTTTGATGGAGGTTTCGTTTCTATTCTTTTGCTGTTCTGTCGAGGCAAAAATCTTTTCAATGTTGATCTTATATTTGGTTGGAAATAATAGAAGATTGTCAATAATAACTTTTTGGGGATTGCTCACAGAAATATTTATTAGATTTCTTTTAAAGACGCGTTCTTTAGAAACAGCGATAAACACTGACAAAACCAACTGTCACTGATCTTTATTTATAATTATTAGTCTATCATCCAGCTGCTATATACATTTTAGCTTGTTCAAAGCAATAAGTCAAACTCATAACATTTCCTTCACATTCTAACACAGTGTCATCGTATATATCAGTTGGAAAACGTCCGTGTTACCCCGCGGCTACCGTGTACCGTCGCAGCCGAATAATGCCTTTTGTAAAACTTTCAACTTGTGTAATACTCGGTATATTAAAGTGTCTCTTCTCTGTCCTCGGCATTGCAGACAGTTCGGTTTAATATATTATTATGAGTATGTGCGTCAAGTTTGTGAGGCTAACGGTTCTTCATAAGATGGGTTATTGTCTTTCCTACTTTAGAATGAGTAAATACTCAATTGCTTTATTTGTAACTAGCTGTGCCCCACGACTTTGTTCGCATAGAAGTCTTTAGATACACAATGTATTAAAATAACAGCCACATTTTAATAAAATTCCCTCGTCCCCCGACCTGTCGCGTTGCATGGCCCGCCCGCGCTATTACTTCGTTTTCGCTTAGTGTTCTTTCTGATTTTTTTCTTTTTGCTCGGCTCCTAAGGTCGTAGCATGATGTTAACTATCCTAGAGAATAGGGCTACCAAATGCAAAACGAATTTTTGAAGTCCGACTTTTTATTCACAATTTCATGGCTTTCAATTTTTTTTTGCGCGGAATCTTAAATATTTTTTTTAAATAAAAGTAGCCTAAATTACTCCCCGTAACATCAGCTATCTGCCAGTGAAACTCCAGTCAAAATCAGTCAAGCCGTTTCAGAGATTAACCAGAACAAACAGACAGACAGACACATATTAAAAAAAATGCTTTTTTCTTATAAGTACCGTATACTTTCTTATGCATTTAGTAAAAAGTTGTTATTTTGACATTACAAACAGCTCTTCAATGTTATTTATTTGTTTAGAAGAACTGTAAAAGTCTTGGTTTTTAAATCATACTGCAATTTGATGTCTCTTTTGAATATTTGGAATGCTTAGTCAAGCATTTTAATTGCATGAGATAAAGAGTACCTGGGATCTTATCAAAAGCTGAAAAATGAGTGGACTGGCACAAATCGAGAACGAGTCTAATAAATTACCCGTGAGCAGTTCAAAGTCTCGAAGGCAATAGCAACGTTCCATTTTATTTACACAGCTTTGAAATATGAAGAGCCAGCGCTCAAATTCCACTAAACCCACATGTTTAAAGTAAGAACCGTAAAGAATAACGAGTGTGAAGATTGAAACTCGAAAACAAAATGAAAATTTAAAACGAACACTCTTTTAGCGCGTATTTACTGCCGCTGTACGTCGGTCCAGCAGAGGAAGGAAAATATGGAGTAGGAACACTAGGACCAGATGCTTATCTTGTATATGCCGAAGTCAATTGAGGCAAATAGGTCAATGTGGAGTTTGTGCCGATGGGAGCTTACTGTTCATGCATTATTGCAACCTTCACACGCAATGTTAGACCTGCTGTGTTTATTGTTGATTTATTACGTACAAAGGAAATGGATTCTGTCGGTGAAATTGTGACAGAATTATTGAATGCAAAATGTGTTCGGCGCCCACTGACATCGGGCTTAAATATGATCTACGTTAAATTTCTCAATATTCTTGTTTAATGTTTCAATGAATCACATATTATACAATCGATGTCTAATTTTCGGTTTTAGTCACTGCAAAATACTATTTTGGTTTGCTGTTGAGTTTGTTAGTGAACCTTAACATAGATTACATAAAAAAACAAGATCATTCATGCAACATAGATTATGTATAAAGTATTTTTAAAATTTTCAGTAACATAATATACTCGTATGTGAAAACCTAATATTATTATCATTACTTACATTATTATTATTTTCTTTTGCCACACTTAGGGAGACATGTGTAGACAACAGAATACAGATATTATGTAACCTTACTAATACTGAGGAAACAAGACTGAACCTTTGGCCTATACACCAAATGGTTCTAGGTAGTTTCGATATATTCCTAAACGCGTTCACTCACTCATTTCCTGAAACCCCAAGCAAAGGTTAAGCCGTCAGTTTAAAATAAACGCGTCTTAGAACCACGTCTTATATAAGTTCTGTGAACCTCGCTAGAAATTCATACACCTCTCCACATTTGGAATTCTGAACATTTTTATAGCACGAAGATATGCAGTAGGTTTGTTGAACCCATTTTTTTCAAGTGACGGCAGAATGCCTCTGCACTACAAGTTACTGGTAACCTTGCTTACAATAAATAACCTTTGGTTTTCAGATATACCTACAAAGATATCGTCGGGTGTTCACTTTTCAGTCAATAAAAGACATGGCATGAGCATACGACTGTTACGGTAAATTAAATGAAAAGAGAGAGTTTTGTGGCATCAATCCGCATCTATTGCTGAACATAGAAATAAATAAAAAATGTTGTAGGAGGAGTAGGCATGTAACATGAACACGCGCATACACGCGCCCGCGCCTCCCCCGCCCCACGTTGTGCGGTCGCCCGCACCCCGCGCCGCGCCCGTCAGTCCAGCCTGCATCACGCTCGCAAATGGCACGATTTTGCACTGTCTCATTGTCACACTCAAATTCCTTGAACTGTTAAGTTTTTCTATGTGTTTTGTATTCTGTGAACAATTATACTGTGTTTTATATGCCGCAAAACTTTATTTCATTTCATTCACCCTACAATGTTTCATTGTCACAGAAATACGTGCAAATAAAAAAGACAAGGTAGCTCGAATACTTATAAAAAGAAAACAAATATACTTTACATTATAATTAAATGCATGAAAAAAAGTATGAGAACCGTAATGTACCTTAATACTGAAGTTGTTCAAACAATTAGCAATGTTATTGAGGTCTCTTGCATAGCTTTTGACATAGTATTTTAAATTGCCTTGAACACGGTAAGCCGACGTTAGGTCGTACGTAAAAATTACGCGGCGATTTTTTTTTCATGCACTGGATTTTCAACGCTCTGCTTAGCGCCGAAATCCGAGAGTTGAAAATCCAACAGTGTGTTTTTTCGACGCGTTGGAATGCATTTTGTTGGATTCTCAATGCTCAGCTTAACACCGAGAGTTGAAAATCCAGTGCGTGATAAAATCCTGCCGCGATATTTTTGCGAACGTCGGCTAACAAAACAATATGTATTGCTGAGATAAATTATTTTTTATTATGTTGCACGAAAACAGAATGCTATTAGGTAAAGATTAATGAATAGACGTATTAATTAATAATACAAACTCGGTCGACCCGGGGGTATTAGTCGCTTTGTTTTACTGCAGTTCATGTAGGCTATAGAGTGTGACCTGCCATTAATTAGAAAATAGCAAAGCTTAGGGCTAACTAGGTATTTAAAACTAATCGACTTGAATCATGATGCGATAAAGTAAAAAAAAATATCAAGCTCTGAATTATTTTGAAACTTCCAAAAAAAATAATTAATTAACCTATTGCTTTTCCTTTTTTAAAGGAATTGATAACTGAAGCACTTTCCAATAATGGTTATTACCGAAAATATCCCAAATTTACAATAGTATCTCTCAAATTGCAGCCATCGTTGTTAGTGATAAACAGCATACAAACAGACTTAAAATCTTTATCAATCAGAAAAAGCATTCCATTTAAAAATAATAACAAGTGGTCCTTTGGTGCGAAAAAACCCTAAATCTTCAGAAGAAACCATAAACAAAACCATTAACAAAATAAATCAACAGTTGCAAGTACCTCTTTCGCTTTCTCCGATTCCATCTCCCCTTCACACTTTTGTACCATTTGTGGATGCGAACATCGAAACTGTATTGCAAAGCTGCCACATTAAATAATTCCAACGCATTTTGTGCCCTCATAATGACTGGCAACTTGGCAAATTTCCTGTGGGGACTATCAGCCATCTTTAAAATTAATTGAAACGTTTTGCCTGTAATCTGTTGTAATAATTATATCGTAAAGGGGCCGGGCGTCTTGAAGATTAACTCATATAAATAAATAATAAGCTCTTAATGGCTTTGGCAGTTGTTAAATAAGGAAGGCAATGTTGAATAGTAAATGATTGTAAGGTACGGGATATGGCTGTTGTTGGTGTTCGTGTTTGGATTAAATAGGTTGTAAATAATAATAATAACGCCCAATGGCCTGATGGCTGAAAGCCTCGATCAACATCTCTCGAGGCTGTTGTTAGGCGGTTGGATCAAGGGCCTGATTCAGAAGGCAGTACTCCTCGATACGACTCGCATCGTGAGGAGGTTCCTGTCTCTGGAGCTCTAATCACCGGTAGCTTAGACCCGACATCGGCGGACCACTGTTTTTATATTTTATAATTATTCCTTGTTTTAAGAAATATTTAAAAACGGGTATTGAATATGAAAAAAACTGAATAATAATAATATTATGTCTGTTGCAATTTTGTTCTAGAAGTTTCTTTAGTTCTATCAGTCATAGTACACTATTGAAATTACAGAAAACTGTATTGTTACCTAGTTAAAATCTGCTACCGTAGGTTTTTATGCAATACATTAACAACAAGCAAGTTAAAAGTTGATTTTATTTTAATCAAACTCGATATATCAGTCATTTTTTAGATTTCTACATTACGGTCACAGTAGCATTAATCCTGCAAAATTAAAAGCTACTGGCTTCCCACCAAAAAGCAATACCTCTATCGTCCACATACGCGAACAACGGCTGCAACATTCTAAATCGACAAAGAAAATGCGGGATATTACATGAAAGCCATTTTCACGGCATTTAGCTGGCAATTCTATTACGTCATTACATATTCACACAGTCATGCTACCATGGAATGTAGGGGTGGTATTACATCAAAGAGAGTATTCGATCAACGTGGCTTGTGTATTTTTTTTTGGTTCATTTACCACGATCCATACGCTCGCTTCGCCTTGTTATTTTGATGGCTCAAAGAGCGAGGATTTGCGGTTTGTAAGAGCCAGCATGATGGTAATACCCTGTAAATTCTTGGAAGAAGAATATTTTATAGTAATATCTTATAAAGGAGAATGGGCGTTTTGGTACCACCCTCCAACAGCAATAATTGTTGTATAATTGAAAAGGTCTTAACCATATAAACAATATTTACTATGGCGACTTTCCCGAATTCATAGTCTGTTCGGAGATATCGCGTTATAAATATGTAAAAAAAAAAAAATCTTTTTGCTATTTTAGTCTATTTTTATTTAACTTATGTACTTATACGAAGCAACTATTGCAAGAAAACCCCCTCCCCTCCCTCTTCGATTCGTCACAGGACAGCGCGCGCGCCGCGGTAGCCGACGCCAGTCGTTCAGTACCTCTGCTCGAATCTAGTTTCGTTGCGTCTTTACAGTTCGGCTAGTTTGAAGATCTATTCCTGTTTTATTAACCTCGGCTTGCTCACGGACACTGTTTCTTGTTGTTAACGTTGAACCCGGCGTGCTCACGGACACAGTTACTGTTTTAAACGTTGACTTCGGCTTGATTTATGGACTTTTGAACTGCTCATTGTTCGGACTATCACAATGGAACGCAACCGCAACTGTGTTATGTATCGGCGAGGCTTTTATCGTGGAAGATATCGAGAACATGTTTTAAGTGATGACCTTCCAAGATCGCGTCCAGACCTTGCAGCATACTTACAAGAACATGCAGTTTTGGAGGTAAGATATTTTTGAAATCAATAATTGTTATGTTATGCCTGTATTTCGAACTATTTATTTTCTCTAACTTCAATACCTATCGCTCACGTAAATGGAGGAAGTAGGTATCTATACTTGAATCCATAATTCGAGAGAGTAATTGTTAGATTTCGATTTTGGTCCCATAGTAAAAGTTGTTCATGTTGATGTATAGAATGAACCCTTGAGAGGTTTCAGGTCAATTAAAATAACCCTGATAAATCACATCTATAAAAACAAAGCTGAATACAGTGCTTGACTGACGATGTGCGCGTACGTAAGCAAAGCGTGGCCTTTTGGTGCATTTTTATACTTCACTAACACTCAAACACTATATTATGCTTTAGGGTCACATGGCCTCATCCACCGCGCGAGTGCATGTAGCTAAATTAATGAAAGTGTCCACCGCACGTGACTTCTAGTAATCAAAACAATAGACAACACACAACAAAGATTTTTGTCGGGAACATAATAGTAGGGGCCCATTCTGGGTCACATTGCTTCGTCCGCCGCGTTAGTGCAGGTACATAGATTAACAAAAGAACCTAACGCATTAACAATGCTGTTTTAAGATTGTAACAACCACTTCTAGTAATCAAAACAATAGACAACACAAAACAAAGATTTTTGTCGGGAACATAATATAGTAGCCGCCGATTCTGGGTCACATTGTCTCGTCCGCAGCGTTAGTGCAGGTAAATAGATTAACAAAAGAATCTGACGCATTACCAATGCTGTTTTAAGATTGTTACATCCACTACTAGTAATCAAAACAATAGAAGAAACCAAACAAAGTATTTTTTTAGTATTAGCCGCCAGCCGCCAAACTGATACGAGTAAGAAGACTATATTTTATGACCTTTTAATGTTGTGCTAAAAATTGCCTTTATTCATTCTTACACTGTCCATCTTTGTTCATTTCTATTCTTACTGACGATATTTCTAGACGTATGCAGGGTGCTTACTCTGGAATATAATGGCACCCTGGTCGTATATGAAGCTACATTTAATGATCGCAATACAACAAAACCTTGTTTATTTGTCTATAGTATATTCTCTTTTACAGGTGGAGTTCAACAACACTCGAAGTGTATGCCACCGATGCTGGCAAAGAATAGAAACCAGCGTTAGAATACCAGAACCTGCCATACCAGAAGTGCAAGAACCTGATGTTGGAAATGTTCAAGAACTTCACGTTCCTGGGTACACCAGAGCTCCAAATACTCCAAGACACTGCATTTTTAATAATTGCCAAAACCCTATCCGTCATCGCATACCAACGGCCATCAATATTCACACTTTTAGTGAACACAAGCTATATATTCCTGATGGAGCTAGAGTATGTGTACAACATCTTGAAGGCAATAGCTGGGATGAGTTATCCCAGTTTTGCAATGTTAGTCACAACTTCAATGCAGAACAGTTTAGAGACATCTTTGATATGCTCAGAACGGCTTTGCAAACTGGACAGAGACTTAATTTTGAAGTGAGAGATGCTATGAGCGACGAAGAAATGCACTTTTGGACTGGACGAAAACCTGATGAGTTTGATGCCATACTAGAGCAAACTCCGTCATTTAGCGAAAGATGCAAGCAACCAAGAACTGCGTTAGGCACATATTTAACAAAACTGCGAACCGGAGATTCTGATGAAAGACTTGCGACACTATTCAAAATGTCAAGAAGAAAACTAGAGCGGCAACTAGCTAATGTTCGCGAATACCTAAGCAATGAATACGTAATCCTACATTTGGGAATAGATCACATTACTAGAGATAACATATTACAAAGGAACCTAACTATCCCTAAAGCTTTGTTCGGAAATAACGACAATGATAAAGCAATATTAATATGCGATGGCACATACATATACATCAACAAAAGTTCCAACTTTTTATTCCAGCGGCAGTCCTATAGTATGCACAAGTTTCAGAACTTACTAAAACCATTTTTAATAGTATGCACAGATGGCTACATTTTAGATGTCAAGGGCCCCCTATGCTGCAACAAAAACCGACGCCAATATAATGAGCGACATCATGAATAATGAGGAAGATCCACTACATTGGTTGCTGCAGACAGATGATGCATTTGTATTAGACAGAGGGTTTAGAGACAGCCTAGGTGATATCGAAGCGTGTAGATACGAATCTTATGTGCCACCAACAAAAGATAGAAATGAATCACAGCTGACTGTTGAACAGGCGAACGAATCTCGGGCCGTAACATTATGCCGATGGGTCGTGGAAGTGGTGAATGGAAGATTCAAACGCGATTTCAAGCTCTTGCGGCAAAAATATTTTAATAAAACACTGCCATACATGTTTTGTGATTTCAAAATCGCTGCAGCGCTTTTAAACCACTTCCACGTACCTATTACAGACAGCAATTACGCTGAAGCCTACCTAGACAGGATCACTGATAAAATAGATACGCCTAATCTACTACACAATTACGTGGAAAGAAATCGACTAAATAGTCGAAGAGTTGACTTTCAGAGAATAGAGGCAAGCGAAATAGATTTTTTTCCGCAAATGACAGAAGATCAGATTATTATTCTTGCTCTGGGCACTTATCAATTAAAGCTGGCAAAATCATTCTGCGCAGAGCATTTGCAAAACGGGCTCTATAATATTGAAGTGTATAGAGAAAATGCCCTCGACGACTTGCCCGATTATGGCATCAATGAAAATGCGTGGCTTCTACGTGGACGTATTCAGTCACGTCACGTAAGATCAAGAGTGTACTACTCATACATTCTGATAAATAGTAACCACACAGCAGAAGATGTCATCTTACAACACTACTGCACGTGTTTGACGGGAAGACGTACTGTAGGCACCTGTGCACACATTATATCAATTATTTGGTATTTGGGATATGCCAGACGTGAGGGTTTCCTTGCTCCTGCAATGTTTTTAAATGATGTTATTGTAAGAGATATTTATGATTAACTTTAGTTAGATAAATAAAGAATTTTAGTATACTGAGATGACAATCATGGCTTGAATGATGATTTTCCCCCTAAAAAGCGATATTTAGTAGTGATATACTCCTTCACAAACAGTAAATTCGACATCAGTGACTACTAACAGAAAAAAAAGTTCGAAGTCGATTATCTCCGAGCGGACAACAAATCGAGACAAGCGCCATACATACTAGTGTTTATATATGTAATAGCTTTCCGGTCATATAAAAATTATAGCTGTTGGAGCGGGTACCAGGTTCCATACATTTTGCCCATTGTCCTTTACATGTTTGCACAAAAACATCAAGTTGTTAAGCTAAGCCGGTCCGCTATTATTTATAAGACGAGTCAGCGTACATTATTGATGAAAATCTACAGTCTGTAGTTAATTTTATTCATTTAACATTGTCAGTATTAAGCAAATAACACAAATTCATCTATATATTATCACTAAGTCGGTAACAAACGAATCACTTTTATTTATTTTGCAATTTAAAGACCACAAACTATCAGCCACACATCTGATGAGTATAATAATTTGTAATTTGAAACTTAACAGTTTGGTTACTATTTCAATCCATACATGCCAAACTTGCCCCATCATATTCTTTGATGAAACATCGAGTGTCTCTCCACCCGCTACAGCCTACATCTCAAGGCACTCCGCTAATGTTCTGTTTATGTAAATATTATGAGACTTTAACTATTCACTTATTCACTTAGCGTCAGCTCTCTCGGGCTGTCTTTTTGTATCGGAATACCTCCCCTTTTTCCTTTCTTCCGAGTTAAAATTGTTTTTTGTCGTGCCATCCAACTTTTCTAAGTCGATTTAAAATGTACTTAAAACGATTAATTTGAATGGAGTTAGGAGTTTCGTGTGACACTGACAGTCGAATTTATTCTGGAGTGGATATTTTTGTTTCTTAATTTTGTTGGAAACGTTGTTTGTCTTTCATATCTTTTTGTTTGTTGCGGAATAATAAAGGTAAGGAATAAGAATAACAAAGAAAGAAAAGAGGGTATGAGTTGAAAGTAACTTTTAAAACGGTTTTTGTATTATGTTTTCAACTAAATTTGAATACAGTTTTTTGCCATAATCTGACAATGAAAATAAAAGTTAGATCGTAATGCATTACTGCTTTTAAAATGACTGCCGAGATTTTTAAAAAAATGGTGAATTTGCTTTTTCCTGTAGTTCAACACTGGCAACAGTAGAACATGCAACCTAATTATAGAACTCTTTCTCATACAAGATAATGATCATAAAACAAACTACATAGTTAAATATTCATTCGTGAGTAATTCTCAAACGTAACCTTCTTACGCAAACTCCATCATTTATTTACTCAAGAAGGCACATAAAGAACATTTTGTAAGTAAAACAAAGTCGTTACATTAAAACAAGAACATCTTCTACAATCCAGTTATCAAACAACGCGTTAAGGACACAGTGACTAGACTAGGTAGAACGAATTAAGTTTGACTAAATTCGCGGCCATTAAAACGGCTGGAGCAAAAAGTAAAAGCATTTGAGCAAATTAGATTGCATGAAGTAGACTGGTTGTACTAAAATAGTGTTCGAGTTGTTGAAACTGAGAGCAACATTTTCGTTTACGCGTTAAGATAAATCGCAACGCGTAGGTAATCTCTTGCCAAATTAAGAATATTTTTTTAAATTTATTTTTTTTATTACTCGCGTAAATACGCGAGTAATAAAAAAGTAAAAAGTTAAGTTAAGTAGTAGTTAAGTTATTAAGTTTAAATAAACTTAATAGTGAATTCGAGTCATATTGGATGCTAGAATAAGAAACAGCAAAAGGTATCTCTTACTGCTTTCTTGATGCTACTGCCAAGATAATAAAGACGATAAACCTACGCAGCATAACGCATAGAACGCAAAATGGTAGGCAGTACCATAGTCGTTTCACTCGCTACACCTCCCAGTTTACCACACAAACCCCCAATTCCAACAAAGCCTGCTGCAGCGCTTCAGAGCGCTTACTTTCTGCCCTCATCCCGCTAAAATTCAACACACGTTCGTCCACATAGTGTGTCCACCTTGCGACGCCCGCTTTCTTACCCGGATTAACTCGAATTAAGATCGTACGTATCTTTGTGTTTGCCAGACGTTGCAACAGATCTTGTAAGGAAACGCTGCTAGAATTTCAATTTGGTGTAAAATCTTCGTACATTGGAATTAAATGGAATAAGTCGATGCTGTTTTATATTGAAGAGGTACTGAATAGTTTGTGAGAGATGGTTCTAATGAATGAGGATGAGTATCAATGGAGAGAGATGTTCACTCAATGACATTACTACACGTTTATTTTTGTGGCTTAGTAAGCATCTATTAGTTTATGGATGAAGACTTTTTGTTGACTTTATATACTCTAGTTCAGAAAAACTTTCAATAATTGAAACTGTCAATTTTATGCTATTAAATCATCACATACAATTTCCACCACCATCCCACCATCAAAATCTTGGGATAGAAACTAATTAACGTCTACAAAAACGGTACTGAATACTACGAAACTATTTTCTAATACCTACACTCACATAGCTCCATTGCGTCGGCTTTTTAGTCAGACGGAACCAGAAACCGAAGTGGCTCGTACAAAAACCACGTTGCAAAAGAATACTTTTTGCAACTACATATTGAGTCTAAAGATTGCAATAGTGCCTGCAGTGACACATAATTTGTTAGAGAAAACTGAGAAAAAGTTAATTGTGGTGTTTGTAGACTCCGTCGACTATGAACGGCACAATAACCCTTTTTCTTTTGTTTAACTTTAGATTGCTTGGGGTTATCAACGTCTGGTTCTGTTTGAGCTTCAGTCTCATAATCAGCATGTTTGTTGTTGTTTCTTCCTATACTTTTCCTATTACATGGGGGTATGTTTCTTAGTAGACTAACGGATTGGTATTAACTATCTCTGCTCATGACATGGGTGTCTCATTATTCGACTAATGTTTTTTTCTAAATTTATTTTATTTTTGCTTCTTTGTATGTTTGTTTGTTTCTTAATTCTATCTCAGGCTCAGGTTTCTAGCTTTCTGCATCATTCATGTCCATCTTAAATACTATTATCTATTAATCTCACGATATAATCACTTTTACTTCCCCAGTCTTTTCGATTAATACCGTCAATCATTTTTCATCCCCGTTGTCCCGGTTATTGGCTGTCATATCAGTTTCCACAACATATAGCTCAGAATAAAACAATACGTATTTAAAGCGATCATTACAGTTGCGACTGACGCGTCCCGCTACATAATTCAGTTGGCTGTCAGCTGCAGGCCGCTTCGCATGAGTTTCATGCGTAGTGTTGCTACATCAGGGATACTAAATTGAAGGGGAAATATTGTTGGAAAACAGAAGGTTTACTTTGGACTTTAGAAGAGTTAGGAGGTGTTGTAGCGTTAAACTGAAATGATTTAGAAAATTCTGGTCCATCTCTTCGAATCTTATTTATACTTAAAAAAGATACTTAGAAGAAAGTAGTTATCATATCCTAAAAATAAATATAAAATTCCAAAATTGAAAACCAGATGTGACCAGTATGAATAAATTAATAAAAGCATGTAATATACAATTAATTAATCTAATGGCTGCCAAGTACATTGTCCCACATAGTCCATTTGAACATCTTACAACATACCAACAAGATATCCTTCAAAGTTAGTAATCCATCAAAGGAGGACAACGTCCAAGTGTGGCTAGGTTCAGAGCGCTGGCCTGAAGATCCCTATTCACTTTATTGCCAATTACTGCTCAATATCTTCAATACCAACAAAGTTGCTATAGAAATTCGAGCTACGCTTCCAAGATCTTGAATTTAGTTTATATATAGTGTAAGGTAATTTGCTAAGTAATCATCGTGTTTACCAGATGTGTATATTTATCAAACAGTCTACAATTCTAGCTTCTTATTAGGATTAGCTAATGCTGTTTCAATTCGAATTCAAAAACCATTTCCATCCAAGACAAATAAAATTAATGTGACAATTTTTCTAAGATATTGAATAATTAATTTGATACGAAAGAGATCAGGATCTTGATACCTGTAACACAAATCAAAAAAGTAAAAATCCTAAAACTAAACCCAATTTTAGTAACGCAGTTGACAGCACTAGTCTCTTCAATAATTCGCTGGCAAACATTTTGCGTGATGGTCCAGCACTGTTTATACTGTGATAATGTATTCCCACTGTATTCTGCTGATTATGTTATATTGTTGGAACGCTTTGCTGACTCCCTGCGTGGTTCAATGAAGTGAATGGAAATGAGATTTGACTGAACTTCTATTCTAGTATTGGGTGAATAACCAGTAATTTTCTAGGGCAATATCGGTATGTCATGTATTTAATTGTTTACAAAAACGAATAAACAATGCACTGTGTTTTGTTTAGTAAGTTTAGCATTATTTATAGTCGTAACATTTTAAAGTTTTCAATAGCATATTTTGGGTCAGGTGATTCCCAAAACAAAAGTTTTTAAACACGTTTTTAAATAAAATTGATCTGCCTTTCAATCAATTGAAACTACAAATCCATTCAATACAACATCTGCCTCTTGAGTAAAAAGAATAACTACCACAAAAAACCAAAAATCAGTACCAAATAACACTTGTTATAACGAGATCATTACTAAAACTCCGCACATCCGAAAGCTGTATTCGTCGGAAAACCTCGAAAAAAAAAATTCACTAAAAACAGGGCGTTGCTTTGAGAAATGCGGTTGGTCGGTGGTGGAAAAAAAAGAAAATCGCGTTGCAAACACCTGTAGGGATCCGGTGAAGTTCCCACGATATTTTCTTGCGAGCTGCAGACGAGTGTTCGTAACACCCTGTATAGCCGTCTATATGACTATGTCCTCCGTGTCTGAAAGTGTAAAGTTTATGTAAGATTCGCGTATTTACTTTTGGATTTGGGCGTTTATTTATAGTAGTTTTTGTGCTACCTGCGGAGTTTACTTACCTGGTAATTTGAGTATGCTTTTTCACTGAACAATATGCTTCTGGAGTTTTCAGTATACTGACTAATGTAAAGCTTAGTTAGTATTTCCGTAGTAATACGAAATAGACTTACACTATCTACAGATTTAGCTTCACTTATTATTTTACCACTGCCTAGCAGGTGCGAAGCCTTCATACAACCCGATTCCTATCGGCTTCCCTTCGGAACAACCACTCTTCTTAATGTCTACTATTGCCAAATGATATGGTACTCCTGTGTGTGTAACTGTGTATCACATCACATTTCATAATTATATTTAATACCAGTTTAATACATCATAAGATTAAAAACCTACAGTTTTTTGTGTGAGTTTATGAGAACTGAACATTTTTTTCTACGGCATCCTTCTAATGATGATTGTATCTGCGCCACTGCTGCCTAGTTGTGATGGAGAATACTGGGAAAAACTTAGTTTTATGGACTGAAAACAAGCATGATGACGAATGCTTATTCTTTATTTATGCTTATGCTTATTTTTTGCAATATAACTAAGTGAAGGCTAGTGGTATATTAACAGTAACTGATACATAAGCTAATAAGACTCTTCTCTCAACGGTTCAACGAACTACAACACACTCCCAGTTGTGAGCACCTCAAGTAATTCAACTCAAATTACCGCCAATCTCATTTCAAACAGACAAATTGCCCACAGTTTTAATTCGTCCAATAAATGTCATCATAAATCCGGCCGTCTCAGGCTGAGACGTGTCCACCGCGTGTACGGCAGACGACGATAAATCTGGCGCTCCGTACGCCGCATAAGTGACTGAGTGACTGGTGGTTGTCACACCGTCGTGTAACTGTGTGCGGTTGCTGTTGTGCTGTGATCGTGGGGTGTGTGATTTTCGGTGTGAGATGTGGTGGGATATGGGTATTTTTGTGTGATTCGTTAGAGAGGTAAAATTGGAGGCAGTAAGGAGAAACCCTAAGTGGAAAAAGGCTGAGTATGAGGATGATCATGAAAATCGTATTAAAAAAGAAGAATATTTAAAACAAAATGTAACGTGCAGTTTTCCGTACAATAAAAATATTAAGGTCCTGTTGACAAATATGTAACGATATCTTATTAAAAAAAACGGCCAAGCGCGTGTCGGACCACGCAGAATGAAGGGTTCCGTAGTTGAAAAAAAAAATATTCCAAAAACAAACTTAACATTGTTGTTGAATAATATTAATTGCAAATTTAAGTTTGTAATCACAAAAACATTTTTTTATGTGATAAAACTACAAATCAACGATTTTCGGACCTTTTCCTTTACTTGTTCTTTATGACCTTGCTTCTTACCAAATTTTATGATTCCACATAAGTAAATGGGAAGTACCATTTAACTTTTGATTTATTAGCGAGTATGAAAATATGTCGCATAAATGGCCGTATTTATTTATTGCGTTGACTTAGAAGCTTGATTTTTTTAAAGCTCCAAGGGATTATAGACTTACGTATATGGTATTAATTTCAACTTGATACCTCCACGCGTTCCGAAGAAAAGGGTTCCGTACCACCGTGCAATATTTTCTACGTTTCTTGTTTGGGAACTCCCTTGACAGACTGACAGACAGGCGGACAACGAAGTGATCCTGGATTCCGTTTTTTTCTTTTGAGGTATGGAGCCCTAAAAAGTTTTTTTTTTTCATTTAAAACACTACATACATTAGGTACATACGTACAGACACTATACTGTCAGATTATCTTTACGATAACATCAACAATAATATATCGAAATACAGTTCGAAAACAATACGGAGGACTGGTTCCGGATTATCGAAATCCATGCTCACGAATGTTGTTATGCCATGTGGTGCATTCACTTGTAAAAACTATCACACCGATATGTAATGCTATCCGATCTACTAGCGATATGCCCCTGGGCGGTGTAATCGAGTGTCGAACGATACTCAATAAATATCATGTACCTAACCTGTGGGCTTCTGGGCTTGTTGCAGATCGTCTTATAAATATTGTACCCAAATCAGCTTAGTTATTACTTAACATTTAAAAACACAAAAAGGAAACTATCTTTTTTTTACATAAAACCAAGAAAGAGGGAAGGGAGGCCTCCGTTCCCTCGTTCCATTTGGTTTTCCCTGCAGTGGGATAATATATTATGCCACGCGATATTTTATATTAAGCCTATAGGCGTATAATAAAAAAGTTGGCCAAGTGCGAGTTGGACTCGTACACAAAGGGTTGCGTACCACCGTACAATATTTTCTACGTTTCTTGTTTGGGAACCTTTTATTTTTAACTTTATTTTATTTTTATTATTTTTTGTTATAACGGCAATAGAAATAAACAAACTGTGAAAATTTCAGCTGTCTACCTCTGTCTACTGTCTGTTTATGGTTCATGAGATATAGCCCGCTGACAGACAGACGGACGGACATCGGAGGCTTAGTTATAGGGTTCCGTTTGGCACTCTTCGGGTACGGAACCCAAAAAATATCAAACAAGCCGACGCCGACGGCCCGCGTGGTGGTGAGTGGTCAGCCACCATTAGAGATTTGCTGTACCAGAGGCTTAGCAGATGCCTTGCCATCACAGAAACATAGCTGAGGTATCTCTTGTGCGTTAAATTTCACGGTCACTCGTTCTCTTCACACCGGAACAGCAAAAATAGGTCTGGTTGTATTAGCTTTACCAACACAAAAATACAACTGAATATTCAACGGAGCAGCCGATCAAACAATAATTACAAGGTTACTTCACCCATTTTATTTAACGATTAATACACGAACACGAGCAGTTTCAAACAAAATATAACAAGATATAGTATCAGCTGGTGTATTTGCAACTTTCTCCTACACGGGTTGAGACACGGCCGCAGCAGACGCAATAAATCTTGCGGGGCACGTGCAGTGCGGGGGAGGGGGGGGGGGCTACCGTCATGTGAGGACGGAGGACGAACATGATATTATTTAGGGTGCATCATCGTTAAAATAAATTTAATTTTGAGCTTGAGAAGGAATAAATTAAGATGGTTAGCGGTGAAAAGCTTCAACAAGTTATATACATTTGCTCAATTCAAATTCATGGAAAAAATATCTTAACATTACGCCTTGTTTCCCAGAAGGTTTGGGCAGAGATGTACCCCTATAGTACACCCACATTTCGCCAGTTACGTTCAAGTCAGGACAATAGGGGTCGAGCCTATTGCCATCAACCGGGCACAGATACAGACTCCGGGCTGCTACTGAGAAATTCCAGATAGAAAAACCCAATAACACTTTGTCCGCCCCGGGAATCGAACCCAGGACCTCATGCTCAGCAGTAGCGCTTTCGACCACTAGACCAACGAGGCAATCAGAAAAAATATCATATAAATAGGCAATTATATGATTGGTCGTCATTATTTTAAATAATCAATCACAATAACCACAGATTTGGTAATCTGTGACAAAAGCAAACATAAATTAAAGCACTGAGCTTGGCCTTCCGGCTTCCAGAAGCCAAGATATCCCTATGAGCTATCCTATTAGTCGTAGAAAACATGCTGTTTTAAAAATAGCATAATAGATAAATAGCATGCACGAAGGATGCTATTATATACATTTCTTAAGCTATGATTTCTATTGATAGTATCAACTTTAATCCATCGATACATCTCGGTGTAACACAGAGCCTATCCGTAGATGGTAGTGTTCGCTGAAGGCGTCTATTGTGACATGACAAACGACTCGATGCGTGCATGGACTCAAGTAGCCTCTCGCTGTGAAATATTGCTGGCTGCTGATTCTGCTTGTGACAGCTGCACTAGGATTTGTGTTACTGTCGTGCATGTTAACAACAGCATTAATTGGATGATTCATATTCGATTTAATCCTTAGGGCTCTCACACGAAACCGCGATGCAACGTTTTTTTGTGGGAGGCCTTAACCTGCTGATTTCGCTGAAGCCAAAAGGTGTCCCTGGGTTCAACAGGTTGGTGGTTTAGTCGATTTTAAACTAACGTGGGATTGGTTGGAGATGTAGACATGTCAGTACAAATTTTATGATGGATACATTAAAATATTGCAAACAGGCCATGCTAAAGGAATTTCTATGCATGGATACACTGCATTGGTCTCTCCGTTGTGAATTTTTGACAGATTTTCCGTACTATCTGAAACTCACAATGGCGAGACCATTGTAACGTTTGTAAATTAAGAGACTTAGGCCACAGGTATCCTAATCATAACTAATATTATAAATGCGAAAGTATGTTTGTTTGTTACCTTTTAACGCCTAAACCACTGAACCGATCTTGCTGAAATTTTGCACATATGTACGTTGTCAGGTGTACAGAGGCGGACATAGGGTACCTTTCATCCCGAAAAAAAAGTACTGTTCCCGAGGAAAACAACAATAACGTTCTTATGGTATTAGATGGCGCCACGTGTCTTTCGAATCATGATTGAATTAAAATGTGTGTTATTAAAATGTCGCTGTTACTTTACTATATTGTGTATCTTACGACTTCCACGCGAACGAAGTCACGGGGCACAGCTAGTACAAAATAATAATATTATATGCGGAGGGATTTTCTGGCGAAAAACTTTTAACTATAGAAAAATGCAAATGGATATAATAGATGTGCGAAAAATGCTCTACAAGGGTGTTCTAAAAGTTAATAGCCAACCAATTCACATGTAACCAATCACTACAACAAACATTAATGAATGTATTGTCCATTCTATTAAGGACACTCATTCCCTCGTTTTATTTACAAATTAACATGAAAATGAACCCCAGACTTAATCACAGCCTGTCTATATCCATTCCCTCTGCCATTCTCAATTTATTTCCTGGCAATAAACGCAGGAATTCCACTCAAGAAAAGCCTATAAATGTTAGTGGGCAGTTAACTAGCATCCTGTCTTAGTAACAGCAATATATATTCAGCGTTATGCAGTGTTTCATTAGCATACATAAGCATGTGCCTATGTGTATGTGTAAAGGTTAGTTGGTGTGTGGGTAGAGGGAGTTGTGGTGCATTCGTATACACTTTTTAGGATTGCAATTCAAGCTGCATGGAGCTTTCTTTCTATTCGTAGTTTAATGCCAGAATCTTCTCCACTTTGCTCTTGTATACAAGGTGTAACATAAATAGCGCACAACCTCTTAAGGGGTCATTGTACTCATCATTGTGAACAACTTTTACTATGGGAACAAACCTGAAATCGCGAAAAAAAATCAGCTGTTCCCTACATTTTGACGAGTAATGCGAACATAAATGTACTGAATGGCAGATTTTTTTTCGGGATTTCAGGTTTGGTCCCATAGTAAAAGTTGTTCATAATGATGAGTACAATGACCCCTTAAGAGGTTGTGCGTTATCTATGTTAGATCTTGTATATTCTTACCAATAATATGTGAATCATTCACAGTCACCGTCTTAAAATCTTCACAGGAAAATTCTTATACATTTGATACAGGTGTTCCTCAAAACTTTCATATTCTTGTCAGTATTTACTTAGACTGTGTAACTTGAAACATAACAAATAACAATATGATGAACTTCTGGCTTTCTGGTTTATGCTAAAATAATATTTACCTAGTTGCTATTCCACCAATTCGCACTAGGCGTTTCCAAATGTCTTTTGTGATGCGCACAGCAAAGGAGTGGAACTCTCTGCCTGCGTCTGTGTTTCCGAACGTATACAACCCCGATCTCTTCAAAGTGAGAGTGAACAGGCTTCTTCTGGGTAAGCTCGCTCCATCGTCGACTTTGTCTCTGTCATCTTTGACCTAGACTAGAGTCAAGAGCAAACCTATCTTAAATAAAAAATAAAAAATCTTGATCACCACAATGCTATTTAGTGCTAATATTGCCCTGAAACACCGAAAAACGTATCTACCTAGTAGTACAATGCACCAGCCCTACTTGAACATACGTGTATCGTGTAAGCGACAGGGTATAGCCAATTACCTCTCAGACCAACCGTCTGATTGAAATGATAGAATGCTTGATTGATAAGCTGGTGGATAGGTACTACTGTTATGACGTCACGTGCGTATGTGTACAGGATTATTGTAATTGATTTGATTGCGGCTTGGAACGCATCTTGAGATGTTCGTGCGTCTTAAGGGGGAAGCGCTAAGGTAGCCCGCGAAATTCAAAATTTTTTTTTTAATGATTTTTGCAATTTGCAGCTCAGTGTCTGGGTGTTTGCGGGATGTTCGAAAGAGTTACCGTGGCCCCGGCACAGGCAACAGAAGGAACACGGGTGGGTTTTAGTCAGTAAAAGTCTGACACGCCCTCCCGCTCCGCCCAGAGCGGGAGAAGTCATTTGATGATTTCCCATCCACAAAAAAAAAAAAAAGTGTCTGGGTGTATGTTGATTATAGTATGATTCGCGACCGTAACAAATATATATTTACAGAATTATAAACATTAGGATCAGTATACAATTCCTTAAGTTAGTATAATCCTGTAATGTTAAGATTTCATGAAATAGTCATTCAATAGAATTACTTGGTTTTAGAGAGTTGTATTGATGATTTTAATTATTATAATTCCATAAACACATATTTGTCACGGTCGCGAATCATAGTTTAATCAACATACAACCTAATGCTGACCTGCAAATTGCAAAAAACGTAAGAAAATTTGAATTTCGCACCCTACCCAGGCGCTTTCACCTTAAGACTAATTATGCTTTAAATTATTTGTGTCCCATATTTTAGTGTTTCTGACACTTCTTGTCTTTCTCTTTGCGGGTTTCACCATGACTTATTTAAATTGTGTTAAATTAGAACTTTGACTTAGCAAGGCATGTATGAATGCCTGATGTTAACAAAGTTTTGCTCTTGACAGAACAGTTTGTGGGATCACCATCATCACTAGATCCATCTGAACATTATTGGGTTTATTTATAAACGTTGCTTTAAGTTAACAGACGTTTAAACGTCAAAAAATGTATGGTTAGCCGACCTAAACAGGGTTTATTTATAAATAAACCCCAGTTATGTCTATATGCACGTGAGAAGCCGTAATGTTTTCAACTTACTTGCAATGTCTTCCTAAAGGAATTATAACCAATCCTTCCTCATAAATAAAAACCCGACAGTTGACTAAGACAAATCCAACCAAGAAACATATAAAGACACATCCGCGGATTTCACTAAAAATACTTGGAACCCTTGAAGCCGTCATTGGAAAACAAAAACGACACGCTGATAAAGCAAAAGGTGGCTAATGCGAAATCGATGGCAACCCGAATGGGGACGCGAGTGCCCGGGGTCTGACGGGCACGTGACGAGAGCGTGACGAGGCCGTGACGGCGACGTGACGAGTACACTTGACAGCTGCTTGATGAATGCGCTAGTGCCCGTAAATATGCCAGTTATCAATTACTGTTGTGTGGATGTTGGATACGAATTAATATGTGGAATTGATGGGTGGTGATATGACGTGATTAAAATGGAGGTCATTGTTGTTTCTTTAAAAAGATTTACAGGAAAACTAACATGTAAGTTAATAATAAATTAAGGTCTGAATATATACGCTTGGAAGATTAGTGATAGTAAAATTTGTAAGTATATATATGTATATAGTGCGAGGAGCAAAATGGTTATACAAGGTGTAACAACCTCTTAAGGGGTCATTATACTCATCAATGTGCACAACTTTTACTATGGGACCAAACCTGAAATCGCGAAAAAAATCATTTTTTTTGGTTCCATAGTAAAAGTTGTTCATAATGATGAGTACAATTATCCCTTAAGAGATTGTACGTTAGTTATGTTACACCTTGTATAAGTGTTCACTTCCGCTTTACCTTCTGGTTTAGCGTTAGTTTGTAATCAAGAATATGCGAGTTGAAATCCTGCAACGGACTTACCATTTGGGCATTTAGTTGAACGTGTATCGTACTCTGGGAATTTTGGAACTAATGTAGATGCTTAGCTCACTCGTCGCCTAAACGAAAAAGCGCACACTTAGGCTAATAGCTGCACATTAGGATTCTCTGTGTTTTCAGTGCTCTTTTGCACACAAACTTCTATACCAGGCCCAGAGGCCATGTTTGGTACATCAGTGTAATACTGCATGTGTGTGTTACTGTGTCCCAGAGTCGCAGAAATGTCCCCGGTTAAGCAACGTAAAAAAATAATTTCGTCGTTTGATTTTAATAGTTCTGTATGCCCCTCTAATATTCGCAATGAGCTGAGTTTTAGCATATCACCCCGCACTTCATAGGTTCAGCTGCAAACGTGAGATTCTTGGTCCCAATCTCAAGTCAGAAAATGTGTAATGTTAAGAAATTCTGATTTGCGAGCTGCGGTCTTGAGTTCAAATTACTTAGTTCCAAGAAAATAGATAGATCATCCTTTACTTCTGTTCACCTCTATATAATGTAACTAACATTCTTACGGAACCTACTGAACCCTTCCAAAACTGAACCATGAGCCCCAACAATGCACAGCTGTCTGCGTGTAACTGCAAATCAATAGGCGCGTGACAAATGACGCGGCCGCCATTTGTGACGTGACGCGCGTAGGACACTCGTGTGAGAGTTACGACACGAGATTACGCGGGGAATGGATTTGAAGTTATGCTGTGGTGTTGTTCTGGAAATGTTGAAATTAGGTGCCTGTTTCCGTGTACACGTCTACAATGTGATTTACAACTGTGGCAATGACGGCTGTAATAGTAGATTATACAACAAGTGAAAAAGAGGGAATTTAATTCGAAGGATACGTCCTCCGAGGTGATAATTTTTCACGAGTTGTGTACTCTACTTTTTACCATTGACTTTGAGAAGATAAATAGTATTTATCTCTAGTTTAATTGCTGCTTTAGAACGAAATGATTCCTGGCAAAATGTGGGTGTGCTACAGGTACACCTCTGCCCAACCCTTCGGGGAGGTAGGGCGTGATGGTGTCAATGTCTTATTTTCGTCACTTGAAGAGGTCATTTTATTATAATAATTATGTTAGGTAATAGATTTTCCAATGACATAAAACAACCACGTTAATAGATTTAAAAGAAGCTAACTAAAATTGGCGGGATATTTTTTATTTAATTTAATTGTATAGCTCTATGGAATAGCTCCATTTAGCCAGCCAGTAGATACTTTCAGCACGTTTTGTTTATTTTTTGTATATAATTCGTGCTTGTTCCAATTTTTTTTTTTTTATTCACTTAGTGACTAAATGAGAGTTTTATTCACTGTTATCGATGAAACAAATGCCCTTTGCGCTTTGTAAAGATGGTAATATTTATGTAAGCAATATTTGTGTATTTGTGGCAATATTTGTGTATTACGTTGATTGCAATTGGATAACTCTACGTATATAGATTAGCTAAGTAAGTGGGCACTGGTTGTAAGAATATCACTCACTGAGGTTCCTTAATTCACGCCAAATATCTAGTTATACCTAATAGCAACTATGTTACTTCACAACAACAATAACCTATCGAGATTCAAACTTTAAAACAATGCATGACATACACAAAACACGGAGCAATAAAGTTGAGGCGCCGACTACTCACAGATCCCGTGTTCTGGCGTGAAATAGACACAAACGCTTCCGTCAACTAGGGCCAGGGAGTCAGCGTTATGTTTTATTGTCTTGTTAGTCAACTTTGTGGCGGGGACGGGCCTTTAGCAAGGAGGGTAGGTGGAATTTGAAGAGTCTAATCAAAACAAAATAAGGGCTACTTGTTTTTTTTTTTTTACCTCGGTAGCGATAATTTATTTTTTATGCGTTCTCAAGTAGCTGATTGTTTATTGTGGTGTTACCTTATTTGTTTACAAACATTTTTTGAGTATTTCAGCTGCGTAATTGTTTAAAGTGGGTAGTTTGTAACCACTTGATTCTACCCGATTTTAAGACATATTTTAACTCAGTCATAGTGACGATTATGTCAAGAACAGTTTAAGTTTTGTTTAACTAGTGGCTGAATTAACATTTTTAAAAAGTTATGCCGAGGATTCGACGACATATGGACTTACCAACTGTAACTAGGGCCGTAACATTGCTTCAAGAAGGCCATTCGCAGCGTTCTGTGGCGTTGCAGCTGGGTTTTTCCCGGTGAGCGATCCGGAATGTTTGGAATCGATTTTAAGAGACTGGGAGACTAACCAGGAGATGGGGATCTGGCAGAGTTTGAGTAACTACCGCAAAGGAGGGCCGCTACGTGCGCTTGACTGCGCGCAGAGAACGCTGCATCACTGCCCGCTTCTTACAAAACCGTTTGCGGCAGGTGACGGGTACAGGCGTTAGTGATCAAACCATTAGAAATCGGTTACACGAGGACCAGCAGTTCTCCAGGAGACGCGTAGTGCGGATACCATTAACAAGTGCTCATCGTGCAAACCGATTATCATTCGCAAGGCAGCATCTGGCATGGGATATGAGTGATATGAGCACAGTATTGTTTGCGGATGAGTGCAAAGTTATTTTTTTTTGGTGATAACCGTCGCATTAGGGTTTGGAGGCGTGAAGGTGAGCGATTTTCGGATGCTTGTATCCATGAAAGTGACAGATTTGGGGGCCCCAATGTTATGGTGTCGGGAGGAATCTCTATATCAGGTAGAACTGAGTTGGTAATTCTCAACGAAGGCACAATTACAGCTCAACGTTATATCTAGGAGATCATAAGGCCCCATGTGGTCTCATATGCACAAAGAATCGGCGCAAGATTCCATCTGATGCTCAATAATGCTCGCGCTCATATAGCTAGGGCCACCAGAGAAGCCCTAGAGGAGGCTGCTATACTGGTACTGCTCTGGCCTACAAACAGTCCGGATCTCAATCTCATTGAACACATGTGGGATTTACTGAAACGCAGTGTTCGAAGCACAGACCAACCCGTGCACAATGAAAGACAGCTAATAAACGTTCTGAAATCAAGATGGGAACAAATATCTCAAGAAACATCTGGTGGAGAGTATACGTTCAGGCTTCAAGAGTGCATTAGAAAACAAGGAGAGTACACCAGCTATTGAGGAAGTCACAAATAAACCCACACTTTTTGTTTTTTTTTTCACTTAATTTTTTTTCTCGCTGAATTTTTTTTTTCAAAAATTTTAATTTTTAGAAAAAGTGGTGTAATTTTTTTTTAACTATTGTTTCCATCATTATTTAATGCTGTTTAGAATAAAAATAAATTAATTTATCCAATCTAAGAATCATTAATAAACTCTTGAACCTCAAGAATTCATGAGAATACTGTAAAAACGTGGTGGCCCTTATTTTGTTTTGACTAGAAGCTTATATTTGTAAAGCAGTAGGTAGGCTCCCGATGTTTCATAATTTTACATTGTCTTACGAAATCCATATTAAACTTTTATAAAAGCTCTTTTTATTTTATTTTTCTTTTCATTATAAACCTGTATTAAAAACGAAGCCTACAGCAAATTACGAGCAGACAGATACAGGCATAGAGATAAAAAAAATCAAAGCAGGCAATTAACATCAATAAAGCCCTGGCATGTAATAGAACAAAATCATCGTTGTTTTCGGAGGCCCACTCGTTTGTTTTCCAGTGGGCGAGCAAGCGGCCTTCTATATCATCTCCACAAGCCTTGTGTAGGAGATTGTTATAACCTAAACTTTTTGATATGCTTCCCAACTCTGGTATTAGTTCCGTTTGAGGTTGTAGGTTATGACTACGATGATAAGGATTTGGTGGTGCATTCAGACCAAATGATTTATTCAAAAGACCAATTGTGCTCAGTACAGGGCTTAGATCATCATGGTATATCCTCCTGTAAGCATCCAATGTTTAGCTTTGATGTGCCTACCAATGATAGGTGTCAAGATAAAAACTGCACAGGGAAATTCATAGATATCACTATGTGTGTACGGTCTAAGAATTTACTTTTAGGCACACTTCAAACACGTAAGACCTATCACAAAATAATAAGAAATACTCAAGTTGTGACAGTTTCTTTTGGTACCACAAACAAACCCTAACGATGAAACTTCTCAGTTCATAAACTCGTATTGTACATTACAAACTATTGTAACGTAAAGTTCTAAAGTGATCACCTTGGACACGCAATGTACAGTGCGAGATAATAAAAACGTAGTAGGTAGGTATCTAGATTTTTTTTAAGATGTACAATATTTTTTTTCATTAGGAAAATGAACATTATATTTCGCAAAAATACGAACTAAGATACCACAAACAATACGATTCTTTTTTGTATATTTCAGAAAAACGTGTAGCGGGAAAATACCTGGGATTTTCTTTACAAAAACTACACTAATCTTTTTTTGAAAAAAGTTAACCTAACTTTTTGGTTTTATCATGGAAAATAAAATTGTTGTTTTAGTTCTCTCTTGAATCAATCCTTGGCTCCAACCACTTTTCTCTATGTTTACTATACGAGAAGGAAAACAGCTCAATTTCTAGTAAGGTTTATCTTCTTACTAAGGGTCACTAGTCTGTTCAAATCTCGATGTTTTGTCGTGTAGCCTTTGCTTCGCACGGATTAAGCTTACTTGACAAAATATCGAGATTCCTTTATTATAAGCAAGTGTAATATTAATCTATACTAATATTATAAAGCTGAAGAGTTTGTTTGTTCATTTGTTTGGTTGAACGCGCTAAACTACTGGAACTACTGGTTCGAATTGAAATTTTTTTTTAGTATTGGATAGCATTTATTGAGGAAGGCTATAGGCTATATAACATCACGCTACAACCAATAGGAGCGGAGCATTAATGAAAAATGTTGCAAAAACGTAGAAAATTTATTCCTTTTGAGAGCTTCCGTTGCGTGCGCTGCGTAAACGGTAAAAGATACTCAAAAATTATGTATGACGGAATTGTTCCTCTTAAAAATTCTAATAATAAATTATGGTAAAAACCGTATCAAAATCAGTTGCGTAGTTTAGAGGAACAACGCGGTCACACAAACACACACGAAAAGCGACATTAATTTATAATTGTGTACAGTTTGGTAAACTATAATGAGAATCTCTCTTATGTAGAAAAATAGCAAGATGGTGACGATGACAGCTCAGGGTGCGCCGAACGTACATTAAATATCTCCACTCATAAATTCATACAAATATTGCACTGTTTATTAACCCAATCAGAATACAATAAAGGACAATCTATTAACTCAATACTTGGCTCGATTTACGACTCTCAATACTCCGTTGTCAACAGCGCTTATGCCAAAGTCCCAGCTAAACCTGCGGAATTTGGTCAGCTGCTGTATTTAAAGCTGAGCCGTGAAACAGATAGGTTAACTAGTTGACCTAATATGTTTATACAACAATGTTTGAGCTTCGTATTGAGACTAAAGTTTAGTGAACGAGCGATCAAACTGTTGTATTCAATCGGTCGAATCAGTTAAATTGCTGTAGGTAATTGGTTCATGAATCTCACAAAGTACCCAAAGGCCTTTGTTGCGGTTGCTATCAGACGTACCGTACCGCTTCATAAAAGAAAAACTGTGAATGTCATAAAAGGCTAAACTGCGTTCAAGACCTGTCAGTGTGATAATTCCTCAACAATGATGACACTGATAGCTCTTGAACGCGGCTTAGATGAGTTGATCGCGTTCAGTTTGATTGGTAAAATCCACCCTAAGAGATTGTCCCACGGAGATGCGCTGTAGCGTTCGTCTATCTGAAAATGCAAGAAACTTAGTGGTCTAATTTATGTTTCTTGTAACCTTCAGGTAGACAAATGCTTCTCAAAGAAAGGAAAAGAAACTAATACTGGATGATTTTTTTTACCGTCTCGAAATTTTTACAGGGTGTTTCATACAAAAGTTCAATACCTACTCGACCAAAATGTATGAATCAGCAGTTTTTTTTTTTTCGTGTTTTCAGAGTTGGTCCCATAGTGAAAGTTGTTCATATTCATGGTGAGAACACCATGTAAAAATTTCAAGACGGTAAAAAAAATCATCCAGTATATTTGACCCAGGTTAATGAACAAAGAAAAAACACACAAAAACTTCTAACAGCATCAAACTATCAGCTAAATATTGTGATCATTCCAATATTTATCCATCGCCCGCTCATTAAACATGACTGAGGTTTCAGGTTCAACGTCATCATTCTCGTGTAATAGTGAAAGTTTATTACTAAACACATTAAGTAGCTCAAAATTGAATACCGACTCAACCCAGTCGATGACCGATTAAAATCGTTCGTCTGTGTTCGGCTTTATGTAGCATCAGAAAGCTCCGTTGTTTAGTTACACAACTCAAATCTGTGTTGAATCTAAAATCGATACGGATTTGTATTCGGAAAAACTTGCTTTGATGAACGCCTCGAAAAATATCTGAAAAATCGGAGCTTTCAACCACGGCTAAAGGTTTATAGTTGCGAAAATAGATCTTAACGCTTTTAGAATCGGTATTTTACCGACTCAGATATTATTTTGAAAATAATAATATATAACTGAAAAGCATGGCAATTATTTCCAACTACGCCTAAGGCCTCCAAACTCTGCTTAGTCATTGATAATAGTGATCACGTCAGTGTATGGCTGTTACGAAGTCCTTAAGTTCTCAAACATCTACGCTTCATTGACACTGTTTCTTTTATGCATGGGTATGTAAGGAAAATTGTACCATAACCAAAGTAACCAAGGTACATTTTTGTGTTCCAGATTTTTTATGGAAAACTTTATGAACACTAGCAAGTATGCGATTATATTATTACAACATTGTACAACATCCTATCACAACGTGTTCAAAAATTATGGCGAGGATCATTACCATAATAACCCCACTTTACTACAAGTCCTTATTACTAAATTTCACAAAACCACATTCAAAACACGAGCTCGTGTTTATAAGTCCACTTTTTGAACTGTCATATTGTATTGTTTTTCGGCCGTATATTATGCAGAAGTGTTCCTGTGAACGGCGTGCGACGTTTTTACAAAGTCACAAAATAGACAAGTACAGAGGGTCGGCTCCACACAATGAGCAAATATAGGCGCACGCACACAGACGCGTACGTACGGCAATCTCAGCCCACGTTCGTACGGACGTAACAATAACGCGGCGGGATTTTATCGCGCATTGTATTTTCAACACTCGGTGTAAAGCCGGGCTTTGAGAATCCAACAAAGTACATCCCAGAGAGTCAAAAAAACACTGTTGGATTTTCACCTCTCGGCGCTAAGCAGTGTGTTACTTAATATACGTGAATTGTACAAATCACGTATTCACGTTTATGTTCAAATGTGTGCGTGCGTTTTCGCTCGCTTGGAGCCAGCCTTCTGTACCTATATCTTCGGTGACGGTGTGCAGGACGTCCCTTTTATCATAATGTTGTTGGAAAAAAAATCGTGGAAATATTTTGTTGGAGTAAAGAGTTGGTGGCATGTGTAGCGCAGTTTATTTTAATGTGCAGTTTTGTTTTTGACTCTGTAACGAGATGGTGTAGTTAGATGTGTGATGCGTGGGACTGTGGTTTGCGGTAAATATACAGTATGGGGACCACATAATATGTGCAATAAATTTTAGGACATACTTGTTATCGCCTTTTCTGACGATATTCACAAAAATTACGAAATCGGTCCAGTAATTAGGCCAAAAAGTATAGTTTTAATTTTGAGCAAATTTGAACACTCTGTAGAATTGGATCACTAAGTCAATGATTCAATTCACTTGAATCCTTGGACATGTGCGCAACAAACAAAAAACATGTTCGGCGAACAATGGATTGGGCGCTGTGGTGCACCGCAGGTGGCCAGCTCGGTTGTCTAAACAGAGTATTTACTTTTACTGAATTTATTTTAATATTTAATTTGTTTGAAAATGTAACTTACGGTAAATGTAAATTACGGTTTTTAATTTAATATTTAATTTTGCTATACTTCTGTGGACTAGTATTACTTACGGTTTCATTTATTGCATATATGTGGGCTCCATACTGTATGACTATATGAGAATGCAGCACTTGCAGGAATAAAAGGCGTTTATGAAAAGAAAAATTCTGTCGAAAGATCTCCTTTTGTTTGTATTAGTCATCAAATTTATTGCAAGGAAGATGCTGGCTAGCACGCATGTTTGTTCCTTAACTTTCCTTCAAGTAACGCTTGTGTTCACACAGAAACACTCTTTTTACTAACAATAATATTAATTTTGATAATACCTACTGAAGTTAAGAAATACTTCCGTTCTCATTTAATTAGAAACGATAGCACAAAATGTCTTTAAGAAAATGCTTTCAAGAAAATTATATATATATTTTTTTAATTATTTTATCTACACAATGAAATTCGTTCAAGTGGTTTTTAAAACACAATGATTTCCTATAATTTCCTATCAATACTCAAGTAGCTTCTGCAATCTACCTACTCTCGATCTTACAAATCTCAACAATTAAGTATCCCCCAAACATTAAGTACAAAGATCTCTCAACTAATCCGATTAATAATCGAATTAATACCATAATCTCATTAATTAATAGTTAACCAGTTAGCTGGTAATTATCTAATGAGGGTATAGCTCATCAGGAAGTGTCTTTGATAAGCGGAGATTAAGCTTATAGACTGAAAATTAAACTGTTTGATCATTGGCTCGTCACTTAGAAGCTTAGATTAGGAGTCTGAGAGTGTCAAGTTGATTGTAAACTTACTTAGTTCTTGTGTATTAGGTACCTGATTCCTTGGCTGCATAACCTATTTCAATTTCGTAATAAAAAATCACCCAGTAGCACCGTACCCATACCTAGTTATTTATTCTTGGAATCATTTTTTTAATTTCCAGTCTTCTTAGATATATATCTAGCAATATTTTGTTAATGTACTGTCCCAAATCGGTTGAAGATCTTTTCAACCGATTTCCATGATCAATATTCTCCCTGTTTACTTCGCTGTAATCTCGCCAAATTTTCCTAGGCCCGATTCAATGACGAGGTCCATCTTCAGAGACTTATTAAAATCTGACGCATTTTCACAATTAAAGGCTGATTTAATCAAAGTCAGATATCTTTTATTCGTGGAATAAAATTGACGTCTGACTGTTTTTGTATGGAAAATCTGTCAAAAATTAAAAATTTATTTGCTGGCTTAGACTCATACTGAGTATAAAAGTATGGTCGAATTCTATAATGTTAACCGCCTCTGTGGTCTAGTGGTAATACCACCTGTCTAAGACTCAGAGATCCCGGGTTCGATTTCCAGCGGGGGTAAAATTTTCGGCTCGGTTCGGTTGGGTGGTAGGGCTTGTTCTAAGTCCGCCTGGCTAGCTACCACCATCTTATCTAAGTCTGTCACCATACCAACAATGTTAACAGCATTGTTGTGTTTCGGCAGTTAGAAGTAAGATAACCAGTTCCTCTGTAGTTGAGGATTCCGGGTGAAGCTCGCTTCCACCTTCGACCTGATCATCACTTACCATCAGGTCAGATGCAGGCCAAGAGCTTCTCCGTTGTAGTTAAAAAAAATATTTTAAAGGATAAAATATTCTTTAGAATCAAATCTCCATTATCCTTGCTCCACAAAAAATAATAAAGATAGCCATTTAAAAACCCCGTTAAGAAAAGCAAGTCGGCTATAATACGTAATGAGGCTGTGTTACCCGTTTAGCGGTAGTAGTTTCTTTTAACGGTAATACGGTTACTGTTATAGCCTTACCGGTAAGCAAGTGCATGAAGTTCAGAACTAATATGGCACTCTGCTGCAGATGAAAATGGTAAAACAATAGCTATTTAGTTTTTTAGGTTAAAAGGCTTCAGTTTTATGAAGTTTTGAAATAGCTTCGATGTTACAATGTCGGGTTATTTAAGACCTTATTATACATAGAAGCTGCAAGTTTGTTGAAACGGATTAAAAAGGCTGATAAAATATTGACAGAATTCACTTAGTTTTTTTAACGCTAATTATGTAGGTAGAGAGATAGATAGAATACTCTTTATTATGTACACCATAAATATTACAGATTTATAGTAGAAATTTTACAAGGGGTGAAACAATGGGCGGTCTTAAATACATAATTAGCGATTGTTTTGGACATAATTAATAAAGTTGACATAAGTACTTAAATAAGAAATAACCTTGACATAATATCTAATTTACACAGAAGCAGTCTTTTTAATCTTTTTTTTAAAGAAAAATACAGGAAGTAAGATTAAACACTTCCCATTATCAACCAAAAACTACCATTGTCATCAGAATCTACCACCCGCCATAATCGTTAGAGTAACGAGTTAAAAATCCACCCAGAATAGAAGACTTTTAGTCGGTCGGTCGGACGGTTAGTTCGAGAGCATTTAATTACTCACTAATTAGTTTTGTCTTAATTTCATTTACTTTAAGTGCAAGTTGAACGTTTAGAGCGAGAATTTGTCCACTTATAACAAGCTTTTTAAAAGAACTTCCTTCTTTTTATGCAAATCTAGATTATTTGATGAAAGCAAAAAAAAAGTGGTTCTAGTGGTGAGCGAAAGTAAAAGTGATAAACGATATCGTAGAATTAAAGTTAGTTCCAAATTATGAAAAATAAAATTTGGTGGAAAAAGTTGATCCTAATGTTATCTTCTAGAGACTGAATATTAGAAGGCCAGTAAAGATTAAACTTTCAAATGTAATAGCTACATACTAAGAGCTCATTTCATCAAAGAAATTGAACGCAATCAGCACATAAACCACGTTTAAATGCTGTCAGTGTCATTATTTTTTTTGGAATAATGACACTGACAGCACTTGAACGTAGTTTAGATGTGCTGATCGCGTTCACTTTTATTCGTGAAATCCGCCCTTAGTCTAAATCAATAAGTGAAAAAAGGTTTCTAACCGTTGTCAAAACTTGAATTCTCAGAGGTTTAAAACTCATCCAAAGTCATCAGGCTACCGTATTAAAAATAAAATAAGCAGCGACATCCAATAAAAATCGCGCCTCGAAGGACCAATGTTTCATCCATTCCGATCCCATACAACCGATCTTCACAAACAAAGGAAAAATATAACTCATATCGATACCTATCTACATTGTATTGCACATAAATTTTCCGCAAGTGCAAAATCGATGAATTTCATACAACTTTAGTACTGAGAGTTAATGACGTGTAAACTTCGCAAACTGACATTAATATTCCGCTCACATTGGAATGTACCATGTTATAGAGAATAGGTATAAAGCGATCAGTGCTATGTACTAGTTACGTGTTTTGAGGTATTCTTTTGTATTGCGAATTATGCTTTGAGTACTGTTAGTGGTTACATTGTTAGTTTGAATTTTGGTTGAAATGACATGATTGGCTGATAGATAGAAATACTTTTTATTATGTACATCATAAGTATTTCAGATATAAAAGTAGCAAATTTTGGCAGGGGTGACACAAAGAGCGGTCTTATCGTTAAGAGCGATCTTTTAAAGACAACCTTTGGGTGGACTAAGGGTGTAAAGAGAGACAATACTGCAGCTAGTCTGTCTATTATACAATGAATGAAACACTTACTTAAGTATATAAATATATTTATACAATAATAATCATAAAACACGTGCAATGTGATGAAGTTGGGTATTTATCGAATACTAGTTTTTGCCCGTGGCTTCGCCCGCGTGGGGGTCAGAAATTATCTCATGGGAACCTACTATCGGGATATAAAGAATTCTAATGTTCCAACCCAAGATTTACCTGTGTGCCAAATTTCATTGAAATCCGTTCAGTCATTCAGGCGTGAAAAGGAAGCAGACAGACAGAGTTATTTACACATATATTATATATATATTTTTTTTTAAATTGAATATTGATTGTAGAAACTAAAGTGCTTCCAACGCCTTAAGGGTGTTTCGCATAGTTCGTGCAAATTCCATAACATTGCTAAAATTCAAATTAATTGTTTTTCTTTCTGATATCATTAATATACAGGTAATCCTTCAATATTTTGTGATTTACACATTCCTTCTATAGATAGCAATAAAATTATTACCTTATCAAAAATCGGAATGAGACGGTAATGAGAACTTAACGAATACCTATGTCTATTAATGAAATCCCTCTTACTCATCACAAAACGTCAGAGATTCGGTAACCCATTTCGCGAGGTCACCTTGCAAAAATTCAATAACTCCCATTCATTTTAATAAAGCAGTGCCGCATATTATTCCCTCGTGTCTTATTAACCCTTATCACACCGCACCATCCAACATTTCTATTTAAATCCCAAAACCATGACTGACATGGTGAGTACGAGGTCCATTTTGCCCCATAAAAGTCAATCGATCCGTCGACGGCTACGGGCGATTCTATTTCGATCGGAGCACAGTACGATTGAAACCTTATCTTCTATCGTATTGACTTTTGAAGGCTTTCTGACCGGCATGGACATGATAAGGGTTAGGTTTAAGATTGGGTTCTGGGGATCAATATTTGGTGGTTAGATTTGAGGTTAGGAAAATAATTTTGAGTGGATTTTGATTATTTTTGATGCAGATCTTTGGCGGCTGGTACAATTAATTTTCTTTTCTGTACGTAATCCATTGTTTTACCACAAGTTTTCTTGTCTACTTTGATTTGGTCTCAGGAAAAAGTAGTGGCAATTTGTGTGTTTATTTTATCCAGTTTTTGTGTGTAGGTATATCATTAGAAAACTAATAATAGTTATCGGTGGTCGGGATAAAACGAGGATCAATGTTTCCAATTTCAATATCCAAACTTTTATCCCCCATCTTTTCCTAAACTCCAAAAACTACAAAAGCAAACAAACAAATGTTTACTACCCTTAGTTCATCAGTCATAGTTTTACGACAGATACTGTCGTACCAAGTTATCTAACGTTTAATAATAACTGGAGTTTGCCGATGCATGGCGGGCGAGATAAGGACCGGCCGGCCCCGCCAATAAAGGCGGGCAATCGGACTCGTAAAAGTATACAACCACGATGTTTAATCAGACGGTAGAAACGCATACATATTGAGACGTTTTCTTATCGGTATTTTTATATTAAACAACAGTTAGGTTTTCGATAGATGCTGAACGAGACAAAAGGAGTATGTAAGGATCGTAGCAGATGGCGTTCTGTAGTTTCTGCCTACCCCCATGGGAAGAAGGCGTGAGTTTATGTATGTAGATGCTGAACGAAATGTCCGAGTTAGTTTCGGTGTTTCTTCTCAGAGTAGTCGGTTAAGAAACACCGCGACCTCGGACATTATATTTTCTACGTGTAAAAGTGTTTTTTTTTTTTATACAAAAGTGCTTATTAATATGAAATAAAGATGCATAATAGTTTTGGGCTAAAAGCTGGAAGAAGCAATGCGGAAACGTTAGGGTTCATACATGCACGATAGTCGAAGTAAACTTCAGAAATATTAAATATCGTCTATTATTAGAAGATAATCACGTTTCACAAGATCCATCTGGAACATTATCCCATTGACCCACAAAAATCCAATTCTAAGCCCACCGTGAACGTCCCAAATCCAACCCCATCGCATCTCTCAAATCTCATCGCAGTGATTAATATATGAAGGATAAAGTTAACTGAATCGAAGTGGGCCACTCGACTCTATTCATTACGACTATGGAGTCCGCAACTAAATCCGTTCGGATATCAGGTTTGATTTCCCGTTTAAAGTCGAATAGGCCGGAAATCGATTGCTTTGGAAGCTTTGCGTTCGAATTGTAGGCGAAAATTGCGAGGACGCTCGTTCACTGGATGGGGTTTCTTAGGGATTTTACTTGAATGTACCTATTGGTCACGTTCTTAAATTAAATGGGGCTGAATATTTGTAAGGTTCAAACTGCAGGTATTTGAGTATCTAGAAAATATCGTAGTTATATGTAACTACAATAAAAAGTGATCTTAAACGAGTTTTGTCAAAATACTTAGTAACACTTGACGAATTGTTGATTTTCATATTTTGTTGTTATAGTACAGGACTCTATTATTCTCTTTTTAATATAATTATTCACTACTAAATATGAACCAACGCATCCTGATTGTATATTAGCTAGAGACCAGACAGTAGACCCTATTTTGGATGCACCAAATTAACTATGAAAATACCATTCACAACCAAGCTTCCACTTCCTACACATCAAAAACAAAACAAGACTACATTTTCACACAAGATCCAATTCGCCGTCACATCCAGTCGCCTACATCTACGCTTGGACTGTGCGAACGGAAATAACGCACTTAATAGATTCGCTTCGGCTCACAACTGCGCGGACAACTGTATAATCTATTTATGAGGAAAACTGTCCGGCGCCAGTGTTTCGACGCTATGTGTATGTGTATAAATTGTGCACGAGTATAAGAGTGTTAAGTTGTTAAGGCCTGTATTACACGTTGTAGTCTTTGGTCCTTTGAAACGTTTTATTGCTAGGAAGCTGCAGCTGCTGGATTGCAGAAAAGGGGCATAGAACCAAAGTCATCCCATCGCCATTTTGATTTTTATTCAAAGTCGCAGTGCGTGATGAAACTGGTATATCGGGGTAGAGGACGATTAAACAAACAAAAATGTCCAGGAATGTACTATTCTAAAGTGTGACGTTGCCGAGATATTGCGAGGTAAGGTCGCTAAATGAGATCTTTACATCCAAATATCTTGCCAATCAAATGTGACAGTTTAGCGCACCATGTTTTGATTTTATTTTGGAACGAAGTTCTTTATCGTGGCTTGAGGTAGGAGGACTGGTAGAAATCGTCACGTAACGAACAAGCGAACAAGCTTGAGAGAAAAAGTGAATTTGGTCAAAACGAAAATGCAAGATGGCGGCTGCGAAAATGTCCAAATTTTCATCATAGGTATCGTTGTCATGGTAGCTAAAAGTGCTAAAGCCGATAGTGACATTAAAATGTAAATCCAAGATGGCGGCTGCGAAAATTTTGTTTTAAATCATACGTGAGAAGGAACTTTATTTGTGTTCTCTAGCCTATACCAGATTCATCGCGACTCGCAACTTTGCAGAAATATCAAAATGGCGATGGGATGACTATGCCAGATTCCATAGAAACTAAATCAAACCCCATTATTTTGGGTAATATGTTAATCTAGAATTTGTGTATTAAAGAAATCTCTCACTTACAACAAATATTATACGTTTCACATTTTGATTATCTCGTGTCTAAGGACCAGCAGACCACCAGTGTGTATACCAGCATTTGACCATCAGCTACAAACACGTACATCTTTGTGCGGACTCTGACTTAACCATACCTAGCTCGGCTACTAACTTGCAGCTCGTAAATGGAACGGCTTGACCGTAGAAGTGCCACGTAAAGTAGCAACATTGTAGAATTTTTAGCAGAATTTAAAAATTAAGCGAGTGCTTCTTAACTTTCATAATTATTACAAGTTCTACTTCGTTTTTAAGTCAAGAGTCCCTTCACAGCATTTAATTAATTTCGGTGTCAGTAAACTTATTTTTTTATTTTCTGCTTTTCGGGGAACAAGTATTGAAATACTTAATTAAACCAGTTATTTCAAATAAAAACTGCAATTTATTCAATCCTATACAAAAAGACCACGAAATAATTACCTAGGCTTTATAAGATCGCTTTCAGCGATAAGACTGCTCATTGTGTCACCCTATGTAAAATTTCTTAATGGTGTACATAATAAAAATTATTTTATCTATTTCTATGATAACCATACTTCTATCGAGGCAAATACATATATATGTCGATGTGACTGTTATTAAGTTACCCTAGTCTGATAAAATTTTCGTTTTTCTTAATTATGATATTAGTATTTTGTACAAACAAAAGAACAAGAAAGAACTAAATATTGGTTACTACAAAGTACATATGTAGTTCTTTCTCGTTGCACTGAAGTGAATCAGTACATTACAAAATGATCAGAATTCAGAAGCTCAATTCAGCGACAATCACTGTCAAAAACTTGTCAAAAATGAAGGGAAATTAAATCATCATATTATCATTTTTGACATATTGAGACTGTGAACGTTCTTAAAATTACAGGAATTGCCCCGCGGTCATACGGCACCACGTTTCACTGTTCCTTAATTGCTTCTCAATTGTTCTAAGGGTTTTGTCTGAGCTCAAGTTATGGTAACAAGATGTTGGCATTCTTGGTATTCTGAACTGAAATAATTATAAATCGCATATTTTACTAGTTTCTTAGAATTTGTTGAATTATTGCCTCTTAAATGACGTAAAATATGGCTTGCGACCTGACGCTGTTACTTGTCCCTAGTTTGTTTCCAATTAAATAGAGAATTTATGTATCTCCAAGTGGCCCAACCCACGTGCAGGTTTTAAAATAAATATAGTATTTTGTTATTAAATTGCGGTAAGTGACAGACAGTCACACCCACATTTAAACAACATACTATTAAAAGTTCTAACTGATAATACAGCCACGCATTATTACCCACGAATAATGCCTGCCTATTATTAGCCTAACTGCCTAATGTTAGTCCAACTGCCTAACGTTAGTATTGGCACACATTAACGTTTAAAATTATCGATGTTTCAAATATAATTTATGTGTACCAGTAACTACGGCCATTGATATTCAATGCGTTTAGTCCGATAATGCGTTTAGCAGTTCAAATGCGTAACTTTTAGTCCGTTTATTAGAGATCATTTTGTATGTTTATTTGTGCTGTTAATTAATTCATGTTATAGTTAGTTGAGTTTATAAATAATTGAGCATTGGTTAGGGTGTGATTATTAAATTAGTATTGTTTTAGCTATGTATTAAATTAAAATAACGCCCAGTGAGAGTGGAAACTAACATTGTTCCAATTAGGGTACATTTTAATTGATGTAATGTCCTGACATGCGCTATTTGCCTTTGTTTTTTACCTTTGTTTTTAAAGTACAATACTCTTGAGTTCATGGTCACTAACCCCTTTATTTATAAACGTTGGCTAAAGTTAAGAGACGTTTAAACGTCAAAAATGTATGATTATAACCCAGTTTCATCATACCACGTGAGTTAATTTAATCTTCTATTAAAATGTTAACGGGACATTAAGAGTAGCGAGTGTTTCACAATGCGCTAGTTCGTCTTAATAATCAGGCGTTAAATTTAATTGCTGCCCTAGAGGTCCGTTAACTTACTAACCGACATTTAGTCAGTTGTCAAAATCATCGAAATGAAAAACACGAGTCTGTACTACACGGCTAACTAAAATGATGCATTATCAGTGAACATTGACATGTGACATTGCGACTTTTTTATTTTGGTTGCTTTGATAACTGACCGATATAAGAGAGTATATACATCCTAACGCCAGGTTTCTTAATGTAGTGTTCGTCTTTTTCTGGTGAAACGTAAAAACCATGAACATCGATGTTTATTTTAATGGCTGATTTACTAATGTCCGATTATGAACAGTTTGGTGAAATTAGCTCTAAACAGTCGCTAATCATTACTTAACTTTAAGCAACGTTTATTAATAATTCCCTTCAATGTCTACATATGAAGAATTATGATACTGCGCTATGGTTATGACACAGAACCACAAAGAAACTTCATCTTATTTGGGAAATACACTATAACCCGATCAATCTGTTATGTTACATAGCTACATACTTGCACTTTACTCTCCTGGGGATGTATTATGAAGATTATTAACACTTTTCGGGACGCAAACGAGACACAATAGAAGTTTTCTTGTTATTATTCCTATAGCCGTATAGTGTCCTTAAAGCGATAAAGGGAAAAGGCTAGGGAAATGATGACTAATTCCATCATTTTTCCAGTGCGACAGAGTCAGAGATCTGCACATCTGATAGCACCATCCCTTTATCGCAACGGAGTCACGATGACATTTTCCTTTCCCATTACTACTTAAAACAAACAAAAAAAAACAACTTACAATACATCACGTTGATTAATAAAACACTTGCGAAACTCCAAATGTACAGCTGAAAGCACTTACCTGAAAAAAGAGACGTAAATTAAAAACTCGCTCAATCATCAATCAGTTAATGGTGTGCCGGCATTACACTGGCTGTATTATGATGATTTATATCTGCCCGTAATGGGTTCATTTGGGTATTTCGGTCCACTGTTTTCCAACTACCAACACTGTGTCACAATTCTCTTGTAATATGCTAGTGTTGGAAGCTCAAATGCAGTTCTGTGTCGTTGTGTGTGCGGGTTTGAGTTGTGTGTTGATCCTTTTTTTGTTGCATTTGTGTAATTTATGGAAGTGATACTATTCAAGTGTGACTGTGTTTGTGTTTTTAGTGGAAGTAGCCGGAGATTACTGTACGGTGTACAGTCCGCGAGGCATAAGCTGGGCTTTGCATTTGTGTGAGTGATTACCAAAAGTAGAGTCAGACGATGCGCACAGACGCGCACACACGCACACAGACGCGTCGCGCTCTAGACCGACGTCACCCTTACACTATCTATGTGACTCACACAAATACAAAGCTCAGGTAAGGCCTCGCGGACTGTACAACTATATGTTTTAATTACGTGTCACTTACAGAACAAACAGCAATATCAGTTAAGGAAAGAATTTAGGTAAACTCTTGCAGACTATTACCCTAAATATGAGTCCTTTTAAATTAGTATATTTATCTATTTATGTACCGTTTCTTTTACAAATAACAAAATAAAGACTATCGAATCAAAATACCAAAAAATACTTCTAGATGATTTCACAAAAAGTACTCTCAAACTCAAACAAAGCATTTATTTCAATTAAACGATATAATAAGACAGGCACTTTTGAACTTTCGAAGAGTCGGTTAGTCAGAAATACATATATAAAGTATAAAGCCAGATGCCCATTCCAAAGCGTAGTAGGTACCTATGGAGAAGAACGGACCAAAACTCCATGGAGATTCTTTTAAATTATATTGTTACAAAAATATTAGTTACATCATTATGTTGAATTTATAATTAAATGTGAGAACGATGTAAAAAATAGGTACACGTTAAAAGTGTCCAGTATAGCGAACAGAAACAAAAATAAAAACAATTCAAAAATAAAATAATTAAAATAAGCCGTGGCAGCTAAGACATGACCAGTCTGACTGATGGCACCCGTTTACGAACATGATGCATGGATCAGCACAATTCAGCTCAACCATTTTGAAGGGAGCCAAATGATCCAACACACACGCCACCATCAGCGAGACATTTGAGTGAGCATGACATACTCTCAGCCGCCAGGCATTCAAGTTAATTAAAGATATAATTATTAACCGGTTAAATGGTAGCTCTATAGTAGATAGTACTCACACATGTGCTACAATCTTAACCCATGTACCTCACTAACACAAGTGATGTCTAACACAAATATCTTAAAATAGGAAAAAGAATATAATGCAACAAAATCGTAAAACACGGCAAAGTTAAACACCAACAAATTTCTCCTAAATCCAAACCACTAAAAGTGTGAAGTCATAACTCGAAACGCCACCACCTCGAACAACACTAATCACATTGCCTAAACAATGGCAACACTACAAATTCGTAATGAAAGCCGACAACCAAAGAATTGCGTGCGGAGCTCTGATTGAGCCGAATTATGTTTTGAGGAATGCTATTGCATTACCTAGTTAATGCACAGAGAGGTATGAAAAACGAGTCGTGGATGTAAAGAGATTAGATGTGGTATTTAAAGGTTTAATTTTGTGCGATGTTAGGTACCAACTTGCTGTAATTTTTTATCACGGCATGCTGTTCTGGTTATTGGATGCAGTTCGTTTCGATATGAGAGAAAAAGAAAATAATTTTGAATTCATATTGGTTTCCATCCAACAAGAATTCAAAATTCTATTTGAAAATAATAAGCATGCATGTGATAAGTACATATTAATATTTTAATCTGATAACTATAGAATTAGGTATCAAACGATGAGGTATTTGGGTAGGTACAAATTGACTCTGATATGAGAGAAAAAAATTATATTGTCATGTATTTTGGTTCCTAAATATCTCAAAAGAATTAGCATGAATGTGATAAGTTGATATTGATATATTCATTTGTTTTAGGTAGGTAGATTTCAAAAGATAATTCATGTTTAAAGACAAGTGCCTACCCGGAAACGGGAAATTAGTAGCTACAAGAAACATTGAATGTGGGATACCCATGCACTTATTGTCATAGATTGGACAGTATTCTAGGCACCAAAGACAAGGCTGAAGTTCAACATGAGCGACAGTAAATAACCAATCTATACCCAAAATAGAAAACAATCGCTTCTAGTGCAAATCTAGATCTTCGTTCAGCGCATTAGCGGCGCGCTGAATAATGTTCAGTTTGGTCGAAAATTTTCAGATTCCGTGTAATTGTGATTTAGTGCGGCATTAGAGTTTGATACGCCATAAACTTATCGGCCGAAATACTGGCTTTAGAGGTGCGCTCACAACGTGTTTTAGGAATCGAGTAATTTTGCTGTTCATTTGTTTCTACTATTTAAGTGTTATATTACAATATATATGTTAAATGTTAAATGTTTAATGTTAAATGTTTTATGTGTCAATATTTATGTGTTATATTGCAAATGATTTCAGATTCTATTTGAAAAGAGTCGTAGAGTTCTATCATATTTTTGAAATATTGGAGTCGATCTGTAACCATCTGTAGGTATTTACAGTACGGAACCTACTATGGTAGGTATATACTAGATTATTAAACTATAGGTCCATCAGTGTTAAATATTTTATGTAATTTACTATCACAGTCATTTTCATTTGCTTACTAGATGACCCGGTGAACTTCGAACCACGTGAGATCGATAATATTGGTGGAAATTCCCATACAAAATTTCGATTTTTTCGAATTTTCGGCTGTTCCTTTGGATTTTTCCTATTTTTTTTTCTAAACTATCCCAGTATTGAAGCGAACAAAACAAAAAAAAATTCAAATCGGTCGAGCCATTTTCGAGTTTTTACGAGACTGACGTACAGCAATTGATTTTTATATTTATATTATAGACGATATCAAGGCGCAGTTCTTGGTAAATGCCATTTTCTCTGCCAACTAGCATAAAGCTAGGAAGATAGAAAATACTATTTTAACCTGTCACAATAATTATTTCAAAATGAAAAAGAGAATCACTAAGAAAAATTTTGTCATTCAACGCATATCTACATACATTAGGTACCCCTCCGGAAAACCTTGAACGGACACAGTGCCAAGTACCCGCCGCAGCACTCAATTAAATATCGCCTTACTAACGAACATGAAGTAGTGCTTCGTACTACAATATCCATTACTGGAACATCGTGTCATGCTGTGCCGTCCTCGGGTAAAGGGAAAACTGTATTTTTGTCATAAGTGAAATATATTATAACAATTTTTTTTGTCCGTCAGGTAGATTATTAAAAAATATTGGACACGGATTTTTTCGTTTTTTACGTAATAAAAATATTACGGCGATACATTAAGTAAAATGTGGCATGACGTCACGCCTTGTTAGATTTCATACTGAGTTGTGACGTAGGCGTAGCGAGCTCCCACTTCCCAGCTTTAATGCGTTTTATCTAAGTCATTTTTCAAGCAAAAAATACGTGTCTTACATTTTTTTATTATCTGACTGACGGACTAAATAGATTTTTTTTTTCCCAGGCATCATCCCTATTGGCAACTAAAAGAACTGATCATCTTGAAGAACTATTGTGCTGGATATATCTGTCTCAAATAGAACTTAAGAATGTAACCAAAGGTAAAATTATGCGGGGTGTAGAGCTGTGGCTGTATCAAGCTTCCAAAAATTGGAACCTATACGCAGCGCGTCTACTAAGGGCCTCAGATAAGATAATGGGTTGGGCATCTTGCAGTGTTTTCCTGGTATAATTGCTACTGCGATCACAAACCGTAAACCAAGTGTGTTAATTGTAACATAAGAAAGAAAGAAAGAAAGAAAATAGGTTTATTTGTCACAGAAACACGTGCATACAAAACGATAAGAATAATCAGAAAAATAAAACAAAATAGAACCACATTATAATCACGAGCTCAAAACAGAAATAGTCGGCAGCTGCTCGTCATGACTGTAACAAGAAGGCTTCCACTCAGTATGATGCTGTGCTATGAGGGACCCACAGCACAGCGCTGATTTTCAATGGTCACCCAAAAAAGACGAACGGAAATCAAGTCAGGTTCAGTGATCAGTACATAAATAGTTACATAACAAAACAAAACAACCAGTAACTATTTAAAATATGCTGCAACTATACAACCAAATATAGGTATAAATAAATTATGAAATAATCTAAAAATTACTCCGCAGGCATCGCAGATAAAATAATGCAGGTATGATAATGCTTCATCTTGACCCTAGATATACAACATGTTCCGGAATTAACGCACAACCTCATAAGGGGTCATTGTACTCATCATTATGAAATGCTATTGGACGAAACCTGAAATCGCGAAAAAAAGAATCAGACATTCCCTACATTTGTGTTCACATATCTCGTCAAAATGTAGAGACCAGTTGATTTTTTTTCGCGATTTCAGGTTTGGTCCCATTGTAATAGTTGTTCATAATGATGAGTACAATTACCTCTTAAAAGATTATGTGTTAATTTCCGGACATGTTGTATTTGTCAATCAAGCCGATAGTCGAAGCTAACGAACTGAATAACTGTCATTATTATCTCAGGCTTGCTTCTTATTTTAGTTTACGTAGAAAGCTTTAGTTTCGTACATTAAAATACTGTTTTAACTTCGCGTGAGCTAATATCTCACTATGGGCTCACACATACAATAAATCATATTTAATGCGTCAGGCGTTGACTGAACACCATATTAACTAACGCTTATCATTTAGCTGTGGAAAGTAATTACATTAAAATTTTTACACGTTATTATGAAAACGGCCTCTATTACTCTTCGGACTAATTCGAGTGTGCGAGGAAATTAACGAACAATTCTTTCGACTTCGTTAAGTAGGCTTGATTATAATTTATTCTCTAGGAGATAAATGGAAAATAATAAAGGGTGAAAAGCAGGCCTTGATGGTTGCTGTTTTAATAAATTATTCATCTGAATGGAAACGTTTAAAAGCTTTAACAACATGCTCTCGCCAATTTTATTTTCCACAAAAATCAAAAAAATACCTTTTTAAAATAAAAACAAGCATTTCATGTTCAACGCGTGAAACTCAACAATATTACTTTTTTACTTTGAAACCAGAATCGAAACACAATATTCCTTTAATATTAATTTGCTTAAAGCCGACAAAAACAATGAAACATTGCTGGTAAATATAATATTAAACGTTAAACGTTCTGTAATTGTATGTACAAACAAAATGGCCACTGTGTGTATTGTACTGGCCTCAGAAATGTATATTTAATGACAATTATGGGGAGAATTAAAATAATAAAGACCGGTGATCTGAAATACGCGAAAAATCCCGCGCGGACCGCACGAATGTGGAAGTTTATTTCGAAATATTGCCAATTACGTACTGTGCCTACGTTTCTGAAATCTGAAATTGTTACTCAATGTTTACTGTAGGTATCGATAAAATATTAAGTTGATAATCTATGGGTGACACAACAAGAGTGAAAAGAGTTTTTTATCTTTCATAAGTTACGTCGACCTTCTTATTACGTTCCAAAATCATTGCAACTACTTCTATAATTTAACTCATTTTAAATACTCCTTCAAAAAATTGGAATTTATGGGATACCTATAGAATGTTGCAAACCCGAGACACAGCTCAATAGAACACAAATAAATTCTATTAATAACAACAGAACGTAATGGAAGTAAAGAAAAATGAGATCACGACCGCATTTCAACGGTCAGTCAAACTTTTATTATATCTTATGTAACGCATTTCCATTGTAAACCGTTGTTTCTATGCTATCTAAGAAGTCCAAAGTCATATCAAATTTCTTCGCACATCTTTGACTGTCAAAATAATTGCAATAGACAACCCCCAAATTAACCGTTCACTGCTCGGAATATTCCTAAAGGGAACAATAATAGATAGTTGTAGAAGCAATACATTTTATTACTGTTTTAATTAAACACGGTAAACAATTTATAGGTCGTAGGTGGTATTAATACGGAGAAGATCAAGATTATCTAAAGATCTGAGATTTTAATATACCCACACAAAATTTTCAAATCAAAACAGAGTAATGTTAAAGTGTCATTACCCATAGAAAATGAAAATCCTGTCGTTCAGACATTTTCATCTGTTTTAATGCACCGTGTACTCATCGTTACTACACGGCCCATATAATATTCTAGCCACATCGCCACTATTACTTCAAATAACCTTTAAGCTGCCGTGCATTACAGTAAACTCATATTAATACGCTACAACATCATATGATGGACACTAGCACGCCGTCTCATCGCGTTATATTGCAGTAAAATGTAAAATATTCACTGGAGGTCATCTCAAACGGGTTACGACGAGGACAGAAGACTGTTTTGCAAGTAATTGCTTGATGTAATATGGACGGACGGCATTGCGGTGCCATTAAAAGTATCATCGTTATGGCAATTTTATTGGAGCAGAATATTTTGTAGGCGAGTTTTATTTTTTGAAGTTTTAGAGACTGGACTGGAGGGTGATTATGGTTTAGTGTTTTGTGTCTCCTTTGTAAGGTATTAAAAGACTCGGCAAACATTAATTATATCCTAATCAAAAAAGTTGGACGTCGGAAAGTGACTAAGGAATTCCGTCAAGAATTTGGCAGCAAAACCTTTTTGTCTGATCATAGTAATAAAGTGCGGTCACCAATTCGTCCCCCAAGTGTGACAATTAAGTCAATCAACCGTTAAATGTTACGGTAATTAGAAGTCCGAAACACAGCAGTTGACGCTTACGAAGAATTATGAATTATAAACCAAAATAACCATAGTTGATTAATTTCTAGAATAATTATAGATATATTTCCTAACAATCTCTTCAACAACTTTCACAAACAACCTACCCCATAAAACAACATCACTTAATTAAAAGCTACCACAATCGAAACATCTACCAAAACGTCTACAAACCAACGTGAAATCTCAAAATACATCGCCGTAGCAAGCCTAGGCTCCTACACGACATGCAACGTAATTACGCCGCGCTGTTGACCCACACTAACGAAGGATTACGGTACACAAGTCCTAACTTGAGACATTTGCAACATAAATGAGATAGGAAGCTCTTCTTTGAAAGCCGAACGACGCCGGCTAAGATGAAGTTGGATCCTCTTGAGCTGCGAATAGAAATAACGTGTTAAAGAGAACCGGGGCGCAAGTAGCGGTGGCTGTAGTGCGCTGCTAAACGTAATGCGGATGTCTTTGACTTGCTTTAATTATGATTAAGTTTAGCAACAACTACTATTAAGGCTTTAATGAGCGATTTACAAAAATATACAGTACATTAATGAAAAAGCTTTAATCCATTATGAAGGGTCTTGCAAATAGGCGCAATATGCGATGCGCACAAAGGCCCAACACGTCGCGCAACGAGCGTTGCCTTTGCATCGCGTCGCGTGTCGCGTCTGTTTGCATCAGCCTAAAGTGTAGTGAGAACACTAGTAGAATCTAGAAACTACACATTTATCTCGACTTTTAAAACCCATTTCTCTAAGTTCTGAGCTCTTAAAACTCACAACAATAACTGTTGGTTTCCAAGTAGAGCAGTAATGCTTGCTATTCCCGAAGGATTGCGGAGGCAGAGATAGGTAGGTACCTGCTGGTCCTCACCTCCCTTATCTCGGCCAGTATTAGATTCCACATGCTCTAAGGCAAGCAGCTATTAGATGAATCCTGCCTAAAAAGAAACATCCTCGTTCCCACAGTAGAAAGATAAAAATCAGCATCAGTTTTTGTGCGTAAAACATTAATTATTTAAAACAAAACCCTGTAGGTAATTCAAAATCAAAAGTCATTTATTCAAACTAGGCTGAGAATCAACACTTTTTGAACGTAACAAATTACTTATGACAATCCGCCAAAACGCCGTCCTTCACAAATAAAAATATATTTTGTGTAGGTACTGCACAAATAAAAATATATCTACTGGCAATTACTTTTAAGTTCCAATTTGCTCCTTTCGCAATCCGAATTGCATTTTTATCGAGTGTATAAAGAATTCAATTTACAAAAATAATGCGTCTATATTTCAAACAATGTATTTCATTTTAAATCTGTAAACGATTTCGTATTTACGGCATTCGCACGGATGCCAGATGGATGTTATGAATGTACCAATAATTTTTATTCGTCCGAAAAATGTGCGAGAATGTGCAGATAGAGTAACTATTGATATCGGTTTGATTTCTCGTATTTGTAGTGGGAATATATTATATTATGTTGATTACAAGTAACCAGTTACTTAGGTGATGTGTTATTACATAACATAATATACCTATCACGCCTTATTTTATCCAAAGGGTTAGGCACGGATGATGTGTACACCCACATTTCGCGGTTTATAATTTTTTTGTTAAAACCAAGTCCCAGATCAATGAACAAGAAACCTGCCAATAAATGAGTGAGATCTATGAACTGCCGAATATTGAGTATTGTGATTGACTGTATCTACTTTCTTTTACAGCGTAAATTATCTATAAAACTCATATCGATCTTTTAATTCCCAACACTTTAATGAACGCTTGAACAACACAGTACAGAGGAACTAAGTTAACCCGTCATTTTGCATTTAAATGACAGTTGCATCGTCAAACAGTTTACTCGATTACTGGCGTGGCTCCATTCACTATTCCAATTTCGAATTCGCATTTATAAATGGATCCCTGGCCTTACTGGCACGCTTTTATCAAAAAGGAAACGCATTACATTCAGGTTTCTAAATGCAGACTTCAAAAGCTGTATGCCATTAGTGAACCGATGTTGTCGTGGGTTTGATTCTCAGGTCGGGCAAAGTGTTATTGGGTTTTTCCGTCAATCGTCGTAAGTTGGCTAAGAAAAGGTTAGGTTATTTCAAAGCTACAAAGAGTTTGAAAGAAATTAATGCAACTGCTATATTTTCTATACAGCAATTGCATTAATTTTCAATGCCAGTTCAAGTAGGTGTAGTCTTCGTATAAAACTTATTTAAAAATACCTACATCCATAACCATCCAGAGATGGAGCTGAGGACAGTAAGTACCTAATTGTTAACTTAAGTTCAACCATATAGATAGGTACCTACAAGTCATAATTAATGTTATTTATTCTTCTTACATTATAACCTTTACTTATTTCAGGGCAGCTCCTAATCAAAGACAGAAAGAAAGATAAAAAACTATTTTAGTCCTAGTAAATAAAAACAGAAAAAAATAACTAAAATAATGATGAGAGCGATATATGTACTCTCATCTGACAACCTACTGCAACCAACCACCAACCTATCTACCTACAAGTACTGTCGTAGAGTATGGCCTGAAACACAGGTTTAAATAAACCTAGATCGGGCAACGCACTACATTACCCTCAGAATTTCTATTTTTTGTTTTGTTTGCAACTGTAATCTTATATTAATCATACCATAGTTCTTATCCAGATTATTATAATACTATTAGGTATAGGCCTAGATTTATATTTACTACTGTACCATATGTAATTTTTTTCTAAACTAATTATTTCAATAAAACTTAACCCAATAACCTGTCGCAGCAAAAAGTTAAGTAAAATTCTTCTCCTTTCCCCGTTTCCCCGCCCAACTGCATCCCCATAAAACATGACCCAATGATATATTCGATCGGAAAACGCCATATTCATTATATCTTGCTTACGGAAACAATTATAGGTAGCAGCTGGCTCTCCTATAATTCATCGGATTTAAACCGCTTGCGACTTGCATGCGTTTCTTTTTGTGTCTGGCTTTAAAGTGGATATTTGCATATAAAATACTCGTTTAGTGTGTGATTTACATCGTTTATTGTTTGGTTTCCAGAAGGCAGTTTATGGTTACTTGGAGACATTTCAAAAACTAGCTTAACTCATCGTATAAAATGTTACTGTGTAACCTGCCTTGGTCAAGTGTTACCAGAAGTGGCTGTTTAAACATCCGTGTTTAAACATTCCAGCATGTATGGATTTATTTTTAATACGTGTTTATTGACCATTTTATTAATATTCTGACAGAAGGAAAACTGAATTGGGTTTTTCCTCGATGGAATTTAATTTCGAAAGGACATGTACTTTTTTATATTGTTTTCTGTAATTCTAAAATCCTAAGTAATTTTATTAGAAAATTGTGTTCAAAATGTGCGTATTAGTTAATTGAAAACTCTATCTGAAAATATTTTTGATAGATAGCTTAATTTATTTTAAACGATGTTTATTTGGTTTGGCGCTTACGTTGTTTTATTTTGATTCCAGCGCATTGTTGTGCTCTCTTTTTTCTCATGTGGAATGTAACTAACTCTGTCACTTTCTTATCCATCCTGTTCGGTTTTCCCAGTTTTTACATATCACCATAAGAAAAAGAGTAATCTATATTTTAACACTTTATTTTTCTGACAGTGAGTTAGGATCAAAGAGCCTTTATTAGTGACGGCACTTGTCCACTCCGGGCAGTTAGTCGTGCTGCCAACCTGCTGATTGACTTATCTTTTACCACAGCCTGAGTTTCTATTCTCGGTTAGCTCTTGCAGAGAAGAAGAAGATCCCTGACAATATACCTCAACAAACAGACCATTCTCAGAATCAACTTTTTCAAATATAAACACATAACATAACATAACGCCTTGTTTTCCCCGTAGGGTTAGGCAGAGGTGTACCTATAGTAACACCCACATTTCGCCAGTAATGTTTGAGTCCTATGTAATAGGGGGTGAGCCTACTGCCATCTACCGGGCACAAATCCAGACTCCGGGCTGCTACTGAGAAATTCCAGATAGAAAAACCCAATAACACTTTGCCCGACCTGGGAATCGAGCCCAGGACCTCATGCTCAGCAGTAGCGCTTACGAACACTAGACCAACGAGGCAGTCTCGAATATAAAAGTTTTAAAATTAGATGGGTTCGGTGTATCCTATCTGACTACTCTGAGAAGAAAGACCGAAACAAGCTCAGAGGTCACGGCCTCTTTTAAAGTCCAGACATAATCTTGGTCAGATCATGTGAAGACCATGTAGATTGGCGTCTGAAATGGTCTTTTGAGAAAAGAACCACAGATTTGAGTGGACCTGTCCAATCAGTGCAAGCATTTGTCAACTATTTTATTAACAAAACCATTTCGCAACACCATCTTATCCCACGCTTAATTACAATAACGTACACGTGACGTATACCTACTCCTACATGGGTAAACGGTACTTATGTACATCCCAGCGTCAGGAAAGTTCCAAGAGATCGCGCCCAACTTCATTATGAATTTATATTCACTCAATAGCTCTTAATTTTGGGACTGAGCTGTACTTTGTCAATCCCCGAAATGTTTCGAAACAAGTGAAGGTTTTGGGTTCAAGGATTCGAAGGTACAAGTTAAAAGACAGTTCGTGTATTAAGTACAAATCTGGTGTTATGTGTTTAGTACAAGAGAAATATTTATACTTATGGCCATATACAAGGTGTAACTTAATTAACGCACAACCTCTTACGGGGTTATTGTACTCATCATTATGAACAACTTTTACTATGGGAACAAACCTGAAATCGCGAGAAAAAAATCAGCTGGTCCCTACATTTTGACGAGTTATGCGAACATGAATGTAGGGAGCAGCTGATTTTTTTTTATGGTGCTCTATGAGTCTTAGTTTTCCATATTCTTCCATCACAGGACATTCATCATATATATAAATTTGTCTAAGCTAAGTTGCGAAGCTTATAACATAAATCCAATTATATCCCGAGCTCCTTTTCAACCAAAAGCCGAGCAAATCGGTAAAAACAAAACGTCTTAAATTATAAATTATATTAATACAAAGAGTCCTAGAAAAAAATATCCGTAATTCCTTTACGTCTGAGATACGGTACGCAAAAAAATCGCCCGAGCAATTTAACAATAATAACGTATTTTCCCAAAGTATTCCTATTATTCGCTTTTGATGTAAATTTTACAAGTGTTGTGCTTTTTTTTTTGTATCGTCTTAGCCTTTGAAATGTTTATAAACCTAAAAATTAAAGGAAAAAAAGTTTCTGCTCCTGCATTTTGTTTCTCTTTGAATCTTATATCTGCTTGCCTGTAGGCGAATTCTTTTCAGAGAATTGGTTGCTTGAGTATTACAGCCCGCATCTATAATTTTATTCAAGCGATCGGTCTTTGAAAGAAAATATTTTTTATTGGAATTAATTTGGTCTTTAGCATGGCTGTTTTGTTATGCTTTGAAAACATAATAACGTACTTAGTAGATTTTTTTCACATCGGCTAGTCTGGATCTACAGGTACATCACTATGAAGGTACAAACCCTACAATCGATTGTTTATTTCTTTCCGAATCATGATATTTTTTTAAACGTTATTTGCTCAATTCAAGAGAAAATCTTACAAGACAGCAAAACCCTCACCATGAGCAACAAAAAACTTACAAATTGAAAAACACATTAGTAATGTAAAATGCAGTCTAAATTTCAACGACGAAGTCTAACCCAACTAACCCTTCGGCTGCCGAATCACGCTAAGAACTTGCAAGGCTAAAATTCCAAAAAACTTTTTCCCCAAATTAATATTTCGTAAGCAAATTAAAATGGTGCCTTTAAACGGCTGCTAAGTTACTGAATAAATAAACATCTGTTAAACAAGTTTTTTCTCAAACTAATGATAATTTCATATTTCGCTGTCGCAGTCTGGACCGGTGACAGAGTTGTTATTGATGACACACGGTTGTTAAAGTTTGTTAAACAAATAAAATTGCTGTCAATCTAAATGGGCTTTCCGTTACAAAACTCTGGAAAGAAAAGCCTAGATGATAGGCATAATATACCAGTAAACATTTAAATAAATTCGAAAACTTTAAAATATGTGATTCACATTTTATTGTGTTTGCCAAATAGTAATTCCACTATCATAAATATTCATAGTGCAAAGCAATAAAATAAAATTACAATAATAATCCACTTAACTATGAATCGAAAATTAAAATCCAAATGGATCATCCCATACTAAAAATTCATAAATTGATTTAAATGTTTTGATTTATTGCAATACACATACTGCGAGAATGTTGATGTGCTCACGCAAATCACTCAAGACAATTATGTTTTAAACCAACATTTATTTGTATAATGGTCGAGTGGTATGTAAATTATGCAAGCAGTTGGCCGCAATAAAACAATTAAAAACATTATAAACAATTAAAAATATATATTCATGAAATCACGCTCAGAATTTTTTTTGAATGACAACATGCAATACAATGCAATTGCTGTTCCTTAATTGTCACTTACATGCAAACGTACCTACAACCAGAATTTAAATAAAAGCATTTTGTATACAAAACCAAATATTTTCTTAAAAAAATCCTATTGGCGTAGATGTTAGTAGTTGGCATATAAAACTCTGATTTCTCCCTCAAAGAACGGTAACCACCCTAAAAGCTGTTCATCACTCCAAATTATAGAAACAAATAGGAAACTGAACCCTTCATTTAGTTGTCCATATTTCGCACCCGTCTATCACGGTGGTTAGCCAAGCGCCCTATTTCTAACACTAAATTATTCATAGCCTTGAAGGCTTCGCTAAGTACCAACCGTCCCGTCAGCAGGCGGGGGGTTGGATCTCACTTTGTTATAAAACGTTGTTTGCTTATTGCTATCATTAAAATAGTGTGAAAATTGGCAAAGGGCCAATTTTACATAACCAGGGTGTAAGGGACTGCCCACCGCAGACTGATGGTGTGAATTCAATATATCATACTCATACTAAGATGACCGGTACATGACATTATTTCAGGTAAGTTATGGGAATACAATAAACTTGATTTGTTTTATTACCTCACACGCAATGTATCGGTAGCAAATGCCAGCGCAGCAAGCCTTCGGCCGCCAAGTATTTCAACATTCATTGCTGATTTTTTTATTTTAGCTGTTTTATTTACATAAATGAAGTGCTGCGTACAGAGAATGTAATTTTACATTGAAATAAAGGAATAGTAACTGAAAATACGACAAAAAAATATGAAAATTTTCCTGCGAATATTTCCGGTGGAATATAATTCAAAATCAGAAGCTGAATGGACCCTGTCAGTTTGTGAAGGGCTGTTCCTTACACCCTGTATGTATAGTCAATATTGGAAATTTGAAGGGGTATTTTTCAAGTTATAACGTCGCCTAAAAGATTTTTTGCGTACTACCTACCTGGATGTTCTCGCCGTCATTTGATATACAGTCTTAGTTGTTGAAATAAACACAAAAACAATACTTTTCACGTCAAGTTTTTAGCCTAACAGGAAAACATGAAAAAATAGGCATGTATACTTTTTCATCATCATTTCATCTGAACCGGTAGGATATAAAATCTTATGAAATCTGAGAGAGTTTGTACGATGTGAATAGGTACGTTCAAGATAAAATTAGGTACCTCATACTGTACACATGACGGGAAGAGAAAAAATAATTTGTCTTCAAGGCATCTTCGATCAACTAAGGGGGTAGCACTAAGGCACACCGCGAAATTAAAATTTTCTTGTTTTATTTATTTAAGTGTTTGTTGATTAAAGTGTGATTCGCGACTGTAACAAATATGAGTAATACAAATCCTTAAGTTAGTATAATCCTCAAATGTCAAGATTTCATGAAATAGTCATTCAATAGGATTACTTGGTCTAAGAGAGTTGTATTGATGACATTATTGATTATAATTCTGTAAATACATATTTGTTACGATCGCGAATCATATTCTAACAAACATGCAACCTAACAAAAAAAAAAACGTAACAAATTTTGAATTTCGCGGGCTACCCTGGCGATTTCGCCTTAAAGAATTACATTTTCAAAAGTTTCAAGGAACTTTGTCCGCTGGATATAAGACCAACGTCGGCCTGCTATCTAAACAGTACAGCCAAGAACTAACGTGTCGGGTACAAAAACCACATGTGGTTAAATTCAACAACTGAAGGCATTTTGAGGTTGGCTGTTGGTGATGCTCGCAAACATTCCTACGGCAAACATTGCGTTGGTGATAAGCTGGTAAACATTGCAATAAACACGTTCTTGCTGTATGTTGTTCTAAGTATTGTTGGGACAGTTCTTGGTTTTGTTTGGAAGTGAATATCCCTGTTGGCCTTTATATTAGCTTCATCCCAAACGTGAGGATAATGCCATAAATCCACGGTGGGTGAGGGAATTAGTGAGTGCTGTAACTTGTATAGGTATATGATATGATGCCTAACCGAGTGAGAAATATCGTAAAGTCCAAGTTACTTCAAAATATTATATACCCCTTGAAGGTGTCAATAACATCGTTGCAGATACATACATAGATGGTTTGGTGATAGTGACCATTTTTCGGAAGATGAGAAACTGATCACTGACATTAATAAGTACGGTCAATCCATACAATAATTTATTTTATTTTATTTTACGTTACGTGATCCAGATGCAGTTTCCTCAAATTACTATATCTACAAATAGATGATGACAACAGCCAGAAGGCATTTTAATTAACTTAATGGAAATTAATTAAGTAGTATATGACAAGTAAGTATAGATTGTCTCCATGCAAAGAAACGAGTTATAAAGGCTCACAAAGACGTGTTACTATCCCAAAACAAAGCTGATAAAAATACTCTAACTAGTGATGAAACTCGTATCACAATCCACTCAATAGTTTCCAAACTGTTCGAGCTTGAAACAGATAGACGTGATTGGGAACTTCGCTTCATAATATGTAGTGATTACAGCGAAGAGGAAATTGGTTCTCAAACACGCCAGGTGAGTGTGTTAGGAGCTACATATAGTTCGTTCTTCTCACGTATCGACAAGGAAATCTATAGAACTAGAGACTATAGAAGAATAATGACAAATGCTTGCAATGATTGGACAGGTCCACTCAAATCTGTGTGGTTCTTTCTTCAAAAGACCATTTCAGACACTAATCTACATGTTCTTCACATGATCTGACCAAGATTATGTCTTTCTTATCATTTAATTTTATCTAAGCTATGGTAAAAATAGCCAGTCTCCAAGATGGTATCAATGCTGTCCACCCTTTGCCCAGCGTCCCGATGTATATTTAACCCTAGATCCGTACTCATAAAAAAACTTAAGTAGGTAACAGTACCCAGAGGTATTGGAGTAATCTTAATAGAAAGTATGAAATAAAACGTCATTACTACAATACGAAATTGATTAAGATCAACTTATATAGACGTTTATGGCACTAACATCAGTCGTTATTTTAAGTAAAAAATCTTTACAAAAATAAGTTTAGTTAACAATTTTGACACGTCTTTATTTTGGTGTCGCTTTAATTCCTGATTAACGGTCTTTTGACCTTGGACTTAACGAACATCTCCCAGATTTAGAATCAGAAAGGGTTGGAGTATCTGATGAGCGCTTTTTCCCAAATATATTCCCAATACTTATTTGAAAATGCGTCGGCAACCAGGTGTACCTAGGAGTACGGAGTACGTACCCCAAGCACAGAGCACTACGACGCATGGCTCACAGGACTTGCGCCCTACTAACCAACCATTCGACGAACAAAGGTTTTTGATATCGGAAAACGAATTATAGAACTCAAATGGAGTTGAGCAAGACACCTGACAATACGCAGTGATGACAAGTGGAGTAGGGCAGTGACCGAGTGGCGTTCAAGGACTGGAAGACGAAGTGTCGGTCGTTCGGCTTCGAGATGGGTGGACGACATTGTTACCATCGCGAGTAGAACCTGGATGAGGCTGGCAAAGGAAAGTGGGGACTGGCACATGAAAAGAGAGGCCTATACTCAGCAGTGGATGAACTCAAGCTGTGGATGATAATGATGATGATAAAGCAAATCTTTGCTATCACTAACAGACTGCGTGGGCCGATAAATATCAAACACTGTTTTTCCAATTTGCAATTCCACATGGAAATAACAAAACAGTATTAGAACTTTGACCTTTAAAACATACTGAACTTTATGTAGACCAAACAATACGAAAGAATAATCAGAATCCCCAATACACACTCACTGCACAGTTCGGAAGTTTGGCTCTATTCTGTATAATTACGATCTGAGCGTACAGTCCACGAGGCCTAAGCTTTTTTTTTTTCGTTTTTTTTTGTGGATGGAAAATCATCAAATGACTTCTCCCGCTCTGGGCGGAGCGGGAGGGCGTGTCAGACTTTTACTGACTAAAACCCACCCGTGTTCCTTCTGTGCCTGTGCCGGGGCCACGGTACCTCTTTCGAACATCCCGCAACCCTAGCTGGCATCGGCCCTAACGGACCCCGTCAATAGTGCTGACATCTCTTTGAGGCGCGCGTGGAACACAACGCGTCGTCGACTCGGGCTTGGTCCTTACCGGACGGCGAGCTTCCCATTGCTCGCCGTCCGCAAGCCCGCGCCAACGGTGGCCGGGAATCGGCTACCGATTCCCGACGCCCAGGGCGTCTCCTGCGGTGACCAGGGGCGTGAGGGCGCAAAGCTTGCCTCTCCCTCACGCGTCCCGCCGCCTCCTTCGCGAGCATTACTGCTTCGCAGAAGGAGGTAATGGCTTCCCATGTACTCTCGCTCCGTACCATGGCCTGGACCAGGGCCGGACGCGAGAGATCGCCGCCGCCGATCAAGCGATCGGCGGCGGCGATCTCGCGGAATCCCGCGAGGACACAGCGGTGCTCCGCCCTAGCCAGGCAGACCTCCACCGTATGCTCCACCGTATCCTCCGGGCGATCCACACAGTGGTGACACCCGGGCGTTTCCTCCCGCCTTATTCGGAACAGGTACCTCCCGAAGCAGAGGCCTAAGCTGAGCTTTGCATTTGTGTGAGTGCACATAGATATATTATGTACTGTAGGTGTGACGTCGACCTAGAACGTGACGCGTCCTTTGCTCGGTTTAAACCGGTTTATACAATCGGCACTCACACAAATGCAAATCTCAGCTTAGGCCTCGCGGACTGTAATTGTTTCGTATTATTTAACACTTTTTAATCAAATAGTCAGCGAAAGTAAGCGCACGCACACAGACGCATGCATACGGAGATTTCAAACGAATGCCAATCGTGAGTACGCTTGCCCTCGCTGTACGTGAAGCATGTCTATGTGTGCGTGGGTTTTCGCTCGTTGTTTTGAGCCGACCTTCTGTACTATTTTATGCTCAGTGGAATAAAGATTTGTTTGAATGAATAATGAGAATCTAATTCAATTTACTGTTCCATACATTCGTTTTGGATTTAGGACGAGTGAGATAATGTTTAAGTACTAAAGTTTCTTTATTATGCCTTTGTTAAGTTAATTGATGTTTGTTTAGTTTAATGGAAAGGATAATTTCCTATGTGTTAATAATAAATGCTTAGAGAAAGGGTATCTAATTAATGTCCGTAATAAAGTTTTAAAAAAATCGAAGGATGTAAAATTATTTATATTCATATATGAAGCAAATACAAATAATACCTACTGATTGCTGCATTGTTCGTTTTATTTATATATTTTTATTAATTGTGATTAAGGTGTTATATAATATTGGTAAATTTAAAACACGAATCCTGCACGAATAGCGTTAGACCAAGTTTAGTAACCAAGTAAGAAATTGAGCCGGTAATACTGTTAAGATTTGCAGACATGGTAAAATTTGTTGCCAATTAATTCGAAGGAATAGCTCTTGATATTCCTTACGACTAATTATCAGATAAGTCTACCGAAGTGTAACGAGCGGTCTAACCTTTGTATAGCGGTATTTCTGAGTAAATAAGCTGCAGATACAAGTCGCTTATTGTGAAATACTAACAATATTTAGGTTCATCTTGATAAATTGAAAATCAGCCCTAGAAATATATTAAATGGACTGCAGGGCAATAAATCAATTTTGTAGTCAGACTGCAGGGAAATAAAAACAATAATTATTTTTATAAATGTAAAAGTTTGGTCAGATGTTTGTTTTACAATAATTATTACCACGAAGTAAATATACCAGCACAATTATGGATTTGGATGAAATTAGGCACACAGATAACCATTAAGGGTGGATCAAAATTTATACCTTGTATAAGGCTTATCCAGCGAATAAATTTTGAATTTTTGACAGTATTTAAAAACAAAAACTATCAGACGTCAATTTTATTTCACGAATACGAGATATCTGACTTTGATAAAATAAGCCCTAAGTATATTAATTTCTGGCAGCGAAATGTGCTGCTTAACCTTTCGGGGAATACAGACGTGATGTTATGTTTGTATTAATTTCCCTAGATTGCGAATAAAACCCTTAGTAACAGCTGACTAATAAAAAAACCCATGAAATAATTTCAAAAAACTTTTAAACATTGCGATTAATAATTTAAACGTACACAGACGTGTTGTTTCTCTACTCAGAATGGGTACTTCGCTCATAAAGGGTGCCAGATACGGAGTACGAGCGTACTTAAGCCTATTTAACATAAATAAATAATACTGGAAGCAGTTACGCCTGATTTATGTTTCCCGCAGTAATTTTTGTAGAACCTTAATTGAATAAAGAAGTTGATTTTGAGGCGGTCGTGCCTTTCCGAGCCTACACTGTGCTGTGTTTTCAACTTTTTTTTTGCTGTAATGTACATACTTACAGAAATTTCTGAGTAAAATGCCGAAAGTATTTCTTGAAGAGGAAATAATGGTAAAACGTAAATTCTGCTTAAATTCTCTTTGAAACTGAGAAAAAATATATAAGTAAGCCCTTTATACAAATTTTCTTAGTGTTAAGTAATATTCAATGATAATCTCAGCTCCCACCGTCATTGATGTTTTATCATTTTTACAAGCTTTATAATCTTGCCTCGTTCTATGTGTTTTTATTCTAATCAATTCTGAAAAGTTTTAAAAATTACTCGCTTTGATAATAGGAAGATGTGACCACAAATTGTATGACCAATTTTCCAACAGTGATATTTATGTTCCTGAGAAAATTACATAAATATCACTGCTGTGGATAAACTTTCATAAAATAGTAACAGCGGCAGCTTCCCGCTAACAACTGGACCACCCTATCAATTCCCCGGAGCCTCATAAAGGCAGTGTCCACTCAGAAACTCATAACATGACGATTAGTATGCATCTATGCACGCCACGTCTGTGACTTGAATTGATTACAGTACATTGTACAGTAAAATTTCAATAATTGCCAAGGAAGCTGAATAGAACAACGGAAATTCTTATTACTGCTCCTGTAACTGAAGACCTTCTACATATTTTGAAAAAAATTGAAAAGAGTATGCTTAGATGGATTGGTCATGTTGAGAGAATTAATGAAAGGCGACTAACAAAAGGTATTTACAAGGCAGATGTGAGTGGTGTGAGTGAAGGGGACGCCCTAGGAAGACATAATGGACCTTATTGGTGATGTTATTCAGAAAAGTCAGGTGCGTAGTACTCGCAAACGGCGTACGTGTATGACTGACTAGATGTATGAACGTAAACGAGACAAAAGGAGTATGTAAGGATTGTAGCAGGTGGCGTTCTGGAGTTACTGCCTACCCCATGAGAAGAAAGCGTGAGTTTATGTATGTAAAAAGTAATTTTGTTGCAATTGAAGAAACAATGCCGTATTAGAAAAGAATGTAACTTTGATTCGTTCAGAGAATTTGAAATTGAAGAATTTTTCAATCAGACCAACCAAACCACCAGATCAGAGAAAATGGAAGAAGCAAATGGATGTAAGGATCCACGTCACGTATGTAGCGTTCAATATTTCCTTTCAAAGGAAAAGGGAAAAAGGCGTGACTTCATTATTTTACACTTGGAAACTACCCTACCATTACTTCTAACCCATCAAACTGGCCAGTTGGCCACAAAGAATGACCATAAGTTGACCATATAACGTCACAGCCCGCCGACAAGCCACAGCGCCGGCTAATGCACTCCGCTACTTCAAAGTTTTAACGATCTTTACTTAGAGCTAGGGTTGGTTGATTTTAATCAAGATCGAAATCAAAAGATTTTTAATTAAAATCAAAATGACCAAAAGAAACGAGAAATAAAAACAATAATAATGATGATGAACATGGTTTCTTTTAAAACAATATGAAATGCAACCTAGGAGCAAAAAAAAAAATGTTTTTTTTCGTTCGCGGCATTGTGTCTCAAAATCAATTATGTTTTGAGAAATATGGGACAGTTTTAATCGCATATTGCTAAACATATAATGGATAAAAAATATTTACAACTTTTAAGAAAACATGAAACAAAAAAATCTGATAAATCTAAAAAAATAACAGATTTCACACATCCCTACTTAGAGCTAATGCTGCTTTACAAAATGTTCACTAGCGTTCGTACGTTAAAGTTGAAGCAAAAACAGCATTAGACTGAAAAAAGTAGCGAAAGCATTACTTGGTAACATGATGTACTTGTAGAATGCATTAGCCTGTGCATATGTTGTCGCCTTAAGTGATATGTTGTAATAGTTAATTTGTCTAGACTTTGTGAGCAGAGTTTTTTGAAAGCGTTGTAAAGAAGTGGAGCATTTTTATGAACCTATTTTATACATACTTCTTTATTGATCAAACCTATTGATGCTTCCAAAACTACGCTCTGATCGCCGATCATTCTAAGCATTGTGATTACAGCAATAACCTCCATCATCTACAACTATGTTTTAACCATGTTCTAAAACGGCCTGGCTGTAGTGTTGAGAAGCTTGTATGGAAATAACATCGACAACAAAGATAATTATAATCTAGATCTAAGGATCATAATGATATCATAATTTTTATTTCTTAATTCATCGTTTGCTTGAAGTTTGAAAGTAAATAAATTAGACACAACTACACTTCAAATTCAAGAACCGTATGCAAAAATACAATATCATTCACAAGTGCCACAAAAAGTATGAACAACTCAATTTCTCAACAGCATACACAGACACTCTAAAAATAAACCCGAATTTTAAACCTTCGAACAAGAATACCGAAGAGTTCCGAAGAATGTTCGAAGTCACGTGTTCGCAAGTAATTCAGTAGGCGCAGGAATACTTGGGAACTTTCCTGTCTCTTTAGATAGGCAAACTTCGATTAGAAACTAAGCCTGCTGCTTCGGAGTTTGACAAGTGTAGTCCGACTTCATGTTGTAAAGAGTAATTGCATGTGACTTTTTTATAGTTGGAAACTTTGAAGTGGTTGCCAAAGTTTGTGCCAAAGGTGATACTTTTGGGGCTTTGATCGATGCGGTTATTGGAAAAAGTTTGAGAAGAGGTGAGTTGAGTTTCTTACCTATATTTAGAGGCTTTGGTCATTTTAAGAAAGTTTTTATGTAAATGAATATGACAAGGTCGTGAAATGTACCTAGATTGTGTCCAATTTAATAAAAGCCAATATATTTCCACGAGCAGTCTTATGTAACCGAAAAATAAACCGTTGTTTCTTACATTGAAATTATTATCATATTTTAAACAAATAGATATTGCAATAGTACAACATTTATATATTTTCAAGTTTTATATTTGAATCCAAACGCCATTTCAATGCATTTTGTGCTCACATTATTTCTATTCTATATCCAATAACAGAAAACACGAGACTATACATTCATAAACACTCTAACACAAGCATATTGAATCCATTCCAAAGTACTAACTTTACCAGTTTATGCTGGCAAAATTCAGAATCTAGTACAAACTGTTAGGTATTCCTGTAATAAATTACATTAGAATATACAAGCATCTCGTAGACTCAAACCAAACAGTCCAGCTGATTAATTACCCAGCTCGCCTTGCGCTAAAATAAAAAGATGTATAAACAAATTCAGCTTGGTACTATCGATCTCCTTCCTTTCATTTATTCTAGAATGTTTCTTATTTTTGACTTTGGTAATGAGTTGGATATTAAGATCATTATATTTTAGCTCTTTAATTCCAGTTAGGTGTATTTTTATCTTGCTTTTCACAAGTTTCGCGTTAACCCTATTTCACAATTTCATAGAGAGACGCCATGCATTTGCTAATGAGCACACAAACAGTTTCTTAAAGCAAACAGACCACAGCAAAATCCGGCCAAAGGCTACAATGGCGAAGAAGATCAAAGTAATCTTTTTAGCCAACATACTGGTACACTCCCTACAGTGTAAACCTATTGACCATCAGAAGGAATACAATACGAGTAAAAACACCTTCGAAGGCTCTAATCCATTCAGCTATTAACAACCCTAATTTATATATTCTCAATCCTTCACCTCCTAAAGTAAATAATGTATTCTAACAAAGGCATAACAAAATGGTAATCGAATGCCACATCGAATTCGTATAAATAAATTTGGTACATCGTAAATCTCAATAAAGTCTTCGGGAAGCTCTTTCACGCCAGAACATTAGCACGGGATACAGCAGACTCTGGTTTTTGCCTTGAACTGAGAATCGATATCTTAGGACAATTATAGTCATCACAGATAAGGACTTTTGATTGCTTAATTTCATAGGAGACGATGTTGATAATATTTGTCAAGTAAGTAGAAAAGAATTAGAATTTTTGCTCAATATTTAAGAAAAGTGAAAGTAAAATCAGTAACTGTAACTTTCTCGACACATTCTAAAATCTTTTAAACTCAATGAATAAAGTAGAAGGTACGCTAGTTGCTATTGATTTACTGCGAGTCCTAAGTACAGATGACAAGGGGTTTACCGAAATTTGACATTCAAAAGGTGAAAAGGGAACCGAAATTTTTAAGGCATAATGTAGGCACGTGTTACGTGTATAAGATTATAAAAGGGAACTGCCATCAAAACTGAGATCTAAATTAAGGGTGATAAGAACGCAAATGGAGTAAATGTTACAGTTTATAATGTCATTGCTCGCAGTCAGAACACATTATGCTTTATTCAACCTAAACAAAGTGTTAATAAAAGTAAAAGTATAATAATAACCCGATTTGTTGTTTTTTTATTTTTATTTACTATAATAATCATGTTCATAAACATTTCTTTTTGTTTATAAATTTTGCTCGTGACTATCCAAACGTATGCAAATATAGTATTAAAAAAACCATTTATACTGATATATCTATTTTTGTTGAACAATACAAATTCATCTCTTCCGAAGCATCGTTTCAAGATCCAGCTATCACAATGGTGCTTTGTCACTCGATATCTTTATGACTTTAGTCACCTTTCGATTCAAAGTTCATTCACTCTCATGCAGTGGTATTTATTATGACGTCGTCAATGTAGAACATTGAACCACCCCGATAGTACTTGAGATAAAATTAAAAATAGAGGTTTCAGCGTTTCATAATCGGTACATCTCGAGACTCGTTCGGGTGGAATTTATAATGACACTTGGCATAAATTGAGGGCACCACTCGAGCCCCAGGCTGTTTATGTGAGATAAAAGTATATGACAGTATCCGAGACCCAAAGCGACTAGGAGAAATATGGAATATTTTGGGTTGCATACCTATTTCTTGGGGAATCGGGTTACATAGATATCAGTAGGCGAGAAGCTAGTAAACTATGACAATTTATGCACGAATATGGACCTTTTGCCCCCATATATTAAGCCCAACTGTGCCTTCAAATACCGCTTATGAATCTCGTGTTGATATCACTTGAGAAGTTGGCGTTATGATACCTTCATCAAGGAGAAGCTCAGAATTTATTATTACGATCTGTTGTTATCTTTAAAACACATTTGCAATGACGATTTTGAATATTTGTGGTAAATTCGTACAAACATAGTAACATACATCTGTATAGTCCCACCCTCACGCTATTAACGAGTAGGTATCAAATGTCTAAATACGAGAACATTTATTTTCTCTTGACGCCTTTGTATATTTTGCTTTTATTTTCTTTTCTATTTTATAAGTAGAGGTACGTACCTCTACTACTATGGTAGGTACTAACGTTTGTACATACAAATTTTGATACGTATTTTAAAGTTACACGCATTTAGATGAAATGACAGTACCTTCCTAATCCGTTTAAGTATCGTAGTTATGGTATTTGCAGTCCATATAAATGCTATCATATTCATTGTTTTCACTTGTCATTTTTACAAATGTTGGTTACATTTTCTTAGCGGCTCAAATTCAATAAACAATAATTATAAGCAATACACGTCACAAGCTTTGACCTGTCATGAGGGCATCGAAATGAAGCACACTGCACAATGCATTCATCATAATGACACTGTCTTAATTAATGCCCATTATGCACCCGTGAAACATTGGCATGATAACACATCCACTATTTCATCCAAGTTTTTAACACGTTCAAACTGCTGACTGCAAAAAGGCCGATGGCATCCTAATAGCCCCGTGCATGTAAACACAGACGATGCCAGCAAAACACAAACAGAGACCAGCCAATTTTACTTAGTAGTTAATCTGTAATTCGTGATTCAAATCCCCGGCGCGGTCGATGCGACACCGCGCCTATCCGTTTAAATGGACAGAAAAAAGACGAGGTGTGGCCGATTCGACCGTCGGGAATCGGTTATGTAGTGAGCGGTCAGCGTGCCTCCGTAAGTAATGGTTGACTCGACTAACGAGGGAAAAGTAAAAGTGCTGTGAGTAAATGCGTACTGCTAAAAGGGATAGAAGTGAAGCTAGTGTAATTAAATAAAAGCCGTTCGCTTGATAGACTTTGTTCTAATTGTATTATCCTGTGTTTAGTAGTGCTAAGGCAGAAAAAATATTGTGCTAGAATTATGTCAAGTAAGAGTTATGAACTTATATAGTTTTCCAATCCAAAGCAACAGTAAGTTTGCTGCCTACCCACTGATTCTTCGTCTAACTCATTAATAATATATAAGTCACTTCTCCTAGAGTTCTAAATATTTTTCCAAATAACAGAAGACCACATCAAGTGATGAATTTTGTCACATAAACCGTGACAATATTCATCACCCGCACTCCCATTTGATCGACACCACACAAAAGCCGCAACAATTTGTCGCTCCATATCACACCAGGCCTTTACATGTACATTTAGACTGCACTTTGCGAGGTTAGAGGGACAGAACACGCCATTGGGAATCCGCAAAGCTAAATTGGACTTGGGGACCGGTCACTTGCCTCGTTCCGATCGACTTGCTTCTGTTAAAGAAGAACAAGAAAATGTTTTAGATTATATCTATATGCCAATAAAGGGATAACAAAGCACAATACGGCAATTTAACAAAACATTGTATTCTATAGTATCATCATGAACGTTTGTTTCGGCGATTACTTTGGATGTGTTTATGGAAATGAGGGTATTTGTTATGGCAGCGTTCCTGCAAGTATTGGATGTTTCTAAATTGAAATTCTGCGTGTGTAATTGAAAATTCTCAACGTTATTGTTGTTTACGTCACCATCCGAGGATGTTAGTTTTATTGCTACGTACTCTGTTATACAGTAATTAAATTACAGAATATATCTTCAATTTCTGTTTTATTGTATTAAAACAACATTTGTGTAAAATACACACATAACTTAATATCTTGTTTCCCCGAAGGGTGGGGCTGGGCTTGAGTCAAATAGTCATAAAATTTCACGATTTCAGTCAGCCAAATGACTCATATAACATAACATCACGCCTTGTTTCCCCGAAGGGTTTGGCAGAGGTGCATTTCGCCAGTTATGCTTAAGTCCCATGTAATAGGGGGCGAGCCTATTTCCATCTACCGGGCACAAATCTAGACTCCGGGCTGCTACTGAGAAATTCCAGATAGAAAAACCCTATAACACTTTGCCCGACCTGGGGATCGAACCCAAGACCTCATGCTCAACAGTAGCGCTTGCGACCACTAGACCAATGAGGCAATCATATAAGAACAAAAAAAGGAATTAGGGGCTTATCGATCATCCAACTATCTACATTAGTAAGCGTTCGCTAAGCAGTCCCTCTTAAACGTCATTAAAAAAGCAATTTTAATGAGATATCCTCAACAAACATTTCATTTGACTCCTTTAAAACCTATTTCAAAATTGCCACCCCACTAGAATTCCTTTGTCATAATTGAAAACGGAACTGTTCGACAAGTTTTCGATACAATTCTCAGGAACATGCGCTATACAGACACACTCTGGGGGTTCGGCACCGTAACTCTATACTTCGAAACGACTTGCAGATACAAATGTTTCGCCGGCACCTCTACAATACACTTTTCCTGTTTTACTATCCTATACTGTCCGATTCTCGATCTCCGTGCCTTCCTCACTGAGAATCTTATTTCTATTTGCTTGCAATATATTTTATTGAAATTTTGGTTTGAATGATTCTGTTCTGTTCGTTGAATGAAGTATTGGCGTTCAATCGTCGTGAATTTATGAAATATAGTTAATGCTTGAATTTTTTTTATTGCACCTACCATGTTTTGTCTTTGCTTCATCCTAAGAATATTTTTACTTGTGCATAAAGCATTAAATAAATAATGAATATTTATTTTGTTTAATCGTCTGGTTTTTCTATTGATATTTTAAATGATCACGTATTTTTATTTAGTCAGCACAAAACCAGAGCTGGTGTTACGTCGGCATATCATACAGTTACAATCAAATTGGCATTGCTCGTTGGGCAAGCAAATATGCAAATCGAGAATAGCATGCCATGATGAGGTTTTACGTACATGTAACTGTTTTTTTTTTTATTCATTTTGATAGGCTGAATATGATTCTATGAGTGTTTGGCTCATACATAAAGTTATAGGATACAAAGAAATAGGTGGTATAATAATATAAGAGATACCCCTAGGCGTACAATCTTCTGAAAAACATTCCAGCCCACAAATTCCTTCAAGTTGAAAGATAAGCAGTTCTATTTCCAACAAACAAAACAAAAACTATAGAATATTCAAGTATGTATATACAATCCACGATAGATAAGTTCAAACAAAAAAATGATGCCTCTGGTAAGACGGCCCTTCCATTGTAGTTTCCTAACATCTGGGACCGCGGCGGTAAATTGCACCCTAGGGATGTGTCGATTCAGTTATACTACATTTGTTGCTTACCCAGTTGCGGCACTGAGATAAATAGGAAATGGCTTTTTACCCGGCTTGCACGGTATATCTGTTGTGGTATATATAAAAGTATCGGGTGGTATATATAAATTGGCGCATTTTTCTTTAGAATCCAGCATTGTTGGTCTTAAAATTCTTACGTATTGGTTGTTATTATTTATGTCTGAGTTTCGGATTTTGATAGTAAAATTGTTTTTAAGCTAACTGAGATATTTGAGCAAACCAGCAATTTCTAAAAGCATAGAAACTATATCCATTTCAACCTCGCCAGCATTGTTAATTAAGATCATGTTTAGCTACAATAGCCTAGGTATCTATTATAATGGTAGTATTTGATTGCATCTACGTTTTTACATTTGCATTCAATTCCTCAATCGCGTATATTCTCGAATATTCTCGCCATTCGCTGCTATATTTCTTCGTCTATTCATTTTGCAATAGTGCAAATGATTGAAGTCTCTTTTGTAAGATGTTCATGTTTCAATGCAATGATGTCACTTTTGTGCACTATTGCAATCTTCGATTCCAACAAGAATTGGTAAATGGTTGGAAAAGAGTCTATAGCTTTTTCCTTTTCAAAGCCAGTGTATCGATTCGTAACTATTATTTATATTTCATCTAGGTAATAATACTTTTTCAATCCATCAGACACAAATTCCTATAGAAATTTTATACTTCTATTAACGCACTATTAGAAATATTAACGCCAATCAGTTGTTGTACCCAATGTTTTCATTCTTAGACTCATTTAACATCAACCAAGAACGTATAAATACACGCAAAAAAAAAACTTCCATGGCAAAATTACCCAAATAAATGGTAACACTAACATATAAATACAAATAAGCCAATAATTCCTCTATTTAAGCAATAAAGATAGCACCACAATATTTTATGGCATTTTTACGTTCATCCCCGCAGTTATAATATTTACATTTCATTTTATGGTATCGTCCAAGTTCGTAGACGGAACGTGTTTTTATATATCCCCTCTAAACACCAGTTTTATATATTTGGACTTGGAGAATAACGACATGTGCAGTGGACTAAAAATTTAGGTCTGTGAGGACCTAAAATATTGCCTTGTGGCTTACAATATGTATGCTGTGGCCACATAATACCTAGACACAGTTATTCTAAGTTTTTCAAATAGCTACGTTTTCTCGATGAAAATATGCTTGCGCAGTGCGCTGCTTATTGTACTAAGTTACTATTCATACGATTGAAAAAAATGGTTTAAAGCTAAGTGAATTCTGTTTTTCCACTGACATATGTACATACATACATAAACTCACACCTTCTTCCCATGGGGGTAGGCAGAAACTACAGAACGCCACCTGCAACGATCCTTACATACTACTTTTGCCTCGTTTACGTTCATACATCTGGTCATGAACGCACGCCGGTTGCGAGTACTACGTATCTGATCTTTCTGAAGAACCTCACCAATAAGATCACTATTTATGTCTTCCTAGGGCGTCCCCTCCCAGCGTTTCCACCCACATCTGTCGTGTAAATACCTTTCGTTAGTCGACTTTCTTCCATCCTCTCAACATGACCAAACCATCCAAGCATACTCTTTTCAATTTTGGTCACTACATCTTCTTTTAGACCGCACCGTTGCTTTATCACATCATTCCTCAGTCTATCATTCATAGTCAGACCACACATGCTTCGCAAGGAACGCATTTCCACAGCATTTATTCTACTTTCATGCTTCTTTTGCCACACCCAATATTTACTTCCATACATAAGCGTAGGCACCAGCACACCATTGTGAACAGCCAGTCGGGCCTTTTTGGACATTAACTGGTTGGTCACAATCGCATGTATAGTACCATTCACTTAATTTCCCGCATTTACTCTCCTTTTCACATCTTCATCAATCTTTCCAACCCTTGTAAACAGACTCCCCAAATATACAAACTCACTTGCTGTACACTTTTATCATTTATTTTCTACTGAATCTTTATTAAAAACAGTTTAATGATAAGAATGTATCAAAAACAACAAAGTTTTAATGGAATCTTATAAACTCAGTTTAGAAACACGATGCTTCTAAAGAAATAAAAGGAAAACTGAAACGTGGTTTCTAATAACTTAAGGTTTTATGTATATGCGAAGCGCGACAGATATTTATCACTGCTCTTATATGATACAGTATCAACTTGTCACAGTATATCTTTAAACCAAAAAAAGGAAAAGAAATGGAAACTTTAAAACAAGACAACAGTTTCCACCATCGTTTTGATAATGAAATGACTACTACAGCTAAGTACTGAAACACATATTTTACCTACTGCCATTTAATCTTAACGCTGCTGTCTATACAAATAAATAAAATTGAAGTGTCTGTTTGTAATGTCAAAATAACAGCTTATACTGAATACATATGAAGGTATACATATTACTTATTAAAAAACCGGCCAAGTGCATATTGGACCACGCACAATAAAGGGTTCTGCAGTTGGGAAGGATTTACCCCAAAAACAAACTTAACATTGTAGCTGAAAAACATGTTCTCCCATACATCAATGTACGTCACAGTGAATTCTCCAAGTGCAAATGTAACTTTGTAATCGCAAAAAATGTGTTTGTATATGATGAAACTACAAATTATTGATTTGCGGACCTTTTCCTTTATGTATGCTGCGAGACCTTGCTTCTTGCCAAATTTCATGATTCTAGGTCAACGCGAAGTACCCTATAGGTTTTGATTTATTTGCGAATATCAAATATGTCCCATAAATGGCCGTATTTTTATTACGTTGACTTAGAAGTTTGTTTTTTTTTAGAGCTTCATAGGACCGTAGACCTACGTATTGGATATTAATTTCAACTTGATACCTCCACGCGTTCCTGAGAAAAAGGGTCTTGACAGACTGACAGATGGACAGATGAACAGATAGACGGACAACGAAGTATCCTATAAAGGTTTCGTTTTTTTCCTTTTGAGGTTCGGAACCCTAAATTTTATTTTTATTTTTTGTCTGTCGGTATGTCTGTCTGTCTGTTTGTCACGGCTAATCTCCGAAACGGCCAGACCGATTTTGACGGTTCTTACACTGGCAGACAGCTGATATTACAAGGAGTAATGTAGGCTACTTTTATTTTTGAAAAATCATTAGCGTCATCAATAATTTTCCTGCCTCAAGAAGAATTCACTTCACCCTAAGATCTTATAATATGACATTAGAACAACACTATAAAACCGACATAACATTTAGCAAAAAAAAAAAACCAACCATCCAACATAAAGGCCACAGCACACGACCACGAAACACTGCAACTTTTAACACCATCCATAAAACGCTGTGAGCACTATGGCCCACTTCACGCGATCCGTTCAGACCTTGATGCGGCCGTAAACATTAGACCGAAATAAGCGAACCAATATCAATCAGCCCACCGAACAAGGTGCGGCCTGTTTGTGGTATTGAAAATGTAGGGGAATCAGCAGAAATAAAGGTTGATTCGTTTGGGGGATACATAGTACATGCATTTTTACTACTATGAATTATTTTTGTTCCTTATTTAAGTTGGGTAATTTAGTTGGTCCATAGCTGATCTTTTACCGCCCATTGTGTCATCCTATGTGTAAAATATCTACATTTATATCTGTAATTTTTTATGATGTACAATAAAGAGTAATTATATAAGTATTCTATTCTTTTACGAAATCGTCGATGAATGATTTATTAGATTTTTCAAGGATTTAATCTTTTGGCGATTGTTGTTCTAATGTAATGTAAAGGTGTGGGTTCTCATGTGTTGTTTATTACCAATAATTTTACTTCAATAATTTTTAATTTATATCAAGATATTTATTATTTACCTACTTACTCCAGTCCTGACGAAGTAGAATTCTTCAAAACTTAAATGTTTAATAATCGAAAAGCATCAAACACCCTTCAATCAGTTGAAAGCTGCTTGAAATTCCGCTCAGTTTTCCGCAAACAAGTTAATCGCCAATATAGAATTTTGGTGTAACATCTAATCCTACATGTCCGGCCAAGCAATCTATATTTCCACTTACAGCTACAGTTTCTATGTATATAAGCTACTAGGTAATTTGCAAATTGATTCTAGATGCTCTTGGCAGTGTTCGGACGAAGCTTCGGTATATTTACATAAACCCAACTACACACACGTTGCGCACACGATCAACGTTTCTCCTAGACTATTACCTATCCTGTAATTGATAACGTCTACTGTGTAATTTGGTTAGCCAAATTGTATGGTACTAACGAAATAAGGAGGGTACAATTGAATATTGAAGTGGATGGTAATTTTCAGTTTGGTTGGTAAACTAAGGATTAGGTTAATGTCGGGTTTCGGCTAAGGATAGGCAAATTTCTTCATGTTAGAGCTCCATAAACTTAATTGCAAACGAAAAATTGGACTTAGATTATCCACTTACATATATAACCATTAAAACTACTGTCTACAACATTCATTCTCCAAAACAAAATGTAAACAAGTACCATAGAAAAACAATACAGAACCAATGAATTGTCTTCGCAAGGAAACAGCACAAACATCTTGTTTACTCCACCAACAAGCTCACAAAATCCACAAAGCTTAAAAATAATATGAAACAACTCAAGCGCACCCTTCGTTAAGATTGAGGCTCATTTTCTCGAAAACCAATACTATAGCAATATCAATAATCAATTGGTGCATTCTTGGCATCCGTTCAAGTCTATTATAGAGGCGATATAAGCAATGCATACGCAAATGTATTGAGATCCTTTTGTGAATCTTGCATCTGGCCTGTATTTTACTTTTATATTTTATGTTTGGACTGGATTGTTTGGATATAAATTGTATCGATAGCGGATGTTGAGGCGAAGTGTTTCGGATTCGGTCAGTTTTGTATTAGTTTCGTTTGTTTCTGTTTTGTTTTGTGCCAAGGTTTGTGAGTCTTGCAGATGGTAATATGTTGAGAGTTGGGTTCGGATTTTTTGTTACACAATTAGCGTTTTATGATGATGTTGATTATAAATCAGAAGGTGATGATGATTCATATGAGATTAATGGCATGGGCATTAGAACTGTTATAGTATATCTTTGCATAGTTGATGAAACAATCTTCCAATCCAAAATTAATAACGATTCTGTTACTACAAACTATCAACTTTACCACATATTACTAAGCTGTCTATAACTTTCCTCACTGCTAACAATTTCTAACCAACTCAACAGAAAACCACGGCTCAACCAAATATTTGAACAACGTAATACCATGTCAATACAATTTGTCCCACAAATTCTCTATCAATCAAATCCCGACATAATTCCAGACATTCTTGAGCTCGTCGCGTCAAATGACAAAGTTTTGTCAATTTCATGTAAAATAATGGACAGTTCATGACCTCCCTGTATTAGTCACCATGACACAGAATTTGCTCGTCATAACTTCGCCATGCAAATTGGAAGTTTGATACCCACCCTTTCTTGTGTTAATAATGGAGATACCACGGCTTAATGTACTGTTTAGGAAAATTGTAGGAATGGTTTGCGAATGATTCTGAAAAGTTACTTCTGTCAACAATCAGAAAAACAGAAGTAAATCATTATTTTATTACAATGTGAGAGTGATTCTACCTTTAGTTATAATTTCACAATAGTGTAGACAATTTTAATAGTCACGACGTAGTTCATCATTTCTAACTGTATCACGTTACGCTTTCATGATATAAGAAATTTAAATAATACAGAAATAGCTTCTTTGTTTGAAGACACAGCTGGCTGTGCTGTGCTGCTGATTTTAGTTTATTTTAGAGCTTTTGAAGTGTTGCGTTATTGTGATGTTACCTAGTTGCTGCACAAATACTGAACCGATAAGTATATACTGCATGATTTTTTTTACCGTCTCGAAATTTTTACAGGGTGTTCTACCCATGAACATGAACAACTTTCACTATGGAACCAACTATGAGATCACGAAAAAAAAATCAGCTGTTTCATACATTTTGGTCAAGTAGGTTGAAACTTTTCTACTATACAGCAGATTTTTTTTTCGTGATTTCAGAGTTGGTCCCATAGTGAAAATTGTACATAGTCATGGGTAGAACACCCTGTAAACATTTTGAGACTGTAAAAAAATCATCCAGAATAAGTATTGTAGGGTGTCTGTTTATTTACTTTTTATAAGATCTCAATAGCGGTTACGCCATTTGCATTCTACAAAACAAAAAACCGGTCAAGTGCTTGTCGGACTACCCACAATGAAGGGTTCCGTAGTTGAGATGAATTTATCCCAAGAACATACTTAACACTGTAGTTGAAAAACATATTCCCCATTCATTCCAACTGCAAATATAAGTTTGCACGCACAACATTGAAAGATTTACCAAGTTATTTTAAGACTATAAACTTCTTATAGGTTTTCTTGTAATCTATAAGTATAGAACTATTCTCTGTATGTTTTAAAAAAATTTAGGCCCAGCAGTTTCGGAGATAAACAGAATTAAGTTATTAAAGAAAATTGGTGAAAATTGACCCCGTAATGATCAATATTATTTAATAATTTTAAAACTGTTTATTTTGAATTATAAAAAAATATATTTGAAATCCTCATAATAAGTTCTTCCACTTGATATGTCCCACGGTATAGTTAATTTTTTTTTGTAGTGTCTGCTTTTTCCCTAAAAGTGAACCCCATAATCAAAATAATTTATTTACGTTACACGTTCTTGTTTGGGTCACAGAAATTCATATGTGTACCAAATTTTAACTTAATCAGTCCAGTAGATTCGGAGCAAATCGGCTGTGACAGACCGACAGCAGACAGACATACAGACATACCGTCAGACAGACATACGAGTGATTCTGTAGCAACATCATACTTCCAGAAATAAGCACGCCGTGCGCGCTGATTTATGCGCCGGCCGTGTGACCGACCGCGGAGCCTTAGCGCCCTGACATCGCCACCGCGGTGATGGCGCCCCCGTTGCGAGTTCAGTAACTGTGCACTGATTGGCTAATTTAAATAGTAATGTTTATAAGTTCCCCACAATAGATTTTTTATTTATTAGAATTTGTATAAGTAGCTAAGCTTTTCAAAAATATATGGAGTACCGTTAAGTGCCTTGAACTGGTCGTTTCACTACCATCACCTGTAGTCCTAACAATCCTATAAAATATCGTCGTTTTCGTTAAATTCTGTTTACGTAGTTTTTAATTTAATAACGGTGGGTGACGTCATTGTTTATTGTTTCTAGAGTTCCGTACGTCCGAACGAAACAACGGAACCCTAAACAATAATAAACAATGACGTAACCCACCATTATTAAATTAAAAACTTCATAAACAGAATTTAACGAAAATAACGATATTTTAACCATAATTTATATTCCCTCGGGATATGACTTAATAATTTAGGTGTGTGATCGCTAATATCAAAATGGATACGTGCGTGCCCGCCCTGCAGGGAATAGGCCTATTAAGAATCGAAATAGGTATCGTGACACACAACCACAAAGGATGATAAACAGTTATCGTTAATACCCGGAGCTGCTTTCTCTAATATTAACATAAATTCCTGTTTTATTTCGGCATATCTCGGTGAAGGCAAATAGTAATAAAATGCTAAAGTAAACGAGAAAATATTTACGTGAAAGAAAATTCTGATCAAATAAATGTGAAAAGAATAAAATACCATCATACAAGTGACATGACAAAAATAGATTATCATCAAAATATACCTAAACGAAAATTAAATGCCAAATACAAACATTGTAAAGCCTGTAGATTTGCCAATGACGGGTATAGAATCCCGTGCGAGGCTAGTAATCGGGCACAATTCCAATTTTGGTCCGTAGCTACCTGAAAATGTTTGTGAAAAGAAAATCCAATCAAAATTTTTGGCTAAGCTGGGTAACTAACTAAAGATTTGTAGATCTGCATCGTGGTTAGACTAATTAGGCCAACATTTATAAAATGACAGTTGTAATGACTAAAATGCTAAGGGATGTGAAGCATGAGAATTCGGTTTCGGAACCTAGCAATTATTTATTCTATAACATAAAATAACATAACGTCACGCCTTGTTTCCCGAAGGGCTGGGCAGAGGTGTACCTATAGCACGCCCACATTTCGCCAGTTATGTTTAAGTCTTGTAATTGAGGGCGAGCCTATTGCCATCAACCGGGCACAAATCCAGACTTCGGGCTGCTACTGAGAAATTCCAGATAGAAAAACCCAATAACACCACCTGAACTAGGAATCGAACCCAGGACCTCTTCTCAGCAGTGGCGCTTGCGACCACCAGGTATTTATTCAATGTGACGCTGAATTTCGTACTTATACTATCTAAGACTATCTTGGACACCGACGAATAAAAATATTGTACGGTGAACTTATACAACACCGCACGCATCGCACAACCTCTTAAGGGGTCATTGTACTCATCATTATGTACAACTTTTAGTATGGGACCAAACCTGAAATCGCGAAAAAAAATCAGCGGTTCCATACATTTTGACGAGTTACGCGAACATACCTAAAAGTAGGGAACAGCGTATTTTTTTTCTGCAAAAACGTAATGGGCACGCAAGCGTAGTCATTAATGCTCATTCCTTCTCTTTGTATAAAGACGTATTTTCCTGTAATTGGATTTATTGCAGGCCAGTATTGATATTCTCAAATACATAATTATTCGTATTAATTTCTACTACTGTTATTATTAAATACTTGTGTTATTCTCAAAACATTTTAAACAACATTACAGGCACTTCCGTCGGCCATCACAGTTAACGCGACACTCGACAAGTGACGATTGCCGCCGACACACCCGACGTAATCGACGCTAATAAGTCACGAAAGCTAAATTATTAGAGCACGTTTTAGCAGGACTTACTAACATTATAACTACTGTTAATAATACGTAAATTTATGGCCATAGTTCAGCTGACGTAGCTCTTACTTTGTCCAAAAAAAATGCAGTCATGGGGACTGTCGACAGAAGTGAAAACTTAAACCTAACAGCTCCATGCGTATATGACATCTATTTCAAAGACGTTAGCATGTTAAATAGAGTAATTTGGTTACAGCGCCCTCTAGCGTTGAGTCGCTAAACTCGTTGGAGCATGTCGCATCTCGCGAACCCGTTAGATTTTAACGCGGCCTTAAACGTGACATTGGTACATGTCGAGTCCTGCGACCTTTACTTTAGAATAAATTCTAACACATTATTAAAATAAAGAAATATATACAGGGTGTAAGGAACAGCCCTCCGCAGACTGATGGGGTGAATTCAGTATGTCATATTTAGATGACTGGTACATGATTATTTTTCAGGAACGTTATGGAAGTCCAATAACCCTGATTCGTTTTATTTCCTAACACGCAATGTATCGTTACCGTGGCAAAACGCGCGTAGGGAACGGTAGCGCAGCGAACCTTCGGCCGCCGACTATTTCAACATCCATTGCTGATTTTTATTTTATTTTAGCTGTTTTATTTAAATAGTAAATGGACTGCTGCGTATAAAGAATTTAAATTTAGATTGAAATAAAGGAATAGTAACTCAAAATACGATTTAAAAAACTGAAAATTTTCCTTCGAAGATTTCCGGTGGAATGTGATTCAAAATAAGGAGCTGAATGCACCCTGTTAGTTTGCGGAGGGCTGTCCCTTACACCCTGTATATTATTGCTGCAATGATTTATGTTATCTTATAAATAAAATTTAATGCAACAGTAAAATAATGTGTTGAAACATTTGCAAACGAACATGCGACTAACATTTAAATATCAGCAAATGGTATGAAGTAATTTTTCTAAGTGCATAATTTGGGGTTGAAATATGAATTTCCCTGTACGTTTCCAGTACAAACTAGAGTCATTATAGGCGGGGAAAAGAGTAATAAACTCCGGAACTAAATATACGGGAGGAGTATAAAGGAAATGAGTTTTTATAATACACAATGGTGTGATAATAACCCAACGATTTTGAAATTCAAAATGAGGAAAGCTGTTTTAATTATTTTATGAAGCACGTTGACGAAAACGAATTCGAAAAGACATTCTATTTCCTCATTACCTCAAATGAAAGGCCACATCGAATGTTATTAACGGGACTTCACAATATTTTTCTAACCCTAAACAGATCTAAAACCAAAACATCCCACCGCAGGTTCATATTTCAAACGCACTCAGGATACATATAATTATAATATTATTACTGCGCGATATCTCGTCACCGAGTCCCGGATTGTTCCCGGATCTCCACGGACTTTTGTTCGCAGCGAGGTCCTTTGTCGATGCCTCACAATAAAATTTTATCCCGGAAACCTATTCGCAGTTACCTTTTATTATAATGTTGCAGCGAGTATCCGGGGTACTTTTCAGTCGGGGCCATTGTTGTCCGCATAATAGAGGCCAACCTTTTTATTCCGCTACAGATTTTTGAATGTACCGCCGGTATTAACGCTTCTATGAGATGCGATCGATTGGATGTCTGAAGTGGTTCTTTATTCCGAAGTTTGGAGTCGAGTTCTTTGTTTGTATGAAATGGTTGATGTTGTTTGTGTTGTTTATCAACTTTAGCTTCTAGTTATTTATACGAATTAGTCTGGTAACTGGTAGTCAATGTCGTTATTTCTAATATTGTCTTGGCTTATTTAGCGGTAATCGTGTGTACCTATAAAAGTTTGTAAAGTCCGGATAATTCAATTTAAAATATTTCAAACCAATTCGTTTACCAATCGTAGTAAATTTGGTGGCAGATTCTTCTTATTTGGATGTTGATGGTAGTAATTAAACAGTAAACTATATTATGTACCATAAAAACATGCTTACAAAGATTTTTGCACACAAATAAAGAATCTCAGAACAAGAACTTACAAGAGGTATCATGGAAGAAAAAGGTTTGCATGCATAAGTTATGTGCACATCGCTTTAGGCTTGAAAAACTCAAGGATAAAACTGATCTAAAGTAAGGAATTCTTATAAATAAAGACTATGTAGTTGGAGACCACCCAGATAGAGCATTGTCTAATTTAAATATTACATTCTAGTTTAATATTGACAAGATGCATCGTGCACGGGCCTTAGCCAACGAGCCTCAAACTAATAAAATATTATTTGAGGAAACCGTAGCAATGTCACGAATGTCGTATGTGTGATCATGTGGAAGGTAAAGACGATGTTATAATGCTGAACACTGTTAGAATAGGCGCTTGGAGTATGTTTTGTTGGAGGCAGAAGAGTTCGTGTAAGCTTCAAAGAAGAATACAGCAGCTTTCATAACTACTTTATAATTAGGTTGGCCGTCTAAACCAGAAAAGGAACTACATTTAATCGTAATGCTTGCTCAGAAACAAACTGAACAGTTAATTAAGTCACTTGAAAACAAAGTATTGTTTAATAAAATTATCCATCTAAATAGAGATGTTTTTTAAACAGAAAATATCATCAGTCACTAGCTAATTGGTACTACCGATAACTCACCTAACCTAATCGAGCCAACACTGTTAGGTAACATGCACCATTGACATTATCAAAACAAATGAAATCAAAATTGTACCGCGTGACCAGATATTTACCAAACCTTATGAAGTAGGTAGGTACATAATTAACGCGATACGGAATCATTTACACCATTCCACAGATATTTGGAAACGTGCTACGTAATGACCCAAATATGTGAGTTTAGTACTTGTACGTTCAGTTAACAGTCAGTTTGGAATTCGTGAAACAGATATAGGTATACTACAGTGTACTTTAATATGTAGGTAACTCTGTAATGATAGGACTTCGATTTTGGATTGAGTAAACAAGTTATGAAATGTAGAAAGATTGACAGTGATAAAACAACTTAACATAATAACGATGCTATAAACCAAGGTGACAGAACACTTCAAGACTGAAAAGTTAGCACTCAGTGCAGAGAAGTGTTAAATAAAAGAGCTGCAATGAAAAATAAAGTTGCCTTCACATATGTATATTATTCAAATGAATCTTCAAATATGTATAGTGGTCTTCATTTGGTATAATACCTAAATTCTCAATATCAACAATTGAACAAGACATGTAATGCTAATGCGTTTGTTATCAACCCCATCGCACGCGTAAAATAGTTACCCGCCATAATAGGTCGGTTAGAAGCTACGTATAAAGAAGAAGAAATAAACACATCGGCTCATGGGACGCGTACCGTACCAACGTCCGTCTTTTGTCCGGATGACGTAATGAATGGACTGGACATGAAGTTCAGCGAAGGGATAATGGGTTTATTTTGTTAGCTCAAATGTATGGGTTTGCGGGATGGAAGGTAAAAGTAAAAAGGGGATATACGCTGACGCTTATATTTCCTAAGCTTGAAAGTATAGTAAATTTGGAGATTTAAATGAACACATAAGCATCTTAAAAACATAATTTCAGTCTCCCTTTCCATCGATAAACATCTTCAATTTATGGCACACTTTTTTGGGACGAAGTTCTTTCATGCAGCTTGCGGTAGGAGTAAACTGGCAGAAATCATCACGCGAAAAAGTGTTCATACTTGTTTGTGACTTTCTTCTTTTGAATTCACTCTCTCCTTTTTCACTTGGTCGACTGCCTCGTTGGTCTAGTGCTACTGCTGAGCATGAGGTCCTGAGTTAGATTCCCAGGTCGGGCAAAGTGTTATTGGGTTTTTCTATCTGGAATTTCTCAGTAGCAGCCCGGAGTCTTGATTTGTGCCCGGTAGATGGCAAAAGGCTCGCCCCCTATTACATGGGACTTAAACATAACTTGCGAAATGTGGGTGTACTATAGGTACACCTCTGCCTAACCCTTCGGGGAAACAAGGCGTGATGTTTTGTTATGTCACTTGGTCAAAAAGAAAATCCAAGATGGCAGCTACGAAAATTTAAAAATTTTTCATCATGGGTGTCGTTTTCATAGTTTTCGAGGGTGCTAAAGCCGATAGCGACGTCAAAATGTAAATCCAAGATGGCTGCTTTTGTTTTTGTTTTAAATACGTGAGAAGGAACTCCCTTCCTGACGGGGGACCCTCGATCGCCCACGTTTTTTTGTTGAATATTTAGCTTTATACTCCACCTACACCTACCTGAAGGTTTGAACCAATTTTTTATACCACAGTAGATTTATCTTAATCTGCTTTAGGTAAGGGAGTCTATTCCGCTCAAGATACAGGCATCATCATCATCGTCGTCTTTTTAGATGAGAGACGTCAACTGCTGGACGTAGGCCTACGCGAAGCCACAAGCATACTTAAATAGTTAAATATCGGAGGCGCTGTTATCTTGTAGGTACTACGCCTAACGCGCGACAAAGCCTAGCAAAGATTACTAGCAAGTTCTAACCACATTCACAAGCTATATCTCCAAGCCTTAGGTAAGCTTTGCTTCCCCTTGACATCGCGGCATCGTCGTGCCGAACAAAATTTAAAAAAGCTATCGCGCTGTGCTACCGTCGCCGCTGTAAGCCGAAATAGCAAAATTTAATATAGTCAAAAGTTCCTGAAATTTTCTCTAACTCTTACAAATAAGAATTGAATTTTTTAACACTTCCAAGAACACTGGTCCAACCTACAATGTCTTTTGATTCAAAAGAGGTGTGTACTTCAGTAAGAACAGACGAATGCCAACTCTTTTAGGTGTTAACAGGAGAAAGAATGTAATAGAAATATGTTATCTACTAGCTGTGCCCCGCGACTTCATTCGCGTGGAAGTCGTAAGATACACATTAGGTATACTAAAATAACAGCGTTTAAATAAAATATAAAATAGCAACATTTTAACAAATTGCCCGCCCGCGCTATTATTTCGTTTTCGCTTAGTGTTCTTTCTGACTTTTTCATTTTGCTCGGTTGACTTTTTGTTCACAATTTCATGGGTTTTATTTTTTTGCGCGGAACCCGAATATTTTTTCTAAAATAAAAGTAGCTCAAATTACTCCTTGTAACATCAGCTATCTGCCAGTAAAAGTACCGTCAAAATCAGTCCAGCCCTTTCGGAGATTAGCGGGAACAAACAGACAGACACAAACATTTTAAAAATTGCTTTTTTGTTATAAGTACCGTATATACTTTCAGAATTTAGTAAAAAGTTGTTATTTTTACATTACAAACGGATACTTCAATTTTATTTATTTGTATAGATTTCAAAGAAAGTACAGTGGTAAGATTAGCTTGGACATTGGTTATTGAAATAGATAATATTTTTCTATGTAAATTCTTTCATCAAGTTTTAGTTCGATAATCTATAACTTATATATAATTACTTGTCCCGACTGATTCGTCAACGCAGAGCCTAAGCCGCTGGGGCTACAAACTTGTTTTGGCAGTTGATGCCTTTTATGTTGCAAGGATCCACTATGAAAGGATTTTTGGAAATTCGACCGTAAAGGGAGGTGAAAAGGGGCATTTTGTTTGTATGAAAAATGTTATTCCTTGAATTAATAAACTTGAAACTTGGCACGGATACATAGCTAAATAAATTATGAAGTTTGTCATTTTCTGTTTTTCTAAACTACCCCCTAAAGGGGGACTGGGGGGTGTCAGTTTGTATGGAAGAATTTTGATGCGCAGTGCGATTAATTTGAAACTCAGTATTTATACCGACCGACCGAAAACCCGGAGACCGAAAATAAAGACTGACGTGTATCAGGGTTTTTTGAAAATCTACCGCTAACAGAGTAGTAAAGTACAAAATTCACGCGGACGAAGTCGCGCGGGAAGTGCTAGTAACTTGATCAAGTATTGCCACGCTATTTCTCCTTTCGGAAATAGTTTTCCATAATTTCCTTAACAGTTGAGGAAAACTCCAACCAAAACCCATTCGATCAATTAACACAGCTGAAAGTCGAGTGCTTTTTATACAAAAAATCCAATTTCCAGGGGTGGTGTTGAGCAAGTGTGGATCTAAACAAAACATCGGGGGCAGCCCGTTGGACGTATCAATCAATTACAGAGGCCGACGCCTCCGATATACGCTGTAGATAGGCAGGCCGCACCCGCACCGACTGTGCTGCTGCGGTACAAATCAGTAAAAATAGCGAGCGAGTTTTGAGAGTTGTTTGTTCGTGGTCAGCTTTATAATTTAAGTAAGATGTTGGTCTTTGAGGAAAAATTTACCAGCTATGAATGAAAATGTTAAGGATCCAGGTTGGTAAAAATCTCATACCAAAATATTCCACTTAAACTGGTTCCTGTCCAAAGACACTACATTAAGATTTTAATATTGTGTTACAGTTTATTTAAGTTGTCAATGCTTCTAAAACAAGACAGGTACTGCAATTTCTGTCTATTCCACGTAGACCAAAGCATTTATTCAGAACTAGCTTCTGCCCGCGACTTCGTTCGCGTGGAAGTCGTAAGAGACCAAAATATACTAAACTAAAGGCCACATTTCTATAAAACTTCCATGTACACTGCATTTGTAGTTTTGGTCTCAGCAGCGAAAATGTAAAGAGATTCAGGACTGGTGACGCGGGAGCAAGCAACGTACAGTTGTCCGTGTAGGAAGCAGCTCATCCTGAGGTCGACACCTGCAGCCTTCTGTAGCAATGTCCCATTGCTTGCGAAGATTTAAGTTTTTAGTGAATTAATGAACGCCTGCGTTCTTGCATATACTACTTAATGGTACAACACTGATATTCTGAGTGATGATATGTAATATCTCTATGTAGTCTGTGGACTGATGCATTCAATAATATAACAGTAGATTGTAAACACGCGGGATTTTTCATTAACAGCCTCCTGATCATAGATATTTATTTTATTATAATCGTAGATGACAGAAGAGACCTAAACTTCATGTTTTTCTGTGTACGTTCTACGAACTGTCACATAAAAAATGTAAAAAAAAACAGCACAATATCGTCGAACCGCTAAGTTATTTGCTTTGTTGAAAGTTGACTAAAACAGCCGATCTTATAACAGGTCATGATGGACTACGCAGCTCCATAAAGGTATAGCGGGATGATAATCATTTAAATGATCAAATCTTTAACTATCTGCTATACTTATTCGTTTCCTATTCATTCCAGTGAATGTTGACACTGGTGTATTGTGTTCGCTCTCATCCTACGAAATGTATGGGAAAAGTTTTTTGTGATTTCTGCCTTTTGTAGTACTCAGACCTCAGTTAATACGATAAAGATTTTTGATCCTAATAAAAACAGGATAGATTGGCATCAAAAACGTTTTTGTGAAAATTGCCCATTTTCTTGCTGACTGTACATTTTTTTTCAAAACCTGTGAACACAGATCCAAATGTTTCAAAAAGTTAAAGACATTCTCCTAAGACTGTTTTCTTGTAGCGACCACAGTTAAGGTACCTGTCCTTATTGTTCCATCTCAAAATACACCCGTTCTGTACATCATGATTGACTGCTTAGCTCCATAAAGGTATAGTGTGATGATAATCATTTCAAACGTTAAATTTGTAGCTTTGCTTTATGCAATACTGCAACCTTTTGGCTCGTCTTTTTACAATTTGCGGTAAACTATAGAAGAATACGAACATAATGCAATATTGCTGAACCCCCATAGGAAATAGCGTGATAATTTATAGCCTACAGACTAACCAGACCTATTGGGAATATCTATATGAGCAAAATATATGCGGTAATATTAGCGTGATGCTGGAAAATACATTCAGACAAACAGACAAAAATTCTAATACCCTATTTCGGCATTAGAATCGTTTCCAGACAAAAAAAAAAACAAGGTACATTTTTGACTTCGCTATGATTTCATTATAATAATTATGTGAAAGAATATGCATTATTTAGGCATTGGACAAATTCTTGTAATTAGAGGCCGATATTTATCACAGCTCACACAATTTATCTCGTAACTGTTACTAAAGTGTCAAATACCCGCTGTAGCCCTTCCCTTGCAGCACACTAAGATCTATTGCTCCCAACCCTAATCAATATCCACGCGTTATTTGCCAACATGACGTTTTTATTAAATAAACGCCGAACAAACTGTACTCAAAGACGATTGGATGTTACGACATATAGAAAATTGTGACGGATTGACAGATAAACAACGCTACGGACGTCAGATGATCGAATATAATGTTTTGTTGTGTCGTGAGTGAAAGTTGTGGATTGAGGATAATATAGTATTCAGAAGAGAGAGTGAAAGAGACACAGGACCACAGAGTATCTGTACTCCGTACACAGGACCAATATCTTACTGTAGCTATAAATATTTATACCTACATCGACATAATGACGTACGATTAATCACTGTTCAAAATTACGGCCACAGAAGAATAGACAAAATCTTCTGCTGAAAGACCAAAAAGAGCTTGTAGATAGGTTTATTCGGGTGATAAAAATGACTATGATGATGCAGCGCTGTTAAACAGAGGAAGCTAAATGGCAGCTCAAAGACCTTATGTAGGCAGTAGGTATTATTTATTATTGTAGTTTACAACTTCACTGTTCTCTTAAGCAACCACAATAATTCCTACCACTTTTCTGCAGCTACTTTCGTAAAACTATCAATTCGAATATCAGCACGTTTTAAAACTGCAAAACCGAAAACAAGACTACTGTTTTATATTTTGAGCTATAAACTTTATTTACGATCTGTTTGCCAAGCAGTTTTGGAATTAAAGCATAACAATAATAAGCATCGGGCGATAAACGTGGAATTTAAGCTATTTGAAGAAGTCGGTCTTTTTCTAGAAAACCCTACGAGTTGGGTTACTCATCTCTGGTGAGCTGTGAGGAATTACTTAAGGGAATGTCCCGTGACTCATAGGTTATCCGATTTAAGATAAGTCATCTTTCTTCTAATAGTCTTTTATTAAGAGATAGAATTAAAATGAACTGTACATAAATAATAACTTATATCTAATTATATTAATATATATTCTAACTTTTTATATTATTTTAATTTAAATTGATTTTAGTTTAGTTAAATTTTAGTTTTTGTTTTCCTGTTTTGCAATAATCACTGTGTATACACTTTGAAAAAGTCACAACTTTGTCTCCCAAGAGTCAAATGCCTAGTTTCGGGGTCGCCGTCTATTCTTTTCTTGTATACAAATATTATATAAATTGTGATTAATAAATAAATTTGAATTTGAAATTTGAATTAGGATGGGGACAAAGCAAATTGAGTATGAAAATTGTAATTTTTGAACATATCAATAAAACAACATTTTTGTTAAATAATAATAAAATAATTTATTGTTCATGTTCAAAATGTTGACCGCAGTTTCTTCTTATAATTCATTAATAAAATAAAAATATAATATTCTAACCTAGCTAGAACTATTTAATAAACGAAATTATGGCGTCGAAAAATTCATCCGCATCGCTGTCGACTGGTAATGTAAGTACCCAAGAGACTGACGCCATTGCCTCGTTGTATGGCAATGTTTAGCCTCTGGCCAAGGTAAAAGCTAGCCCTTGTTTCATCAAAAGTTAGATTTTCAACAACAATTTGTAGATATAGTAATGATTTTGACACTGGACGGGGGATTGGGTTACTCATCTTCGTGAGCTGAGCTGGAATCAACTTATGGGAATGTCCAATAACTCATCGGCTGTAAACTGTAAGATAAGTTACCGTTTTTTTCCCTCCATAAGCTTTTAGGATGTAAGGTTTTCAACAACAATAGCATGTTGACATAGCAATAACGTTTATAATACTGGACGAGACATGGTTAATTTCGCAAAATCTTATGGTAGTGTTTAGTTGAATTACTACCTTAAATGCATGTTGCCTTGGAGACAACAGCCTACAAAACAAAAAACAACGAGAAAAATAATCTCCCACTCTTATTAATTTCTCCATCTCAGTAACGCTCTAAAGATAGCCATATACACAATGTCCCTATTAACACATAGCAATATTAATAAAGCCGCCATTGCTTGCCCTGGCATGCCAATGCAAAGAATGGGAGCGCATACCAAAGTCACGTCATTACGCTCGACTGTCATATTAATAATTTCCCTCAATGCTCCAGAATTATTGTCCTAACGCAATTATGTGGAAATGTGATGAATTATTTGTCCATATATTGGAGAAGACTCGATGAATGGATTTTTATGTTAGTATTTTGTTGTATTATTGTGTAATACAAGTTTAAAAGTGACAGTTAAAAGATTTTGTGGGTATGAGATCCTGAAATGGACAATTTTTTTATATGGTCGATTTTCCAAATTGTCTGTAAGTTACATATAATAACAGTCTTTATCTTTATTTGTAGTGAGATGTTTATTTATTTTTTTCTTCTTCTATCTAATTTTTGATTTCACTCTGGCAGTGAGAAGATAAAAACAAGATAATTGGCTAAGGAATAACTTTTGATGCCATATTATAAGCATTGTTGGTTCTTCAGTTTCAAAAGGACGACACATAATTATGGTACCAATTCTAACTAAGCTTATGTTACACAGAGAGCAGAAGAACATGGAGAGCAGCAGTGGCCCAGTGATATTGGCCCTGACTTACGGGTTGTTGAAGGTCGTGAGTTCGAACCCAGGCAGGCACGTTGTGTTCTTAATTTCATCACCACTGCCCTTAAAATAGTGAAGGAAAACATCGCGAGGAAACCGGTTTGTGCTAGAACCAAAAACTCGAAGACATGTGACATCCACCAATCCGCACTGGGCTCGCGTGGTGGATTATGGATATAAGGTCGGTGTCCCAGCAGTGGGAACAGTGGCTGTTTATGTATTCATTTACAGTTAGACCAGATGCTGCACTGCCTAAATAGAGCCTCCCATCGGGCTGGCGTCGGCATGAATTTGGACAAGACGAAAGTCATGTACAATTCACACGTCTTGCCGAAACCAATCCACATCGAAGGGTCGTTTCTCGAAGTTGTGAAGTAGTATGTCTACCTAGGGTAAGTCATCCAGCTCGGTAGACATAACTTGGAGAAAGAAGTTGACAGAACGTTTCATTTGGGTTGGGCAGCGTTTGGAAAACTTCATCAAGTCTTCTCGTCACCTATTCCGCAATGTTTGGAGACTAAGGTCTTCAACCAGTGCGTCCTGCCCGTTATGACATACGGTGCCGAAACCTGGACTCTGACAGTTGGGCTGGTCCATAAATTCAAGGTCGCTCAGTGCGCTATGGAGCGGGCTATGCTTGGAGTTTCTTTGATGGATAAAATCAGGAATGAAGTTATTCGGAAAAGAACCGGAGTAACCGACATAGCCTGCAGAGTAAGCAAACTGAAGTGGCAGTGAGCTGGCCATGTTTGTCGAAGGACTGATGGTCGGTGGAGCAGACGAGTCCTGGAGTGGAGACCACGTATCGGCGAGCGTAGTGTGGGACGCCCCCCAGCTAGATGGACCGACGAACTTGAGATGGTGGCTGGGACAGACTTGATGTGGAAGGCGGAGGACAGGATGTTGTGGCGCAGCCTGGGAGAGGCCTATGTCCAGCAGTAGACTGCGATAGGCTAAGTTGATTAAGGTATACGTTTTATTCATTGAAGAATTAACAGTCCAAATTAAAAATTGTATAGACAGTAATAGCATAAATTTCTAGCAGTAATAGCACAAATCTTTTAATTTCACACGATTTGCCTTCTTTACACTATTTACATAAGCACAAAAACGTGGATTTAATAACGTGTGCAACCAACGTGTCTCAACCAAGCATTTTATTTTTGAGAACGGTACAGCCTACCAAAAGAACCGTACAGCCTACCAAAATTGCAATTAAACTCAAAGGGGCGAGTCTTAGAGAGGCAATGTAGCGTGATCTGGGGCATGTAAACGTATTATCAAGTCCTTTGTGATAGGCTGTAGCGGGGAGAGGCATGTTAATAAATAAAAATAAAATTATTTCCTTTTGGTAACAATAGTTAAAAGTAGCCGCTTGCTTTTCTTCTTCATGATAAGTATTTGTGTTGTGCGTACACACAAGCGAGGTTTTTGTGATGTTTCTGTTTACGTTTTGTTTTAATCATTAATTAAAAAAAAAAATATGAATCCAAAATCCGCAAAAAAAACTCATAGTTCCTTCGTTAAACCACGAAGAAACGCGCAAAAAAGCGGTGTAAGACGCCATTTTCATTGATTCGTGTAAAAGAACAATAAAATATTAAATTATGCAAACCTTTACACAACAACTCAGAAATAGCCTGCTTTAATTACGTTAATTAATAATACTAAATATTGAGTAGGTACTTGTACCTTTCTAATAATGAAAACATTAAGCTCATAAACGTCCATTTCGTGTTACATTTCAACTAAAAACAATAACATTGAAACCGATGACGGTATCGAATTAAGTGGAAAACCATTTTTGTTTCATTTTACCAACAAAATGTTTAAACGAGTGTTTATTTTGCGGCGCTCACTTAAAACGGCCGTCAAAAAGTTGAAAACTTTCATAAAACCCGTTTAATTTACTGAAGCGGAATAGGTTAGCCATAATTATATTTACCAGTTAACAGTAAGAGCACTGCAATTAAGTCAATTGCCTTTTATTGCATTGATAACGACGTGCGATGCAAAACTCTATAATATAATTATTGTGTTTGTACGAGAAAGGGCGATTTTGCGAAATAGGTACATATAATATTATCGAACGGTGTTCGTGAAAGCGCTACAGCAATTACTTGTTATTTATTGTGAAAGTATTTATGAAAATACCATCTATACAAATAAATAAAATTGAAATGTCTGTTTGTAATGTCAAAATAACAGATTTTTACGAAACGCATATGAAAGTATACGTTTATATGGTACTCATAACAAAATGATTTTTTTAATTTTTTTGTCTGTCTGTCTGTTTGTTCAGCTAATCTCCGAAACATCTGGACCAATTTTGACGAGACTTTCACTGGCAGATAACTGATTATATAAGGAGTAACATGTGCTGCTTCTATTTTAGAAAAATAATTAGGGTTCCGCGCAATAAAATTAAAACCCATGAAATCGTGAAGAAAAAGTTGGATTTGAAAAATCATTTTTGCGTTTGGTAGCCCAATTTACGAGGATGGTTCTGCAACCATCCAAAAACGAGCAAAAAGAAAAAAGTCAGTAAGAATGCTAAGCGGAGACGAAGTAATAGCGCGGGCGGGCGATGCAACGCGGCGGGTCGGGGGATGAGGGAGTTTTATTAAAATGTGGCTGTTGTTTTAGTATATTGTGTACGACTTCCACGCAAATAAAGTCGCGGGACACAGCTAGTTGTTAATAAAAGCTATAACTGTCTGAGTAAATAGATAATACTGATAAACGAATGAAACAGTTATGGGACTCATTGTCTGAACATTTTCGTAGAAGTATTGTGAATACGATAAAGCCTCCAAGAGAAATTGGTCCTGAAAGCCAAGAAGGCTAAAGAAAAAGCTTCTTTTGACCTTTTGACCTTAAAAAAAACAGTTTTCTCGAGCGCTCTGGATCGCTATCGCCTAAAACTTATCCCATACACCAAAATAGCAAGGTTATAATAATACCTAAATACCTCATACTGTATACATCAACTCGTTCATTCCTCGCTTAGCTGTACAGCTAAGCGAGGAATGAACGAGTTGAGATGGACGAGAAAGAATGAGTGTTAGTAAAGCTGACGTTAAGGAAATGAAAAACTGAGAGGAAAATGAAAGAAATGTAGAACAAGTATATGTTATACTTAGTTGGCATTTGATAGAAGATTTATAGTTTAGTTTCGTCATCTAAACGAGTTTTCAAGCTACATAGTTCCAGATGAAAAGCCATCTATTCTTTAATCATACATTGTAAGTTACTTATTCAGTATTTTGAGTGGAAGTACCTAATTAATACATTTTCCACGGTCTAGGCAAAAGGTGAGTTTCGTTCATGTAGGCACGGAATACTTTGTGGTCTTCATCATCTGAATAAAAAACAACACAAAACAGACAAATCTTACAACACATACCGCATTTTCGGTGCAGTCATTATAACACAAGTTTTTCGGCATATTTTCTCTAACCGTATTTTGCAGCAAACCCACTTTCGTACCCCAAAGTTTCTAGTCAAAAACTTAAGGGTTCTGCCCCAAATAAATAGGTATGACTGCAGATAGTCCACGTACGGCGGAGCCCTTCTCGACGCTACCCTAGTAACGCCTACGTAGATTGGCCACGGGGGGAATTTAGTTTCTTCACGCCACCTAACTTCGTGGCTACTAATGGATAGTGGGCTTGGTTACGCAAAATTATATTTTCGTGTTTTCGCCCGCTTTTTGTTTCAGAATTATTTTAAAGTATCTACTTACACTATTTTGTTTTCTTAACCCTTACTTACTTAATCCATAAATAATGTAAGAAATAAAGTAGCAAAGTTGTTTTGTTTTTGAAGAGAAAAAGATAAAGAAAATATTTCTACATTAATTGAATAATTATTTCGACAAAAATATTTTTCAAGTTATACTACACGTATTTTGTACACGGGGCCAACCACCACCTCTTAAAGCAGTATTATTTTAATGTTACTTCAGTGTGAGAAAGAGATGGAGCTATACAGGACGTCTAGCTCCATCTCTTTCCCACACTGAAGTAAGATTACAATAGTATTAAAGCAATATTGCATTAAGAGGTGGTGGTCTAGCTCCTGGGCTGTTCGATAATATTTATGTTTTAAAAATTTACTAGGTACAGCTATTGTGCAACACTGTACCTGCCTATATTTCTGAAGCACGGCAATTCCGCTGTAACAACACCAGTAATTCATTTATCAGTGCTAATGCACCCACTAAGTGCACGACCGCTGGCCGAAGCTGTGTAAACCACTTGGTTTCAGTCGGCCATTTTGATTTTGGTCTTTACGTCCTAAAATAATAACATAAACGAGCGAACCTACAAAAAAAATAGTAAAAAAATTTTACACATACTTTTATATACAAAAGCTCTAAATTAACATAACATAACATCACGCCTTGTCTCACCGAAGAGTTAGGCAGAGGTGTACCTGTAGTACACCCACATTTCGCCAGTTATGTTTAAGTCCCATGTAATAGGGGGCGAGCCTATTGCCATCTACCGGGCACAAATCCAGACTCCGGGCTGCTACTGAGAAATTCCAGATAGAAAAACCCAATAGCACTTTGCCCGACCTGGGAATCGAACCCAGGACCTCATGCTCAGGAGTAGCGCTTGCGACCACTACTAAATTAATACCGTAAATAAACCATTAAAAACTACCAATTGTATTATTATTATTTATAGCCTGTGTTGTCTCACTGCAGGGTATAGGTATCCCAGGCCTCTTTCTACCTTTACTGGTCTACTGCGATTGCGAACCAATCCTTTACGGAGCCCAGCTCATCCCGCTAGTTACAACCACCAAGTTTATTTTATCCAATAACCAACCTATTTAGTATATAGTTGTAAGTAGTATTCAATTAAAACCGATACTAACTTACTTAAAGCTTACTAATAAATGTTTTTAAAGTCGCGTCGCGATCATTGACTACGACTTTATTTCTACGGGAGTTTTTCAATTGGACTTAATTAAAAGAAAACAAACGCGGTCTAGCTTGGAGATAGCGAATGCAACGTGGATACGAGCTGTTTAATTCGTGAGCGAAAGCGATTTTTATATCCGAAAAATACTCGAGGTTGTAAAGAGGCGGCCCTGAATGTACTAGGTACGTACTATCTACATATCTACGTATTATTTTAAGGGTTCCGTACCCAGAGGGTGCCAGCGGGACCTAATGTTCATCCGTCCACCCGCCGTCTGTCATAAGGCTGCATCTTTTGAACCGTAATAGGTAGACACTTGATAGGTATTCACAGAATATGTACTACTGTAGCCGCTATAACAACACATTCATAATAAATATAAAAAATTAAAGTACAAGAAAATTGTCAAAGTAATATCTAGTGTTTAATATTGTACGGTGGTACGGAAGCCTTCGTGTACGAGTCCGACTCGCACTTGGCCGCATTTTTGCCTGACAACCGTAGATAAAACTGCTAACAAGTTGTTGCATTGCTTGCTGGTTCCTAAATTAATCCTGGTGAACTTTTTCAAATACCACTTAAGTTATAAGTTTTTTTTTTATTCCTATTTTCATATTGAATGTCATTGGATTGTATGTACTCTGTGGTTTAACTCAGTTCATTTTGTTCGGCGAACCCGAACGTATGGTCTCTCCGACTAAGGGCGCTTTCCGGTTTTCCGGATAAATGAGTGATATTTGAACGCGACCATCGCGACTCGGAGTCATAGTTGCCATACCAATTTTACAAATATGTTTATATCAATTGCTCCATCATCAAACGCGAGGTGTATCAAACTTCTTAGTAATGCAGCAATGGAATTCTATCTATATCATTTTTATTGTAATAAAGCAGCTCTCTTCGCTTATAACTTGAGCTCTATTTATCTGATCTTCATGTGTTTTTCAAACTACATTATTTAGTTTCATCTTACACTGGTCCCGGATTAAAATGTTTGTTTGCCAGAGTAATGGGAAAAATGTTTTTTTTTTTTTAAACACAGGCGGATATTATCATGTTTACCATCAAGAGATTTATGATAATTGGAATACCAGCTATTTTAAAATAAAGATAATGGTTTCTATTGAGCGATATGTTGAAGATGTCGATGACCTGATTGAAGTATGGAATATTGGTTTTATTCTGCCCTATGAATACATTAAAATAAAGAAAGTTAAATTTTTTATCATCTGTGTTTGAAAATTCTGCAATTAAAACAATGTTTTTTTATATAAACACAGTAAAAGTGTGTGCAAAAATTATGTTTGAATTTATGTCACTAATGGTTACACAAATTTTGATTCAAACTTTAATAAGCTTGTTTCCATTCCGTCAACTAAATGTAACATCAAAACCAAAATATTTTATTCCACATAAAACTACATGAGCACTTATGAAATGGCAGGAGCTAGGTGCACGATTCCAATTGGTCGTTTCCTACGGAGAAGAGCCGGCAAGAACCTCCTCGGTTACCGGAAGTGCGCACGGACGTAAAAATATCGTGGCAATTTTTTTGCGCGCATTGGATTTTCAACGCAGTGTGTTTTTTCGACGCGTTGGAATGCACTCTTTTGTATTCTCAATGCTCGGCTCAATACCGAGAGTTGAAAATCCAGTATGCGATAAAATCTCGCCACGTTATTTTTACGTCCGTGCGAACTTCGGCTTACTCTTTTAAAAATAACATTACACTTCAAACTCCAAAAAAGAAAATCATACAAATAACCCTAATATAATTTTTATTTTGAATAATAGTAAGTGTTTCATAATTATTAAAATCTAAAAATGATATCCTAATTTAAATAAAACTATTCACAAACTAAAATATGGCGTTGGAAAATTCCTCCGCATCGCTGTCGACTGGTAATGTACCCAAGAGACTGGCGGCATTGCCACGTTGTATGGCAATGCTTAGCCTCTGGCCAAGGCAAAAGCCGGCCCTTAGGTCACGGGAACTGTCAACCAGCCGTTTGGAGATTTCGTTAAAGAAACCATGAGCGCTCGGACCCTACGGCTCGAGGGTTTCAACCCCAAACGGCTCGAAAATATAATTACCGATAAGGTTAATTTACTTTCGCCGCTTGAGCTTTTCTGCAGCCTCAACCGTAAAAAAAACTATGTTTCTCGCTATAAAATTCTTACAAAACTCCCCAACATTCGCGCCACACACCACACACACACTAGCATTCTTGCACCTAACACCGAACACACATTAACTTATTTTTAGTTAACACTAACAACAGTGCACGTTCGATTCTGCCGAGGGATTATTTACGACTTACTCTATGTGCCGTGATTAAAATAGAAGTAGTGGCCATCGGTAGCCGGCTTTGCTCGTATTACCGACGATCCGATGGTATTACTGACATGAGTAACGTTGCACCATGCATGTGTTAATACAGGCCAATGACGTCATCATTTCTAACTTGTGAAGTAGTTTGCGTATCTATTGGTTTAGTACGAGGCGTCAGTTGGCAATAACGAGTAGAATCCCTAATTAAATTAGACTTCATTCTCTTGGGTCTAGAATATTTGCAAAAACAAGACTTGGTGTTTCGAAATGAAAAGCTTCCTAGTCTTTTTATTTTAAGTTCAAAATCGATTTACAACATGTCCCGGAATTAACGCACAACCTCTTAAGGGGAAAGCGCTAAGGTAGCCCGCCAAATTAAAAATTTCTTACGATTTTTGCAATTTGCAGCTCAGTGTCTGGGTGTTTGTTGATTGAAATATGATTCGCGACCGTAACAAATATTAACATACATAATTATAATCATTATTATCAGTAAAACAACTCCTTAAAATAGTATAAAGGCTCCTGCAAACAGGCGCAACATGCGACGCGATACAAAGACACTGCTTGTGCCTGTTTGCAGGAGTCTTAATCCTTAAATATCAAAATTTCATGAAATAGTCTTTCAATTGGATTACTTGGTCTTAGAGAGTTGTAATGATTGTAATTCTGTAAATACATATTTGTTACGGTGGCGAATCATATTTTAATCGACATACAACCTAATACAGGAGCTAGACAAAGCAAACGCAAAAGCCACCACCACCACCACCTCTTAACGCAGTATTATTTTAAGGTTACTTTAGTGTGAGAAAGAGATGGAGCTATATAGGACGTCTAGCTCCATCTCTCTCCCACACTCAAGTAAGATTAAAAAAAATACTGCGTTAAGAGGTGGTCCCCTTAACGCAGTATTATTTTAATCTTACTTAGATTAGGGGCAAACCTGGTGGTTACTTTAGTATAAGAAAGAGATGGAGCTATCAAGACGTCTAGCTCCATCTCTTTCTCACACTAAAGTAACCACCAGGCTGGCCCCCGGACCTAAAAAGTGCAAATAACGTGAGAAAATTTGAATTTCGCGGGTCATCCTGGCGCCTTCGCCTTAAGGGGTCATTGTGCTCATCACTATGAACTACTTTTACTACATGTTGTATATTCTCCTCCTTAGCCCTTTTAATTCTTAGCTTTATGCAAAAAATATAATGGTATGAGTGATGACTGATGATGTAAATAGTGGTCATCGGTAGCCGGCTTTGCTCGTATTACCGACGATCCGATGGTATTACTGACATGAGTAACGTTGCACCATGCATGTGTTAATACTGGGTGGTGACGTCATCATTTCTAACTTGTGAAGTAGTTTGTGTATTGGTTAGTTGAAAGTGCGTTTGTTAGCAATTATGCGTAAAATTCCTAATTTAACTAAAGCTTATTTTGGGCTTAGAAGAAGACAAAACAAGACTCGGTGATTTATATTTCTGTCGATTTCAAGATTAATAAATATGCGGCATCATTTTAAGTCTTGACCAAATGACCAAGTTTTAATGATCATTAGTGATGATTTAAATAGTGGCCATCGGCTTTGCTCGTATTACCAACGATGCGACGGTATTACTTACATGAGTAATGGAACATGCGTTAGTGTTGCATGCACCCGTAAATACAGGCTGATGACGTCATGATTTCCAACTTGGTGGGCATGGAATTGGTGCGGTTGTTACGTGAATAGTTTCTGCATTAGAAGAAGATGCAGATATTTGATGTTTTGGACATTATAGTATGGCCGATGGCCCACTAGTTCTTGCAAATGCGTTCGAGATGTAGCAACTGAAAGAACTAATTCAACGGCTCAGCTTAGTTTGTGGTGTCAACATTATAAGTTTTTGTAAATCTGCTGAATAATAGTCTCTTTTAATACTGCAAGTGCTGTTTATGATACTTCTTTTAAAAGCGGCCAGAAGGTACAATTATTAGCCTCCGTGAACTAAATAAAGGGCATGTCAAATAGGAAACATTTTATTAAATTCCCTTGATACCGAGTCATCTTCTCATACACTGGCAGACATCGTACAAAGTCCTTCATTGCCAAAAAGTGAGCAACAAAATTGATAACATTCCCATCCACGAATACCACAGCAATAAAACCATACAGTGTAGAATCTGCTTATCTTCCAGGTCTGGTAATAAAAGTCTGCTGTTGGAAATGGCGTCTAATGGACTTCTTAGGTCGTCGCTCGTCAGTAACCCATTTCTGGGTGTATTTATAAATAGTTTACGAGCCTGCAACCTATCACTACTTAGAACATTAATATCTATTGGGTTATAGCCATTGATTTATGATTTGTCTGTTTCGTGAAATTACACAGGTTGGCAGTCATTTTTGGTACAGTTTGTTTTCGTATCATATCATCGCTGAGGAGAACCAGTATTACCAAGGGATATCATGTTTCCTATTTACTGGGTTGTGGAGGTTAGATAGGCAGTCGCTCCATGTAAAATACTGGTACTCAACTGCATCCGGTAAGACTGGAAGCCAGCCCTAATATAATTGGGGAAAGGAGTATCAATGTTTCCAACTATAACAGATTTTTTTTTTATTTTGATTACTCTTGCTGCTGATGTAACTTTATTTAATGGGTATCGTATAAGGCGATTTTGGGATCTTATAAGATCAATAAATAGCATCATTATGGTGATTTTGACCACCCCATTAGCTTGTCAAACATGGTGAAATTTGGCAATACCAGATCGCTGAAGCCATCTTGTAACACAGGTCCAGCCTTAAAGCACGTTCATGAACCCATGTTGTTTACATGAGTTCAGAAGCAAACAATCCGGCCAAGTGCATTTCGGACCACGCACAATGAAGGGTTCCGTAGTTGGGATGAAAAAAAAGAGACAGAATTATCCCAAGAACAAACTTAACATTGTAGTTGAAAAACGTGTTCTCCCATAAGTTCCAACTGCAAATGCAAGTTTGTACGTACAATATTGAGAAAATTACCGTGTTATTTGAAAACCATAAACTTCTTATAGGTTTTCCTGTAATCTATAGCTAAAGAACTATTTTCTGTTTTCTTTTTTTTCAAAATTTTGGCTCAATAGTTTCGGAGATAAGGGTATGGTCAATTTTCGTCTATTTTCCCAAATAACTTTAAAACAATTTATTTTAAAGTTATTAAAAAAATCAATTAAGTAAGCCCTTTCATTTGATATGTCACACAGTACAGATTTCAAAATCTTTTTTTTAATTTTCTTCATTTGCCCCCAAAAGTGACCCCCATATTCAAAATACATTTATTTATATAACAAGTCCGTATTTGGGTCACCGAAATTGAAAAAGTCAAAGTCTGACTTCAAAGTCAGACTTTGACTTTGAAGTCAACTTCAAAGTCCGTCGTTTATTCCATTATATCATATTAGGTTAAGTCGTTTATTTCAAATAGGCACATAAAAGGCACTTTTGAACGTCAAAGATTAACAAGAAAATAGAATTGATTCTAGTCGCCCCTTCCAAAAGCTAGTTTCGTATGGAGAAGAATGGGCAAGAAACTCCACCGTTACTCTTTTAAAATGTTTTACAATATTTGTACTATATGTAGGTATACCAAATTCCAACTTAATCGGTCTATTAGATTCGCAGCTAATTGGCTGTGACAGACGGACAGACAGACAGACACACAAGTGATCCTATAAGGGTTTTGTTTTTCCTTTTGAGGTACGGAACCCTAAAAACAAACAAATGAGTAAGTAAACACGTAGGTATCAAGCATCATTAGTCTGGAAGTTGGAACGTTACGTTTTCACACTTATTGGTTCTAACGAGGTCACGACGGCGATACTGTTCAGAGTACCTACGTAAATTATTAGTGATTTGGTCCAAGGTAAGGTAGGTATTTTAACGAGATTGTCTAAAATTATGCATTTTAATTCACTGTTTTGTGCTAAAGTGCACTTGAAACATAATAATGGACTAGTCTGGAAGTGGAGTTGAAAAGTTATCATAACAAAAAAAAACTTAAACATCTACCTATTGTAATTATGGCAAAGTCGGCAAATTATGGCAATAAAAATTATGGCAAAAAAAATTATGACAAAAAAAATATGGCTAATAGCTAGCAGGAATAAAATAGAATAGAATAGTCTTTATTGTACACCATAAAAATCAGGAACCAGGAAATTCGAACAACTCAGGGCTTATTTTTAATCTTATATTTTGAATTGTTCTTAATTATTTATTTTTTACATTGTTCTCACATATATAAGCAACAAGAACAATGTACCCAGGGTTTTGTAATAATTTTGATTTAAAAGAGTGTCCATGGAGTTTCTTGCCCATTCTTCTCCATAGAGATCTACGTTTTGGAATGGGCGACTAGCTTCAATTTTCTGACTAACTGACTGACTCTTTGACAATTCAAAAGTGCCTGTAATTGGTTAAATTGAAATAAATACTTTCGAGTTTGAGTTTTACTCCTGAGGAGGCTCTCGTTGGGCAGCTGGATCAAGGTCTTGACCAGAAAGCGGTACTTTTGGACACGGTGCTTATCGTTAGGAGGGTCCTCTCTCAGGAGCCCTGACCACCGGTAGCTTGGACTCTGTTCCCGATTACCAGTGGATACAATTTTTTAATTTTAAATATTTTTTACAAAAATATTTAAAAACGTAACTTATATGGTGTAAAATGAAATAAAGGATAATAATAGCTAGAAACGTTTGCATATGGCGACTGCAAATTGAAACAGTAACATTCAATAATGCTTTTTGTACAGTCACATGCAAGGATATGTATGCACATAGCTAAAATAAACACATTGGTAATTTAAACATCCACAAATAAAAAAATGGTACCAAATATTTTTATTGATTTATACGATCTTACACTATCATTACAGGCTCACACCCAATCCGATAATGTGATTATGATAATCATTTACTAGTCAATAAATCGAGAGTCACCCTCACGAATTCCGCTAATGTACAGTTAAAATATAAAACCTATTTCTCTTCACATGGATTGTACTGATTATGTGCCTTTCCGTATTTCATGAATGCAGCATTGAATTTGTCCTGTCCTCGCATTTGACCCGCCATGTTTTAACATCGCAATTACCAGGTTGATTGCAAGCCTCCTTTCAATAATAAACTCATTTTAATTTCCAACCAACATTATACAGCGATAATCAGATTTGTGTGAAGATAACACGGTATCGGCCGATAATTGGGCAAACAAAACAGTTTGTTTTTAATTAAAAATATTATTATAATGTTGATGGAATTATTAGTTTGTTGGGTGAAGCGGTGAATGTCTGTGTTTGAGTTTTTGTGAAGTAAAATTAGAAAAAAACACTTGTACCTAGTAGGTAGCACAATGTTGGTTTTGTAATTTAATAATAGACTTACTAATTATTTTAATATTATGTGCTGGAAGGTTTTGCGTATACCTACAGGCAAATAAGTGTTCTTGCTTAAAATTAACAAAACTTGTCTTCTTTTATCATAATTTTGACTACAATAAAATTTGATTAAAAATAGGCTTAACATTTTTGTAGTATCAATTTTGAAATAATAAATTATAGAACCAGATATTTTAACCGAGGAAGCATTCACCAACATTCAAAAAATATCTTTCTTCATCCAACCACGCCACACACAATCGCATTCAGTTTTCTATAAATATAACAAACGGATACAAAACTATAAATCTCTAAAAAGATTAATAATACCGAAGCCACGTGGCACATCACTTCAATTTGTTTATGACTCTGACGGTACAGTCACGAGCAAAAGTACCTTACACTTACGCAAGATTCAAAAGCGAATTTCTCCTAAAGTTTTGATAGATATTTTATAGTGTTATAAATATACCTACTATTATCGAAACTATATTATTCAAATTCAAATTATTTATTTCAGACATGAGTCCATAGTGTTAGTATATAACAAAATTACTTAAAAGCTATTATAGTGTTAGTAATAAAATAAGGAGGGAAATAATATCCTCAACTGGTTCTTGGGATCCTTACCCAGTGGCGCAGCAGAGGGGAGTCCCACCGACCTCGGAACACACTCAGGAGACTATTAGTGGCGGTGCGTAGCCGGCTGGCCATGGATGCCGTCCTTTTTCTTATTATGGCGTAAAAATCATCTGTGTGCGCCTCCGCAAATATACCGGACGCACTACAGCGCCACGACAGCCCCAACAGTATCCTGAACGTGTTATTGTATTGGACACGCAGATCGCTGCATGTCCTCTGCGTAAAACTGGTCCAAAGACAGCACGTGTAAAAATACTGGCAGAAAGCTTTAAAAAGAGTTACCATTACTTGATTTGTACAACGTGCAAATCTTCGAACCAGCATATTACATCGAACAGCCAGCGACCTGCGCTCCCTCTCTATATCTATATTGTCCCTAAGATCCTCAGTGACCTTTTTAATTATTTATTTTTTACATTGTTCTCACATATAGAAGCAACAAGAACAATGTACCCAGGATTTTGTTATAATTTTGATTTAAAAGGGTGTCCATGGAGTTTCTTGCCCATTCTTCTCCATAGAGATCTACGGTTTGGAATGGGCGACTAGCTTCAATTTTCTGACTAACTGACTGACTCTTTAACAATTCAAAAGTGCCTGTAATTGGTTTAATTGAAATAAATGCTTTGAGTTTGAGTTTGACCCAGTGATTATGAAATAGGTCTTTTCTCAAAATTACAATTTTCATTTCTCTAGAAAAATGTTATTTTTTTTTTATAGGTCTACCCATTTTGTTTTCATTGTTCTTTATTAATACTAAAGTTAATTATCTTTATGTTTGCACGTGTTACTGTGACAAATAAATCTATTCTTTCTATCTAATTTTGCATAACTGTAAGGTATTTTATGCTCGTGAATGTACCAGTGTAGCGGCCTTTTCAGACTACACCGCGGCACGCGCCTGTACCTACCGCTAATCAAAGAATAACGAACTTTCAACTCAGAGTGTAAATAATGTTGCGTCAGTGTTTTTGGGTTGACTTTGTGTTTAAAGTTCGTAGTTTTGAGTGTTCAGTTCATAAAGTTTTGAATGAGGAAAATGTTGGGGTTTTACCTGGTAATTTAGACCTTGAAGAGAACATGACTAATTAAGATCAAACTGAGAAGACGTTTTGAATAGTGCTGGATACACTTTGTTATAATTATTATTTTGGTGTATAATAAAGTACATATATGTATCTATCTGCCAAGATGAAAGATTTTGATAGGCTCGCCCTATATTGCATGGGACTTAACTGGTGAAATGTGGGTGTCCGAGGTGTAATAGGTACACCTCAGCCCAACCCTTCGGGAAAATAAGGCGTGATGTTATGTTATGTTATTATGAAAGATTTTGTGAGGGTTGTTTTTTTTTGTTTTCTTTAAACTTAAAAACGACCATGATTTAAAAAGCACTCAGTTACAAATTAATTACAAAATTTATTTTATTCGACATTTCTTTTAATTCAGTTACAAATCGCAGCATCAGTTCACCCCGTTCTGTAAAGATCCTAACATTGATAAGTACAGTTTATATTTAGCATCACGGTTGCCGACCGACGAAAGAGTACAAGCACGAATCTAGCACACATGCGTAAATGCTTTTAAGATATATTGCATTATATTTAGGGTTTGAAATCCCGTTTCGAATTTAGGATACCGGAAATCGGTAAATGTATTTCGAGGAAATGTTATGTTTGCTAAGGCGAGAGTATGTTGTTTTTTATTACAACAGTGTAGTAGCTACGAATAACCACTTGTATGTTTGCGGGGCGCCCGCGCAGGAGCGTCTAGTGTCCGGCGCGCGATCGAAGTTCTTGCCGCGCAAGCGCCCCGAGCGATTTCTAATTGGAACCTTATTATCTAGTAAACTACTAATAAGATTCCAATTGTAAAAATACGTGTGTATAGTTGAAACTATACAGCATCGACTTATGTGAAAACTAAATTATAATAACTAGTTGTAAGTACGTAAAAAAAAATGTAAACTTGAGAATAGGGATTGAATATCAGTAAAATATTTGTTCTTACTAAGTTTTTACCAAAAATTTTGTAGTTTGTATCAATAAAACTTACTTATAATTTAACTAGACTATACAACGTGTATCTGGATGTACGACATTAAATGAAAACGAGCACATTACTAATCCATCGAAACATTTTAAAACACGAAGATTAGTAGTTAATGGAAAATTTAAAAAAATCAGTTTTTAAACAAAATAAATAGCAGAATCAACTGCACAAAAAGTAAACACGCTTTATCTACGAAGAGTCACTGACCAGCGGTGCGGTGCGGGGTGCGGGACGCGGCGGCGGCAATGTTTACCTATTATTACGGACTCATATCTACATCATGTTGAAAAATAAGAAAATGAAAAATAATTTTCTGTGGCTAATGTATTCATTGGATTTGATTGATTTTTCGTATACGGGTAAGGAACAAGATCCTCTTTATGTGGTTTAAAGGAATTTCAATCCTCCTGTTACACCTTGTATAAGCTTTTTTTTGATACCCATATGTCCTTACTTGGAATGTTCTGAATAGCACAATGAACCAAAACAATCGGAATTGGACCAAACAGAACAGTGGATAAATAGTAATCATAGCCCATACGTATCAAAGTATTTGAGAAAAATCAAATTTTGGGATATAGCTCCGCCCCTTCCGCCTGCTACAACCGTCCACACTATTGCTGTACGAAAAACGCTTGCATTGACCAACTGAAAAAAAATAATTTAAAGTTACCTATGGCGTTGTTCCCCTTTCAAATAAAATCGGTGCATTCAAATGGTACCAAATAAAATTTATAAAAATAATGGTGAAAACAGTTTTATTATAACTTTTCGATCAACTGTCTACCCCTATGGAATCACTGGTCCCCAAGTCACAGGCTATAAACCTAGTTTGGGTGCCAGGATATAATACTTAATGCGCTTTATGTTGTATCATATCACTGTACGTGTAACCTTGTTATCGTTTTACTGTAAATAAACATTATTATTATTATTATTATGTTAACAGAAAAATATTCAAGTACTACTAGCTATAATAATCTAAAGCTGAGTATTTATCTCCACTGTCTAAATAGTTTGAAGAGTATTTTTCTGTTATCAAAGCTAGTACCTGATATTCATCAGCTGCGGCCTGCGGTTTTACCCGCATGAGTCTCAATCCCGTGGGAATATCAGGATAACAAGTATCATATGTCCTAACCCAGGTCATGGTCTACCTATGTGCCAAATTTCACCCAAATCCGTTCAGCCGTTTTAGCGTGAAAGCGTTTTAAACAAACAAACTCACTTTCACATTGGTTGTTATATTTGTAACCGTTTGTACACACGCTCTAACGTATACTGTGAGATGCTCATGACAAAACATGAATTAAAGAAAATGTAAGTAAAAGCATGTAATACATCATAGTTAAATCCCTGTACATAAATTGCTGTAACACATTTCTATGTGCACTACTTATAAAGATCACAACATTTCTCCCATATTGACAGGTTGCCCGCCGCGACGCACACGTTAAAACCATTAATTATATCATTTCCTTCAGTTGACTCGGTGACTATTACAAAGTAGTGTGTTCATTACTATAATGGCTCACTTGAGCTTTGGTTTAGTTTACAAATAGGTTTGAACGTGTTGCGTATGTCACTGTCGCGGTACTAAGATGTTAACTAGTTATACTGTGTGTTTCCGTTTAGTTTCCGCTAGATTTATGTGGACTAAGCAACTAAATTTATTAGAGGGGCAATTCCGAACGTTCACATTCTTATCTGTCACAATCTGTCAAAAAGTATACATGATTTACCAAAGTTTTTTTCATTTGTTTCTGACTGAGATGAGATTGCGACTAGATTTGATGGGTTTAGGTGCTAGTTAAGGTACAGTACCGCATATAAATCTTACTGGGTAAGAAGTATGTTTTGGTCCTGTGTAACCAGCGCCACACAGCCGCCTGAAGATGGACTCGTTTTTCACCACTGCCTTTCGATACCTAAATGTGCGTCGACAGCCATCTGATGACCGTCTACAGTCCGGCCGTCGAGAGAACGTGTTCTTGACACCTGTAAATTTCATACTAACGACTATGTGTTTTGTGGTGGTGAGCAGTGGTGGACCAGTGCTAATGGGCCTGACTTACGAGTTGTATGTCGTGAGCTCGAACCCAGACAGGCGTTTTACTTTGTGTAAATAATTTCATCACGACTGCTCTTAAAACTATTGTCAATCGATATTTAATCGATAATTAATAATATGTGTAAACAATAAAGTAAAGAACACATAATGCAAACTTTTTTTTTAAGGAATTAACTAAATTATGAATTTAAATTATATATAGTTGATTCAATGATTGTTTGGTGTATTTAATAAGCTTGACAGCTTCCAATTATCTGTGGAAGAATAATTGACAGTGGTCGTGGAAGATCTTGAAGTTTTCTTTTTTCACAAGACTGGCTCACGGAAAGAGGATTATTGATAAACTGAAGTAATAAATTGCCTAGATGAGTTGAACCAGGAGTGATACCAATGTTAAATGATACGAAATAAATAGGTTTCATTAGGACATTGTAAGTATTAATTTAAAATGTTTGTAAATAGGTGTATTTTTCCATGGACATGTACTTAGGAATTTCAACATGTATTTTTGTACCAGGGTCCTACGTTTGAATTTTAAAATAATAAATAAACAATAAAATGACCATTTTAAGAAGACCTCCTCAATTGTACAAGCACATAAATAGACTGCGCCGGTTCAAACAGTAGCCAGCAGAAGCGACTGGTCCGGGTACAGATGTCCACGTGGCGTTTCGTCATCCAAGCCTGAACACACAGCAGCAGATTGCGACAGCATACTTCTGAGTGTTTGTCTTTTAAGGGTAATTTAACCCATAAAATGTAAGTTGTCTGCATATTGAGAAGACCAATTCAATGACTTTGCTTTAATCAAATCCTCATGCGAATCAATCGCTGAATCTCATGCAGTATACCGCTGGGTAAGTCGGTGAGTAGGAAAAATTAACCGTACAGGTGAAGGCAAACATCGTGAGGAAACCGGCTTGTCCTAGAACCAAAAGTTCGAAGATATGTGATATCTACCAACCCGCACTGGGCCCGCGTGGTAGATTATAGCCAACTCCCTGTCGAAGAGAGGAGGCCTGTGTCCCAGCAGTGAAACATATTATAGGCTGATTATGCAAACCAAACCTTTTCAAAAACCACAAAAACAGACCAGACACTACACCGCAGTGTTAACCAACCGCTATAGAACCTTTCACAATGCTACAATTAGTGCACAATCAACCTACCGTGAGTTACTGATCGGTTTCAATAACAATTAGAGACTAGCTCGGGGCGGAGGCATCGAAACAATGACTCACTGCCATAAACAATAGAACTCTGTTGCTTAGAAAATGTGCATAGATATTATTTTAGGCTGTAGTTTGGAATTAGATTCGTTTTCTTTGTTGCTTTTTGAGTAAAGGTTTAGGCTGTGATATGGACGGTACGTTGGTAAACGTAAAATTGTATTTGATGAACATTTCTGAATTTATATATATTTTTTTAATTCTTTTATTTTTATTCTATTTTTTTATTTACGTAATCAACTAAAGTTCCCACTACTGGGTCACAGACCTCCTGACTGTGAGAGGAAGTAGGCCATAATCCACCATGCGGGTCTGGTGCGGGTTCGTGGATGTGAGAAATCGAGTTTTTTTCATTGAAAAAGCTAACGCCTGCCTCCATCTTGGCGTAGGGCGTTGCAGCGCCGACACCACCTACCGCCCGCTGCACTTCTCCGGGAGACGGTGGTGTGGCTCCGATTCCGGACTTCTAGGTGCTCATCGACTCCGCTGCTGACCTTCAACCTCTCAACCTTTTTTATATATTTTTTATTATATCTTTTGTTAAGTGACTCACAATTTAGCCCCCCCGCTAAATTGTAACGTTAAAACTCTCGAGTAAGAGCCTACTCCAGCTCAATTTTAAAAAGGCAGCAGACTTTACAAAATATGACTAACCTATACGCTAGGCTATGTCGTCATGGTTGTGACGTAAATAAACCTAAAACAACATCAATAACAGGAAAATACATGTCCAGATACACAAATCCAAGACCACAAAACTTGACTACCCCTACTACATCAACAAAAGCACCATCACCGACAAATGCAGACGCTGTAACGTTCAAACCTTCAAGCTTGTTATAAGAACCTTACGAGCTGAGAGCTCTAAACGATAACACTACTAAGTGTATTTGCAGCAGTCGAAAACGCGTGCATTGGTAATGGGTTTAGTTCAAGAATGTAGGTAGGTACTAGGTATCTAACTGGGTAGGTAGAAGCCTAATGCCTCTACTCCGTAAATCTCAATAAGTTCGGTAAATTTTGTACAATCGTGCAAGTGATACAGATATACCTAACACGGCTAGAAAAGAAACTGGAGGCTGTAGGTATAAGCCAAGACCGATTTGCTCAGGAATAAAAATATGGATCATCAACTGCATATAAGCCTTTTCCCAGCTATATTGGGGTCGGCTTCAAACCAAATGCAGCCGAGTACCAGTATTTTACATGGAGCGACTGCCTATCTGACCTCCACAACCCAGTAACTGGGTAATACGATACCTCTTGGGAAGACTGGTTGTCAGATTTTCGGGCTTCTGACGTCCCGTAACGACTAAGATGCACGAATGACAGCCAGGACCAACGGCTTAACGTGCTTCCCGAGGCACGGAGGAGTCTCGGTATGTAAAGCTTTTTGAGATTAAATAAATTATTATTATTATGTAAAGATGGTCACCCATCCACGGACCAACCGCAACAAGCGTAGCTTAACCTAATCGATCGACCCGTGCGGCTGTTATTTCTTAGCCACAAGTCCCTCAAGCCTCGAGTCCAAAGAATAAAAATATGGATAATAATTATTATTATTAACAACTAAATACAGTAAAAAGGTAGGAAAGGTTTCATTACCATTTCTAACTAGACTCATGGTTGTATACCTACTGTCATCATCTATCTACGGGTACATATATAATTACTTGTCCTAACTGATTCATCAACGCAGAGCCTAAACCACTTGGGATACAAACTTGGAATTTTGCACGTATGGCTTCGTTTTATAATGTAAGGGTTCTTGGAAATTCGAACTTTAAGGAAGTGAAAAGGGGGATTTTGTTTGTATGAAAAATCTTATTTCTTTTTTGTTTTTAGTTAACAAATTCGAAACGTGGCACGAATATTTAATATATTAAATTATGAAGTTTGTAATTTTTTGTTTTTATAAACTTCCCCCGAAAGGGGGATTGGGAGGTTTTAAAGTTTGTATGGATGAATTTTAAAGCACAGTCCGATTAACTCGAAACTCAGTATTTATACTCAAGACCGAAAATAAAGAATAACGTATATCAGCGTTTTTTTTTTTCAAAATCAACCCCTAACGGGATACTAAAGTACGAAATCCACGCGGACGAAGTCGCATAGTAAGTGCTACTAGTGAATGTGTCATTAAACATTTTGTTATAATTGTTTCGCTTTGTTTCATCGCGAAAGAAAGAGCAACCATCCAAGTACTAGCTTTTCTTTATCGTAAGATGTAAAATATGCAGCTAGCAAACCACCACAATAATTTATTGCAATCAATTATTTTACACGATTTGTTCGGAATCCGAAGTTTAGTTTATTTGTTCCCAAACCAACATTGCACATAATAAATTACTAAACAAACTTCATACCCATGTTCTAGGAAATCAAAAGATTGAAGATATTATAAACATGCAGACGGTTCTTTGCTCCGATATCGCTAACATAAATGTATTTAGCATAGTGTTCTGGAAACTGGGCGATTATAACATCAGCGTTTCTAAAATTACCAAGCATAATTCGATACTCGATATTTTCCGCATGAAAGGATGTACCGGGGCCTACTATTTTATATAGAGTTTAGCAAAATATTTCAGTTACCGGAAAACATGGATGTTCACAGGTTGGTAGTTGGTAGTGTTCGTGGCTCAATACAAAAAAGAGAAGATGACATTTGTCTCAGTATCAATGAAATTATCTTTCATTTCAGACTCTTTAAGGCCCGGACTCCACCATAGCGGAGATGTGCGGAGATGTCCGAAGAGGAGACGAGATGTTTTTCAGCTAGGGTGTATCCACCGAAGCTGGAGATGCGGTCTAGAGCGTAGATGTGTACTGTAGCAATCTGCAAGGAATATGTCGGGGGATAAGCAGACTACGACGTGTTTTATGTTGGTGTCTGGTTTGTTGAGTGTACAGACAGCTAAATTACGATAATTCAGACACAAGGGAGCACTATATTATTATATATTTTTTCAGCTTAAGGAAAGTACATTTAAAAGACACCGCTATTTTCTATCTGACTTCTATACAAAACAAATTAGCTTATCCTTCAAATTCAAATACGTTCGACACTTGCTGGTATTCGAACGCGACCATAGGCAAATACTTAACGGCCTGTGACACATAAGGTTGCCACCGGCAACCTTTCAAACCTTTACAGTACAGGCTAGAGCGGAGATGTGTGCTGGCTAGAGATGAGAGAGAGAACTAGCGATGCAGCTCACATCTCTTCTCGTCTCCGCTGCGCGCAGTCACCAGCTTGCGAGGCACAGCTCACAGCTCCACTTTGTACCGCCACCCAGCTATATTTCGGCGAAACACGGTTCACATCTTTGCTTCAATTGCGCCATACAAATATGACACATCTTCGCTCAGTGGTATTCACTGAAGCTGAATGGAGACGATATGTGTGAATAACGAAATTCTATTGGTTGTTTAAAACACATATCCTATCCTCTCGTCTCGTCTCCGCTTTGGTGGAGTCCGGGGCTAAGTGCTGTTTTGTTAATGCTCAAGAAGATAGCCACTAGCCGGTACAAAGTAAGTGAAGGCATTTTCATGTTGTCAAATTCTACGTTTTAACATTGTCACTCGTCGAAGTGTATGTAGTAATTGTATTTGGTTTGTCAGAAGTCATCGCGTATTAAGTTTAACTTTTGAAGGCTTTTTTCGCTTAGCATCCATATGAAGTGGTGAGGTTATCAGCGAACCTTCTGGAACTATAGCCATCATGGAGGCCTAAATGAAAAATCGGCTGACAACAGTTGATTTGTTCGACTACTAACTGGTGCTAACTGCTAATTAGCAATCTTACTAATCATACAAATATCGTTGATACGGTTTGCCAATTTGTTTTGAGTTTTAATGTGGCCTCGATAAAACCTAATGCTCAACATACATAATTCATCACAAAAATAGTTATTACTACATCTAACTAAGAATGTTTTGACTAACATCTGGTTTATGAACAATTAACAAAACCATTTTTTTTTTAAATACAGCATTATCGTAGTGGAAATATGAAATTACAGAAGTTGAAAATCTACATTCTTAACTATAATGAAGGTCGGATGCCAGTCATTTTGAAGGAAATCATAACCTAGCTGATTCATTCCAAGAGAAAAACAAATGAGTGACGCTTCGCATAAACTCAAAATTTTGCCGCATCATGTTTGAAAAAGTGATCTTACGAATACTGAACTTGAGTTAAAGGTGAAAGTGACTTAGACCCATATAGTAATTAAGAAGAAGACCAAACACTACACAACTATGGAAAAGAGTTTAAGAGTATTACTGGGTTTTCTGCCCAAGATCTAAAAGCTGACTTGTCAGACTGGACAGAGATGTTAGTAATTTATCACAGCATGATACAGTAAAATTGTATTAACATAAATCATTTAAAACAAACTTTTGCTTTCCAGTTTAAATAATCGTCTAATTCATTTGGCTCTCACGTTATGTCCAACATCATGTACGCAAATATTGTGCGGAAAACCGACTTGCTCCATTTCTCCAATTTATAATCTGTTTTTCGAAAACAATGAGTGATCATTTTTGTATGAACGTTCATTTTTAGGACTACTACCTGATAAAACAATGCTTAAATCCTAAGAACTCACCAGCTCATCGTAGTAATTCGCAATATGCGAATATATCAGCGAATCGTAATCCATTGTCTCCTCCACACTTGCACTTACACACTCACGACAAACAAAACTTTCAATGAACGACCGCAGCACAAGTTATCACTGTATTTTTTATTGAGGCTTTTCCAATGAAGGTGAATGGTTGAATGGTCGAAATAGCGTATGTTCCCCGTGCGTTCCGTCGATATAAGACGCATTGGCCGACCCAACTGACGTACAAACGCCTGTAAAGCTAAATTAAGACCAAATTTTAAACACAAATCTTTGATGTTGGAGCGTATCTATAGAGATGTTGTTACCGTGTATGACTTTGGCGTATTGTTCGGAGATGCGATGTGATTGGAAGACGAATGGTAGATAAAAATACATTCATGTTGTATTTAAAAAATAAATGTGTGTCTTTGATTTACGGATGCGATGTTTTTATGAAGTATTTCGACGTGTTGTGACGCTCGTTTGGAACAGTTGGTGTTGTTTATGTTTGGCATCATAAAACATTTTTTTCGTTTACTCATCAGTGCCAGATTATAATATAAATGCATTAAGAACTGTTTTCTATTTTCAACTGACGAAAAAAAAGGAGGAGGTTCTGAAGTAGACGAGTATATTTTATTTTATTTTATTTGTGCCCATGCATAAATTTTACATTCTGCAACTCAAAATGCGCATGTAGGTATATACCTAACACATATTTCAAAAGTCTAACAATTATAGCCGCTTCAACCATTCACAAAGTAATAAAAACAAATGAATTGACACACCAAAACTTCCCTTGTCACACTTCAATAACTCCACTAAATCCCTCTCAAGGAGGAAGCGAGTTATAGCGTGTGCCCGACTCATGAGTTACTTCAAACATGTTGGTCTGTTTTATAATTTCTACGGAAATTTTTATTCCGATTCATATTGTTAGGACTCGAGTGCAACCCGCTTTGCTCGCTCTTAGTGGCTTTATTTATTTTTTAATTTACTTTCGTATGGAAAAGTTGCGGTGCAATTTATTCAGGAGTAAAGCGGAAATAGAAAATGTCTTTTTAAAAATAAATTGTTTTTTATTGGAGTTTGTGGTGAAATATGGGTTGAGAAACGTGTTAATGAAATGAGTGTTGGCTGTGCGTTTTGGAGACGACAATTGGTGCCTATAGTATGTTTTGGTTAGATACAGTATTTAATTAGTTTCGTGTACTGGATTTCTATTTCAAAATTAATTAGAGTAGGCCTACCTACTAACTTTAAATAAAAATAGAATACCATCGACATGAAAATAAGTAGACACAGTGTATTTTATTGCCTGTTTTGTCCTTTAATTATCTTTTCTGTGAGGCTTAAAGTTTGAGGATAGGAGGAACCTTTGTTCTTCTTACTTTCGTGTCGATAGTATTTTGATTTTATATTGTTGGAGCCCAGTAGGTGGCCTTTGTTAACATGATATATTGGTCAAATCATTGTAAGTCCATTTGGTATAAAAAAGGTAAAACAAGATTAAGACGATTCAGCTGAGGTACCCACAGACCTAGTACGGCAGATCTTGATTTCAGCAATCACAAAAAATATATATCCTCTTTTATCAACACAATTTCAATCCCAGTCTGCAAATTTTCATACTCACACTACCACTCCACAGTGCACCACACCTACCAACATACACAGTTTGCATGTCTTTTGTTTTATTATTTTGTTTTTGCATGTTTACGATTTTTTATAAGTACCAAAGTTAGCTAAACTGTACCCATGTCATAGTTAAATAGTCTAGAACAACGTTTTTCTTATGTCTAAACGGGGTTGATAGCTGCGACAAAGTTTTTAACTTTTGTAGCTTTCATCGTTTCCATTATAATTATGTCAATTTGCTTTACTTTTTACTTTTTTTAAATGGAAACCATATCACACTTTGTCAATCCAGGTTCAGCTATATTGATATTGAGACGAATGTAACAAAGTACTGTTGGTTCTATAGAAAACCTTTTTAATTCCGGCCTAAAACCAACCCCTAATATTATGTTATTCGGTACTTTTTCTCGTTATCTGTAACTTCCTGTCCAGATTTATTGCCTGTTTCTGTACAAATGTATACACACCGACTATGAAAAACTCTGTAACGCAGGAACCGTATGCGCAATAAAAATAAATAGCTTTAGTTCGCGTTGAATGCTATTCTAATAGATAACATCTAAACAACTGAGTTTTGAATTTACGCGGCCAGTATTTTTTCTAGTTTGTTTCAGAATTCAAGATTGATAGGTTGTATAATAACGATGACAGCTAGTCTGGATATTTTAAAACTACGGTTCTGTGGCTCTGTCTATGTTATTCTTGATTGTAAAATATTATTTTTGGCAGCAAAGTTTTTAATCTATGCATTTCACGGATGATTTGAAACATCACACTTTTACTTCAAAATGTTTCTAATGTGTAGTGTCGCAAATTGTGTTCACACATTACACAATATGCAAATGTTGTTCAATCAAGAAACAACATAAGAACTGCGTTCTGAAATACAATTACATCGTCGCTTCCATACGAAACCATGCAAAAAGATATCACAATTTCCCGGCCAGCTTAATAATACTAAAAGAATTATCGCCCCCATTTTCACGACCGCAAACTAGAAAAAATCGCAACCGAAACGCTATGCTACACATACATGTATCCCAGATGCGGCGACAAATGTATTATAACGATCACACATAAAATAAGTACAGAAGGTTTAGTCTTACAGTAAATACCAAGACGAAAACGCACGATTTTCTCAGATGGTTGTTTTGTGTTCGCCCGACCACTTTCGGTCTACAACCCAGCCCTTACTGATAAGCTCATCACACCTAGAGGTTGTCAATCGAAACTTGATGAGCGATCCCGAAACAAACGCACGAAAGTATCTCATGAAAGACATAAACACATTATGCAGTATCTAAACAAATCAAAAGAATCGCTTTAAAACAAACAATACACTGCTTCAAGAAAATCCTATTTTCCCATAGCAACTTTTCATTGTGTAGGATCCCTCCTCCAACATCCAGTTATTCTCCTAATGTCAACGTCAGTTCCACGCTATGCATCCCTGTGGTGACCGACAATGCTCTGACGACCGGCAGATGACAGGATGTCGTCTTCGAAGCTACCCACGTTAGTAATGGGTGGTTTCATTGAGTTACCGAAGCGAAGGAATTGGCCTGCGATGAGAAACTTACAAATTATGGCAGGTAGGCCCTGCCAAGGTTTATTTTATTTAAGGTACTATTGTAGTTTAAAAAGGCAGTAGTATTACGGAATGTAAAATCTACAAAAAATCATGAAAAAGGGCGTGACAAATATAATAGTTTCATGACAAAGTACCAGGATCTGTGGATAACACCTTGTCATAATACAACTAAAATATTGTGTTCTCTAACTTTACAAGTAAAACAAGTTTGGTTTTCTCAGAATAAACATTCAACAAAGAGTATTTTGAATGTTTATTTGTGTGAAAACGATTTATTCCGTCGTTGATACTGCAAAATGTCATATGTCAAAAAATATTGAAATTCGGTTTTTGATGAAAAAGTATCCAAAATCGTAATCTTAAGGTTAAATAAAAAAATATTGAAATTGAATTTCAATATTGTTTGACATATGACATTTTGCAGTATCAACGACGATTTTTCAAACGCTGGGATCATTAATGCCAAAACAAAATAATAAGATCTGGGATCTTTTCAACAGATAGGCCTTCTGAAAACGTTCCTCCATACATAGCTATGCAACAAGCAAGACATTCACGATATAAAACGCCCCGCTAAGCCGACGCTACATACCGCATCGTGGCAATTTATTGCACCGTGATCGCTGTGTGCGGTCTGGCAACGCATCGTCCAACCACGCGGCGGCTTAGGAAGTTGTGGATGTGCGTTTTTATAATCGGGAGTGTGTAACGGTCTTTATAGGATGTGGTTTGGCAGTTTAGAGGAAGCAAGATGGTGAAAAATATTTTCTGTTTTTCTTTTCTATGTTTGCTAACAGTGATGGTTATAGATATATGAATTTCAATCATATTTTCTCATTCGTTGACGTTGTTTGTTCATAATACGAGTCCTAAAACTATTTTGTATAGGAAAAACCTTGAAAAGGTTTAAAGCGAAGAGAGATGATCCTAACTGAAAATAGTGGTGAAATTTGAGTGACGAGAAACGACGTTAACGTTTTGAAACTATTGATTACTAACTTTTTCCCGCTGTGTCGCCCGCGTGGATGTTGGAAAAATATCCCACGGGACGTACTACCGGTAATGTACTCAATGTGTTACCCTATTAACAGTACCCTATGTGTTAATCCAGGTTATAAACTATGTGTGTGTCTTTCATCCAAATCCGTTCAGCCGTTTTTGCGCTAATCCGGAACATAATCGTACATCCAGACAAACGGACAAAAATTCTAAACTATGTACTATCTATACATAAAACAAATAAAGTTGAAGTGTCTGTTTGTAATGTCAAAATAACAATTTTTATTAAATGCATAAGAAAGTGTATACGGTACTTGTAACAAAAAAGCAATTTTTAAAATTTTTGTCTCTCTATCTGTCTGTTTGTTCCAGCTAAACTCCGAAATGGCTAGCCTGATTTTGACGGGACTTTCACTGGCAGATAGCTGATGTTACAGGATACTTCCTGTTACTACTTAGGCTACTTTTATTTTAGAAAAATAATTAAGGTTCTGGGAAAAAAAAATAAAACCCATGAAATTGTGAACAAAAAGTCGGATTTGAACAATTATTTTCATTTTCTTTTTTCATTTGGTAACCCAATTCTAGAGGATGGTTATAGGCTATTTAACATCACGCTTATGACCCTTAGGAGCCGAGTAAAAAGAAAAAAGTTGACAAGAACGCCAAGCGAAATCAAAGTAATAGCGAGGGTGGGCGATACAACGCGGCGGGTCGGGGAACGAGGCAGTTTTATTAAAATGTGGCTGTTATTTAAGTATATTGTGTATCTTACGACTTCCACGCGAATGAAATCGCGGGACTCAGCTAGTTTTATTATATGTACAGATTTTCATAATCATAAGTCCGAAGATGCGTTTACACTATCGGTTAAAAGATTGTGTAAATCTTATCTTTCATTCACAGATGCTATCTTGGAATTCACACGTGAGACTAAATGTGCGACGTCCGCTGTAAACGCGTGGACGCCGATAAAGAGTATTTATACACTCATTAAGGAAATGTTACAAGACGATATCTTATGCCCAAATCATTTAATTTTACTACGATGCTGTAATTTGCTGCATCCGTTTGCAAATTTAGTGGCTGAATGAATAGATAGTGATAAAATTGTGTAGTGTAATCTTTTTCATCTGTAAGTATTCCTACGATGGCGTATATAGGGCAAGGTGGAAGAGGGAATGAAGATGATATTTCTTCTACTGAAGAATGGTTAACAAAAAGAAATTGTAGGATCTTAAGGCAATATTGTGACGCTGTAATAAATTACAAGCACATTTTGAGACATTTTAACTTAATTTTAGTGTCAGAACTTACATGATTCTTTTGAAGTATACGCTTTTAGAATTTGGCTTTTCCATTGGCTCATCCATCTTGGTGTCCCTATGGGCTTCCACAGGCATTAATTTCCTATCAAGAGGGCCGTTACAAACATTTAAAATTACTATAATTTCACCACACCAATCCAAAATACCGCCTTCATTGTTTCCTAAATCCGGTCACACGCATGACCTGTTGCAGTAACAACTGGATCCATTCCAGTGTTTAAGTGAAATATAGTCAAATAAAACCATTGTAGTTATCATTTACATTTTTCAATTCGCAACCATTCGGTGCCAAGTGTGCGTAGGAACTGAATTGAATTCTTAAAGCGGATTTTAAACAAGGATATACAAGGATATTACGTGATTCTGTGTTGTTGTGGTGAGAAATAGCGTTTGGAGCTGGAAATTTGGTTTTCTTTGTAAGAGAATGTGGGTGGTGTTTGTTGCTAGTTCGGCGAAATTGCTTAGACAAACTTTTCTAAAGTTTGATTAGAGGGGTTTTGTATTTTAAGTACGTAATAATAGTGTGCTGTTTAATCATTATTCTTCGGATTACGAGCAAAGAAGGTCAGCATTTTGCTATTCAAAATATTTAAGATTCAAATTGCCAAAATTTAACCCTGACCCTAACCCAACCAAAAACCTAGTGACTTTATTATTTCTGACTTAAATGATCGCTTTATACACCAGTTGCCTGCTTTGTAACAGCTTCTTGCCGAATTATCATCATTGTCTCATTTCAGTCAAAACACGTCAGCTGCTGGGTGTATGAGGGCCCTCAAGAATCTCCGGATAATACAGGTTTAGAACGTCGGGGCCCCGACTAACGAAACCGGCATGTCCTAGAACCAAAAATTCGAATTCATACGACATCTACCAACCCGCACTGGGCCCGCGTGGTAGATTACAGCCCACTCCTTCTCGAAGAGAGGAGGCCCGTGTCCCAGCAATGGGAATATTATAGGCTGATTATAATGACAGGCGTAGAAATATCTTATATCTATGATGACAGGTTTAGTTAGGTAGTACATTTAGACCGTCCAGTCCGTGAGACGTTAGCTCTATGAAAATCCCACCAATGGGGAACGTTGCGTGTGAAACATTACTCAAAAACTTCTCACACTGTTACAAGGATTGAATTCAACAACATTTTTAAACAGCAGTAATTCATGTAGCTTTGCGGTGTGAAAATTGTTGCCTTTTTATTATTTGACGGTTTACGAGTGGAGTAAGCACGAATATTAAGGCTTTGTAAGTGAAAATTTTATTGTAAGGCTGTGTCGTTATTTCGCGGAATTCAGTGATGGTCGTTTGTGGTTTTTATGCTGTTTAATATTAAAGATGGAAAACGAAAGCCACATAGAGAAAATTAACGTTTAATGGGACCGATTTTTTTATATTAGAAGCTTTGTTTACTGGATTTGGGGAGATTTGGTTGTTAATCTTAGGAATCAGTGACAAACAAATTAAAAAATAAAAACCAGCCAAGTGCATGTCAGACCATGCACAAAGAAGGGTTCCGTAGTTGGGATGAATTTATTTATCCCAAGAACAAATTTATTGTAATCGAAAAAATGTAAGTTGGTCGATTATTACTCGTTAACTTGTAAAGCCCACTTAACTGTGATAGTTTTCCTTTTAACTTCGTACTAGTATTATGTACTACTAGCGTAAATTTTATCTTATCCTAAAACAACCAATTATCTGGCCCGGGGGGGAAGGGGGCTCTAAGTAAAATTAGCACTTTAAAGCTTAATATTACTAAGAGTCTCTGAGCTAAGCCACGGACCGACGACAGGCAGACAGGCAGATGACAAACTTACATGGCGAAACAATAAGGGTTCCTTGTTGACTACGGAACCCTAAAAACAAGTTTCCCTTTGTTTAGTTGTGGTAAACAAAATATATTATAATTCTTAATCGGATACTTAATTTTTAATAATTTGGGTATTTTCTCATACTATGTAGGTATAATTGTACACGTAACACATACCTTCATGCCTGCATTCCCCGATGGGGTAGGCAGAGGTGCACCCACTTTTTATACAATTGTGTATTATTTTAGTTTTGTGTGTCATCAATTTCTTAAATAGAGCTTTGTGTATGGAACTCCTTTGAGTTCAGTTCTGATGACGAATGGTGGCGAATGAATATTAAAGAAATTGTTTCATGATACTGAAATAGAAGCAGTTATTTATGGGCTACAGATTGTTTGATATGGTGAACGTGAAGAATTGATGTGATTCGTTGTGGTTCGTGAGGGGCCGATGTTTTTTTTTATAAGATTTTGGTTGGATATAGAATAGAATACTCTTTATTACACAAACGAGTCTGTGGTTCTGCAGTTTTCTGTGGCCTGTCGCCAAATGTGATGATTATAGTACGATGGGTACCAATTATATCTTGTTAGCGGTCGGTATTAAGAGGAAATAAGCGAATGTTGAAATATTATATACGTGCAAACAAACATGTCTCTATACTAGGTAACACCCGTCAAAACCTTCTAGAATCTTCTACGACACAAATAGACATCATCAAACCATCCACATATGTATGTATATTGTATTTGTGTGTTTTTACAAAACTCCACGTACGCAAATAGCATATGGTATGCCTGACTATGTTCTCGAGACAATCCCTTAGAGATGGCTCCGAGCTACCGACTTAAATTTACCTATGAAAATATTATACAGCATTTTCTATGTGCTGGTGGAATAGGTTCGGTGGTTACCAGTGATAGACGTAGTTTGGTTAGTGCGGATGGAAGAAAAATAGGTATGGCTAGGTTTGTAATAGTAAAATAGAATTGTATGCGTACCTTCTAATCGAAGAGTGATAAGGTTGCCAGAGTAATCCATAATACTGCTAAATAAGAATAGAATTTGAACTGAAGAAGAGAACAGAAGAAGAAGAACTGTGACTAATGGTTGAATGGAAAAAGTGTAAAAAAACAATAATCATAATTAAGTGAATTAGAAAAAATAGTGGACCCATAGGTTCATAGCTTTAGCAGTATTTGACCGCGATTAAATAAAAATAAATAAATAAAATAAATAAAAACTTTTTTGTTTATCATTACAGAATTGAACTAGCACTAGCCTCCGCACAAGGATTCCCTTTGTCGTGGAGACTAGTCTCCTTCTTACAAGAGTATTAGGTACAAAGAGGGCATTGGCTGAGTTAAATCAAATTTGAATGTAAAGACCGCCAATGCGTTTATTTAGCTCAACATTCAATGTTACTGACCATAAGAGACAATTTTAATGTTTGTTTTTATTTCACGTTCCATTTTATCCCAACCTTTAATCCCTTTTATTCTCAAACAACACATTGTATATGTCATTTCTTACACTTTAAAAAGATTAACAGAACTATAGCTATGGTATGTTTAGCCCTACAGTCCCCAATTTAGCTAATGAGAACTAATAACTATAAATTGTGGACTATTTTTGGAGAAACCCGAAGAAAGTATAAATAAATGACGACTGGAATAGCCGAAGAGGAGCGTCCAGTTTTGGGGTCACGGGTCGATTCCCGTTTCGGAATTTTTGTAAGGTCATTTTACTAACCTATATAGGTGTTTATTTATGTAAGTATTTGTTTGTTTTTAATTTGTGTCTGAAAAAATCAAAGTTATCATTAGTAAGTTACTGAGGAGTTACAAAATTATTACCCAATAAGATTTTATTTCTGTTCTTATGTTTCTGCATAACCCCATACGAAGAAGGCGAGAATTTAAGTATTTGTAAGTTTTCTTTATTACCTAAAAGAAAAAAATACAAAAATGCTTATCAATTTTCACTATATTTATTTTAAAACTCATCGTTTGAAGAAAATACATAAAGTATGCGCTTGTTGAAGTTTTGCAGAATCATGGTGGGTGGTTTTATACAACGTGTCCCAAAATTCAACGATAAGCGGGCAGCAGAGGATAGACCTCATGACGATTCGAGAAAAAATAAAGAAAAAAAATATCTCAATTTTTTTTTTAATTACAAGAAAATAAATTAAATCTTTCGAAAATTGACAACCCTAAAGATATTTTTAACTACCATGGCCACAATTTTTCAAATATTTCTGAATTGTTTTTTGCATCAGCATGAGGTCTTGGGTTCGATTCCCTGGTCGGGCAAAGTGCTATTGGATTTTTTTATCTGGAATTTCTCAGTAGCAGCCCGAAATTTGGATCTGTGCCCGGTTGATGGCAATAGGCTCGCCCCTATTACATGGGACTTACACATAACTGGCGAAATGTGGGTGTACTATAAGTACATCTCTGCCCAACCCTTCGGGGAAACAAGGCGTGATGTTATGTTTATGTAAAACAGACAAACTATTTTAAACCACAAAAGATACGCAACGAACAGCACACCGTGTTCGCGGGCATATTATAAACAGACGGGAAAAGTTAAACAAAAAATGTTCATCCCGAAATTTTCTCCATAAATCATTGGCTGCGGTAAAATTTTATCTCAACGATTTATTCTACCTACTTTCGGGTATAGGGAATATTTTACGCGACAAAAGATATACAGTAATACGGGAATGGATGCGTGTCTGTCCTTTCTGGGATGCGCATTATAATAAACACTAAAAGCTATAACATTATGTTCGTCTGTGTGTTTGTTCTCTGGAATTTGTTTGACATCTGAAATTAAACAATTGGCTTTTTATTTGGAGATTTTAATAGCGATAATTTTCAGATAGAAAGATGTACATACATAATTACATAATGTTAGCATAAAACAATAATTACAATATTACAAAAAAGTCGAAAAAATGCTTCGAAATTGTTAAAAGCTCTCATAATAAAGAAAATTTAATGTAGATGCAATTGTGTGAAACCACATAATTACACCTCATATAAAAGGAATGCCAAAATTGTGCCGCGCTATAAGCACGCCCGACTTGTACTATTTTGCGTTTAGTGTGCACTACTCTTAATATACTCTGGCGCATAGAAATGTTGCCATGTTACCGAGTGTTCTTTTCATTTTCAACTTCGATCAGTTTTTCAAAACTGACTTTTCTTTGAGAAGAATTAAAAACAAAATGCTAGTACAGGCAGACCTTTAACAGACTGGCTGAATTGAATTTTCTTCTATAGCATAGCATGACAGGATTACAATCACCATTACTTCCTCATACTCCCAAATACGGAGCCAATTTTTTCTTTACAAAATGTTGCGAGCGTCGCCGGGGACCCCACCATCCGTACCCACACTACGCGGCATAATGCGAAAACGGCCGCACACACCCGATGTGTTAACCTCATTATTTATGAATACTGTTATGGGCTCAAAATTTCTTACGCTTGAATTATTTAATCTGCTTTTCCATTACGGTTTCGCTAAAATGACACAATTTATATTCTGAGAGGACGCTCAGAACTCGGGAGTATGACTTTATGGAAAGATTAGGGATGAGATCAAAAATTAAAATACGTTACGTTCGCGTGTCGTTTGCGTTTCGTCTCGGGTTATGATGATCGTTCGCGAGCGTGTGAATGGAATTACGTGTGCTAATCATAAAATAATTTTGGAATGAGTCTGATCTTCTAGCCGATTACGAGTTTTCGTCTGTACCTATATTCGTTTCAAGATGTAGAAGGTTATGACCGTCCATTGTTCAAAATTAATCTAAACTTAGTCCTAATCTGTAGTATCACATGTAGTGCACATATGTATAGTAAAAACAACGTAGAGTAAAATAAATAAATATTGCATTTTAGCAATGAAAAACACATCATCTTAGCAATAAATTAGGATTCAACCACGAACCAATGATATTACTATCTATGCCTATGAAACAACCTCAACCATAAAAAAATCATAACCCAACACTAAGAAATAGCTCCAGATAATAACCGAAGCAGCTCAGAAATGTCTATTGTAAAGTGCACTGTGAAACCAGTACCTAAACGGGCCACTTCACGCGTTCACAGTTCATATCAAAACTGAGATATTACGTCACAACACAGCACAAAGCGTCAGCAGCGCATTGTTGTTTAAAAGCACAAAAGCACGTACACCGTACAATAGAATTTACTGTGAATTAGCATTTTAACGGAAGAACAAAGATTTTCATAGTTAAATTAACGTAATATATTACGAAAACGTCACCTGTCTTCGTCACCAACACTTTTTCATTTTGGATTTCTCATGAAAGACTTTGATTATATCATAGCTAGGATACATTAAACTCCTAGAACATTTCCGTCTTTCCGCTTTCAAATATAAATTGACCCTACAAACGGTTCCCAAGAGACAGTAATCTCTTTAACATTCATTTTCTCCGTAGATCACTAATAAATTGACATTTTACTTCATTCTTTTAGCCGACGTTCGGACGGACGTAAAAATATCGCGGCGGGATTTTATCGCGCAATGGATTTTCAACGCACTGCTTAGCGCCGAGAGTTGAAAATCCAACTGTGTGTTTTTTCGACGTGCTGGGATGCGCTGTTGGATTCTCAATGCTCGGCTCAACACCGAGAATTGAAAATCCAGTGCGCGATGAAATCATGCCGCGATATTTTTACGTCCATGCGAACGCGGGCTTATCCGTTCAACCTCAGTTTATCAAAAAACTAACCTACAGAGCCTAAAGTAAATTTTTTTAACATCTATTTTTCATTTTTTTAAATCCATTAACATGACAACCTGTCAAATTGTGCATGCATAATTTTATAGAGGTTTTAGGTCATAGCGAGGGTAGGTGTGATATTAACATCTCGCTCGCCGCGGCTCGGGTCGGATACATGTGCGCCCTGCCACCTTTTTTGAAGCGCGCATATTTTAGGGTTAAGGAAAATAGAGGATATCCGATTGTGTATAGAATATTGGGAGTGTTAGCAGGTTATTCTGAAAATGTATGAGGCGCTAGCTGTACCCGTGGTTGTTCATGCCTGTATTATATTTTACTTGAATAAAATGTAGTTTATGCTTTTCTAAGCCCTTTGTTTTGGGTGAACACGATTATGGTCGAATCTGATATCAATAATAATACCCGCTGTTGTAATAAAGTAATGAAAATGAATGCATGTTTTATGCACTTATAAGAGCATATAATGTGAAGTCGTTTTACCATTAAAAAATAATGACATTAATTACTCAGCGCTAAAGTTTCTCTAGCGATTAAATGCAAACACTTAAGGGCTCGTTTACACGTACCACAACCACACCACATCGCAGCGACAAAATGTGGGCAAGCAGTGGTTACGTGTGAATAGTGCCGCTGCAACTTCTTGCAGTTGCGTTGTTTATTGTAGTTGCGATGTTGTCACGTTGTGGCTTATGTTTGACAGATCGACTCCGTCTGTGATAGTGTCATCGCGTCGACGCAACGTTGTGGTTGCGTTGTGGCTGCGACGTCGCCTTGACGTGGTCGCTATCGCCCACACGGTTGATTTTGACAGCCAAATGTGGTCCGTGTGCATAAACTATTCATTTTTATACAAATTAGCGCCCGTCCACGTAGTGCCGTTGTGGTGTGGTTGTGGTACGTATCCGTTATGCAAGGGATTTGATAATAATATAATACTATAGCTATTGTTCACGCCAAGTGTTAATTATGTATCTCTATGTAGGTGTTCGTTTTAATTATGAAACTTGGAGTAATTTGTCCTAACTCACGTATATACTAAACTCATTATACATAATACAATTTATTCCCTTAAATAAAATTAACTTAGACGGAGGCTGAATACTGAGTAGGTAGTGGTTTATTTAACATCTCGGCGTAAATATAACACGAAACAATTGCTTTTGCTTCAATTTGAATATTATACCTCTGTTGTTTTAGCTAAATAGGAATGTACCATCGCGGACATTTGCGGTGAACCACTTTTCAACCTTATTACCTTAGTAATATGGTTGCAAGTAGTTTACCACACATGTCCACGATAGCACATCTAAACATATTATAAATAAACTAGCTGTGCCACGCGACGTCGGTCGCGTGAAAGTCGTAAGATACACAAAATACTAAAATAACGGCCACATTTTAATAAAACTCCCTCCTCCCCCGACCCGTCGCGTTGCATCGCCCGCCCGCACTACTACTTCGTTTTCACTTAGTGTTCTTTCTCATTTTTTCTTTTTGCTCGGCTCCTAAGGGTCGTAGCGTGATGTTAAATAGCCTATAACTATCCTCGAGAATCGGGCTACCAAATGCAAAGGGAATTTTTCAAATCCGACTTATTGTTCACAATTTCATGGGTTTCAATTTTTTTGCGCGGAACCCTTATTATTTTTCTAAAACAAAAGCAGCCTAAGTTACTGCCCGTAACATCAGCTATCTGCCAGTGAAAGTCCTGTCGAAATCGGTCTAGCCGTTTCAGAGATTAGCCGGAACAAACAGACAGACAGACATATAAGGTATTTTTAAAAATTGCTTTTTGTTATAAGTACCGTATATACTTTCTTATGCATTTAATAAAAAAATGTTATTTTGACATTACAAACAGACACTTCAATTTTATATATTTGTATAAATTTTTAGATGAAAGTCGCTGTTCGCGTCTGTCTGTGTGACCGCGTTGTTCTTCTAAATTACGCAAAGGATTTTGATTCGGTTTTCACCACCATTTAGAAAAGTTGTTCCCGATGGTTTATGTGTAGGTATAGTACATTATACCTAATATTCGCTAGTTTAGGTATAAAGTATGAATGCCTAGAAAGATTTGATGGGCCATATTACCATAGGCAGACTAAAATTATATAACCATGCATTTTGTATTAGAATTGCTTGAAAGTCGTACAGAGGTGGTGGCCCAGTAATTGCAGCCGCGACTTACAAGTTGTAGGTCGAAGGTTCGAACTCAGACAGGCGCTTTACTTTGTATAAATTATTTAATAACCACTGCTCTCAAAATGGCGAAGGAAAACATCGTGAGGAAAGCGGCGTGTTCTAGAACCAACAATTCGAAGACATGTGACATCTATAACCCGCACTGAGCCCGCGTAGTAGATTACGGCCCACTCCCTCTCACTGAGAGGAGGCCTGTGTCCCAGCAGTGGGAGCATTATAGGCTGATTACGCATGTGTGCGTACAGAGGTAGGTACACATAATTTATAGCTTTTATGTGATTTATCTAGGTCGACGATTTTCGTTTATTTTTACTTTTTCTGAAAGGGCACAAGTAATGCGGGTTTACGCGTAGGTACTCGTTTTGACAAAACCAAGTGAGAAATAAAAATACTTGTAAGGGCAATAACATTAATACCTACCTACTTTACATTTTGTCTTCGAACGTGGAACGCTTCGATAGACAGTCCCACTCCTGCCGTCGAACAACAGATTGAAAAAATGCTGATAAAGTTGACATTCATTATTTTTAAGAATTATAAATTAAGCTCTTACAAAACAAAAATACAAAAACAAAAAAAAAAAACAAAATGGAAAACATAATGTAAGTGCTTTAGACAATACGTTATATTTATGTTTCAACTGACCCTTTCAGAACCAGGAGGCCAACCAGCACTTCTTAAAGCAGTATTATTCTAATGTTACTTCAGTGTGAGAAAGAGATGAAGCTATACCAGACGTCTAGCTCCATTTCTTTCCCACACTCAAGTAAGATTACAATAATACTGCTTTAAGAGGTGGTGGTCTAGCTCCAGTGGGTCATGTCTTGTGTAGGTGTCATGCAAATAAATATGTAAAAAAATTTGTACTAGGTTAAGGTTTCTATGGGTCTATGCTACCCGAAATAGTGTTATTATGTCGTTTTTATTATTATTAATATATATTATTATTAGATGCCTATTAAATCATAGCGATATTGTCACAAATACTAAGGAACAAACTCTAATTACACAACTTAAGTAATAATTTCCCAGTATTTATCAGACTTTTACAGAATAGAGGATGAACAGAATGTATGAACGTAGACGAATCAAAAGCAGTTTGTTAGAATCGTAGCTGGTGGCGTTCTGTAGCTTCTGCCTTCCCGAAGAAAATAGACTTGACTTCATGTATGTTTGTATGTATACAATAGTAATAGTTAAGTACACTATTACTTACCCCTGGTAGTGTCCGTTTCTCATGTAGAGCCGTTTGAGCGCTGGATGCGCTCTCCGGATTAAAGTATGTTAGAAATGCACACCCTGTAACAAATACAGAAAAAATGTTATTTTCGTAAAATAAAAAATTAAACATGATTGTGCGACAAACAATGTCTACAGTCAGGGAAATTAACAGTTAAGCAAATTGACCCTGCTTCAATATGCCGTGTCATAGCCATTTCATGCAACTGTCAAAGAATTACAGTTTTTATATAAATCAATCAATCTGCCTAGCCTTTACCCAACTATGTTAGGGTCGGCTTCCAGTCTAACCGGATGCAGCTGAATACCAGTATTTTACATGGAGTGACTGCCTATCTGAACTCCACAACCCAGTAACTGAGTAATACGATACCCCTTGGTAAGACTGGTTGTCAGACTTTCGGGCTTCTGACGACCCGTAACTACTGTCAAAGATCGACGAATGACAGCCGGGACCAACGGCTTAACGTGCTTTCCGAGGCACAAAGGAGTCTCGGTACGTAAAGATGGTCACCCATCCATGGACCAACCCCGGCAAGCGTAGCTTAACCTGATGGATCGACCCGTGCGGCTGTTATTACTTAGCCACTAGCTCCTTGTGGCATGACAGTTTTTATATCCGAACTTTTTAAGTACGTAGTCAATTTGCGTAGCAATTAATTATCCTGACTTTACATCTAGTTAAAAAGAAAAGAAAAGAATTATATTATGGAAGATTACGAATGACACACAAATAGCAGTCTAGTAGTAGAGGCCTTTATGAAAGAGATAAATCTGGACACGTTGTTCTATCATGTTTACTTCTGTTGGTTGATCAAAACATTTTTATTTTATCTGTGGCTGACTGCAACAGTAATGACATACGGGGACGTAGGATACCTTCCAGTTGGGACATGACTTAGGTGAAGCGGTATACAGACAATCGATTTGTAATCTAAGCACCAAAAACATATAAACATCTGTCACAAAAAAAAAAAAAAAACTACACTTTGTACATTCCCCAATGGGTTAGGCAGGGTTGTACCTGTGGTACACCCACATTTCGCCAGTTATGTTCAAGTCCCATGTGTAGGGGAGGCGAGCCTATTACCAACAACCGGGCACAAATCCCGCCTCCGGGCTGCTACTGAGAAATTCCAAATGGAAACGCAGCGAATACGATAATTACCTATCTAACCTTGTACCTAACTAGATCCCGACGTAAACACACGTGCTTGTAATCAAGCCTACATCATCAGCGAATTAGCAATAATTCAGTATCCTGACAGTTCATTATATTATAATTGCCTCTGTTCGTAATATTGTTGACACACTCTGTACGGAACGGAGGTAAGGTGTGCCACAGAGTAGCTGTATTCAGTAGAACAATCTAGGCGGTTACAAAGGGGTACGTGTATGAGTTGCGGTACAAGGTATGACTGAACAGTGAATACTAAGACTGGCTAAAAACAGTCGTATCTTAAAACAAATTGAAAAAATCCATCGTCATCCTATAACATCGTCATCATTCGATGTCATCCTTTTAAGAAATGCAAACTTTGTTTTGTGAATTATCTAGCAGCAGAAAGCGATGAAGTTAGATTAGTTGATTTAATCCCAACAAATCTCACAATTTAGTGTTTTTACAAGGCAGATTCAGAGTCATGGCGATGCTGGGGGAAGCCTCAGGCAGCTGCAGGGGACATCTTTTCGTTAAGTATTATGATGATGACAACAATGCAAAATTATCCCTCTAAAAGTAATATGAATCCTACATTTAAGATTTATTTAGAGGCGTCGTTAATAAGATGACGACAATGCAAAATTATCCCTCTGAAACACAAGTGAATCCTACTTTTGAGATTTATCTCCAAGGCGACAGCCACATTTATACGACACCCGATACCCAGCTTAACGTAATCTCCGTCAATAAACAAAGACAATAAAAAATTAAAATTCCGCTGCAGTTTGTCGCGTCGAAAATGGCAGCTGATATGTGTTCGGATTACTGTCGGAGCGTAGCTTTATTTGTGGGCGACGATGTTGGTCGAATAGGAATGAACCGATCGTATTATTGCCGGCCCGTTAGACGTAAGTGCAACGTGCTGATGTGCTGAGTTGAGGTGTTTGAGAGGTGGTAGTGATAGAATGGTACCTCATGTTAGGCGTGGGTAGTTTGTGTTTCTTGAAATGTAACTAATAAGTGAGATTGGAGAGAGAGAGTGAAATTGTGGGCTTGTGCACATAAACATCATGGAATATTTAAAACACCCACCCCTTCCCTTTGATTTCAGTCATTCCTTGAGTCATTCCTTTTGTAGGGCAACAAACTCAAACTCAAAGCATTTTTTTAATTAAACAATTACATTACTTGTCGTTGTGATTTTGTTCTCGTTGCTGGCTGACAGTCTTCTTTTGTTTTCGTCTCTTATATATTTAGTATGTATGTATCTATGTATATATTATATGGCATATTTATCTACTATATAGCATATGTATGTATCTGTGTATGTATTATAGTATACTGTACTTATATACTTTTTATTTGCACCAAGAACAACCCCATTTAATGTCCATAAAATCACTGTCCATTCCAAGGTTGCCTGGAAGAGATCGCAGTATGCGATAAGGCCGCCAATTGTATATTTTGTAGTTTAAGATGTATCTTTATGTAATGTGTAATCTGGTGTACAATAAAGTATATATATATAAATAAATAAATAAATACAGGCATTTTTGAATTGTCAAAAAGTCGGTTAGTTAGTCAGAAAGTTGAAGCTAGTTGCCCATTCCAAAATGTAGATCTCTATGGAGAAAAAACGGGCAAGAAACTCCAAGAACACTCTTTTAAATCAAGATATTACAAATCAGGCAGGCAAGCAGGTGGCGTTCTGTAGTTTCTGCCTACCCCCATGGGAAGAAGGCGTGAGTTTATGTATGTATTACAAAATCCTAGGTACATTATTCTTGTTGTTTCTATATGTGAGAACTTTAAAAATATAAGAATAAAAATAAAGCCTGGCATTTAAGAGATGATCAGTCTCAACTGACGCGCCCGTTCATGAACATGATGCGTGGATCAGCCCCATCCAGCTTAACTAGTTTGAAGGGAACCTAATGATCCAACACACGGGCCACAATCAGCGAGAAATTTAAATCAGCATGACATACTTTTAACTGCCATGCTTTTTTTTTAAGTCAACATAAATGTACATCACCCTAACATAGTAAACGGCTCCATGGTACTCACATTAACAAAATTTAAAAAAAAAACACCACCAACTTTTTGCAAATCAAAGCAAATGAGTGAATCCATCTTATTAGTTAATGCCTTGACATCTAGCATGCACATCACTGGTGAGCACAGAAGCTTTTGATACTAGAATTCAGCTAAAGTTATCTCAACCAATCTATTGGTGGGAAGGGACAGTGCCCATACAAAGATAATGTATCGATCCCATTTACAAATAGAATAAAAAATTGTTAGAATTTAAGTACAATTAATTAGTTAATTAATATTGATCACATTTTTTATAATAATGCCTGAAAAATTGATCTATTACAATAATTCATATTGTTAAATTTTATTTCCGGATTCTATTTTTATATAAATTGTAATTTTTATATTTCTGTGCCTTACAGGGTCCACGATTGTGTCTAGCTTTAACACTTTTTGTGAACATCTTCAAACATTGTGGAATGCAATAAACGATATGAATGTGAATATGAAATCCGCCCATGGTTCTTTAAATACTAAAGCTGGTTTTACAATATTTTAAGAAAACAAGTCCCATAAATTTTATTCAAAAATGATTTTCACAACATCTTCCTAATTTCTTCTAAGCCCGCTTCTTAGCAGAAGTACCGTCTACCAAAAAAAAAAAAATAATAACAAAAGAAGACCGGCGATAACACAAGCGTCACTTAATAATTTTGCGAGTCTCCTCCGCCGGGGACGTAGAAAATCGTACTGTCATGTAGCGTGTCCCGGCCATTTGTCTGTGTCACATTTTAAAAGGGCAGACTGCAGTACATACGTTGTATGTGCATTTATATAGTAATGGAGTTTTGTCTGTTGAAGAAGTAAATAATAGGTTTAAATAAATATAAAATAATCCTAGCCTGTTGCTGTCCCACTGCAGGGCAAAAGCCTTTTCTCATACAGAGAAGGCACTAGCATAAGTCACCACAATCAAGGCGGATTGGCGTGTATTTCAATAAACTCTTTTCAGCCCAAACTCCTTCCAGCAAAATAAAAAAAAAATTAAAAAACTGTAAATAGGTTTAAATAGAGTATTTTATTGCAATCTCCTGAAAAAGAATTCTCATTCATACATTTTTTTTCGGAAAACACGTGCTAGCTTTATTAATAGAGTTTTATGTTTATTAGTCATTGGCTTCAGTTTGACTCTCGATTATTTTGTAGTCAAATAATAAATTTATGTGCAGTTCAGATCTACGCCAATCACACTCAATTCTTTCCTCTAGATAATTTTGCCCTTTCTTCCAATGGAATGTGCAGGATGAGAAATTTTCTTTCTGGTATGCAACTAAATCTTCCCCTTTATGTATAAAGCAAAAAGGTTTTTGCTTTAAACATAAAGTGGAAGATTTACAAAATAACAAAATAAGACCCAACATTTTAATCCAATAAGTACCCCTTTAATTGAACGGGTAGAGGCCCCAAAATTAACACCTAATAAGGAACCCCGAATGGCTACATTACACAAATAATCTCAACCTCACGGTTTCTTTACTCAAATAATCCTACCCTCTACCCAAACATTAACAAATAAACACAATTCAACCCTACAATTAATACCCAAGATAATTAACGTCCCGTACCAAAAACGGGACATTTCTTCACGAAAATAAACGAAAGGCTAACTTGGAGCTTTAAAAATTATGACTTGGCAACATCGAATGGACCGGAAATGTATAGGCGCAGGAAATGAACCCGTTAGCGCAATCCAAGATGGCTGCTCGGAAGCTGGCCAGCCGATTTATTCGTGTTGCAGGACCATAGCAGATGAAATGCTCCATTATGACGTATGGTAATGTGTTGCGACGCTTTTAAAGGGTTAACTGTGATTTATAATATATGTCGATAAAGATTTACGATGGGTTTGGGATTAAAAGTTAGCTGTGGGTGTTTTGGTCATTGTTCTTGATTTGGCGCGACCATTTTGATGGTGTTTGATTTATGCTGTAGTTTCGTCGATCAGTGACATTGACAATATTGTAATTCGTATATGGGTTATTTTTTGTAAGGGCATTACAATAATTGTAAAAATCTTATTATTAGATTATTTCGAGAAACACACATACATTACAGCCGTGATGTATGCTCATAGCGTTTGAAAAGTCTCGAGAATGAAAAATAATGCAAATGTGCGAGAAAAAAATTTGGATAGAAGCTTCGAATTCTCAATCGAAAACCTCATTCGTTTTTAGAATAGGAATCACTGCGTATTTCCTCATTTCTATGTCAACTTCCAAAATGTTTTAGATTACACCATGACGTAATTTTAACACTTAGCATACGTTTATAATATTAGTATGTAAGAACGATCCAATTATCGGCAACGGTCTGTCTTATGTCAAACTTGTAACTAAACCCTTTCATTGTCGTGATCATGTCAAGCTTGTCCATATCTCGTGTATGTAACTCGAACCCTAACATACAATACATTACAATACAGTACAGTCTGAGGTGTATTCGCTGGTTGTTAGCGACGTAATGCAATTGACAGCTGTTGGGTGACACGTGCGAGAGGGGCAGTCAACCACTTGCTAGCTTTCAGGATTTGGAAACATTTTTTTTATTTAACATAGGTTTGCTCTTGACTCTTGTCTAGGTCAGAAATGACAGAGACAAAGTCGACGATAGAGCGAGCTTACCCAGAAGAAGCCTGTGTGTTTTACAGCGGTTGTAGTTACCATTGCTTTTAAAATGACAGAATTTCAGAAATACTCAAAATATATGTATGTAGGTACCTAATGCCTGGTTAGATACGTATCTATTCATTTAAAAACAATTTCATTTTAAATCCGCAACACCGTTGCTGATGTTGGCAACTTTTTTTTTTGTAAAAGATATCATTTTGTTTGTGATTTAGAACCCAATGATTGAAACTACTATGGTCGTAAAGTAGGTACTCAATGACAGATCCCTGTCTATCTAGATGATAAAGAGATTATTTTGTAGAATTTCATGCTGATGGTCTGTTCAAATACTGTCCTTTTTTCGCACTACTTAGACCAGCGCCCTAATTGCGTAACACACAGCACTGACCATCTGAATGATTTTGAAGCAAATTGTTAATCCATTGCTTCACATGTTCCAATAATTTGTCTGTTCAACAACGTAAATAACGCAATGAATGTTGTTGAACTGTCAAAATGAAACCGATTCGTATTGTAATCGTGTTACGCAATTGCCCCGCTGTCTGTTGCATCTGGTTATATAATGTTTCATTTAAAAGAAACAAAAACTGCCACTTTACAAGATAAGGTTATACCGCAAAATTTCAACATAATTCAGATTCTCTCCCAAAATTACTCCGCAATCCCACATCCAAAATTATGAACACAATTTCTGCAGCAGCAGAATCCTGACACGATTTTGAATATCATTTCATTAGTTGAGCGGCTTGGAACAAATGAGACTGTTTTGTTTGATCAAGCACAAAGCTTCGCAACTACGATATAATAGTCTTGTTTTAATGTTAGACGTGTTCAATTTTATTTGGTATGTAGATAGATGATTTTCAAAGGATTATTCTATTTGGTTAGGAATTGTGGTTGCATATTAAGTTTAGAGACTAATTTGTGGGGTTTAAGAATCTGACTAGACAAACCTTGTCGTGATTCATAATATTTATCTTAAGTATCTGATGATAACCACCACATTTACATGTATATATTTTTATCTATATTATCCCACTGATGGGTAAAGGTCTCCCCTATACTTTGCCATTCGTCTTTGTCTGCTGCCTTTTCCGGCCAATCAGTCAAGAACAAATATAGATCGTCGCACCAGCGTATCCCTTATATACAAGGTGTAAACAACGCACAACCTCTTAAGGGGTCATTCTACTCATCACTATGGACAACTTTTACTGTGGGACCAAACGTGAAATCGTCAAAAAATATGAGATGTTCCCTACATTTCGGTGAGTCATGCGAACATAAATGTAGGGAACAGCTGATTTTTTTTTCGCGATTTCAGGTTTGGTCCCATAGTAAAAGTTGTATATAATGATGAGTATAGTGACCCCTTAAGAGGTTGTTCGTTATTTATGTTCATCAGCATCATCATCATCCACAGCCCGTTTCCACCCACTGCTGAGCATAGGCCTCTCTTTTCATGTGCCAATCCCCACGCTCCTGTGCCAAACTCATCCAGGTTCTACCCGCGATGGTAACAATGTCTTCTGCCCATCTCGCCGCCGGACGACCGACTCTTCGTCTTCCACTCCTTGGACGTTAAAAACGTTGGACATTTATGTTACATCGTGTAGGTACTTATATAAAAAGGTTCAACTAGATAAACTTTTTCAGGGCGTTTTTTTCATGTTTGTTATTTTTAGCTGTAGGCTGGTTTAGGCTACTGAATTTTGTAGCTACCATTTACAAGCTAAATAAAATAAACTCCACAAAATAAATTGCACAAACTCATTCGCGAACAACCTGCACATCTACGATAACACGATTTTGTATAAACCGATTGCAGCGTATCAAATAAGCGCAAAAGCACGCGATTAGCACACCGCGCTAATTTACGCTGGCCGGTCGAATTTGCATCGACGCCGGCCGCAACGAACCACAGCCTGCTAATTAGTAGTTAGCCGCTTTTATTTCCGAGCTAGCGTTATCTAAGCCACTGTAATCTGCTACTGTTACGCCCAGCCGGCAGGCGTGCCTATAAGCCTCTAACATACGGTTTTCGGTGTTTAAAAAATTGTTGCGGGTTTTTTTTTTTGAGGTGATGAAGAAGTGTGGCCAGTGGTTTCGTTAGTTTACAAGTAATTGATGGCTGTGCGAAGGCTGGCTACGTAGTAGAATCTGGTCATGGGGTACAAAAAACTGTTGTAGAGGGTCATGTTATTGTCTTATTCAGAAGTAAGCCAGTAACCAACCCACTTTCCAAAGTTGACTCCGACAACAAGAGACGCTGAATATAACAGTTTCATAGTCTTAAAATATAAAGTTTCCTCTTTCAAATAAACCTTGTGAAACAGGTAAACTACTGTTCTAATTAGTTTTCTTTGTGCACTCCATCATCTGCCTAGCCTTTTCCCAATTATATTGGGGTCGGCTTCCAGTCTAACCGGATGCAGCTGAATACCAGTATTTTACATGGAGCGACTGCCTATCTGACCTCCACAACCCAGTTACTGGGTAATACGATACCCCTTGGTAAGACTGGTTGTCAGACTTTCGGGCTTCTGACGACCCGTAACGACTGTCAAAGATCCACGAATGGCAGCCGGGACCAACGGCTTAACGTGCTTTCCGAGGCACGGAGGAGTCTCGGTATGTAAAGATGGTCACCCATCCACGGACCAACCCCGGCAAGCGTAGCTTAACCTGATGGATCGACCCATGCGGCTGTTATTACTTCGCCACGAGCTCCTCCTTTCTTTGTGCACTCCATCTCCACAATATTCAGAACTACAGCCAGCAGTAGCATCTTAAATTCAAACCTACAACTGCGATGAGTAAAATACTTAGTGTTTGAATAATTCAACCAAATAGAGATAAAGTTTTATTACCTCATAAAATACACTTAAAGATAAACAACGACCAGCCTGAGCAATTATGTCTGCCAAACAAAAGAACGCCAACAAAGTTTATTTTAATGAGAATATCCCTAACTTATGAATTTCGAATCGTTAATGAGAAAAAAAATCCGTGAAACTCGAAGTCTACACTCGGTAAAAGTTTCCTTCCTTCAGAGACGAGTGAAAAGATGCAACGCTGCAGGTTCCCTACAAAAGTATTCAATAAAAAATACGTTCTAACTCTCTTTCGCTGACATTGAAAAAGCTGGCTTAAGAATTCGATTTTAAGAGTTATTCCGGATCGTGAAGCGTTTGGGGTAAGGTCGTTTTTTGTGGGGAGTGCAAAAGTTCGCTTTCAAGTTTACATTGTTGGGTGAAATTAGTTCCAGTTGAATGTCAGAAAAGATATAAAGTGTATTCTATCTAGTTGGTCGGTTGCGTGCCGGCCGGCTGCCGGTTTATTTGCATTGAAATGATCGGTCAGGAAGTCGATAAGATTGTCTATGGCACATCATCAGTTGTGTGCTTTGGAAATATTGGCTTTTTTATAGGGTTTGCTCACGCTTTCAAGGGTGGGTTGGCTATGCAATGGTAGGTATGTTAATACGAAAGAAATTATTTATTTGTAAAGAGTAGGTAGACAAACAGGAGGCCTATGTTCCAGCAGTGGGAACATTATCGGCTGATTATGGAGGTAGATAAGTGGGTAGCGGTGTCATGCACTTTAATACTAGACATTTGTTTATCATTACCAAATTACACTATTTTGGTGTTATTTTATTCGTCTTTCTCGTCAACATTTGGCGTTAGTTTTAAGTCTAGCCAGATTAATACTCCCAGATCCACATTTAAATTACAACACGTATCACTAACTTACTTTCAGGAAAATTAAATTAAATCATTTAAAAAAAAATACATCCTTTTAAACACTTTCAAACTAAAAGATAAAAAGCGCAATCATAAATGACTACGTTTCCTCTATTTAAGGTGATGACAGCAAAAAATACTGAGATTAAAAGTTCATATTACAGTTTTCTTTTGAAAATAATTCGATCCATTTCAAGGCGAGGCCGTCTTGAGGCGCGCCTTAACTAAAGGCCCGGTGGGTGCCTCGAGCGGAATTGCATTATCACCGTGTTTTAATTAGCCTTCTCGTAAAGAAATATGTATAGGTACTCTAGTATATTTTCATAAAGAAATATGGTTTTATGGCTTTGTAGGTCGCGTGTAAGCGTTTTGTTTGGATTACTTGAATGTATTTTTTTCTGATGTTTTTTCTAATTCCCGTATGTCCGAGGTTCTGTAGAATCTAACTCAAGGCTCCAGCATTACTTAAAACTAGTTTCAACCAATCAAATGAACAATTAATACGGGCCTTAGAGCATTTATCATAGATCGTCTGGTAAAACAATGTATCATGTCCAAAATGGACTGTTTACGTAATTTAACAAAATTATTTTTCAGCTTTAAAGATAATTAACGTTTGATACCATTTATTTATAAACCAGTGAGTATCAGCAAGCATAATAATTGACCAAACTCATGAAAACAACTTGACTACATTCAAGTATAACTACTTCATGGTAATAACAGCCATTATTAAACTGAATCGCGTTAAAAAAACTACTACATCAAGCTTACTTAAAGCAGTAAGTACAAAGCTACACTGGCCACTATATAAAAGAAACTAGATTATCTAAGAATTCATTTCGCAACATTTTCTCACACTCCATAAATTCTCGTTTTAACCTTAACCTCGTTTGTCACTTAATTCTCCATAGATCCTCATTCTAAATATAAAATGTTGGTGTTCTTCTGGGACATCGTAAATATGTATAAATGAGAATGTAGGTGTAATATCACCGGTATCTATACGCATGAATTCTTGCAAAGTAAGGCAGAGACTTAAAGTCATTTTGTGATAGTGTCAAGTCCTATTGTGATCGATTCATGATAATACGTTGTATGACTTGATAGGTTTTTGGGTAGTTTAGACTTCCAACTAAAATTCAGCATTATTTTTTTTTGAGATGGGGGATTCTTAACAGGATTTTTTTTTTAATCCAAACCATGTGTACATATGTACGTTTATGTGATTAGCAGTGATAGGAATAGGTAGTGCTAATTTGCCTAAACTTCGAGGATGGAAGTAACAGAGTGAATAATACCTCCTCTAAAATCCCGGATTAACACACATTTATATCTGTAATTTGTATGGTGTACATGGTAAAGAGTATTTTATCTATCTATAAATAAAGTCCAATAAATAATTCGTGGTTTTTAAATCCCGGGATTTAAACTTCATTAAAATTATTCCGGGATTTTAGAGGAGGTATTATCTACTCCATGTTACTTCCTTCCTCGAAGTTTAGGCAAATTAGCAGTACCTATTCCTTATAGGCTATTTAACATCACGCTACGACCTTAGGAGCCGAGCAAAAAGAAAAATGTCAGAAAGAACACTAAGCAAAAACGAAGTACGGGCGAACGAACAATACAATATACAATAAATCCAAGTCCACGATCTTTCTCAATGGATTTTTTTTTTGGTTGGGAAATCATCAAATGATTGCTCCCTCTCTGGGCGGACCCACCCGTATTCCTTTAGTTGCCTGTGCCAGGGGCCACAGTAACTCTTTCGAACATCCCGCGGCCCTGGCTTCTCAACCGATGCCAGCACATAATGCACAAATCTAATGAAGAAAGCGCACTAAAACATTTAGAAGAGATTAAAACAAAAGTTGCAAGTAATAATTCCAAAGAGACGGCATTAAGACACTTTGCCATCAGCACGTTAATTAATAGAGAATTCGTCGCAGAATTTATTGCTGTGCCCGGTCTACAGACAATTGAGGAGCTGCAAGAACGTTTTTGGGATAATCTTGTTGAAGTTTTTAGTATTAAAGAAGTTTTTACATTAGTGTAATAAAAAGTGGACAGTTTCTTTTTTGTTAGAAAGTAAAAGGAAAGAACAAATGGAATGTCAGCGTTTACATGTAAATAATTTTGCTCCTGTGCACATAATAGTACGTTACCCTATCTAATCCTAAAGATTGTCTCACAATCGCGAATCCTCAAAAAGGACTATAGTTTAATTTCATTTTTGCCCATACATATAACCATATAGCTCAAAAAAATCATAAATTAAACTTGAAATCCCCAGGTATTTTGACTTATCGACATCCATAAATTTACCAACAATACAATCAAATGCAGTCTTCCAAAGCTCGACCTAAAACACAAAACCGCTTCAATAAACCATAAGAATTTATATCCCCGAAACTACACACGTTCGTGACACAACATTGTAAGCCTGTGTTCTCATTTTTAATAATGTAAAAACAAAATTCGTGGCCAGTAAAATATAATCCACAATCTAGCTGATCGGCCGTGGGTCGTACGTTCATTTGTTTATTACCCTGCACCGTCCAACGGCCTAAACTTTTTGCTGGTCTTTTCCAACTACATTCTTTCTTGGCAATTTTCACATAGCTACCTTGCTGTTTGCGTTTCCTTTCGGCGGCAGATTTGTTGGCTTTTTTACAACAGTGGCCAACGTTTTTCTTGTTTAATTACGTAATAATACAGTGGATTCCAGAGCCCGGTCTTTTTACGGGACTTTGTTTTGAACTTTTTTGTCGGCGTTTTTCCAGATTGAAGTTTTGCCCGTCAACGTTTTTGTTCTCGTTTTCGGCATTGTTTCTAGTAATTTTATTTCTTTGATCTTGTTGGAATCAAGACAGAGGGAATAGTTTTTTGGTAAAATTGTTTCCAAAATTTAGATAGGTACCAGAATGTTTGATGTTAGATAAGAGACAGTAATAAAACTGTGATAAAAGAATCCTAGAGCTCCAGATATTAACTGTCTATTATTTAAAAAAAATGTTTTCACTCTAACCTCCTTACTTATAAACGTATTTCATATCAGGTGAAAAGAAAAAACACACCGATTTCTCTATTTCACTCGTCAGTAATTTGACTTTCGAAAGAATAAGACAAAGATACAGACGCTTTCGTTTATTAGTAAGAAGGTTAGTATATATTATCTTATTCCACACTATAATTTCCTACCACACAACACATCACATACCCAACGCAGAAACGCCTAGAAAGAAAACGCCCGAAAAATACAAAAATGCGAAACAAAAAGCGGGATCTATACAGCAAAAAACACTAGGTCTCGTTCACACTATGGACGCTACAGTTTCGGGTGCGGGTTAATCCGCCGGTGGCCGCCTCGGGAATTAGTATTCTTCTAGCGTTCCCACGCGGAAAAAGTTGGGCTTAAAAATTTGAAGTTGCATATTTTCCTCAAGGTAAAACTGAATGCTGGCGGGATGTCGTATCGTGGATGTGAAAGATTTTAATGCAAATGAAATGTGGGGATTGGATTACTGCTGTAGAACTTGTGATGTTAGTCAATGGATGAGTTTCGAATTTAGTTCGAGTGGATGAAAAAATAACTGTATGATAAATAAATGTCCAAACGTTGTCATTACCTACCCAATGCTCGGGAAATTTATACCACAATGGTTTCTATTATGCTACACTAGTGCGAAACCAATCACTTGCATTTGAATTAGAGTGATAATAAAATGATTGACACAATAATAATTAATTTAAAATCATTATTTGCCTAGCATTTTTCTATGTTGGGGTCGGTTTCTAGTCTAACCGGATGCAGCTGAATACCAGTATTTTATATGGAGGGACTGGCTATCTGACCTGCACAACTAAAACAATTAATGTAAAATAACGATTCAAAACCAATAAAAACGATAGCTTGGACAAAGTAGGTATATATGTACATATTAATAAAAATGGCAAAGGATTAATTTACAAGGCAAGTCAAAATACGATTACATATTATAATATCTAAACCAATTCTATTTTCGAGATAACTACGATTGATCCACAAAGGTTCATAATGCATATTGGTCGACTCAAGTACTGTTTTATTTACTTAATTTTGATTAAACTAAAACTAATTGCACTAACGAACGATTAATCTAATGATATTTAAGTTATTTGATATTTCAACTATGTATTTGAATACCTAAGGACGATTCGCCTACAGTTTATTAACACTGCGCGCTGGATTGATTTCTAAATTCCTGGGTAGTTACAATGTCCATGTCTTTACACGTTACGTATACACATTTTATGTTAAACTGAGTACAAAGGAAGCACTGTACTTTAACACCCGTTGCTTTTATATAGCAGCTAGTTTTTTTGGGTAGTGTAGACCCTTTTGAGTGTATTTTTGAAAACCCTAAAGTGCACAAAACCATAGGAGCTGAGAAAAAAATATAAGGTGCAGTCGAGGGAGCCCCGCAAAGCGGGGCTCAAGGGTTTAAAAAATATAGCCACGAAGGGGATAGCGGGGTCTATACCCGCTTGCTTCGCTCGCTCAATAGTTCCCGCCATCCTCTTCAAACCTAATCTGTCCGAGTCAGGGTTCCCCAAGTCCCGAGCTCACTTCGCTTGCTCTTGCTTATTAAGTGTTTAGTGTATAGTGTGCTGTGAATCGTCCGTTACTTCAATAAACATTAGGTTAATTAATTGTAGTTGAATAAACCGTAGGTGAATTCGTTCATTAGTTCGGTATTACAAAAATCTGTGAAACGATCTTTAGGTATTTTAAACAGTAGGTCTTTTGACCGTAGTTATCTCGAAAATAGAATACGTTTAGATATTTTATTATGTAACCCAACGCTATACTTGACGCCAAATGTCAATTGGTCGCCTACTAGAAATTGTTTGCAGATGAGCGCTCAACGGTTTTCACGATTAACTAAAATATTAGTTTTGAGAGTATTTTGCTTATGGGCCTATGGGGTACATACGACATTTGAGAGCAGAAATTAAACAGCCGATTTATCCATAATGTAGGTACTCCTTCATCAACAAAGTACCAAAATAGTTAATAATTCAGCTGAATATAATTCCATATAACATGTAGTTACATTGTTTATTATTTAATAAAGTGGAAATCCCACAAGTTTACGGCTTCATCGCAGTTCAGAACTTACTTAGCCAAATGGCTAGAGTTTGTTCGCTCAACAATTTACATTCGTTTCATGATACGAAACAACTTTCCAGTAGGTACTATTGTTCGCTAAAATGGACACGCCTTTTATATTTACGATACAAAGTAAGTAACAGTTAGTATTTGTGATATAATTGAGATATTATTACGGCACCTAAAATAGACATGCTTTATTGGACAACATTTTCTCACTAGCAAATATTTAAAAACTCAAATTCAAAACTCAGTCCCTTCTTGAAAGTGTTTCGGTTCTAAATAATAAGTTCTATGTATATAGGAAAGCTGACATAGAACTCTATAGACACTGCGCCCACAAGCCTCTATGCCAAAACTCGATAGTTACGTAAATTTTCTTCATGACAATCTCTATACGTGTTATTATAAGGTTTAATAGTAAATGTTCGTGGCCTGATTGTACGTGATTAGTCACTATTCTGGTAAAACAATCGAATACTATTTTCGTCAACTTATTTCAAAATATATGCCACAGTTTCTCTCTGCACGCTGTAAACACTAAGCATTTCTCTCAACGCCGTGACGGAAGCATAAAATGCCATATCATGGTTGGCGAAACTGATCGTATTCTTGCTTATAAACGTAGGACTCTGGCAGTAGGCCAGCAAAAAGCTAGATTGAATAAGAAGTCCAAATTGCATCCAGTAAAAATATTAAAGGTACGACTGCTAACGACAAACACTACAATAATTTATAATTCAAATTGTTGACGTAATTGCCTAGGGGTTAATTTTCTTTCGAAGTAATGCATTAATTAAAAAATACATTTCTTATACTGGTAACACACGCACTATTTTTTTGCAGTGGCAATCAATAACGCTGCGATATGATCACTGGCAACTGAATTGCATTTGCGTCGCGATGCAAGAAAAAGAAAACAGAAACGCGAGTGCGTGAGCCTTATCGCGTGCGTGGCACTTTTGTATAGCCGCGCAGTTTCTGCTACTTACAATTAGTATAAACAGTTGATTTTTCCCCCCCACAAAAGTTTATGCAGGAACTTGAACCCTTTTTTTTTTCTTGTAGACAGGTTGTTTTAAACGTAACGCATGGCAGAGTGAATGTGGAGTGGAAATAAGTAAATGGATAAATAACGAGAAAGAATGTATATACCAGAATGACACTAAAATGTAAAAGATAAAATAAGAAATGTAATTTGTGAAGTTTTAAATGAAAAAGAAAGCTTTAAACAGTATCTTGTATAAAAACGCAAAACAAATTATAAAGAAAAAACTGGCCAAGTGCGTGTCGGACCACGCACAATTAAGGGTTCCGTAGTTGGGATGAATTTATACCAAGAACAAAACTTAACATTGTAGTTGAAAAACATGTTCTCTCATACATTCCAACTGCAAATGTAAGTTGGTCGACTATTACTCGTAAACTTGTAAAGCCTACTTAGCTGTGATAGTTTTCCTTTTAATTTCGTTAAATATACTACTACCGTGACTTTTTTCACATATCCAAAACTAACCGTTTAGCTGGCAGGGTGGGGGACACTTAACTCTAACAAAAATTTGCAATTTAAAGCTTAATATTTCAGAAACAGATCCCGCGAAAGCCCCACTGGCGCCTTTTCGGCGCCGCTTGTCAACTTACCGTCAAGCCCCAGACTCGCGCGTTTCACGCACGGATAAAATTACTATAATTCAGTATTATATCGGTTGTGGGTAGTTTTACTCTATGGTATGGAAGATATTCTCGTCAAATAAATAATTCTAAACCAAAAATAATCGTATGGCAATTTTTGTGAGCGCAGTCACAAACGTACCGTGCCATCGGAATTCTCCCGGGGCTTGAGCGTCGTTGACGTCATCGTGTATTAGGCTTAGCCGGTTAATCGAAAAATTGTTTTCACAAACTCGCAATATTGTTAAAACACCTATCCACCAACACCCCACACCATGGGATAGACGAGAAAAAATAACATCCCCACTTTACGTGTACGGGAGGTACCTTAAAATTTATTTTTCATGATTTTATTTTACCACATTATTGGCGTAATTAATATGTATATCCATGCCAAATTATAGTTTTCTTCTACAAAGCGTCTTTAAGCTGCGGACCGACGGACGGACGGACATGGCGAAACTTTAAGGGTTCCTTGTTGACTACGGAACCCTAAAAAGTCAACATGACATATACCGTCATGATGTCACTCAAAATGTACAAGCCATGCTAAACAGCTGACACCCTTCAAACCGAAAAACCAGACCCATTTACCTTCAAAATAATACTCAACCTTGAACCCATAGATTTATTGTCACTGGTACAGCGTTCGCGCTCCAAAACATTATTGGTAATATAAATAAAAATAACAAATGTTATGCCGTGACTGTACCAATTTGTTCTGATAATATTCGGCGTTCAGCCGAGCCGTGATACAATCAGCTTTGGGGCAACAAAGGGCTTGGTGGGATTGATGGCGATGTAGCAAGCAATGGTAAGTAAAAAAACATATGTGGTTGGGGGGCCTCGTCAAGAATGAAGTTCCCTGTGCGATACTCGCACGAACACACACATTCGTATCACATAGAAAGGGACAAAGAGAGAGAGAGAGAAAATCGCATGGAGAGGGCATAACGCTTTTTCCTTACGTGACGATTTCTACCAGTGAACTCCTACTGCAAGCAAGCCACATTAAGGAACTTTGTTCCAAAAACCATTATAAAATCTTCAAAAGTTCTGGCCCAAGTCAATATTTATATATTTTATAGAATCATTGACGAAGCAGAGAAGAAGGTTCATTATTATCTTCATCTATCTATGCGCATAGATGAGAATGAGATTGTAAACAACACAACATTCACACGAGATTGTCAGTTTAGGTACTTAATTAAATTTTATTAAGAAAAGTAGCAATCATAAGATAAGGTTCATGAAGCACGATGTAATAAGCATTCTATTGATACATACAAAACCACCGCTTTAGTACGGAAGTCATAATGGCACTAAAAGGCCCGAATTATGGACTCTGTAACCACGAAACAAAGCTAAGCATCCAGGTTGTTCTAACAGAGCCTTTAGTGTCCACAATAAAGGCATTGACATCAGTACTTATATCTTACAAGTACACAGAAAATGTAGCAAGCCAACTGCCATTATACAATTGTCGGAACCCATTCCCGCTTCCAATAAACCGCTATCACTAGGACCAAGCGCATTGTCAAAATTTTGCCAACTCTAATCGCTAATCGTATTGCTTATCGGCTCAACTTCTTACTGTTTATGTGCTATGCATTTTCTAATATTAAATTGGGAACGGGACCGTTTCCAAAGTAAAGGAGGGTAATTTAAAATTATTTGGACTCTTATTGAGAGTAGCCTTTATGAAGATTGTTTTTGGTTTCGATGTTCGGCTGTGTTTTGTTTTAGGAAACATTTTTATGGTTCTTTCGATTCCAAATTATTTAATTTTAATGGTGCATGTTGGACCCGGGAGGCACGCAAAGATAGATTATTGGTTCTATCTCATTACTCAAGGCTGCGGTAAGGTATGATCTCAGAACTAAAAAACAAGCAGTTTATCACTGTTACCTGTAATTGCCTGTCTGTAACTACAAATAAAATATAGATAGAAACGGCCCAGTCTATTCTTAGCGTATGATAACGACCAACCAAGACTAGTCCATGAATTTATCAGTAGAGAATCTAAAGTCGTGTAGACTGAAAATGTCACCCATTAATTAAATGGTATTTCGATAGAGGATACCGCGCTCTGCTTCTTTTGTAACCAACAAGAATTTCAAAGGCTTTACTATATTATTAGAAGTTATGGATGCAATTTCTGACGAAGACAGAATCCTTGGTATAGAAGACAGTGTTTCATAGGTTTTAGTTCATTGAACATTCAAAATTCTTCACTTTAGGCAATAATGCTTTCGCAGACGCTAAACGAGACACAATAGGTGTTATTGTTATGACGTCTATTTAGACTTGAATCAGTCCTATATTTGTCATACACTATCTCTATACGCTCCTGATAATCATGTCAGAAAAATTAATGAAATAATTCTCAAAAACATTCACACAATAATTTAAACATATTTTTGTTAACGTAATGTGTCAACGCTCAACGTCTTGTAAACGGCTCACTCCAATTATAATGGCGTGCCTGTCGTATGGGAGTGAGGAAAGACCGCTATTTGTAGGTGATTTATATTTAATACGCCAACACTATTATTGAGAACTGGGGGACTGGGCAACACTGTTGTATTGGGGGTGCAGTAAATTATTTGAAAGACAGAAACCCTTTTTTTTTGTTACCAAAACACGAGCACATATAAGAAGTTAAGTTAACTCGAACTCCTACTTAGTATAACCAAACAAATATATAATAAAATGCAGGAATTTGGCTTTTGTTTATGTGATTTTAGTGCATAATCGTAAGGCATAATCAGCCTATATTGTCCCCACTGCTGGGACACAGGCCTCCTCTCTGGGAGTGGGCCGTAATCTACCACGCGGGCCCAGTGCGAGTTGGTAGATGTTACATGTCTTCGAATTTTTGGTTCTAGGACATGCCGGTTTCCTCACGATGTTTCCGTCTCCGTTTTTGAGGACAGTTGTGATGAAAAAATTTACACAAGGTAAAGCGCCTACCTGGGTTCGAACCCACGACTTGAAAGTCGGGGCCAGTACCACTGGGCCACCACTGCTCTCAGGTTTTGGTGATTCAATGTAAATCTGAAACTGTATTTTTTAATTATTATGCGGAAGTCGTGGAACTGGCTGTTATGACTCAACTTGGGAGAGGTCGATATCTAGCAGTGGAATGCGATAGGCTGAGTTGGCTTATATACAATAATTAAATTTATTCTCAGCTCAGATATGATTATACTCCTTTCTCTATTATAAATCAATCATTCATTTGTTTAAGGTGATTACTTTAATGTAGCCCGCGAAATCGCGCGGTTTTACGCTGTTCAATACGCGGCAAAAATTATAAAATTATTACTGAATTAAAATCATTTAGAACATCATCGATTAGGCAGTGGTGTACTTAGAGTACACCTACATTTCGCCAGTTATGTTTAAGTCCCATGTAACATGGGGCGAGCCTATTGCCAACAACCGGGCATAAATCCAGTCTCCGGGCTGCTACTGAGAAATATCAGATGGAAACCCAATAACACTTTAGTCCGACCTGGGAATCGAACCCGGGTCCTCATGCTCAGCAGTAGCGCTTGCGACCTCTCGACCAACGAAGCAGTCTTGAATAAAGCTCTCGCAATTCTATTTGAGTGAAATAAGACTATTTCGTGAAGATATGACGACAGTAGCATATACATATGTATATTCGAGAGTTTGAATTCCGATTTCAATTTTGAATTTTGCGGACTACGTTGAAGGATCCCGAAATGATTTTTTCCAGATATCTTGTAAAAAATACATTGACCCGTCGTAGTTCCCAGTATAAATCTCTATTGTTTTGTTAGTATGCCATTTATATCTAATGTTGCCTACATTGAACTGTCCATTAGTGTCCATGTGTAATGTAGTAATTCGTTGATGAACATTAAACGGAACCTTTACTTAGTATAAAAGCTGCTATTAGCCTAGAATACGAAAGATACACTGGTTTGGTTCATTACACAGAAAGAAAATAGAAAAGAAACAATTTTATTTTTCCTAAATCCAGTACATTTTTTTGATAATATTCTCTCATTTCTATCAGACACTATGTGATGTCTATTATTTTCGAAAGTTTTGGCAGTGTTGTGTTTTCTATCTATTACATAAACCTACTGTTAACCGATAACTATATATGTATAACTGAAAGACTATTTTATTCTTCATCTTCTTCTGGAATTTCTCAGTAGCAGCCCAGAGTCTGGATTTGCGCCCGGTAGATGGCAATAGGCTCGCCCTCTATTACATGGGACCTAAACACAACTGGTGAAATGTAGGAGTACTATACCCCTCTGCCTAACCCTTCGTGGAAACAAGGCGTGATGTTATGTTTGTTATTTTTAGTCTCCATCTTGTACTGAAACAAACGCACTTCCCATATCTTCTACCTTATCTTTCTTTATATTTACAATAGTCAATTGTAAATTTTCCAACTATGAAAATTAAATATCTAATGCCCTATTGGACGTCCATTCCCAAACAATTCCGCAACATTACCGCGTTCCCTCGTAATTGTAGTTGGTCGGCTGATTAATGCCTGAACAATCTAATCTATAATTTAATTCAAATTATCGAAACCCCAAAATCCCGGGTTCAAAAGTGCGAATCCTGCATATTTATGTCCTCAATTACGACGCCAACTTCGGAGGCATTTCTCGGACAACAATTATACAGGGATTACGTCCGGGACTCATAACAGTCCCGGGATATCCCGGGGTATCCCGTTAAATAGGTATAATGTGCACTGGCTGGATTAAGCATGGCGGATCATATTATCCTTAATTGTACTTTTAAGTACAAGTTTATGGGTGGGATTATACCATAATATGGTGTTTGGTGTTGCTAATTTTATTTTGGGTTTATGTAAGACATTTGGTAATTGGATTCATAAAATGTTTCGATTTAATTACTTTGAATTTAACATTGCAAAGTAGAGAAAATGCAAGAGTTGCCAAATGTAGACAGAAATTTGAAACTAGCATTTAGATTCCAAAGGTCGGAAAAATCAGTTCCTATTCTTTATCAGATGCATATTAATGAATGTCGTTTACTCAAAATGGAAAAAAACCCTCGGCTTTATTTAAATTTTTGTTGAAATTCATTGCGACTTGAGAAGAACGCAGAAGCCTTTACATCAACGCTTGCAGAAAATTACATAATTTGTTTTGGCTATTAACATCGCTGCAAACATTCTCTTGGCAACGAGTAGGTTGAAATTCAAGTAGCACAACAACGATTTCTGGTACATACCACAGATTCATTATTATAGTACCAACTAGCCCTAATAGTTATGTTTTTACCTACATATGTATGTAATGTATCAGTGCCTTGTGGCTAAAAAATAACAGTAGCACGGGTCGATCGATCAGGTTAAGTTACACTTACTGTGGTTGGTCCGCGGATGGGAGACCATCTTTATATATCAAGACACCTCTGTGTCTCGAAAAGCACATTAAGCCGTTGGTCCCGGCTGTCATTCGTGTGTCTTTGACAGTCGTTACGGGTCGTCAGAAGCCCGAAAGTCTGACAACCAGTCTTACCAAGGGGTATCGTATTACACAGTAACTGGGTCATGGAGGTCAGATAGGCAGTCGCTCCATGTAAAATAAAGGTATTCAGCTGCATCCGGTTTGACTGGAAGCCGACCCCAATATAGTTGGGAAAAGGCCAGGCAGATGATGATGTAATGTTACACTTCTAAATTACGTCAGTCTACCAAAATTGATTGCACAGAGTTCACCGAAAACCACCCACAAATCCCTAAACTCCTTCCGATCAATTGGAGTCAGCTAAAAACTAATTCGAGCTCCCCAGTAAACTACCATTAAAGTAGGAAACGTAACAGCAAAAAGCATAGGTAGCAACATCAGCAGAAAAGGGGCAGTTAAAACAAAAAGTGGGTAGACAATAAAGCCACCCCCCGTAGAGTAACATATATGATCCCTATCTACTAAGTTCCCAGTCGCGCTGAATTCGCACTGTGTACAACCGGCCTAATGGTGCCACGTGAATCAATAACTGCTGACCGGCTCATTACTGACCCTGCTTTCAATCAACACCACACATTCAATTCCAAACCTTATTCTTACCTAACAAGGTTTAATTTAGACTGTCTCGCTCTCAGTACTAAGGCTTTTAATATCGATAGCTCTAATAAAAGTGTCAAACTGCTATGTCCGCGCGAAGGAATACAGTGAACGTTTTTATTGACTATTACTAATAAAATAAAGGAGAAATGGAAGTTTCCGTGATGATATCGCAATGATACTTAGAGGTCGCTGTTGGGACGGACATTAAGGAGTAACAAATGATTTAAGTTGTGTTTCGGGATGGGGAGAGGAGACGTAAACTGTGCTTATCACTGTCGTAAGTTTAAAGGGTTTTGTTTGAGAAATTATTATGATTATAGGACATAAAATTATTTCTTGGTTTTGGGATAAGGCATGCTTCTGATTCTTGAATTGTATTCTCCTTAGATTTTAACCTTCTATCTCTACCTCGTTAACTATAGTTAGTTGTAGGTACTTGTAACTAAGATAATATCGACTCAGTTTGCAATGTTTGCTTGATACTTTATTTTAATTCAAGTAGCAAACACTTTTTTTTTTTTTTTTTTTTGTGGATGGGAAATCATCAAATGACTTCTCCCGCTCTGGGCGGAGCGGGAGGGCGTGTCAGACTTTTACTGACTAAAACCCACCCGTGTTCCTTCTGTTGCCTGTGCCGGGGCCACGGTAACTCTTTCGAACATCCCGCAACCCTAGCTGGCATCGGCCCTAGCGGACCCCGTCAATAGTGCTGACATCTCTTTGAGGCGCGCGTGGAACACGACGCGCCGTCGACTCGGGCCTGGTCCTTACCGGACGGCGAGCTACCCATTGCTCGCCGTCCGCAAGCCCGCGCCTACGGTGGCCGGGAATCGGCTGCCGATTCCCGACGCCCAGGGCGTCTCCTGCGGCGACTAGGGGCGTGAGGGTGCAAAGCTTGCCTCTCCCTCACGCGTCCCGCCTCCTCCTTCACGAGCATTACTGCTTCGCAGAAGGAGGTAATGGCTTCCCATGCACTCTCGCTCCGTACCATGGCCTGGACCAGGGCCGGACGCGAGAGATCGCCGCCGCCGATCGCTTCCGCGAGGACACGGCGGTGCTCCGCCCAAGCCGGGCAGACTTCCACCGTATGCTCCACCGTGTCCTCCGGGCGATCCACACAGTGGTGACACCCGGGCGTTTCCTCCCGCCTTATCCGGAACAGGTACCTCCCGAAGCACCCGTGTCCGGTGAGGACCTGCGTCAGGCGGAAGGTGAGGACGCCGTGGCGCCTCTCCAGCCACTCCTCAAAGAGGGGACTTATCGCCGCAATTGTGGCGTGCCCAGCGCTGGGTTGCGACAATCGCACTCTCCATGCCGCCATGAGATCCTGCCGGAGCTCTGTCCGCCGTGCCGCGATTTCTCGCGGCAACGGAGTTACGCCCCGGCGTCCTGCCTCCTCGCGCCACTCCCAGATGTGCGCGAGGACTTTTGCCTCCAGATCCCATGGCGGTAATCCGGCAAGGAGGTTCGCCGCCTCCCCGGAGACCGTGCGGTATCCCCGGGCTAACCGGATGGCCATGACCCTCTGGGACGCGTTCAACCGACGGACCGGTCGCCGCCTCACGGAACGCGCCCACACCGGAGCTCCGTAAAGGGCCATGGACCGCACGACCCCCGCGTAGAGCCTCCGGCAGGAGGCGTTTGGACCCCCCAGATTGGGCAGGAGCCGCCCCAAGGCAGCCCCGGCCCGCTCCAGTCTGGGAGCCAAACGTCGGAAATGCTCCACGAAATTCCACCGGCTGTCGAGGACGAGTCCCAGGTACTTCATCGTCGACTCGACACCGATGGGAACCCCTCCTACCGTTATTTGGGAACCCGATGGTGGTGCGTTCCGAGGACCATGAAAACACATGGCCTCGGACTTGTGCAAGGCCACCTCGAGTCCCAATTGCCGGATCCTCTCTACGATTGTCGCAACCCCGCGTGCCGCTAATTCGGCCGCCGCCTGGTGCGACCTCCCCTGCGCCAGGACCAGCGTGTCGTCAGCGTAGCAAACTACGCTGACGCCACCAGGGAGGTCGGCGCGCAGCACCCAGTCGTACCCGATGTCCCACAGATGCGGTCCCAGAACCGATCCCTGCGGGACACCGCACGACATCTCTCGCCGGTTCCACTCTCCCCGGTGACCGGGGTAGATGACGGCCCTGTCCGTCAGATAGGCCTCGACCACGCGACAGAGGTAGGTCGGCACTCGGTGATACCGGAGTGCCTCCCTGATGCAACTCCAGGGCAGGGTGTTGAAGGCATTGGCGATGTCTAGAGACACCGCCAAGACGACCCCACCCCGGGCCACAGCATCCCCCGTCGTGAGGGCTCGTACGCGCATGATGGCGTCCACCGTAGAGCGCCCCTTGCGGAAACCAAACTGGCTCTCCGCCAAATCCGGCCCCACCCTCACCAGCCGCCCGACAAGGCGGTCTGCAATGACTCTTTCAAAGAGCTTGCCCACCTCGTCGAGCAGCACGATGGGCCGGTAAGCGGACGGCGAGTCCGCAGGGCGCCCCGGTTTCTTAATGAGGACCAGTTTCCCTGTCCTCCATTGAAGCGGGAACTGGCCCCTCTCCAAGCATGCGCTTAGGAGCCCCCTTAGTCGAGGCCCGAGAGCCTCCAAGGCCAGGACCCAGGCTTTTCCAGGTAAGCCGTCGGGTCCTGGGGCGGTATTCTTGGCATTCAGCCTGCGCACCGCCACTCTCAGCTCTACCTCGGTCACCTCCGGAGCATCGTCGTCATCGTCGGCTGCGTGGTCCGCATCCGACACCGCAGGAGGCGGAGCCATGGGCGGGGGAGTATGTTCCCCTCGCGAAGGGAACAGAGCGCTCACCACGTCCTCCACGAGCTGGGGCCGGAGACTCTGCGTCAGCGGGGGAGCCCATGGGCGGAGCTTGTTCCGCACCATTTTATAGGGGCGTCCCCACGGGTCCCTGTTCAGAGTCTCCAGCGACTCCTCACGGGCCAGTCCCTTGGCCCGCAGGATCTCCGCTCGGAGGGCGGTCTTCGCCGCTCTGTACCCCTCGTACAGCTCCGCCTGAATGGCTTCCGTATCCGGAGGGCGGATACGGAGCCTGCGGTGCCTGGTGTACCGGCGTCGCGCAGCAACGCACGTGTCGCGCAGAGACGTCAACTCCGGCGACCACCAGCACACCTGGCGCCGGGCGCGTCCGGGCCGGACCCGGGGCATTGCCACGTCGCATACTTCGGACATGGCCTCCCGGAACCACCCCGCCTCGTCATTGATGTCAGCAGGCCTGTCCAGTGGTGACACCCAGGCCTGCACGATCGAGGCTTCCAGGAGGAGCTCCCGGTCCAGCTGCTTCAACGCCCACCGCGGACCACTCGGGGCCTGTCGGACCGGCGCGCTCGAGGTCTGGGCGGAGACGTCAAACCGGATGTACCGGTGATCGGAGTAGGTCTCCACCCCCTCCATGACGCGCCAGTCGAGGACACGCGGCGACAGAGCGGGGCTGGCGAACGAAATGTCCACCACTGACTCACCCCGCATCTGCACACACGTGGGGACAGAACCCCGGTTTAGGACGACCAGGCCCGTCTCCAGAGCCCAGTCCTCCACCATCCTGCCCCGTGTGTCCGTATGCCGGGAACCCCAAGCCACATTCTTGGCATTGAAGTCCCCGAGGACGAGTACAGGGAGGGAACGGAATCCGACGACGACGACTCTCAACTCCGCAAGGGAGTTGTGGAACTCGGCGAGAGTTCGGTTCGGGGAGAAGTATACCCCTACCACGACAATCTCCCCGAACCGTGCTGCCACGCAACCCCGTCCCCTCTTGACCGCCTCGAGGGACGGGGTACCGGCGGCGGCCGATGAAATTAGAGTCACTGAGCCGCTCAGGTCCTCCACCCAGTCATCCCTGGGCGGGACAAAGTACGGCTCAGCGACCACGGCGATGTTAATCGACCACTGCGCCATGCTCTGGAGCAACAGATCCTGAGCGGAGGCGCAGTGGTTGATGTTCGCCTGGAGGAGGCGTAATGGGGCCATTATTGGCACTCCATATCAGCCCCCTCCCGAACCCCCTGTGAGGGCCCTGCCGCGGTGGTTGCGGCGACGGCGACAGTGGAAGCGGCAGCGGCGGAGGCGGCAGCGGCGACGGCGGCAGTGGTGGCGGCTTCGGCGGTGACGCTGGTGGCAGAGGGCTTGCTGCCCCTGGGTTTGGCGGGTGGAGCGCAGGCCTTGCTCCCAGCCCGGTGATTGGCCGGCTTGCCAGCTGCCGCACACGCGAAGCAGTGCGGCGCGGCTTTACACGAGCCGGCCTTGTGACCGGGCTGACCACAGCAGAAGCAATGGCCGCTACGGTCCACCTCCGAGGTGCATTTAGCTCCCACGTGGTTGCCCACGTGACAGCGGAAGCACCTCAGAGGTCTGGGTTCCAGCAGTTTCACCTGCGTGGAAACCCAGCCCACCTTGAGCCTTTGGCCCTCCCCAGTTATTTTTCGGGCCACCGCCACGGGGCAGCTCACTGTAACAGTTCGCATCCCCGTGAAGTCAGGACGGATGGTGCCTACCCTAACCTGCTCGGCTGAGCACCCTCCAGTCCTAACAACGGCGGCCACCACCTCTCCCTCCGTCGCTGAGTCGTCCAAACCCAGTATGCGCATGTTCGCGCACTTGGTGGGTCTGGACACTCGGGCCTCGTCCGCATTTAGGGACGCCCTAAGCCTCTCGGCCAGAGCGTCAGCGGTCGGGCCGCTGGCCGCACCGGGAACCTCCAGCATCCGGGCCCCAGTCGCAGTGACCCTTATCCGGATGCCATCGGCAACGCCGAGCTCCTCGAGGTTCACCGCCTCCCTCGCCTTGGCAAGCACGTCGCGGTAGGACACGCCCTTCTTCTCCGCTTCCGGCTGTAGTGTGATCACTACAGCTGCGGACCTCGGGGCACGGAGCCTAGCCGCGACGATTCGCTCCTTGCGCCGCTGCCGCCTCTCCTTCTTTTTGGCCGCCCTTGCTGCCTTACCCGCCTTCCTCTTCTCCCCGGCTACTTGCCATTCGGCGTCAGCCGGAGGAGATTTAGGAGGCGGGGGCGGCCGTTTCGCCGCCGGGGCTGGGGCCCTCGCGGGTTCCTGCACGGCCCCGCCTTTCGCCTGCCCCGTTGATGCAGGCTTGACCGTGGCAGCCGCGGCGGCGGCATACGATGCCGCCTTCCGCTGGCCCGAGGCCGGCTGGCTCGCCGCTAGCGGGGGCCGCAGGACTATGGCCTCCAGGGCGGAAAACCGGCTTCGGAAGGCAGCCAGCTCCTGCCGGACCAGGGCCAGAACCCGGTCCTCAGCAGGCACGGGCCCGACCTGCCCATGCCGCGCCTCCCCCTGTGGCACCTCCCGGGGGCCAGCTCCTCGGAGCCTGGCCAGGTCCGCTCGGAGCTCCTCATTCTCCTTTCGGAGAAGCTCCATGGCGGCTGTCAAGCGAGCGACCTCCGCCCGCATCCCTGTCATTCCGTCCGACGGGGGCCTGAGGTGACTGGCCTCCGCTGCCGCCATAATGGAGGCCCTGGCTGCCGATATGGCCTTGTCTTTAGAGGACTGAGTCCTCTTCAAGGCCACACTCTTGATCGCGGCTGCCACGACCTCTGCGAACCTGATCGTTTGCTCCGAATTGGAGCCGCCAGCGGCGTCCGGCTCACCACCTGCTGACTCCGACCCAGCCGAGACTGACCCCAACTGCGACTCTGGCTCGGCCGGGCTGGCTGGGCTCGGCTTGCTGGCTTCTTTGGTGAGCCCTCTGCCCACACCCCTTTCATGGGCCCCACCCCGCCGGCTGATTTTTTTACGGGCCGAGCTCAGCCCACCATCCGAGGAAGACCCCAGGCCATCCCCCGGTTTGGGGCGCTTCTTGAAGAACTTTTGGTTCTTCCCAGCGCCCCCCACCATTTCGCGCTCCGGGCTCTTACATGAGCCCTTCACGCCAGATGCGGCGTCGGACTCCGACCCCGCATCACTCCCCTCCTCTTCGCTGCTATTTTTGTTTGTAAGTAGCAAACACTTGCACGTGTAATTTCTTGGCACTGCTTAAGACTCATTTTACACGGAGAGCAACTAAATCAATCTCCACGCCAAATCTCTTTTAGATTAAGCAGAAATACAGGGCATTTTTTTAATCACTATCCAAATTTTTGCAGGGTGTTCTACCCATGAATATGAGCAACTTTTACTATGGGACCAACTCTGAAATCACGAAGAAAAAATCAGCTGATTCATACAAAAGTTCAATACATGAAACAGCTTATTTTTTTCGTGATTTCAGAGTTGGTCCCATAGTGAAAGTTGTTCGTATTCATGGGTAGAACACCCTGCGAAAATTTGGATAGTGATTAAAAAAATGCCCTGTATATATAATATATATGTAACTTAAATTTATAACTTGGCTGCACCGCTCATAAATGCAGGATATCTTTATTAACTATACTGGTGATACTAACTTATAAGCCAGCTTTCTAACTTCATTATAATATAGGTTTACAACCGTTATAATTATATTATTTTAGATTTTCAGTCCACCATCATAATCAAATTCCATTTCAAATTACCATAGTATTGTATTATTCACAAAATGATTATTATAATATCTAAAAGAATGATCTAAATCTTCATTTTGATTATGCTATTAAAGTTATGGGCTATTAAAAGAGAATTGTGTTTAAAAAACAAAAGTAGGTCTAGAAAAATATCAGTCTAAAATTCTTCCAGCTTTTTCTAGTTCAATATTTTCAATTTCAGTTGAATTTCCTTATTGCCAAAAATAATGTCTATCGGATTGTCATTACTATAACTGACAGTCACTGATCACGTGATATCTATACATTAAAATCTGCAATAATTACACAATTTATTGTTGCCATTCCTAGTTTAATGATTACTTTGTGTGCCAAATTTGTAGAATTTATTATTGTGTTAATGAAAACGTGGCCAGATTGCGGACTTCTGATTCCTGAAAGCTGTGATTTAAAACCGTAAATTTGATTTACCGGCTACATTTCATGCTATTTTCTTAGCTTCGTTTTTTTCTCAATCGATTTGGGATTATCAAAACTTTGATACAAACGATTATCGATATTTATGTATGTCGATATCATATCGCGTGGTCGTGTTTGCTTTCAACATCAAGTTTTCTTGTAAATTATTATGATTATAATTTACGAACATTATCGCACCAAAATATGAATCACGGAAACCACAACAGCTGTTCCAACATGATCAACTCTCCCCAGATTGAAGAGGGACCAACCCATTGAGAGTAATTAAAACAGAAAAATAGCTAGGGCCATGTAAATTTAAAATTTCCCTCCTTTCATTAATCATCTTGAGGCCGAAAGCCGACAAAGCTGGGGCCGGTGCCGACACCGTATAACAAACGGAACGGCATGCCTTCAAAGCCTGCCGTCCCCCTCTGGCGCGGGACGAAGAAAGGAAGCGGCTCCTCATATTTCAGCGTCGATGCCCATGTAAAAGACACGGACCGTATTTTCTAAACAAAAGTTTTCGGTGCTGGCTATTGCCAGATTTTTAGCAGCGTGAAGTTTTAGTAGTTGGATGATATTGTAGAAATTTTCAACACCCGTCTATGGATACATTGCTTTCATACTATGTTTTATAATAATTCATTTGATATTCGTGGTTAGCACGTGTGTTTAGAATTTTTAAGTTTTTTATTTTTTTTTATTTTTATTATTTTTATTAGTGATTGTTGATATTTTGTGACTTGTAATCATATAAGGTTGAATTTCAACAAGTCAAAAAAAATCTTCATTTCCGTGGATTTTTTATTCTTCAACTTTAGAACAAGAAAAAATAGTGTTTTCTCAAGTTTTTGATAATATATGTATTCTTGCTTAATATCTAGCAGATAGCTTAAAAAACTAACGAGATATACAAGATTAAAAATTTCGTGCCACGGCAATGAAACTTGCGTGCACGGCAATGAAACATGCTTTCACGGCAATGAAAGAACTGTGCCACGGGAATGATAGAATCAATCCACGGGAATGAAAAATCCAATAACACATGATATTTTTATGTTATATATTTACCTGAAGTAGAGAGACTGTCTCTGAGAGGAAAATTTTTCACACATGTGTATGTGTAAAAAGAGTGTTCTTTTTACCCTCTTCTCAATAAGAAAGGAGAAAAATTAAACAAAAAGTTAATAAAATCAAAGTAATACAATCATATATTTAAGTTCTTTCAAACAAAAATTAACAGAATAAAAATTAACAAATTATAAGATACTTTTCTTAAATATGCAATAGCTATTGCTAACAATATAATTTTACAATTTGCACATAAACAGTAAGTAACTTTATAAAAATCTAGACAAAGCGTCTAATAAAAATCTAGCCTACCTAATCACAGCCTTATTATCAATATAATATATTTTTTAAATTTTTCCCTATTAAATCTTGTAATTATTAAATATTAAATCTTGATTTATGAAATCTTGTAAAACAGACTTACAGTAATGGATTCGACAAGCTTACACACTTTGTTTATGGTTCGTTCTTAAAAATGTTTTATAAGCAAGATAAACCATACAAAAGGGTGTAAACTTGGTAAGTGTAGCATTTCCCAGTAAAAAAATTTCTTTCTAACTTACATCTAATTAACACCAACAATATAGGTCTGTCAACAGGAAAATCAGCCTTTTAAGTTCACTCGTCTCATTATTATTAAGTATTTATACTTTTATATTAATTTAGATCACAAATATATATATTTTTTAATTAAAATAGTCTACCTGTTCATAAAATTGTACATTGTAAACTGTAACAAGTAATATGCATTTTCAAAGTGCTTTACTCTTAACACAGACCTTTCAGTTATAATCTTAACCTTAGAACACTAATCAATACGACACCATACTCTCGTATTGATTTGTGTTCTTAGGTTAAGCGACTAGGAAATTCAGCCTTTCGTTTAACTTACAGCTAATTTATCCTAACTGTATGCCTTAGTAAATCAAATTTTAGGAACTTTTTTCCACGGTCATAATTAAAGCAAAATTATATTTAGTCAGATAGGTACTTAAATAAAAATTTAAATCTAGTCATCATCAGTGTCGAGTATTTTTTTAAGTCTTTTTTGGTTTTATTTCAAAAATCTCTTCGTCGTCGGTATCAATTTGGGTAAAGAAATTAGTTTTTTTTTCAGTTTTAATGTTGAATATAGAGATACTCTCATCAGAATCACTACTTAAGTCTATATTTGTGTTTTTGGATGTTTTTGCATGGTTTTTTTCCATAGTTCCAGATTTCTCCAACTCTTTTAAAATTTCAGAGTCAACATCACATAAGAATGAGCACGATGGTACACTTGTAGCACCACTACAGTTTAAATTGATAACATCATAATTTTCTAAAATTGTACTATCAAACTGAGGAAGAGTTTTTTCTGTAGAAGTTGAGGGTTTTTGAGCCAATGCAAGTTTATCAGTTAATTTGACCGGACGCATATTACGGCAAGTTTTTAGCAGTTTAATGAGCGTGCAAGAGGAGTTGGTATCCGGGGTTTAATTGAAAAGTCATAAAATCCTAAGTGATTACCATGAGGGCATTCTATGACATTGTTAAGACATTCAATATTTGTGCAAGATAAACGACGCAATGCTAAACGGCTGCCTGATTCTGCAGCCCATACAGCTTGGTGGACTTTTAAAGTACCTGGGAAAGGTTTCAAATTGTCAGGTAGTAACCAGTCCTTTTCAGTGACCTGATAATCTTCCACGAGTTTTATTTTAACGCCCTTAACAGAGGACTGCAAAGCATTCACGAATGAATTAAGATCAGAAATGTCATTCTGTAATGCAACGTATCGGTCTGCAGTTCTCTTTAAAAGTCCACCAACACCATCTGGAGCACCTTTGCCGTGTCCGCATTCGCAATAATTCCAAACTACTTTGGTCATTGAGGGAATATAGACAGAGAGTCGAGACATGATATAAAATATTTTCTTGTTGCGATATTGTCCAGAAGGAGAATCTGAAATTATGTAAAGATTTTGAACCAAAGGTACTGTTTGTTCTATTTCAGTCAAAATTGGTATCAGATGGGCCCATACTGCAGCAGCATCGTGTCGTAAAGATGTACTTATAGTACAAAAACATTGGGTTTTTGTCGTGTGACCATCAACATTAAAATAAAGAACTGCAGTATGTAGAGTAAACTGCTTTCTACTACCACCAAAGTGTACCGACTGAATTTCAGAATTATATTTAGCACTGTAATTTTCACTAAAATCAATATGTACAAGACAGTCATTCTTAGTTAATTTTTGCTTAATTTTTTTAATTGCATCGGTCTGATTACGTATGTTTGCACAATGATTAAGAAAAGGTTTAAGATTAGTTTCAAATTGTTTTATGAGTATTAACGGTTCTACGTGGTGTCGTACTTTTTCAACGGTGATGGCAGTTTTCTCAATCCCATTTTTAATGTATGAATTTTTCTGCTTTTCCCAGGCCCAATATAAAACTTTTTCCGAGTTATCAATTTCTTGGTATATTAGATGTCTGTTCTTGCACGTAGTACACTTCCTCTGTAGACATTCTAAGTTATAAATGTCGCAACACATGCTTTTAATAACCTCACTGGTCGAATTTTCTTTTATGAAATTATTCTTTTTTAGAGATTCAATTAGCAGATCCATGTTTTCATGTTTTTCACACAAGCAAGTGTTGCGCATATTTATTTTTGGTTGTAGCACCCAAAAAGGTTTAAACGTGAAAACGTTACGTAGCTAATAGGAGGATAGCCAGACTCTATGTATTTTCTATGTAAGTTTTTTACAGTATCTGTCATTAAACGTTTCTGTTTCTTTGTTCCATTTCTTGTTATTACGTCTTTTTTTCCTGGACACATGCTGGAATTTTCATCATCTTCATAGAATTTTAAAACAATTTGGCGGATTCGTGTTTGTTTTTGGTTATTTTTATCGCTTTTATCATTTAAATCTATCGCTGACTGTTTTTCTTTCCTTTTGTTGGTAGTTCCATCTTTTCCTTTCTGAATAAGTCTTTCAAACCGTTTCTTATATAAATTCTTTTCGCGGACAACTTGAGCCAATTTTTTTTGTAATGCAATGATTTGGGAGTGTTTAGATTTTTAGTATCTACGGAATTTTTGTTGCAAATCACTTTAAAATTTTAAAGTGGCAATAGAAGAGTTTGATGCTGGACTATCAGGACGTAATGTAGAATATATACTAACGTTTGGTGCTAGTTGCGGTGATCCTAGGGGTGTGGATTTTGGACTACTTGTGACGAAAAAATTTGGGCTAATTACTCCAATCCGAAAGTTGTCACAGTGATTCCAGTTTCGTTTCGAAGATTCAAGACGCGAGCTAAGTCTTGTTAGAGGTGTCATCGCCATGTTATCATTGGAAGCTACTTGAGATAACCCAAAGGTCGTTTCATTTGGCTCCGTCATTGGTGTTTCAGCATATTCAACATACCATGTGACATTTGGACCTGTGTTCTTACGAATAATTGCTGTCTTTTTTTTATAAGAAGCAAGCGCACTCACCAAATTTTTTCTTGCGAATTGCCCGAAGCTTTTGCGAAGTCATTGCACTTCGAGGAACAACTACTCCTGCAGCCTTCTTTTTGACATACCTTTCTCTTTCTTTTCTTAAATACTCCTCTCGCAAAATAGGGTCACTTCTTAATTTTTCGCGCCGCTTTTGTTCGGCCAATCTTTTTCTTTCTTTTTTTTTCCTCTACCGATAGTTTCGGCTTAGGCATCTTGGCTTTCTAAAAATTAAAAATCCATTATTATGTTTATAATTAGACTGTAGTATATATGAATATGTAAGCGAGTGCGTGTGATGTTATTATTGTGTGTGTATGTGTGTGAGTGTGCGCGCGCGTGTGCACGTGTGTGTGCGATTATGTGTGGATGTGTGCATATATTTGAGTGTCTATGTATATTATTTTCTAAGATTTACGTGGAAATATCTTTTTGTAGTTGTCTGTGTACAGACAACAAGAAAAAAGAATCTGTACTGTAGTACAGATTCTTTTTTCTTAATCATGCCGTGGCGATGAAAACATAAGTCACGGAAATGAAACAACTGGTCATGGCAATGAAACTAAATTGTTTTAAAAGGCATGGCAATGAAATTTTGTTTCATTGCCATGTTTTTTTTTCATTTCCATAGCAAATTTTGGCCACGGAAACCACGGCAATGAAAACACGGCAATGAAAATCAAGGCAAAAACATCAAGTAACCAAAAATCTATTAATAATTCACAGTAATTAACACGTCACAAATAAACATAAGATAAATGGCTTTCTATCAAACGCTTAATCAAGAGGACAAACTTATTCGAATAGAAGTTAGACCTATCCACGGCAATGAAAGAAAAAATGTCCAGTTATATAAAAATCGAATACTTACATTTTTGGCGCGAAAACGCAGGCACGTACGCACGTCCTTTCACGTCGAGCACCAAGCGACACTATTATGCAACGCTTAGCGCACAAAGGTGGGGGACGAAAGTGCTTAGATAAAAAAATATTCTTAAATATATTTAGGACACGGCGATTAAAGGTAGTTCTAGGACAAGTGCCTTTTTATTAACCATTCGTTGTACTGTTTAAATATATGAATAAATGTATTCCGTAACAATACTTTAACTATTCACGTATCTAATAAACCTGGGTTTTAATATAAATAACCAACAGATTTTTGTCAATGGCGTCTAATACACATCAAGGTGATATGTGGACAAACACGGTAATGAAAGATTTCGAGGTTTAATTTTTTTTTTTGGAGCCTCTATTAATCCTATTTAACGAATATTTAATGCTACACATAGGTCACTATTTCACCTAACCAGAAAAAAATATTATAAAATTATAACTATGTCTTAAAGTACCGATTTCATTCATGCCACGTAATTTTTGTTCCCGGGAAATTCACCCATAAGTGTGTTGTCCTTGTGTTTGTAAACCGGTTTGTATTGTAATCATCTTATTTTAATCTCTTTCATCCAAAATGGATAAAAATAAACCCCCCGATCCTGATCCCCCCGACATTTCAGTTCCTTCATCTCCTTTATTCCCAAACCCACTATCGCAATTTGTGGATGTTGTATGTAGTGTTACTGAGATGGATGTACCTCAATCCCAGAACAATCAACCTTCTCGTAAACGTCCAGGTAACGAAGATTTTTTTACACCTACCCCCCCAAACAAACAAAAGAAAAGCCAAGTTGGACGTGTCAAATATTCGGCAATAGATAAGGGCCCTTACATCGTCCACGTCTCCCGTATAGAGACCCAACCCAACTCAGGCACTACCTTACACCCAGTTAACTTTGGAAAATTTTTAATGAGCAACAACATTGCGAACATAGTTCGTGGTGGGGTTAATAGGGTTGGTAGAAATCGCGTATCCGTAGAATTTGTTTCCCCTCAGGATGCTAACTGTTTCTTGGATAACACTCTGTTGACCAAGTACAGTTATATTGCTTCTATCCCTACATTCAACATCACAAGGATGGGAGTAGTAACAGGTATTCCCTCTGATATTTCAGAAGATGAAGCGATTTCTTTTTTGTCTGCACCCGCAGGATGTGGGAACATCCTTAAAGTTCGTCGAATTAATAGGAAAGTGCAGAGAGATGGGGATAGCGAGTGGAAACCCACTGAAACTTGTGTGATCACGTTCGATGGACAAGTCTTACCCAAAAGGATTTTCTGCTGTTACACCTCGCTTCCTGTTGAGCAATACATATTTCCCACCATCCAATGTCGCAAATGTTGTCGATTTGGTCATGTGGCTAATGTCTGTAGGTCAAAACCACGCTGCAGTAAGTGTGGCCACGATCACCCAGGTGATGGTTGCAACATTTCTGAGGGTGAGGCCTTCTGTATTCTGTGTTCGGGTAATCACTTCGCTAATAGCAGGTCATGCCCCGAGCATGGTAGACAGAAAGCCATTAAGACCGTTATGGCTGAAAAATCCATTTCTTATGCTGAGGCTAGCAAATGCATCCCAACAGTTTCCCGCAACTATGCCAACATCACTAAAACTCCGATTTCTCAGTCTTATCGCAAGACAGTAACCCTAAAACCCAAGACCCATGCACCTCTTACCCCGTCTTATGACAAAGCTGCTCATGAGCAAATAATTCTTTCTCCCCAACCTTCTCAGCCTAATGGCTGCGCTCTCAATTATAATAATGTCTCTTCCAATAATAGTACTTGTTCTATTATAGAACTACTTATAAAACTCATACCTATTGTTATTTCTTCTTCTACTTCTAATTCTCAATCACCGTCCAACGTTGCCGACCAACTTATAACTCTTCTCTCAGACATTAGAAATGGCGTCTCGCCAAGTATTCCTTCAGTGGAATGTGAGGAGCGTGTGGCATAAAAAGCACGACCTTATATTCCTTCTGAATAAGTTCAAGCCACTGGCTTGTTCCATAGCTGAGACTTGGCTTACCCCAAGTCTTAGCTTCCGTATGCCACATTTCAACACTGTCAGATGTGATAGACCAGATGGCTATGGAGGGTCGGCTCTCTTAGTCAACAACCGGGTCCCACTCTTGCCCTTTGCCTTGCCTTCACTTACAGGTGATATTAGCATTGCCGCAGGGAGGGTCGAGGGCATCACAGTGTTTTCTATTTATATTGCACATCCCCACCTTGATTTTTTAATAATTTTAAAAGATATTTTTTCTAATGTTCATGGTCCAATACTGGTCATGGGCGACTTTAACTGCCATCACTATAGATGGGGGTCTGAACGCTGTGATGCCTTTGGTGTGGCTCTAGTTGATGTTTTGGATGACTTAGATCTCTGCGTCCTAAACAATGGTTGCTCAACACGACGATCTCTTCCAGGGCAGCAAAAGAGTTGCGTAGACCTTACATTCTGTTCGATCGAGTTGGCAGCATCTACTCAATGGGAATGCACAACCTTGTCGCATGGTAGTGATCACTACCCTATAGTTATATCTTTGCTTAATAAATCTTATCTAGAAAAAACTTCTCCTCCACTTTTGAAATATAACCTGTCCAAACCAGATTGGACAAAATTTATGTCATTATTGGAGGATAAAATTGATGTTCTTCCAAATTTAAATTCAAATTTATCAGATCCTTCTGATCACTGCCATGCCAAGAGCTGTTATGAGGGCTTTATATCAGCCATTACCTCCAGTGCAGATACCTGCTTTCCATTGAGAAATAGTGCCACTAATAAAATCCCATCTCCCCCATGGTGGGATCCAGAATGTACTTCAGTGATTAGGGATAGGGACGAGGCCGAGGTGCGTTATAACACAGATATGAGCATGGAAAATCTGTTAGCATACTGTCAACAAAATGCCAGAACCAAACGTTTTCTTCGCAAGAAGAAACGTGCGGGTTGGGTTAAGTTTTGCTCCTCCTTATCTCCCTCCACTCCAGTTTCAGTTGTCTGGAAGAATATCAATAGGTTTAGACGTGGGTGCTCCCCGTCAATCTCTTCACCGATCACTAGGGAAACCGCTGAACATTTTTTTGATAAAATAGCACCATCTTATGTTCCACTCTTCTCTGAATGCCAAAACCCTCATCTGAACAGTGAAACAGAGGATCCTTTCGATGCGCCGTTTACTTTGGAGGAACTGAATGTGGTACTCAAACATGTCCGGGACTCAGCCCCTGGTATTGATGGCGTGCCATATTCTTTCATAACCCATTCTGGCGAAAAGGCTAAAACCTACTTTTTAAATATTTTAAATTTTTGTTATTGTCGTGGTTGGGTTCCAGATCAGTGGAAATTACAAATTATTATTCCTATATTGAAACCAGGTAAACATGCAGATGATCCAAATGGCCTTAGGCCAATTGCTTTATCTTCAGTCCTAGCCAAATTACTGGAACACCTTATTAAAAATCGCCTCGAGTGGATAGTCGAATCGAGAGACTTACTGCCGCATCACCAATTTGGTTTTAGGAAAGGACTTAGCACAATGGACAGTGTTAGTATTTTAGTTACGGACATCCGATTAGCTTTCTCCAAAAATGAATCCGTTGTTGCCACTTTTCTTGACATCTCCTCTGCGTATGACAATGTTCTTCTTCCCGTACTCAGGCAAAAACTGCAACAGCTGAGTCTTCCGGCTAAGATGATACAGTGCATATGTGAACTATTGCTGTCCCGATCACTGGTTCTGAGAGTCCAGGGTGAGGAGTTCGATGAAAGGCAGACATGGAAGGGCCTTCCACAAGGCTACGTCCTCAGTCCCATACTTTATAACTTGTATACGGCTGATATTGGGTCCTGCTTAAATAATAATTGTCAGATGTTACAATATGCCGATGACATTGTTCTGTACGTGACAGACCCCTCCATAGTCAACGCTGCGTCATCTCTATGCCTCTCTCTGGATTCTTTGAACCAATGGCTTTTAAGCCATGGTCTGTCGCTATCGGCACCAAAAAGTTCGGCGGTAATTTTCTCTCGCAAAAGACTCATTCCTCATATTTCAGTGAACATTTTAGGCCACAATATTCCTGTAGTTATTAAAGCTAAATTTTTAGGCGTTATTTTGGACTCTAAATTAACTGGTATACATCACATAAATTTCCTTATTAAAAAATCTGAAAGAATTATTTCAATTTTAAAAGCCCTTGCGGGTGTTTGGTGGGGCGCTCACCCCTACACCATGAAATTAGTTTATAATGCCTTAGTTCGTAGTGTTTTAGACTATGGAACATATCTCCTGATTCCTTGTAACAAGGGTGCTTTGGCTGGGCTGGATAGGGTTCAGTTCAAATGCCTTCGAATCATCTCAGGTTGTATGAAGTCCTCTCCCGTTAACGCATTGCAGGTCGAATGTGCTGAACCCCCACTGGCCCTTAGACGGCAATATCTTGCCTCTCGCTTTTTGTCTAGGCTAATCAGTAGATCCTCCCATCCTCTTATAGGAAGATTAAATGAGTTAGATGCCCTAAGCAGAAGCTCAAATTACTGGAGAAATAAAGAAATTCCCTTAATCCTTAAATCCTTTCGACAAATTCTAAATTTAGTATGCCCGATCGTCCAATACCCCAGATTACCCCTTTTTAATTTTGCTTATGAAGTTTTAAGTTATACTCCAAAAATTTTCTTTAATATTGGTATATCCAAAAAATCTCCGTCAGCTAATTTAGCTTTCAATGCGGTGGTGGGTGAGCGATGGAATGATTTTCAATTATTTTTTACGGATGCTTCGAAATTAACCGACCTTAGTCACACTGGCGCTGCAGTCTATTACCAAAGCTCCAGAATTATATTACAATTTAAATGCCCTAAGGAGTCTTCTGTATTCACTGGTGAGTGTGTGGCTATATTGGAAGCTTGTCTTTTTATAGAGTCACACTACAATATTGGGAAAGCAGTTATTTTTACAGATTCCCTTAGCTGTTTGCAAGCTTTAATCCAAAATCCCTTTAAGAGTAAATTACACAGTTCTCTTATCTTAAAAATTAAAAAATCTTTATTGTCCTGCGCTAGTAATCAAAAAGATGTTCAGTTGGTTTGGATACCTAGCCATTGTGGCATTAAGGGTAACGAGTGTGTTGATGCTCTGGCTAAAGATGCTTGTTCGTCTTTATCGTCAGATCTCACGCACAATTCCTATCAGGGTTACGACCTATTGTCCCTTCCAAAACTGTATCTGCAATGTTCCTGGCAGGAGCAGTGGAATATGTCCAGCAAGAAGAAAGGCAGTTTTTTCTATGCAGTGCAACCGATCATAAAACCAAAACCTTGGTTCTTTGGTCACAAAAAAGTATCCAAAACAGTTATATCTGTTCTCTGTAGGATCCGCTTAGGTTTTTGTTGCACTCCCGTCTTTCTACACAAAATCCATATACGTGACTCCTCCCTCTGTGAGTGCGGATTGGAGGAGGGCACCCTGGACCACATATTTTTTAAATGCTCCAATAACATCCCTCCTCTAAATCTATATAGTCGTCTTCCTAAACTTAATATCCCTCTTCCAATTAATTTCGTCTCCCTCTTAACATACTCCTCTCCAGAACTCCTTGTGGCGCTAATGATTTTCATCCGCCACAATAATATAAAATTATGATCTATTTCCTTATATATTCTGTCTGTGTGGGTGTGGTATACGTATTAAGTGTTCTAACAATTTACAATATTTTATATGTATTTTTATCTTTTCGTACTAACCTCACAAGATCCACATTAAGCCCAACAATATCGTCGTAAACTTTTGAATATATAATTTTTTTTTTTTTTTTTTTTTTTTTACAACAATGCACACTTGATTTCCATTTCACTCTAGACATTGGCAGAATGGTCGACATCGGCTTTGCTTGCCATAAGAAGAAATAGAATAGAATAGAATAATTCATTTCTAGAAATGGTACTACTTGTCAATTTCAATCATGAACGTAATAATTTATTATACATTCATAAACTCACGCGTTCTTCACATAGGGGTAGGCAGAAACTACAGAACGCCACCTGCAACGATCCTCACATACTCCTTTTGCTTCGTTTACGCTCTTACATCTGAGGGGCAATCCTCGTAAATTTAAGAACGTTCACAGTCTGATATCAGTCTCAAATTATGTCAAAAATAGCTATACTTACCCTACATTTTTGAGAAGTTTTTGACATTTTATTGTCGCTGAGATGAGATCGCGACTAGATTTTGAACATTTTTAGTGACGGGAATTGGGTTTCTGGTCATACACGCCATCATACACTCCGGTTACGAGTACTATGCACCTGACCTCTCTGAAGAATATCACCAATAATGTAATTATTATGTACAAACTAAAATGCTTTTCCTATTCCTTACATTATATCCATGTCATGCTCCCATCAGTTACAACTTTTACAAATTCTAAACTATAAATTGTCCATTACCCAAAACTAACACCAGTTTTCAGAAACACTGATCATAAGAATAAAGCGTAACACTTGAACAAGTGAATTATAAAGCACTTATTTTCTCTCTTTGCTTTGCTCGCGAGCAGAAATGAGCAACGGTGTATTCTCATTAATAATTTTAAAAGGAAAAGCGGCTATGAAATAAAATAACAATATTATTAAAAGGTCCGTCAGTCTGTGTTTTATGAAAGGCCGTTTCCGTTACAGAGCAGATTTTTGTTTTTTATATGAAATTTTAATGAGAAACTGTGTACCCACTGACATGGATAGTGAGCGTCAATTTATTATTGCCATGCTGGTGTGGATTTCAAAAGGAAATAGCGTATTGGAGCAATTTATATTATCAATGCCGACTGATTAAATACTTCCATTCGCTTTACGGAATGAAGCGCATCGTGAAATGCGTATAAATTTAAGCGAAGGAATTGGTAAAGAGTGAACACATTGATGGAATGTTAACATATGTGCAAAAATTATTGCTGGGAAATGACTTTCTTTTTTGGTGTGAAAAATCACTTTTTATGGTAACACGCAATGTAACACGCGCAAAACTTAGTGCTTACTGTTGCATACGACACTATAGGGGTCGTGCCGGTAATTAAAGTACAGTTATAACATTTAAAACAGCTTTCTTAAAAAAACATAAGTAATAAATTTGGAACTTTGACCTTCAATATTTCCGTAACCAGAAGGTTGCCAGGTATGGTCCAGAACAAAAAAATCGCAAAGATGGGAAGAACATGTTACTTTCGGCTTCGTTAAGTGTCATTTTACACCCGATATATATTTTTTAAACTTAAATATCTGCATGTTCAAATAGTTACGGCAAAGAACGCGACGGTTTCTGATCACATTGTTTTCAATCAACATTTCATTTCCTACTCATAATAGCAAAAGCGCTTGATGATGAGTCGGTAAATATAAACCCAACAAACTGGAAACAACCAATCACTGCCTTACAGCATAAACATACACAAGTATCTATGTAAAGCTTCATTGAAACACTACGAAAAATATAGTTTTTGAATGGAAGTCAGCAGATTTCCCATGCGGGGAGACGCGAGACAAAATCTGAAGTAAGTTTTATTCTCCTTGACAGAAACTTGCCAGTGGAGCCTTTTTAGTTGAACGATGAAACAGAATTCAGTGCGCAAAGCGGAATTTCTAGTAATATCTTCAAAAGTTAACGCTTCGCTCGCGGCTTGAGGTAGGTACTGTCCCGAACTCACGACGAACAGTTTGCCAGAAATGAAAAAAAATGTTGAAAACAGGAAAAAAACTGACATAGAATGAAAAACAAATGAAAACTGACTGCTTTCTACTTGCACGAGTTGTAATGCAGGGCAGCTATTTTTAGGGTTCCGTACGTCGGGATGAAAATCGAAAAACTTTTAGGATCACTCGTGTGTCTGTCTGTCTGTATGTCGGTCTGTCTGTCTGTCTGTATGTCGGTCTGTCTGTCTGTATGTCTGCCTGTCTGTCAGTCCATCTGTCTCAGCCGATTTTTCGAATCTACTGGACCGATTAAGTTGAAATTTGGTACACATATAAATTTCTGTGACCCAAACACGAACGTGTAACGTAAATAAACGAATTTTTAATATGGAGTTCACTTTGGGGGAACAATTAGAAAAAAAAAGTTTTGTAAACTGTTCTGTGTGACATATCAAATGAAAGGGCTTGTTATGAGAATTTCTTAATTTTTTTTTATAATTTTTAAATATATAGTTTTAAAGTTATTAAAGAAAATTGATGAAAATTTACCATTCCCCCATAACCCTGAAACTGCTGAGCCTAAAATAAAAAAAAAACAGAGAATAGTTCTATGCTTAGAAATTACAGGAAAATTTATAAGAAGCTTATGGTTTTAAAATAACAGCAAATCACTCAATATTGTGCGTTCAAACTTACATTTGCATTTGGAATGTATAGTTTTTCAACTACAATGTTAAGTTTGTTCTTGGGATAAGTTCATCCCAACTTCGGTACCCTTCATTGTGCGTGGTCCGACACGCACTTGGCCGGTTTTTTATAAGACAAATCCCTAGTAAACTATAGCGAAAGTGTTTTTTTAGCTTTAACTACTAATGCGTCAATATTAACCTGCCTAGCCTTTTCCCACGACACGTTGAGGTCAGCTTCCAGTCAAACCAGATGCAGCTGAATGCCAGTATTTTACATGGAGCAACTGCCTATCTCACCTACACAACCCAGTTATTGGGTAACACCCCTTGGTAAGACTGGTTGTCAGACTGTTGGGCTTCTGACTACCCTCAACGACTGTCCAAGATCTACGAATGACAGCCGGGACCAACTGCTTAACGTGCTTTCCAAGGCACGGCGGGGTCTTTAACTACTAATGTGTATCTTTTCAAATCATCATTACCTGCCTATCTACTAAAGTTATTTTTAAAACACACAACTACGTCTTAAGAGAAAAATAAAGATAAAAATCCACGATCAAGAAACATACTCAGATATTCTTAAAAACTCCAGTAGGGGAAATGGTTTATTTAATGGTGCACTCAGGCGATGGACTACTAAGTAGCCTGCTTACTGGCCCACTTAAGCCCAACGCTTATGCTTAAGTAGTTCAAGCCTTAGAGCATTTGCAAAAATTCTCAAGTCCCCTGTGTTTTCATGGAACCTGTAATCGCAAAAACTTCTATATTATTTTAAACTACCAAAGAAAGAAAAATAGGTTTATTTTTCACAGAAATAAAAAGGGAAAAAGGTTTGATGGGTATGTTCCACGTTCTCGTTAATACCCCTAATGTAAAAAAACTATTCCAAAGCATGCTTAAAATACCTACTTCGTTTTTTAAAACAATCTGAGTAGCTGGCAGCGTTTCGTATACACGGCAGCAAAAGTTCTCTATTAAAAGAACACTAGACAGTTTTAATTATGCAAAATCATCGATGTACGCTCACCTATTCGGGTCAGCCGGTGCGGAGGCTGGCAGTTTTAAAAATGAAACAATAGACGGGAAATGAAGACCAGCCATGGTACGTATGTTGGAATGAAATAGTATTGTTAAGGGTGCTCCAGACGGAAGTGTACGGCGGCCGCGTGTTGCACTTTTGTATCGGTTTAGAAAAGCGTTTAAATCGTGCGATGCATGGAAATGGGTTTTATATTTCGAAATGGATTTACTGAAATGTATTCAGAATTGTGTATTGAGTATTTTATGCTATAATGAACAGTCAATTCAAATAACTGCCTGAGAGTTTGGTGGACGATTTTTATTACTTTTGTGGGAACTAGTGCGTTATAACGAATTGACGAACCTTTTAATTGAGTTTTTACGCATTAGAGGAAAAGGGTTACAGGTTGTGTGTATTTTGCCTTTTATTGATGATATATCAATATTAAATAACATTCATCTTTATCATTGTGCAAAATAATCACACCTACAGTTATAAAAGCGGACCTTCGCAAAATATCCAACATCAAACCAGCTCAACCATCTTAAAACTTATCTTCTCGCATAACATTAAAGCCATCGCCTCCATCTTGGATCAACTGCGCGGATATTCCCAAATCGCTATCGGCTCATCTGCGGGTACCCTTATAGGCTCGTTCTACGTTTATTACACACGTTTTCGCTGACCTAACCACCTCGATGAGCGACGAGCAGTCCTTTTCACTTGGAGGCTGAGTACTGACTAATAAAACTATGTAGACGGGATCTAAAGTTTACATGGATGATATTGTTGTATTTGATAAGTACGTAGTTCAGGACAAAAATATGAGCAAACATGATTAACTTTGATCCGTAATCAAAACTGATGTTTAACAACACAGTATTGGCCTTCACCTACGTTTATTAATATAGGTAATAGTAATTTATAGGTGGTGGTGGGGGGTGGTGAGGTGTGGTTTAGGTGGTGGGTGGGTTGGTGGTAACTTTGGTTGTTTAAGGTATTTACAAGGCAGGTAGAATTAGTGGAAACGCCGGGACGGGATGCCCTAGGAAGACATATAGTGATCTCATTGAGGATGTTCTTCAGAAAGGGAAGAAGGCGAGAGTTTATTTAAGTGTGTATGTGTAATTGTTTATCATTTCTATTAAATTTACTGTCATCGTGTAACGGTTTAAATCATGTCGCGTTACAGTTAATTGAACGGCATTCATGTCATTAACAAGCACTAACAATTCGTCATTACTTATGCAGTCAACACCAACATAGATGTAGACAACAGCAGCACATATTACTTTATCATTCTCTACTTCATTATCATCTTGACACAAATTATCTTTAATTAGAGATTAAAATTTATCGTCAAGTAATGTAAAAAAAACGCCTGTTTTTCATCTTCCTAATTCTGTCACGTCTACCACAAAATATATTTTTCTTTCTGTGGTATATGTTAAGCCTATATACCCAGTTAGATTGGAAATTCTTTACGCGGCCTTCCGTTTGATGCGTGCCTTTGGAAACCAATTGAATTTGTTTCTGTTTCTCGGCCTTGTTTTGGCCTGTGGTATTTTAAGCCGCTAGTGGTTTCGGTTTACACCGATGTAACGGATGTTTTTGATGTTTTTTTTTTAAATGGTGATGCAATTTTATGGGGAAACTAGTTTTAGTTACGCCAATCCGGATTTTCGATGGATGTTGGGATAAAAGTTTGTTTTATTTTGAAAGCGATTTCATTCGTACTGGTTTAGCCTAAAATAAGACATTTTGTAAGTAATCATCAAGCGCTCTAGCGCTTTTTGCATAGGTAAAAGGTAAGTATGTCTTGTGCCAATGCTTTTAGAAACTTCAATGAAGCCACCCTAAGGTGGTTGAAAACATATTGGGTATGCTTTTAAAAACATGATATAATAAAAATGTTAATGGATTTTACTATATCATGTTTTTACTCTACAAACCTTATTGTACATAATATTATAAATTATTTTCGTTAAATTCTATTATAAGTAGGAAATGTAGAAACATTTTACAGAGTGCTGAAAAAAACACAAATTTCGGCTCCAAAGTACTAAGAAAATGATAAAACTCTTAATGGAACGCAAATTAGATAAGCGTAGTAAATCCGTCGGCTACTAATTCCGACGACATAAATACATTGCGCGGTGCAAGCGACTTGCCTATTTGTCGGGTGGTGTTGGGTTACATTTTTTTTAGTAATAAGAGCCAGATTTTATAGGAATGTGATGGAAGGATGTGATTTTCTCTCTTATCATCATCTGCCTAGATTTTTTCCAACTATATTGGGTTCGGCTTTCAATCTAATGGGATGCAGCTGAATGCCAGTACATTGCATGGAGCAACTGCATAATAATATCTGACCTCCACAACCATTTAAATTTTCTTGCATTACTTACAAGTAAAAGCTTTGAGGCACTATCAGATTAACAACCTTTTTTTTCGTGTCCCAAAAGGCATTTAAAAAAATGCAACTCCATTTCATTAGGTTGCTTAAAAAGCAACGACTGACCATCTTCCAGTAAAACTATTTTATTTTATTCTATTCGGGAAACTTACAGCTAACTTATACAGTGATCTTAAACAATATGAAATTGAAGGCCATTTACAAGCCATTACAGGATTCAAAAAAAGTGCATGTACCTACTTTCAAAACCACGTCGTAAAGGTTTTCTCCACGACAATAAAAATCACAGACCGTAACGAAAAACAGAAGTACCTACAAACCCCTTCAGGCATATAACATATAAATGTCCAGCTTTATTCTTTTAGGACACAGGCATGTTTACTTAGTTACATAAATTAAAATTCACACAAACATTGCTTTGTTAACTCGCTTTAATTTATCATAATTTTCTTTTTTCCCACGTGAAGTGAATTAATTCGCGTCACCATCTTCCTGTTAGATATTTATGTAATGTGCTTGAATATATGCCCATTTCAGGTTTCCTTGGCACGAGTAAATTTTCATTTACATGAAAATTACAAGTACGTACTACTATTTTATATATTTTTTAATGTTGCGATACTCTTCTACTTATTGGTTCTTATTTTTCGCGTGAATTTAAAACTAGAAATGTGTTTATTTCTTCTTATGGTTAAAAACTTTAATGAAATTATTATACTTTAGTTAGAGGAGAGACAGCGTCAGCATCCATTTGTGCCCAATGTAGACCAATGTAATTTATGTATTAAGTCTAAAAGTCAGACCATCCCATAAAATTACAATTCAAAAACTTAACAAAACGGTAAATTTATAAAATCTAAAGACCAGACTGCGTAAAAAGTGAACTTTAAAAAAGATAGAAACAGGATGACGTCGGGTTTTAAGATTTTTAATTTTTTAAATTTTTTATTTTACACTTTTTAGTTAGGATTATTTTTCTCTCATTGTATTAAGTAACGCATAAGGTAATGGGCGTAAATACAATACCCGCTTATACTTGCCTATTTGTGATAACGGCCTCTTAGTCACTCATTCCAAATTAAATTTAAACATATATCGCTCACCTAGCAGTATAATGACACATCTACTTTTTTCTTATTTTACAGAAATGAGGGTCAAAGATTTTACAAATGTTTGAAACGAAGTTGTGAGTTCATTTTATCATGGATTTTATGGTTTTAGCAACTAGTATAGACATTAATAGACAAAAATAACATTGTGTCGTTTTACCGCTTTATAAATTATACACTTTTAAACACAGGCCGTAAAAACTCAATTTCGCTTTTTTTTGTAAATGTGCCATTATACTGCTAGGTGAGCGATATGTTGTGTATATATTTTTGTAATCACCTTTTAAAATCCTTAATTTTGATACTCCACTCTCACTCGGGTTTGGGAGATTTTTGTAGAAAACATTCATTTTGGCGCTTAAAATCTGCCATTATGACTTTTTTAGATTTGAATATACCCAGTGACACTTGCGCAAAGACGAATCTAAGTACATATCATTCATCAAAATCGGCTCAGCCATTTAGTAGTTAAGAGGGAACATAGGGACGGACATACATACAGTTAAAACACATATCTCTCCTTTTTTGGCTTCGCCGCAAACGAGTAAAAACAGCGAACCGATAAAAGAACCAGTATGGAACTAAAAGGCGTGTATTAAAACGGTACCAGGCATTCCCCAGATAAGATCCCCTACGTACTCCGAAGTTAATCATGAACCTTGGAGCCTATTTACATAATGTTTCCTTTATCCGCCAAGTTGTTCCCGGGATCGAAAAGTTTCGCGAGACGCACTGCCAACGCTTTGTATGAAAATCTACGACACAAGTTACTGAGACGAATTAAAATATTGTACCTTGCTAATGAGGTTAGATGTTTTGAAATTCTGAGGTTTTAGAATATTTCAAAGGGTTATTGTTGAGGAGTTTATGGTTCTTTGTTGCTCGCTAGATGAGTTGTTATTTTTGTCAAATATTGGATTTTCCCTATGGGTTATGTATGTGGTAACCTCATCTTTTTCATGTCGGAAATGCCAACAAGGAAATGATAGCGGTTGGAATGAAAATAGCTTGTGTGGAAGACGACAATGCTAAGTATACCTACAGACGTGTTGTTATTCGCTGTGTCGTGGTGAGATGGGCTTACAATAAATATTTATTATGCATATAATTCTTATGTGTGTTGCTACCTTTATTATTTTGCATTTTTGCTGCACATTGTCTCAATCGTGGCAAATCATTTATGATGTTCGTAGACAACATCATGACTTCATTAGCCCCAATTTAGACAGACATCCTATACTGACTAGTTAAGTGCAGTTTCTCAATACTACATTCAGCTCAAAATCCTTTTCTCATTCAATCGCAATAGACTAGACATACCACAAAGATTGCGTGTTGAATTTGAACTGGAAGCCAGACAAAGAGATGTTAGTCAACACAACACAATAGTGACGTGTTTATCTCCGTTAACTTTTACAACTCCAGCGAAATTATGAGTTGCGTGAAAAATGTTGGTTACACAAATTTGCTAGGTGCTTTGTAACCTACAAAAGCTTTCAATGTTTTTACATTGAACGCTTACATTTTTTATAAGGTTTAAAATATAAAAGACTTCATGGACGCTAACTGGTTAACATTTATGGAGACTGGAAATAATTTTTAAATTTTGGAGTACAAGAGTTTATGAGGGATTCGGTTCAGCTGTTTTGTTTACATAATTAGGTATTTACCCATTTAAGGTAAAGATGACAAAGCATAAAAAGAAACACAGTAAATAAGGACTGAACTAATCATTTATATATTTTGTACTCATGTAGAATACGAAACCTAGTCCTTATAGTTAAATAGCTGCAATGAATATATGATAATACCATGAAAAATTTAAGAGTTTTGGATAACTATGTCTAAGTAAATCAATCTGCCTAGCCTTTTCCCAACTATGTTGGGGTCAGCTTCCAGTCTAACCGGATGCAGCTGAATACCAGTATTTTACATGGAACGACTGCCTATCTGACCTCCACAACCCAGTAACTGGGTAATACGATACCCCTTGGTAAGACTGGTTGTCAGACTTTCGGGCTTCTGACGACCCGTAACGACTGTCAAAGATCTACGAATGACAGCCGGGACCAACAGCTTAACGTGCTTTCCGAGGCACGGAGGAGTCTCGGTATGTAAAGATGGTCACCCATCCACGGACAACCCCGGCAAGCGTAGCTTAACCTGATGGATCGACCCGTGCGGCTGTTATTATTTAGCCACGAGCTCCACAGACACATAACTATGTCTAAGTACTGTTGGAAAAATAATTTCTAAAATTTTCAGACTACATGCAGGCCAATAAAGGCACAACAAAAACCAAACTCATATTATTGTTCAGTAAACACGCTTCCTACACTAAAACCAATGCAAAACCCGTTCATATTGAACTTGACAAGTGACGCTATCGCCGAAAGGTACAACTAGAACAAAAACATGCAGCTAAAATAAAATGCAGCTGTCAATATGACGACAATACCTTTCAATGTGCCGCTGAATATTTTGAACTAAAGCATATAATTTCGATACAAAATGTAATCCGGTTGCTTTGACCCACGTTTGAGTTTAGTGGCGATGTTCTAGAAAGGTCTTTCTGAATCTATTATTTTACTTTCGTTGGAAAATATATTCTTCATTTGTTATATTGAATTTGACGTTAAGCTAGTTGATCATTCATATCGAGCCTTTTCAGGAAAAACATCGTAAGCGTCAAAAATCACAAAACTATTTTTTTCTTCGTAACCTCTTAATTGGACAGTTTTACAACTTGTCGCGATAACTCTTAAATTTTATTTTAAATTTACACGACTTTATTGTTGTAAGAAATTATCATTGTAAATGACAACATCGTTAATTAGGAAAGAAAAAACCCTTTCCTGTAAAAAGTGAAAATTGTCGCTTAAAATGTTCTTCCTGAAAAGGCTCGATATTATTATGTGAAGATCTTGCTTCTGAAACGAACGTATTTCAGAGTAGTCTAAATAAGTATCACTTGTAATACCTGTTATGCAATTTTGAACAGCTAGCAGTAAATGTTATGTTTCATGTTACGGTATGGACATAAGTACCTAGGTACATAGCAAAGCAGGCAACGAAACCATAACACTAAGGCAACCTAAACACAGGTAGTATAAAAACATTACGTATCGCCGATAGCACACCAATATCTAAGCAATTGAGCCTCACCTCCGAAGCAGTACCATAAAAATAGTATGAGCTTACAAAATCGTTAAGTAAACAAGAGTTCTCCCATCGGGCACAATAGCAGAGAACACGTGAAATGAGATGTCTCATAACACAGGGATATGAGTCGGTAGGACGTCGTGCCCTGTGACGTCAGCGCGTTAGATGCTTCTGTCGCGACTTGCTTCACTAATATTTAAGTTTTACTTTAATATAAAATAAGAAGGTATGTAAAATAAAGGTATTTACAGTAGGTGTAGACAATAGGAAAGAACATCTGAAATGAGCTGTCTCATAACACAGGGATACGAGTCGGTGGGACGTCGTGCCCTGTGACGTCAGCGCGTTAGATGCTTCTGTCATGACTTGCTTCAAGTTTAGTTTAATGTATAACATTAAGTATTTGACAATAAGAGAGAAAGCAAAAAATGAGATGTCTCATAACACAGGGAAAAGAATAGGTATGACGTCGTACCCTGTGATGTCAGTGTGCTATATGCTTCTGTCACGACTTGCTTCGCTTTTGTTTTTACGTTTATACTAAAAGTTCAGTAAGTTGTGTTAAGGGCAGTGTAGGCATTAGGATAGGACTTGTGAAATGAGATGTCTCATAATACAAGGATACGAGTCGTTATGACGTTGTGCCCTGTGACGTGAACGCGTTAGATACTAATGTTGCGATTTGCTGCGCTTGTTTCACGCATTAGATGATCCTGTCACTACTTGCTCCGCTTTTTTTTTTTTTTTTTTTTTTAATGTTTACTTCGTTTTTGGTTGGTCAACTAATGTTAGAAAGATTTAATAGCATTCACAATAGGAAAGAACAAGTGAAATTACACAAGCATACGAGTCGACACAGCGACGTGCCCTGTGACGTCATTGCGTTAGATGCTTCTTTCATGACTGGCTATGAGTATTAGTTTTGTGTTTATTAGTTCTGCGACTCAAATCGTATCAAAGCTTGCAATATCATGAAATTTTCAATAGCAGGAAATGACTTGAAAACAATTAATTGCTGTTGACACCGCAAACAATCATCAATACAAAATCCAATTACAATAAAAATCACAAACTGATTAAAAAACAACGCACATATTTTCGTCAACCTCATGCCCTACACTTCCACATCCCTGCACACATACAAAATAGACACATACACACGATTCTAATTATATCTACACGCTTGGTTCGCTCGCTTCGAACGCGATGACTATAACGGGTAGTCAACCCTTCGTGGGACACTCTGTGCTTGACAGATATTAAATCCGCATCCCGCGATGCCAACCGGCCACAATATATATGGCTATATGTATTGTGACAGCGTTCATTGCGAATACATTATGTTTGTTGATGTTAGATCATGACGAGTGACGTCACGATTATTTTGTCGGATTTGTAAAACAAAACAGTTTGTGTATTTTAAATAACTTCCGTTATCATTTTTGACTACAACTTCTGAACGTGACTAACTCTTTGCAATTAAATAACCTTAGTCTTGTCTGTTTACTTTTGACTAGGCCACTGGGCTATTTTGTGTTTATGGGCTCGGAAATTAGTCTGGAAATCCCGAAAAACACGTAACTGAGAACACGAAAATTATCAAACGCAGTCACGATTGTTTAAAAAAAATGAAGTACGTCAGTTGACAGATATTAAATTCACGTCCCGCGATGCCAACTGGCCACAATATTTATATTGGTTTATGTATTGTGTCAGCGTTCATTGCGAATACATTATATTTGTTGATGTAAGATCATGACGAGTGACGTCACGATTGTTTTCGATGTTCGCTTGTTTTGTTCGAAATATGAAACGTACACCCGAGTGTTGTTTGCAGGTTTTGGAGATACTGTTTTTCGTATAGCTCGATTAGTTTTGAACTCGAATAGAAGCCAGTTTGTATCTCTGCTAGGTTTGTATTGTTTTCTGCCCCTCGTCATTGAAAAATGCTTTTGGCTGCAGGGCGTGGTGTTCCGTCGCTTCCGTGGACAAGTGCCACGGAATAGCACAAACTCAAGCTAATGAAGCAAGTGCAATTAACAGACTGTATTATGCCATATTTATTAACAAAAGTTATAATAAAAATATGTTTGTATGATAAGGTATTTATCTGTGGGCCTGTGTTGCCTGAAATAAATGGATTATTATTATGCAAGGGTCCTGTATGAATTTGAAAATTTATGGGAACTGTCGAAAAAAGTATGTAATTAAAGACAGAGTCATGTCTGTTGGTTTTCTTAAATACCTACATAATATGTATGCTCTGTCCGATTTGAAAAATAAAACCAAAAATGTATTACTTAGTACCTATCAATTGTGAATATTCACATGTGATCGATCGGAATGTTAGAATATTGTTTGTGATTGAATTAATAGAAAATACTTTTTGTTTGAGGTCATGTCAGATGCTGACGTCAACAATGACGTCACAGCGCAGTGCTTTGTTAGTCTGTTTATTTGGATTTTGTTGTTTAGTCTTTTTTCTATATAAAAATGAATGAACAGGTCACTTGATTGTTAGCTACTTATTTTACCCTGAGGGACATGAACAGCATATCTATTTTTTTTCTAATCTTTTTTGCTAACATTGCGTCTCTGTCTAAAAATTACTGTAAAAAGTAAGTAGGTAAGTAAAGTGAACGTAACAAACACAATGAGAGAATGATTTTTCTAACGGTACAATGAATGGAAATTCCAAATGTCTCTGGGATCATTTTCTGCATATCAATCAAACAATCCAATGAAAACATCAAAAAGACAAAGCGCTACATTTATTATCATTCTTCGAAACACAATAAATATATAGCACAGCCATATCTACGCACTAACAATACAATAATGTCGGCGGCAAATATCAGGAATTATACGTTTCATCAGATACTATAAATACCAAGTCGTGCCGGAGTCAAACCGTGTGACACGGAACCCGAGAAAAGCGGAACAAAAAGTGTATAATAAAAAGTCTTATGGCATTACGTATAGGTTTTATAGGAATGGTATTCTTGTTAACCTTTCGCGCTTGTAATGAATGTGAGTTCATGTAAATTGTAAACAGTGCGATGATTTAGAGTGAACTCATGAGTTAGTGCTTGCTACGATGACTTAACCGACGGTAAATTTTAAATACTGGGAAAGAATCTTTATCTTAGACAGTATTAGGTAACTACTTTTGGTAAACTTATTAATTTGCATCACAGGGTCTACTCCCTAAGCACGAAGTCCGTAGATTCGGGCGTTACCTACTCCGTATCACTTACGGACATAAGATTAGTTCGGTTTCCGAACTAAGAATAAATGACAACACGATTTTACAGTTGTCCCTACGCCCGACATGTTTTGCCCGTCCGAAAATTTTAATTTTACACTTGCTTTGACAGATTAACTACTCTCGGACGGGCCCGTATCTTCGTTGACGGACTTAGGGAGTAGACCTCCAGGTTTGGAATGATACGTATGCGGTTAAAAATTCTCTAGAATTGGGAAATGACCTCCTCACCGTAAAGACTTTTCCAATAAATTTAAATTTAAAAAAGAGATAAAGCTAAAAATGAGAGTGAAATGAAACCAAAAGCATTATTATTTATAATTAAATTCGTTTCTAACACTTTTTCTTGCCAAACATGAGTTGTTGTTAGGTTTCTTAGATTTTTCAAGGATAGAGAGCTGATGTTGGCCTTCTACAAAAAGATGTACAAATACAATAACCCAATAATAAATTAGTATTGTTAGCGACAAGAATCAGAAATTATACGTTTCATCTGATACAATAAATAGCGGCCAGTCCGGTTGGAGTTAACCGTTAGCCTGATGCGAACGTGGCTCCACACACAGGAGAAGCGAGGTGAGAAGCTTTGTTTACACTGTTTTCCTGGCAGGTCTGGTTTGGTGGTGGTGGGCTGAGGCTGTGAATAAGATTCCCTGACCTATATGATACGATAGGTCATGCAGTGATTAGATTTTGGTTTCAGCCTATCAGCAATACGCAGTAAACGAGTGTGGCGATTATAACGATCTGACGGTAAAGAGAAGATGAGAAAGACGCCACTCGAAAGAACACCTGCAGTTCTGCAGTAACATTACACCACTCAAAGGAGACCTCATCTGAGTCTGCGCCATACTCCGAGTGTGATTTGAGAAGAGGTCTTTGCCTTGCAGTGCCGTAATCCTACTATCCTACTAATATTATAAACGCGAAACTTTGTGAGGATGGGTAGATGGATGTCTGCTTCTTTTTCACGCAAAAACTACTGAACGGATTGGGATGAAATTTGTCACATGGGTAGTTTATAATCTGTATGAAGAAATATGTTTCTTTTTATCCCGATACACTTACGGGATCGAAACTCATACGGGTAAAACCGCGGGGCGCAAAGTGGCAAATAAACTAAAATCAAACTTTTTTTGAAGCTGATATATAGCTTTACGACTGTAGGATATCTACTTATGGTTGTAACTGATCCTTGAAAGCAATATTTTTAATTTTCAAACGTTAGGGCTTACATTCTCACCAAACTGTGGGTCTCTCTATTCTACTAGTTTCCGCTACAATGCAATGACACAACAAAGTTAATAACATAGAAAACAGCCGTAGAAAATCGCCACAACTCATCTCTCGGCCCACTCAACTCGCCCTAAGTAATTCCCCCCTCCCGTGGCGGGGCGATTACTCCTTTATTATTCCCCGGCGCGAGCCCTAATGCATGACACTATTACGTGCACTGCCAACTAATGCACATGTCTTTTGATAAACATATAATATTATTGTTTTTCACGTAATCGATTGTTGCATTCGATTGTGAAGAAAGAAAGAACGTAGAATTTGAGAGTGAAAAATCGGATGTAATGTGGTGTTGGTAATGTATCTACCCAGGATTTTGTAATATATTGATTTAAAGAGTGTTCCAGTTTCTTTTCCGTTCTTCTCCATAGGGACCAACGTTTTGGAACAAGCAAACAGCTTCAACTTTCTGACTGACTGACCGACTCCTTTGACAATTCAAAAGTGCCTGTAAATGGTCTAATTGAAATAAAAGCTATGACTTCGAGGTTATGGATAACTATCTATTTTCTGGCTGGCAGGTTTTGCTTTAAAATCCTATAAATAGGTGGTAAAGTTTTTTACCACGATGTTGGTCATTGCCAGGGTAAATTATGCAGTGTTTTATAAATGGTATGAAAAATGCTCTGTATTTTCGTGTCGCCAGTGTAGTAAACAAATACGGCTATTTAGTTTGTTTTTGTAGCAAATTAATATAGAATTTTTTATTACGTAAGCATTCCATTATGCACAAATTGATCATTAAATTGCAATTATATGGAACTCGAAAAAGGTAGCAGTTAGTCTACCTTGATCGAAAAATAATGGATATATGATGAAAAATATTCTAGGATAGTTTAGACCAAAAACCAGATTTATCTGAGTATTTATACATTTTCCGCGGAGCGACTATCATCTGACCGCTATAACCCAAAATATACAATACTAACCAATATTGTCAGCCAATTACCTACGTCAATGCACAAGATGAACCCATTTTACCAATCACACCATATTAGCTCAATTCTTCCATTCTCGAAGTAGTTAGTAACTATTTACTTGCCTTCAGTGCGGCGTCAATTTGACGGCTGAAACTACGTAAATGGCTCACAAGTAGATTGCGTGTCGATGGGAGACGTAAGTGGGAGGCCGCCGACTGTGTCTGGGTCTGGGAGAATAAGTGTGGTGGCGTAGACTAAGTGTGTCGGTAGAGACTATGTGTGGCGGCGGAGACTATGTGTGGCGGCGGAGAATATGTGTGGCGGCGGAGACTAAGTGTGGCGGCGGAGACTAAGTGTGGCGGCGGAGACTAAGTGTGGCGGCGGAGACTAAGTGTGGCGGCGGAGACTAAGTGTGGCGGCGGAGACTAAGTGTGGCGGCGGAGACTAAGTGTGGCGGCGGAGACTAAGTGTGGCGGCGGAGACTAAGTGTGGCGGCGGAGACTAAGTGTGGCGGCGGAGACTAAGTGTGGCGGCGGAGACTAAGTGTGGCGGCGGAGACTAAGTGTGGCGGCGGAGACTAAGTGTGGCGGCGGAGACTAAGTGTGGCGGCGGAGACTAAGTGTGGCGGCGGAGACTAAGTGTGGCGGCGGAGACTAAGTGTGGCGGCGGAGACTAAGTGTGGCGGCGGAGACTAAGTGTGGCGGCGGAGACTAAGTGTGGCGGCGGAGACTAAGTGTGGCGGCGGAGACTAAGTGTGGCGGCGGAGACTAAGTGTGGCGGCGGAGACTAAGTGTGGCGGCGGAGACTAAGTGTGGGGGCGGAGACTAAGTGTGGCGGCGGAGACTAAGTGTGGCGGCGGAGACTATGTGTGGCGGCGGAGACTAAGTGTGGGGGCGGAGACTAAGTGTGGCGGCGGAGACTATGTGTGGCGGCGGAAACTATGTGTAGCAGCGGAGACTAAGTGTGGCGGCGGAGATGCAAGGCCTCCTAAAAAAAGGTTGGTATATAAAGATACGTAGACACCGACGTGTTTCGCTAAGGACTGATTGAATATTTGAATAGGATAACTTACTGGAATAGGCTAACGACACGGGTGGTTCCAGTAACAGCAACTGCTATAGGTACGCTTACATTTTTTGGCATATTCATAACACAAGATAAACTCGGCTTTGATTACTATCTCATATACTATAATACAGCTCTAGAATTTTAACGTTACAGCTTTATGAACACAAAGAACATAAAATTATCAATCAACCAAAATGTGTACAAAGTGTCATAAAATCTAGCTTGGCAAACAGCACAAAACAAAAACACTAAACATTGTCAACCATCCTCAAACACACTACGAAAGTCATTACACCCACAAGACTAGATTATATTAAATTTTTCACGCACACATCCAACTTCAGCACTCCGAAATAATTAAAATATTTCAGCGACACAACAAAATTTAATAAATCCGTCGCCGTAACAGACTAGAGAGCAGTTATCATAGCGAATACTCCGTGGAATCCGAGATGGCGGTCTTGGCTGAGTTCAGGTGTCATCCTACAATGAACTGGGTTCAAGTGGGTCGCCAGAATTTAAGGCATCTTGGAATTTCACGAGTGAACGCCGATGTGAGAAGTATTGGAAGAGCTCAGGTTATTAAATATTTATGAAAATGAGCTTGTGTTTGTGGTTTTGTTTTTGAATACTCACACACTGTATATCTATCTGCTTATGGGTAACTCAAAAAACCTTTGGAAGCAAATTTTGGTGGGATTTAAATTGAATTTTTGGACTGTCCCTATAACCACTTAACGTTAGTCACCTACACAAGTGATTTCTAGGAGAGCAAAATAAAATACTTTTAAAACAAATAATAACCGCAAAAATAAAAACCGCAACTAAAACCGCTGTGGCAGTGTTTTCATATACCTCAAATTCGGCAGTTGTAGACGTTAACAACTTATAATGAAATAAAGAAACAAATACAATAGACCAACAATTATTACAGTTAGCACTTGCAAATATTCAAAAAAATACTATCAATGAAGAATGCAAACTTCAAAGCCCACGCTCACAATATTATCCTTGTGCCCCGAGACAATCTAACACAAAGTAAATCCAATCGACAATATACTTCCAACACAACTAGCGAGCGACTCTTCCAGTACATACACCATCTGTAATCCACTTGGCAGAACAAATAGTATCCACGATGATAAGTGGATTGGACCTCTCTCATATTGTACCACAGTTTCAAATTTAAACAGTGTGACTAGAATCTGAACAGCCATCTTGTGTTTACTTTAATTCACTGATATTTCTCTAATACTCCTTACAATTTTCTGCAGACTTTCCAGATTGGCGATGTGATATGAATTTGGAAATGGAATACAGTTTCTCTTCAGGATTAAAATCTATACAAATGAATAAAATTGAAGCGTCTGTTTTTAATGTGAAAATAACAACTTTTTACTAAATGCATATGAAAGTATCGGTACTTATAACAAAAAGCAATTTTTAATCTCCCAAACAGCTGGACCAATTTTAACGAGACTTTCACTGGCAGATAGCTGATGTTACGGGGAGTAACTTAGGCTACTTTTATTTTAGAAAAATAGAGTTCCGCGCAAGAAAATTAAAATCCATGAAATTGTGAACAAAAAGTCGGATTTGTCGAGGACAGTTATAGGCTTAACATCACGCTACAACACTTAAGAGCTGGCAAAAATAAAAAATAAAATCAGAAAGTTCACTAAGCTAAAACGAAGTAATAGCGCGGGCGGGTGATGCAAAGCGAAGGGTCGGGGGATGATGGAGTTTTATTACAATGTGGCTGTTATTTTAGTATATTGTGTATCTTAAGACTACCACGTGAACGAAGTCGCAGGACACAGCTAGTAAAATAAAAAATATCTGGGGTGAATGGAAGGATGAATGAAATTATACATGTTTTCAATATTGAGGTTTTTCGTGAATGGTTCCGAATTTAAATTCGCTAATAATGTTGAAACGGTCGCGGTAGGTTTAATAAGGTTGGTTTAAGTTTTCATTTTGGTTATCGTGGATTTTTAAATAAAACGTGAAAGCGTGGTTTTTCTATAAATAGAAGAGGTCAGATGGTTGATTTTTCACTAAGAAAATAGAAGATAGTTTTAATATATACAAATAAATTAAATTGAAGTGCCTGTTTGTAATGTAAAAATAACAGCTTTTTACTAAATGCTTATGAAAGTATATGCGGTAATCATAACAAAAAACAATTTTAAAATTTTTCTCTGTCTCTGTTTATTCCGACTAATCTCCGAAACGGCTGGATCAATTTTGACCGAACTTTCTCTGACGGATAGCTAATATATTGCAAGGAGTAACGTACGCTACTTTAATTTTAGAAAAATAATTAGATTTTTGCGCAAAAAAAAACTAAAACCCATGAAATTGAGAACAAAAAGTCGGATTTAAAAATTTCTTTTTGCATTTGGTAGCCTAATTCTCGAGAATAGTTATAGGCTATTTAACATCACTCTACGATCGAAAGAAGAAGAAAAAGTCAGTAAGAACGCTGAGCAAAAATGAAGTAATAGCGCGGGCGGGTGATGCAAAGAGACGGGTCGGGGGACGAGGGAGTTTTATTGAAATGTGTCTGTTATTTTAATATATTGTGTATCTTACGACTTCCACGCGAGTCACAGCTTGTATAAAATAAAAGTTAAGAACAGATATATGATGCGAGTATGTCATTAGATGCTATTTAAACAAACTGACCAAATATTTAAACATAGATAAACGAGGTAAACATAGCCTGACAACTCTCTGTTCTTCGAGTTCCTCTTCGTTTAACATCTAATCTCACAAACAAGACAACCTGATGCGTTCACATGGAAGATCCAAATTAACTCTTCAAAAGCAACACGCTGTATACAGGCGAACTTTTAATAGTGTAGTCAAACTTAATAACATAGAACAAACAAAGCAGTGCTTGTCCACATTAGTATTCACTGAACGGAGTTCATTTTGTAAGTGCGTTAGGATACGTCTATTTTTTCATTTAAAACACATGGTTTTAAAATATGTCGCTACGCTACAGACATGCTGCATTAAATTGGAAATAACTTATGTCTGGTTGAAAACATTTAATTTTATCCTGAGTTGGATGTCCTGAATTGATAATATTGGAGAAGGCGATTCAGGAACTTTTGATATTAGTAGCTAAGCATTTTAGAGAATGATTTGAACAAATGAATAGTTAAAAATCCGTATTAAATAGAAACAATGGTGAGCAAAATTGTGCAACGTTGTTTCCCAATAAATACTCGGCTTTATTTATTTATTCATTATATATGCCAACAGCATATACATATTTATAAAACATTAACTTTACGAATAAAGTTAGTTTTTTGGGTAATTATTGACTTTTTTTTTGACAAAATTACAACAACTATTATTTTCGTAGCCAATGTTGTCAACACAAAAGCCCAACGTCAAGAATGAAGAAAAAACTCACATCCACACATCACCACAGCCCATTGTTACCCGTACCCATCCTTAAGACCCTAACAGTTGAATCGCTCTTCAGCCCAAGTCTAAGAGCCATCGACGTCCCTAATTGTGGCCGTCAGACGAGCCACCTGAGCAACCCGACCCACGAGCCACCCGAGCCACTTGACGTCGATAAGTGATGGGGTACACCGACGTGACGTCATTAATAGCCGACAATTAGAAGGCGTTTAGGTGGGGCAATTATTTTTTATAGTTTAGCTTGGAAAATATTGATGGTTCGAATATTTTCAGCAAATATGCGAATTTATAAACAAAACTGGAGAAATGTGGTTGTACCATAGGTAGATCTCTGCCTAACCCTTTGTGGAATACAGGCGTGATGTTATGTATGCGAAAATACGAAGAGTGATAAAAAGTATTCGATGAAAACAGAATGTTAATCTTTTTACAGATGATTCCTAACCCCCGAATTCTCAAACGACTCTTAATTTTATGTTCATAAGTCTCTCTGTCGCTATAACTCAAAGTGACATTGACAGCAGAATTGGATCGTTAAGATCACAAGCTGTGATATTATAAAGTCTATTGATGACTATGATAAAAAATGTAAAATACTTGTGATTTGGTTCATCAAAAAAATTGTGTAAAGAAATAAGAGAGCCGAGCAGAGGCAGTAAATCGAATGACAAAATGTAGTAGTCCATCGGCCATTTTAATAATAACGTTAAACGAGAATCATCGACATCCCTAATTGCTGTCCTCAGTCGAGAATACCTTTGCCACTCGACCCTCGATAAGTGGCCGGCTATACTTACCAACAGCAGGTTGTATATGGTAGATGTTACGTACGGACGTTCGTCACTTTACGCGGTAATTATTCACGAACAATTAGTGAGTGATTGCATCTTTAATTAAGTTTTAACAAGGATTTGTGAGTGGTGATTACTGATCGATTTACATTTTTTTCTGCCAAATATTTAATTGGAAAAAACACACTAAACAGTGACATATTTATGCGCACCACACCGACACCATATTTTGACACTAAATAGTGTCGAAATATGGTTGCTGGTTGTGTGTAATAATAGGTAAATTTCAATGTTTTGTGTTTTTTACTTATTAATTGTATTCAAAATGGTTATTATAAAAATTGATTGTATTCGAAGTACCTATTGAAATGTATGTTAATTTGCATGTAATATTGATTTTATATTCTTAAATTGCTAAATAGTGTATGCCCAATGGATAGTTTTTCGAGTTACCATATCCTAATTATATGACCTATTGTATCACCAAAAAACACACTAATAAATACTTTGACTTTGACTTTCATTTTAATTGCGGAAAATTGCTTAATTTCATCATGAATCTTGTTTACTCAGTACAAATGGGGCACTTTACAGTCAGAAAGTCGTATAGTGGATTGATCTAACGAAATTAGATTACAGGGGGCCAACCACCACCTCTTAAAGCAGTATTATTTTAATTTTACTTCAGTGTGAGAAAGAGATGAAGCTATACAGGACGTCTAGCTCCGTCTCTTTCCCACACGCTAGTAAGATTACAATAAAATTGCTTTAAGAGGTGGTGTTCTAGCTCCAGAAAACTGATAGTTGTTGTGCACCGTTTGAGAGGCATATATTTAGCAGTAGGTGGATTCAACCACACTGTTGGCGTATTGATTATAACGGAAACAATCACAATCGCTACGAAAAAGTACAGACGAATCATTGTCACAGAATTTCTGATTTATCACTGAAACTTTTCAGGATTTGTACAAAGGAAGAAGGAATTCATCAAAACCTTCCCCCTACATACATGTTACTTACTCGAACTTTTCTATCAAATCTATCATAAATATATTGATCTGTCAATAGACAGAGAACTTTAAACGGCAAAACTTGTATTGAAGCAACATTTACGATTGCTACAGACTTCTTGTTTCTTTTTACAAGAACCTTGCGCCTTAAAGTGTTGTAAAAAACTAAAAGTACTTTCAAGTTTGAAGTTTTTACGCGACAAACTTTACATTGTATTTGTTAGGCTTTTTGAATGTTGTCTCTTTTCTGAGTTTTTAGGCTTTTTTGGTGAATGATTCCGGTTTTGGTTGGTTGATTTTATTTGTATTAGAAGCATAAAGGAACTAATCATGTAAATCACTATGCGATAAAGAAAGAGAAAGGTTATGTGTCATGACCGGGGGACATTATAACTCGAGGGCTTTCATAACGTACTGTTTTGTAGAAAACTGTACTGTGTGTGTGTTTTGTGTGTACTGTTTTGTTTTGCTGAGATGTTTTTATTTTTTTTTCTTTTGTTATAATTGTCTTCATGATATTGTTAGTTTTAATGTTCTTTTTATTGTTGTATTTCCTGTGCGTGTCCCAAATAAAATAATTATTCTTTTTTCTTTTCTAAAACGGCCTGCATGAATGGAACATTTTAATTTACTGATTGCCCTATAAAGATACATAATGATGGCATATATAATTGAATGAACATTTTATACCGTTACTAAAATGTATTCAAAAGTATCCGTGAGATGACAGAGCGAGAAAAATTGATACCTACATAATTCTTTTGAATGTTACTCAATTCAATCTAAATTTAAAGCTAGTACTGAATCAAGTTAGACCAAAATAACTTAAGCTTGATTATTAATTAATACAAAGACGTGGTATGTACATACCTACCCAAACAGTGTTGTGACATAATTTTATTCTATAACCCTTAAAGTATATTACATGCATAACTTTAACGAGACGTATAACATTCTCGTACATATTAACTTTTCTTCGAAGCTAATAAAATGGAAATTTAATATGGGAAGAAAATAATTTCCCGAATAAAATGTCGTGTTCTCATTCAATCAAGCAGGGGGGGGGGGGGGTAACATCTGTTTGACACATAAAAAGATATTCATTTACGAGCTCTCCTTGACTCATGAAGAATATCTTTACTGTCAGGATACTTCTTTATATTATAATAATATACTTTTTTAATACCAAGGTTTTTAAATTAATTTAAGCTACCTTAGCTGATTTCCATAAAAATTGGCACGAAAGTTAACTTTTAAAAATATACCAACTAAACAGTCAAAAAGTCACCAATTTTTATGTTTCTAATCTGTGAAGAAAAAAAAAGAAAATGTCAAAATACATTAAAAATAATAATAGTTATATTTAAATTTTAGACATGAATATCCTAAAATCTAAAATATTATTTGATATTCCCGTATTTTCCCACGCCTACTCCCAGTTGGTGACCGCAGATCTAACCCTCTCGCACGAGAGCTTCAGCTGTGGTTATACACATTGTGACATGATCATCTAGAAATACACAGCAAGCGTTGGGAACACAGAAAGTCAGAATTAATAACTTAAAAAGAGAAACATGACCTTGGGAAGCATTAGCTTTCTCTTTTTAAATAGGAGATTAGGAACGGGATATAAATCTTACAACAGATAGAAATGTAAAGCTATTTTTGGTTCTTCGATTTAGTGTTGGGATTGAGGATTTTATCATGTCTGGCTATCATCATTTTATCAACGAACTGCTACAGGTTAAATACATTTGTTTCTCAAGGAAAAGAATATTGATCACTTAAAATAATTAAGAAAAGTTAGGTATAAGTCATGCGATTCTTTGTAATTAAAAAGTAGATATTCGGTGATTCAAGCAACTGACCGTCAACTGACCTTCGCAACGTTCTGTCTAAGTCATAGCAAAGATAACCTCCTATACTCCAAATTTACAAAAGTATAAACTATACACAATGTAGGTAAGTTCAAACCCACCTTGCCTTAAAGCGATTGTCTATTACACAATCGCTTCACTCAAGCGTGCTTTGGTTCACAACTGTATCTCCTAGACCTACCTTCCTACCCCTAGATATTGTGTACTGTATAGGGCTCTCTCAGACATTCAAGGTCACACCATTTAAATACAGTTTCGTTTCGTTATTTTTTTTTTAAATCAGTCATTTAAATAGTCAACTGTAAATAACTCCACGAGTTGGTACTAAGGGCGGCGATAACCAAATTTTAATTATTTTAAACTGAAGATCACATCTAAACGAGTAGTGTTAATGATTTGAAAAAAAAAAATATATTTTAAATGAAACTATTTACTCAATAACTTTGTATGTGAATATTTCAGATTATGTTTATATTACATAGTGTAATTAATTTGTAAAGTTATGTCTAACGCGGATTAAAAACTGAGAATCACGCAAAAACTATCATGAGTATTTTAATGAAACTTCACCATATTAAAGATAATTTAATTAGTTATCTTTAAGTATACGAGTTTTAATATATACCTTTTGTTTTATGTATACTAAATTAATGATGCCTATAATTTAGGACAGAGCTTCTTGATGGGTGAGTCCTATTACTAGATGGACGTATGACGCGTTGCGTTAGGTCAGCACAGAACACGCAAGCTATGCACTCAAGCCCGTTGGCATTTGGGCGGAGCACCGCCGTGTCCTCGCGGAAGCGATCGGCGGCAGCGATCTCTCGCGTCCGGCCCTGGTCCAGGCCATGGTACGGAGCGAGAGTGCATGGGAAGCCATCACCTCCTTCTGCGAAGCAGTAATGCTCGTGAAGGAGGAGGCGGGACGCGTGAGGGAGAGGCAAGCTTTGCACCCTCACGCCCCTAGTTGCCGCAGGAGACGCCCTGGGCGTCGGGAATTGGCAGCCGATTCCCGACCACCGTAGGCGCGAGCTTGCGGACGGCGAGCAATGGGTAGCTCGCCGTCCGGTAAGGACCAAGCCCGAGTCGACGGCGCGTCGTGTTCCACGCGCGCCTCAAAGAGATGTCAGCACTATTGACGGGGTCAGCTAGGGCCGATGCCAGCTAGGGTTGCGGGATGTTCGAAAGAGTTACCGTGGCCCCGGCACAGGCAACAGAAGGAACACGGGTGGGTTTTAGTCAGTAAAAGTCTGACACGCCCTCCCGCTCCGCCCAGAGCGGGAGAAGTCATTTGATGATTTCCCATCCACAAAAAAAAAAAAAAGAAAAAAAAGCCCGTTGGCATATATCTGCGTCTTTAATGTACGTTCTATGTACCCTGGGCTACCAGCTTTGCTAAGTAGGCAATATTTTTTCTATACGGTATATTAAGCTTCTTGTAAAGTTCATGCCAATATAGAGAAGAGGGACCGTAAAATTATGTCAGTTTAGTTTTTCTTTAGGTGCAATATACAAACCATATTATTAAAATTTAATTTTGTGTGACAAATACCATACTATAACTATGAAATAACCAAGGAATAAATGCCGATATTTTTTTTTTTTAAATAAGATAGGTTTGCTCGTGACTCTAGTCTAGGTCAGAGATGACAGAGACAAAGTCGATGATGGAGCGAGATTACCCAGAAGAAGCCTGTTCACTCTCACTTTGAAGAGATCGGGGTTGTATACGTTCGGAAACACAGACGCAGGCAGAGAGTTCCACTCCGTTGCTGTCCGCATCACAAAATACATTTGGAAACGCTTAGTGCGAATTGGTGGAATAGCAACTAGGTAGGGATGGTAACCTGCAGTACGTCTAGATGTCCGATGGTAGAAGGGGGCAGGCGGAATGAGGTCGTGGAGTTCTCGAGCACACTCACCGAAGTACAATCTGTAGAAGACCGACAAGCAGGCAACCTTGCGGCGATGAGCCAAGCTGTGAAGCTTGGCATCCACCAGTCTTACGTCGCCAATGAGCCTCTTAGCTCTGCGTTCCACCGAATCAAGCGCGACAAGTTGGTATTTAGCTGAGCCATCCCAAAGGTGGCTGCAATACACCATGCAGGATCGGACTTGCGCTTTGTAGAGAGTCAAAAGCTGTCCAGGCGTAAAGTATCGCTTCACCCTATTTAGGATGCCCAGCAATGTATAATGAGCAATGCCTTTGGGATTCATAACGGATTTAAGGAAGAAGAAAAAAAAAAGAAAGTTAGATGCAAATTAAATACAGCAGAACATTAGTATCCAAAAACTACAAAGTCACAGAAAAAATGTTATGTGTACCTTATAGCTGTGACAAACGGGCCCTTTTCAGCTTAATGTCAGACTACAGTGCCCAATCCAGTTTTTGAAAAAAAAAATTGTTACTAGTAATTATTGTCCCACTGCTGGGCAAAGGCCTCTCTATTCTCTTTCCACCTCTTTCTGTGCAAAGCTGCCAATGACCAATTTTTATAAAAGGATTCCAGCTCATCCCTCCATCTCCATCTGGGCCTGCCGCGACGTCGAGGACCCACTGGGTCGTAAGTTTGGCCCATTGATCGTCTGACATGCGGCGGATGTGTCCAGCCTATTTCCATTTAAGCGTGGCAGCTTTCGGAGTGACATCACTTATTGTAAATTTGGAACGGATTGTTGTATTCTTTTCACCCGGTCCACAAGTTTAATACCCAGAATACTCCGTTCCATAGCTATCTGGGAAACCTAGAGCGTGGACTTCTGTTGAATAGTCATAGACCATGTTTCAGAACCATACATGAGGATAGGAAGAATAAATACACTGTCGATGAGTCTTCTCTTGAGGTATAGAGGAAGATCACCCTTCATTAGATCGTTCATGGTCCAATAGCTCTTCCAATTCCTCTTCAAACATACCTAAATTAAAGGTGTGATTGCTGAAATCACCGTGTTTAGCAGACGGACTGTTAATCGCACTTGTTATTAGCAGACTATCATTCTTGTACAGCTTTTTCATGATACCCTTCTGTATTTTTTTATAACACTCAATGGAAGAGGAACCCGTAGCTTAATAATAACAGCCGCATGGGTCCATCGGAGGTTAAGCTACGCTTTCCGCGGTCGGTTCGCGGATGAGTGACCATCTATCACATATCGAGACCCCTCCGTGCCTCGGAAAGCACGTTAAGTCGTTGGTCCCGGCTCTCATTCGTAGATCTTTGGCAATCTTTAAACCCTGAGTAAACCGTTGCGCATGTGCTCTTTCAATGCACAGAAGTCACTCAGATTAGAACAGAAACTCTCGGGGCACCCAGATCTTTTACAGATGTTCTGAACAGACCAAGAGACGTGATCAATTTCTGGAGGGAGGTGGGCTGGTTGAAATAACCACCGACGATAGCCGTGGCTCACGCACAATGGTCCACCTGAAGGACTAAGTGCGGAAACCAAACCTTCTAACATATTTAGAACATAAATTGTAATTGTTGATTTGTATGTTTAGGTTAAGGTATTTTTCTATGGGCCTGTGTCGCCTGAAATAAATGGTATTATTATTATTATTATAAATCATTAAGCCCAAAATTCTGACAATCAGTCTTATCAAGGCGTATCGTGTTACCCAGTAACTGGGTTGTGGAGGTCAGATAGGCAGTCTCTTCATCTAAAATACTGTTATTCATTGCATCCGGTTAGACTGGAAGCCGACCCCTACATAGTTGGGAAAAAACTAGACAGATCGATTTTGACTCAATGGAAGCTTTTGAAGTGTAGAACTTTTTGACGGAAAGTCTCAAAGTGTGATTCTTATATTGAATTGAGTCATGTTTTTAATACAGTCTTTATATGTAGATGTCGTGGACAGATCTTAAAATTGATCATTTCATGAAATGATTGTGTTTCATGAAATGGCCAGCTAAAATTGACCATATCGTTTAAACGTTAACGTTTAATCATCATCATTAATGTAGAGAATCTGTCGTGGTCTGATCGTAGAAATAGCTATATCGTGACGAAAGCAACCTATTTATCGACATTCCCAGCTGACCACTGGGCATATCACAAAGTAGTTGCATTTGACGCCGCTAGTGGCACCCCGACCAAGTGAGTTAGGTTAGGTTAGAACTGTGACCAACCACGCCCGAACCGAGCGAGCGGTACATTCAAATTGGTCGCATTTACTATTGGCTATTTAGTATTTTTAGGACCCTAAGAGCACGTTCATATGACACGATTTCCACGTGTGCTGATCGCGTTCGAGTAGCCTTTGATAAGAGCACGCATCGCGCACGCGTCGCGTCCACTCAGAGTCAGCAGCCGCTCTATCGGGTGACCACCAAAAATCCTTTGCAAAAACTGCTCGCATCTAACGCGGAAGCGGGGGGTGTGGTGGCGGCGCGGGTGCAACGCGGTCGCTGCGCGATTGCGATGCGTGTACTACGCAATAGCTATTTGGTCGTTAAGCGTGCGCGCGTACTAATGTATTAATAAAAAATGTACGTTAAGACAAGTGACTAACTATTAAATTCCAAAGTTTCTGAAGAGGGAGCGGCTCGTTAGCGACGCGCACGCGTTTTCGTGCCGAAAAATATCGCTCATATGTGAACGCGCTCTAACAAAGAGATGCACAACAAAAACAAAGTGACATCAACGCCTCTACCAGTGGATAATCTATTTTACGATATGATCACTAATATTTGGCCACATCATGAAGTAGTCGAGCGTTTAACTGTTCATATCGTCAAACGTTGAGTATTCAATGATCTGGTCAGACCACATCACGATGTGACCAGCGTTCGATGTTCTATTTCATGAAATATATACATTTCATGAAATGGTCGAACACTTCATGAAATGATTAATTCTAAGATCTGGCCACGACATAGATAACGATTGAATATTTACTATGAAAAATGGACTGCCACTATTTCTTTCCATAGAAGTCAAAGGGTCAGTGACTGAAAAATTGAAAGGGAATCGTTTGTCTTGGTATGGTCATGTGAAGAGGAGGGATGAAACGCATGTTGCTAAAAGAGTTATGAGTTTACATGTGGATGGATGGAGAGGGAGAGGGAGGCCAAAGAAAAGATGGATGGATTGTGTGAGAAGTGATATGAAAGAAAAGGGAGTCAGTGATAGTTTGACGATTGTTGCGCCGACCCCAAATAATACGGGATAAGGGCAGGAAGATGATGATGATGATGATGAGAAGTCAAAGGGTCACATTCAAAGTCATTCCTTTCTCACTCCAAAATACCGTAGTTTTCTTCAACCGACATGCATGGCAATTTGTCTGCACTCTTGTGTTTCTAATTATCGAAGCAATTACGTGTTTTGTAACAGCGGCGAACACTGCACCTTAATTATTGAATGACGCTGTTGAATGGCCACAGTTTGTTGGGCTCTCAAATTACTTGTGTTAATGTAAGAAAATTGAAGAGAAACAGTTAAAAAACAACTCTTTTTATTTTGTTAACATTAATATAATTACTGTATGCTTTGTTATATTTTTTTCGATATTTTTAGTAAATTATCTTTTAGTTACTATCTGTAAACATTTTCGTCGAAGCAGATAATCGCGGTATTAATATTTTCCGATGTCTGTACCTCCAACTAAAATAATTTGCTTGTTAATTTCTGGCATCTAGCCCGCTGGTCTCTTAAACAGACTTTGTTAATTTTGCACACAAAGAAAAACTGATTATTGATATCCTATTTATCTATCAGCTTATAATAATACTACACACAAAAGTGTAATCATAATTCAAATAAAACAATTCCAAAATCTGCCCATTCGCCTTTATGCGACAATGATACCAAATTGATTGTATTGACTCCAGTCTGATTGAAATGAAAGGAAAACAATGCGTCGGACGATACCCGCGTGTTGTTATAGTCAAATGAGAGTAACTGACATCATGTACTTACGTGAGAACATACCTATGTTCTCCATATACATATACCTACCTAGGTATATGTACTTATACTCATTTGAGTACATATAGCCGTATTATGATAGGCTTTGTTACATAGTCGTTGTTTAGTTATGACTTGCTAATGAAGTGGCGATATGTCATGATAAACGTGTGTTTGGATTCAAAATTCAGTAGCTATCAATATTAATTTGGTGATGACACTATGGTATTGTCAATAGAATATGAGGATAGAAGTACTGTCGATTGGGTTATAAATATAATATTAAGAGGTTTTTAGGGAACATGAATCAAACCATCGCTGTTTCTACTATCACTAGAGACATACTACCTACATGCCGTTAGACGACTGTTAAACACAAATGTTAGTAAAGCGTCTGTTCCTACACTACGTTATATTATTATTTCTACAGTATTATTATTCTCATAAAATTTAATAATGAATGTTAGAGAACCAGACTTTAGTCTTTCGTTTATTGAATCATGTAATTATTTGTTTGTTATATAAAAAAAAAATTACGCCTCGTCAGGCGAAACATGTACCTACGGACTTTTTACCTATGTATGAGATCTTGCATGCTCGATTTGTATGTAAACGCAAGTTTGACAAATAAATTATCTTTTAGTTTTATCTATACAGGGTGGCGGGGATATCGACACACAACATCTTACCATGGGTTCGGTAAATGATTCTGGACCCCTCTGCGTTAACATTGTTCGTCAATTATTTAAAAAAAAACAGCTGTTTCCTACAAAAGTGCAATAACTACCTACGCGGTCTGAAACAGACAGACAAAAATTTTAAACATTGGATTTTTGTAAGGTATAAGTACCGTATACACTTTCATACACATTTTGTAAAAAGTTGTTATTTTGACATTACAAACAGCAACACTCACTTCAATTTAATTATATTTATTTGTATAGATGGGGAGACGATGTAACTGGATTAAAATTACTATACCACAATAGGTTGCCAGTTATGTTTAAGTCTATGTAAATAACACTGGTACCCCAAAAATAATGGTCTCATCACTCACCATGTAACCCAAGACTGATTTTACGATAAACACAGATCCCATAACGTGTATTCCAATAAATCTTGGATACGAACGTTCGACGACAGCCAATAAATACGGAACGCGAATTGCCCTCAGTTGGAAAATAAATAAGACACGCTGTGTCTGCGGTTACCGATCGGATGTAGAGTTATTTTAATGACTGCCCGTTAAGGAGTGAAAGGGAACTCGGTTGCAGGTTTTGGGATAAATTGGGAATAAAAAATATTGGGATCGAAAATGTCCGAAAAGTCACCTATCTGGAATGAACTCACTGTAATTCAAATCTAAATGAGTCGTGCAAGAAAATTTGGAACCGAATCCAAAGGTTGATAACATTTGATAATTGCCAGGGACAACTTGAGTTTCTACTACATTCGGTACCAAACTTTAAACTGAAAAAGTATAGTAATACAAAAAAAAAAGAAAAAGTAAAAAAAAAAAAGTAAAAGTATTCCAACACCATTTTAGTAAAAAGTCATCGGTCAAGCACTAGTTAAATTGAAAACAATTTATCTCACCGTCCGAAATTTACATCTACCTAAAAGAGCCAGGTACGCATGCCAAGAATCTTCAAATCAAAATTGCTGGCGGTACTCGACATAAATCTCCACCACTCACAATCGAGAACATTCCGTTAGCTTCCCAAAAATCCTACTAATTTGCAATAACAACCGCAGAAAAACATTTATCTCAATCCATCTCGTAACTTTTTGCGTACCACTGGGGCTGAAGAAAATTTTCAATTATCGCACAGGCCACCCCAGGTCGGAAAGTCACACAGAATTTTATTCCCATCTGAATTAAAGCACAAATGGAATCCCATTTTATAATTTTCTCCGATTTGCAGATAGTCCTTTTCGTTTTTATTGCTTCTGTGACTTATGTCTGAGTTTGACATTGAATTAGATGAGAATTTCTGTAGTTTATTATCATACATTAATGGAAGATTAAATGTAATATGTATTTATGCTCATATAATCGAGAAACTGACTTAAAATGACCGTTTAAATGAAAATGACGATCAGTAAGTAAGTTACAGACAACACTGTCAACAGCAAACTATTATCAAAACCAACTTATTTAGTATATATCACACTAATTTATACCAATATATCTCATTATCTTCAACTCTTTCAAATTGAGTTGCTAATCTAATAAAACCTACTTATGTTTTTTTCACTAACAGATCTGCATCAAAACAATCTCTTATATTTCCACTTTAGTCTCTCCAGAAAAAGTTTCTTCAAGAATTATTTCCAAAATTTATGTTTCGGCCATTTTAACTCTGTGCTTAAAATCTTCATTTGGAGCGGCTGCTGCAAGACTCTATCTCAGTTCGATCAGACCTTCTGTTGCCAGTGTAAATAGAACCTCTTTTTATTCAAAAAAAAGTCGTTATTACCGTCTGTGTAAATATTTTCGGACTCGTTTCCGGATGAACCTTTGTAATTTTATGATCTTTCTTTGTTTATGAATTGGCTTGTTACTGTTTTATGTCTCATAACTCTTTTGGAGACGATTCTTTTGAGTCTAAGAGCTCAATTATTTTATTATTAAATTCCATATTTACGTCAATTAGGACAATTATTATCATCGAGATTTTCAATAAGACAAATACCTCCTTTTTGCTGCCAAAATTACCCAGATTCCTATATATATCAAAATACGAACAAAAACCCTGAACATCACTTAATATATCAAAACTTTCCCCGATCACATAAATACATTTAAAATCATTCGACAGTTATGATCTATTAGCTAGAACTGCAGATCGTTTGTCATAACAGACCGGGTTCATAGTAAGCTGTAGTTAATGGCTGAACTTTTGTGTATCTACGATGTTCAAATTTGCCGATTTTCGCTCCGGATAACCTCTATTATTTATAGCTTGATCTTGTGAGTGCTAATATTTAATGTGTCTTGGAAGCAATATTCGTTTTCCGTTTAAAAGTTTTTGACGGGCTTGTACGATTTTATAGTCTAGAAATGTTCTTGTTTCTTGAAGAGGCATTAAGAAAATTCGTTTTTACGTTCGATGTATTTTTAACTTGGAATAGTTGATTGATCATCATCATGCTTTCAGCCTACGTACTGCCACCACTGAGCATGGGTCTCTAAATGACCAATATTTTGAAAGGCCAAGGGCAACATTTTTACGACACACCCACGCATACACACAGAAAATCCTGAAAGTAGGAAAAGGCCAGCCTATGCAACTCAATATTCTTCAATCTCCTTTTATCGTATTATCAGCATCCCTATCTCATGAAAAACCAAATTTAATAACACTCTTAATAAAAACACTTCACTGCAACAAATTACTTTTTCATCACCTCTGATATATTCGTCCAGGATAATCTTGGTTGCTAACCTACTTTTTTATCAAATTATGTACGTAATTGACTGTCAGCGAAGGGCTGACCCGAAGGCTTGCGTATAATGACGTCCTCATGTCATCCTTGGACTCTCAATTGACTTGGAATAACATAGAGAACTCGATATTGAAGAAACTTTTTTTCTGGGAATGACTTTGACGTCTAATCTAAGTAGATTGGAACGTAATTTATGTATGCCACAGGGTCCGTTACATTTCAAGATGGCTAACCTCACTTCAATGTTTAGTGATGGTTATTTTTCGGAAAGTATATTTATTAAAATAAAAAGAGAAAATTACCACCATCACAATGAAATTTATAACCATTGATATGACGTGTTTCTTTCATCAATGTTCGTACTTAATTTCAAAGTAAACAACTCAATCAATTTAACAATTAAACATGCATTAAATCCACTGTCGCGATCCGCAAATAGCTTCCAACTCATAAGGTGACTTGGCACGGATGTATAACCTACAATTTGTATGAAGGTGACAGGTGCCGCTGATTATAGCAATTCACGGAACTGATTGTAAACGTGTGGGTTTACCGGCGATATTTTCCTCTTTGATAGGATATGTGTTATTTGTAATAAATATCTGTGAGTATGGAATGTGTATTATTGTTTGGTATTGTGATTCTTGGTAAAGGACGCTGGAACTTTTATTAAACGTACCTATCATGTTGACTTTTAAGTTCTGGTACAGCAATTCAGTTATTTTAAAATACAACATTAACTGCTTATATGCTTTTCCTAAATTGTATGTCAATACCTAGCTATTACGAATACTAATGGGCAGTGGCGAGGCTGTCATATAACCCGATTCAGCTTCGGAACCACCACTCTTCTTAATGTCTACTATTGCCAAATAATGTACATCTGTGTGTAACTGTGTATCACATCAGCTTATATATATTAAATACTAGTTTAGTACAGTCATCATAAGATTAAAATCATTACAAAAATGCCTAATTTTTTTTTGTCTGAGTTTATGAGAAATGAACAGTTTTTTCTTCGACTTCCCTCTAATGATAATTGTAGCTGCGCTAATGCTAAGGGGATGTTTGTTTCAGCATTCAGTGAATTCTAAGTACGTTTGGACCCGCGCAGTCTAGGACTGGGCGTAACTTATCCATCACTAACCTCATGAATGTTATGGTTACTGCTGACACCGTCACAGAAATTGATGACGAACATAATTAAACATCAGATCCCAAACCACTCTCCATAATACAAACTGCACAGAAATAATGACTTCACAATCATAAATCCGACGCATCAAACACTTTTCGACGCCACCACAGAGCAATAAATGCATACTGTGGAGCTGTCATCAAATTTGCAGCACTTCATGAATGGAGTCAATTTGTAGTGGTTGAGCATCAACCACAATCATTACCAAGCTCTCCTGACGCCGTCATCACGTTTAAAATTGATGGTTCTGTATAATATGGATTTTTTAATCCAATTCAGCAGTAATTACTTGCCAGGTTAAGCGAAAAACTACTTAGCGAGCAAGACCCAACTTTGGCCGCATCTGGCCAGACTGAAAGCAGACTTCAATATACTTAGGAAAAAGCTAGGGTGAGTCGCTAAAAGGGACCAAATTTTAAGCAAAGTGGTCTATATTTTCGTACAGGAAGAAGTTCAAAAAAAACTTTTACCTATAATACTTTTTGGCTCCATAAAATTCTAATCCACTCTTAAAAAAAATATGCAAAAAAAAACTTAGTTATAACACAAAAGACAAAAATCCGCTAAAAACTAACGTGAATCGAAAAATGCAAAATAAAAAGATGGCGACGTCGAAATTTAAAAATTTCACGTCGAACGAGTTTAGGCATTTTTGTAATAAATTGAAAGGCCTGTGATTGATGACACGGGCCAGCGGACGGCGTGTTTACTGTATACAAAATAAAGGCAATACAATTATGTATATACATTGCACATTGTGTGATTGACATGTACATATTGTTGGAGAAAGATATACTAGGATATTTTTACGGTAATTTTTTGCCGAGATAGTGGTGATTTACTGGCATCTGTTGCCTTGTGGGGAAGAATAAGGAAGGTATTTTTTGTAGCAATAAATAACACATGAATAGACTATTATGTCGGAATATAGGCAGTACATTTTGTATTTCTTCTTCTGTATTTTTTTTGCATTACCAGGTTTACGAATAAAAAGGTGGGTAACAGCAATGACTTGTAAACTAAATAACAGGATGAAAATTTTCACTTCAAGCTCACAAACTTGTTACTGAGACAACACATTAAATTGGCGAAAAGTTGATAGAATTTATAGACACTTTATCTTGACGACTATACTTCTAATATTCCCCGGAAACGTTTTCCCATTTTTTGTAGGAATATTATTATACAATTGACGCAAACATAAAATTCTAAGCAAGTTCCCAGACAGAAGTCTGTGTAGTCATGTGCGGCATCGCTTCATGTCATTCAAACCCAAGGTTTTAATTATAAGGATAGCACCCTGAAAGAGTTTCCTTTTAAAGTTAAACTGTATTTTTAATAAAGACTTTGAGAGTGAATTACTGCCAACCTTGATTATATTTTACAAGTATTTTAGCGGGTTCTCGTGGCGCTGTCTGGTTTTAGATGACATCAGATTTTTATTACCAGATGAGAGTGTTTTATGACTTATCCAACAATGTCAAGAGATTGTCTATATAATAGTGAGTACATAGTTTTGAGAATTATATATTTTGACGCGACGTCTGTCGTTAAAACTGTACACGAATACTTTCTAGTGAAGCTAAGAAAAGCAGATATTCATTCTAGTAATAATGTATTAGATTCTAAGAAAAAAATACGTAAAATTGTGCAATTCTAGAAATAGAAACAAATGTATGATAGCGGGTCACTACATCTCATGGAAAGAAGGCGTTTCCCAGCAGCGGGATTGTTAAAGACTGATGATGCTTTGTTACAGCCGCATATACTGCAACACCTCAACGGGCTCCCAATATCGTATAATTCTATATTAAAATGCTTCATTTGCATGTTGTGTAACAAAACGCAATCAACAAACAAGGAGCTCTTAATATACATAAACATAAAAACATCACCATGATTAATAAATACACGATTACAACACAATAAATATACGATTACTAGGACACAGTTATTTTATCTAAACCTTAATAAATTTATGTACACGATATAGAGATACACTATCATACCTGATAAGGGGGATTTGTATAGGCTCAATATCGGCTCTGTCATCAGACCGGTCGGCTCTGAAAAGCAATTGTTTGTTTGTTGTATTTGACACAGGAAATATTGTTGTTAGTGGGAAACCGACTACGGTGAATGTTACGGGATTTGTTTTTGATTTAATTTTTGTGTTTGGTTGTTTTAGATTTTTGTGTTGCTTATATATATTTTTTTATGTAAGCAACACAAAATCGTACCAGAACAGAATTTAATATTTTGCAAGAAAAAAAAATAGATCATCTCTTTTTAACTTTATTGCTCCACAAGAGTTTTAAACAGCTTCCCTCTGTCTAAAATTATCAACTGTGTTTTAGATGCCAAACAATTAGGAAAAGGCCCATTGAGCACAATGCAGTTTGATTATTTTTTACCTTATAATAGTCAATTTGAGAAAGATTAATTTAAACTAACAGTATCTACACAACAAACCTCCTACATCAACCGACACACATTTACATCTTCTATATTAGTAAACTTAAAAGTCTAGCTTTTGTTCTTCAAGTAAACTTAAAGATACTCCAGACTACAGACGTAGCGGGTTAAACGAGCGTAGACTCGCATGGTTTACGCTGCTACGGCGTAGCAAGGTCTACGGTGCTACGTGCTACACGTTTTTTGTAAATGTAGGTTTTAATATATTTATTTGGGAAAGAAAACATAACCTTTTGTAAGTTTCTGTAACATTCATGAAACAGTCTAGAAGGAGATAGTATTATTTCTTCCTTGCTTTTTGACGAATTTAAAATCTTGTTTAAGTAGGTACCATAAAGTCTGTTTTTTTTTTATTTCTTATTAAATGTAACGAGAAATAACAAGCTGCTTTAAAATTATACTGTGCATCACAAAGGGCTGTTTTTCCTATTTTCGTTGGAAAAATATTCACAATATTTACCGAACACTGTCCTGAAATTGCAGGCATTCTTTCACCGTAGTCGGTTAAAAACACAGAATATCAGCGTTTTGCTATGAATTGTTTACACGTTAGCCACTTATTGTGTTATCGCTGGACAAAATGTCCGATCCTTATCTCACGAGGGGTTTGAATATGAACATGATATTATCATATCAGTATTTATTACCTCAAACCTGCAAAAACGTTGTTTTTTATACGATAGGTTTTGTTTAGTATTTTTATGAGTTTTTTTTTAGCAAACTGCGGCATTGTCTGGCTTTGGGTTGTTCTAGGTTTAATATTTAAATACATTTTGTTTTTTTTCATTAGTGTAGTTATTGTCTCTTTGCTTTATTTATTTTACTCTATATACAAAAACGTTTTAGTATAATATATTTTAATGCTTCCAGTAACATGAAATGGAAACATAATTTCTTGTGATTTCATTTATTTAGCACATGATAAATTATCCATGAGTTGGTAAAATGATTAATAATTCCACATTCAACACAACACAAAACTTTTATTCCAAGTTCACAGTAACGTTTATTATTTACATTTAACAAGTGTAATCAATCTTGATGACAATTTCGTCTTTTGCGTACATTTTCGATGAATTCTCATCCATTATTCTTATTAAAAAGGCTACCTGAAAGATCCAACTTTATTCGGTAATCTGTCCCTTTAAACAAGTTTTCGTATAGACGGGTCCCAGCTAAATTGCTTTGTCGATCCAAATACGGCAGATTTCTTCGATTTTATCAAGGTCCCCTGAGGCCTTTTTAGAGGATGTATAAGGAATAATAAATTATAGCTGACTTATTTATTTATAGGATACCGGGAAATATTGATAAGTAAACTAATTTTGTAAATGAATTTTTGTCAGAAAAAGTATATGCAATTTCACTTTTAAATAAGAACACTGATAACAATTTATCAAAACACACTTCACAATTTTTACAAATAAAAACACTATCAAAAACTACACTAGCAAAACTGACAACCATCAAAACATTTTTGTCTGCAATCAATCTCAATTTAAACCACAATTCAATGATCCACTCACAGTAAATAAAACACACTTTTTCATCCACTCTCAACCACACTGCCAGTGCGATAACGAAATAAAAGTTTCTCAAATATTTTTCCATCGTTCCTGCAATAATGACACTTATACACTTATTCCAGCTCCAGACTTGGTCCAGTAGCATCTGCCAAGAAACTCGGTACGAATTATTATATGATGCATCCGTAACATTTAAATAACTTTATCTTAATTGAAATCTTATTGTGAAGGTGTAGTAGGAAACCATTCAGTTTAGCGATAATGTTTGTTTTGTTATTAAATTTTCATTATTGCACTGTGGTTTTATTAAAAAATGTGTTTACGAAATGTTGTGTCGTGTTAGGGTTCATGATTTTATTTTGTAAGATTATTTATTTTTGGTCTTGTTTACTGATTGAACGATTAACTTCAATAATTTTGAACATTACTGTTATTGTTTTTCGTTTCTGTGAATAAATTTTTATTACACACTAGTTTACTATTTCTAACACTAGCAAACGTAACTTTTCACTTTCACAGGCACTTTCTTAAGAAAATCAAACACATCATCACGTCTTAAAAATCAGAGTCACAGGAAACTCACATTCCAAAATAAAATACGGTATTATTTTCACGTTTCTCGTTTCATCTTACTTCATTATAATTTTTCTTGTCTTACAAATCACAAGTTTCAATACAAAACTTCATTATAAACAGTTTCCCTGAGAAATTCAGTGGAGTTTCCCTAATTAATTTTCAGGTCAAATATAGTTAGTACAGCCATAAATCTCAGGCCAAGTTTGGAGTCGGTGGGCTAAACTGAGATAGCGGAAGGTACATCAAGAAATTTATTTTCCTTCAAGTTATATTAGTGGTTTCTTGACTTGAAGGATGGATATAACCTTAATACATATTTTAAGATATTTAATAATCTTCGATTTTTTTCTTGTAGATTATCAAGATCACGATTAAAAACTGTATGCCATCGCTTTCTGATAACATAATAAACTCGTTTCCTTTAGATTTAACAAGGGTACTGTTGATTTGTTGAATGATCGAGTTATCTTTTTGTATGCAGTTGTTTCTTTGACAAATAAACCAAATTTTGCTTCGTAAATTCCACTTCACAAAAATCTTTATACTAGTTTCACTGTATTGTTATTACTTTTCATAAAAATCTTTTAAATGCATTCGTAGTCTCATAAGATTCCACTGTCTTCTTAAAGAAAGGAACAACCGCCAAAGTCTGAAACCTCACCGCGCTACTCTTAATTTTTAATATTTTCCTTTTACATTTCCCTAACGTGTTTGCTAACTCAAGAAAGCTTTTAAGCCTTTTAACACATTTCCATACCGTCACTTTAACTTTATTTTGTATTTTAGTTACTTTAAAAAAACAATGTTTAGTGTTTTGTTTTTTTTTTTTCTTATTTTGTGTTGTCATTAAGTTTGTACAAATTGTTGGTCAGCGAACCACAGTGCGAGTCATAATTTTGTTTGTTTTTCATGCAATGTTATGACTCACAGGCCAGACAATGTCGCCGAGATTATGATTGTAACGAACATACATACAACCTGATTGTTTGGTAACGTGTAACAAATCCTAGATTGTTGTAACGGCTCGCTAAACTTACCTCCACAGATTAGAGACATCGAGGTAATTATGATTGGTATATTTGTAAAATCGACTAATTTAACTTTGACTATGTCTCGATCTAACTAGCGCGTCTAACTCGAAAGCTTGGCTATTTTAAGAGATTTTTAAATTCTATATTTAGAGGCGTGAAGGCAATGAAATATTAAACTTTGTACTGGCGATAAGTATCGTTAGCGCTACTACTATTATATCACTTTTTAGAATAAAAATGGCACTAAAAAGACACGATTTATAATCGATTTTGTTACACAGCAATGACCGCCGCCGAACGTCAACACACAAAACACAATATTTTTATAATAATAATTTTATTTAAATATCAACGTTGAAATGAATACATCAAAACTGTGAACTAAATACACCGAAAAGGTTTAGCGCGTCGTGGGTAGTATCATAAGTGTGCGTTCATATTGGCTTGGTATTATTGTTGTTTACGCGCGTGTTCTCGCGTTTGGCCGGAGCGGCGGGCGTGTGGCGCGGCCGTTCGTGGCTTTGGACTGATGTCGGAGGCAACCGTGACGTCAGATGACACTCAGCCTCGCGCGCCACAGCGCATGCGTCCGCACGCACACATGCGCTATCCGATCAGAACGCACGTGTCGACAAGTGACAGACAGTGTGCGTCTTACGCAAACTTAGTTATATGCAAGTTTTGGAAGTGCCGGAATTATGTACGGTGTGCAGAGCAAGCGAAGCCATAAGTTGTGTTCATTAGTTTAATTATGATTGCGTTGATGTGATGGAATGAGATGTAGGTAATTGTTGTGCTGGAATTGTTTGGTGGCTCTCGTCAAAAGGGCAATGACTTGGACAGTACTATTGTTGTGACTTATTAGGAGACCTTCAAACCTACATTTTGTTGAGCACCCTCTTGACTGTAACCGCAAAATAATTTATACTCAAAATCCTAAAAGTTAACTTTTAGCTAATTTTTCCAGGAACCGGTTGTAAGGCCTTTTAGTCGCCCTAGTTTTCATCAAAGACGTAACTGGACTTAAAATAATAATGTAATGATGAGACTACAAGACTGGCCTATTTTGTGGAAAAAGAATCAGCGTTGCCATTCATCGTGACAATGCTGATAGCCTTTTGGGCACTTTTCCTGTTGACAGTGATGCAGACGAGTATTATAATTCTTTATGATTCTTTCCCCTCTTTTTTAGGATTCCGTACATCTGCATGAAAAAATGGAACCCGTAGAGGATCACTCGTGTGTCTGTATGTATGTCTGACCGTCCGTTCTGCCACAGCCAATTTTTCCCGAATCTACCGGACTGATTAAGTTGAAATTTGGTACACATATGAATTTCTGTGACCCAAACACGGACGTGTAAAGTAAATATTATAGTAAATAATGTTGAATATGGGGTCACTTTACGAAGACAAATGTTATTAGAAAATAGAAAAATGTTTTACAAATTGTACCGTGTGACACATTAAATGAAAGGAAAGGACAGAGCCAAAATTTTTTGAAAAAATACATAAAATAATTCATTATTTATAGATAACAGGAAAATTTATAACAAGTCTATGGTCTTAAACAAGGTAAACACCTTAATATTGTGCGTACAAACTTCCTTTTGCAGTTGGATTTCAACGCAACGGGTCGGGGTCGAGGGAGTTTTATTAAAATGTAGCTGTTATTATAGTAAATAAGTATATAGTATATCTTACGACTTCCATGCGAACGAAGTCGCAGGGCACAGCTAGTCATAAATAGAAAAAAAAATCTTTGTGGCAAAAATAGAGATGAGAAAAATCGACTTCAATTATTGAAATTAATACAGAACACACTCTTCAAATCAATTTCTTAAAAAGCCTTCTTTATTCCCAAAAAAGGAGAAAAAATAAGAATTCGTTAAGAGCCTCGACAAATCCTTCGCAGACCTTGACCCTTCGAATAGAGCCTCGCACGTAGAGTCGTTACAAAGGGCATTATTAACTAACCAAGCACACAACAGTCCGATAGAGCTCTACATAGTAGGTAGAGCCAACTCTATATAGAGTCCAACGGAGTGTTGTAATTAAGACTTTATTTTATGTTCTTTTGAATGTTAGACAAGTTTTGTTTTGGTTTAAGTTATTGATTAGACATGATTGTATTTCTGTTAGGGTTTCTGTAGGGGTAAAAACATGTACTCAGATTTTGCTAATGACCGTATTACATTCTTTTGCTTATTATTAATATTAACTAGAAACATTTTTTTTAACGTTCATTTTACAGTTTTATAAAAATGGTTTCTTAGAAAGAAATATTATCATAACATGATTTTTTTTTTTTTTTGTACAAATAAATACTTGTACAAAATATTTTACCTGTTCAAAACCAATAAACAATACAAAACCAATAACACTTCGCATCTTTTAAAAAGACAAAAAATAAAAATATCAAACACGTACATAGTTGTCTGTCTAACAAAACGGTTAATAAAATGTCTACAGCTGCTACGCCGTAGCACGCCGCTACGAACGCGTAGCACGTCGCTACAATACAGTTGATTGAACTTTTTCTCTGTTGTAAATTATTATTGATGGGTTAAGACTTTCAATTGTTATTGTCTTTCGTTTTTAGTGATATGTTTAACTATTAATTTCTATATTACTGCTTGGGACGTAGTTTTCGATTGAATTAAAAAAAAATGTTTGGCACTTGATGCGAAAAAACATAGCTTTAAAAAAACTGTTTTCTTGTGTTTTTAAAACATTAGATCTTAGCTTAAAAAACCATCAAGTGGGTCCTATTCAATGCAAGATTACATCGCAGCAGGCCAATGCGAAGATGACAGGACGAGCATGACTCCTACCGAAAAGACAGCAAAAGACAGAATTGTGTGAAATGGGAGAGGAAAGCCATGCAGTGCGATACGATTTGTTAGTTTGATTAGATATTGTTCGTAGCTGTCACAATTACAGACTTTAAAAACATCTAAAAAGTAAAGGTCAATTCTTGCCAATATAAGCCAACAATCTCCAATCCATCGTGAGCAAGCGCGGTGATGAGCTCGTGCCTTCTCTGTATGAGAAGAAACATTTGCCCTGCAGCCGAATAATAACAGGCCGAATTATCAGCCTCTTATCCAACCATCATGGTAATAAGGTTAGACAATCTGCAAGAGGTAACGGAGCTGACTGGTCAGGACTCACTCATGGGGACAATTTAATTTTTATGAGTCTTTTTATTACTCTTTTACTGTCCTTAGAACATTATCGTGAATAGCTCGTCAGGGGTTAATGAAGAACAGTCCAAGATAATTGCGTTACCCGCATTAGAATTAAATCAAGTCATTTATATTACGCACACTCACGCTAGCGATTCCCGGAAGTTCACGCCGGGCCCGGAAGCTAAGGCTATCTTTTAGAATGTATGTACTTACTTTGAGAATTCAGGTTACTTCAGAAATATGTTATTCATTTAAAAATCTATAAGAATGCGTATGTAATTAATGGAATACACTAAATCTATACATTTATACATACAAATAAATAAAATTGAAGTGTCTGTAATGTCAAAATAACAGCAAAATGCCTAAGAATGTATATACGGTACTTATAACAAAAAAAAAAAACATTTTTTTAAATTTTTATCTGTCTGTCTGATTGTTCCGGCTAATCTCCGAAAGAGCTGGATCGATTTTGACTGGACTTTCACTGGCAGAAAGCTTAATTAAAATATTTTGTGTGTTTTTTCTAACCTAAGTACATTCACGGATTTTAGATTCTATTGAATGTTATTTTACTGTAAGTTACATAATTTATAGAGGGCGTCATGCCAGCAAAAATCTATAAACAGTGTACGCTGAGTTAATGTTTTAATACTTTCAGAAGTATTGACTAAAGCAATGAAACATTTTAGAAACAGTATCTCTGCAAACACATACCTACTCTAAATTATGATTTGCACTATACTCAGTAAATTATAAAGTTCCTAGCAATACTTAGATACACGCGGTTTACAATCCCGTACTCGTTGTTACATTATTATCATCGGTTAAATGTTAACTGGTTCCATTTTAACGTCATACAAGTACTAATGTTAATCCTCCTCGTCGTTGCTCCTAATGGTTGAGCTCCTTAAGTTCTAAGTTGAGCTGCATAATTTCTGACAAATGCGTGCACTGACTTGACAGGTCCACTCAATCTTTGTGCTTCTTTTCTCAAAAGACCATTTCAGACACATGGTCTTCGCATGATCTGACCAAGATTATGTCTGGACTTTAAAAGAGACTGTGACCTCTAAGTTTGGGAATCACTGTACATTAACAGCCATCGCTTTTTTATTGAAGCTATTTTTTTGGGTACAATAGACCTTTTTTAGTGTATATTTGAAAACCCCAAAGTGCGCAAAACCATAGGCGCCGAGAAAAAATAAAATAAAAAAATATAACCTAGTTTTTGTTTTTATAGTAGCTATTTTTGTTGGATAGAATAGACCCTTTTTAGTGTATATTTGAAAACCCCAAAGTGCGCAAAACGATAGGAGCTGAGAAAAAAAAAACGAGTAAAGCGCGGTCGCTGGAGCTCCGCTTCGCGGGGCTCTATGGTTTAAACAAGAATAACCACAAAGGGCTAACCTAGCCTGTCCGAGTCGGAGTGCCCCAACTCCCGAGCTCACTTCGCTCGCTCTTGCGTCCTAGTGTTTAGTGTTACACAGTACACTACAGTGTACACTACAGTGTACTGTGTAATAGGTTAACGTAAAATAGACCACAAAAATAATAAAATTAAAAGACATTATTCTATTTAGTTGAATTTTCTGAAACTTTAGGATTTTTTTTCTCAAAAACTAGGCATTTGGGCGATGTGAAATTTTGCGAAAGTGATTTACACGAGGACATCTACACACTATCAAATTATGAAGCTTCGGACGCGCGGGTGTTACTGTACAGAAGAGCCACTCTGGCCTATCTTCTAGTTATGTACACCCCTATCATATTACGCTTACATCATCTTGTTCATCCTACGCTCGTCCATGTGGTCGCTTCCAGCAACTTTAACTAGATTACTTAGGTCCTTGATGGCTTTAGCTTCTAGCCTCTTCATGTACAGTAGCGGTCAGAACTCCAACGCCAGCATTACAAAACTATCGCATCGTTACTCGTCGCACTTGAGACCTTCTTCTATTTAGGCATAGGTGTATTTTTGGATTTGGCTAAGGCTTTTGATACTGTCTCAATTTCTTTAATGATTCGTAAATTAGAGTCTATAGGCATCAGGGGTCTGCCACTGCAACTTTTTAGAGATTATCTTAGTAACAGGACACAAACATTAAAAATCGGAGATACTACTAGCTCAAAACTAAAAATTGATTTTGGAGTACCTTGTGGCGGTATATCTATGTACATCGCCACAATGGAACGCGTCACACTGACGTCACGCAAAATCCTGCATCGCGCAATCAGAGTTTACCGTGCGACTAGCATATATACAACATCAACCGTCGGGCAGTAGCCCACCAGACACAACACCCGTCTGGTCGGAGGATCCTCCCTTTTCTATGGAGGATGAGTGAACTTTTCACCCTGTTCCTCATGCCTCTATAACCTCAAGGATCAGTACTTGGGCCTACTTTGTTCCTAATTTACGTTAATAATTTATGCAATAATGAAATACCTGAATCAAAAGTAATTACATTTGCTGACGATACGGTGATTTTATTTCAACATTCAACATGGACACAAGTCAAAACATCAGCTGAGAATGGGCTCCGTAAAATAATAAGTTGGCTTGACTACAATTTGCTCACGTTAAATTTAAATAAAACCAAATATATAACTTTTAGCATCAAAAACAATCTACAGCCACCTCCAGATTTCCTTTTGAAGGCGCACTATTCAAATTGTTCTCTTGCTATTGGAGATTGTGATCGCCATATTTTATCTGCAACTAATAGTATTAAATACCTTGGTATTGAAATTGATAAAAATTTAAATTGGAAACTACATATCAGTAATCTTAAATCTAGAATACGCAAACTAATATCTATTTTCAAAAAAATTAGAAACCTAAGAGACAGAAAGACCAACAGAATTGTTTACCTAGCTTTATATCAATCAATCGCTACTTATGGTATCGCCGCTTGGGGTGGTGCACGAAAAAGTACTCTTATAAAAATTGAACGTGCCCAGAGGTGTATTTTAAAAGTTATTAATTTCAAACCATTTAGGTACTCTACGTCAAAATTATATGAAGAGTTTCAGGTCCTAAATATTCGACAACTCTACATTAAAAGCATTGTTCTGAGACAACACTTCTGCCAAAGACCTACTAATCAATCCATTAGAAGATCCCATGAAGTTTTTAAGGTTCCTTCATGTAAAACTTCTTTTGCTCACTGTTTTTATTATCTCCTGGCTCCGTTACTATACAATCGCATAAGTAAAGTTAAAACCTTAAAGAAGATGACAAGATCTATTTGCAGGAGGGCACTGGATGAGTTTCTGAGTAGTTTAGATTATGAACGAACAGAAAAATTTATACAAATATGCAAGTAAATTATATATAATCTTAACACATAAATAAACAAAATATATATACGTATATATATTTTACATCAATCCTACTAACATATTTATATATGTATATCTATATAAATATATACTCATTTATATGTGTGTGTGTGTGTGTAAATTTGTACTATACTAATAGATACATTCATGAATAACGTGTAGCTGTGTCGTTTTCATGTCAAATTAGCATATTATTATCAATTCCATATACTACTTTTGTTTAATAAGACATTAATATGGTTTTGATATGGAAGAAGCTCAATTAGTGTTAATTAACATTGTATTTGGTATATAAACTGATAATAACATTTACGGTTTATTTAGTCATGTTGTCTGATATTTTTGCTTATACTACTTGTTTACGCCAAACTCATTAGCCGTTATCGCATCTTTTGTATGACCACAAACATGGAAAAACTGTCCTTATGTCAATTACCTTACAGTTGGTATTTCTGGAGCGATAATCCTTACCTTGCCAACACAGTCTCTGACTAGCGCGGAAGGTAATGAATTTTTATCTGTGTACCGCCAATTAGTTTGTTTTTTTTTTCTTAACATAGTTCTAACATCAGTTGTTTTTTTTTTTATTTAATTGGAAGTACAAACAATAACACATGTTTCTAGTATACGAAATGATCACTTACTCAATTCTTAAGAATGTTTCTGTAAATTAATCTTATTATAAGTACTTATTTTGATTAATACATAATCTTAAGTTGTGGTATACAATGTAACACTTACGTTGGAAATAAATAAATTCTAAATTTCACATACACATACACACCAGTATATGGCACTCTTTCATTACAAACCAAACAGAAAAAGTGCGGTATATGGTCATCATCATAGGCCTATCGCGGCACGCAGTCTTTTTCTGATTATGCTAATGAGAAAAATACAGTGAATATTTTAAACTAGTCACATAAAAGTTGAGGGTAGATTTGAAACAAAATCAATTTTCTGAGTGTAGTTAGAATGGTATGACGTTGTTGGGTGGTGGACTTAGTTACTAAGTTAGTTGTTTGTGTTATTGATATTAGAGGTGTTGAGTTCGAAGATTTTTATTGGAAATACAAGCAAATATAAATATTGAAGCCAGGCGAACATTGTAGCCTTGCATAACAATGGGTGGAATATATCTGAAATACCCAATGAAACCGCATTTTGTGTAAGTTATTTTGTTGTTTTTGATTTTATTTGTTCTCGTAAGTGGTGCTTTAAAATATGAAATAAGGATTTCTTTTTTTTAGAGAAATATAATGAGACGTTGGGTGAGGAGATTTGAGGAAGAGGGGAGTCTTAAGAGCCGTGTAAGAAGTTTTAGGCCGCCTCTTATTAACCAGTCTCAGCGACGCTTTGTGGTTGGTGAATAAGAAACGATGGTCGACTCTACAAGACGATTTGCTGAAGAATTTGATACGTCATTGCGCACTGTTTACCGTACCCTCCATGCCGAAGGCCTCCATCATCGAACACCAGCGAAAAAACCATTTTTAACGCAAAGGCATAAGGAGGAACGGTTGCGTTTTGCACGAGAATATTTAAACTGATTGGGAGACTACTGTATTTACTAAAGAGAAGACTTTCAAATCGTGTCAAAAAGGAAGACTACATTTCTGGCGCAGAGACAATACACGTTGTTCTGACAGTAATATTATAAACAACAAGCTTCCGCCCGCGACTTCGTCCGCGTGGAATTTCTTGTACCCCCGACCCACCCCGCCGCATCGCATCACTTGCCCGTGCTGTTACTTCGTTTTCGCTTAGCGCTCGTTCTTACTTTTTTTCTTTTTCTCAGCTTTTAAGGGTCCTAGCGTAATGTTACATACCTTATAGCCTTTCTCAAGAACTGGGCTATAAAATGCAAAAATATTTTTTCAAATCCGACTGGAAGTGACAGAGATTAGCGCGTTCAAACAGTTAATAAAAAATAAAATGTGTCGGTAACTAGTAGACTAAGCGCATTTTTCTTACTTTAAGCATTTTTATATCCGTCGTTATTTCTAAACGAAACGTCCGATTCGAATAATTTAAAAAGAAATTTACATGTACTTAATCAACCTTGATGATGAAGCTATTTATTTGGATAAGATTTAATACAAACCATGTTTATGAAAACACCGTTGCAAATAATGCAATATTTTATAACAAATTTGATTACCATTAAAAAAGTTATGGTGAGCTAACCTTAAAAGATAGACATATGCTATTACAGACTTTTTTTTAGATCTTTTAAAGAGAAACATTTCCATGATACATGATTTTTGCGTAACTTTAACCGTTTACGCAGCGCACGCAACGGAAACTCCCGAAAGGAATAAATTTTCCCCGTTTTTGCAACATTTTTCATTGATGCTCCGCTCCTGTTGGTCATAGCGTGATGTCATATAGCCTATAGCCTTTCTCGATAAATGGCTATCAAACACTTAAAGAATTATTCAATTCGAACCAGTATTTCTTGAGATTAGCGCGTTCAACCAAACAAACAAACAAACGAACTCTTCAGCTTTATAATATTGGTATAGATACGGAGTCAGGAAGAATTAGTGTCAATATGTGGGGATGGATTAGTGCTCAAGGGCCGGGTGAGTTGGTATTTATACCGACGCGGGCCAACAGCTCCAATTACGTCGAGGTTTTGAGCGATATAACGCTACCTATTGTTCGCAATGTTTATCCAGTACATGAAATTGGTGAATTTTATTTGGTTCAAGATAATTGTCCGATACATCATGCCAGTATTGTTCGTGAGTTGTGTAGTGAACATTCAGATGTTAAAGTTATTCCGTGGTCAGCGCGATCCCCTGATTTAAATCCTATAAAAAATGTATGGGGTTTAATGGTGCAAAGATGGGAAGCGCGAGACGAAAGATGTCTCGAACAGCTTAAGTCCCATTGCATGGAGTTGTGGGATAGTTGACGTGGCACAAATATTTGCAGTAATTTTGTGGCCTCCATGCGTTGACGTCTTCTTTGCAGCATTTATAATAACGGAGGTCACACTAAATATTAATAAAAAATATAATATTAAATGTTATCAGAGGAATTCAGGGGGTAGACTGACCATAATAGTAACAAGTTAATGATCGTAAGATTGTAGGATTGAGGTTTAGTTTCAATCTGCTTTTCCTTGAGAAAATGAATAAATTAAGCTATAACCTCAATAAACTAAAATCATCCCATTTTAGTAGCAACCAAAAATGATTTACGAACCAATTAGGTATTTTATTTATTTCAAAGTTTGGAATATGTTTATTTTTTAAAGGTTGTTAATAACGTCAATAAATGTTCCAATGAAAAGTAGTGTTTTTTAAATTAAATTGCCTATTATATTTTATTTTTACCCTTTTTACCCTATTATCATTGTATTAACTAAACTCAATAAATAATTGAACTCTGACACGAAAACAAAAAAACAATAAGAGTCGAAAGCGCGCACTGACTTTCAAACCTTCATGCACACACAATAACAGCCACCCACTCGTGCGAATCTGCCATCGCTGTTTATAATATTCTCTTAGAATTTTAGCATTGCTATAATTTATCTGTGGTCGATAATTTATTAAGAAAAAAACAAATATATAAGTAGGTAGTTGTAGGTATCTTTATTTAGTGTTGACCACACATGCATCTGACCAACCAACAACGCGCTTTCGCAGGTATACTGTATGCGCGTTACTGTCTGCATTAAAATATCACACAGAGATAGGCGCAGTTCTGAAGTGCAGGCCAAAATGATCATTCTGGCGGCAGTCCACTTAAGACCGTTGATTGTACCAAGGGCTATGAAAAGATAAGTTATGTTTTAGGTTTCAATTGAAGTTTGAAGCCATCTGTATAAGCCAGTTAGTAATGCAACAATAAAATAAAAATAAAAAACTGTTTTTTGAGTTTTACAGTGGGTGCTCACTAACATAGTTTATTAAAATAATCAGCCTATAATGTTCCCACTGCTGAGACACAGGCCTCCTCTCTGTGAGAGGGAGCGGACCGCAAGCAACACGCGGGCCCAGTGCGGGTTGGTAGATGTCACATGTCTTCGAATTTTTGGTTTCAGGACATGCCGGTTTCCTCACGATGTTTTCCTTCACCGTTTTGAGAGCTGTATGGATGAAATAATGTACACAAAGTAAATCGTCTAACTGGATTCGTACCTACGACCTACAACTGGTAAGTCGCGGGCCATCGCTGCTCATAGAAGTAGCTCATAGTTTATTAGATCTAGACTGAAACAATTTCATGTACTTAAATTTTTCATAAGAATAAATCATGACACAGTACGTAGATTATACATAAAACACTTTGTTATCAATAAAACGTCAAGCAAATAATGCAAATTATAACAATCCAGTAGAGCACTGAAAGTGTCATCAAGTCTCCGATCAGTAAACTTATACACGCAATCTGTCTTTATGTTAGCTCTAATGTGATTGATTCACGAAAATAGAATCGACTAATCATATAGGTAAGATGATCCGAGATTTGCCTACAAATCATATTGCATAAGCTTTTACTAAACCACATTACACAATCAATCAATCTGCCTAGCCTTTTCCCAACTATGTTGGGGTCGGCTTCCAGTCTAACCGGATGCAGCTGAATACCAGTATTTTACATGGAGCGACTGCCTATCTGACCTCCACAACCCAGTAACTGGGTAATACGATACCCCTTGGTAAGACTGGTTGTCAGACTTGCGGGCTTCTGACGACCCGTAACGACTGTCAAAGATCTACGAATGACAGCCGGGACCAACGGCTTAACGTGCTTTCCGAGGCACGGAGGAGTCTCGGTATGTAAAGATGGTCACCCATCCACGGACAACCCCGGCAAGCGTAGCTTAACCTGATGGATCGACCCGTGCGGCTGTTATTATTTAGCCACGAGCTCCTCAAACCACATTACACACAACCATATTTTTATGAGAAACAGGCTTTTGCCCGCGGCATTGCCCGCGTGTAAACCGGTCATGGTCAACTTGTGTACCAAATTTAATCGAAATCCATTCAGCTGTTAAAGCGTGAAGAGGTGACCGACAGACAGATTACATTCGCATTTATAATTACAATATTAGTATAGGTTGTGGTACCAAACAGCAGTTGAATGACACTGTACGCACATTGGACTTTCCATTTCACGTAATTTTATCAGTAAATGAATTATCCAAGATACGCAACTTCAATTTAGGGATTAGTAGTTACTGTTCCCCAATATGTTTACGTATACCTCAAACGTAACATCGGAGGGGTGAGCAAAGATCATAGCGGGTCGCAGATCGGGTCGGGTGCAATCAAGCGGCCGTCAATCAGCTACCAGCCTTACTTAATTACCTCGTCACGAGTGGGCAGTTACACTTACACGAATGCCCCTGTGTGTGTGTTGGTTACACTGTGCACAGAATCTGATGTACACATAGCTTAATCTCTACCTCTGTCTGTGTAAAACACTGCTCACATTAACAAACCAACTTGGTAGTTTTCCTCTGTGTGAGTTTAACGTTTTCCTCCTATGAGAATGTGTGTCTGTTTACTCCAACAGTCTGTAAGTACGAGTATGTGTGTGTTAGTCAATTACGTGTGTGTTAATGTGTGTGTGAGTTACAGATACAGAAAGTCAGGGAGAGTAGGCTGTGATTGTCAATTCGTTTATGTATGAGTGTGTTGACGGGGTTTTTGATTTGTTTTGCGAAGTGTGAGATTGGATTAATCAATCAAATTATTGATAGATTAAAATCGCTTATTAATAATTTTATTTATATTAATGATTTTGATATGGTCAATATAAGCTCACTGCAAAATAAAGGCCTTCGAAAACCACAACCACAAGGAGTCATTCTTTTTTATTTTATTGAAATGCTATGTTAGTTCCTCGTTTTCCGTTGTCATCGTTAATGTAGGATTAAACGAGGTTTGTGATAAATAACAGTGTTTAATGAATAATATTAAAAATATAAGGGCGACACACGCGAACTATGTAAAGCCGTGCAAAAGGGAAGAGCGAGATAGCACTTCTCAAAAGAGTTCTTATGTAATGTCATATACAACAAGTCTACAGATTTACTAGTATTTTATATATTCTAACAGTTAATATTGCAATATTTGAAAAACACATAAGTACCTATGAAAAGATTGAGACGGACTAATGCTAGTCACAAAATCATACTAATATATCAGGGGGCCAACCACCACCTCTTAAAGCAGTATTATTTTAAAGTTACTTCAGTGTGAGAAAGAGATGAAGCTATACAGGACGTCTAGCTCCATCTCATTCCCACACTCAAGTAAGATTAAAATAATACTGCTTTAAGAGGTGGTGGTCTAGCTCCTGTTCAAGGATCTTTTGGTTTTTTTACAAAACAGTTTTAGAAATATTTACCAACAGCTAAAAGAATCTTGTGCCACTGTGCTTTTGCCAGATCGTCATTTCCTTAACCACCAGGAAACACCGCACGCCAAGCCTAGTCTAATCCTTTACATTTACAAGAACCATTGTCAAATTCAGTAGTAAGCACACGTACGCTCCTGATTCTGATTACGTTGTTTGAGGGTAGGATGACAATGACGTCATAACAGTTTCGTGGGTCGATCTTATTTGTAGAGGTTAGGCCTGTTTATTTAATAAGGGAGGATTAACGAAGAAATTCACAGTTTTGTTCAAACATTTGGCAATTATGTGAAGGAGATTGTGCATATTGAAATGTCTGTGCTTTTGGTGCGGTATCGTGTTACCCAGTAACTGAGTTGTGGAGATCAGATAGGCAGGCGCTCCATGTAAAATGTAATTTGTATTTAGCTCAATCTAGTAAGACTGGAAGCCGACACTAACATAGTTGGGAAAAGGCTAGGCAGATTGATTGTCTTTGTTTTTAGTGAAGAGGTAGTTTGGTATAAAACATAATGGAAAACCAAATAAGTATGAATGTATATTAAATCTGGGTTACTAAAGGGTGACCTAATGCTATTTACAGGTTTGTTTACGTTTCTTCATGATGTCACTTGCTCGAAAATTATTAGTCCTAGAAATTGGGCCGAGAACCTTGGAAACTTTACTGCTTTTACGAAAAAAAGCCCTGACCGCCAGCACCTTGGACCCTGTTCCTGATGCCGATGGGTCACTATTTTTTATATTTTTAAATGTTTTTTTTTTGTTTTTATAAAAATATTTACACATGTTTTACGTAAGCAATAAATAAGATTGAAAGTTTAGCTCAATGAAGCTCTTTTAAATATACCTGTAACACCATAAGAATGTTATTTGCTTCTCCTAAATGATCCCTTATCTTGAGATAAATTGATTATGGGAAGTATCTCGATAGTAAAGAGTCGATGAAACAGATACCAAAGATCATCTTTGCAGATGAGCTGTAAAACTGAGACATCCGTAGGCACTTTAAGAAATTGGCTGCTGATAATATATTTTGTTACACATTATGTTATTCCACACATTTTCCTTCGACCAAAACGAGAATAAATGGCTCTGAGCACTCAAATTTCCTGAAGAACTTTGTACACTACATAAAATAATATGATCTTAGAAATACGTAAGCAATTGACCCATTTTATACCTGTGAAACCGTAGCACCGTAGCACCGTAGCTTCGTAGCATCGTTGTGCAGCTACGAACCGTAGGTGGCTACGACTCGTAACATTACCCATACAGGGTGTTTATTTAAATCGAAACGTGCTTATGCTAAAACTCAAACTCAAACTCAAAGCATTTATTTCAATTAAACCAATTACAGGCACTTTTGAATTGTCAAAGAGTCGGTCAGTTAGTCAGAAAATTGAAGCTAGTCGCCCATTCCAAAACGTAGATCTCTATGGAGAAGAATGGGCAAGAAACTCCATGGACACTCTTTTAAATCAAAATTGTTACAAAATCCTGGGTACATTGTTCTTGTTGCTTCTATATGTGAGAACAATGTAAAAAATAGATAACTAAAACAATTTAAAATATAAGATTAAAAATAAGCCCTGGCAGCTAAGAGATGACCAGTCTCCACTGACGGCGCCCGTTCACGAACATGACGCGTGGATCAACACCATCCAGCTCAACCATTTTGTAAACAACTGAAAATCGTATTACAATCTAAAATAATTATTTTAGATACTCGAGAAAAATATTCGATTAGTTCTTGTAGACAAAATCATCGTATAACAGTTTCTTTTTTCAGGAACTACAGTTATATTTGAAACATATTACTCAATATAAATATGTTATGTGTACTCTTCATTATTTTTTTATTGTAACCTTAATATCTTATAAATCTAGGCCTTGTCCTGGCATGTTTCTAGTCTCTACACAGCCTGTATAAAAATATGAATCCAAGTTTTCTATTTTAAAAAGTTTCAAGAGCATATCTTAAAATATATTCAAAGACATTATACTATGTTGGATATTAGCCAGATTTGGTTGTGACGTTAATTTGAATGCGTCTGACCTGATCGACCTCGCGAATAATTTTTTTGGCAAAAAAGTAACCGTTAAGATGTTTACGTAAGAGTTGAGAAGGATATTAAGAAACATGCTTCAAGGATTTTTGTATTCGCTCAGGAAATTAAGAAAAAAGGACATTTTTCCTACTTATTTCATTTGCTGGCTCTGTTGTAATATTGCTGTGGGTTGGTAAGGGCTCTCCTTTATAAGAAAGGCATTTCATTTTGTCTTGGAGTGGATCATTGTTGCTTGGCTGCGGGCAATATCCTTTTGAGAAAACCACTTGTCCAAGAGTGGATTGATTGGTTGACATTTTTCAGTTTCTTTTCGCCGTCGTCTTGGTCCATTGTATGTAAGGAGAACTTTTCCTAAAACGAACTGATTTCTTACTTGCTATCAATCGGCAAATGACTTCTAGTATCCTCACATTCCGATTTGAAGTTGAAATGTTCTTCTACTGCTTAGTGTGTCGATGGCAATTTAGATTATATCAGCTCAGAATTGAGCTACGAGTTCCAATAAATTTGATGATGCACTTTGAGCCTGTCCTGGAAAAGTGCAACCTTTCCGTTGATAGAGGACTTAATGGTAAAAACTGTAAACTGCAAGTATTTCTTTCTAATTTGAAAAACTAGTCTAAAGAAGCATGATGTTGGCTTTTAAGCCTAAATCCAATTAATTCCCAGAGACAGTGGGATGAGCCACTCTGCAGGTTAGTACGGAATAACCTCATTAATACGTCCACCAATACTGCTGAGCGTACCCGCCTGCTGGCTGTGGGAGAATGGAAGTTGGGCATCTGGCTTCAGGCACTGTCGTCACCCAACATAGGAACTATGCTGGGTGACTGGGTGGCTATGAAGTTTGCGTCTGGGCGCTCCTTGCGGGGCTCCACATCGCTGTCAATACGGTGAAGGAGTCAACTGCCTCGGACACCATGGCCTTTTCTCCTGCAAGAGCGCTGGTCGAATGGCACGGCACGCCAGCATTATCGACATCATCCGAAGGGCTCTGGTCGCCGCCGGGGCGCCAGCTGTTTTAGAACCCAATGGCCTTGGCATGCGACGATGGGAAGAGGCCAGACGAAATGACCATAATGCCTTGGAAGTTAGGTAGACCTTTGGTGTGGGATGCAACTGCATTTTAATGGCTGATTTACTAACGTTTGATTATGACCAGTTTGGTGAAACTAGGTCTTAGGGTTAGAGCCGTACGAGTGATATTACGCCGACCCCAAATAAATTAGGTAACGCAAGAGAATGATGACGACGAGACTTAGAGGATGATCTAATTCGGTAGTGAATATATAGAAGACCACCTGTGGAGGGGAGTGATGTGACGGCACATCAAGAATTATAAATAAATGAATTAGCCGTATATTTGTGGAGGCATATCTACGCTCACGCAAAAATCCTGCATCGCGCAATATGAGTTTACCGCGCGACTAGCATATATACAACATAAATACCAACCCACATATCACTTCCCACAACGATTGCAAGTCAGCCCGTCACCAATTATGCGTTGCAATATTTCAAGCGTTTATTGCCATGCGTGGCTTCCAGCTATGCTAGCTTAGATCTAGATAGGGTAACCTACTTTCAAGCTAGCTGCATAATTACGTCTGATAATAACAACACAGCACTCAATCATAACTTCTAGTTTAATATCAGTATTGTGTGGTATTTACTTTGGGATTTGTAATTAATTTTCTGGGTAATTAAATTGGGTGAAATTTAATTAGCGCTTTTTTATAGTCAATAGCTAATGACAGTTAAAATTTTAATCCTTTTAAACTGAAAAACTATCAGCATTTTGTAAGTATTGATTAAAAATAAAATAACAATAATGTCAGCTTGAGAAAGTTCAGTAATGCCACTGCTCATCTTCTAGAATTATCTGTTAGTCACAGTTTTAATCAAAATTAAATGGTGATACCTAAATTAACCTCACCGCAAAGGCATACACATAAGAAGCATAGGCATAGACATATAAGAATACGTAACTGTTTAAATTATACATACTATGGTTAAAATAACACTCTACGTTATTCCTAACCAATTGAGCAGAGTGTAGGTTCTTAGTATGTTCAATTTATTTTTAAACTGAAATCATGGAACTCCTTTGTATATAATTCACGGTAAAGCCTTCGAGGAAAGTTCAAAAAGACATGTCATACTCATAAAAGCAAAACGTGAATAATATTTCCTTTGATAACTTTTTTGTACTTTATTAATCACCGAAAACGTTCAAGACCAGAACCTTCATAGCCTTCAGAAAAATGAAAGTATAATATAATGACTTAACCTATTTTACAAAAGCGGTTACATACACCCTGTGAGCACCAGTTTTCGTCCAATCGAGCAGAAAACGCGTCATTTTTTTTACCTTTACTTCTGTTTAAACCCCTCCAGTTATTCTTTGAACCGGCTTATTCGTTCGTTAACGTACCCGTCAATTTTACAACCTCCTGACTACCGACCGTAAAGATAATATCCCGGCAATTACGACTTTATGTCAAGGGAATAAAGGTTATGGTGAAATATTGGGATGATGGTACATAGATATTGCAGATTTTTGTAATTTTTTCCTGTAAGATTTTGTTTTTTTTACGTAAGATGTGATGTAACGGAGATACTGCAATGTCAAAGTTATTGATGATAAACGAAGATAATAAAGATAATCACCAAGGATAAGAATAAAAATCTACATCCCGTATACACAAAATGGCCACCATGTAAGTTACCTTTCAGTCTCAGCGAGAGGTCAATCCGGACAAGTGTCACAGTAGTTCAAAGAGGCAGCTAGTTAGGCAATATTCAGCCGTAATGAGCTCACTTCTTCACATCAAACCCAAACTATAGAAAATGCATCAAAATAATATATTTCATAGAACATTATAGAATTTTTTTGAACATACACTGAAAAAAAAAATTTTTTGAAAATATACTTTCTAAATTGTCAGCAGGACTAAAATCAGAATAATGACTGCCAATTGAAAATATTGATAAAATAAATCATCATACCATTAAAGCAGATAATGAAGTATACTTTAATCATTGTAATATACACAAATCTTAAATGAAATATACAAACTAACACTTAAATATATACAACATGTCCCGTAATTAAATGCACAACCTCTTAAGGGGTCATTGTACTCACCATTATGAACAACTTTTACTATGAGACCAAACCTGAAATCGCGAAAAAAATCAGATGTTCCCTATATTTATGTTCGCCTAACTCGTCAAAATTTAGGGAACAACTGATTTTTTTTTCGCGATTTCAGGTTTGGTCTCATAGTAAAAGTTTTTCACAATTATGAGTACAATAACCCCTTAAGAGGTTGTCCATTTATTTCCGGGACGTGTTGTATATTAAAGCGGTTGGTCGTCTCTTCACATGACCAGAGGGCTGGCCAATTTTTAGGTCAGAGAATCACCATTGTCATCCAACGTGGCAACGCTGCCAGCCTTTTGGGCACTTTTCCCACTGACAGCGATGCGGAAGAATTTTTTGATACTCATTGAGCTCTCCCTAATTTTTTTAATTTCTTATTTATATACTTGTACTTAATTAACTTACTTAATTAAGCACACATAATATTAGTGGCCTATTTATACCCACTAGCAAATAGGCTAGCCTATTCTCAGCCTCGCCTCACAACATCTCCTAAGCACCTGTGACTTTAAAACTGTACCGTGTATCCGATAACTATGGCCCAAGTTTTGACTCTTGTGTCATTTATGGTTTAGAACTTTGAACTGGCTGTTATAACTTGTGCGTTGTAGAACTATCTAATGCTCTTCGAATGTATGAGGAAAGCTGAGCACGACTTACTGGAACTAAGTATATTCTGTGATGTGCACGTGGGTGTCCTCAAAGGGTAAGTAATAGCAGCCTTAGCAGTCTAACTTAAGCTTTTAAGCTTAGAGCTAATGATTGATACGAGCATAAGGATATCGATCTCTGATATGATTTTTCTTGTCTGTATGAGTTGGAAGTGATACCCAGACATAGAATAGTTGGGGGCTGTCGTTCAAAAGTAACCGGCTTAAAACCTTCTTGTAGATACTTTAATATTAACAGTTATCTTTATTCTCATCTGGTTCTTGTAGACCAATCGGACCAAAAACAATAAACGTGCCCACATGGCAATGTTTACTGGTTTATTCAATGAAGATGCCATTAAACGTCGAACATACCATTTAACCAATAAATCCTAAGCAAACGTCATACCAACGCAACCCTTCAATACCCAACCTTAATAAACTCATAATACATAAAACAAAGCCTGTTTAAAAACACATTAAATCAAAACCCCACGGGGTTCAGTCCACGCCAATTTAATACAACCATAACAAAAGGGGTGAGGATTTATAGTACAAAATTTTCTACTCAAGAAGACGCCTTTTTCCTGTCACCCTTGATAAATATAAGTGTAATTTTCGTGCGGAATCATTATTAAATTTTATAATTATGGCATCCCTTCACAATACACCCACTTATTGTAATTGCGATGTTCCAATTATTAATGATGTTAGCAGCCCTGTAATAATATGTCCGTTGTAATTATTGACTGCGTTTTGTTAATTATGTTAATATATTTAATTGGATTTGAAAGTACTAAGGGTCAGAGGACATTTGATAATTATGGTGTTGAACCTTGCTGGAGGAGTCCTGGATGAAAGACTACCTTTATTATATATGTGAGCTTCTGCCAACCCCTACGCACAATAAAGCCCATAGGAAAAATATGCTTTCAGAAAAGTATTTTTCGAATAATAAAATCCATCAAACTTTCTGCTACTTAATCCTTACAACTGTCTTAAATAATTCACAGCAACATCATATCAAAATCTTTACACGAATACCGACCCTAATGAGGGCAGGCGAAACCATAGCTACTCGTACAGAACAGTCACAAACAACAGGGGAACACGAAACTGCATCACAACGAACAAAAGTGTGTCCGCGACAAATTTTTCACTTGGCGTCATAACACAGTTTGCGTGTGACTGTACAAATAAAAATGTATGAAGCCGAAACTTGAAAAGCGTTGCAACGGACACGCGAGCAAAAAACGATGAAGCAATTTTTCTGGATTGTGTTACATTGATGTATGTGTGTCGGGTGTGTTTTGTTATTTTTACAACCGTTTTCCACCGCAATAATTTTTATTTTGTGTAGGAGTGAGAGAGACGGAGTGCGTTTATCAGCTTCTTGTCCGCGTTCATTGACTCGTCTTTCTCGCTCATTTCAGCACTTTCCCGCGTAAGTATGTGGGAGTTATCATTTGATCCCGATACGGTTCAATATTATTTTGTAAAGACGGACTAAATTTTCTTTTTTTATCAAGATCACTTGACTTGGTTCTTACGATGCATTGATAGGTCTTTTCATTTGATTTTGACAATACCAGTTTCAACACTAATACATAGGTACGTTATACAATACCCAGTCCACATTGCCACTATATAAAGACATCAAAACTATACATTAGTACCCCGCCCACACAAAAAAAAAAACAGGAAAATCAAAGTAAACAATAAAAATAAGGCACTCGAGTCACGTCACCCGAAGATTATGGCAGGACGACGTAGAGTAATAAAAAACATGAATCACGCTGTGCCGTGACGTCACATACGTGACAACTGAATCGTTAACCTGGGATGATTTTAAGACTGCGACGGTTTTATCAGAATAGAGAAATAAAGACACATAGTTCGGAGAATAACTTTCGCATTTATAATATTTTATAAGTATGGGTTAGTGAAGATTTATTTTATAAATAAACACAAAACATACTGTATAGCTTAACATAACATTCCGCTAATGAAAGAAACTTAAGGAAAAAATATTTCACCGAAATAGTGTTCGCTGCATATAATAAAAAATAGTTCAACTTTTCTTGTCCCCAAATGCAAGTACGCTACCATATTTTAAAAGTTCATCGAGATTTCTAATGAGCTAGCTAGCTAAAAAGCGAATACATACAGTGGGCTCTTAAATCACTTCACTTAAAAAACAGTCAAATTAAGAACTTCATTCATCTTTAAATTATGTTATTAATACAGTTCGTAACTTCCGTGTGTTGTTTTTATCTTTAACCCTTAGTTGAATCCTACAACATTTTTATATTACCCATGTGACCCCTAGGCAAAGATGGCAGCATCACCCCATTTTACCCCGGGGTCGCAAGTTACCCCACTATTATCTCGGAGTAGCAAGAGAATTGTAAAAGGTGGGTAGGGATGCATTACTTGCGTACGCTAATAAGGTCACAGTTCCCTTGTTCTCTAAAAGGAAGGTATAATACAGTTAATTAAGTTTTTTAACGACGGCTACTCATTTTGTACTTAACTTAGATTTAACACATCTTCACTTTACTATCAACCTATTCCAATGTGTAATGTGCATGAGGATGGGCCTCAAACATGCTGACCTGGGATATGATAAACGTATCATTCTGCATTGTATCCGTCACCAAGACAAAAAGTTGAAAATTTTAACGGCAACAATGCCTTTGAAACTAAAAATCAACAATGTTTTGTTGATCGGCAGAAATAAAATGGTAATACTTTATCAAACGAATTTCTTCAGAAGTTCCTCAATACTACAAAGTACAAACGTCTCTAACAATAAATATCACTTCTCAAGCGCCATTTAACACCATCCTTATCTAAAGACCAATACCAATACATCATGTGAGAAACAATAGTGTTGTACACACTTATCGACAGTGCTGTACACACTACACAGTTTGAACAGTTCCCTCGGAACAGTGATAAGTAGCCGTTCCTCTCGACTGACTTTTACAACTAGAGGAGATACATGGCTGGTCCACTGGCTTACTTTCACCTTCCAATCAATAGTTACTATGTTGAATCTTGGTTTTATTTAGTACTGATAAAAGAATAGCCTAGGAAAAATATTTTCACTTCATATATTTATTACTGTTGAAAAGATCCCCTTTTGCGATTTCTTTTTCTTTTCTGTTATTATTAAAAAGAAAATAAAATTACATGACTTTTATGATTCATCAATGTAATACTTAATTAAAGGACCTGTTTTTATACTTACTGTAATCATACAAGTAATATTCATTATATAAATGGAAGCTGCGAAAATATTATTTGTCTTCTGTTACTCCCAAAGTGAAAACCTAATCCTAAAGTTAGCTTACATTTTACCGCCTTTATATCAGCATTACATTTTCGACGCACCATGCTTACGAACTATAACCTACTTTCCGCATTAACTTGACATTTCATTGTGACATTGAACAATAAAAATCTGTCTCTTTCTGTGTCATTTGCGTAACAAAAAATTTCATTATACGACATTGGCTAGGCTCGGGCCAATTACAGTTGTTGTCAGACTTTACTCTCCATAAGACACTTAAAAACGTATTTTATATGCTTCGAAGTTGACGTTCCAGCTGTTATCATCCTTGGAATATTTCCTCATATCTCTGGAAGGGTACGAACATGAAACTTACGAACACTTACCGACAACATATTTCTAATCGACAATAAATCATTACCGACCTTTGTGCATGCCCGTGTGCTTATCCTTAAGCACCGTGAGCTCGTAAATCTTCCCGAACTCCTCGAACATGGGCCGGAGATCGTCCTCCTCCAAATGTCGCGGTATCTGGCCTATGAACAGTTTGACGGCGTCTCTGCCAGCGCCCGGCGGCGCGCCGGTCCGCTCCGCCGGCGTCAGCGGCGACGCGCGCTTCGCATCCGAAGCGAGGCTGTGCACCGGCGTCGACGGCGCCGTGCCGATACTCGAGTCACAACTTTGAGGAACGCTCATCATGTTCACATTCTGCATATTGTACGCCAACAACATCGGGTTGACGGTGCGCATATTCGCTCCCACAAGCATGTTTATCACAGTTTGCAGACTTTAATGAACACAAATTTTTAATCACAGTGCTTTGTACTTCGTTTGCCTTATTCTATAAATTCGGTTTGCAAGTTTTTTAAAGCTCACTCGTGTTTACTTTCGTTTTTCGCGGAGGGCGAGTGTTTAGGAGGTGGGGCTGGCGTGTGTGAGTGTGCGGCGGAGTTGCGGCTGTGTGCGTGCCGTCTCTTCTCGCAGTCACCCCGTAATGCGTAATATTATCGATCGGTATAGTAACGGTAGTAGGCAGTACAGTCGCCCCCCCGTTTTTCTAACTGGCGTGGATTTATTTCTGTTATTTTTATGAGTGATATTTTTTTCTATTAATATTTTATTTTATAATATTATTACTTATTATTTAACAGTTATTTAACAAATATTGCACATCGATTTAATTAAATATTATACCTTAGTTAACACTTAATAATAAATATTTACTTAAATCATTTAAATATTAATTATATTTAACACTGAGAAAAAATTTGGCACTACGCTAATTCTACACACATTTATTTTTGAGCGAAAATTTTCTTACACAGTTTTCTGAAAAGTCTTAAAATTTATCCACTAATTTGTAATGTTGTTACAGAGTTTTTCACACGTGAAAAAGTGTATAATGTTAGTCAGTGTTTACGTAGCGAGAGCGGCGTCGCACGGGGCTCTGTTTACAAACAAACCGCGGTCCAACACACGTTCTTTTTTCTATATTTTTTATTTTTGTGCCACCGTTTACCTCTGATTGTTCACACGCAATTTGTCACTGTACACACGAGAAATGTTAACGAGAAAAATTTTAAATATTTTTTTTTTTAACTGACACACTTATCACTAAATTACTAATCTAACTTATATTAGCACTTGACGACGATTAACTATGACTTGACGCACAAACGAAAAGCACAAAACACGAACTAAATGAGACAACAAATTCGCCGTGTTCCCGTCTATATGCCTACATGTCCACTAACCTAAAATTCCCTCCGAGGTCCCCTCATAGCACGCCATGGGGGAGCCTCCAGTCTTGATACAATCCTCCCTTTCACTCACCCTTAGATACGCGAGTAAATTCGCTTTGTGTGAATAGGTTGATTATTTGGAATTTCTTGTTTCGCTATTCCATTGACGGTGTTGAGACGCGTGCAAGTTTTGCCTTGAGTTATGTGGAAAATTTGACGCGTTTTAGTTGGTTATTTTTTAAATAAAGAGCGTTTATATGTTTTTCAGTGAGGTTCATTTTGTCATAAAATGTTTAGATACGTTACGTTACGTTGTGTTAATTACGTTTCAGGTTTTCAGGAATCAATTATAGACTACTTTATGAATTTTAATGAATAAGCGTTCTCATATTTTAACGGGTTTTCTTTAGTTTTCTGGTTTGTTTAAAAATGTAAGAAAGATTGTTCTCATTATAAATTTTGCTGATAATATATTTTATCTTTTAAATTTTTAAATAGTTAAATTATGTTTAGATTTTATTCAATTAAAAAAATATATATATATATATTTCTATTTTGTCGTAATAAATTGTACAACCCAGATTTTTAAAGGCTTCGAATAAAAATAAACCCAAAAATAATCCTTCATGAGCAAAAGTGCCAACCAAAAAAAGACCAATGTATCGTTATTAATAAACGCAGCTTAAACCCGCATCGAGTGTTAACAAAAAACCTTAAGTTCTGAATAATTTAGCCAACCAACGCTTAGTAGCCGCTCGTAAAACGCAATGGCAAATTCGGTAAAAGGTCTTCAATGTTTGGTCGAGCTATAATTCAAGCCCCAAAAATAGCGAAGGGGATGAAGCCCCCCTCTCGCCCCCGCACCTCACCCCCGGACCTCAGCCTCCGATGATCTTTGCACGCAACTCGTAATGGCTGGCTAGAAAAATACATAAAAAAGGAAACCCTCCTTGAGTTTTCTCGCGGATGATTTTTTTTTAATTTATGAAGTATAACAATATGGTAATATAGGTACTTAATTAAAGGATTTTGTTGTGCTATTTTGTTTTGTTTTGTACCTGTATCGCTGGAGGGCCCGTGTGGGTTTGACGATGTAAGTATGCCCTCGTAATTATCTGTGAGATGAACTCTTAGAATGGAGGGTATTAAGTCTTACCTTCTCTTTTTATGATTTTCTTTTAGACTGAGCTATTTTGAGACTATACATGTCGACTTTATAATTACTAGCTTTATAACTGAATATTATTATTTAGGCCAGGTAAATAATATAAATAATATTGTCTTCAATCGGACTCTCTTAAAATCAAAATGGTGTCAAGGGTTATTATAAGTTATGCCTACATAGAATTTTATTTTAATATTTGAGTATACTTACTCAAATATTAAAATAAAATTCTAGTTAGCTAGCTAAGGGTTCTCTACTGAGAACCCTTAGCGTGGGATGATCAACAGCTGATGCATTGTTTTGTCAGTTTTATACTCCATTCAAAGCGATGTTTAATATTTATTACTCTATTGGGGTCTAATTACTTTTTTTTAAAATTTTAATTGAGAATTTGTTAAGTGACTTTGTTAGGTGAATTTGTTGAGTCGACTGCCTCGTTAGTCTAGTGGTCGCAAGCGCTACTGCTGAGCATGAGGTCCTGGGTTCGATTCCCAGGTCGGACAAAATGTTACTGGGTTTTTCTATCTGGAATTTCTCAGTAGCAGCCCGGAGTCTGGAAATATGCCCAGTAGATGGCAATAGGCTCGCCCCCCATTACATGGGACTTAAACATAACTGGCGAAATGTGGGAAACGAGGCGTGATGTTATGTTATGTTTGTTAAGTGATGCTTGTACCTATCATGTGACACATATGTACATAGGTACTATAACATTGAGAAAGAGTTAGTGAAAATGAGTTCTTCTACTCACATACCGATATTCACTGGTAGCTGTGGGAAACATTACTTAACTACCATGAATTTAGTAATCTTTCTTACAGCTAATATTGATGAAAATTTACCTTGGTTCTTGGAAATAAATGAACTACTTTTCACTCCAAATAATTTAAAACTTTATGTAGGCAGGCACAACCAGAAACATTACCTTCAACTGTCATGATATGAGAGACAATTAAGTTTCTATCGTTACCGACTACTAGCCGGTCGATCGGCAGCTGAGGGGCCGTTGAAGTGACAATTTAAATTCACAGATAATGCTTTTTTGCAATAAAGTGATGTAGGTAAGTACAAACTTAGTAACAATTAATTGCCAGTAAGTACTTCCTATCGGCGCAGACATAATGTTGTTCTTTCAAAGATTAGAAAAAAAAATTGGGTAAGAAGGAGGCAGGTAGAAACAGTAGATAACGACGTCCTTTTAGCTAAACTGGCGGGTGTAAGCTGTACACCTCACACGTTGTCATTTTTCTCCTGCTATTTACGAGACCGTTGTCAATATGTCGACTGCAGTGGGCAGCTCTCTGAGCCCTATTTCACGAGATCAGGAGTCAGTCAGGGCAGTAGTTTAGGGCCTCTTCTCTTCATTTTAGCAACTAATGACCTGCCGAGAGTGGTCAATACATCCATACCATAGTTATTCGCTGACGACTTAAAATTAGTTCTTAAAATAAAACAGGAAACTGATCATGACATACTGCAGCAGGATATTAATAGGGTAGTAGAGTGGAGTCGTAGCAATAAGTTGTATCTCAATGTGGCCAAGTGATCGCTGTTATCATTTACCCGCGCACGCGACCCACGTCGTTATCAATATTGTAGGATGGAATCCGACTGCAACGCGTCTCAGAGGTTAAGGACTTAGGCGTGCGCTTTACAACTGATTTAAATTTCCGTAAGCATACCACTGATGTTTGTAAAAAAGCAAACAGCAATTTAGGGTTAGTCTTACGGTTAGGAAACCAGTTCACGAACATCAGTGCTCTGAGATCGTTGTACGAAGCGCTTGTAAAAAGTCATTTGGAGTGCAATGCTGTCGTCTGGTCGCCACATGAAGCCAAGTACAAGCAAATGCTAGAACGTATCCAGAACAAATTTGTAAGATTCCTGTACTTAAAGCAGTATGGTGTTTATCCAGGGTATCCACTGTTGTATCCTACTCTATTTGTGCTGGGCATGGTAGGCTATAGTAAACTGGAAGTAAGAAGGGAAGTAGCTCTCGCCACTTACTTATTAAAGGTTATGCGTGGTAAAATACACAACCCAGGCGTTATACGCACGGTTGTTGGGTTGTGTGTACTTGATGGGCACGTGGGGCGACGGAGACGGAAGCCGCTGCTGAGGGTGCCGCCCGCTCGCACCAACCTGCTGCAGCACGCGCCGCTGACGCGCGCGCTGCGTGCACTCAATTTAGTGTCACAACAGATTGACTGCTTCAATTGTACTCTGAGTGAGTTCACACGGGCCGCATTTTGTAAAATTACTCTTGGTTGTTCATAATAATATATAAATTGTAAGTCTATTATTTGTACTCTATTGTAACTATAACTACACTATTGTATTAGGTAAGCCTGTGATGATAGTTGTATGTGTTTTTAAATAAATAAATAAATAGAATACATAAATTAATATCATAAGTACACAAACCAAGTAACATAAAAAAAATTGTACAAAAACCAGACATGCTGTTTTTCTCATAGAACTAACATTAGCCATAGGTAGTTTAAAAAGTAAAATATACAACAGAAACACTAACATGAACATATGCACAGAATCACAGATACATGTCAGTGGTGTTTGCATCTCCCGTGCATCAATTAGGGGCCGTTTGGTGCGGTCTCGTGCTCCCAAACCGTCAGTCGCATGCGAGCGCCGAGCAAATTCTGTAAACCGCAAACATTTGGCCAAACGCTAGATATTTTGATTTTACTAATGTTACGTTTTTGATACGTGTTCCGATTTATATGTGGATTTGGAATTGGATATGAATTGGATATAAATTCATGTTTAGTAAAATATATTTTTAGGTCTGTATGTTTTAATGTGTTGCATTTTTCTCATAGGTACCTAGCAAGATTTCAACACTGTGCCTTTCAAATAAATCGATTAATTGAAGGATATTATATATGGATATGCACACTCTCAATAGTTCAAGATTATGTTTGAACCGGAGGATAAATAAAAATTTCACCAAAGTAAGACGAGAATTTCCAAAAAGTTGTCCACAGACCACGGCATAGAACATCCTCAAAAACTCTGCACGCACGCAAGCACTAGATATATAGTCATCATCAAATCAAAGTCAAATGTCTTTTGTGATGCGCACAGAAAAGGATTGGAACTCTCTACCTGCGTCTGTGTTTCCGAACGCAACAACAACAACCCCGATCTCTCTTCAAAGTGAGAGTGAACAGGCTTCTTCTGGGTAAGCTCCCTCCAACGTCGACTTTGTCTCTGTCACCTCTAATCAAGACTAGAGTCAAGAACAAGCCTAAATCAAATAAAAAAAAGATAGATAGAAAACTCTTACTACGTACTTATACAAGAATTACGCTTTGTGTTTTTTTCTAATAACGGATAAAAGCTGAAATAAAGCCTTCTAACGTGTCTTAATATAGCCGATAAAAGGCACCTTCGTCATTGGAGCGGGAGGCCTGTCAGTGCGGTCAGATGATCATTTGTCCGGCGTGAAGGTAACACTACCTTCTGCGTTAATCTTCTAAATAAGATGTCATTTTGGAGAGAGTATCACGCCCATTAAATGTACTTCATCACCCTTCGGTACTTATGTTATACTTATCTCAAGTGAGACTCGGAAAACAGGGGAATGATTTGAGAAGTTCTTAAATCGCGAACTCGTACTTTCGAATAAGCTTAGTGTCGTGATTTCTTTGATTTAATTTTTTAAATTAATATACCGAATTATAATATTCACTGTGTAAACACTGTCAAAGTACAAATTATTAATATTGTAACAAACTTTTAAATATATTTTCATTTCATGGCAACTGAATGTATAAAAAACGGTGTCTTCATTTAACGCCTCAAAATGACGGCCGTCGATATAAAGAGCGTTTTTGACATCGAAATGTCGAATACCCACCGTCGATTCCTTGACTGTCGTCATTTTGCGACCGCTAGATGACGGCATCGCTTTCTTAGGCAAAGAAGGATCAAAAATATACCAGGTGAAACATAATTAACGCACAACCTCTTAAGGGGTCATTGTACTCATCATTATGAACAACTTTTAAAATGGGACCAAACCTGATATCATGAAAAAAAATCTGCTGCTCCCCACATTTATGTTCACATAACTCGTCAAAATGTAGGGAACAGCTGACTTTTTTTCGCGATTTCAGGTTTGGTCCCATAGTAAAAGTTGTTCATAATGATGAGTACACTGACCCCTTAAGAGGTTCTGCGTTATTTATGTTACATCTTGTATGTTTAAAAAAAAATCTAGAACCACCTAGGCAAACGCAGTTCAAATGGAGATGTACTCTACACAAATAGTTCACAAGGAGATCCACACTTTTATAGTTTCCTCACAATCACGAATCCGGAAACTCCCCAACTCTTTCAAAAGACAATCTCAACATATTTTAATATTTTCGTCATACCCGCAAAATTTTAGATTCCTAGAACTTTGTTAACTAAACAAAGGGGCTACGATCTACTTATTAAACATTCTGTATTGAATATTTGAGCGGGCTATGTGCTAACTGCGGTTAGACTGTCTTCGGGTCTTGTTCAACTTTGACGCGAGGCTTTTGTTCAGAATGTGTGAGTGACGTGGAATGGAAGAGATCCAATTAGTGCCGATGTGAGTTGTAAAGGATTGTGTAGTTGTAACTGTTTGTGTTCTGAAAAAGCAGTAGGTTGTTTCTGGAAGGATAAAGTGATATATGTTTGGTGAGGTATTCTGGTATGATGCTGCTTTCATGTAAATAATAACTGTACGTATGATTTACACTATTAAGAGGGTTGTCACATTTTGCACCTCTCTCGCTCACACGGGACCAAATTTTTAATAACGTTAAATGAAAAGATGCATTTTTGAAAAATGTAATCAATGGGCGGTCTACAAAATAATATTAGTTTAATAGGTAATTATTAAAAACACATTTTTATTGTGGCATTTATTTACATCATCTCAAAAACAGATCATAACACTTAATTACATAAGTTTATTAGATAACACAATAGAAATGTGTTTTTGAATAACTACCTATTAAATTAATATTATTTTGTAGACCGCCCATTGATTACATTTTTCAAAAAAGCATTTTTTCATTTAACATTCTTAAAAATTGAGTTTTGTGTGAGCGAGAGAGGTGCAAAATGTGACAACGCTCTTAAGCACATTTTTTGTTTCGTTTTATAACGACCTAAACGCCATTCCTACCCGTTTTGGCTACATTTCTTACTAACATTCTTTATTCATTTAGAAGAAAAAACTTTCTGTCATTGGGTTTTTCTATCAGGAATTTCTCAGTAGCAACCCGGAGTCTGGATTTGTGCCCACCGTTTAAGTCCCATGTAATATGGGGCAACCTAGGACTTGTTTCATAACTGCTGAAATGTGGGTGTACGGCCTAACCCTCCGGGGAAACAGGCGTGACGCTATGTTTATGTTAAGAAAAAGCTTGTTATAGCTTCTTCTAGCTATGTGAGTTCGGATGTGAAATGCAAATCCTTAAGTGACTGAATTTTTTTAAGATGGCTGTCGCATTTTGTCACCTCTCTCGCTCACACAAGACTAATTTTTAAGAATGTTAAATGAAAAGATGCTTTTTTGAAAATATAAATCAATTGGCGAAATAATATATAATACTAACTGAATAGGTAATTATTAAAAACACATTTCAATGTGTTATCTAATAAACTCAGCTTATTAAGTGTTACGATTTGTTTTTGTGATGATTTAAAATGTGTTTTTAATAATTATTACCTAAATTAATATTATTCATTAGTTCGCCAATTGATTATATTTTTCAAAAAAGCATGTTTTCATTTAACATTCTCAAAAACTTGAATCCGTGTTAGCGAGAGAGGTGACAAAATGTGACAGTGTTAATGAAAATCAAAGTTACATTTGATTGCCTATAACAAAAAATATACGCGTCGACTTGAGAACCTTCTACTTTTTTCCTCGGTTAAAAACTACAGAAACCAACACAAGAAAATTGCCACTAGTATTGAATAATCCTATCACAGTTGGCCTAATGAACACAGACACACGTCTTAATAAGTTTTATCACGAGTAACGAGTACATCGAGGTAATCAACGAAAGGGACAAGTATCGGCCACCACTTTATAGTTACGCAACACGGACGGGAGGGGTCGGGTAACGGAGTACAGCACACACTCGTAAAAATACCACAATTACACGGAATTTCGAGGAGAATACACGTGTTTTTATTATCGTAATGGGTTTTATGGCAGCGGAGGAATTGTTTTGTCATTAGTTAGGATTGTGAATAGATTGAGTTCTTGAAAACGTCTTACTTTTTGCGTTTAATTGTGTGACAGTGTAATATTATGCGTTCACAAGGTATTTTAATATTGTTTGTATAGTATTGCACTGGCAGATGGTTCATCTCCTTCCGCCTGACGCAGGTCCTCACCGGACACGGGTGCTTCGGGAGGTACCTGTTCCGGATAAGGCGGGAGGAAACGCCCGGGTGTCACCACTGTGTGGATCGCCCGGAGGACACGGTGGAGCATACGGTGGAAGTCTGCCCGGCTTGGGCGGAGCACCGCCGTGTCCTCGCGGAAGCGATCGGCGGCGGCGATCTCTCGCGTCCGGCCCTGGTCCAGGCCATGGTACGGAGCGAGAGTGCATGGGAAGCCATTACCTCCTTCTGCGAAGCAGTAATGCTCGTGAAGGAGGAGGCGGGACGCGTGAGGGAGAGGCAAGCTTTGCACCCTCACGCCCCTAGTCGCTGCAGGAGACGCCCTGGGCGTCGGGAATCGGCAGCCGATTCCCGGCCACCGTAGGCGCGGGCTTGCGGACGGCGAGCAATGGGTAGCTCGCCGTCCGGTAAGGACCAGGCCCGAGTCGACGGCGCGTCGTGTTCCACGCGCGCCTCAAAGAGATGTCAGCACTATTGACTGGGTCCGCTAGGGCCGATGCCAGCTAGGGTTGCGGGATGTTCGAAAGAGTTACCGTGGCCCCGGCACAGGCAACAGAAGGAACACGGGTGGGTTTTAGTCAGTAAAAGTCTGACACGCCCTCCCGCTCCGCCCAGAGCGGGAGAAGTCATTTGATGATTTCCCATCCACAAAAAAAAAAAAAAAAAAAAAAAGATGGTTCATCTGATATGCGTAATATATACGCTGGTTTGCGTGTCAGTTCACTGGCTATGGCTACTGACAGACGCGTATTCGTACTACTCAGTACTGAATTGTCTTCAAATGTACACGAGGCCAGTGGCATTAATAGTCAACTGAACTCACTCGCAAACTGGCCTCGTCTCCAGAGCCCATTAGGGTACGCCCACAGATTTTAGAGTAGGTAAGTATTACAATAAAAGTTTTGTAACGAGTTGACCTCATTGCGTATCTCTAAGTCTTAGAGCAATCCAATTCACAAAATCTTTGTACACTATGAGGAATTCAAACATTTCGTACTTTCCCTTTTAGAGTAGTGCACCTTCCTTTGGCGACTCCTATCTTCAGCACTCTGTACCAAGCTTCCATGTACACAATTTCGAAAAACTTAAATTAACTCCGCTACACATAATCGAGCCTGGTGGAGTTCTTAGTGCACAAACAAAGGCTAGATAAGAACAACTTTATGCACTTCATTGTGCACTATTGTAACTTTGAATCTTTTAGAACTTTTGATTGTTCCGCAGAGGAAATTTTCAGGTAAGGCAGGTAGGTATATTTTTGTATGTGTTCCTAATTTTTAATATTGGGCATTACGTATTATTTTATTATGTTATTTTAATTTTAGGAAGTTATTATAATAATTATATGTTAAAAAAAAATTATTTTAACTTTAATGAAGATTTTCTTATATCTCGCATGGGTACTGTAGAGGCCTTAGTTGAGCCTGCCTTCCGCAAGAATCCTCTTTGGATTATGACATTGGCTGGTTAGACAAACGCTGGTTTCAATTGGAATTTAGAATAAGTGAAAAATAATGACATATAGGGATTTTGTTCTGTATCGAGTCAATATAGTATTAGCCCCAGTCTTTACTTGTTGAATTATAAATATAGCTTGAAATAAGCTAATAAACCAGTTCGTTCAGTGCAGCGGTCTTCATATTTATATCGCGACAAAGTTTCCCCAAACACACCTCGAAGTCGAGACCCCGCATACATAAAAATAGTGACCTGCCCACGTATCGTGGCTGGTCATTATAGTACCTATGTTATACCATAAATTTATAACTATCCCAATTAGTAGGTATTCATAATTCAGTCAATCACCCTTTCAGGATATTGAGAATAAAATATTTACGTTACATTGTTAATTACGACTTGAAAGATTAATTACCATTGTTAACATCATTTATATTTTGTGCTGGTATTCCTTAATGATATATTTTATTATTAAATCCTTAAAGTAGCCAAGTTTTGAATACAGAGCTAAAAGTATCCCGTTGCACCTATTCTGTAAAAGTCTCACCGTGGTAACTTAAGTGAAGTGAGCTTGAAGTGAGCTGTCAATAGTGTCAATCCCCAGCATCAGTTGGCATAAACAGCAGCTCACTTCAAGCTCGCTTCACTTAAGGCGAAAGCGCCAAGGTAGCCCGCGGAATTCAAATTTTCTTACGTTTTTTTTGCAATTTGCAGGTCAGTATCAGGTTGCATATTGATATGAATATGATTCGCGACCGTAACGAATATGTATTTATAGAATTACAATATAATCATCAATACAACTCTCTAAGTTTATATTGTCACGCTATTGAATGACTATTTCATGAAATCATGACATTAGTCGCCAATTCGAACTTAAGGAGTTGTATAACTAATCCTCATTATTATAATTCTGCAAATACATATTTGTTGCGGCCGCGAATCATACTTTAATCAATATACACCCAAACACTGAGCTGCAAATTGCAAAAATTGTAAGAAAAATTGAATTTCGCGGGCTACCTTAGCGCTTCCCCATAAGTAATCACGGTTAAATATTTACAGAACAGACCGGCTGTTTTCAAACCAAATCTCTACATGATATCTCACCACGCAAACAAGTCTACACCATCACAGAACTGAGGTAATACACACCATAATTACTTACGTTCACAAAGCAAACTTGGCACCTACAAAAAATATACAGGTTGGAGTCAAACCAACATCAGCGGAAGGTGCCAACAACAGAGAAGTGTCAGCGTCGGTCAAAACCACACGCACGCAGGGGTAGGTACTTAGAGGGAACACGATCACGCACCCTTTACCTACGAAATACACGCTGTCAACTGCAGGATTTCGTGTTTGTTTGAAGGGCTCGGAATGGTTTGTGAAAAAATACATGCTTGTTATTATTAGCGGTTTGCTAATATAAGATTATGGTGGTCGAGTAATTGCAGCGTATTTCTTCTACTTTATAATTGGGGAAAACTCTTACATAAGAAGATGGGTAGATTACTGGTCACAAAATACTGTTGTTTCAGAAAGAAAGATCCCATCAAAAACATGGCATGTAAAAAAATTCAAGTCTCGTACAGCAGTTCTTCTACCGCAAAAGTTGTGAGATCTAATGTAAAAGTTCAGACCATTTCAGACACCAACCTACATGGTCTTCACATGATCTGACCAAGATTATGTCTGGACTTTAAAAGAGACTGTGACCTCTGAGTTTGTTTCGGCCTTTCTTCTCAGAGTAGTCAGATAGGAAACGCCGGCCTCAAAAAAAAAAAAAAAAAACAAATGTTTGACGTGTAAAAGTGTTTGTATAAACCTACTTATAGAAATAAAACCTAGTCGGTTAATTTATTCAGTACCTATCTATGGGAGCATATCCAGCAACTCTTTCATAAATTGTTACCTAATTAGTTAACTAACAACATTTTATAGTGACCGTATCGATATTAGACATCTTTATTTCTTCAATAAATAGAATGACTTACTTAGAAATACTGATACTGAACCTAAAACGTGTGGATTTGTGTGTCTATCTGGGGCATCGTAGGTAGATCCCAAAGACTATTAAACCTATTTATTATTACTTTTTCATTCAATTTCAATGCAGTTTAATTGGCAATGGACAATGCCAACTGATTTAATTTATTCCATTGGCCATTTTGTATTACAAGTAATCTTCGAAGAGACTGATTTCACTTACCTTTATATTCCATGTTCCAATAGATAAATATAGGTAGCGCAGGTGATGAATAATTTTACAAACTGTTTGTTTATTATGAAATTCAAATACCTAACTCAATTTAGCTTGATATAACATAACATCACGCCTTTTTTCCCCGAAGGGTTAGGCAGAGGTGTACCTATAGTACACCCACATTTCGCCAGTTATGTTTAAGTCCCATGTAATAGGGGGCGAGCCTATTGCCATCTACCGGGCACAAATCCAGACTCCGGGCTGTTCCTTAGCTTGATATATGATCGATAAGATCTCATTCTCATCGCTTGCCTTCGACAAGCTGCGCCGACATAAATATAGTTTAGGTATATTAAAGGAGACATCGTCTGTAACTTACTTTACCTACCTATATCCACTATTTACGTACTTAGGTCCTATACATAAGTGGCGAAAAAGGACATTGTTAAAAATTGCCTATGAATCAACATGTATGAAACCTTTACAGTAATTAGTAGTTTTTTTTTTATAATTTACACTACAATTATTACAATACAACGGACACTTCAGAATTTCGAAAACATTTTAAAAAGTAATTCACTTCAACCTTATTCCTTAGCGCCATTATGCTTTGTTCTAGTTTGACGTTTTGAATAGGCGAAGGGTACAGTAGCTCATACAGCCAAGTCTTGTGCACTGTAATTACAAAACTCAGCACTCAGCGCTGTGTGAAACGAGCAACATAGACATGTCAGTGTCGTCAACGAATTCAAAATCAAAATCAAAATATTTTATTTCACATAAACCTACATGGGCACTGAAACGTCAGAAGCTAGGTGCACGGTTCCAATTGGTCGTTTCTTATGGAGAAGAGCTGGCAAGAAACTCCACGGTTATTCTTTTAATTGACAGATGACAGTTTGATATTATACCTAATTACAGTATACCTCTGGTGCTCTACTTAACCCTTTTGGATAAACAAGCGCGATTTTATTCGTAGTAAAATGCTACTATATACTTACTCCTAAGTCACACAAAAACGAAATAGTTCATAGCCCTATTCCAGTCATTACTACAAATAAATTAGTATAAAGAATAGTTCTGACTACCTAATAGTATGTAACGAAACGTTTGAAGATAAAATCCAATGTATTGTCACTAATAAACGCTAAGTTAGTATGTTCCTATTGGCCTAATTATAACCGCAAAATCCGAAAGTGTTCTGGATTTTTTACAATTTTATTCTCAGAAGCGTCCGTGATTTTAATTTAGGTTCAATTGAATAAAAGTATTATTTAGATCACAGAAAGTAAATTCACTTCTCTATTGCTTCTTAGGCGAATGATGTATGGACGCCGAACAATGTCCTTTAATGAACTGTAAAAATAACTTTGTAATCGTATGTATTTATTAGAATTTGAAGCCTGTGTAGACACAAGCTTCAAGTTCAAAATAGCAGACGCTCGAAGTACCTTATAATTTTGATGATCGGTGAGTGTGTCAGTGACAAAATTAAGAAAAGTTGACTTGCAACTACATATTCAAAATGAATGTAATCTGGGAATATACCTAGTTATATTAATGAATATGCTCTCTTGGTCACTGAAAATTCAGGCTTCTAGCTGTATCCACAACGAAGTTATAGGGGGTCAAAAATGTCCTGAATGGCTTCGAGAAAACATGTTACGGCTGTGACTTTGTTTTGCTTTAGTAGGGGTACTACCGTGCCCCAGATGTGACTGTGCTGCCTAACAATATACACACTACCGTGCCCCAGATGTGACTGTGCTGCCCAATAATATACACACTACCGTGCCCCAGATGTGACTGTGCTGCCTAACAATATACACACTACCGTGCCCCAGATGTGACTGTGCTGCCCAACAATATACACACTACCGTGCCCCAGATGTGACTGTGCTGCTCAACAATATATACACTACCGTGCCCCCAGATGTAACTGTGTTGCCTAACAATATATACACTACCGTGCCCCCAGCTGGGACTGTGCTGCCCAACAATATACACACTACCGTGCCCCAGATGTGACTGTGCTGCCCAACAATATACACACTACCGTGCCCTAGATGTGACTGAGCTGCTCAACAATATATACACTACCGTGCCCCCAGATGTAACTGTGTTGCCTAACAATATATACACTACCGTGCCCCCAGCTGTGACTGTGCTGCCCAACAATATACACACTACCGTGCCCCAGATGTGACTGTGCTGCCCAACAATATATACACTACCGTGCCCCAGATGTGACTGTGCTGCCTAACAATATACACACTACCGTGCCCCAGATGTGACTGTGCTGCCCAACAATATACACACTACCGTGCCCCAGATGTGACTGTGCTGCCTAACAATATACACACTACCGTGCCCCAGATGTGACTGTGCTGCCCAACAATATACACACTACCGTGCCCCAGATGTGACTGTGCTGCCTAACAATATACACACTACCGTGCCCCAGATGTGACTGTGCTGCCCAACAATATACACACTACCGTGCCCCAGATGTGACTGTGCTGCTCAACAATATATACACTACCGTGCCCCCAGATGTAACTGTGTTGCCTAACAATATATACACTACCGTGCCCCCAGCTGTGACTGTGCTGCCCAACAATATACACACTACCGTGCCCCAGATGTGACTGTGCTGCCCAACAATATACACACTACCGTGCCCTAGATGTGACTGTGCTGCTCAACAATATACACACTACCGTGCCCCCAGATGTAACTGTGTTGCCTAACAATATATACACTACCGTGCCCCCAGCTGTGACTGTGCTGCCCAACAATATACACACTACCGTGCCCCAGATGTGACTGTGCTTCCCAACAATATATACACTACCGTGCCCCCAGATGTGACTATGTTGCCTAACAATATATACACTACCGTGCTCCCAGCTGTGACTGTGCTGCCCAACAATATACACACTACCGTGCCCCAGATGTGACTGTGCTGCCCAACAATATACACACTACCGTGCCCCAGATGTGACTGTGCTTCCCAACAATATATACACTACCGTGCCCCCAGATGTGACTATGTTGCCTAACAATATATACACTACCGTGCTCCCAGCTGTGACTGTGCTGCCCAACAATATACACACTACCGTGCCCCAGATGTGACTGTGCTGCCCAACAATATATACACTACCGTGCCCCCAGATGTGACTATGTTGCCTAACAATATATACACTACCGTGCCCCCAGCTGTGACTGTGCTGCCCAACAATATACACACTACCGTGCCCCCAGATGTGACTATGTTGCCTAACAATATATACACTACCGTGCCCCCAGCTGTGACTGTGCTGCCCAACAATATACACACTACCGTGCCCCCAGATGTGACTGTGCTGCCCAACAATATATACACGCCACGTGTAAAGAGAGACTATATGCCTGACACACAAAAAAAAAGTAAAATCATTTATTTCAAATAGGCATATAAAAGGCACTTTTGAACGTCAAAATTTACAAAATTGATTGTAGTGACCCCTTCCAAAAGGTAGTTTCCTATGGAGAAGAATGGGCAAGAAACTCCACCGTTACTTTTTTTAAATGTCTTAGGTACAATATTTTGTATAAGTACATTTATTATATAATTGTATGTGAAGACGATGCATCTACAATTAAATTTCTATACCACAATAGGTAAACACAATTAAAAATGAAGCAATGATAGATAAATGAAATATTTAAACAAGTCAGTGTGTGAGCCAAAATAATTACAGAATGTAAAATCAGTGTCATAAAAAAATAATAAATTACACAATTTAATTAGCAACCAGTTAAATCATGACATTTAAAGCCAATTCTATCTTAAAGGGTTAGTTAAGAATGTATAAATATTATCAGCCAGTTATGGAAATCCAGTTTATATCTGAACAAAATATTTACATAATATATAAGCTAACAGACTTAAAATAATAATTATAATATGTACAGATGTAAAAAAAAAAAAAACCAGCAACCAGTTTGATTTTGTCTAGACCCTAGATTGTCCTATGGAGCAGGACCAGCGTGTTTCCAAGCATTCTTATCTTGTTAATCCTCTAATTTGTAATATGCTTGTTTACAAAGTGTACATGAGTATGTATATGAGTTTTTAAGTTTTCTTTCATTTAATTGCAATATATCACAAGGTATGTTGTTGTAACATTTAACACAGTACCCCGTAAAAGATATGTACTTTAGATAATCTAAAAAATGGTTAATTTATTTTATCTTTATTTCTTGTATTAAAATTATGCCTGTCACTTATTTTATTAAAAAGACGTAGATTTTTTCTTACCTAAATAATATTTTCATAAATGAATGGGCAAGGTACCGTCATAATATTAATTATTTTAAATAGTTTCCTCAGAGATTCGCGGCGACGTAAATTAAAAATGGCTTTGACAGCTCTTTTTTGCAAAATAAAGATAGATTCAATATCAGCAGCCTTTTTTTTTTTTTTTTTTTTTGTGGATGGGAAATCATCAAATGACTTCTCCCGCTCTGGGCGGAGCGGGAGAGCGTGTCAGACTTTTACTGACTAAAACCCAGCCGTGTTCCTTCTGTTGCCTGTGCCGGGGCCACACGGTAACTCTTTCAAACATCCCGCAACCCTAGCTGGCATCGGCCCTAGCGGACCCCGTCAATAGTGCTGACATCTCTTTGAGGCGCGCGTGGAACACGACGCGCCGTCGACTCGGGCTTGGTCCTTACCGGACGGCGAGCTACCCATTGCTCGCCGTCCGCAAGCCCGCGCCTACGGTGGCCGGGAATCGGCTGCCAATTCCCGACGCCCAGGGCGTCTCCTGCGGCGACTAGGGGCGTGAGGGCGCAAAGCTTACCTCTCCCTCACGCGTCCCGCCTCCTCCTTCACGAGCATTACTGCTTCGCAGAAGGAGGTGATGGCTGCCCATGTACTCTCGCTCCGTACCATGGCCTTGACCAGGGCCGGACGCGAGAGATCGCCGCCGCCGATCGCTTCCGCGAGGACACGGCGGTGCTCCGCCCAAGCCGGGCAGACCTCCAAATATCAGCAGCCTGACCCCACAGTAAAATGCCATACGACATAATGCTGTCAAAGTAACTAAAATAGACCAATCACGTGGTTTCTACATCTGTTAACTGTCTTAGCTTTCTAACAGCATATACGGCCGAGCTTAGCCACCCCGCAAGAGATGTTATATGAGGTCCCATTGTAATTCCTTGTCTAGGCTGATTCCTAGGCAAACCATCTGATAAATAAATTCCAGTTTTTCTCCATTCAATATGATGTCACATTCGCTACTTCTAACATTAGGTTATTTCAATCTAATGCATTTGGTTTGTTTTTCGTTTAGTACAAAATTATTTACCGTAAACCAATCTTGGACCTGAAGAATAGAGTTATTGACGTCGTCAAGATTTTGTGACCGCCGTTTATTTTAAAGATCAGTGATATTGTGCAAATAACACCATCTTCAGTTGATTTTGAAGTAATTGGGGTAAATCATTAATGTAAACTAAAAAGAGGAATGGACCCAATATCGAACCTTGAGGAAGGCCCATTGTCATTTCAGACCCTAATGAGCTTACACACAACACACTATAAAACTATGCGACATGCAACCTTCATAATTCTCGTATCAACCCGAAAAACCAATCAAAACTTTTCTCTCCCACGTAAATAAATGTCAACATAATCCCGACCACACCAAAAATAATTAAATTGCCCAACTAACAAGGCTGCTTCAGGAATAATTTAGCACAAAGGCTGTTCATGGGCAGCCGCCCGGGAAAGCTTATGCCCAAAGAGTGAATGAAGATATCGGCACAAGTTGCCACAAACTGTTTGAATAGCCCCCTTACGTGCTTACTGTTCGGAACAAAGGGGGCCTGTGGATCCCTAAAACTTAGGGATGCGAATTGACCTTGTTAAATCTGGGCATCATTTTGGGGGGTCGTTGAGGGACTCCTTTTTTAAGTTGGTTTGTGTAGAAATAAAGAAGGTCATGCATTTTCGAATAATGGTCCTTTTCAAATGTTTTGTAGATGGTCATATTATTTTTAGATAATGATTTTGATACCGTCAAGTCAGGTTACTTTGACTCTAGGGCATAACTTTGGCCCAAATCTAGACTTGATGTTTGAACTGCCCATCGTGTCGCGACCACACAACCAAACGTCGTATTCCTTCAGTAACCAATAGATGGCGATATAGACGCATACTTGCGGAACTGTTGTGTGGATTTAATGACGCTAAACATTTGTCTCAATTAGGGCCAAAGTTATGCCCTAGAGTCAAAGTAACCCGACTTGATGGTACATGACTTGTTTTTTTGACAATAGTACAAAATGAGAGCAGGTTGCTTCATAAAACACACAGTGTATTTTAAACATCACAAATAATTTTCCTCAATAACTAGTATCTAGCTCACCCCCACAATGCAGTACCATGTCCCCCGCACACGCGCCCGAGGCTTATCCTTTTACTGCATGTTACATATTCTAAGACTGGCCAGACCAATGTCTTGGGGCCAATAAGTTGGCCATCTACACTAAAATTATAACGGCAGACCGCTTTGGGAGCACGCAATGTTGGTAGATAGTTGGCCGAAGATACAACTTGTGTTTATGTTTAGTGGGACTTAAAGTCTTGTTAGTTTATAAAGCTATATGAATACTCAGATTTAAGGTCTAAGTGCGGTAATAAGGCATAATTTAAGGTTTTGTTTTAATTGACTGTTAATTTGTTTTTAGATAAACTAGTTTTTGGAATATTTTGGGGTGTGTAGTAAAGTGAAAGAGTGGGAAATAAAAAATCTTCCCTCTCAGTTAGATGTTGATCTATTTAGAACCAGCCCTAGCACATTAAGATGAACCATACATAAAGAATACTTTGTTATAGACCACAATGAGTACCATTATTCATGAATAAATAACATGTAAGACATGTGTATTTATTCTTTTTTTATTGTTTTTCACAACACGATACTAATATGATACGATAATTAATGGTTATTAGATACTAATAACCATTAATAAATTCCAATATCTTTATGTTTTGTTTTAAAGAAGAATTTATTTTGTTTTGTTTAATGCAGAATTTGTATTTGTGTGTTTGTTTTTTGTGTATTTGTTTGTTTTTTATTTTTTGTGTGTGTTATTTTGTTTGTTGTTTGGGTTTTTGTCTGTATAAAAAAGGAGATTTTATTTTTTATGTTTGTATTTCTTTTCTTTTTTAATTTTAGTTACATATTTTTTAATTTGTGGAAGCTTATAAATGACAATTGTTAGCGCTATTGTACATAACTAACCTATATAGTCTATATTAGACTGTAAGCTTTCCGAAGAATAAATAAATAAAATAAAAAGCCATATTTTATAAAAAGGACTCTTTTACCCGACAGTGGAAAAGTTAAAATAGGAAACCAGAGGCAATAAAGAATAAAAATGATGTAACTGTTAATTAAATACCTAAGTACATTTTCCCAACCTGTCCCGCCAACCACAAACTACAGTTCTATTGACATTAAACTCAAAATAAATGGCCTACTTAAAAACCTCAACTAATTCACCTTCATCAGTTTGTCACAATATGATAGTTACGTCTTCCAACAAAGAGTTATTCGCCCCTCACTTTCACCCCCATTGTGCGACCATATGCTCGCTTCAATGGATTTTTGCTACGTCACTTCTATTTTGCGTTGAACTGTCTGGTGACTAGTCATTCACCGTAGAATGTTGAACGGTATGAAATTATTTAAGTATTTTGTGTGTATTGATGATTTAAATTTATTAGGTTTAGGTCAAGATATATTTCTTGATCAATCTTTAATGTTTATTTCATGTAAAAAACTTATGGGTGTGCGAACATATCCAAAAATCATTTCTTTAATCTTTTGAACACCACATTTAATTTACATATCTGCAATAATAAAGCGATTTACCATTACCAGAGCATTACAATAAAATCATTGCATGTCATTCAATACGCTATTTTTTATGTCACCGTATCAACATCAGAACCCTCTTTTTAATCCGCTTCAAACCAGTTTGGACCGGATTGAGCACAATCTTCGCGGGTGGACAACTCACCCCTGATACGGTACAGTTTGAAGGTCATTGAACCATGGGGCCCAAAACTAGGGGTGACTCTACTAGAGAAATAAATCGATAATTTAGTTTTTTGGCATAGTATGTCCCTGGGGTTTAGGTGATCAACAAAGTGCTGTCGCGTGTTTATAAAAGATTTTTAACGCATTACGCAGTAATTTGATATTTTTAAAGCTGGGGTGAAGTTTGACATGAAAGATTTTAAAATATAACAGTTTTAATATTGCTGCATCATATTTACCTGCAATCTGCAGTCATGGAATTATAACGTATAAACAAGATTATTAACAAAAAAAATACATAACTAATGTTAAAATAATCATACCACCTATCATGTTATACACGAAATACTTCCAAACAACACACATTTTATAACAAATTACAATTCAATCTTTTGTCCCCCTGGTGTTCAAACGTGATAATATGTTTACACCGAAAATATTTTTTTAACAAGCTACGATAAGAACAAAACAGTGTGACTTATTCCGGGCATTTCCGTTGCACTAAAACAGGGGTAATTTTACAAACTTGAAGTTAAAAGTAATCAATGTTTTCAAAAATAAAAAATTCACAATTTTTTTACCGGATCTTTTCAATTTGCGTCAGATAGAGAGAGGTGTGTAAATAAATACCAATTTCAAAAGAATCAATTTATTGAAATCGGCAAAGAAGAGACAAAATACATTTATTTAGCACAGACTAAACGGCACACAACATATTCTGCAAAATATAAGATAAAAGTGTATTCCGTTGTAAGAAATTAGCAGCGCTTGCTCCTTTTAATAGATTAAGCGTTAACTTTATCATTTACTGACATCGGTGAATGCGATTTTTTCCTGCATGTTGCTGAGGCCAACTTGTAAACAAGATGGCTCCCCAAATCTTTCCATACTCCAATAAAAAAATCTATAGAATTAAACTCCAAAAACTTTTCTAAACATCAGTCTTTCTCTTCCCCCAAACATGATCAAAAAACATCAACTCCCCTTGTATGTCTCCACAGAACTAAGATGTCTATCGATGACCAAATAGTTTACGTAAATTTTCGGGAATTTTCGGCATTTTCCGTTCACTGTCGTGAGCTCGTGTGCACTAAGGGTTTGAACACGAGGGGGGTGTGCCGCTATCGAATCGTCCCCGTCGTATTTAAAGGCGAAGGAGACGGATGTGTGATGTACGATTCGGAGTGGTGTGGAGTCGTAGCTATTGTTATTTTTCAATTAGAATCCAAAGACTAATGTTCATATGTGGGAATCATATTTAGAATCAATTCAATTAAAAAGTCCTTCACCTTTAGGCAGCTAGTGTTAGTCATTAAAACAATGGGTGCCTTATAAAGAAGTGCTAATAAGAAACACTAGTATGATATTTTAACGAAGTAATGGAACTCAAGGTAACTGAAAAAATAAAACTAAGGGATAAAAAATCTGTATAAACTCAAAGCATTTATTACGTAGGCAACGCATGACTAAAAATCTACCTAGATACAGTAGAATGTCTTTAGACAGGCCTATGTGTAGCAGTGGGCTGCCGATGGTGATGATTCGACGCAATCATTTGTATTTTGGTATCCATAATTTAATTCTAGAGACCTTCGAGTTACAACAGCGACTCCACAAACTCCTCTGTCCCCCAAAACTGTGCGCTAAGAGAAGGGCTCGGACTTGGGAACGTTATTGATTTCCATTATACCCGCACCGCCGCTCGTCATCTTAAAGACGTGTCGCGTTTCACACACTTTTATATAGCATCACACTTTTATAAGCGTTACATTTTCTCGTTGTGTGTCAGCATTTCTGTACCATTATTATGATATATTATGGAAGATGAGGAAATACTGCGCTGGCGACAAATAAATTAGGAGGGCAGGAGGATTGTGATGATCATAAAATATTAAAGACAAGAAAGTGTATCATCATAAGACGTGAATGTGTGCGGGAGCACAAGTTCCCAGAGTCTATGTCTACGTAAGCATTGTTGCCTATGGATGGAGAGGGAGAGCAGGCCAAAGAAAAGATGGATAGATTGTGTGAGGAATGACATGAAAGAGAAGGGAGTGAATGATAGTGTGACGGTTGACAGGGGAGAGTGGAAAGAGAAAACGTGTTGCGCCGACCCCAAGAACATGGGACAAGAGCAGGAAGGTTATGATGTAAGCATTGTTGCTTATTATCTGCCAGAATTCAGAAGCACAAAGATTGTTTTAACTACCAGTAAGAGAAATGATGACTTGTTCTGTTATGTCACTCACAATGGTTTAAAAACATCCCGAGAGATCTTTATCAAAATCAGTTTTAATTATAGAGTTTATATTATTCCCCTTAAGGGGGAAGCGAAAAGGTAGCCCGCGAAATCCAAATTTTGTTACGATTTTTGCAATTTGCAGCTCAGTTTCTGGGTGTATGTTGATTATAGTATGATTCGCGACCGTAACAAGTATGTATTAACAGAATTATAACCATTAGAATCAGTATACAATTCCTTAAGTTAGTATAATCCGTTCCTTGCGAAGCATGTGTGGTGTGACTATAAATGATAGACTGAGAAATGATGTGATAAGGCAACGGTGCGGTTTAAAAGAAGATGTAGTGACAAAAATTGAAAAGAGTATGCTTAGATGGTTTGGTCATGTTGAGAGGATGAATGAAAGTCGACTAACAAAAGGTATTTACACGGCAGATGTGAGTGGAAACGCCGGAAGGGGACGCCCTAGGAAGACATATAATGATCTTATTGGTGATATTCTTCAGAAAGGTCAGGTGCGTAGTACTCGCAATCGGCGTGCGTGTATGACCAGATGTATGAATGTAAACGAGGCAAAAGGAGTATGTAAGGATCGTAGCAGGTGGCGTTCTGTAGTTTCTGCCTACCCCATGGGAAGAAGGCGTGAGTTTATGTATGTAATCCTGAAATGTTAAGATTTCATGAAATAGTCATTCAATAGAATTACTTGGTCTTAGAGAAATGTATTGATGACTTTAATTATTATAATTCCATAAATACATATTTGTCACGGTCGCGAATCATATTTTAATCGACATACAACCTAATGCTGACCTGCAAATTGCAAAAAAGGTAAGAAAATTTGAATTTCGCGGGCTACCCTGGCGCTTTCACCTTAAACGTAACATATTACCGTCTATAACTATTTACAAACATACAAAATGTACTTCTTCAGTAATAAATAATTTAAATAATTTCACAGTCACTTTTCAATATTGGTTTATTACAGCTATAGGTATTTATGAGGTAACAAAAAGACCGATGAAATATAAATGAGTGAAGGCAACGTTCGTTGGTAGGTATCTGATGAACGAATCGAATGAATTCCTGTGGAGGTGAATGATTCGTTTTTCTCGAACAGAACAATGAAACGAGATAGATAATATTGAAATATTGAAGGAATACTATAAGAAAGTAATGTAAATGACGTCACGTCGTTGAGTTAGGTTGTTCAATGTTATCCATTGAATATGGTATTATTAAGAAACGTGACGTTATTAAGGACAATTAATTTTCGGTGAAGACAATGTTTTTAGGAAATTGTTTTTGTTTGCTGACGTGCTATTTACGTACGAATAAATCCGAGAACTGATTCATTCGTAGGTAAATAGCAACTTGTAACATTCTTTTTCAAATAGACCTTTTTGTAAACGAAAGTTTTAAAGTAGCAATAAAAACTTTAAGTTTAGGAAGGTTTTAAAGCTCAAGAGGAACAGCTCCTAGACTTCCTTTGAACGAAGGTCAACTAGCTTATAAAAAGTTTAGGTATGAAGTTAATTCGAAACGGTTGTTCCGTAAGTTTTTATACTAGAGGTTTTTTTTTTAATTTTGAAAAGAGTCGAGCCCATGCTAAAAAAATAAAAGGAGCAAAGAGTGAATGAGTATGAGGAGGATTTAAGAAAAAGTAGTTGTGTTGCTAAACCGTTATGATGAGCCTACGTTTTAGTGTTAAAAAGGTTTTCAAGGAGGGTGTGAGATTCTAGAAAATTGGGCGCCAAACTAACGTTACAATTTAGCCGGAGGGCTAAAATGTAAGTCACTTTACAAAAAAAATATACATAAAAAGGTTGGGAGGTTGAAGGTCAGCAGCGGTGTCTTGCGGTGAGCACCTGGAAGTCTGGAATCAGGGCCACACCATCGCAGTGCAGCGGGCGGTAGGTGATGTCAGCGCTGCAGCGCCCTACGCCAAGATGACAATTTATGTTGAAAAAGTATAAAAGTCAAAGAAATATTCTAAGATTTTTAACCAAATGTGAAAATTATCGTAAATTAGTTTTAAAAGCGATAACAGTTAATTAAAGGTAATAAAAAAAATGATGTCTTACAAAGTGGAAACAGTGTTGTAGAAGGTGAATTTAATGAGTGTCGTGCGATTTCACTTATAAAAACATAGTTTTAGTTGCATGAATACTGAACACAACTGCTTTTTTAATGCTAAATTAATTAATTAATTCAAAAATGTGGTCTCTGTGTAGCGAAATACCACAACCTATACCAAACATTCTGCAGCTATACAAGGTGTAACATAATTAACGCACAACCTCTTAAGGGGTCATTGTACCGGCGCAGGAGACGCCCTGGGCGTCGGGAATTGGCAGCCGATTCCCGGCCACCGTAGGCGCGGGCTTGCGGACGGCGAGCAATGGGTAGCTCGCCGTCCGGTAAGGACCAAGCCCGAGTCGACGGCGCGTTGTGTTCCACGCGCGCCTCAAAGAGATGTCAGCACTATTGACGGGGTCCGCTAGGGCCGATGCCAGCTAGGGTTGCGGAATGTTCGAAAGAGTTACCGTGGCCCCGGCACAGGCAACAGAAGGAACACGGGTGGGTTTTAGTCAGTAAAAGTCTGACACGCCCTCCCGCTCCGCCCAGAGCTGGAGAAGTCATTTGATGATTTCCCATCCACAAAAAAAAAGGGTCATTGTACTCATAATTATGAACAACTTTTACCATGGGATCAAACCTGAAATCGCAAAAAAAATCAGCTGCTCCCTACATTTATGTTCGCATAGCTCGTCATAATATAGGGAGCAGCTGATTTTTCTTCGCGATTTCAGATTTGGTCCCATAGTAAAAGTTGTTCATAATGATGAGTACAATGATCCCTTAAGAGGTTGTGCGTTATTTATGTTACATGTTGTATAGGCTTCTAAGCTTAGACTATTATAGCCATCCAATAAAAGCTATCATAATAAATTATCTTACCAGAAATATCATTTCTTAAAAGACACCTGATCATGAATAGTGTGGGTTTCAAACCATTATGGCAGTCCCCATTTTATTCGCTAAACATAACGCAAATTCATACATCTGCGACTGATAAACATAGGTTAAACCATAATTATTAAGAAAATACCAGAAGACCCCTACCCTAAAAGATAAGGCGACTATCTTAAAAAATATACAAACGAAGCGTCCATACATATCTGCCGATCCTCTGTTGGTAATAAAGGGCGATAGTTGGAAGGGGACTCGTTTATCGTCGCATCTCGGACTCATCGGGAACTATGAATGTGGGCTGGGCTCACACCGAAGTGAGGAATGTACAGGGGGTATTTTATTTGGGTGGATAATTGGTTGGTTGGTTTTACATAACTTACGCTATGACTGCTATGAAGTCACTCGAATGGTTAAATGAGTCTAATTGTAGAACTCGGCTGATAACAACTAAATGTTTCTGTCTGTAGAAGTTTTGACGTGTAAAAGTGTTTTTTTTTTATGTGTATAAGTGTTGTTTGAACCAATTTACATAAATAAATATCATTTAAATCATTTAATTCAGCATTACCAAAAGCTTGTGAAATAAAATTGAATTAAGAATCACAAAAACAATGTTCACCGTGCCTGACTTGTTAAAAATTTTGGATGTTCATTATTCACCTCAAACAACACAACTGTATAAAATAACAGCAGCTCTGCGAAAACTTATTATATGCTCAATATCCGGGCTTTTATCCGATTATAATTTTTTCTTGTTTTCTTATTTTGTCATGTCTTCATAAGCATTCTACAACATTTTTATTTACCTACGTAAACCGAAACTGCTTACCCACGCAGAGACCTTTAATTACCATGAAGAAAGTTACGTAAAATCAAATTAGAATAATTTCAACACACAAAAATAACCCTCTATTAAGTCTACACCCTGTGTAACTCGATTGGCGGGTATAATTAGTAAACCGTACACAGTTTGTCCACCGCCACCGTCAACGGGACGTCAACGAGAAACGAGATTATTCGAACCGAACGTGACGTCGACGCGAACGTGGTGGCGTGCGGTGGACAAGCGGCCATAGTGAAAGTATGTGTCGCTACTTCGGCACCGTCATCTCGTTCTTATTAACGTACCGCTGCCGGTGGACTAAGGCCGTTTGTTCCTCGCCACATAAACGGGACGTCAACAGGACATCAACGAGAACGAGATGACGGCGCCAAAGAACGGCTGCCCCATTTCAAAACCTAGTAAGGGACGCTTTTTACAAAAATCGTTTTATTGCATAAACTTCCTAACCTAGTAAGTCCCTACCGAATACAAAAACACCAGCGTTAAAAACTCACTTAAAAGCAGATATATTTAAGCATCAATACCTCTCGTGTCAATTATCAAAAATAGTAAAGGGTTTAAAATATGTAATATATACATATATCAAAAAAGTGCTAGTAATATGTGTTCATTATTTAATATTTTTTACAACCAATAGTATTTTTTTTTTTACTTAACACAAATACTTTTTAAAGGCTGACCTATATTACGTTTATGCGCTCTCCTGTAAAATTTCGTTTTAGGTCCTTACTAGGTTTTGAAATGGGTCAGCCGAGTAGCGATACATACATTTTCTAAGGCCGCGTGTCCACCGCACGCCGTCACCGGGACGTCACGTTCGGGTCGAATAATCTCGTTTCTCGTTGACGTTGTGCGGTGGACAAAAAGTCAAATGGCCTTAGTCGTTATATATGAATTAATATTTTCATAGTTGGGGGCTTCGAGTGGAGGGTAGAAAAGGGGTATAAGCACCACGAATCACGTAGCCTCGGAAGTAATGGGGCACCGTGACCCATTGGCTATTAGGAAAAGTACCTAGCTACCTGTATAATACTTTGGAATTAGTTTAGTAATTGTTTTGAAAGTTCTAAACCTTTTATTTAACTATCGTTGATTTTTTTTTAATCAAAGGAAAGGGTATCGTAAATGTACAAGCTAGAAATAGGTAAGAATCATAAATATAAAATACTGTGGGGTACGTTTTTAAAGGTTCAAATGCATTTTTATATACTCAAAAGGTTCTCGGAAAATACGTAACAAAAATATTGTTAGACTCCATAAAATTCTTATTAACAGGGCTGTCACAATTTGTTACCTCACGTTCATTTTGTTACCTCATTTGTATTGTGTTAGCTAATAAACTTAGCATAATAAGTATTAAGATCTGTTTTTGAGATGATTTAAAATAAATGCCACAATAAAAATGTGTTTTTAATAATTACCTATTAGATTAATATTATTTAGTAGGTCGCCCATTGATTACATTTTTCAAAAAAGCATCTTTCATTTAACATTCTTAAAAATTTGGTCCCGTGTGATCGAGAGAGGTGACAAAATGTAACAACCCTTTAAAGTAGTAGGTAGGTTATACTAGAAGCCGATCCTAAAATAGTTGGGAAAAGGCAGATAATGATGATAGTAAGTCGGTTATCAATTTGAGTAGTTACTCAAAACTTTTTTCAAGTTTCCGAACGCTACTTAAGGTTTAGAATCATTAAGTTGACGAGTGCAGCCATTTTACCTCAGAGTAAAACACTAACATACAGGATATTAGCCCTTATTCATAATAATAACAGAGGTTAAAGCCGCGTGAATCGCGTGTAACCAATGTGTTACAGTAGTCCTTGACGTTTTTTGCCGAGTGTAACCGCACGGTTTCCGTCGCGATTGTTCGGTTAAAATACTTACCAACTAATAATTTTGTGCCACTCTTACTCTTATTCTTACTAGTCCGTTTTTTCCCACTCTTTAACCTACCAAAAACCTCTAAACCAGAGACAATATACCTAATTACCCTTACAGTTTTGATAACAGCCACTCCATATTACCAGCAGACCTACTCAAGCACTCTGCTGACCTCCCTAGGGCCCGAAGTTCCATAACTAGTTAAGATTTAATTAAATGCTTCCACAACTGTAGCTAATATGCTAAGCCAATAAACTACTGCGGTATATAAGACCATCAGTTGTACAATATCCATCTGCGTGGAAGCTTCTAAGTCATTGCTATTCCGGTTTAAAGCTAGGGTACAATTTGATGATAGAATTAAACTTGGTAGGTTTAATTTTAAAGAGGGTGGACACTGTCAGTGGTTTTGTACGGAATGCTTCTTTTTTTGAAACACACATGAGAGAAAACGAAGGAAGATTTTAAAGATGTTCTAACATTTTTGTATGGGACCTGAGGGCAATTCTCGTAATTTTAAGAATGACACAGTCTGATCTTACGTTGTGAACAAAATCAATCAAAATCTAATTGCAATCTCATCTCAGCGACAATCAAATGTCAAAAATGTAGGGAAAGTATATGTGTTTTTGACATATTGAGACTGAGATCAGACTGTGAATGTTCTTAAAATTACGAGAATTGCCCCTCTGGCATACCTACACTACCTACCACCTGCCACTGACGGCCAGTGACAAAACATGTGTCAATCGATAGAATAAGTGATTGCAAACAAAAAATATTTAGTGAAAAATCTCATAAGTGATATACTTTCTGAGATATTTGAGTTAAAAAACGTGGAATAATAAAGCATTAATTTTTTTTTAATTAAGTGTAACACAACTCCCTAATCTACATATAGTTATATAAAAAACCTTTTTTCAATAACATTTGTATCCCTAAGTAGTAAAATATGAAGAAACATTTTATATAAAATATACCTACCAACTGTACGAGTATGTACCCATGTTTACAAATAAAGAATTTTTTACCCATTGTTCTTTGAAATAAACTACGAAAAATTACTTATTGAATTTTATTTCAAATACAACTTAGATGTAGCATGAATTTGAAGGGGTGCTTGGACAGGAAACCTCCCCGTGTGCCTGTGGGCTGGAATTCCCTTATGGATGCGTCCGGGGGGAAGGCCAGTCACCGGGACGGTGCACCCTGGGGTACGGGCAATGACTCCCCATTAGGTACTGTGTGTCTAAGGGGTCTTGTTGCCCGTATGCCAATATCCTGTCAGAAGTACGCTCCAACGTGTGTCTCTCTGCGCTCTAAGCAGAGACGCACAGCGGCGGAGTAAGAGCGGGCTCGGTGTGCACTAACTCTGCCGCCGGGCAGGCAGGAAGTGGCCTTCTCTTTCTGCCACCGTTATTCTCGTAGCCCCGAAGATTGTCAAGGTCATGTCTCTGACTTTTGACGGGGGTCGAGGGTCTTGGCTTAACCGCCCGGGCCGCGAGGAAGAAAACCTCTATAAAAAATCACCCCAAACCTCCAAGCGGCGGCGCACCGTGAGGGAGGTTGATAGCTTGACTAATGGGTAGCTAAATTAGTCGCTAGTGCGAACCACTGGTTTTTGAGAAGATACAAAGTTTTTTACTCGTGGGAACAAACATGGATAACAAAACAAACAAAAATAGCAGCGAAGAGGAGGGGAGTGATGCGGGGTCGGAGTCCGACGCCGCATCTGGCGTGAAGGGCTCATGTAAGAGCCCGGAGCGCGAAATGGTGGGGGGCGCTGGGAAGAACCAAAAGTTCTTCAAGAAGCGCCCCAAACCGGGGGATGGCCTGGGGTCTTCCTCGGATGGTGGGCTGAGCTCGGCCCGTAAAAAAATCAGCCGGCGGGGTGGGGCCCATGAAAGGGGTGTGGGCAGAGGGCTCACCAAAGAAGCCAGCAAGCCGAGCCCAGCCAGCCCGGCCGAGCCAGAGTCGCAGTTGGGGTCAGTCTCGGCTGGGTCGGAGTCAGCAGGTGGTGAGCCGGACGCCGCTGGCGGCTCCAATTCGGAGCAAACGATCAGGTTCGCAGAGGTCGTGGCAGCCGCGATCAAGAGTGTGGCCTTGAAGAGGACTCAGTCCTCTAAAGACAAGGCCATATCGGCAGCCAGGGCCTCCATTATGGCGGCAGCGGAGGCCAGTCACCTCAGGCCCCCGTCGGACGGAATGACAGGGATGCGGGCGGAGGTCGCTCGCTTGACAGCCGCCATGGAGCTTCTCCGAAAGGAGAATGAGGAGCTCCGAGCGGACCTGGCCAGGCTCCGAGGAGCTGGCCCCCGGGAGGTGCCACAGGGGGAGGCGCGGCATGGGCAGGTCGGGCCCGTGCCTGCTGAGGACCGGGTTCTGGCCCTGGTCCGGCAGGAGCTGGCTGCCTTCCGAAGCCGGTTTTCCGCCCTGGAGGCCATAGTCCTGCGGCCCCCGCTAGCGGCGAGCCAGCCGGCCTCGGGCCAGCGGAAGGCGGCATCGTATGCCGCCGCCGCGGCTGCCACGGTCAAGCCTGCATCAACGGGGCAGGCGAAAGGCGGGGCCGTGCAGGAACCCGCGAGGGCCCCAGCCCCGGCGGCAAAACGGCCGCCCCCGCCTCCTAAATCTCCTCCGGCTGACGCCGAATGGCAAGTAGCCGGGGAGAAGAGGAAGGCGGGTAAGGCAGCAAGGGCGGCCAAAAAGAGGGAGAGGCGGCAGCGGCGCAAGGAGCGAATCGTCGCGGCTAGGCTCCGTGCCCCGAGGTCCGCAGCTGTAGTGATCACACTACAGCCGGAAGCGGAGAAGAAGGGCGTGTCCTACCGCGACGTGCTTGCCAAGGCGAGGGAGGCGGTGAACCTCGAGGAGCTCGGCGTTGCCGATGGCATCCGGATAAGGGTCACTGCGACTGGGGCCCGGATGCTGGAGGTTCCCGGTGCGGCCAGCGGCCCGACCGCTGACGCTCTGGCCGAGAGGCTTAGGGCGTCCCTAAATGCGGACGAGGCCCGAGTGTCCAGACCCACCAAGTGCGCGAACATGCGCATACTGGGTTTGGACGACTCAGCGACGGAGGGAGAGGTGGTGGCCGCCGTTGTTAGGACTGGAGGGTGCTCAGCCGAGCAGGTTAGGGTAGGCACCATCCGTCCTGACTTCACGGGGATGCGAACTGTTACAGTGAGCTGCCCCGTGGCGGTGGCCCGAAAAATAACTGGGGAGGGCCAAAGGCTCAAGGTGGGCTGGGTTTCCACGCAGGTGAAACTGCTGGAACCCAGACCTCTGAGGTGCTTCCGCTGTCACGTGGGCAACCACGTGGGAGCTAAATGCACCTCGGAGGTGGACCGTAGCGGCCATTGCTTCTGCTGTGGTCAGCCCGGTCACAAGGCCGGCTCGTGTAAAGCCGCGCCGCACTGCTTCGCGTGTGCGGCAGCTGGCAAGCCGGCCAATCACCGGGCTGGGAGCAAGGCCTGCGCTCCACCCGCCAAACCCAGGGGCAGCAAGCCCTCTGCCACCAGCGTCACCGCCGAAGCCGCCACCACTGCCGCCGTCGCCGCTGCCGCCTCCGCCGCTGCCGCCTCCACTGTCGCCGTCGCCGCAACCACCGCGGCAGGGCCCTCACAGGGGGTTCGGGAGGGGGCTGATATGGAGTGCCAATAATGGCCCCATTACGCCTCCTCCAGGCGAACATCAACCACTGCGCCTCCGCTCAGGATCTGTTGCTCCAGAGCATGGCGCAGTGGTCGATTAACATCGCCGTGGTCGCTGAGCCGTACTTTGTCCCGCCCAGGGATGACTGGGTGGAGGACCTGAGCGGCTCAGTGACTCTAATTTCAACGGCCGCCGCCGGTACCCCGTCCCTCGAGGCGGTCAAGAGGGGACGGGGTTGCGTGGCAGCACGGTTCGGGGAGATTGTTGTGGTAGGGGTATACTTCTCCCCGAACCGAACTCTCGCCGAGTTCCACAACTCCCTTGCGGAGTTGAGAGTCGTCGTCGTCGGATTCCGTTCCCTCCCTGTACTCGTCCTCGGGGACTTCAATGCCAAGAATGTGGCTTGGGGTTCCCGGCATACGGACACACGGGGCAGGATGGTGGAGGACTGGGCTCTGGAGACGGGCCTGGTCGTCCTAAACCGGGGTTCTGTCCCCACGTGTGTGCGGATGCGGGGTGAGTCAGTGGTGGACATTTCGTTCGCCAGCCCCGCTCTGTCGCCGCGTGTCCTCGACTGGCGCGTCATGGAGGGGGTGGAGACCTACTCCGATCACCGGTACATCCGGTTTGACGTCTCCGCCCAGACCTCGAGCGCGCCGGTCCGACAGGCCCCGAGTGGTCCGCGGTGGGCGTTGAAGCAGCTGGACCGGGAGCTCCTCCTGGAAGCCTCGATCGTGCAGGCCTGGGTGTCACCACTGGACAGGCCTGCTGACATCAATGACGAGGCGGGGTGGTTCCGGGAGGCCATGTCCGAAGTATGCGACGTGGCAATGCCCCGGGTCCGGCCCGGACGCGCCCGGCGCCAGGTGTGCTGGTGGTCGCCGGAGTTGACGTCTCTGCGCGACACGTGCGTTGCTGCGCGACGCCGGTACACCAGGCACCGCAGGCTCCGTATCCGCCCTCCGGATACGGAAGCCATTCAGGCGGAGCTGTACGAGGGGTACAGAGCGGCGAAGACCGCCCTCCGAGCGGAGATCCTGCGGGCCAAGGGACTGGCCCGTGAGGAGTCGCTGGAGACTCTGAACAGGGACCCGTGGGGACGCCCCTATAAAATGGTGCGGAACAAGCTCCGCCCATGGGCTCCCCCGCTGACGCAGAGTCTCCGGCCCCAGCTCGTGGAGGACGTGGTGAGCGCTCTGTTCCCTTCGCGAGGGGAACATACTCCCCCGCCCATGGCTCCGCCTCCTGCGGTGTCGGATGCGGACCACGCAGCCGACGATGACGACCATGCTCCGGAGGTGACCGAGGTAGAGCTGAGAGTGGCGGTGCGCAGGCTGAATGCCAAGAATACCGCCCCAGGACCCGACGGCTTACCTGGAAAAGCCTGGGTCCTGGCCTTGGAGGCTCTCGGGCCTCGACTAAGGGGGCTCCTAAGCGCATGCTTGGAGAGGGGCCAGTTCCCGCTTCAATGGAGGACAGGGAAACTGGTCCTCATTAAGAAACCGGGGCGCCCTGCGGACTCGCCGTCCGCTTACCGGCCCATCGTGCTGCTCGACGAGGTGGGCAAGCTCTTTGAAAGAGTCATTGCAGACCGCCTTGTCGGGCGGCTGGTGAGGGTGGGGCCGGATTTGGCGGAGAGCCAGTTTGGTTTCCGCAAGGGGCGCTCTACGGTGGACGCCATCATGCGCGTACGAGCCCTCACGACGGGGGATGCTGTGGCCCGGGGTGGGGTCGTCTTGGCGGTGTCTCTAGACATCGCCAATGCCTTCAACACCCTGCCCTGGAGTTGCATCAGGGAGGCACTCCGGTATCACCGAGTGCCGACCTACCTCTGTCGCGTGGTCGAGGCCTATCTGACGGACAGGGCCGTCATCTACCCCGGTCACCGGGGAGAGTGGAACCGGCGAGAGATGTCGTGCGGTGTCCCGCAGGGATCGGTTCTGGGACCGCATCTGTGGGACATCGGGTACGACTGGGTGCTGCGCGCCGACCTCCCTGGTGGCGTCAGCGTAGTTTGCTACGCTGACGACACGCTGGTCCTGGCGCAGGGGAGGTCGCACCAGGCGGCGGCCGAATTAGCGGCACGCGGGGTTGCGACAATCGTAGAGAGGATCCGGCAATTGGGACTCGAGGTGGCCTTGCACAAGTCCGAGGCCATGTGTTTTCATGGTCCTCGGAACGCGCCACCATCGGGTTCCCAAATAACGGTAGGAGGGGTTCTCATCGGTGTCGAGTCGACGATGAAGTACCTGGGACTCGTCCTCGACAGCCGGTGGAATTTCGTGGAGCATTTCCGACGTTTGGCTCCCAGACTGGAGCGGGCCGGGGCTGCCTTGGGGCGGCTCCTGCCCAATCTGGGGGGTCCAAACGCCTCCTGCCGGAGGCTCTACGCGGGGGTCGTGCGGTCCATGGCCCTTTACGGAGCTCCGGTGTGGGCGCGTTCCGTGAGGCGACGACCGGTACGTCGATTGAACGCGTCCCAGAGGGTCATGGCCATCCGGTTAGCCCGGGGATACCGCACGGTCTCCGGGGAGGCGGCGAACCTCCTTGCCGGATTACCGCCATGGGATCTGGAGGCAAAAGTCCTCGCGCACATGTGGGAGTGGCGCGAGGAGGCAGGACGCCGGGGCGTAACTCTGTTGCCGCGAGAAATCGTGGCACGGCGGACAGAGCTCCGGCAGGATCTCATGGCGGCATGGAGAGTGCGATTGTCGCAACCCAGCGCTGGGCACGCCACAATTGCGGCAATAAGTCCCCTCTTTGAGGAGTGGCTGGAGAGGCGCCACGGCGTCCTCACCTTCCGCCTGACGCAGGTCCTCACCGGACACGGGTGCTTCGGGAGGTACCTGTTCCGGATAAGGCGGGAGGAAACGCCCGGGTGTCACCACTGTGTGGATCGCCCGGAGGACACGGTGGAGCATACGGTGGAGGTCTGCCCGGCTTGGGCGGAGCACCGCCGTGTCCTCGCGGAAGCGATCGGCGGCGGCGATCTCTCGCGTCCGGCCCTGGTCCAGGCCATGGTACGGAGCGAGAGTGCATGGGAAGCCATTACCTCCTTCTGCGAAGCAGTAATGCTCGTGAAGGAGGAGGCGGGACGCGTGAGGGAGAGGCAAGCTTTGCACCCTCACGCCCCTAGTCGCCGCAGGAGACGCCCTGGGCGTCGGGAATTGGCAGCCGATTCCCGGCCACCGTAGGCGCGGGCTTGCGGACGGCGAGCAATGGGTAGCTCGCCGTCCGGTAAGGACCAGGCCCGAGTCGACGGCGCGTCGTGTTCCACGCGCGCCTCAAAGAGATGTCAGCACTATTGACGGGGTTTGCTAGGGCCGATGCCAGCTAGGGTTGCGGGATGTTCGAAAGAGTTACCGTGGCCCCGGCACAGGCAACAGAAGGAACACGGGTGGGTTTTAGTCAGTAAAAGTCTGACACGCCCTCCCGCTCCGCCCAGAGCGGGAGAAGTCATTTGATGATTTCCCATCCACAAAAAAAAAAAAAAAAAAAAAAGCATGAATTTGAAAATTTGCATTCATTGATTTCAATTTTACGAATGTATTTGGTTATACGACTTTACAAGTTATTGCGTTTGCGTAAAGGTAATTTTCGCCCAAAGCAGTAATAAAGATTGGTGATTTTGAAGGCGCACTCAGTTCGGAAGGTGATCGGTTTTACAAATTTTGCCGATGCTACATCTAAGTTGTGTCGTACTGAACCTACCTGTTATTATAAATCAAGTATGGGGGCATCCATAGCATAATATTATTTGTCATATATATACTCCACCAATTTCATAAAATTATTAATTCAGGTTCAGGTTATTTCAGGTTTTATTTTTACATTTTTGAACTCAAATATCTCTGAAAGTATGTCACTTACGAGATTCGTCACTGAATATTTTTGTTTGTAATCACTGAGGCCGCTTGTACACGCTAAGTCACCGGGCCTACGCAAGGTTTCGTGTCGTTTCTACACACGAACTGTTAACACTGTCACAGTGCTGAACAAGAAAAAATATTGTCTGCGCTAGACACGATGCGCTCTGTGATGCTGCGGTAGAGGGAGGGGAGAGGGAGGTGAGGTAATAAAGAGTAATGAACCCACCAAACTCATGTTTTTGTTGTAGAATTGGATGAACTCAGTAATATCTCTTGTATTTTGTTTCCTTTTTTATTCTTTTGCACATATAATATGCAATTATCATTATTTTTTGTTTCGTAGTTAACATGATTATTTTCATCACGCATGCACACACTTATACTCGTAAAAGTGATTGTATTTGTATTTTTAGTTTTTCTTCTCTACTTTTCTTTTTTTATACCTGTTTAGCTCGTACGTTTATAATGTAAGGGAAGAGCGGAGCCTTCAACTACAGGCATTTTTTATGCTTAAATGGAGACTCCTCGATATGCAGTGTAAGCCAAATGAGATGTATGAAATAAACTTATTTTTATTTATTTATTTATTTATCACGCACAAATAATCCAAAATTAATTACGGACTTGACTAGTGCAGCCTACCATAGCCTACGCCCGACTGCCCAAAAACAATCTTGTCGTGTACACGTTCATATTGTTTGTCTTTTCTGCAGCAGACACGACAAGGTTTTCGTGCCTAGGTCCGACAAAATTCCTGTCGTGTACATGATGAATTGGTCCTGTCTGTAGAAAACACGGTGGATTTCCTTAGCGTGTACAACCTTACTCTATCGATTAACACATGTTTCATCGCTGGCCGCCAAAACTAGTTCTTTTTTTCAAAATGGCGGAAGGAGTATGCCAACGAGGTTCGATGTTCAAGTTTCAAGTCGTAGTCACAACTCAGTCAAAGTCAAATCATTTATTTCAAATAGGCACATAAAAGGCACTATTGAACGTCAAAAATTGATTTTAGTCGCCCCTTCCAAAAGGATGAAGGAAGGAAGGAGGAAGGATGTAGATTCGTATAGAGAAGAATTGGTAAGAAACTCCATCGTTACTCTTTTCAAATGTTTTACAATATTTTGTATGATATAAGTACATTTATTATATTGTATAATTATACATGAAGACGATGCACCTAGAATGAAATTACTATACCACAAAGGTAAACAATTAAAAATGAAGCAATGACAGATAAATTAAATATGTGTTAGATACACGGTGCTATATTCACAAGCATTGTAAAAGTGTCCGATTCTCCTGAATTTTTTGCAAGTAATAAGTCAGTGTGTGAGCCAAAGTAATCACAGAATGTAAAATCAGTGTCATGTCAGAAGCTTGTAATTTTCTTAACTACCCAACTGAATATGTAAATATTCCTACAATTTACAAAACAGTATAACAAAAAACACTTACGCAGAAGTTGTGACTGCCCTGATATAAGTTGTGTCGCCCGGGGCACATAGGATGGACCTGAGTCTCTGAGCTCTTGAGAATAGGATGAAGTTATCTACAGGATAGTGACATTGTAGATGAAAGTTGTGTGTGTAGTGGATGTAACTGTGCTTTAAGATAAGAAGAACAGATTCGTTTTTATATGTCTTCAGTGTTGTTTTGGTCAGCAACTTTTTAAGTTAATAGAATCTTTACAATTTATGATATTATAAGAAGTACCTACCTAATTAAAAAAAAAATCGACTTCAAAAATAAATTACTTACCTCAAAATTATGAAATATTTTTAATTTTGAAAGTCGTTGTCTTGGGATCTGTATTTTAGTTTTTGGCTACCAATCAATCTGCCTAGCCTTTTCCCAACTATGTTGGGGTCGGCTTCCAGTCTAACCGGATGCAGCTGAATACCAGTATTTTACGTGGAGCGACTGCCTATCTGACCTCTACAACCCAGTAACTGGGTAATACGATACCCCTTGGTAAGACTGGTTGTCAGACTTTCGGGCTTCTGACGACCCGTAACGACTGTCAAAGATCTACGAATGACAGCCGGGACCAACGGCTTAACGTGGTTTCCGAGGCACGGAGGAGTCTCGGTATGTAAAGATGGTCACCCATCCACGGACAACCCCGGCAAGCGTAGCTTAACCTGATGGATAGACCCGTGCGGCTGTTATTATTTAGCCACGAGCTTCTCTCCAGTTTTTGGCTACCGACTTCCGAAATTAAAGTTATTTCATAATTTTGAGTTCATTTATTTTTGAAGTCGATTTTTTTTTAAATTACTTTTTTATGTCGTAATTTTTAGTTTTAAGTAAAAACTGGAATATTGTTTATAATAAGTAGTTAATAGTTTTGTTGTAAATACTGCACTTGAATTTGATCAAGGCTTTGAGATGTTTTCCCTTTGACACCACACCCGTAGCTCGTATCAGTAAGCCAGACCGTCACACTAACACGTATTACTCCATATCTTGAAAACTACTGAACCGATTTTGATGAAACTTGCACTTTTTCCTAAGTTGAAGTAAATGTAAGCCAATAAAAACACAGTTGCAATCCGATTAATAGTTTTGGAGAAATGCGTGGACAAACATACATACTCGTACTAACATACAAACTTACATACACTTATAAAATTTTGTATATTTGATTGGAATCCCTAATAGATTATTATAATATCAATATTGCAGTTCCAATAATATTACATACATACGTGTCGAATTGATAACCTCCCTCATTTTTTGAAGTCGGTTATTTACTAAGGGTGAAATGTGGGTATACAAATATAGGTACACCTCAGTCTAAGCCTACGGGGAAAACAAGCGTGATGTTATGTACCCACCAATCGTAATGAGGTTATTTTTCATGTAGAAATCTACTAATTGATGAAGTGTTATTGATACTATGGCAGCTCATCTCTTTATAAACGTTTAGGGTACTTTAATTTAACAGACAAGCACATTTGCTATATACGAATTCATAACTCGCCAATCTATACATCTATACAAATAATAAAAATTGAAGTGTTTGTTTGTAATGTCAAAATAACAACTTTTTACTAAATACATACGAAAGTATATACGGTACTTAAAACAAAAAAGAATTTTTTAAACTTTTGTCTGTCTGTCTGTTCCGGCTAATCTCCGAAACGGCTGGACCGATTTTGACAGGATTTTCACTGGCAGAAGGCTGATATTACGGGGAGAAACTAAGGTTGCTTTTATTTTAGAAAAATATTTAGGGTGCCGCGCAAAAAATATATAACCCATGATATGGTGAACCAAAAGTCGGATTTGATCAATTCTTTTTGCATTTGGTAGCCTAATTTTCGAGGATAGTTATGCCTATAACTATCCTCAAAAATTGGGAAATAGCCTTATTGAACATCACACTACGACCCTTAGGAGTGGTGCAAAAAGAAAAAAAGTCAGAAAGAACACTAAGCGAAAACAAGTAATATTTAGCGCACGCGAGCGATGCAACGCGACGGGTCGGGGGACGAGGGAGCTTTATTAAAATGTGGCTGATATTTTAGTATATTGTGTATCTTCTGACTTCCACGCGAACGAAGTCACGGGGCACAGCTAGTTAATAATAAATCGGTTTAAATCCAAAAACAGAATCTAAAAAAACCGTAAAACGCTCGAACCATTAAACATTTACATCAAACAAACCGCGATCAATCCGTCTGTGGACACAGTCAAACTGTTCAGTAGTTACTATCAAATAGTATCGATAGCACTAGAATAAAATCGCATTTCGAGTGATTTATTCGAGCACAAAACAGAATACTGTAAAATAAATAGAAATAAAGTTGCATTTAGATAAAAGTTGCAGAAAATATTATTCATAGCAAATGGTGTTTGGTAAGAAGTGCTTAATATTGATGCAATTTGAGCTCATCTTTTTGTCGATGCAGATAATGACATTATAATTATGTATATGTAATATAGGTATATATTATAGTAAATATGTATGCGTATTATAAGTTTATAACCTATTTATGTACTTGTGTACCTATTCTATTTATACCTAATTCATTATGATATATTTAATAGTTTTTTTTATCATTGTTCCTCTCAAACAGAGCATCTGCCATCTAATCTCTTCACCACCCTTGGTTGACTGGTAGAGAATGCCTAAGACATTAAGTCCGCCTTTGTACTTTTTTTGAGTGTAAAAAGTTTAGACAAATAAATAAATGACAACATTGTGTTAATAAAACGTAATGTAAATAAAAATAAGAAATATAGCCAAAGACAACAATCAGACTTATAAAACCACACTATTTAAAAACATTTACAAAGTCCAGTCTATCAAATACAGCCACTATTGTAAATTATTTTTATCCTTGGCTATCCCAGTACGTTTTTACAGAAAGCTTAGCGTTTGTTTCACAAAGATCCATAATCATAGAGACCAGTAAATTACTTCAGATTAATTCTCACAAACTTTCAAATAAGAACCTAAATAAAACCATACATTTTAAGCACCGTCCACTGAATGTTGAGTACTGGAAACCCGCGCAGTCATTGCGCGCACATAAACACTTTTGTGAGGACTCATCGTGATCAAATGCTGGTAATAAAGATAGATTAATGGCATCCCACCGAGCCGAGCGTTGCCGAACTTTGCCGAACTAACATGTGAGAGCGGAGTACGAATTGCAGAATAAGTTTTATTAATGGTTTTTGCTTTTTTTCGCGTTTTAGACTGGATGTAATTTTTATATGGGGTTTTTGTCATTTTGTGTTTGCTTTTGAGAGTCTGGCTTTACGATGTTTCATGCAAAACATATTGTGTACACTTAATTTTTTTAAACTGCTTATTCTATTTGTGGCGTTGAACTGGTTACAAAACAAACTATTATCAGCCTATCATTTGCTCATAAATCCGAGTTTTGATTAATTTCAGAACGTGTGAATTCTACAATAGCAATGTTTTCATTTTTAAAGTTCACAAATCATGTTTTATCAGTACACAACATCGAATCTATTTCCAAATCAATGCACTGTTTCAATAAAAACCCATTCATCAGAATCAATTTTTTTGCCAACATTACCATGATGCAATCTATCTGTAGACGAGTCTTGATTTATTCTGTTCCTGCTAAGTGTGCTTGCTTGACAGCCAAAAGATTTATTACTACATTTTTTCCGCTCCAAAGGTAAAGCCTATGTTTATCTGAACCAACTATCTGAATACGGTGGTATGTTAAGTAAGTTGTATCCGCCTGGTTCATTCTGATTGTATAAGCGAAAAAATATTATCAAGGTAAATTCAGCTGAGCTTTCAGATTTTGCTGTATCAAGATTTCCTTCTTTGTTATTATAACTGGGATTGTTATGTTTTGGTGTTACTTTAATTCAAACATTAAACCGTATCCGAGGTTTCTGTCAGAATACTCTACTAATTTAACGAACAGCCTGATGAGATAAATTTTTTTTTAAAAATAATTAAAAACACGCATACAACAACTACCTAATTAATTAATAAAATAACAAAATTATATCCTAACTTAACTAAAACTATTCACAAACTAAAATATGGCGTCGAAAAATTCCTCCGCATCGCTGTCGACTGGTAATGTACCCAAGAGACGGCATTGCCACAGCCTGATTCTGTTTTCATTTTCAGAACGAGGAATTCCTCATCTTTCGTTTGTGCCTCTTCACTTAACTTCAATTGCCAATAATTCATGTTGTCTATAACCATTTGAACCAAAAGTTTATTTTGAACAACTGGATTTTTCATAACAATGCATGCTATGAGCAAGTAAGCAACGTTTGCCTTTTTCTATTCTGTATTTCCAAAATACTAGTCGTTTGCAAAACTCCTCAGTACATTAACAAAATTGTCTTCACTAAAACAAACAAGCCCTTTGCGAAACTTCAAAAAGAAAGCAACGGCAATTTCATACCCAACTTTTTATTCAACAAAAGAAAATATCCTTTTCCCAAAAATACTAACGACGAAAATTGACGCTTCACAAAAAGAGATCCAAATTATTATTCCAGCTTTGTTTGTCGTCATCAAAAGGAGAAAACCTTAAAGGTATCTTTAAAAATCCATTTCAGAGTTATCCGGTAAAAATGCCTCGGGTGATTTTTTATATCCATATTCACCATTTCAGAACGCTGGGGTGAAGGTAGATGGTGACATACGGTAACAAAGATTAATGATACAGATCTGAAAAGTTTTTTAGTTTAGTATTTTTTGGAGGATTGATGAAGAGTGATTAATTGTTTTGGAGTAGCGCTGGAATGTCGAAAGTTTATATTGCGATGTGTGAAAAATATTTCGTATTGTTGTAATATTTCGATCATTGCTTTGCAACTTAACTTTATCATCAGTATGTAAACAAACATTATCTGTGAGCGATTAAAGAGTAACAATTAGTTAGGGAAAACGGTTTGAGGTTTAAAACGAAATGAAACGGTTTTACGTTGAACCAACTTGTTGCAACAAACACGTTTCATTAATTTTGCAGTATCTATTTATTAATTTAACGACTAAATCAATCGTGGGCCGAAGATAGCTCCTCGAAGCATCTCACAGTGTGTCTCCCATAAAACTCAATAGGATGGTGGGTGTGACCGTTTTATTCTGCCGTCTCTTCGGCTTTGCAATTCGCTCGCCGTTCACAGGGCTACAACGAAGGGGAAGTGCCCAGATGTCGCCCGAACAAATTATTTACTACCCTTCCTTTTGTCGAAGGCCTGCATCTCCATATTTGTTATTGCGAAAACGGTGTCAACCGAATTTCGGAGCATACCTGGAACTGAATAGCGCAATTCATCTTGATTCTTTTTATGGAGCAAATTGGTTTTGATAGAGTATGCAGGCCTGGTAACCATTTGTTAATGTCCACGGGTTTTGGCAACAGATAGAAAATGTTTGGGTTCTTTTGAAAAGTTTTTTTGCAGGAGCATTGAAATGTCTTACAATGTTTTTTGCCCTGTTACTATAAATACTGAATTTTGAGTGATAACTGTTACGTATAATTTTATGTCAGACCTTTATTTCCAACAATGGAACTGTTTATAGTTGTGTTTCTATTAATAGAAATACAAGCTCCTTATAAGTTACATAATAAATCCTATTTCAATATTTTGTACAGAAAACAATTTAAGCTTAAAAGTTTTATTTCATCCATTAATTAGAAAAGGGCGAAACATAGACACAGTGTTCTATAGAGCTGGCTGGAAACAAACGCAGGTTATAAAAAAGTCACCGGCACATGTTGCAGTGGAGTGCAGTGACCGCACATACACTTGGGCTCTAATAGTACTGGCGCTCCACTATTGTGACTGGATTAATATAAAGTATAGAGGTATTTTCCACGAAGTTTTTATCAGTTAATGTGGAAATATCATCGTATTGATCTTTGTCCACATAATCATTGAAGCTGCAGAGGAGAAAAACACAAGCTGCTGCTGGTAATAAAACTCAGGCAGGTACATAAGTCATGAGCTCTAATGGTTAGAGAAATTGACTCAAAACCAGAGGAACTGCACCATAAGAGTAAGGAAACTGAAAACTGTTCTCGTATGGAACCTGAAAAGGTTTCTGAAAAATAGTACAACCACCGATATTATAACCTGTGGTTGTATTGTTTTCTTTCTCCTTCTCGGTCTTAGTAATATCAGAACTAAACATTTTAACCACGTCTGTAATTTTAAAGAAAACTGTAGTAGCACGATCCGTGTACAACCGTGTGTTGCCATAATTTTGTCAAACTTGAATTTACGCTACACGCTTGATAGAAATGTTGGATACATTTTGGTTATCAAATCCTTCAACCCAGAATTTCAACTCAAACATCTTTCTCTCGGATTTGAGTAGATATTTTCCCGTGATTTAGACACGAAATTCAGCTCATAACAAGGCGAAATGGGGAAGATACGTACAAACAAAGCAGCAACGTACTTCATGCAACATATGTGGATGACTCTTTTATTGCTGCGTCTGTGTTCTTGTTATTGGTCGAATTCATCCGGGGTTTAATTCCATTGCATGTGTTTTTATACCGTCCGCTCTGCTGTCTTTTTGCTTGTTGGGGCTTAGAAGAGTTATGCTGTTAATTGAAATGTGAAATGTGCTTGCCTTTTTATTATTTGTGCTTTTATTTATGTGTTTCTGAGGATCAGAAGTGTGAATTCAATTTTGTGGTTATTTTGTGTTTTTTTTAAATGTTATGCATTTTATATCCTACGAATTGAGAAATGGTTAAGAAAAAGTAAAACTTTTTTATATACTTGAACATATTCTTATTTTAAGACTGGTATATTTTTAAATTATTTTTAATATTATCTTGGGAATTGAAATAACACATAACATCACGCCTTGTTTCCCCGAAGGGTTAGGCAGAGTGTACCTATAGTAACACCCACATTTCACCAGTTATGTTTTAAGTCTTATGTAATAGGGGGCGCGCCTATTGCCATCTACCGGGCACAAATCCAGACTCCAGGCTGCTACTGAGAAATTCCAAACAGAAAAACCCAATAACACTTTGCCCGACCTGGGAATCGAAACCAGGACCTCATACTCAGCAGTAGCGCTTGCGACCACTAGACCAACGAGGCAGTCAAATAAGAGGAATTGAAATAAACCTTTCTTTTTTATAATCAAAAAAACAAAAAAAAAATGTTAGTCAATTTGCTTTAGTGCTATTTAAAAAGTTAAAAGACCTCGAAGAGATTGTACATCTAGCGTATGGCAGTAGAACAATTATTATTGATGTAATTAAGACTCTGCTAAAAAGGTAAACTGTCACTTATATATACTGCAAATAAACGTACACACCACTATAATATTACATATTACTTTATCACTTATTAATACATCACTTTTATTTTCCATACAAATCTAGCTTTGTATATAGTATAAACATTGTGTAAAATTAAACATTGCTAAATTATCACCGAAATGTTTACCCACTTCCATCTTAAATATACCGAAATTGTTTAAAAACTAGCTGCTATTTCTTTAGTCTCATTTTCAAAATATTTCTAGAGCGCCATTTTATCTCATTCACATAAACCTTTACACAACACAATGAAGAAATTCGAAACATTCAACTCTCATCTGCCGCAAACATGCAAAATATCGTATAACCTCCCATATTTGTTTTCCATTAATCCACTAGTTTGCCAGGACAAAGTAAACACGATTCTACTGACTCTTGTAACGAAACTTCACTTGGAGTAAGTACACTGTATCTCGCTTTAACTTGGAAGTTAAGAAAGAGATGGAAGCACCGCGATTTTGTGTTGTGATAATGCACAGTGTATCGTTATTTCAAAGGATGAAGTAATCATCTTTGAATATGGTAAACAGTTGAAAATTAAATTGTTGTTAGCTCAGGGTTTATGCTCGTTTTCATTTAATACTAGCTGTGCCCCACTTCATTCACGTGGAAGTCGTAAGATACACAATATACATAAATTATCAGCCACATTTTAATAAAACTCCCTTGTCCCCTGGCCCGTCGTCGCGTTGCATCGCCCGCCCGCGCTATTACTTCGTTTTTCTTTTTGCTCGGCTCCTAAAGGTCGTAGCGTGATGTTAAATAAGGCTATTTTATAAGGATAGTTATAGGCATAACTATCCTCGAAAATTGGACTACCAAATGCAAAAAGAATTTTTCAAACCTGACTGTTTGTTCACAATTTCATAGGTTTTAATTTTTTTGCGTGGAACTCTAATTATTTTTCTAAAATAAAAGTAGCTTAAGTTACTCCCCGTAACATCAGCTATCTGCCAGTGAAAGTCTTGCCAAAATCGGTTCAGCCGTTTTGGAGATTAGCTGGAACAAACTGTCAAACAGACAAAAAATGTAAAAATTGCTTTTTTGTTATAAGTACCGCCTATACTTTCATAAGAATTTAGTAAAAAGTTGTTATTTTGACATTACAAACAGTCACTTCAATTTCATTTATTTGTATAGATGTATAGATTAATGTTAGGCATTTTGGAGCTTCCTTGATATAAGGTTTAGGTATCAGAGGAAGTTATATCATCATACGTATACAAAATATTATATATATTATACTTAGGTATATCACTTAGGTACATTATTAATATTATTTCTGCAGTACTCCACGCCCAATACACACACACACACATATTAGTATGTACATTATGTAGATATGTGGCCACTTTCCATAAGATGGTCTATCCGCTTGTCACTAACGGCTAAACCTAATAACCTATCTATCACCAGTTTTGGCATACTGGAGATAAAAAAACCTATCTATCTATGGTTTTAACGTCCCAATAAACTATAAGAAACTATGGAATCTTACCGGCCTGACATAAGGACAGATAGAATTATACTGTCTACCATCAATAGCGACAGTAAAAGACAGATGTCTTTAACTGAAAACAGGTTATTGGGTTTGGCCATTAATGTATAAAACAAGTAATATTGACACCAGATTTATCTCCACCAAAACGAAATATAGCTGATATTTTGGATATAAACTACACGGCTCTAATTGGGAGAGGGGGTTGCTTGGCAAATGTTTATGAAATGGACTCTCAACTAACTGTTTTGATTAAATTCAAACTCAAAATCTTTATTGCGAGCGAAGACTCATGTAGGATTAATAACATTGTCCATAAAACTAAGTGTTAGTAAACAATACGATACAGTGATACATGTAACTGACAGTAGTGAATTTTGTATAGATAGTCCAGTCGTGCCACCATTGATGCTGCGCGCGTGCGCATTATAGTCACATCATCCCTGATGCACTGCAACGCCATGGCAACCCCATCAGTTTCCGGAATGTGTTATTGGACACGAAGGGCTCCATTTATACGATGCTTGCGAATACTTCTCCAACAAGCTGCATATGCAGAAGCTGGTACAGAATGCTCTTAAGTGCGTCAACTTTACGTCTTCAGCCTGGCCTGCGGGTTTTTATATTCGAACGTACGAACAGAGCTCTCCGTTACTTAGTTTTGAAAAGAATGGAATTTTCAAGGTAACATATTTTTGAATACATCACTCAGCCCCTTAGGTAGCGTTATTAGGTAGTCGTACAGAAAATGGGTAAATAGTGTTTCCTTTGTAATGTCTTATTTTCACACCTGGATACCTACTTAATTTTGAAGCTACGGCACTGAGCAGACTATAAAATAGAAAATTAAAATTGCATATTTTTTGTCTTCCAATGTAACATTAATGTCACAAATGTATCCCAAAGTCTGTTAGTATGATACAAGCATCCAAATAACATTTAAGTACCTACAATAGCATAACAAAACAAATTTTAATATAAAGCAATTACAAAGAGAACAGCTTACTCCAGTACCGTCGGTCATCTCTTCACAAATGGTCACTGTAGCGAGTGCGTTTTATTGTCCCGCATATCGTAAGGGCTTGGCGCAGGCACTTGCAAATATGCGTTCTGGTTTCACTGTTTATGTTATTGCTTTTTAAATAAAAATATTGTTAGTTATTACTTTAATATTGTAACTAACAATTTGGCATAATTAATTCCCAAATTTTAAATTGTTGAACACATTGCAGGACATTGTAATCATTTACTAAGAATATATATTATTATGATATATTAGGTACCATAAAGTAATTGATGAAAACTGAAAACGAAGGCATAACTGCGGAAGATGAAAAACCGGGTATCGTGACGAATCTTGAGAGAGGCCTATGTCCAGCAGTTGACTATGTCAATTTTCACTTTGCACATTATTCAGCACAGAATGCAACCACGAAAACTTCACCAATACAATTTAAATGTACTACGTATTCAAATATGAAGACAGTGGATATGAATAGTTAACGCTTTCAGTAATGTTGTCCGGAACTACAATCGTACTCCAGCATACATTAACCGTGTGCCAAGCAAGCTGATGCGATATCTAGCATTTGGATAAAGTAGAGACATAGACAAGGTAAAATAGATACATTATAAATAGTGATGACATACGTAATTAGTATAATTCTATAAGCCTGAACCCATGGATAAAATTATTTCAATGATAGAGCAATTTCTTCTGAGCTCAAGTGTGCATCAATTGCTACATCAGAATAAGGCAAATCTAGACAAAATCAAACTGATTGCTAATTAAATTGTACAATTTATTATTTTTTGTGACACTGGTTATACATTCTGTGATTACTTTAACTCACACATCTATTTATTAGTTGTTAAAAATTTATGAAAAAATCATATACTTTCACAATGTTTGTGAATATGTGAGCACCGTGTATCTAACACATATTTAATTTATCTTTCATTGCTTCATTTTTATTTGTGTTTATCTATTGTGTTATAGTAATTTTATTCTAGGTGTATCGTCTCACATATAATTATATAATAAATGTACTTTTATAAAATATTGTAAAACATTAACGTGAGTAACGGTGAAGTTTCTTGCCCATTCTTCTCCATACAAAATTACATTTTGGAAGAGGCGACTGGAATCAATTTTATAAATTTTGACATTTAAAAGTGCCTTTTATGTGCCTATTTTATATATGCTTTGGCTTTGACTTTGGCATTTATTTTAGCTGTAGTTTTTATTTTGGAGTCTAGTCTCTATTCTTATTTCTTCGTATAGTTTTCAGTGTTTGAAATTGTATTGTTCTAACAGTTTCCTTTTCATTCGTTATTTCATACTTTTAAATTCTTATGAGGATTTAAAAACTAAGTAAAAAAACTAATTTTTCTTTCTTCTTTCTTTCTAAGCGCTGCAAAGATACAACAACAAACTCTCAAACACTATACTAAAAAACCTTTCTAAGAAAAACATTATTACACAAACCACATTTTTTCTAATCCCCCAGCATTATGTATACGCCTTTCTCCAGTTTTATTGCCTGTTACTTTATTCGGAGTAAAAAAAAGTAATTCGGCTATGATGCCTTTATTACCGGCCGTAGACGTATAGAGTTATAGCCCTTCTCATTTCGTCAGATAGCCCTTTGTTTAGAGGACATATAACTTTTTATATCGGTGCCTGTCATCTAGTTTTTTGTGTTTATAGCGTTTCGCTTTTCCGATGACGCTACTTACCTTAGTGTATTAGCTGTGTCGTGTTTTTCAGGAAATAAAGTGTTGGGACCCTGCTTTTCGTCCTAGGATTTTTTTTGCCTTCTAAGATCTGAATAGATCATATATAGATTTATATAGAGATATAAAGCTTGGAGAACCTACAAAGGTTAGTGGAAACACTGCACGGTCCTAATGAAATGACTGTGACCCAGCCTCGCCTTTGTCCAACTATATTGGGACTAGCTTCCAATTTAACTATACATACACAAAACCATCTACTTCGTCAAAGTTGCTAGTATTTATTATTTTATGCTACATTATAATCGTACATACTTTAGTAACATTTATTTTGGAAGTATGTATGTATATATTTGTATATACTCATAGTGTATCGTTTTTGATTTTATGTATTTTGTTTAATTTTTTATTCTTACACACGTTGTCTACTGCTACTGCTGGAAGAGATTTCTTTAGAAATAAGCATCACCTTTGTATTTTTCTTTTCCTTTCTTCTTGTCTGTTTATATACATATATGTTCATACACTGTTAAATAAATAAATAAATAAATAAAACCACGCCTGCATTTCCCTAAAGGTTAGGCAGAGGTTTACCTATATATTACACCCACATTTCGCCAGTACACATAACATAACAGTATATAACTAACAGTGTATTAAACTAGTAGTGTGATTTAGTATATTGTCAGTGTATTTAACTATACATAATTATGTGGCTGTATTTGTATTTTACATAGAGCAACTCCCATCTGACCCTATGCAATTCAACTACTGGACAACAATGAAATCCAAAACAGGACTGACTATCAGATTCGGGCTTCTGAATAGCAGCTTCGGCAGAATTCGTGTGAAAATCGGAGCCGATGGACTTACATAGTCCCCAAGGCAGAAACGGGTCTCGATGTACGAAGGATTATTTTTGATTTTCCATATTCTGTGTATCGTTCGTGTATGATCTACCTACAATGTAAATGAAAATAATATTTTTATTCTATCATTTCATCGACATATTGAAAAGCGGTACAACAGAACCACTTCGCAGCTAAATCTAATACATATAGACTGAAACTCTAACAGACACACACTGTTCCCTTACTATTGAAGCAATAAAGTTCAATATTGTTTGACAAAAGGATAGTTTGGAGTAGAAAGTTGACAATGGCAGAGTGCGCAGCGCCAAAATGTTTTGAGCAAATATTCATTGAATGTAAATCCACCGAGGCCGTTTGGATTAGAAGTGGTATACCTATACTGTATACGGTAGCAATTTTAAAACGAAAAGCGAATTGTTATTGATTTGTTTCGAGTTGGTGGGTTTGTGGGGGTTTTTCACGATAATATTGCTATGTAGAGAGGCGTACGTTTGCCTGAAATGATGTCAGTGGAATTGCCTATTCTACTGACATCAATTCAGATAAGCTTACACGCTCTGCATAGCGAAAATTAGAGTATAAATGGAATTGATTGAAATTCAATTAAGCTATTGAAAAATAACTGAATCTGACTTTATGCTAAAAGTGATTTCCGCAATATATCAATTTTCAGGTTTGCTATCTAACAAAATATTTTTACTTTTAGTTCAAAGAATATACAAGGTGTAACATAATTAACGCACAACCTCATAAGGGGTCATTGTACCCATCATTATGAACAACTTTCACTACGGGACCAAACCTGAAATCGCGAAAAAAAAACCGGCTCCCTACATATGTCCGCATAACTCGTCAAAATGTAGGGAACAGCAGATTTTTTTCGCGAATTCAGGTTTGGTCCCACAGTAAAAGTTGTTTATAATGATGAGTACAATGACCCCTTAAGGCGAGGTAGACCCTGCGAAGAAGGTATTTAACGCTACCAACCTACCCACGGAGCGAGCCGTGCGCTTACCTCGCCAGCGTGAACTTGCATGAACCCAAAATGTGTCACAGTATAGGTAAGCGTGTCGTGTAGGCAGTAGGTCAACTCATTGGAACGAAGTTCTTTGACGCGGCTTGGCAGAAATCGTCACTAACGACAAAGCGCGTTCATACTTTCTTCTTTGAAATTCACACTTTCACTCTCTCTCTCTATCAAGAAAGAAAAAATTCAAATTTTCCTTCATGGGTGTCGTTTTCAAGGTTTTCGAGGGTGCTAAAGCCGATAGTATAGTCAAAATGAAAATCCAAGATGGCGGCCGTGAAAATTTTCAAATTTTCCTTCATGGGTGTCGTTCTCATGGTTTTCGCGGGTGCTAAAGCCGATAGTAAAGTCAAAATGAAAATCCAAGATGGAGGCCGTGAAAATTTTCAAGTTTTTAATCATGGGTGTCGTTTTCAAGGTTTTCGAGGGTGCAGAAACCGATAGTAAAGTCAAAATGAAAATCCAAGATGGCGGCCGTGAAAATTTTCAAATTTTCCTTCATGGGTGTCGTTTTCAAGGTTTTCGAGGGTGCTAAAACCGATAGTATAGTCAAAATGAAAATCCAAGATGGCGGCCGTGAAAATTTTCAAATTTTCCTTCATGGCTGTCGTTTTCATGGTTTTCGCGGGTGCTAAAGCCGATAGTAAAGTCAAAATGAAAATCCAAGATGGCGGCCGTGAAAATTGTCAAGTTTTTCATCATGGGTTTGATTTTCAAGGTTTTCGAGGATGCTAAAGCCGATAGTAAAGTCAAAATGAAAATTCAAGATGGCGGCTGTGAAAATTTTCAAGTTTTTAATTATGGGTGTCGTTTTCAAGGTTTTCAAGGGTGCTGAAACCGATAGTAAAGTCAAAATGAAAATCCAAGATGGCGGCCGTGAAAATTTTGAAATTTTCCTTCATGGGTGTCGTTCTCAAGGTTTTCGAGGGTGCTAAAACCGATAGTAAAGTCAAAATGAAAATCCAAGATGGCGGCCGTGAAAATTTTCAAATTTTCCTTCATGGGTGTCGTTTTCAAGGTTTTCAAGGGTGCTCAAGCCGATAGTAAAGTCAAAATGAAAATTCAAGATGGCGGCTGTGAAAATTTTCAAGTTTTTAATCATGGGTGTCGTTTTCAAGGTTTTCGAGGGTGCTGAAACCAATAGTAAAGCCAAAATGAAAATTCAAGATGGCGGCTGTGAAAATTTTCAAGTTTTTAATCATGGGTGTCGTTTTCAAGGTTTTCGAGGGTGCTGAAACCAATAGTAAAGCCAAAATGAAAATTCAAGATGGCGGCTGGGAAAATTTTCAAGTTTTTCATCATGGCTGTCATTTTCATGGTTTTCACGGGTGCTAAAGCCGATAGTAAAGTCAAAATGAAAATTCAAGATGGCGGCTGTGAAAATTTTAAAGTTTTTCATCAGTGGTGTCGTTTTCATGGTTTTCACGGGTGCTAAAGCCGACAGTAAAGTCAAAATGAAAATTCAAGATGGCGGCTGTGAAAATTTTCAAGTTTTTCATCAGTGGTGTCATTTCCATGGTTTTCACGGGTGCTAAAGGCGATAGTAAAGTCGAAATGAATATTCAAGATGGCGGCTGTGAAAATTTTCAAGTTTTTCATCAGTGGGGTCATTTCCATGGTTTTCACGGGTGCTAAAGCCGATAGTAAAGTCGAAATGAATATTCAAGATGGCGGCTGTGAAAATTTTCAAGTTTTTCATCAGTGGTGTCATTTCCATGGTTTTCACGGGTGCTAAAGCCGATAGTAAAGTCGAAATGAATATTCAAGATGGCGGCCGTGAAAATTTTCAAATTTTCCTTCATGGGTGTCGTTCTCAAGGTTTTCGAGGGTGCTAAAACCGATAGTAAAGTCAAAATGAAAATCCAAGATGGCGGCCGTGAAAATTTTCAAATTTTCCTTCATGGGTGTCGTTTTCAAGGTTTTCAAGGGTGCTCAAGCCGATAGTAAAGTCAAAATGAAAATTCAAGATGGCGGCTGTGAAAATTTTCAAGTTTTTAATCATGGGTGTCGTTTTCAAGGTTTTCGAGGGTGCTGAAACCAATAGTAAAGCCAAAATGAAAATTCAAGATGGCGGCTGTGAAAATTTTCAAGTTTTTAATCATGGGTGTCGTTTTCAAGGTTTTCGAGGGTGCTGAAACCAATAGTAAAGCCAAAATGAAAATTCAAGATGGCGGCTGGGAAAATTTTCAAGTTTTTCATCATGGGTGTCGTTTTCAAGGTTTTCGAGGGTGCTGAAACCAATAGTAAAGCCAAAATGAAAATTCAAGATGGCGGCTGGGAAAATTTTCAAGTTTTTCATCATGGCTGTCATTTTCATGGTTTTCACGGGTGCTAAAGCCGATAGTAAAGTCAAAATGAAAATTCAAGATGGCGGCTGTGAAAATTTTAAAGTTTTTCATCAGTGGTGTCGTTTTCATGGTTTTCACGGGTGCTAAAGCCGACAGTAAAGTCAAAATGAAAATTCAAGATGGCGGCTGTGAAAATTTTCAAGTTTTTCATCAGTGGTGTCATTTCCATGGTTTTCACGGGTGCTAAAGGCGATAGTAAAGTCGAAATGAATATTCAAGATGGCGGCTGTGAAAATTTTCAAGTTTTTCATCAGTGGGGTCATTTCCATGGTTTTCACGGGTGCTAAAGCCGATAGTAAAGTCGAAATGAATATTCAAGATGGCGGCTGTGAAAATTTTCAAGTTTTTCATCAGTGGTGTCATTTCCATGGTTTTCACGGGTGCTAAAGCCGATAGTAAAGTCGAAATGAATATTCAAGATGGCGGCTGTGAAAATTTTCAAGTTTTTCATCAGTGGTGTCATTTCCATGGTTTTCACGGGTGCTAAAGCCGATAGTAAAGTCGAAATGAATATTCAAGATGGCGGCTGTGAAAATTTTCAAGTTTTTCATCAGTGGTGTCATTTCCATGGTTTTCACGGGTGCTAAAGCCGATAGTAAAGTCGAAATGAATATTCAAGATGGCGGCTGTGAAAATTTTCAAGTTTTTCATCAGTGGTGTCATTTCCATGGTTTTCACGGGTGCTAAAGCCCATAGTAAAATCGAAATGAATATTCAAGATGGCGGCTGTGAAAATTTTCAAGTTTTTCATCATGGGTGTCGTCGTTTCCATGATTTTCGAGGGTGCTATAGCCGTTAGTAAAGTCAAAATGAAAATCCAGATGGCGGCTGCGGAAATTTTCAAATTTTTCGTCATGGGTGTAGTTTTTCTAGTTTTCGAGGATACTAAAGTCGACAGTGAGGTCAAAATGTAAAATGAAAATTATCATTTGCCGGATATTTTATTCCATACTTAATCGGAACATGTCTTCTTTACAATACAATACAAATATCACAACTCATATCATAAAATACTTGTTTTTATTTTAAAATGAAAAAGTGCACTTTTACTGACACACCCTATACAAATTAGTTTTGGATATTTATTATTTATTACGGATTATTTATTGACGAAACCCAGTGTTATATTGGGGCCATGCCTAATAGGTTGATTGGAAATGATACAATTGTCGAAATTAAGTGTCCCATAATAGCATCAAAACAAGGATTGGCGAAAGCTATAGAAGAAAATAAAATTCAAATAGTAAAACATTATAAAACCGAGTGCCTCCGGGGACTTCCGACAGGACCAAAGATCCTTGTTACGTGATGACTCTTACATGATTTTAAATACAAACAAAAGTTTTACAGCCGCCATCTTGAATTTTCATTTTGACTTTACTGTCGGCTTTAGCACCTGTGAAAACCATGAAAACGACACCCATGATGAAAAACTAAAATTTTCACAGCCGCCATCTTGAATTTTCATTTTGTCTTTACTATCGGCTTTAGCACCCTCGAAAACCATGAAAATGACACCCATGATGATAAACTTGAAAATTTTCACCGCCGCCATCTTGAATTTTCATTTCGACTTTACTATCGGTTTCAACACCCTCGAAAACCATGAAAATGACACCCATGATGATAAACTTGAAAATTTTCACCGCCGCCATCTTGAATTTTCATTTTGACTTTACTATCGGTTTCAGCACCCTCGAAAATCTTGAAAACGACACCCATGAAGGAAAATTTGAAAATTTTCACGGCCGCCATCTTGGATTTTCATTTTGACTTTACTATTGGTTTCAGCACCCTCGAAAACCATGAAAACGACACCCATGAAGGAAAATTTGAAAATTTTCACGGCCGCCATCTTGAATTTTCATTTTGACTACTATCGGTTTCAGCACCCTCGATAACCACGAAAACGACACCCATGATGAAAAATTTGAAAATGTTCACGGCCGCCATCTTGGATTTTCATTTTGACTTTACTATCGGCTTTAGCACCCGCGAAAACCATGAAAACGAGACCCATGATGAAAAATTTGAAAATGTTCACGGCCGCCATCTTGGATTTTCATTTTGACTTTACTATTGGTTTCAGCACCCTCGAAAACCATGAAAACGACACCCATGAAGGAAAATTTGATAATTTTCGCGGCCGCCATCTTGGATTTTCATTTTGACTTTACTATAGGCTTTAGCACCCGCGAAAACCATGAAAACGACACCCATGATGAAAAATTTGAAAATGTTCACGGCCGCCATCTTGGATTTTCATTTTGACTTTTCTATTGGTTTCAGCACCCTCGATAACCACGAAAACGACACCCATGATGAAAAATTTGAAAATTTTCACGGCCGCCATCTTGAATTTTCATTTTGACTACTATCGGTTTCAGCACCCTCGATAACCACGAAAACGACACCCATGATGAAAAATTTGAAAATTTTCGCGGCCGCCATCTTGGATTTTCATTTTGACTTTACTATCGGCTTTAGCACCCGCCAAAACCACGAAAACGACACCCATGATGAAAAATTTGAAAATGTTCACAGCCGCCATCTTAGATTTTTATTTTGACTTTACTATCGGCTTTAGCACCCGCGAAAACCATGAAAACGACACCCATGATGAAAAATTTGAAAATTTTCACGGCCGCCATCTCGGATTTTCATTTTGACTTTACTATCGGTTTCAGCACCCTCGGTAACCACAAAAACGACACCTATGATGAAAAATTTGAAAATGTTCACGGCCGCCATCTTGGATTTTCATTTTGACTTTACTATCGGCTTTAGCACCCTCGAAAACCATGAAAACGACACCCATGATGAAAAACTTAAAAAATTTCGCAGCCGCCATCTTGGATTTTCATTTTGACTTTACTATCGGTTTCAGCACCCTCGAAAACCACGAAAACGACACCCATGATGAAAAATTTGAAAATTTTCACGGCCGCCATCTTGGATTTTCATTTTGAATTTACTATCGGCTTTAGCACCCGCGAAAACCATGAAAACGACACCCATGATGAAAAATTTGAAAATTTTCACGGCCGCCATCTAGGATTTTCATTTTGACTTTACTATCGGTTTCAGCACCCTCGATAACCACGAAAACGACACCCACGATGAAAAATTTGAAAATGTTCACAGCCGCCATCTTGGATTTTTATTTTGACTTTACTATCGGCTTTAGCACCCTCGAAAACCTTGAAAACGACACCCATGAAGGAAAATTTGAAAATTTTCACGGCCGCCATCTTGGATTTTCATTTTGACCAAATTTACAATTTGAAAGTCGACTCGTGACGATTTCTACCATTTATTTCCTACCGCAAGCCGCGTTACAGAACTTCGTTCCTAAATAAGGGTTCCGTTTTTCATTCGAACTTACGAAACTCAAAAAAAAACATACTGACTTATTTACACTATGTCCTACGAATGAATTGTTCGATAAATTAGCGGAACAGCCGTGCGCTAGCAAAACGGACATAGGTCCGACCTCGTCAAGGCCCGGCGGGCGACTGAATCGCAGTGCGCAAGGCGCTGTATTATATAATATTTTATTATTAAATTAATAATAATAAATTTATTTATTTTTTCAATACATTAATATTTTAACTTATAACTAATTAATTAATAAAATAACAAAATTATATCCTAACTTAACTAAAACTATTCACAAACTAAAATATGGCGTCGAAAAATTCCTCCGCATCGCTGTCGACTGGTAATGTACCCAAGAGACTGGCGGCATTGCCACGTTGTATGGCAATGCTTAGCCTCTGGCCAAGGTAAAAGCCGGCCCTTGGGTCACGGGAAGTGTCAACTAGCCGTTTGGAGATTTCGTTAAATTTAAATGAATTTAACTATTTTGCAAAATGTAACCACAAATTGTTCTTCTATTTGTTATGAACTTTTTACAGATATTTTTTTTGGAAGTATTGCTTTCATAGGCTTCAAGCAAAATTAGAAAAACATCAAAAAAATAATCGATTAGACTCCTCTTCCGATTTTTTTTGATCGAGCGAAGTTTTCGATATCATGTTTTGAACCACAAAAAGTCAAAGTACATATAGTCAACTACAATATATATATTTTTTGGCTTTAAACAATCACTATTTGTTTGCTTATTATTGAATCAAAGTGATGCAATATTAGGTATAGGTCGCCTTAAGAGGTTGTGCGTTAATTATGTTACATATTGTATATTTACTTTTGGTAAAAAATACATTATTTTGCTAACCTACAAGCAACAGTTACATGAGTGGTCACAAAAAATAGAGGAATATTCACTACCCAAAATATAATTCCCCATCACTTCAACTCAACATGATTCCCCCTCACCTGTTTCCAAATGCTGAGCATATAAGTCATAACCTTGATCCGAAATCCCGCGAAGAAAATGCCGTAATTACGGCCGCGCCTGCCAGGTAGATTAGAGGCCCTAATATCGTGTTACACATAATAAAATGGATATTGCCTCCCCTTTTGCGAAATCTCTTTGCGTACGGCACAAATAAATCGGCTTCGGAGTTGAGATGTAATTATAAACTAGCTGAATCCCTTTCGCTGCGCGGTTATGGCGCGCTAGTGTCTATCTCTGGGTTGGTATCGTCAATGAGGGCTAGGGTTTATATCATTTATCCTATCACGTCTGTATTCCCCGAAGGGTTAGGCAGGTGTACCTATAGTACACCCACATTTCATCAGTTATATTTAGGTCCCATGTAATAGGGGGCGAGCCTATTCAAAGTCGAATCATTTAATTTAAATAGGCACATAAAAGGCACAAATTGATTCTAGTCGCCCCTTCCAAAAGGTAGATTCGAATGGGCAAAAAACTCCACCGTTACTCTTTTAAAATGTTTTACAATATTATTTTTGTTATAAGTACATTTATTATATAATTATATATGAATACGATGCACCTGGAATGAAATAAATATACAGGTATACAGGTAAACAATTAAAAATGAAGCATTGACAGATAAATTAAACATGTGTTAGATACACAATGCTCACATATTCACAACCATTGTGATTTTCCTAAAATTTTAACAAGTAATAAGTCAGTGTGAAAAATTCCAGATGGAAAATCCAATAACACTGCCCGACAAGGGAATCGAACCTAGGACAACAATAGCGCTTGCGACTACTAGACCAACGAGGCAGTCACAAACAAATCGTCTTCGGAGTTGTGATGTAAAAACTATATACCCAGGTAAATGCTGCTTTGCTGCGTGGTTACGGCGAGCTAGTTTCTATCTGGGTTGGTATCGACAATGAGGGCTAGGGTAATAACCCTGTATTATAATAATAATGAGAATAAAAATTCTCCTGAATACTCCTTTTCTTATTTGGCTACTAACGAAGGTATACTACTTGGAAAAGATTAGCTAGACAGCTAGTATGGTAGCGGGTATAAGTGCATTTGTCCACCGCAGCCGTCACCGGGACGTCACTATGATCGCGTGTCCACCGCATATCGGTCACGAGTCGAGCGTCGTCACCCCAGCCGCTGAAATTTCGAGTAGTTCGGCGCGACCGCTAGAACTCGGGCCGAGATTGTGATGGGCCCATGTACCGGCAATACAAAACACGTTGGATCTGGTTCATACACTGACGTCGCACCGGCGCCATTCGGCCCAGCTTCTGTTTTGTATATCATAACACATTGAACCGTGCGTTCGGTCACGGTGGACAAACGATCGCCGTCACCGGGACTTCATGTTCGGTTCAAATAATCTCGTTTCTCAGTGACGTCCCGGTGACGCCAGCGGTAGACAAACGCCATGTCTCATAAATACCTACGTATCGTCATTCGTGGAGGCTTTAAATAAATCTCTGAGTTTTATATATTCTGCAAACACCGATCTAATGCACTATGAATAAAGGAATGATCTAATGAAAATATGATTATAGACTAGTCACTAATTCTAATGCAAAACACGGTTACCGAAGCAATCATTTCACGCGACACAATCTTATGTTTAGCAGTAGACTTTTACAAGCTGATAAGATTTTTACTTCTTAGCGCTAACATTATAGACTCAAAATATTGTGATATACATATATTATTCTTTGTTAGCCTTCTTTGTGTCCCACTGCTCCATGCTGCTGCAGGCCTCCCCTTTTTATAACAAGCTTTTATTTAATTTCACCTGTCCGTAATTAAATCTTACAAGATAAATTTTACCCACTCCGCTGTTTCCGACTGAGCTGAAATTTTGTATGCATATGTGTATAAATTGGTTAACGATGCAATATTATTATGATATGGAGCTGCTCTGATGATGTAGGCGGAGGGTGGCCATGGGAACTCTGTAATAAAACGAAGCAACCCCATCGAGTTTGGGCTCGTTTGATTCATGATGTCTATGTACTAAAAAGTAAAAAATAAATAAACGAAAACAAGCCTATAGTAGTTGTTAATAATAAAACATTCCGATTGGAAATATAGACAAATAGTTTTCAAATAAAAGCGTGTTACATTTTAACAGCAAGAGAGAAAAATCAAGCAAATTATTTAAGAAAACAAAAACCCGACTGCAAAAACACATAACTGAAAAGAGAAAAACAAACATTGTAATATAATATATTAGAATATTGGTATTGCAGGCGGGGTACAAATAAAAGTTACACCATATTTCAGGTTTGTACCCACCTTCGATTCCAAAATTAATTTATTACAAAAAAAAAACATTCCCCTACTTTTTTTTGTATTTCCAGGTGCAATATATAAATTTATTATAACTTATGTCACGCCCGCAATTAAGATGAATCTAACGACACCTCATATGTTAAAATCCATCAAGCCGAGCGTGCCAAAGAAATACATACTCTCCGGAGTTCCTCAGGGGTCTGTTCTCTCTGCAACTCTTTTCCTGCTGCACATCAATGACCTACTTCAACCTGGTATTGTTGGGTACGCAGATGACAGTACAGTTTCAGAGAGATACTTGTCCAGCGCAAAAACCAGCGGGGCCGAAGTTAGTTCCTTGAGAGAGGCCATGGTAGAGCGGACAGATTTGACCTTAAGCCTTGTCTCCCAGTGGGGTGATGATAATCTGGTTTCTTTTAATGCCACCAAAACACAGGCGTGTCTTTTTACCGCTAAAAGGAGTCGTTTCGACCAAACTCCTACTTTTCGGGGTAGATCTGTTCCTGTAACTGATCGGCTCGAGCTCCTAGGCATGGAGTTGACATCATGTCTCAAATTCGGTGCCACCATCGAGTACAAAGCCCAAACTGCGGCCAAGAAACTGGGCATCCTAAATAGGGTGAAGCGATACTTTACGCCTGGACAGCTTTTAATTCCTGCTTTTAGATCCTGCATGGAGTATTGCAGCCACCTTTGGGATGGCTCGGCCAAATACCAACTTGCCGCGCTTGACTCGGTGGAACGCAGAGCTAAGAGGCTCATTGGCGACGTAAGACTGGTGGATGCCAAGCTTCACAGCTTATCTCATCGCCGCAAGGTTGCCTGCTTGACGGTCTTCTACAGATTATACTTCGGGGAGTGTGCTCAAGAACTCCATGACCTCATTCCGCCGGCCCCCTTCTATCAGCGGACATCTAGACGCACTGCAGCTTACTATCCTTACCTAGTTGCTATCCCACCAATTCGCACTAAGCGCTTCCAAATGTCTTTTGTGATGCGCACAGCAAAGGAGTGGAACTTTCTGCCTGCGTCTGTGTTTCCGAACGCATACAACCCCGATCTCTTCAAAGTGAGAGTGAACAGGCTTCTTCTGGGTAAGCTCGCTCCATCATCGACTTTGTCTCTGTCATCTCTGACCTAGACTAGAGTCAAGAGCAAACCTATCTCAAATAAAATTTTTTTTAAATACTTTCTAAAAACATTTAATCCTTCTTCTGGATCGGTCGGGTAAAAAGAGGTATAACACGCTTTTATTTGAAAACTATTTGTCTATTATTTCCAATCGGGATACAAATATTTTTAACTCTTTAGTTATTTTTATTAAGAACTAATAAAAGCCAGTTATTTTACTTCCAAAACTTCCTATTTTGAGCGATATTATTTTCGTATATTCTTTTTAAACAGCAAAAGAAGCCAGCACAAAGCTCCGAGTTGTTCCAGTTTATATTTGCAGGCGTTGGTTCATATCACTCGTTCGCATATTATGCAAGCCAAGCTTAAGGGCAGCGTAATTAACATTTTTATATGGTTCATTTGCATACCGCCTTGATAACTCTATGAATTTAAATTTATTAAAGGTTGCTCTACTTGTTATAGTCGTTTCAGTAATCAAAGGGGTCAGCGTTACTGTTGTTGGAAAGTTTGTTGAAAGTATAGTTTGCAATGTTGGCATCATATTTTCTGCCAAGGATTTTTTTTTGAGAAAGGTTTGCTCTTGACTCTAGTCTAGGTCAGAGATGACAGAGACAAAGTCGACGATGGAGCGAGCTTACCCGGAAGAAGCCTGTTCACTCTCACTTTGAAGAGATCGGGGTTGTATACGTTCGGAAACACAGACGCAGGCAGAGAGTTCCACTTCATTGCTGTGCGCATCACAAAAGACATTTGGAAACGCTTAGTGCGAATTGGTGGATTAGCAACTAGGTATATTTTAACTAAATATGTGACTTTGATATGTTGGGTTTCCTTTTCTGAGATGACATAATGAAATTACATCTGCTATCTGGAGTTTTTTATTTATACATGTCATCTGAATTTCTTTTTGATACTATAATAATAATAATTACTATGATAACAGTTAAAACTGAGGTTTCTGTAATATTAAAACCAATTACTATATATACAAAATACTCTTATAATATCACACTTTAACCATTTTCGCCTTCATATGTCCAATCTCTTTCATCCCGTCAAGTCATGCTATCTTGAAAACTCATAAATACTGATCACGCGCCCACTTTTTGCGCGTCATCTTCAAGAGCATCGCGTTATAAAAAGTAACAAGGCCGCCAGTCATGAGGACACCATAAAAATGCTGAAGGAAGAGCCGAAAACTTGATGTGTTAACTAACGTTTTCTTACTTTATAAATATAATATGTTCAGCACAAAAATTCTAACATTATTTGCATAACATAATATCATCTTAACATCACGCCTCTAATCCCAGACATACCTATTATAGTACACCCACATTTCGCCAGTTATGTTTAAGACCCATGTATTAGGGGGCTAGCCTATTGCCATCAACCGGGCACAAATCAGACTCCGGGCTCCGGGTTCATGCTCAGCAGTAGCGCTTCCAACCACTAGACCAACGGGGCAGGCATTTTAATTGAAATTATAAAACGTGTATCTGGGTCGAATCTATCCTGACATTTTATTTAAGTTTCTCATTAGTTGGTGCTAATTTGGTCAACCAAAGCTAACGAAAAATTTGACAGCTAGTTTTGATCTGGTTTTCAGTATTATAGGTTTAGGATTTATTGGATTATTTAAAGTCAACTTTGTCATTTTTTGAAAAAAAAAAAACATATTAAGTAACTAATGTATTTTTTTTTTTAATTTTTTTTTTGAAAATCCTTCATTGCTCTTGAAGTTTTCAAAAATCAACATACTATCTCACGCTATTAAGAACTAGCATTTGCCCGCGGCTCCAATCCCACACCCAATCTCTTGCAGTCGGAGGCATCTTCTTGAGAGCGTTTACGACGTATGGCATTTCATTCAAACTTTCAAGTCCTGGTTTTTTAAATGAACGAACCGATTTTAATGAAACATCATACGCATAAGCAGGATCTAAATAGTTAGTTAGGAACATTTTCGAAATGTCTTATTTTAAAAAAGATAATTGGAAATATCTGTTTCTATGGATAATTTAAAATTTGACTTCGTTACTATTTCATTATATGTATAGATTTTAATAAATCCCACGACATCACACAAATCATCCATCAACAAAACATTAATAAGCAAAAACTATAATTTCATCAGCGACGTCATCGAATGTCCCGCTGTCAACCCATTCATAATTCTGGCCATTCATCATGCGACAGTCCGGAACTAATTTAGTGGACACTATAAATCTTGACAAACAACATCACGACAGTTGTACCAATCAGAATTGTGATGACGCTGTTATTACTTGGATTGGAATGATTATACTAAAGGGCTTGTACAAAATACAAATACATTTACATAGGTAGGGCCTTGAAGCCATGTTCTGTTTGATAAGTACCTGATAATTGTTGACAGGCATAAACTGTAATTTGGAAATATTGTAAAAGCCATTTGTAAAAGAGTAGCCGTGGAGTTTCTTGCCGGCTATTCTTCATAGGAAAGGACCAATTCGAACAGTGCATATAGCTTCTCATGTTTCCTGCCCATGTAGGTTTATGTGAAATACAATATTTTGATTTGACTTGTTAGGTGGTATGTTTTATTACGCAGTGCTCATATTTGTTGGTTATAATTTAGGGTTGGGTGCAGGGTTGGTTAATGTTTCAAGTGTGTGTGTGGATGGCCAAATCTGAAAGAAATTGCAAAAAGTACTCAAAGGAGTCACGGGGGCCGATTTTGGTAAAACCTAAATGATAAATGATTTTATTTCTGTAAGTAGGTTTATACAAACACTTTTACACGTCAAACATTTTTTTTTAAACTAGATGAGGCCGACGTTTCCTATCTGACTACTCTGAGAAGAAAGGCCGAAACAAACTCAGAGGTCACAGTCTCTTTTAAAGTCCAGACATCATTTTGGTCAGATCGTGTGAAGACCATGTAGGTTGGTGCCTAAAACTGCATCATTAGATTTTTGAAAAATCAATTCAACATTCAATCAATCAATCAATCAATCAATTTGACATTCCAAAAATACATCATCCTTGACGTGTAAAAACCACAATATCTGTGAATTTTTTGTCTATTCGAATTTAATTTTCATTTAACAACCATCTGTATCCTGCATTAGCCAAAAGATGTATTTTATTATTTTCTCTTAAGAATATATTGCATTGTTTTTTATGAGGTCGCCATGGTTTTAATTTAAATCATAGTCATCTTATTACTGTAAATGTATTTTCCTGAGGGTTCAGTCATTATGTTTTCAATAGGGAAATCTATCAGTAATACTGTAAGGTTAGTCACGTAAGTTTTAAGATATCCTTATTTATGGATTGATCCATATGATTAGATTATGATGCTAATTTAGCAGTTAATTTAAATAAATTGATTGAATTGAATTGAATTCACCCAGCCTGGAATCGAATCCGTTGACTAACTGAACTAACTGAGTAGGTGATTAAGAGACAGCAACTTTTTTGTCCAATTTAACTTTCAGAATAAAGTTTTCGTTTATAAATAAAATAAAGTTAAAAAAATAAATGGGGAAAAAATGACGCCCGTCAATCTCATTTCTCTCGGTTTGATACCCAGAGCTTTAATGTTATGTTAATTGTAAAGTTGGATCCCAAGGGACGAAATGCGAGTGAATGTTTTAAAGATTCAGGAGACGGTATCTAGTGTAAAATTTGTTAATGAGAAAGGCTTGTATGCAAGTGACCTTTCGTTTGTAGTTTAAGTGGCTCAGGACTAGAAAGTTTACATGGATACAATATTGAGCTCTGGGTAAAAATGAAGCACGAAACAAAAATTACATAAATAACATCGTTTCAAATACGACTCTCACAAATTTTTCATTTTTGTCTACTTAATAGGTACTAAGTATCTCTGCTATTTTGTGAGTTCCTCATCAAATCACTATTACACCATAAACGTGAAATAAGTTCGTCGTGTTACGAGGTCCATTTTAAACAACTCAACATGTTAACCCGAAACTAACAACACGAATCAAAACTCCTAATCCCAAAACAAACTTCGTAGTCACAAGCAAAAACTGAATCAATAAAATCGAATACAAAGCGGTCGATGCGTCTGTTTGTAACTCACAACGCATACAAGGTTTACTAGGAGTATGATATAACAATGGCCAACACGGGGACCGGTCATTTGCAAATGTCAGCCGCTTCCTACTTTTGTTCTACAACGACTTTTTCAAATACTAGTTTTTGTGCTGTCTTATCTGGGAAAGGAGAATGGAGTTCGAAATGTTCGTTATGGAGAATTGACAGAGTTCAATGGATACAGCAATGAATTTAATTCATGAAAGTTTGTAGTAAATTTTTAAAGGTTCTACGTAGATTTTATACTTACTGTTAGGCATTCAGGCTTAAAATAAGTTTAGTTCACTAACTATAAAGCCAAATACCTACCTAAAAGTGAAAGTTAAAATCATGCGTGAAAATTTTCTTACCTCTTGTTTAAAACGGACTACTCAAGTATACAATGCTATAATTAAAGCTGCTTAAAGTAAACAGACTACATGCAAAACACGACAGGAATAACAAGAAAAATCTCCAGAAAAACACTGGTAAAATAAACACGACAGAAATGTTGAAATTAAAGTACACAGAAAAATATGTAGAGTTAATTAAGTATGAGGAAAGCATGAATGTGTGCGGGTGTGAATGTCGGTGTGAAAATGAGACACGTTGATGTTCTGAGCACGCGAAGAATGTCGGGGGAAGAAAAATGAATATAACATGTTGATAAATGCGAAGATGAAATTAAAAATCTCGAAAATGAAAGGAGATTCGGTTAAATGTGGTCTTGTGGTTGTCGAAAAAGAATCAGACTCGGTTTTACACATTGGTGGTAACTTGAGTATGGATAGCAGCATCCTCTTTATTATAATAAAAGTTTACTTTGATAGTCGACTTGTTAGCAAAACGTAGTCATTAGAGCGATTAGCCTAGTAACAGTTAGGACTGGACAGCAGGCTACCAGTGGAAGTTGATTTGTGTGTGTCTAAAAAAATAAAACAAGAAAAATTATTGAGAAAAGATAAAGCCAAACTTTAAAAACAAACAAACTCAACAATAAATAAAATCGACTGAATTAAAGAAAATTGTTCTGGAAAATCTACTATAAAATCTTCAAAATCAAATACCTACAAGGAATTATTTGACTAAATTAAAATCAGTGTCGAATTTCTCATGTACCATTTCCCCATTTGTAATGTTGGGTACCCAATGTTCAATTAGTACGGTCCGCAGCCAATGCCGCCATTTTGTTAATGAGCCATTTTAGATGTTTTACATTTTGTCGTAAACTTGTTACGAAATGGAAGTGTTTGCACTTAGTTGGCTGTTCATTATTAAATTATGCTTTGATTTCCTGGTTTTATAGGAAGCTGTAAAATTTTATTTCATTTGATTGGTTTCTCGGAAGTTACAAAAATGTTAAAATATTTGCTTTGATTGTAAATGAGCTGTGATTTACAAAGGCCTTTATAGACATTGTGGTTAAATATGTAGGTAAAGGCAATAATAAAAAAAAATAAGGCAAAAAAAAAATTAATAAAAACGATTTTATTGATATAAAGTCGCTTTTAATGGATCATTTCGATCCGAGTATCGATATACTCGGATCAAATGATCCATTGCCAAGCAGAATATCGACACAAAGCAACCGGATCAATCTTTTCTGACAATAATCGATTTATAGAACCCTTATTCTAATCTAAAAAAAAATATGTTAAAATTCTAATCACGTTTTTGATTGTTTTATTTTAAAACAATGTAAATAAGTATAATTTCCTCATACAGTATTGATCGGTACTCGTTTTGCAGACAAACACTTTTTTTTGTTACCATAATTGATTGTCTAATCGATTACAGACTTAAATAGATTTTTTTTTCATGCTGGTAACACTGCGTCAAACAAAATGGCTATGCTTTCTAACTGGTGGATACAGTTTAAATACTCTTTATTTCGACTTTTTGTACGTGTACAGAAAGTCGAAATAAAGTTGCACATCACATAGTCACCTACTATCTGATGTGCAAAAATATTTCTTTCAGAATGAATAATATTATTTAGTAAAAATAACTTTTACCGGGCATCTTGTCCATGCTTGGCCGAAACTGGTGATTCCCTTTGAATGTAAAGAGTGAAATCATCATCATTTCAGCTGAAAGACGTCCACTGCAGGACATAGGCCTCCCCCAAGCACCGCCACTTCGACCGGTTCAGCGCTTCCCGCATCCAGCGGATCCCTGCGGCCTTCACAAGGTCCTCCTTGTTGAGAAATCACCCGAATTAAAATTAAAATTAGGTATGTACCTACTCTATTTTTAAACCTAACATATTCACAAAAACTATCATAGTGTAATGCTAATATAATTCCTTGCTAGAATTAATACGAAAATTGATTCAACAAAAAACCACAAAATCAATGTTTAACAAATTATACGCAGCATTGACCACAGAACATAAAGCATTTCGAGTGTTTACCAGTCGCAGATGTGTAATAGTCGGTCAACACTGCCCCGGGGGGACGTTTGCAAATTGCGAGTACAGACGCTTCGAATTTTTAACACATTTTTAAACGGAGCTGCAGAAAAATATATGAGGTGGAAGTGAATACCTACTTCACCTGGTTTAATATCAGTGTGGTAAATGGTAGAACTGCGATCGGCCGTTCTTTTTATAGAGCAGTGACCGCGGAAAATCGTTCCTCAACGTAAAAAGCTAATGTACCTCGAGGATTAATGTGAGGACAACATCAAGCAACCTGAATGATTAAGGGATCAAATAACCGTGCGTTTGGTGTTCTCTTGTTTCGTTAGCTTTTCTCAACTTTACCCTTGAGACAATCTCAATTTGCGACAACGCTGTTTCAGGTTTATGCCAACGGTGGGAACGCAACTTTAATCATACTATTTCAATTGCAAAAACATGAATCGGATAACATTGAATTGCAACATAGATAGATAGATAAGAATACTCTTTATTATGTACACCATAAAAATTACAGATATAAATAAATGTAGAAATTTTACACATATGGTGACACAATAGGCGGTCTTATCGCTAAAAGCGATTTTTTTTTTATTTGAGATAGGTTTGCTCTTGACTCTAGTCTAGGTCAGCGATGACAGAGACAAAGTCGACGATGGAGCGAGCTTACCCAGAAGAAGCCTGTTCACTCTCACTTTGATGAGATATTTATAGACAACCTCCACATAAAACATAATTTTACCACAGCAACGTTTAAATTTAAACAACTATTAATATTGTTATTGATGCCCACAAAACATAACCACTACGCCATTACACAGTTGAAAATAAAATTAATTTTTGATACACAAAATCAATGTCAGCGCCCACAGAACATTTGTGCGAGTCGGTCAACATTGCTCAGGGGAACGCAATTAGTGACGCCACCGTTTCAGATTTTTGTACGGTCTAGCAACAGATAAATGAACTCGGACCAAATGTCTCGTAAACCTCACGCATTCAATTACCGTTGGAGGGTTATTTTACTTTATTTAAGAGTTTTTTCCCGGGGGCACTGGGGGTAAACATTTATTGTTTTTATTAACAAAATAATTCATAATAATATATATATACATACGTGTATTATACACAGAAATTATACCCTTTAGATGCGTATTTTGTTTTCGTCATAATTATTGTATCGTCAATGAGGCTCCAATACAATTCTCAGGTTTAGCGAGAAGGGTCAGTGGGTCGTCTAGTGTGGATTTCTTAAGACGGCCCATTGACCCTCCTCGCTAAACCTGAGAATTATATTGGTGACTCCTGTGGCGACAAGAAAGTGACTTTTCTCCCGATTATCAGACAAACTCACTTCCATTATTTATAAGGAAGTATGTAATGCAATAGTTATTCGGAAGAGGGTTTGTGATAACGGGACACTCAAAGAACGGTTTCGTCACGTAACTACATAGAATTTTTACATACCTATGTACACAGAGGTGGCAGCTTAGCTGTTGGCCTAAACGAAGAAAATCATACTTAAAACTAGTTTTCTAGCCACAACTTTCGTAACCTAATAATTCTACTAGAACTTACTACCCTATACCATGTTCCATATACTAGAGTGCGTGTAAGTGCCACGCAAAAATAACTTTTATGGCAGGCGTACTGCTTCTTTCGCAAAACCTAATTTACTAAACCAAATACCTGTAGACATTAGAGACTCAATGAATAGTAAAAACATAAAGCGTAAGCTGAAAGGTCATTACATCAACTCGATTATAACTTAACTGCTAATAGCGCGTTGCGCGCATGCGAGGACAGAACCCAGAGGTCTAATTGTGTGCTTTGTTTAAATGTAAGGTATTTGTAATTTATAAAATAATTTTTTTAAAGTAAAATCTTCGGCACAATCAATTCACATAATATACAAGGTGTAACATAAATAACGCACAACCTCTTAAAAGGTGAAAAAAAAAATCACCTGCTCCCTACATTTCTGTTCGCATAACTCGTCAAAATGTAGGGAACAGCAGATTTTTTTTTCGCGATTTCAGGTTTGGTCCTATAGTAAAAGTTGTTCATAATGATGAGTACAATGACCCCTTAAGAGGTTGTGCGTTATTTATGTTACACCTTGTATAACAAGCAGCTTATCGCCTCACATCGATAGTTAAATGTTATTGCGTTGGTCATAAATCCTCGCTTTATGTGCCTAGTGACGTAAATAGAAGTGCGAATACTATAGTGGAGGAATGCGCAGAAAGTCGGCTTTGGTGTGAATGAAATAACGGGAAAGGTGAAGGAATGGGAGGACTGAGGAATTTAATAAGTATCGTGTGGTCTTTGTCTGAAGTGTCTTGCTGTCTCGTTTCGTGGGTGCCGATCGGTATGGCGATTAAGAATATTATTTCGTAATAATTTTATTGTCAGGATTCAGTCGACTCTCATAAGATTTTTTAAGGCTATTTATAAGGCCCCCGTAGTACCCGTTAACGGTAGCTTTTCAAAAAAAACTCTGATACACGTTACTCTTTATTTCGGTCATAAGTATAAATACTGAGTTTCGTGTTAATCTGACCGCGCTTTAAAATTCTTTCAAACAAACTTTGGGGGTAGCTACCCGCTTCGAAAAACAAAAAATTACAAACTTCATAAAGTACTCAGATAGGTATTCGTGCCAAGTTTCAAGTTTATTAACTAAATAAATATGATTTTTCATAAAAACAAAATTTTTATTTCATCCCCCTAAAGGTCGAATTTCCAAAAACCCTCCTTGATGCTCCCCTACATTATAAAAGGCAGCCGCGTGCAAAATTTCAAGTTTGTAGCCCCAGCCGTTTAGGCTCTGCGTTGATGAATCAGTCTGTCAGGACAAATAACTATATACATATTTATACATTTATATTGTGTACATAATAAAGAGTATACTATTGTATTTCTGTGAGAAATAATTTAAAATAACGTCATAAACATGGGAAAGAATCGGATAGAATGTGAAACAAAACTATCAACTCTTTGACTAATATCTACACCAGACAACAGTGTCTGCTCCCATCCCAAAAAAAAACGATCCGTCCATATTCTGGTTACCACTGGTTTATAACGTCGTAAAGATTGAAGTGAAGGGAATAGGTTCGCCTTTTATCATCGCCTCTCAGCATCGCTCGTCTCGATAAAAATTCGTTTTGTGACAGACTCAACAAATGTAGGCGATATGGAAATATTCGGGTGAAAATTAAATTTTTGGTTGCGAGAACCTTTGGTATCCAATTTTCAACAGATTTTATTGAATTGTTTAGAATGAATATTAGAAAGAGAATAATATATCTATGATTATTTCGATAACTTGTTTGGTATTATTCGATACCTTGTATCCTTCACTCCGACGGCTGAAAATTGTCTTCCCCTTTCTTCCATCTTCTGTTTGTTTTAAAAATATTTTCTATTTTTAATAATAGGAGAAAGAAAAATTATTTATTAGGACTACGTAAAGTGATAAAATAAGAACGTACTACAATAAAGTGATCTTGATATTTTAATTAACCTTTTGCATGTCGTAATTACAGACACAATTAGTAAACAATTGACTTTGAACCTATGGGGTTCAAACGACACGCAAAGCTTTAAAACATCTCAATGAGTGGAACCAGCATAATCTTTTTTTATTTTTTTATCACTAAATGGGCCTGCTCTCGAAAGCGATGGATGAGGTATATGATGGAAGGAGCTTGCCCAGAAGGCTCTCTCTGCTCTGTTCACTCTTGCTTTGAAAAGCCTTAAAACATCTCTTGGAGTGGAACCAGCATAATCATTATAAACTTGCCCACTCAACTTACAACAGATAGCGTCAACTTTGCCCAATCCCGCGTTTATCGCATCGATTTTGACCTAAATTCCTGCTGAAATTGCCTATCCACCACATGGTCGTCCTACGGTTCTTTTCCCGATCATTAGTCACCATTCTGCCCCGTACAGTCATATTTTCCTTTTCGTCTATTTAATATATATTTAAACTACAACATTAGATTGTGTTCGGTTGTTATTGATTTTTTATTTGTACACATTTATTTCTCTTTTTCAGTTTGTAATAAACAATTATTAACTATTTATCTGTAGAGATCACAATGTGTTTATCATCATTTTCAATTAACATAATCAAAATATCATGAATCTAAAACAAAAATCACCGCAAAAAACTCAAATAAAGTTCTATTCAGATGCGATATCGCTGTCGCGCTCGTTTGGCTCAGTAGTACCCAGAAGGCGGACTGTATCGCTACCGAGCGCGATAGCGAAATCGCATACCGATTCGGTATCGTTACCGAGCGTGACAGCGATATCGCTTATGTCTGAACAGGCCTTTACAGAAACCAGTTAGTGAGAAAAAAGCGATAAAATTGAAAACGCAATAGCGCTTGGAGCCCTACTGCCCAGGGCGCAGCGGCGGGCGAGCCGCGAACGAATGAGCGTATCTCCTCAAATGGAAACAACATGGCGAAAAAACCGAGTAAAGTTCGATCTGGTGGATTATTTTAACCGATTCGTTGCGATGCCTAATTTCACTAACTTCTAGCCGTGGCGTCGAACAAAAATAACGTGACACTGATCAGTGCCCAACGCCATACGATTAAATGACACTCATCTGTGTCTTAACTAGCCTAGTCTTAACTTAATTGAAGGAGTTACCACCGATTTTAAAATGACACACATCCGTGCCTAACGCCTCACGCAAAAGAAAGTGATGGCACTGAAACGTGCCATCCGCAACGAATCGGTTAAGGCCCCGTACAAATAGTTAATCGTCTCTTATGACCATTGATCGGAACTTGGGTGCTGTTTGAGACGATATCACTAATATAGATATGACGATAATCCCGGGAATCTGTTACACTTATTTTTTTATTATTATAAAAATATACTTTTAGTAATATATGATTGTTTCATTTACTTATTAAAAAAAACAATTTCCCTATAATATGTGTATATTGAGTGAAATATTAATTATATGTGTAGAGAAGAACGTTGTAAGTATATAAGTACAATAATCATGAGTTCTTAATCATGTTTTAATATCCGTAAATAAAGTACCGATTCCCGAGAATTTTTGGTCATATCCATACTTTTGATAGTAATAGCACCCAAGATTCCGTTCTATGCTTATGACAACTGAAATTATTATGGCCTACGTTTAGCAGATTCAACATCAAACATTAATCTGCATTTTCATCAATCTTTGAAACATTAATAGTAACCTTTACAAGTTACTCCTATCAAATTATAAGTTGATCAATTTGATTTGGTATAGTGGGCAATGGTCTCAGAACTATTTTAGAATAGAATATAATTAATTGTGGTTACCAGTGGTTTACAAAATAAAGCTAATCTACATGAATAAATTATCTCAGCAACATACTCGTAAATAAAAAGAATATTCTAGTGTGTCCAAAAAGAAAATTCAACTGAGCTAGTTGGTCGCTGATTAGATATAATAGGATCCCTCTATCACATGTAGTAAATATACCCACGACAATTCTCCTCTGTAGTTGCACGTTGTGCAGAAATGTTCAATATTTTGCAGCCTATAAATTTACTTATTTTATCTGAAATTAGGATTTAAACCATGAAAATTGTAAATGGAAATTAAAAACCCACCATTCAGCAATATTATTTCACCCCACACCAAAAGGTGAACAGAGCAAAGGGAACTCTGAACACGCGGCGCTCGCGCGCTCGCGCGCGCGGTCGTTCGGTCGGAATTTTTACGCGCACTGTTATAGGCTTTCCTGCTAATCTCTCAACTTTTAACTGGGAAGCAATAAAACGTCGCAGCCAGTGGGCAGTGGAAAAAACGTATATTTTGGTTAAAAAATCTCTGATTACTGGGAGATATTTTTTTTGGCAGACGGTTGGTTTTTGGAAAGTTACGGTTTGAGAGATTGAATAATGGATAATGTACCTAATGATGCTCGTCATATTTTTCTGCCGGTACAAGTGAATAACAGCAAGAAGAAAACCAAATAAGTATTGTATGCAGCAATGTCATCATCTTCACACATAATCATTTATTTATTTACTCTTTATATTCCTACGCAACATAAAAAGGGAACTTAACCTGTTCATTCAGGACATTAGCATTTTTAAATCCAATGCACTTTTAAAAATTGATCAAGCTATAAATTATAACCCACCCAACATGCCTTATATAAATAAATAATAAATAATAATATTCATCTCCGACTTGCACCGTGTATGACAGTGCATTCATTCAGACAGCCCACAGCCCACTAAACGCACATCGTCCGGAGGGAGCGGCCGAGTTTTATGACTAAACGTATAAATTCCGCGTCGTTTATTTACTTTTTACAGCGTCTAGGCCGAGTGAGGGGAACGCGTCTACATAGAGGTTATAGTACTATAGTAAGGATGACTGGTATAAATGTGCATGGAATTCAATGCTTGGGTCTTTTTATTTGCGTACAGCATCAGGCCTTTTGCAATAACACACGTTTCAACAATGCCTGCTCATATAGTCTATGCCTAAAAGTAAATCTTCCAACGAGCGCCATTCTTTTTTCTTTACAGCCCTTTCCAATTAAAGCGAACCAGTTTGCATGTTCGAACCGTGTATTGCTATTACGATACCTGATACAAAAGATATACAACCCCATTTCAATAGTTTAGCTCAGTTCATTGGTCATAATTGGATCTTATAAAATCACTTAAATAAGACTCAATATGATAAGGCAACGGTGCGGTTTAAAAGAAGATGTAGTGACAAAAATTGAAAAGAGTATGCTTAGATGGTTTGGTCATGTTGAGAGGATGAATGAAAGTCGACTAACAAAAGGTATTTACACGGCAGATGTGAGTGGAAACGCCGGAAGGGGACGCCCTAGGAAGACATATAATGATCTTATTAGTGATGTTCTTCAGAAAGGTCAGGTGCGTAGTACTCGCAACCGGCGTGTGTGTATGACCAGATGTATGAATGTAAACGAGGCAAAAGGAGTATATAAGGATCGTAGCAGGTGGCGTTCTGTAGTTTCTGCCTACCCCCATGGGAAGAAGGCGTGAGTTTATGTATGTATGTATGTAAAATCACTTAAATTTTTACGACAGTCCATTTAAACCCTATAACAAATAATATCACTTTAAAATTTCGCCAACCCCGGTAATGGAGGTTCAGGCGTTGCCACTCACCGTGAGGCCACAACCTATACCCAGGCCTCGGGACTCAAAAAACGCGGGAAGCGGAACAAGACGAGACCTCACTTACAATTTCCTCCGTTTCCGCCACGGGATGGGGTCGCCATGTTTAAAATTTAAATGAGATATTTTTATCTGCAACATTAAAATTATCACGCATTGTGATACTGTTTTATGACAGACCTTTTAATTAGGGTGCCTCTTGTTAAGTTATAACGCCTGTAATTGTAGGGACAGTGCGGAAAGGTCGGTGTTATGCACGCATTAATTATAATGTTTTGTTTTTTTTTGGATTGTGCAATGGTGGATCATTATTTATGTCACTGGTTGTCGCATTGAACTGACTTTAAAATGTTCTTAAATGAGGACAGGATAGCGTGACAGTCACAGGCTTTAAAATGTAAAGCCTTGTTTCCCCTTGTGTCTAATTGCCCCTAATATCTCACTTGGACCATTCCTATTTCAAACTGGCTGACTCGACAGACGTTGTCCTGTCAAAATTTTAATCTATACAAAGAAGCACTTTCAGTTTTTCCCGAGTTATCCTTTGCGGGCAACTTTTAAAATTTTCTTTTCATAAAAACCTAATTCAGACTATTACGAACATTTACCAACGAAAAGCATTTGATTTTTATACTAGCTGCGCCCCACGACTTCGTTCACGTGGAAGTCGTAACATACACAATATACTAAAATAACAATTTTATACATTTTTAATTAATTATTAAAACTCCCTCGTCCCCCGACCCGCCGCGTTACATAGCCTATTATTTCGTTTTTGCTTAGCGTTCTTTCTGACTTTTTTATTTTTGCTCGGATCCTAAGGTTCGTAGCGTGATGTTAAATAGCCTATTAACATCCTCGATAATTGGGTTACCAAATGCAAAAATAATTTTTCAAATCCGGCTTTTGTTTATAATTTCATGGGGTTTATTTTTTTCCCCGCGGAACCCTAATTATTTTTCTAAAATAAAAGTAGCCTAAGCCCTATAACATCAGCTATCTGCCAGTGAACGTTCCGTCAACATCGATCCAGCCGTTTCGGAGATAAGCCGGAACAAACAGACAGACAGACGTACAATAATTTAAAAAAAAATTGTTTAGTTAGGTATATACTTTCATAATTGCATTTAGAAAAAAGCTGTTATTTTGACATTACAAACAGATACTTCAATTGTATTTATTTGTATAGATAAGATAGATGATTGAGTGTTCTTCATTACAATTCCAACAAATTCTATTTTCAAATCCAACTTCACAACGCATGCCACCTTCCTTATCACAACATTTATGTGTTCTCAAGCAATAATTGTACCCATCAAAGGGTAATTTAACGCAAGCATTGCAACGAAGTATGAAACGTCTCGATCTTCGATAAGTTGCATAACAGTCGGCTTGCATGCGGCGTTGCATGCGCGTCTAATAGCTACGTCTATCGCTTAGTTTGTCACACACGGGCTTGCGTTCCACCCAACAATGTAAGGAATGTATCGTGTTTATTTTGCGTGTTTGAGAAAAACATGAATGTCGCGCTTTGTCTAACTTGTCCGAGTGAGTTATTGTGGCGTTCGTGTGCGACCTGTCGAGTTTGTCACTGTTTCTACTTGTACGGCTGTTGTTGTAATTATTTTTTTGACGTTAATGGTGAAGTATATTGTGTGGTAGGCATTTAGTGGTAGTTTTGTTTTCATTTTATTATCTGAGATTGACGTTAATTAAGTCTGCAATAAAGCAATAGGCTAATTTACTTTACTACTCCTAAGCTACGGTTTTTTAATTTAATATTTACTGACTGTGCCCCGCGACTTCGTTCGCGTGGAAGTCGTAAGATACACAATATACTAAAATAACAGCCACATTTTTATAAAACTCCCTCGTCCCCCGACCCGTCGCGTTGCATCGCCCGCCCGCGCCATTACTTCGTTTTCGTTTAGTTTTCTTTCATCTTTCTTTTTGCTCGGCTCCTAAGGGTCGTAGCGTGATTTTAAATAGCCTATAACTATCTTTTAAAATTGGGCTACCAAGTAAAAAAGAAAAAAAGAAAGAAAATACGTTTATTTGCGGTAAACGTGACGCAAAAAAAAGAACACAAACACAAAAAGAAACAAGTGCAAAAATAATTTTTCAAATATGACTTTTTGTTCACAATGTCATGGGTTTTAATGTTTTTGCGCGGAATCATATTTTTTTTCTAAAATAAAAGTAGCTTAAGTTACTTCCCGTAACATCAGCTATCTGCCAGTGCAAGTCCCGTCAAAATCGGTTTAGCCGTTTCGGAGATTAGCCGGAACAAACAGACAGACAAAAGTTTTAAACATTGCTTTTTTGTTATAAGTACCGTATATACTTTCTTATGCATTTAGTAAACGTTGTTATTTTGACATTACAAACAGCCACTTCAGTTTTATTTATTTATATACGTTTAGAGACTGTCCCGCGTTCCGTATAGTTGTCTCATGTACCTACAGTGTGTGAATAGCTAGTGTGATTAATTTTATCATTAATTCTAATTTGATTTGAACTGCAAACGGTTTTTCTATTGCGCAATAACCAACACTACCCACAGCACGCCCACAGTAGTTAAAATATGACGATAACAAGAGAGATGTACCTTCTTCGTCATATTTGTATTCCGTGTACCTCGTCATTGAACTCAGTTTCATGCAAGTACATCACATAACATCACGCCTTGTTTCCCCGAAGGGTTAGGCAGAGGTGTACTTATAGTAACACCCACATTTCGCCAGTTATGTACAGGTACCTACCTACATATATATATACATTTTTTCTTTTTAAATTACATTGCGTGCTGCACCGGCTGACGTCATCACGTCAACGCCGGCTGTCGCTGAAAACCAGCGCTGGGGCTCCTGGGGCTCTGTCTCGCATAGGGTTGCAGCATTATGCTGAGCGATGGCCGTTTTGCGTGGATGTGACGCATATTTTCCCCCAACTAGTTTCTTTTTGTGTTTGTGTTCTTTTTTTTTGCGTCATGTTTACCGCAAATAAACGTATTTTCTTTCTTTTTTTTTTCTTTACATTTTACTTAGATTTTGCCCAATCCATCCGATCTACTCGCCAAACTTTCGCCCCGTACATTTCACCGCTATCGGGCCGATGATGAGGCTTCCTGCCCCCGTGCCAGTGTTCAATCGACTTATAATCAAACATTTGATACCATCGGCCATGTTTTCACATGTTAAATTACTAAGAAAATAATAGCGAAACTCGTGTCGATTTCAAACTTGTTCTGATTCTACGAATGGTAATTTAATAGCTTGGCATACGTGGATTTTCTTGGCATTGGACCTCAATAAACCTGGTTTGTGTTTAACATGCTTTTATTTCTTCCGATGAGTCATGCCTGACTTCTAGCATACAAAGGTTGAATCAAAGATGTAATCTTCATTACGTATCTTAGTAACTCGGATCGAATCTGATGAAGTCATGATAGCTAGAATTAGCCACCTAACTGATAGAATATAACTACCTACTAGGTAAGTATATCATCAAGATTAACGTTTAATATAATATCCACTTTTGAAACATCTACATTTCGGCATTTACAGATTGGTTTGAGGATTCCTTTTCGTCGTCGGAATTTCACCATACAATCACCAGCAAGGACTACAACCAAGAACACGTTTGTCGTCTTGTCCGAAACCTGTGGATGTGGAAATAAGCAGTGACATTTTCTTTGCCATAAATCTATAAAAGTAGAGTTCCATAATTTTCGTATACGTCGACCATTTAACAGTTAGGTGTATCATAAACCCTGCTCATCCTCAACATCTACCATAAAACGCTCACCAAATAAACTACATACAAATAAACTATCAAACTGAATCAATGTATCGGATCAAGCACGTGTGAATGAAGTCTTCCACGTTACGATGAGCGGCGGAGCTCGTTAATCTGGACAACTATCTGCAATACACTGCAGGTGTCTTAAAAAATGTCACAAAGGCGCTTTCAATGTCAAATTACTGCCATGGTTGCAGTTGACTGTACCTCTTCTCTCTTGGGAGGGGAAAAGCTACTTTCTCTTTTCAAGATGCTATGAAGAACACTTTACATCCTTTTACTACCACACCTAAATCCTGGCAGTTTCTCATCATCTACACCTATCATAAAACGCCCACCAGATAAACTATCAAACTGAATCAATGTACCAGATCAGGGCATGTGTGAATGAAGTCTTGCGCGTTACGATGAGCGGGGCTCGTAAATCTGGACAACTATCTGCAATACACTAGTTGTCTGGAGAGCACTTAGTACTGTCCTCGACTTGAGGAGGTGGTTCAAGGGAGAGGAGGTTAGAGGACATATGTACCTCTATTGTAATGTACCTAGTATTCGGAGGTTACGGATATTAGAATACCTAGTAATGCAGACTGAGGACTAATCTCTTGACAATGTACAGGACATAAAGAACTGTAGTGTTATCTCCAGGTACCTCTAAACCCTGAAAATTCCATTACTTTTAAGTAAAATATCCTGCAAAATCTTTCAATCCTCAAAACTTTTGCTGCTTCAGCATTTTACCCGCGTTTAGAATACTTTTTTTAAAAACGTTGTAATTGGAATTTCACCTATTTTTACTTTCAATAGAACATTCTAAATCATTAACTATCTTAAGTCTTAACAAAATAACATTTTTATTGTGATTTTCCCTCTTTATTTCTATTTTTTACGTCGAGTAAACAAACTAAAGTCCTCTCGCAACCTTTTGCACCTTGACCCACGTCTTCACAATCGGCTATACCGGTTTATGCTCTTTTTAGCGCCGTGCAAAGAGCTCACGACGTCTTGGGAGCAGCAGCTGTGCCGAGAGCCCCGAGATGGCGGCAGTTGTTTGTCTCATTCGCTGTTGTGTTATGTGTGAGGCCAGACGTTCATTTGGCGGAGAATTCAAGAGTATTTTCTTAAGTTTTTTTTTTGGAAAATATTTGTTATAGGGTAAATGTAACTTTATTAAAGGATGTAGCTCTAATTGAGTTTATTAGATGACATACACGCGTAACTTACCATGCCACAACTCATTCTCTGCCAGTCAATCTTTAGGTTAAAAAGACTACATTGTGAAACTGTGTACTGTTTCGAAGTAAGTCGGACAGTCATTCAACAATCATTCAGGGCTTTTAATGCTGAGCTTTAAAACAAATAATGTTCAAGCCATTGGGGATACATAAGCTAAACCGAAACTAGTTGGACGAAGTCTAGTAAAGCATGATAATCAATGTACTAATAATAATGAAGCTGAAGATTTGTTTGTTTATTTGTTTGTTTGAAAGCGCTAATCTCTGGAAATAAGTACCAGTCGGATTAAAGAAAATCTTTTTGCATTTGATAGCACAATTTTTGTGGAAGTTTATAAGCTATTTAATATCATGCCTACACCCTTAGGAGCTGAGCAAAAAGAAAAAGTCAGAAAAGGAAGTAATAGCGCGGGTGGGCGGTAGGATGCGACGCGGAGGGTCCGGTGCCGAAATTTCACGCAGACGAAGTCACGGAAAGCTAGTAATAAATAAAACCATAAACAAAGGTACAATGACCATACATCGAACTTAGTCACAAAGTGAATCATAAGCTCAACTTTTATGAGTGTAAAGTACAAAGCAAAAGCTCGTTAGAAAATAAAAAAGAATTGAACACAGTTCGCGATAGTTTTTAATTCAAATTGATTTTTAAGCTACTGACTAACTCACAGTAGTCCGGCGGCCATGAGAGCTTAAAAGAGTTCGAAACGCCGCACGGGGCCTATCTACAGTGACATAGATATACGAGTGTAGTAGGTACGTAGTCTGTGTTTGTAACAGAGGCCCTAGCGACCAGAATAAATCGAAAAATCAGTTTTTTTTTTTTAATGTCATTTATTTATTTTTTCTGTTTTTGGTATGGTCAGCCAACATACGACATAGAAAGTGGTAACCACAGCTAAAAATTCCCTTTGAATAAGGGACAACTGTGCTAATTTGTGAAAGGTATTTGCAACATACATTACAGGTAAACTTTATGTTGTTCACTAGTTGTAACGTACCTATTTGGAAATTAGTCAAAAACATAACGTTACACATTTTTCAACACACTTGCTCGTAAAGTTGCTCTTATTAAACTGCCTTTAGGTTCTTAATGCAGTGTATTAAACACGCGTGCTTTTTCCTTTACATTACCGCACTAGTACAGTAATGTGCACCACAGATAACTATTTACTAGTCAGAGAAGTGCGATTTTTTAATCTCATCAAAAAGATTTCATGCCTTTGTATGTCTATTGTGTACATAAATAAAATATGATAAATTAACATAATATTGCATCAAATTATTTATTTTTGTAAAGAAAATAAAATTTTTTGTGTTCTACATCCAAATGACATACAAAATATTTCGTTTTTAGTACATATTCGACTGTTCAGCTTGTAATACCTATTAGACTATCCGATAGTTTCGTGCCTTTGCCTCTCCTTCAACTTGCGAAAACACCGCGATAAAAGGAATCTGTGGGCCATGTCATACTTTTTTACTTAATATGTAATTAGTTTATGAAACTTTATTAACTTTTTGCTTCGCAATTGTGTCGAAAATCATCGTATGAAACGCGTGTGCACTCAAACTCAAACTCAATGCATTTATTTCAATTAAATCAATTACAGGCACTTTTGAATTGTTAAAGAGTCAGTCAGTTAGTCAGAAAATTGAAGCTAGTCGCCCATTCCAAAACGTACCACAACGTTCCACTCTTTTAAATAAAAATGATTACAAAATCCTGGGTACATTGTTCTTATTGCTTCTATATGTGAGAACAATTTAAAAAATAAATAATTAAAAACAATTCAAAATATAAGATTAAAAATAAGCCCTGGCAGTTAAGAGATGACCAGTATCCACTGACAGCGCCTGTTCACGAACATGACGCGTGGATCATCACCATCCAGCTCAACCATTTTGTAGGAAACCGAATGATCCAACACACTGATCATTACACACTTGTATCATAATGTACTCTAATACACAACACTAAACAGACTCACTTTTCCAAACTTATAGGGACACTACGTAAAGTATAGACAGATAGTCATCCACATATTTAGCGCGTCAATGCAAGTGTCAAGCATGTGCATACCAAATCGATAGTGTGAACGATGCCTAAAGCCGCCGCCGGCACGTAAACACGTATTATACACTGATTGGTTTGTGATCTGATTCGAAGGAGTTCACTGCCTATCATAGTTCAGTATCGTTTATTAGGAACTGGGTTAATGTTTTGGTAAAAATGTTTATAAAAAACTATGTTTACATTTACTCATTTTGTATTTCAGTTTGAGCCCGAAATAAAGATTTACTACTTTACTAAAGATCCGCCCCTTTTTTTTTAAGGTATATTTTTTATTTAATTCCATAGCTAATTTGAATAATGGATGCTCTAAACTATTGGTGTTTAATATTTTTTACATTTGTAAATTCTGTACTAAAAAAAAGTTAAAAACTAAAACCCAACTACGACAAAAAAGCCGACTAAAAAGGTTTAAACAAGACATCACAGACAGACAAATTAAAAATCCGGAGTCACACGAAATCTATTTGATTCATGTCCTATATTACATTACTTACGACTCCAGATTTTTAATTTGTCTGTCTGTGACTTGTTTAAACGTTTTTAGTTGGCGTTTTGTCGTTGTTAGGTTTTAGTTTTTAACTTTAATTTTTATTTATTTTTAGGTTTGGGATTATTGAGGGTAGCTACCCATTTCTTTGGTTTGGAAGTAATCCTTAAGATCTTTAATTAAATACCAAACATGATATACCTTTTTTTTTCCGGTAACACATTCCATCGCTATAAGCCGCCATGTTAGACTTTTTGTGACGTCATATAGCCTATATCCCGTGGAACAACATGACGCTTCCAAGGACACCTCGTTTGTCAAAATATGACGAGTAGTTTATGAGTTATGAGGGAACATATACACAAACATACATACATATCCTATTAAAATCATAACCCTCCTTTAGCTTTGCGGTAGTTGCGAAATTCTGTAGAGGTACAAAAATTGTTTTAGTCAGCCTTCGTTCTTCGCCAACGCCGGCTGTCACTGAAAACCAGCGCTGGGGCTCTGTCTCGCATAGGGTCGCAGCATTATGCTGAGCGATGGCCGTTTTGCGTGGATGTGACGCATATTTTCCCCCAACTTGTTTCTTTTTTTGTGTTTGTGTTATTTCTTTGCGTCGTGTTTACCGCAAATAAACATATTTTCTTTATTTTTTTTCCTTTCTTCGCGTTTTACAATAGTTTCATCATAATATTATGTTAGCTAAAATTATAATTATTGTACTTACCAGAATACCCTGCGCCAAGCATGAACAGGGTCGGAGTGAACTCATACGCACTGAGCGCTTCCATCTCGAGGAGATGCAGCAGCTCCAATCTAAAAATTAACAAAGAAAGCAGTGAGAACGATAAAATACAATAAAAAAAATCAAGGGTTTTTTTTTTAACCCCAACGGGGAAGCTCTCGGCCTGCATCTCGCCTGATGGTAAGTAATGATCAGGCCGAAGGTGGAGGCCAGCTTAGAAGGTTGCTTTATCAGCAGCCATTTTGCATTTTCAGTAAAATCAAACTTCTATATTGTTAGTAGCACTCCAGCGAAAATTGCTGACGAGAAATTTATTATGTTTGTATATAAGCTTGCGCTTTAGATATGCAAGACCTAGCCGGATGACAATCTGGATGCAAGTAACTTGCAATGCATATGTCATTCTGCTAACATCACAACACACACACATCACACACACACAGGACACCACACACACACACACACACACACACACATCACATTTTGCTATTTCTTGAGTTTTTTTTTTTATTCATACACGTTTTGACTCCCAATCAGCCTAAATCTGAAAAAAATTATTTCATTTTCATCTTTTTTAAATAACCTGCGTACACTGTCTTTAATGCAGACGTAACAACACGCTAGAATTATAATCCAAAAAAATATTATAAATGCGAAAGTGAGTTTGTTTGTTTGTTACGCTTTTACACTGAAACGGCGAAACGAACTGATTTAGGTGAAATTTGGCACATAAGTATACCATGATCTAGGTTAGGTCATAGGATACTTTTTATCTCGATAGTACGTTTCCGTGGGATATATTCCGACATCTACGCGAACGAAGCCGTGAGCAAAAGCTAGTTTAAAATAAAAATTAATAGCTCCAATTTAAAAGCAATCATTATAGATTACCTCATCTGTCCATCTGGAATGCGTTCAATTAAAATGTAAATATCACCATCCACCATCAACTTTATCCGACGCCTTTCAAACTTATCGGACTCCGACTAAAACCGCCCCATGAATAATACATGTGCTGCCATCTGTTATTTTAAACAGGCGACGTCTTCAGAGTTTTAATATTACATTACTGTTTTAATATAGAATAATTATGGTAATGCCAGGCATTGCAGGCAATGGGAGTGTAACTGATTGCAAGTTTGAATTCGTACGCTAAATTGTTGGTGTATTATGTTTGATTTGTGAGTTTGGGTATTTTAAGAGCGAAAACTAATTTCAAAAGCTACCTAAGCAGTTCTTAATTCTTCTGGGTAAACTATTTACTAATCTTTACGAACTCATGGACTACTTTATAAACTAATTTTGCACAATATTATTCGTCCAATTCTTTTTTGCCTTCTTATCGTGCATCTGAGCAGTGGTAGCCCAGTGGTATCAACCCCAACTTACGAGTCGCGATTTCGAACCCAAGCAGGCGCTTTACTTTGTGTACTTAATTTCATCACCACTGCTCACAAAAAGGTGAAGGAAATCATAACATAACATCACACCTGTAATCCCCAAAGGGTTAGGCAGAGGCAGTCTTTTATTCTAACTTATTGATTACTATAGTAATGAAATTCTCCTGGTAATCGGGTCCATATCATGTCGTGCTAATACCTATCCTATAAGAGTCATTAACGCTTTAGATAAAATCAATCTCGATGTCAAAACTGTAGTCGAATGGTTAAACGGCTATCTATAATGTCCATAAATCTTACTGACCTCACGTTTTATTATCCTTACCTACCCGAAGTACGATTATGTTAGTCAAATGTAGCATTAAATGAATGCATTTTGCCCATCAGCTTAAACCTTCATCAGTCCATTCACACATCTACCCACATCAACCCACACATGGTCACTCCAAAATCCTCTTACCCGTCTATTAACAAAAGAACGGAGCTAAAAACTGAAAAGCAAGCCAACGTTTTCAGTATCCGATGCAATTTGTGAGTAGGCGGAACGTTCCGCCGGATTCCGAGCGCGTACCGAACAAATCCGATAACGCGTCACGCCGAAACTTGCAGACTCAATTTCAGGAACACGATTACTCCGCGATGGGAACAAGAGTTGAATCTCAGAGTGCCTGACTCGGGTCTGTGAGTTCATTTATAGGTGTGGAATATTGTTTAGAGGACACTGGAAACATTTAGCTGGAACGTCTTGTCTGTGTCACCTAGTGTGCGATTACAGTATCCCTGGCGATAGGTCTGCACTTCAGTATGATGTTAGTTAGTGACATTGTCGCTGACCATTTTAACATGAGTGGTACTAAACCTAATCTTAGTATGCACAATGGCACACCTATCTTCGTTGAAAATAAGACTTGATAAAAAAAATCTAACAATCTTCTTGAAATTCCACCAAAATCTTTGGCTACGGTGACAAAGCTTTAGATATTTGAGGACTTAAGGCAAAAGCGTCAGGTTAGCCCGTGAAATTGAAATTTTCTTACGTTTTTTTGCAATTTTCAGGTCAGTATTAGGTTGCATGTTGATTAAAATATGATTTGCGACCGTAACAAATATTTATTTATAGAATTATAATTATTAAAGTCATCAATACAACTCGCTAAGACCACGTAAGCCTATTGAATGACTATTTCATGAAATCTTAATATTTTGAGGATTATATATGGAGCTATATACTGATTCTAATAATTATAATTCCGTAAATACATATTTGTTACTGTCGCGAATCATACTTTAATCAATATGTATATTGATGACCCAGTAAACCATGGTGACTTAATTCAAATTTTCTTACGATTTTTGCCATTTGCAGCCCAGTGTTTGGGTGTCCACTTAGCGCTTCCCCTTAAGTCACGATTGTTTACTGGGTTCGATTGTTCTACATATTATTTATTTTATATAGCATGCCACCAATAAAGATAATGTAACGTTCACGGTCAAAAGAATACCCACAAATGAAAGTTTTTCCATAGCATGAAACAGCATATTTTTGCACTGTAAATATTCACGCGTTATAAAAGTCAACTGAACAAAACAGCGTTCGTTCGTAACTCGCGGGACAGGCTAACCGGACCCTGTTTACGCACCATTGCAGGCTTTAAAATTGTTCACCTTTTTATAGGTTTTAACCGTGCATTGTGCATGTTCTTAAATGTTTTGGTAAAAGTTCTTTTTTCGGCTGAAGAAAATATTTAAAAAGACATCAAAACTTATAGAATAAAAGTACTCCTTTTTGAAGTCAGCTAAAATGATAACTTCGAGTGCCAATATGTTGCTACGGCGTAGGTGACGCCTCAATATGTAGCTACGCCGTAGCCGTCGCGACGATGACACAGCTACGCGATCGTAGCAGATAATCCGTCGCGTGTACTTTCAAGAAATATAATTTTCTTGGCTTTTCATTTTCTATCCTTGAGAAAAAAATTATTTACGTATACTTTGATACAAGTTTTTTAAAGTTACCTAAACGCAAGTATTACCTACACACGTGCTCCCTATAACATACCTTCGGAAAGCTAACCGAATGCCGTCCAATAGCGCAAACATTTACCGTGGACCTTTTAAAATGAAATAACAAGAAAAAACATCCCAGTTATTTGCAGCGGTTGACAATAACGGTTTAGTGAGCCAAATACCGGTTTTTTGGCCACCCCGCCCCTTTACGAGCATCGGTATTATTGAATTTCGCGAATGTAACGCAAAAAGCCGATATCATGTAATCGCCAAAGGGCTGAATTGTGATTTTGAGGGCACTTGCCGCAAATCCTTTGGGAATTTTTATCTCTTTGTTTATTTTAGTGTTTTGGGTCTCCTTTTACATGCTGTTAAGGCATGTTATAGGTTTTGGTCTGGTGATATTGGATAAGATGTTTTGTTTTGGCTCATTAAGAGTTTTATTGGCGCTGTTTTTTACGTCTTAGAATCTCGCACCGTCTTTGCAGCGTCTGAAGTAAGGATTTCATAAGATATTTGTAACTATATGTAGGTACAGAAACACAATAATTGTAAATAAACTTCCCATGAAATATTTCAAAATCTTTGTAAAGTGAAACAAATTCAGAAGCCGGCAAAAATAAACAAAAAAATCCGAAATGATATTAAAAAATATCTTCCAACCGAATCTAGACTTCAACCACAGATTTAAGCCGCACCAAGTCTTGACTAAACCAGCGCGCTTGGCTTCAGCTAACCATTCGCCACAAATTGTTCGTATAGCTTATTTACGTTGGGGCACAGAATAGATAGTTACAGAAGGTTGGCTTCATACAACGAGCGAAAATGCACACACACATAGACACAGCTCACGTACGTTCGAGGAACGAAAACGTTTAGCAATATTCAGACACATCCCTTTCGCTGGCGCATGTTACCTTATCGAACTCATTTTCATTCAAAATGTGTCTAAAAAATAATAACGTGCAACTGTGCAAGTGAAAATTAACCTTAGGAATTTTCATTCCTTGACTGTATAGGTACGGCGAGTGCAAGCGTTTTATAAATAAAATTGAAGTATCTGTTTGTAATCTCAAAATAACAACTTTTTACTAAATGCATAAGAAAGTATATACGGTACTTACAACAAAAAAACAATTTTTTAAATTTTTGTCTGTCTGTCTGTCTGTTTGTCTGTTTGCGCCACTAATCTCCGAAACAGCTGGACCGATTTTTACCGAACTTTCACTGCCAGATAGCTGATGTTACGGGGTACTCCCCGGAACTTAGGCCATGAAATTGTGAACATTGCATTTGGTAGCTCAATTCTCGAGGATAGTTTTAGGCTATTTAACATCACGCTAAGACCCTTAGGAACAGAGCAAAAAGAAAAAGTCAGTAAGAACACTAAACGAAAACGAACTAATAGCGCGGGCGGGCGATGCAACGCGACGGGTCGGGGACGAGAGAGTTTTATTAAAATGTGGCTGTTATTTTAGTATCTTGCGTATTTTACGACTTCCACGCGAACGAAGTCGCGGGGCACAGCTAGTTGATTATATGTAGTTAAAAACACATACATATGCGTCTATGCGCCTGTTTTCGCTCGTTGTATGAAGCCGGTCTTCTGTACTCATCTATTCTGTGGTCGGGGCTCGCACCTGTCTTGCCTTCTATTGGAGAGATTCTCGTTATTGTGGCGCCGTTTGTTAGGAGCTGTTTGTGTTACCGAAGTTACGCTACAGAAGTGAACAAGATTTTTGGCGTTTCGCAGCTTGAGGGTTGAATTTTGGTGTAATTGTTTTGGGGAAGTTTTCTTGGAGTTAATTAAAGGGTAAAAGAGAGAGAGGGAGGGAGAGAGAATAATAAGATAAGGAAGCCAGTAATACAAAATTCGTGTAACATTACATGAAAGTTTTTGTTCTATTTTCTTTGTACGCATTCTCATTGCACGTGGTTTTCAAGTCGGCTAGTTTTCACTCATATCCAGACTTGAGTTAAGATGCGTCTAGAGAGTGAGGGGCTCGCGCCGCAAATGCATTTTCTAAATATGCCAGATGCCTCATCCAAAGGAATCCGTCACATGTGGCTTAATTACCACCACACGTGTGACGGATCCTTTCGAAGCAAATGTCTTGCCTGAACGCACCTTTAAATTCAACTGAGAACAACGCACCATAACGCAAAATTAAATTTTTCAACGCAACATTTTTTAAGTCTTGCAGGACAATATGGTAGCGCACATTACCTACCACTTTTTACGTAAATAGATTCAATCTGCCTAGCCTTTTCCCAACTCTGTTGGGGTTGGCTTCCAGTAAAACCGGATGCAGCTGAATATCAGTATTTTACATGGAGCGACTGCCTATCTGACCTCCACAACCCAGTTACTGGGTAACACGATACCCCTTAGTAAGACTGGTTGTCAGACTTTTGGGCATTTGACAACCCGTAACGACTGTCAAAAATCCACGAATGACAGCCGGGACCGACGGTTTAACGTGCTTTCTGAGGCACGAAGATGTCTCGTTATATAATGGATCGTCACCTATCCACGAACTGACTGCGGCAAGCGTAGCTTAACCTTCGATCGACCCGTGCGGCTGTTATTATTTAGCCACAATTCCTTTTACGTAAACACAAGAGAACCTTAGAATTGGCTGCCAAAGAGCTAAAAGGGAGAACGCATCAAACACTTTCAGACTAAATCGAAAGGCACAATATTTGATTTCACTTGAGGACTGCGCACACTAACGGAGGACACAGCATATAAAGTGACATCCTTTACCTTGCGCTTGAAAACCCATTACTATGTGAAATAGGGGATCTTTATTTATCATAGTGCCACTAGTTGTTGGGACTATTTAGCTCCACTTTTTATTATTTTTATTAAAAAAAAAATTTCGACGATGATAGAATATGGTGAAAAATTGCTTTAATTTGACTGCGATAGCTACCAAAAACTAATCAATTTAATTAATAATCTCCCATTCTACTTTAAAGCAGATATTTTTGCCACTAATATTGCTACAAAAAATTATTTAACTCAACCTACGTAGCGAAAGCTGGTAAAGTATACGAGTACAATGAGAATTTTACATTTAACTGCAACTTTTTACAAAAATATGTAAATTAATTTCATAATAAATTCTCTTTGATGAAGACTTACAGCATAAATATTAAAAAGTTTTGTTACTTTTTTGCAAAGTAATTAAAAATACTAACTGAGCGCGCTATTTAGAATATTAAAAGCCCTTTTAATAAGGTTGTGTTACAGGCTATGCATATTAAACAGCGGCCTCTTAAATACTTAGACTGTGACAATATACATTTATTTATTTCTTTATGACGTCACTAATTCAACATAAACTTAATAATTATACATATATATATAAACTCAGGCTTTCTTCTGATGGGGGTAGGCAGAAACTACAGAACGCCACCTGCTACGATCCTTACATACTCCTTTTGCCTCGTTTACGTTCATACATCTGGTCACACACGCACGCCCGCCAGTTGCGAGTACTACGCACCTACCTTCTCTGAAGAACATCACCAATAAGGTCACTATATGTCTTCCTAGGGCGTCTCCTCCCGGCGTTTCCACTCACATCTGCCGTTTATATACCTTTTGTTAGTCGACTCTCCGTTAGTTAACTTAATATCGTTGTTAATAATACCATTGCTACTAAAATGTATGTTGTAAACACCAACCAACCCTTTGTAAACGTAATTTGTAAACGATACTATAAACTGAAATTAAACAAGCTAGCTAATTCCATCAGTCATGTTCCCCTAAGTTAAAGCTTGTATCTTAATTCGTTTGCATCGATCACAATGCAACAGCACAACATGCTTTTACTTGAAACTACTAACTTACGGAGCATACTTATTTGTGAGCTTTTGTGACAAAAAAGATCATTTAAACTAAAGGGTGTCTCAATAAGAGTGCACTTTTTCATTTTAAAATAAAAACAAGTATTTTATGACAGAGTTGTGATATTTTTATTGTATTGTAAAGAAGATATGTTCCGATTAAGTATGGAATAAAATATCCGGCAAATGACCCCCACGGATCCGATGACAGGCCATTACTCTTTCCATGAAATTTTCCATGACTTTTGCACAGAGATGTGGCTGTATCTCACCGATGACGCGTTGGATTTCCGATTTGAACTCAGAAATTGTTTCGGGTTTATTCGCATAAACCCGAGATTTCACAAGACCCCAAGAAAAAAAAATCGCACGGCGTTAAATCGCACGATCTTGGTGGCCAGTTGACATCAGAATTTCGTGAGATAATGTGTTCTGGAAATCGTTGCTGCAATAAGTCGATTGTTTCATGCGCGGTGTGGCAGGTTGCACCGTCCTGCTGAAACCACATGTTGTCCAGATTCATGCCGTCCAGTTGAGGCCACAAGAAGTCCGTTTATCATATTCCTGTAACGAATGCCGTTCACCGTAGTAATGAGTTTTCACAATTATAACGCGTTGTTCTTTCGAAAAGCGCTCCATTTTTAATAATCGGAATAAACAGAGGTGACAGCTGTCAAATTTCAGAGTTGCCACTTGCATGAAAAATAAAATATTCCAATTTTAAAAAGTGCACTCTTACTGAGACACCCTTTACAATGCAGGGTTTTTTAGCAAACAAAAAATTTAAAAAAAATGGAGAAAAAAATCGCGTAAAATCAAAAGAAAATGGAGTGAGAAGTCAATCTGCCTAGCCTTTTCCCAATTATATTGGGGTCAGCTTCCAGTCTAACCGGATGCAGCCAAATACCAGTATTTTACATGGCGCGACTGCCTATCTGACCTCCACAATCCAGTAACTGGGATGTTCGATACACCTTGGTAAGACTGGTTGTCAGACTTTCGGGCTTCTGATGATCCGTAGCGACTGTTAAAGATCAGTACAGATCATTACAGTTGTAATAAGTACTTTGAATTTGTATATAAACTTTTACTACACATTCTAGGAGCACGTGGCTAAGTAATAACAGCCGCACGGGTCGATCCATCAGGTTAAGCTACGCTTGCCGGGGTTGGTCCGTGGATGGGTGACCATCTTTACATACCGAGACTCCTCCGTGCCTCGAAAAGCACGTTAAATCATTTACAGTTAATTTTGCACTGTCAGGAAGTCTATCAGTTAGTTATAAAGTTGAAACTATTTCTCCATCTCCAAGCGTATAATTCTAAGCAGAAGAACGGCAAGAAACTCCATGGCTGCTTACTTCATGATACTAATATAAATCCTATATCGACTGAGGAGATCTGTAAACCTTTCGAACATCAGGTGAAAATAAATTGAAAATTATCGTTTCTTAGAGAAACTAAAAATTAATAGAGCATTACAAAATGCGAGGTTTTTATATTAATTCTTTACAATTAAACTCAATGCACTATTTTGAATGCCTTTCATATTACTTGAGACTGCAATTTCATTGAGCGTAGACATTTGCATGGCGAGACGTTCCGACGAAGACGAAATAAATAAACCATGATTCAGTGTCATAAAAGAGGTGTAGGTAGTTTGAATGTTTATGAAGCACTGACATCTTGGTGACGTCATTCTGTGAATATGAATCTGTGTACCAAACTTTATGGAACAGTATAGTAACTTCAGAACGGTCATCTACTGAGAAATCCAATGAAACAACTTTTGTTCTCACGGGATCGAAAGTTCTACCGGAGATCTCGAAGTACCGAGGCTACAGTTGGATGGCTACATCTTTCCAAAAACCATGTGGTTTGGTCAAAAAGCGCAAGCATTTAAATTAAAAATATTTTTTTTCACTGTAACGCTTTCAAAGCCTAGCCATCTCTTTTCTTGTTTTGAATTCACTGGCAATCGTTCAGTAGGTAAAAGTGCACGCTTATAAAGAACCACAATAATCTCTACGATGAGACCAAAACTCTGAAATATCGGAAAGAATGCCAATGAATTTACGTCAGTCTGTGTATAAACATACTCTTAAAATCATAACCAAAACGACAACCATAACTATCTCTCAAACTTACTCCGCAATCCACATCCCGCAATAGGTCTGTGCTCACACACTGTATTAAATCGTCGGTCCACGCCAGTGGCTGAGTGAACGCAACGATTTGTAATCTAGCCATTAGTGGAATGTATCGTGCTTGGCGGCAGGCCTACCGGGTCTGCCAACAGCTGGACCAGATACAACCAGTGCTCCGCTTGCTTGCTCTGTGTGGAGATTGCATCTGTAATCTTTTTATTGAGGTTGTTCAGCCAAATGTGTGCGGAGATTTGTGGCTTGGCTTCGTAAGATGTGGTGTTGAGAATAAATGTATGAATAATGAAATGAAAACCATGTGCTACTTGTACGACATGTATTCTTCCATTTCCATAAGTAACTGAAAGGAAAATGAATAGTTCAATGGAGAACTTTAAACAATGGTAAGCACGTCATGCACATTTTCAATCAAACAAGATCTTCTGACAGAGTAGAACAACACCATCGAACCATGAGGGACCCCACAACAATGGGCCAAAAGCCTCACTATAATCAAGGCATCAAATTCTGCAACCGTAGGCTCACACAATACGAAACAAGAGCGGTCAGGCCGGACAGTGGCGAACAAACGGCAACATGGCACATAACAAGGAGGACAGAATAAAGAAGGGGAGGGGGGACAATTAGGATCGCAATTACAGGACAGTATGTTCCAGATTAAGACCGCACACTCTACACAGATTCACATTCCGGTGTCGGAATAACAAAGCTTGCCAGCTAACTATTAAGACGTTCTGAACTCGGGCCTCGTTTTATGGCCGCTCAAATTGCACTTGTATTTTTGTGTTAAAATTGCCCCGTCGTAATCTAGGATTTGTTGAGATTTCGCACTGCTACGTTTTCAAGCGCTTTGTCAGTTGGTTTTGGATGTTTATAATATGTCGGGTTCCTATATTATAAAACGGATGGCTTTCTTAACAACGACTATTTCTAGTTTTATAGTGACCACAACTCATATACGAAATCTCTTAAGGTGCCATTGTACTCATCATTATGAACAACTTTTACTGTAGGACCAAACCTGAAATTGCGAAAAAAAAAATCTGCTGTTCCCTACATTTATGTTCGCATAACTCGTCAAAATGTAGAGGACAGCTGATTTTCTTTCGCGATTTCAGGTTTGGTCCTATAGCAAAAGTTGTTCATAATATTGAGTACACTGACCCCTTAAGAGATTTCGTGTATTAATAGATAGGCCTTATCTATATAATTAGATACAGAAACATTTTATAGGTAATTATTAAGTTTAGTACGCACCAATTTTTTCATCACTCCACACGAACACTCCTTCCTCTAAGTAAAATTGAAATCATTGTCTAGTTTTAGTTTACGGGAAACCATAATAAAATTCTGTATTTGGGGCGGGGATCTGCTGGCCTGAAATACAGGCTTCGGCTTAGCTTATGCATCAATCTCCCACAGTATTTTTCTATAAGCCCATGACTGGACAATATTGTTTTTTGTTATTATTTTATAAGGATATTGTGGTGAGAAAAAAAAATTGTACTAAAAACACATTTTTATGGTGGCATTTATTTAACTCGTCTCAAAAACAGATCATAATACTTCTTGAGCTAAGTTTATTAGATAACACAATAGAATGTGTTTTTAATAAGTACCTATTAAATTAATATTTTTTATTATTTCGCCAATTGATAACATTTTTCAAAAAAATATTTTTTTCAATTAACATTCTAAAAAAATTGGTCCCGTGTGAGCGAGGGAAGTGACAAAATGCGACAGCCCTCTTAAATAACACATCTAAATAATGAACGGTAAGCCCAACTAATCAATAGAAAAACTACAATTTCTGGACGATACGATTGTTGAAGATATACCGGCCAGTAAGACACGATAAATAGACCACTAGATGAATGACTTCAATATAGAAAATTAGATGCACTCGTCCGTACGCAAAAGCGAGCTGTGTGTTGCAGCAATATTTTTAAATTTGTTTCGGCGGAGACGGACTTAGCATGAATATGCGAATTGAATTGTCGTGTGAGTATGCAAATCACAAGTTTTGTATTTCATTTTTAAATAAAATGTATGTTTATGAATTAGGTACGTTCTGTGCTGTGTTTGCTTGTGTTCTTTTTCGTGAATTGTACATACTCGTAGTTGTGGAGGTACGTAATTGCAGGATTTCCTTTTTCTTTTTCCTTGGTTTTACTTTAAAAACGAAGCTCTGAAAAACAGGCAAGTACCTTCGAGTTCTTCAGTTAAGCCCGTATTTTATATTTTAGTGTAATTTTCATTGCTTTATTTATTTATACGATTACAGTATAATTTACGACGTCAAGTCGTTTGCATTGTTAACAACATTCATCTTTACCAGGGAATCCGCTTTTGTTAAATAATTGGTTTCTGAGATTTTAACTTTCAAGAAAAAATGGGGTAAACCATAATTACTATAGAATGTTATAATAACTTTAATACTTAGTAAATTCCAATTTAATCATTCATAATGCAACAATATTAAATCAATAATCACAGTCATGTCACGACTTCTATTTAGAATTTCACGAATAAATCATTTGTTTGCTTGTTAATTGGAAATTACGCTTCTTGAAGTGGAGGTAAAACTAGTATCTGGGTTTTTTTACAACCTGACCAATAGAACAGTATTAGTATCTACAAAAAAAAAAAACCGACCAAGTGCGTGTCAGACCACGCACAATGAAGGGTTCTGTAGTTGGGATGAATTTATGCCAAAAACAAACTTAACTTGGTAGTTGAAAAACATGTTCTCTCATACATCGATATACGTCACGGTCAATTTTCCAACTGCAAATATAAGTATGTAATTTCAAAAAAAAATATGCGACAAAACTACAAATTAATGATTTTCGGATTTTTCCTTCACTTGTGCTGTGAAACCTTGCATCTTGCCAAATTTCATGATTCTAGGTCAATGTCATAAATTATGCTTATGATTTATTTGCGAGTATCAAAATATTATGTGGCATAAATGGCCGTATTTATTTATTGCTTCTACTTAGAAGCAGTGGCGTGCCTAAGGGTGAAAATTAGGGCAAGCCGAACATTAAAAAAACAGGGATTTTCTTACGTTGCGCGTTGTTCATGTTAAAACCATTATTAAAATGTTGGATAAATAACCTTTAAAATACGAAGAGTACTATAATTGGTTCATAATTAACATAAGCGCCATCTATATTATTGGATACGGATAACTACACTGCTTAGCCGCACCTTTTCACCTTAATTCACAATTCGCTTCTCACATGCAACATTTTTCAATCAAAAGCCACTAGGTGGCCTCCAAATTATCGATTTGTTGTTCTATTTCCGTATGCATTATTTTATGAATTCAATTTAATGTCAATTGAAAATGTTACCCTAAAACATTTATACTTAATCATAATGATCGTGCCAATTCAATGTTATGTACACCTATAATTTGTGTATAAATTAGCAGTAATACTTTCCTAAATACTCTTATAAAACAATGTTGAATGTATATGCTGTTGGTGTTCTTTAATAAATAAATAAATAAACTCTAATCTTTATTTCAAAACACCTCTTCGATACGAAAATTAATGTGTTTTGTCTCGATGAGAATTTAGTTTTTCAGTGGTATACCAAAAACTACAAATGCCACACAAACAACACTATTCATGTCATTTCATGTGCAACATATTCACGCTTATTAAACAATCGAATGAGTAGGTAGGTACCTATTTTAATCTGTTCTTCGAGTAAAAAAAATACTTGTTTTTATTTCGGAGAAATACAGTCAGTAATTTGAGGTTGGTTACGGTGAAGTAAAGAGTCACTTATTATCAGAAAACCTAATTACATACCTTTATTTACATACCTTTTCGGCGACAGTTTCGGAATTCACATTTTGATAAAAATAATAAATATGTAATCACAAAAACACAGCACCGCACTAACTATCACATCATTTTAAATAATAAAACTAATTCATAACCTCAGCGCCTGAAAAATACTGTTCTTAAAATATCAAAACGATAACAATAACAAACTCAGTGTGTCAAACTGTCTTCGCGAGGAATCCCTTTCGCAACTCACTTTACGCGGGTCAACGCGGATACTGCATTTGCGCGAACTTAATGCCTCTCAAAAGCTGGCTTTTGATTCCATAGAAATCTGCGTATAAGTACTTACATGGTACTTACCAATATGTTAACAAATGTAAACGTTTCTATAGCAATTTGTAGGCGAAAACTGCTAGACAAAGAAAGATACAAAAGCCCCCTTCAAAGCCTCGACGAGTGTGAGCGAGAAGGCGCATTTGTTCGCATTGTACGAGTATAACGTTAAGAGCGACATTGGCGTGTAGTGTAGCGTAAGTCTAGCCTAGTGCGCGCGGCAGATTACGCGGAATTCGAAATTTTAGTATTCCTATGACATGAATGTTTGAGTTCGAGTTCATTGGCTTGGTTTTTTTTTAAATATATTTTTTATAGTTATGCTTACGATTGTTGTTGTAAATTATAATTTTATTACGGCAAGCCCGGCTTTTTGGCTTCTATGAAGGTACCGCCACTGCTTAGAAGCTTGATTGTTGTAGAGTTCCAAGGGATCGTAGACCTACATAATTTGATATTAATTTTAACTTGTTACTTCCACGCGTTCCTGAGGAAAAGGGTCTTGACACACTGACAGACAGATAGACGGACAGCGAAGTGATCCTATGAGGGTTCCGTCTTTTTCCTTTTGAGGTACGGAACCCTAAATATATGTAAAAATCTCCCTACAAATACACTCTACATATAATATTCTATTCCACCATTTTCGTTTATATCCCAGCCTTTTGTACGAAGCGCCCCGTCCGGTGGATCTGCTTTTTATGTAAAACCGAAAGGCTATTTGTCAAGGTAATTTGAATTTACTCGCACGCTCCGGCCCTTTGAAATGCATGCTTTAAAATATACTAGTTTTTACATGGACTGCTTCAAACAAATGGAAATAGAGAGCTTTTGGTTATGTGGCGAATATTTTTTTAAGGATGATTTAGTATTCATAGGATTTATGGTGATTTTTCGGTGTTTTTTACATGGCTATCAAACTACCAAAAATAATATGTAACCCTACACTGAATCAATTTGCGTGTTACAGTCAGCAACAAAAGTCGATTAACACTTTAGTTTTCTAAATCTAAATTATTGAGCAAAATGCTTTAATGGATCAGAACAGAGGTACAAATTAAAAAAATATAAAATTAGCTCTTAGCAATGGTTAAGAACTAATTTTGAAGAAATGCTAAAAATCAGATTATCGAATCGTTTTGCATCAATTTAGATGATGTGTAAAAGTAACAGTGTGAATCAACTTTTGTCGCTAACCGTACCTTTTCTCTGAGCTAAGTGAACTTTTAAACCACGTAAGACTGTTCATACACCTATACATTATTCACTGTTATTCCGTATGCTTAGAAAAATATTTTTTGTTACTATCAACTAAATTAATCTGAAAAAAAAACCGGCCAAGTGCGTGTTGGACCGCGCACAATGAAGGGTTCCGTAGTTGGGATGAATTTATCCCAAGAACAAACTTAATTTTTTAGTTGAAAAAAAAAATGTTCTCCCCATCTCCATTGACCGTAACGGTTACCTGTTATAGTCAATTCTCCAACTGCAAATATTTATGTTTGTAATCACAAAAAAAAAATAAAAAAATTGCGATTAACCTAGAAATTAACGATTTACAAATCTTTTCCTTTACTTGTGATGTGAGTCCTTGCTTCTTGACAAATTTCATGATACTAGAACAAGCGAAGTACCCTACAGGTTTAGATTTATTTCCGAGTATCAAAATAGTATGCCGCATAAATGGCCGTATTTTTATTGCGTTGACTTAGAACCTTGATATTTTTAGGGCTCCAAGGGATCGTAGACCTAGTATTCGATATTAATTTCAGCTTGATACCTTTGTGGCGGCAAATCTACATCGCCACAATGGAACGCGTCACACTGACGTCACGCAAAATCCTGCATCGCGCAATCAGAGTTTACCGCGCGACTAGCATATATACAACATCCCGACATCAACCGTCGGGCAGTAGCCCACCAGACACAACACCCGTCTGGTCGGAGGATCCTCCCTTTTCTATGGAGGATAAGTGAACTTTACACCCTCTTCCTCATGTCTCTATACCTTCACGCGTTCCTAAGAAAAAGGATCTTGACAGACAGACGGACGGACTACAAAGTAATCTTATACGGGTTCCGTTTTTTTCCTTTTGAGGTACGGAACCCTAAAGTCTAGCAAAACTAACCACGTAGAGTTGGGAAAAAATGGAATGCACCAAAGAAAAACACTGATAAAAATCATCCCATCGAGTACGAAAGAAAACCCACGCAAGCAGACACGCTTGGGAATATTTGAAGAAAACAGAAACATTAAAATTATTCCGCTATCCATATTTCCATGCTAATTAAGTCATAAAATATAAATAAAACATTTATCTTCCGTAGAGAATATTGCCCCGTTTTGCTCATTATTTACGGCGCAAAGAATACCCTATTAAATCTTAATAAGACTCTTTAATTAGTTCCATGCGATGCTGTCGCTTCAAGCAATATTGTTTACACAAAGAGAACTAGTTCGACGGGAGTTGTTATGGGGGAAATATAGAAACACACGAGTCATTTAATTTTGTAAATGTTAGAGATATTTGCAGAATAAATATTATTTATTTTCTATCCTAGTATGGACACGATCAGTTATTTGACTTTTGCTCTTTTATTCCAGTCTGAGTAAATGGGTCAAGCAAAAATAATAACTATTTCTGAAAAATTTTTCAAGCGTCATTCCAAATCATTTCATAAAACCTCTTGAAATGTTTGTTTGTTTGTAAGAGTAGTAATCTCTAGAAATACTAATCCGATTACCAAAGAAAAAACACTTTCTTTCACGCGGATAAAGTTGCGGACGGAACTTACTCAAGGATAAATGAATATTTGAATTAATGATGTCAAGTCCAACTGTAGCTTACCATAAAATTCTCTAGCTTATCTGGGCTGATAAACCAAAACCAATCAGAGCATCAAATCATCCAAAAAAGAAGCATGCGCAACATCATTTAAATGAAAGACCCCCACTAGTGAAGCCCCGATATGCACCTGAAATTTTAATCATGCGTCCGTCCGTACGTTTCGAACGGACACCGGGCCCGGATTCCACGTCGTCTTTTTTGAATACATACGGATTTCCGCGTGAATTAAAATCTGCACCTTTTAAAATGTTGCAAGAATCCTGTTACGAAAAATGAATGTTGCGTGTTTTAATATTCTATTGAATTATATTTTAAGGTTATCTGCTAAGAATTACTATATAGATTTTTCGTTTGCCTAGTCTTCTTCTTTTCATGTGGTTAGTGACTAACCTGAGGGGCAATTCTCGTAATTTTCTGATCTGTCTCAATATGTCAAAAATGCCTATAATTTCTCTGCATTTTTCACATTAAATTGTATCTGAGATGAGATTGCGACTAGATTTTAAACCTTTTTAGTTACGGGGATTGGGCTTCTGGTGTCAGAGTTTTTATGCCACTCATAGGCCTTTGACTTGGCTTCACATGCCGAGTGTTAGCTAGTGTGAAAGGCAATGATTAGATCGTCATATTTTTTACATGAGGAATTGGTGGAAATGTGTCATGTTTACAAGTATTTTGCCTATTATCTCAAGCATAGTTTTTATTCTTTCCGTATATACCAACGTAAGTAGATACCTATAATACAGATAATAGAGATAGAAATAGAAAAAGTTTATTTGCTAAGAATATAGGTCATATACAGGTGAATTCAAAATAATGTTTCGTTCCAGGTAGATTCTACCAGTTGGCATGAAAACGTTAGTATTAAAGGTACTAAATCTAATTTTACAGACTTAGATATCTTCTACATTCTAATCAAAAGGTATATATCTATACAACGTGTTCCTTTTGATATTCCATAACTCTAATGACCCCCATTTTACTCGTCATTATAAACAACTTTTACTATGGGACCACACCCGAAATCGCGAAAAAAAATCAGGTGTTCCCTACATTTTGACGAGTTATGCGAACGTAAATGTAGGGAACAGCTGATTTTTTCGGGATTTCAGGTTTAGTCCCGTAGTAAAAGTCGTTCATAATTATGAGTACAATGACCCCCTAGATTTATGGGATATCAAAAGGAAGACGTTGTATAAAAAATAAAATAACATTTGTCTATATCTATACAAATAAATAAAGTTGAAGTGGCTTTTGTAATGTCAAAATAACAACTTTTTAGTAAATTCATATGAAAGTATATACGGTACTTATAACAAAAAAGCTATTTTTAACATTTTTGTCTGTCTGTCTGTTTGTTCCGACTAATCTCCGAAACGGCTGGACCGAATTTATCGGGACTTTCACTAGCATATATTTTATGTGACAGGGAGTAACTTAGGCTACTTTTATTTTAGAAAAATAATTAGGGTTCCGCGCAAAAAAAATAAAACCCATGAAATTGTAAACAAAAAGTCGGATTAGAAAAAATATTTTTGCATTTGGTAGCCCGATTCTCGAGGATAGTTATAGGCTATTTAACATCACACTACGACCCTTAGGAGCCGATCAAAAAGAAAAAAGTCAAAAAGAACACTAAGCAAAAACGAAGCAATAGCGCGGGCGGGCGATTTAACGCGACGGTTGGCGACGGATCGGGGGACGAGGGAGTTTTAAAAAAATGTGGCTGTCATTTTAGTATATTATATACCTTACGACTTCCACACGAACGAAGTCGCGGGGCACAGCTCATCTAAAATATAAATTTACATTAGCATGACTATAATAATAGAAGATAGTTCTGACCAAAGGAGCATAATACCGCTTGAAACTACACCGTAATAATATATTGAGTTTATAGTTTGGAGTTCGAATTGCGTGCATAAATAACTACTTCAGGCATTATTTGGCTGGGCACGCCACAATTGCGGCGATAAGTCCCCTCTTTGAGGAGTGGCTGGAGAGGCGCCACGGCGTCCTCACCTTCCGCCTGACGCAGGTCCTCACCGGACACCGGTGCTTCGGGAGGTACCTGTTCCGGATAAGGCGGGAGGAAACGCCCGGGTGTCACCACTGTGTGGATCGCCCGGAGGACACGGTGGAGCATACGGTGGAGGTCTGCCCAGCTAGGGCGGAGCACCGCCGTGTCCTCGCGGAAGTGATCGGCGGCGGCGATCTCTCGCGTCCGGCCCTGGTCCAGGCCATGGTACAGAGCGAGAGTACATGGGAAGCCATTACCTCCTTCTGCGAAGCAGTAATGCTCGCGAAGGAGGAGGCGGAACGCGTGAGGGAGAGGCAAGCTTTGCGCCCTCACGCCCCTAGTCACCGCAGGAGACGCCCTGGGCGTCGGGAATTGACAGCCGATTCCCGGCCACTGTAGGCGCGGGCTTGCGGACGGCGAGCAATGGGTAGCTCGCCGTCCGGTAAGGACCAAGCCCGAGTCGACGGCGCGTTGTGTTCCACGCGCGCCTCAAAGAGATGTCAGCACTATTGACGGGGTCCGCTAGGGCCGATGCCAGCTAGGGTTGCGGGATGTTCGAAAGAGTTACCGTGGCCCCGGCACAGGCAACAGAAGGAACACGGGTGGGTTTTAGTCAGTAAAAGTCTGACACGCCCTCCCGCTCCGCCCAGAGCGGGAGAAGTCATTTGATGATTTCCCATCCACAAAAAAAAAATACATACAATCATTCTTACATACACACACATATACACCTTAAAAGTCTTCGTTGTTACATTTAATATACATACTTTGTAATCTGCAATGTCTATGACTGTTTTTGTAACGTTAGAACACAACATAATAAGGTTTTTGGTATCACAGTGACGGCACAACACTGACTCCTAAGTCACAGGATCACCTAGTTTAGGAGTTAGGGTTTACCTTATCCGTATAACCTTTACTTTATAGAGGCACATGAGGAACAGGGTGTAAAGTTCACTCATCCTCCATAGAAAAGGGAGGATCCTCCGACCAGACGGGTGTTGTGTCTGGTGGGCTACTGCGCGACGGTTGATGTCGGGATGTTGTATATATGCTAGTCGCGCGGTAAACTCTGATTGTGCGATGCAGGATTTTGCGTGACGTCAGTGTGACGCGTTCCATTGTGGCGAAGTAGATATGCCGCCACAACTTAACCAAGTTATGTATCCTAGTCTTAAGCAATGTCAAAGGTTTTTGTATCAATAAAGATTTATTTATATTATTTTTATAATTTCATATCCACCTATAATTATGATGAGACTGTTAGCCGACACCCAATATGGCTAGACTGGTAATGGTTTATAAGTAGGTATAGTAGAACTATAAATACGTACGAACCCTGATATAGCTACCCACGTGAAAACTCTCGAAGAGTTAATATTTTGGAACTTTCCTGAATACATAGTTCGACAAGAAGATAGTCACAGTCTCATACATCAGAGAGAAGACGCATTTGAATCACAATGTCATCTTGAAAAAAACTCTTCCGAAAAATGCTATATTTTCTTTAATAACTACTAAACTTACGGTTGCTATAGGGCGTTTAAGTGCAGCAATATAATTAATTGCACCAATAACACTTGCTACAGAAACACCAAACCACAAAATGGCCGCCATTTCTCGAAAGTCTCACTATCAGCCATTGTAGTTTTCATTTACTTTTCAACTTTAGATTGAAAGTCACGATTTACCGTTTGGTATAGAATCTATATGAATAGGTAACACGAGAACTATCTGAAAGAACAAAACTCATAAATTTTTCCCGCCAATAGCGAGAGTTTTGTAGGTAGTGTCAATTGTTTTGTTCGGGAAGGTGGAGCCTGGTAGGGCCGACTCTGACTTTTGTTGTTAACAATATGCATTCGGTACAAACCTGTTACGGTCATTAGGTATATCTGCACCCCAGCTACTTCTACCAAATGATCTACCAAAATCCTATATTACACTGTAATTAATTTTACCAACATTTGTCACTTAATTAAATGAAAGAATAGTGACGGAATTACTCTTTAAAAATTCCATAAAACCTCGTAGACCTTATAATTTTACAACACAACATCCCATTTTCTCAATTTTGTCAACCCTGTGAGCTAGCGATTATTACCGGAGCGGAACGTCGCAAAGTTTTGAGGTGTTCTCGGTATTCTGTCCCGGTTCCAATGTTTGAGCATTGTGACATCCACACTAACTTCTGATGATTTTATTGATTGCGTAATGAATGAATAATGTTGAGTAATTTACGAGCAATTTATTGCTTTGGTACAAACTTAAGTTTCACGTTGAATTATTAACATAATTTCTTACTGCCCCTTCTTCGGACGGTATTTACAACTTGAGTGATTTCTTTCATTAATCTATTATATGTACCTCTAGGCACATTTTTTTTGCAGAAATAAATAAAACAAATCTTACAAACAATGATGGCAGGCCACTTTCAGAACCACGTCCACGCTGTTCATTACTTGGTGGTTTAGGACCGCCGATCGGTCAGGCGAGCAGACCGCTGCTCTCTGGCCTGACTGGCCATTTCAGCCACCTCATCTCCTTGCAAGTTTTACAATTTTCAGCTGTTCTATTGACCACAAATTAGCTGAAGACAAGTTTCTACTAGACGGAAACTTATTTAAACAAGCTAAAAAAGCATAAATATCGTAGCCGGAGTCGCCCTCCCGACGACCAATGGGAAAATTTCTTGAGCGTTATGTATGTATGATATGTTCCTAACCGAATCCCGCGAACATCATCGCAGCACAATACGGCGATCGATTAAGAGGCAGTGAGGAGCACTTAATCCGCTGAGTGCGTACTCAGGTTGAGCACGACAACACACCGCAACAAGGCACCGTGTATTCCACGTAATGCGCTTTGTGAGCTGTCTTACTAATTTATCAGATGCTGATAGTTCGTACGAATAAGGTATGTGAGACTATCTGCAATACGCGTCTATTTCTCATGCAAACTTTGTATTTCTGTGTGTCTCCTTGACCTCTTTCAGCTTTTAACGAAAACTAAACAAATATAAATCTGGATTTGTGCCCGGTTAGTGGCAATAGGCTCGCCTCCTATTACATGGGACTTAAACATAACTGGCGAAATGTGGGTGTACTATAGGTACACCTCTGCCTTACCCTTCGGGGAAACAAGGCGTGATGTTATGTTATGTTATGTTATGTTATGTTATGTTATGTTATGTTATGTTATGTTATGTTATGTTATGTTATGTTATGTTATGTTATGTTATGTTATGTTATGTTATGTTATGTTATGTTATGTTATGTTATGTTATGTTATGTTATGCTATGTTATATGTCATGTTATGTTATGTTAACACTACAAAATATACAATGAGCGGCGTTATCGCTTTCTGCAACCTCTTTCAGACAACCTTGGATTTGTTAAGTGATTTGCCTGGGCATAAAATGGGGATGTCATTGGTGCAAACAATAGACTTAAATAGATGCACAGATATATACATATTCTAAATAATAGATACATACATACTAAATATGCAACGAAAATAAATGAAGATTACAGATAAATATAGTTACGAGATCAAGATCACAAAGGCAAGTAATGTTTCTTTACATGTCTTTTATACACAAGTAACGACTGCGCGCGTTTTATTTGAACTGGCACTGCATTCCACGAACGACTGGCTTGGACAGTAAAGAATATACCTAACTACATAGTAAAATTATTATTTCAAAGTACATAATAAGTAGGTTTTGTGTAAAGCTGTAGGCATAGGTGTGGTTGTATTTCATTTATTTAGTTACGAGCTGTGCCCCGCAACTTCGTTCGCGTGGACGTCGTAAGATACACAATATACTAATATAACAGCCACTTTCTAATAAAACTCTCGTCCCGCGACCCGTCGCTTTGCATCGCCCGCCCGCGCTATTACTTCGTTTTCGCGCGACTTTTTTCTTTTTGCTCGACTCCTAAGGGTCGTAGCGTGATGTTAAATAGCCTATAAATATCCTCGAAAATTGGGCTACTAAATTGGGCAAGAAGAATTTTTCAAATCCAATTTTTTATTCACAATTTCATGGGTTTTAATTTTTCTGCACGGAACCCTAAATTATTTTTCTAAAACAAAAGTAGCGTAAGTTCCCCCGTAACATCAGCTATCTGCCAGTGAAAGTCCCGTCAAAATCGGTCCAGCCTTTTCAAAGATTAGCCGGAACAAACTGCAGACAGACAAGCGTCCTTACGCCCCTAGTCGCCGCAGGAGACGCCCTGGGCGTGGGGAATTGACAGTCGATTCCCAGCCACCGTAGGCGCGGGCTTGCGGACGCGAGCAATGGGTAGCTCGCCATCCGGTATGGACCAGGCCCGAGTCGACGGCACGTTGTGTTCCACGCGCGCCTCAAAGAGATGTCAGCACTGTTGACGGGGTCCGCTAGGGCCGATGCCAGCTAGGATTGCGGGATGTTCGAAAGAGTTACCGTGGCTGCGGCACAGGTAACTGAAGGAACACGGTTGGGTTTTAGTCAGTAAAAGTCTGACACGCCCTCCTGCTCCGCCCAGAGCGGGAGAAGTCATTTGATGATGTCCCATACAAAAAAAAAAGACAGACAATTTTTTTTTTTTCATAAGTACCCTTTATACTTTATTATGCATTTAGTAAAAAGTTGTTATTTTGACATTACAAACAGACACTTGTATAGATAGCCTTATTTCAGAGTGGTAGTTGTATTACAAAACGTTTAACATCAGTTCTGAGTCTGTGTGTGCCCTGTGGCCACCTCCAACCCCTTCCAGTTCTCCCCGTTCATTGCCATATCTTACCAGCTGCCCTCGCTAAATCATCCTGTCATCTTTTCAAGGGTTTCCCTTTCTTTCTCTTCCCCTCTCTAGGGAACCATAGGGTCACTTTTTTGTTCCATTTCTCTTCTCCACTGGCAGTGTGGCTGAAATATCTTCATTTTAATATCTTCTAATTTAGCACTACATCTTGTGTTTTTGTTGCCTTGATTACACAGTGATTAGTTCTTTCTATGATTTTTTCCTCTATTATGCTTTGTTCCGACTCATTCATACAACGCTGACATGTTTAAAGTTGTGTCTGTTGGGTTTTGGTCAAGGCCCTCGTTTGGCATCCGTAAGTTAGAATAAGCAGGATACTGGTGTTGAAGAGCTTTAAATATGTGATTGTATAGCTGTAGGTAAATTTATAATTATATCAAAATCAAAATACCTACACCATGAGCTTTTCAAGCCCTTTGAGAAGCCGCTTTCAATACTGTAATCGGGCTAGCATATTTCTTCCCAGCAATAATTATCATCAATGCAAAGATGAACTTACAAATATATATCCATAAATCTCCCACCACAACACCGAAATATTGGACTAAAACAAATCAGCCTACTTCGTCAAAGATTCATCTCCCTACCATATCTCGTGCATTTAAAACAAGCTTCAGCCGTAGGCATTGAATCTGATGCACATGTCCCCCATTCGCTCTATAAAATTAACAATTCTTATCACTGTCGGCGCTCGTAAACTCACCGTAGGACTCTGTCACGATGGGAGTACTGCTGGTTTTAGAGACGAACTCATGAAAAACGGAGCCTATGTCAGAGCATCTTTCATACAGGCAACCAATTCGAAGCTCATATATTAGGTGCACTTTTTATTTGAGTTTGATTTTTATATGTTGTATATTATGCTGTGTGTCTTTAGTCTGTGCTAAATAAGTGTCTTTTCTTTCTTTCTTTCTTTCTTTCTATATATTACAGATTTTTATTACAGAAGACCAGAAACTCTTTCAATTTAGCTTGGTGAAAGGTGCGTGAGCCATTTGTGTTTACCGAACCCAAGATTTATGAGAAAAACTAAAGAAGCGTCGTCTGTTGTCAAAAATTGTTTAGTCTGTCATGACGTCTACATGTAAAAATCAGTAATTCATAATCAGTGTATTTTAATGGTCTCTTTGAAAAAAAAAAAAGAAATCTTACTACTATCGAAAACAAAAGGTAACACCAAAACTCTCATAAAATTCACAATATCACGTGACTTCGTGAAGTCGGGGGGAAAAAAAACATTTGACAGCCACTAACTGTGAGTAAAAAGATGGCCTCCTTTTTTAGTTGCACCACATTATTACATCAAGCAGCATTCCTTATATAAGATCCTCAGAGTAGTACTAATAACGAACATAGAATCCAGGGGCGTAGCCTTCATACAACCCGATTCCTATCGACTTCCTTTCGGAACAACCACTCTTCTTAATGTCTACTATTGCCAAATAATATGGTACACCTGTGTGTGTAACTGTATATCACATCACATTACATAATTATATTCAATACCAGTTTTTGAACTGAACCAACTGAACAATTTTGTCTTCGGCTTCCCTCTAATGATAATAAATTGTATCTGCGCCACTGATAGAATCTTATATAATCATAGCCTAGTTGATGTTCAACTCATAGTACTGAGATCTTTTAAAAATAAGACAAGTTTCTCGTCTCATTAGTAACCAATGTGACTGCTGTCAATACAAGCTAGAAGAAATAAAACTTTGAAATCCTTCTAACTGGGATACAATGTTTCATTAGAAAATTACGGGCTAAATATTTTACAACGTTCAACGTACTGTAAGTTAGTTATTCTTACGAGAATAAAGCGAAACCCTTGAGGTGTCTACGAATAAGTTTGTCTTTGACTAGAGGCGTTCCAGAGATGTAATTTGGACAGATTTGGCAGCATTCCAATTTGATTCATAAGATTTAGTATGCATCTAGGTGCACCTGAATATAATGCCACTTGGAAACCGATCCAGCCAATAAGAACTTTCTTATGTTAGTCTGAGAAAGCTTACTAAGCTGATTATGAAACTTAGAGTAAACTCAATCAATGGTAATTAATAATAATCCTATAATAATATGTTGTACAACCATAAATGTTGTATGTTAGCCTGTAATTAATTGTTGCACTTATAAATGTATAATGAAGCAATTTATTGTAATCTAGAGACTCGCCCCTGTTTCGCAGTTTTACGACTTGACTAAACATCTTAATTTCTATAATATATATAAGTTGCATATTAACATGTTATACACGTAAACCATTCAGAATCAATTCTCTAAATGATGGTGAAAACGGCATCAAAATCATTTGGATATTTTAGAAGAATAACGCGGTCACACAGGCATATTATTACACGAAAAGTGACTTTAATTAATATTGTATAGGTATAGATAAAATGCATTATGTAAACTAAATATAAATCTAATTTCAAATTAACAACGAGTAACATAGACTCATAGAACATACACAGTCACATTAATTAAAATTACATACAATTAATTATTATATTTAAAAATAAAAATAAAATAAAAGTATGTCACAAAGGCAATATGTTTTCTTTATCAGAAGAGGTTTTGTTAGAGATGTTTAAACTAATGAACACAAAGAGCCGGTATCAAATGGAAAACTAAATGTACCAGTTGATGTCGACAGGGTACCTCTCATCATCAGATGTTCACAAGAAACATTGTTCGGCGCCCATACATCGTTCGCCTAAGAAGCAACAGAGACGTGAATTCATTTACTGTGATCTAAATAATGCTTATAATCAATTGAACCTAAATAACACTTCTGAGAATTGTAAAAAATCCAAAACACTTTCGGATTTTAAGGTTATAATTAGGCCAATAGGAACATACTAACTTAGCGTTTATTAGTGGAAATACATTGGATTTTATCTTCAAACGTTTCATTACATACTATTAAGTAGTCAGAACTATTCTTTCTTTATACTAATTTATTTGTAGTTATCAATAGATCAGGGCTATGGACTGTTTCGTTTTTGTGTGACTTAGGAGTAAGTATTGCATTTTACTATGAACACTACACAAATAAAATCTCGCTTGTTTATCCAAAAGGATTAGGCAGAGCACCAGAGGTATACTGTAATTAATGTCAAACCGTCACCTGTCAATTATTTTAAAATAATAACCGTGGAGTTTCTTGCCGGCTCTTCTCCATACGAAACGACCAATTGGAACCGTGCACCTAGCTTCTGACGTTTTAGTGCCCATGTAGGTTTGTGTGAAATAAAATATTTTGAATTTGATTTTGAATTCATTGACGACACTGACATGTCGATGTTGATTGTTTGAGTTTGAGAGTTTTGAGTTTTGTAATTACGATGCACAAGACTTGGCTGTATGAGCTAAATACCCTTTGCCTATTCAAAACGTCAAATTGAAACAAAAAAGCACGGCTAGCGGCTATGTGTAATAATATCGTGGTTAAATCGAACAAAAATAGATCTATGTATAAGAATCGTTTTTTTATTAAGAATATAATTAAATGGTCTGCTGGAAGAAATTTCTTAAGAAATAAGCAGTACCTTTGTACTCAATGATCATAATGTCCTAACTGTATAATGTTTTATTATGTGTACATAAATAGTAAAATATTTTTTTTTTTTATACAGGTAAATCAAAATAATTAGCAATTTACCTAAATAAATGACAGATGTTTTACTGCGAAAACTGAGTTTAAAACGAACGAAAACCAGTATAAAAAATTATATTCTCAATATAATTTTTGTCGGTGGTGGGCTGGTGGTGGTTGACTTGACCAACTAGCTTCTGCCAAAATGTACACCATCTATGACAGTTGCTAAGTGTAAATAAAAGAGGCGGGCACGGCGCGGCCACATAAACAGCGCATAAAGCTCTCCTGAGAGGCTCGCCAGTTTAATGGCCTCGCCAAGGCATGTTGTGACTGCGGGAAACTTGAAAAAATTTAACGCTCATAATCTATTGTAAGTTTGTATTTTCTGAATGTTTCAAGTTCTGAATAAAAAAGTTGTAATAATTGAAATAATAGAAAATGAAGACCAATAATATCCATCCATTCGTAGTTAATAATAATGTGATTATACTCTAAAAAATAAAACGAGCCCAAACTCGATGGAGTTGCGTCGTTTTGTTATAGAGTTCCTATGGCCACCTTCCGGCTCCACATCAGACCCTAGATACCATCTACGATCAGAAAACTTGTCAAGACAAATCAAACGAGCCCAAACTCGATGTTATTACATTGTTTTAGTACTAAGTTCCTGTAGCCACCTTTTGGCTCCATTATCAGATCAGCTAGATGACATCAAAATATTGCATTGTCACCGACTATACGGGTGCCAAATTTCAGCTCAATCGAATACCGGGAAGTGGGTGAAGTATTGATTGCAAAATTCCAGGACATACAAGTGAAGTTAAATAAAAGCTTTTATTAATAATAATTAAAATAAAGGTCGAAGAAACTAGCTGGATATTTTGGGACAACTCGACAAAGACCCATATCTAGGAGTGGACTGCCATAATAAATAATGATTGATGGTCATAAAAGTTATGTTATGAAGATTAGATAGTGGCAGAAAAGCATAAAGAAATAACGGGAGAGAGGAGAATCAGAAAGAGTTTATGACAAATAAAATATAAAAAAGTCTCATGAATAAATAAGGAAAAGAACTATACAACTTTGTAGACAAAGTTAACATAAAAATGGTGACCTACCTGACTATGTATCAAAATATGTACGGTCGTTAACTACGCAAGTTGCACTTAACGCAAAAGGTTCAACTTTACTGCTGGGCGCGCCATAAAACTGCACTTTACGAGTACGTCGCCGCAAAACTTAGGTACAGTCAACCGCTACACTTCAACTACAAAAGCCAACCTTACTGCTACGACATAAAGGCGTAGTCAGTGCCAATTTATTGCCATAAACGTGCAGTTGACTGTATCACTAAGTATATGGGCATGTAAAAATTTTACTTGCTAAGATAAACAGGTGATAGGTACAATTTGTATGGGTTTTTGGTCTTGTGGTTGTAAAAGTGACAGATGTCAGGATGACTACATATATGCTTGGTACACACGTAGTGACTTTAATCACTGGTGACTCGCTGGCGAGATCAAAATCTCACGTCAATGCGCAGATTTTTATTTATTTTATTCATTTATTTAGCTTAATCAAAGTTCTTAAATATAGAAGGTGCGTGGTATGTAATTCTAACTAACAGAACACTTAGACAGATTAAACAACTAGCCCCAAGCTAGACACAGCCTGTATATTGGTGGCCCAAACAATAAACAAAGTTAATGATTTAATGTGTTCTGCTACCGAAGGATTGTTATTCATAAGTTCATTACACAATTTAGAAAATTTAGAATAATGTGAGCACAAAGAAAATAAATAACATAGATTAAATATATAAAAACAGTCAAGGTGAGTAAGTGTGTGGTGTATCTGTGCGAGTGAGGGTATGTATTTTATCAGAGAGTGTGTCTTAACTATGTGCTGCAATGTAAACTTTCTATTTCCTCATAAGTCCAGCCCAGCAACCATTTCACAATGCTAGAGACAAACCAGCTGTCAAAATCTTTGGGTGGACGTGAAAGGAGACGTTCAATAAATGTATGGGGCTTGGTACTAAAATAATTGAAAATTTAAACAGCCTGCTGGGCTGTATAGGCTAAAAGACGGTAATTATTTTAAAGACTTTGGGCATTTATTTTTTTTTACAGCCGCCCGATATTTTTTTAAACAAGGTGTTGAAAAATAAAACGCTTGCATCACTAACTACAAACATTATTTATATTTTAGGGTTTGCAACCCTGTGGCAAATGACGTGACAATGACAATGACAGTGTCAGTGTGTGTCATTGTGTATCATATAATTTTCCTCTATGATGTGGATAATAAAAATATGTTCCTAGATTGAGTGGGTAAGGTTCAATAATAGAGCTACTAGCAGCTTGGGTTTGCGTTGCCTAGGAGCTGGCAAGTCGTATCATGAGTTTTCTACCACAATGAACCGTACACTTTCGAATAATACACTTCTTCATTAGCTTTTACTTGTTTTTTTATAACTTAAAAGAGAGAAAAAGATAAATTAAATTAGCATAGAAATAAGTACTTATGTACATACTTGTACTTTATAATTAAGAACATTAATTTATTTGCCGATGTATTTCTTTACTTAAAAAAAACACTCCGCATCGCGGACTTGTACCAGTGGATAATCAGATATGGCGTTTTGTTGTTATTTCAACGTCATTCTGATATTTACAGATTTGACCTTTTTTTTATTTATTTATTTATTTATTTATTTAAACTTTTCACACTTAAAAAAGTACAAAGGCGGACTTAATGCCTTAGGCATTCTCTACCAGTCAACCAAGGGTGGTGAAGAGATTAGATGGCAGGTGCTCTGTTAGAAATGGAACAATTTGTACATAAATAAGTCATAAACTTATAATACACATACATACATATTTACTATAATATATACCTATATTATATACATATATTATATATAAATACAAATTTTTTCCACGTTTTGATATTGCATTGTCATGATAATCAATATTTTTTGTTTTTTTATTTATTTATTTAAGATAGGTTTGCTCTTGACTCTAGTCTAGGTCAGAGATGACAGAGACAAAGTCGACGATGGAGCGAGCTTACCCAGAAGAAGCCTGTTAACTCTCACTTTGAAGAGATCGGGGTTGTATACGTTCGGAAACACAGACGCAGGCAGAGAGTTCCACTCCTTTGCTGTGCGCATCACAAAAGACATTTGGAAACGCTTAGTGCGAATTGGTGGAACAGCAACTAGGTAGGGATGGTAACCTGCAGTGCGTCTAGATGTCCGTACCGAACCGCTATATCAATATACGTACGTTATTATTATTACAAATAGTATTTTTACATTGTTAAGTTTTATTATAATCCATAAAACGGAGCTTAGTGGCCACTATTTTAGTTTGCCCTCAAGAAACACAGAGGTAACGAATGTTATACATACATACTTGTCCTATATATAAATCAATTTAGAAACACGCTTGTGATGTTGTCGAAAGATGATACCGAATTCAATCAATCTGCCTAGCCTATTCCCAACTATGTTGAGGTCGGCTTCCAGTCTAACCGGATGCAGCTTAATACCAGTATTTTACATGGAGCGACTGCCTATCTATATTTATGACTTCCACAACCCAGTTACTGGGTAACACGATGCCCCTTGGTGAGACTGGTTGTCAGACTTTCGGGCTTCTGAAGACCTATAATGACTGTCGAAGATCCAAGAATGACAGCCAGGACCAACGGCTTAACGTGCTTTCCGAGGCACGGAGAGATCTCGATATGTACAGATGGTCACCCATCCACGATACCGAATTATGAGCTGAAAATTATTTGAGTTTCCATTATGACGTTTTCATTGAAATAAAAAAGTCAGTTTTGCCAGGAAACTATATGAGTAAAGATAGATTAATTTCCATAATTACAAAATTAAAAGAAATGATTTACAAAATTATGATCTTGCTAAATCGTTTTATGTCTAAATTATACATTTTGAACGAAATACTTTAGGCTTTATTTATGGGACCCTTAACTTCCAAGTAATATTTAATAAACCGTTCCCATTAATCAAGTCTCTGAAGTAATACAAGTAATATAATAATCTGTTCGTTCATAAAACAAAACCACTTAGCAGTAATAAGCGGAATCGTTCCGAAACAAAAGGTTTTAGTGAAAAAGTTTGTAATTTCCAAGGCATTAGAACTCGGGCCACGTAACTGTGTGTATGAATAATTTAGAAGGGCGCCTATGTTTTGGCCGCACCTTGTGCTCTTCTGAGGGCACAGCTTCGTGTATGTGTTACTACTGACGTTTGCTACTAATTGTACTCGAAAAATTAAGGAGAAGTTCAAAGCGAAGCAGTGTCGAGTATGATATTACCAGAACAGCAATTCCTGTAATTTTAAGAACGTTCACAGTCTGAAGCCCTATTCCCGTTACTAAAAACGTTCAAAATCTAGTCGCAATTTCATCTCAGCGACAATCAAATGTCAAAAATGTAGGGAAATTATAGATTTTTTTTTTTTGACATATTGAGACTGAGATCAGACTGCGAATGTTCTTAAAATTACGAGAATTGCCTCTCTGATCTCAGTCTCTATATGTCAAAAATACCTATAATTTACCTATATTTTTGACAACTTTTTGACATTGATTGTCGCTGTGATGAGATTGCGACTAGATTTTTAACGTTTTTAATTACGAGACTCACGCCTTCTTCCCATGGGGGTAGGCAGAAACTACAGAACGCCACCTGCTACGACCCTTACACACTTCTTTTTCCTCGTTTACGTTCGTGCATCCGGTCAGGCGTAGGCGTGAGCTTATGTATGTATGTCTGTTAATTACGAGAATTGGGCTTCAGATTATGATTTAAAAAAACCTCATGCTTAAATACTGTGTATTAAATCTAAAGGTAGGTACAAAGCTAAATAATTGCAAACATATCTAATGCAAAACAAACAATTATCTATTGTTGCTGGGCTGCTGAGTCTTGCTTCGCGTTTTGCAACACCAAAACTCGTCTAATTATCACTTCCAAAACCGGCTCAAAGTTACGAAAAACGGAAACCTTCGCTCATTCGGCTAATGAGTTGCTCGACTTTTTGGGCGGTTTCAAAAAAACAACTCGAAAATTTTCCCCGAAGTATGTACCTGCGGCTTGGGAGCTTTCCCGACGTTTTTTGTTGAGACTGCACCGCTTGTGAGCGACGCCTGTGTTTGGCAGCTTTTCAAAGAAGTATTGTTCTTTAACGACAACACACGACTTTGGGTATACAGATAGGGTAAGCAGGTGGTCTGGTAAATAAGAATTGCATAATATAAAAACCGGTCAAATGCGTGACGGATTACGCACAATGAAGGGTTCCGTAGTAGGGGAGATTTATGTTATTTTAAGACCATAGACTTCTTATAAGTTTTCCTGTTATCTATAAGTTTTTTTCTGATTTTTTTAAATAGTAAGGGGAATGGTCAATTTTCATCTATTTTCTTAAATAACTTTGATACTATTTATTTATTATAAAATTATTTTAAAAAAAATTGAGACCCTCTCAGTTCGGCCTTTCATTTAATGTGTTAAACAGTACAGTTTGTGAAAAATTTGTTTAAACTTTCTTATTTGTCCCCCAACAGTGACTCCCATATTCAAAATGAATTTATTTATGTTACACGTCCATGTTTGGGTCACAGAAATTCATATGTAAACCAAATTTCAAATAAATCGGTCCATTAGATCCGGAGCAAATTGGCTGTGACAGACGACAGACAAAACAGACACACGAGTGATCCTATAAGTGTTCCGTATTTCATTCGGACGTACGGAACCCTAAAAATGGAACAATGTATCGGTGAATGTAAGAGGATGTTATGAAACTTACCTAAACTGTGTTTCCGTCATTTTTGATGGTTTTCTGATACCTGTAAAAAAGAAATTAGTGAATAACGCGCACATAAAATATTTGAATAATATGATAAATATCGTTATAGCTGATTGCATGTAAATGTACCGTTATACATACATTATAAAATCAAGTGACTGATTGATTAAACTTATTTCTTCAGAAAACCTAAAATATTCGATCAGGTTAAAATGAAATGGCTTCCCCAAAAATCGCGCTACAAAAATGAATAAAAACCCAAAAATAAAATTAAACAGAAACTTTCCCATAACAAAAAAGGGGCAAATAATAATGAATGGGCAACGCGTTGGCTTCCGAATAAATTTGGCTGAATTCAATCCGGTTCAGTAATAGTTCCGGACCCATCGGCAGATTTGACCAAGTTCGCGCCGCCCGGCCAAATCCGGGCCGCAACGAGCGCGAACCGGCAGATACGGTATCTGTACGGTTCCTGTTATTGTTTATTTGTATTCTATTGGTTCTATTTGTTTGTTTGGAATTTTGTTCCTAGCTAGTTAAAGTTTCATGTTTTGCTGCAGTCTATAATTCAGTTATCTTTTTCAGATGTCATCGCACGCCGAGCTCTTGTTTGCTGCAACTGAGGTTTCAACAGGACAGGGACTTATATGCATATGGTATTCGATCAGAGTTCAATATGCATTGACTCATCATCATCATCTGTTTAGCCTTTTTCCAGCTATTTTATGGGTTTCTTCCAGTCTAAACCAGGCGTTCCCGAACTTATTTTGTCTACTGCCCACTTTGAGAATAAATTATTTTTTAGCGCCCCCATTTTTCCACCCATTTAAAAACCTAGATGAAATTACAAATCACCCCCTAAGCCTCTACACAACGCCCCCATTATTTTTCTGAGTCTCTTACTGCCCCCTTTAGGCCTGCAGCGCCCACAAGGGGGCGTTATCGCCCACTTTGGGAAAGGCAGGTCTAAACGGATGCAGCAGAATACCAGTATTTTACATAGAGCGACTGCCAATCTGACCTCCACAACCCAGTTACTGGGTAACCCTGGGATACCCTTGGGTAGGCATTGACTTTATGTAGATAATTAAGAGTACCTTTGAGTCTAGACAACGTTCTCTACTTAATCAACTGATTAGCTTCATAGAGGCTAGAATGCTCATTATTTTTTTTCTGTAATTTATTTAGTGTAGGTATATAATAAAGACGATTCTATTCTATTTTTCTGCCCCAATGCATGTACTGTCAAACTACATACAAGCGGAATTTTTTAGTCAGTCAGAAATGTTTCTGCAAAACCACTACTCTTTATATGTCCATGTATTGGTGGCGACAAATCTGCCTGGAGACTTTAATTACTTTTTATTGAAGCCTGCACCGTACACTACGATATTAGATCGGTAAACGTTCGTGTGGTTTTGCTACGGGATGTATTTATTTCTATTGGTTCAGGGTTTTGAAAGATTGTGGTTGCAGTTTGAGCAATAAATCCTGGATTTCAGAAGGCATATTATTATATAGTTTAATTTGTTGTTACATTTTATGTCTGCTTATATGTTTGGTGGTTTTTGATCTACCATAGCCACTAATCAACACCAATCAACACTATTGCGATTCAACTTTAAGTAGTATTGAAACTTAAACCCATTTACACGGTGCAAGTTTCTGGAACGTTCAAGAGCAATAATCGCATGTCATAAAGCAAGTTCAATTATTTTGCTATTCAAGAATTGCGTGCAAGTGTTTACACGTGTGCGATTTCCATAAAATGGCATACAATAATTGAATACAAGTTTTGCCATTCAATAAAATTGCATGCGACTTACACCAAGGCAATAAAGTTTTGATTTGTCTACAATACAGAGTTGTACGTCCTTGTACAATTGATTCAAGTATTGCCCGTATTTGCGCTGCCAAATAGTCTTCTCAATTTTTTTTACTTGTTTCGTTCGTATGTTAACGCAATTTTCTATCATTCCAACATGAGTGCGGTGAGTGAACCCTTATTCACCGCACTCATGTTTGAATGATAGAAAATATTTTCATCTGAATTGAATGCAATTTTCTTGTACGTGAGATTATTGTATATCAAATTTATTGTACGTGCGATTTTATTGTACGCGCGGTTTTATTGTATGTATAATTTTATTGTACGTGCTGTTTACACCTATACAATTTTTAAACGGCAACTAACTTGCGCGTATCGTGCAACAATACTGTACGTGTTGTTTAGACGGTGCCTGTTAATTACTGCTTTTATTTTATGGTATGCCACAGACTATATACTTGCACCGTGTAAATGGGGCTTTAGGGTAGGTAAGTAAGTGGCAATAAACACGTACTGCTGAACTTGAGCCTACAATACCTGCTTCTTCAAATGGTCCAATTAATAATTGTCTAATATTTAGGTACCAATGCGCAAAAAATCTAATCTCTTGACTATTTTCCAATCCCAATCAAACTTTTTCTTTCTGTTCTTTCTTTCTTAACAAAATATTAGCACCCTAGAAGGTACTACTTAACATCTTCTTGACGGTATTCCTTAATTAATTTTATAACAATATCATAAGTTAGGGGTACAAGATAGTAGGTACACTTATCATAATAAAAACACAGCTTCAACTCACAAGTTACTATTCTAAGTGGTTTCCATTTGTTATACATTCCGCGCAGCTCCACGCCAGCTCCGCCAACTTCTTTGATTACACTTTAAACAACATCGCCTTCAAAACTTAACTACTTAGTATCTAACAGAATTCTAAAACTATTCCAACTTGAATACATCTCCAATTAACAATGACAACGTCTGTTTAAGGAATTTGTGTAACTTGATACTTACATAGCCTTGTGTACAAAATGACTTTAAGTTACACAAGCTCTTTGTTAAAGAGTTTGTCTGGGTACTCGTTACCACTGCCGCTAAGACGAGCAGCCTTGATGGATTTTGGTTTGGAGACTATTACTGTTTTATCTTACGATGACGGACGTAATAATACGTCTGGCATATCCAAGATAGAGACGAACCACGAGATAGTTTCGTATGTTTTGTAGTTTATCGCTCACAACAGCGTAAAGCCTGCTTCTTATGCAGAAGTGGAACCTGTTATGGTAACCACGCTTGCTTACTGAACCTCGCTTATTAAAAAATCCCAACTTATGTACATAACTTAGGCGTTTTTCAGTAATCAATCGTGATGATCATAAAGGTTCCATTTCTGCATGAGAAGTGGCCCTTGCGCTTAATATGTGGCTTATCCTAGGATGGATAGCTTTTGTTTTCAACTGTTTCTTTTACATAACATCACGCCATGTTTCCCCGAAGAGTTAGGTAGAGGTGTACCTATAGTACACCCACATTTCGCCAGTTATGTTTAAGTCCCATGTAATAGGGGGCGAGCCTATTGCCGTCTACCGGGCACAAATTCAGACTCCGGGCTGTTACTAAGAAATTTCAGATAGAAAAACCCAATAACACTTTGCCCGATCCGCGAATCGAACCCAGGACCTCATGCTCAGCAGAAGCGCTTGCGACCACTAGACCAACGAGGCAGTCAAACTGTTTTTTTTTTACCTTGAAAACAAATAATTTTGGTTTATACCTTTAAAAAAAACTTACTGGTATAACCTAACCTTATAATAACGTAACCTAACCTTAGAGTAATCGCAATATTCAACACCTGTTAATTGAAAAAAATCATCTCGTAAAAACAAAAGCTATAGGACTGCATACTAAGTCAATACCCAGAATTAAAACTCTAACTCAATAGGGACGATGCCTGGGTAAAAAAAAAAGAAATTATATTTAGTCCGACAGTCGGATAACAAAAAAATATTAGTATTTTTTTGCTTTATCACATAAATAAAAAATTACTTAGATAAAACGCATTAAAGTTGGCCAGTCTAGCTACTTCACAACTCAGTATAAAATCTAGCAAGGCGTGACTTCATGCCACAGTTTAACTCAATGTATTGCCGTAATCTTTTCATTACGTAAAAAAAGAAAAAATACGTGTCTAATATTTTTTAATAACCTCCCTAAGGAACAAAAAAATATTCTAGTCATCGTCCCTATCAGCACTACAGGATAAAACGGACATAAATTGGACAACTAATTACGATTGTCTAGATCAGATCTCAGAGTTACCGACTTATGAGAGTCCAATGTCCATATTAAACGCAAAATTAAATCACTAATGAAGTCTCCTTTAGTGATTGACAATATTATGTTTCACCATGAACGAAGGTATATCCATTAAAAAAAACACACTGGTGATGCTTAGCTTTCAACCCATAAATGGATATCTAAACCGTTTAGTAACCGCAACATTCGAGACTTGCTAATTGAAAAAATCATCTCGCTATACCCTGTAGAACCTCATGCTAGAATCGGAGAAAATACAAAAAAATAAAAACTCTAACACACAAAAACAGTCCTCAATAACTAATTTAGAAAAAACTCCGTTTGGCTGGACCAAAAGCCGTACTCAGTGTACTACAGAAAGACTACAGAATTAAAATCCTAACGCGCTTGGCACTACGGGATGAAACAATGACATAAATCGGACAACTAATTACGATTGTCTAGATCAGATGGCAGAGTTACCGACTTATGAGAGTCCAATGTCCACATTATTAAACGAGGCTTAGTGTTGCGCGCGGCGCCGGCGGCACTACCAGTCTTGTGTTGAGCGACATAGGGATGTATAAGATAGCTAACTTTGTCTGCAGCATGCATTTTGCTTCCAGGAAGGTACAGTCATCATAATACAATATACATGGTGTAAGGGAAATCGACCAGCACGTGATTCTAGACTCCCCAGTGTACACATTTTTCGTCGGTTATAAAAAAATCTGCTGTTTCATATAAAAGTACAATACCTACATCTGCACAGTCAAAATCTCTGGAACATCTGAAAAATTTCAACGCTAGTGGGTCTAGAATCATGTTATGAATTCATGGTGAGTAACAATTTGCGAGTCGATGTCCTTTACACCCTGTTTAGTAGTATAGCAAAAAGGCAGGCGATTTATGGAACATGGTCATGTGAAAGTTTCAAAGGAAATGAAATCATTGTTGAAATATTCAAAAACAGGTAGTTACACAAATACTTATAAAAAATTGACAATGCAGTTTACATTAACAAGAAATCATCCGCTGATTTTTCGCAGATTTCCATCCTCTACCTCCGTATGTCCCAGCACATAGCTCGGAAACTCGCTGACGGGCAACATGCCCCTTTGTGCTACATACTCTATACAACTTATATAGCCCGCTCTATTAAACTTTACTATGGCCCGGATATTTACAGATAAAAATATTATTTCGAATTACAGGGATTTCATTCAATAAATGAAGGACGAAGTTTTTCAGTAGAGATGTGGGTGATTGTGTGGGAATTATCAAAGATATGAAATAAGAATCAAATTATAGAAGAACACAGAAACCCCACGACGCGGCTTCTATGCATCACTTAGAAAAGTGATGATACCTACTGAATGTTATCCAATTTGGGTATCGAATTATTGTCACTGTCAGTGCTATTGGCTCCTCAATTATTGTTGTGCTTAGGGTAACCCTTTTGAAAATATAAGACACGTCAAACAGAACATGTTATTTAAGTGGAAGGCAAAACGTTTAATGCTAAACCCAACGCAAGTGTACAAATATTGGTCTTTGATATTTCTCGGGTCCCTAGGGTCCCGGACCTTTGAAAGGCCGAAGCCGAAGCCGGGGCCGAAGCCAACTCGCAGAGGCCCGTTAGACACTTTCAATGGAAATGAGGCACCAACCGACGATTATCCCTGTACGCACTATGCAAGTGCACCCAAGGACAACCCCCGGTTGGTGTAGGACTATTGCAGGATATGGAGACAAAAAAAAATATTGGGCTGTGGGTTTGGATGGCTAATATTATTATGCTGACTTAGCAGCCTTTTGCAGGCATTGTAATAACAGCACACATTCTTTAGCATGTAATATAAATTAATTCATTTTAATCATTATTATTTATAATTATCATTAAATAAAAAAAATAATCTTTACTTCCACCAGTACCGTATTCAACGCATAAAGAATTTTGTATATCATGACGGAAAACGGAACCCTCTTCGAATCTGTCTCAACGCATTGAGTTAAAACACTTTACAATTCAGAAATATTGCAAAAGTCACGTCCCGATATTACAGTAACCCCTTTCTTTCAATCGAGTCTCAGGACTTTTGTGAAAATATAAATTATTCATATTCTGTCAGCCCAAGTCGCTCCGATCAATGTATGTGGAACCAAAATCTTTGAAACGTTCTCTCGGCCTATTTTTCAAGTACGTTTTTAGTGTTGAGGGTCCACTAATAATTGTGCTTGTGAGGTTAGCAGTATCAAATATAAGATATAATTCGTTACTCACGGTTATACAGGGCGTCCCACGGATATGCCACATGGAGGGAAAGTACCGTGAATATTGTAGATGGAACATTTTACTGAAAGAAGACATTATTTGAATTTAAAAAACAATTTAAACTGCATTCATAGATATTTAAATAATTACACGGTTGAACCGGGAATCGAACCCGTTACATAAGAAAAATAATCACCCTGTAGCTTTATCATACCGATCGAAAGGCTTCATCATAACCATAAGGATTATTTTTTGCTACATAACATAGTATCACAAATAAAAGAAAGAGGTAGAGGTACAAAGTTGTGTGATGTACGAACTGTTAAATCTATTATAAATAAGACTCACCAAGACAACAAGACTTCTTTGACTTCAAACTCAATAAGGCTTCCTTTTTTTTTTGTGGATGGGAAATCATCAAATGACTTCTCCCGCCCTGGGCGTGTCAGACTTTTACTGACTAAAACCCACCCGTGTTCCTTCTGTTGCCTGTGCCGGGGCCACGGTAACTCTTTCGAACATCCCGCAACCCTAGCTGGCATCGGCCCTATCGGACCCCGTCAATAGTGCTGACACCTCTTTGAGGCGCGCGTGGAATACAACGCGCCGTCGACTCGGGCCTGGTCCTTACCGGACGGCGAGCTACCCATTGCTCGCCGTCCGCAAGCCCGCGCCTACGGTGGCCGGGAATCGGCTGCCAATTCCCGACGCCCAGGGCGTATCCTGCGGCGACTAGGGGCGTGAGGGCGCAAAGCTTGCCTCTCCCTCACGCGTCCCGCCTCCTCCTTCACGAGCATTACTGCTTCGCAGAAGGAGGTAATGGCTTCCCATGTACTCTCGCTCCGTACCATGGCCTGGACCAGGGTCCGACGCGAGAGGTCGCCGCCGCCTATCGCTTCCGCGAGGACACGGCGGTGCTCCGCCCAAGCCGGGCAGACCTCCACCGTATGCTCCACCGTGTCCTCCGGGCGATTCACACAGTGGTGACACCCGGGCGTTTCCTCCCGCCTTATCCGGAATGGGTACCTCCCGAAGCACCCGTGTCCGGTGAGGACCTGCGTCAGGCGGAAGGTAAGGACGCCGTGGCGCCTCTCCAGCCACTCCTCAAAGAGGGGACTTATCGCCGCAATTGTGGCGTGCCCAGCGCTGGGTTGCGACAATCGCACTCTCCATGCCTCCATGAGATCCTGCCGGAGCTCTGTCCGCCGTGCCACGATTTCTCGCGGCAGCGGAATTACGCCCCAGCGTTTTGCCTCCTCGCGTTACTCGTGCGCGAGGACTTTTGCCTCCAGATCCCATGGCGGTAATCCGGCAAGGAGGTTCGCCGCCTCGCCGGAGACCGTGTGGTATCCCCGGACTATCCAGATGGCCATGACCCTCTGGGACGCGTTCAACCGACGGACTGGTTGCCGCCTCACGGAACGCGCCCACACCGAAGCCCCGTAAAAGGCCATGGACCGCACGACCCCCGCGTAAATAAGACTTCCTTGTGTACCTATCCCAGTGTATGTCGAACTATAAGTGCCTGTCTTCAGTGAATGTTTCTGTGTTTTGTGTAAGAACAATATAACCGTGAGTAACGAACTGTATCTTTTATTTGATACTGCTCACCTCACAAGCACAATAATTAGTGTACCCTCAACACTAAACTGGTGACCCGAACATGAACGTCAGCGCAGCCTTCGTGCAACTACTACAGCGAGACTTCATCATCATCACTTCCTCAAGCTTTCGAGCAGCGAGTCACACAGCCAGCCAGCACCCACAGCTTCAACGGGTATCCTGACCACCATCATGCAGCGACCGCGCATACCTGGTCATCACCGTCAGCCTCATCAGCAACCTTGGCACAGTACACTGCACTCTCGCCCGGTCAAACAAGCAGAGCCCTTCAAACCTCTACTGGTCGACGCCAGCAGTCAGCCTCAACCCGGCGCTGTACCGCATCCGACTCACTGGAGCATAACGCAGCGCCACCCCAACTCACTGTGGGCATCTCCGCAGACAGTTCCGACTCACCGTGAACTATGCGGGGCACCCGGTTCCGACTCACTGGAACCTCAACTAGCCCTGGCAAGCATCACAAGATACACGACTCTGCCCACTATCGACCTTCAATCTCCGGAGGGGAGTGACGTGGCGGCATATCTACATCGCCACATGCGAACTCGTCACACTGATCAGAGTTTACCGCGCGACGAGCATACGTATATACAACATCCCGACATCAACCGTCGGGCAGGAGCCCACCAGACACAACACCCATCTGGTCGGAGGATCCTCCATTTTCTATAGGGGATGAGTGAACTTTACACCCTGTTCCTCACCTCATACCTCTATACTGGGCTGTATGTTTTTCTTATGGCAATTGCTTTTGCTCTTATTAGCCACTCACGTGGCCCTAAGTACCTAGTTCGTTTTTACTTTAACTTCTACCTTCAATGTCAATTTTCAGTACCTAAAGCACGTGAAGACATACTCTTGGAGTGTCCATGTCGGATACAATAGACATGGAGTTATTTCCAGTTTCAATAATATTTTTAAAACATAATATATAAGCTAACAGACTTAAAATAATAATTATAATATGTACAAATGTAAAAAAAATATATATATAATCATAGGGCATCAAAAAATTCGTCCGAATCGCTGTCAGCAGGAAAAGTGCCCAAAAGGCTGGCAGCATTGCCACGTTGTATGGCGATGCTGATTCTTTGGCCAAAGAATAGGCCAGCCCTTTGGTCACGTGAAGAGTCGACCAACCGCTTGGCGATGTCTCGGAAAACCAAGTGGCCCCCATGGTGGGTACTCGGGCCCCATGGCCCTAGTGTTTCAACCCCAAACGGCTCGAACATTTAGCTCCCAAAAAGATCGGAATATTTTCGCCCTTTGAGGTTTTCCGCACCTGCAGCAGCCGCCCCAGCACAGCCAGCCGTACTAGGAAGATGGGATGGTGCAAGGGTGTCGACACATGTTGCATCCCACACCAAAGGCCTGCCTAACTTCCAAGGCATTATGGTCATTCCGTCTGGTCTCTTGCCATCGTCGCGTGCCAAGCCGTTGGGTTCTAAAACAGCTGGCACCCCGGCGGTGACAAGAGCACGACGGATAATGTCATTAATGCTGGCGTGCCGTGCTATCCGGCCTGCGCTCTTACTACAAGACAGGCCATGATGTCCGAGGCAGTCGACGGCTTCACCGCACTGGCAGCGATGTGGAGCCCCGCAAGGAGCGCCCAGACGCAGACAGGTAGCGAGCCGGAAGGTGGAGTCACCCAGCAAAGTGCCTATGTTGGGTGACGGTAGTGCTTGAAGCCAGAGGCCCGACTCCCATTCACCCACAGCCAGCAGGCGGGCACGCTCAGCAGTATTGGTGGACGTATTGATAAGATTATTCTGTACCAATCTGCAGAGCGGCTCATCCCACTGTCTCTGGGAAGATGGGTTCACGGGCCGATCTGTATCCGGGCAAGCCGCTATCCAGGCGTTCACCGCATCACTCAAGCACGGCACTTCAGAGTCAACCAGGGATGGAGCTAAAATTTTCCCGGTCAACTTTTCAGTGCTGTGGACAGAGGACTGGAAAGCTAATACTGGTAATTTTGCGGAATAGACATGGATGATTCAGATTAATTGCGAACGTAGTCACGTTAAAACTTCTTCATTAACCTACTATACCCTGTACATAATACAGGCTCCTTAAAAATGCCGTCTACCTATACCTACCAGTTTTAATAATGTCAATCTGAACCTAATAACAATCTAACAACCGTACTGACCCGACACCCAGTGCGAATGCGGTGCTCCTCAACAAACCGTGTTCCATAATTATATTCGAACTAGCTATACCCCGCGACTTCGTTCGCATTGAAGTCGTAAAATACACAATATACTAAAATAACAGCTACATTTTAATAAAACTCCCTCGTCCCCCGACCCGTCGCGTTGCATCGCTCGCCCGCGCTATTACTTCGTTTTTGCTTAGTGTTCTTTCTGACTTTTTTCTTTTTGCTGGGCTTCTAAGGTTCGTAGCGTAATGTTAAAATTAAATAGCCTATAACTATCCTCGAGAATTGGGCTACCAAATGCAAAAAGATTTTTTTAATCAGACTTTTTGTTCAAAATTTCATAGATTTTAATTTTTGCGTGGAACCCTAACTATTTTTCTAGAATAAAAATAGCCTCAGTTACTTCCCGTAACATCAGCTATCTGACAGTGAAAGTCCCGTCAAAATCTGTCCAGCCGTTACGGAGATTAGCCGTAACCGGAACAAACAGACAGACAGCCAGACAATTTTTTTTTTGTTTTAGGAACCGTACTTCCTTATGCATTTAGTAAAAAGTTGTTATTTTGACATTACAAACAGACATTTCAATTTTATTTATTTGTATAGATGTCCAAAGTGTCCATACATCTAGACCTAAAAAAAACGCCACAATGTCCGCGACTGGCATGGCCACCTACTGAACCCAACGCATCTAACATAATAATTATATTGTATATTGTTTTTGTACATCTTCAGCAATTCAAATCCTTCTGTAAAAATCGGAAATTAAACATTGGAGATGGTTGACCGGTATGTCTATCTTGGTCATAATCTTTCTATTGGCAAAGAGCATCAACAAACAGAGACATCGAGAAGAATACAGCTCAAGTGGGCCGCATTTAGAAAACTGGATGATATTCTGAGACCAGCCAAAATTCCACAACGTCTGAAGTCCCGCCTCTATAACCAGTGTAGTCTGCCTATCATGACGTACGGTGCTGAGACTTGTACGCTCATGCAAGCGGCTGTGTACAGGGTGAGATTTGCATAGAGAGCCATGGAGCGTTCCATGTTTGGTATCAGGCTAAGACCGAGTTCCAAACGTCGAGATTCGAAGACGTACGAAGGTCTGCGATATCGAAAAGCGTAATAGGAACTCAAATGGAGTTGGGCAGCATACCTGACAAGGCGCAGTAATGACAGGTGGAGTAAAACTGTGACAGACTGGCGTCGAAACACTAGAAGATGAGATTTAGGTCGTCCGGCGGCGACATGTGTGGATGACATTGTTGCCATCGCAGGAAAAACCTGGATTAGGCTGGGACAGGAGCATGGGGATTAACACAAGAATAGAGATGCATATGCTCAGCAGTGAGTGAAGTCAGGTTGTGGATCAGGGATGTAACGGATACCCGTATCCGCATCCGCATAAATGTTGTTATCCGCAAATCATCCACTTCCTCAACTTTTGATTTTAAAAGCTCCGCACCCTCCTCCGCATCCGCATCATCATTCCTATGGGGATGTGACCCTACGTTGTTCGCTCAAATTTTGAATGTTTTAAAACTCGCGCCAAGCTAAATGGGCAGGTCGGGGTGTGAGTTACGCGTTCCTATTGGCTGAATTCGAAATGTCCCTGTCCTATGACAGACGATTGGCCGCACGTGGATTGCCTACATACATTTATACTATACATTAAAAACGAGGACTATTTTTAGTACTACATCTGCATTTGCACCCTCATCCGCATCCTCAATAAGGAATTTTCCAACATCCGTGTCCTCATCCGCATTCTCAATAAGAAATTTTCCAACATCCTTATCCTCATCGGCATCATCAAATCCAATTATCTCGATATCCTCATCCGCATCCTCCGTTACAACCCTGCTGTTGATGATATTGCCTTTGCCATCTACTTGAAATGAAGAAGAAGACTGAAAGTAAAAGGCCAGGTCTTTTTAAAAAAGAAAAGGAAATAATAATCACTTATCAAGACCACAATACACGACATTAGTTCACAATCTTATCCTTTTTTATGAGATTTAGAAATTTAACAACATAAGCACAAGCTATGTATTTGATGATATCTTTTAGATGCCTATGATTTCAGAGTATATTAATTTGATGTTCAAAGCATTCGTAACATTCGTATCAGCATAAAGCTCTAAGAAACATCGTCCATCACTTCCAATAAAAGTTGTTCAACAAACTTGTAAACAATTCAAGTGGAATCTACTTTCTTTCCACAGATTACGATGCAGCTTGCAATTTTTTACATCTTAAGAGAATAAACAAAATCTACTCGCCTCGTCCAATCCGTCGCGTTTTCTTTTACATAGCGCTGTGGCCATGAAATTGGAGTGGCAGCTTGTCATGAAAATTTTATGTCAGTTTAAATGTAGATTTCTCATTATTTTTGCGACTTGGGCGTTCATGTGGGCAATCAGGTTCAAATTAAATTGAGGCGATCATTCTGCTATTCGTTGATATTTATGAGGTTCTGCCTGTAAGATATACATGCCTCATGTGTACCAATGCTCTAATACGGATCATGATTTTATTTTAAGCCATTTAAATCTGTCTGTCTCTGTGTGTGTGTGTGTTATAGTCTGTCTGTATAAATGTGTGTACATAAACTGTTAAATAAATAAATAAATTAGCCTGACAAAAATGTACGTAAAAGTAACCTCATCTTATCCAATATTTAATAAAAGCGAGTTTTCTCTCCTTACAAAATCAGGCTTCATACCTTATTAAAAAATTAGCCAGCCAGCTAAAACTTAGCACCTAACGTACTTGACAAAAAATGATCGCTGTTCATCCAACAAAAGCCAAACGCTGTTCTCCCAGCCTGAGTTTAAAGCGATCTTTCTGAGATGCCAGTCACTATCTCCGCTTTTGTAGGGAGGCTATTCAACGTCGGCGGGTGAAGCGCGGAATTGGACAGCCAAACCCAATTACCGTGGAACGTCCGCGCTAGAGTTTTTATTTATGCACTGGTCCTTTGAAAAACGTGCCCCTTGCTAATACAATAGCTTCTAGTTTGTTCGTATTTCTGTAAAGGAAGGACGTAGATGAGGTTGAGAAAGATTAGAAAGGGATTAAGAGGGAAGAGAAACTTTTCTAACGTCAATATAACGGTTATTCCGGGAAGTCCTGTGGATGAAAGAACGAGAAGGAAAATATGTATATTTGCGGTAAACATGACGCAATGAAAAAACACAAATACAAAAAATAAGTAGGTTTTGATCATGCACTTGATTCGGGATATTCTCCCAAGTATTCAACCAAAACACAAATTGACAGTTTCTTGTACAGAACTGACGATTCGAAGTTAAAAGAATCATCAATATAAACCTATTATAAAAATAAGTGTTTAATGTGCGTGCCGCTAAAACTCTGAATTAAATCCCGGTACGATCAAGGGAGTTATATGTTGTGATAGCCTTCTGTCTTTCATCCATGAAGAAGGTTCCCGTTTTTAATTGAAGCGCGTGCTTTTGAAGACATAAGGGCTGGAAGTTTCGGCCTCTAGAAATTTCTAGAACAGTCCAGAATATTCGAGAGTATTCGAGGGTGTTTGTTCGAGAACACTCTCGAATGTTGTGGAATTTTCTGGAACAACTCCCTGAGCGAAGCCGGGTACTTCAGCTAGTACACAATAAAAAATAATAGTCCTCCAGACACCGAATTTCGGCCATGGCGACCAATCTCAGCGGAGACCAGCCTTCGGCGCGGGAGATATTATAGTAAAAAGTGTGTACGAAGACACAGGTGCACTCTCTCTTCCCTCACTCTCATAGTTGATTTTCAGTCAAAATAACATGCATAGGTACATGAAAAAATAAAAGAATCATACATACATAACATCATGACTTATTTCCCCGAAGGGTTGGGCAGATGTATACCCATAGTACACCCGCATTCCGCCAGTTATGTTTAAGTCCCATGTAATAGAGGGCAAGCCTACTGCCATCAACCGGGCACAAATTCAGACTCCGGGCTGCTACTGAAAAATACCAACAAGAATGTTAAAAGAATTAACCTCAAGAAAATCACTACGAAGTTCATCCTTTTAGCTAACGATGAGAATCTATAGTGATGTGAGGTTCATTCAAAAATCTACAACTAGAGTTTCATGAAAAAAAAAAAACTCAATACAAAAATAAATCTGCAGAAATCCTTCAATTTTTATCTTTCCACTACTTAATATAGCAGCATAGCTAAAGTGCCTAGATTCAATGCACTGAATATGACTGAACGAGGCCCGATTCATTCGTTCGCGAGTGAAGTAAGAACTGCGACGACACACGGTCACGTAGCTTGTCGAGCCAGCGATGAGCTTGTAAAAGCGCTCGTGCATCACAGATCATACAGATTGCTGGCAGCGTTCCATTTTCGAATATGATTCGTTTTTAAATTATCTGTGAACGTTTTGTCGTGACTTAGGAATTTTCTTGTTCAGTGAATCAGGAGAATGGCAAGCAACCGCCATAATGGTAGAATCAAATCGTGATTACAATTTCGTCTTCCTTGCAGTTTTTTCACATTTAAAATGCCGTATTTCTTGCATAAAGCATTTCTAAGGAGAACTTTAATAGTAGGTACTTACCTACTAAAAATTAAAATTTTAATATTTGTGAAGGATTTTTGTTACGATATTTAATGCATTTCGATGGAGTGTGCAGAGTGAGGAAAATAATTGTTATCTATACTAATATTATAAAGCTGAAGCGTTTGTTTGTTTGTTTGGTTGGTTGAACGTGCTAATCTCATTAACTACTGGTTCGAATTGAATTTTTTTTTATTCTTGGATGGCCCATTTATCGAGGTAGGCTATAGGTTATATAATATCACGCTACGACCAATAGGAGCGGAGCATCAAAAATGTTGCAAAATCTGGGAAAATTTATTCCTTTTGAGAGCTTCCGTTGCGTGCGCTGCATAAACGGTTAAGTTACGCAAAAATCATGTATGACGGAATTGTTCCTCTTAAAAAGTTCTAAAAAAAAGTCTTAAGTTGGCTCACTATAACTTTTTTAATGGTAATCAAATTTGTTATAAAATAATGCATTATTTGCGAAGGTGTTTTCATAAACATGGTATTAATCCTTATCCAAATAAATAGTTTCATAATCAAGGTTGATTGTAAATTCCTTTTTAAACTATTCAAATCGAACTTTTCGTTTAGAAATTACGACGGGTATAAATATGCTTTAAGTAAAAAAAAATGCGCTTAGTCTATTAGTTACCTACACATTTGAACGCGCTTATCTCTGTCACTACCAGTAGGATTTGAAAAATTTGCATTTTATAGCCCAATTCTTGAAGAAGGCTATAGGGTATATTGTAACATTACGCCAGGACCCTTAGAAGCCGATCAAAAAGAAAAAAAAGTAAGGAAGAGCGCTAAGCGAAAACGAAGTAACAGCGCGGGAAGGCGAAGTGATGCGACGGGGTGGGTCGGGGGACAAGAAATTTCAGTCGCGGGCGGAAGCTAGTTTACTATATAACTAAAATTCTCAGGCACCTTTGAGACAATCTTTGGCTCTCTTGTTTGCCTATCGGCGCCAAACCTCCAAACAGCGCTGGCACTCAAGTGTGCCACCCGTACCCGCGCTTTTTAAATCTCCATTTTTAATTATAATTCAAGGCTGATATCCTGTGCAGGCATTTTTAGTCTGTGGTCCGGTAGATATTCACGTCAACTAAATGCTTCAAAACTTATAAGATTCGGTTTGGAACGTAGAAAAAAAAATTAAAGTGACGTTTTGACAATGACATTTGGCGCGACTGATATCTCCGTGTGTTTTTTTATTGAAAATAAAGTGTTTTCGTGTCTAATCGACGGTAAGTGGATAAATATTCATTTATAAGTAGTTATTACATCGTTTTAGATAACATTTGCACGAAATAACATCATGGATACCATTTTGTTTGAGCAAATAATGTTACGTAAACAAACGACATTTTTGGCCATACTCTGTTGTAATCATATTTTGTTTATAAATACATCTCTCGTAATACGAGTATAGTTTAGATTTTATAGTATGGTATGTTTATTCAAGAACCCAAAACAGTTTACAATAAGTGCCAAGAGCCAATTGAAACATCAGTGGACCATTTTTTGTGAGCAAGGTCATAAATATGTCACGCCGCGGGAATTCCGCCCGACACTTGACAGATAAAGACATATCAAGTTTATAGACCTTAGCGGTTAAGGATGGATATGAGTGATCAACGTAATCAGCATAATCAATATTTAAAAATAATTTACTGCAACTAAACCGAAACATCGTGAAAGTGACTAAAGTAATATATCCACGATGCATATTATATTGTTATATCCCACAGACAGGTATACTAAACCAGAGCCAAAAAGAGCCAGTCAATAAAACACTCGATTTAAAACACAACATTTTTACGCAAACTTTTGCCTACAAACTTTGTTTTTGGCAAGCAGTCTTGGCTTCAAAGTTGTACGTCCATTTCAGCCGTGGATCACAGCTGGTCCAACTTGAAACCCACGGCTGCTTGATCCAGCCTCTCTTTTTTAATTAATACCACTTCGAACAGAGAACCGAAAGAATGCTTCAAGTCATTAAAAGTTTTAATAGCATTTGACTTCGAGTTGCAAGGATGGTAACAAATTTTAGTCGAAAACTTTTTTGGTTTTTGAAACTGTAAGAAATAGTTTGCGCGGCTCGAGATTTTTATAATGGAAAAGTGTAGGGTTGAAAAGGGTTGGAGTTCAGAGTTTGGGGAAATATGGTGATTGTGTGTTTGAGTTATGCCGTACGAATGGGCCAGTAATCCTTTCTCGTTACTTTTGTGTTTGCAAAAGTTTTATCAGACTTTAAAAGTAAGTAGTTTGCTCTAACAGGTAAATGATGAAGAGTTGTTTTTATAGTTTGCAGTATTTTTAGAACTCTTAGTTTCTTTGAAGGATAAAATCAACCGGAAATTAATCGGAGTTACAGACATAGCTTGCAGAGTAAGCAAACTGAAGTGCCAGTGAGCTGGCCATGTTTGTCGAAGGACCGATGGCCGGTGGAACAGACGAGTCCTGGAGTGGAGACCGTGTATCCGTAAGCGTAGTGTGGGGCGCCCCCAGCTAGATGGGCTGACGCTCTTAAAAAACTGGCTGAAACAAACTGGATGCGGAAGGCAGAGGACAGGGTGTTGTGGCGCAGCCTGGGAGAGGCCTATGTCCAACAGTGGACTGCGATAGACTGAGTTGATTGAACTTTTTTTTTTCTACAAACCTCTCTTTTTTTCCCCCGACAAACACATCTCAACCATAATATAAGCAAAAAAAAATCAAATCTAAATTAACCATAATATACACTCCAGCATTATCCCAAACATGCAAATAGCCACACAAACAAACAGCCTACAAACTCAGCAATCATTACAGAATCCCCAATTTAAACCGTAGTTACACTCTCGGACACCTGTAAAAACATAATTCTGCGTAAGGCCTTACATAGCCACCCTCTGCCTTTAAATCGAAAACCAATTACGGAAAAACTGTACATAAATACAGTCGAGCATTGTCCGGACGTGTGTAGGTATGTATACGCATATAGAAACGGTAAATGCGACAACAGGGACCTGTGGCGACTGGAAACGGTATACATAGAATACGAGAAATACTAAAAAGAAGTAATATCGGAATCCGTCTATCGATTCCACGAGAGATCAAGTTGTATCTTGCTAAACCTAGGTTAGTAGGCTTCGATAATCGATAACACTGTGAGTTAATTCAAAATAATGTCAACGAAATAGCATGGCTGCTTAGAAGATTTTGGCCCCAGACTAGGAGTAAACTACTTAACTAAGAAGAGTTCCAGCGCCATTTCCTGGGTTAGATAATCATGAGTGCTTGATACTGCTGTGTAGGGCCCAGCTAAAATTCTTATTATTTTGATCTACTATTACAGGAAACCACAAATAGACAGTCCTTCAGGTTAAATGGAGTGACGATCTTCGCAGGGTGGCTGGCTGGATCTTGCTGAGAGTAATTGAGCTGGATCTAGTTGAGGAGGCATATAGTAGTGATAGTGAACCTCTTTCGGCTTACAACAACGATGATGACTACTTATTATTAAAAGCCTGTGATGTCCCACTGCAGGGCAAAGGCCTTCCTACTCTTTTTCCACTTTTCTCTGTTTAAAGCTGCTAAGGACCAGTTTTTGTTGAAGGAGTCCAGCTCATCCTGCCATCTCAGTTTGGGCCTGCCGCGATGTCACTTGCTATTAAGAAGGATCTATTGGGTCGTATGTTTGGTCCATTGGTCATCTTACATGACTACTATAGAAGACAAAATTACTAACTATGCCTAATTTTACCCCAAAACCTTCTCAAGTCCACTACCCCATCCATAGAGCTATATACCAGCAGATAGAACGTTTAATTAACACAAGTGACAGGGCGATGTGAGCCGACGCACCGACTGGCACATATAGTGAAATAACAATGCGCCGCTGTGTAGTGCGGATTATAAATGGGTTTGATTTAAACACGTTGGTTTGGAATAAAGAGAGATCTTCGTTTGTTTGTTTGGATGAGGTTACGTGTTGATGTTTGAGGAGCTTGAGATTAGGAGTTATGGAAAGGTAAAGTAAGGGAATTAATCTTACGGTAACTTTCAAAACTGTTTATGAAATATCAATCTGAAAGAAATAATATTAAAAGTTACGAAATTATCCAAACATTTTTAGAAAAAAAAAATGTTCTGTAAAAATAATAATGAAACATTGAAACTACACATTGCACACATATTATTAAAGCAAGCAAAAGTAGAAACGCAGAATGATAAGGCAACACTGTAAAAATTACTGTGATAGTAGTACCTATCTATCTATTTTATGCATTGTAGATTCTAGAAAGGAGTACTTAACCTTAATATTATCAATGCACAACTAACTGTCTGGCTGCGACCACCGCTCCTCGCCGCTGGTTTCGTGCCTGCAGCCTTTGGATGAAAATCAAGAGTCATTTATTCAAACTAGGCTGAGAATCAGCACTTTTTGAACGTCAAAATTACATAATAGAGTCCCCAAAACGCCCACCCTGCACCAATTCCTAGTGCCACAACAACAGTCGTTTAGAAACAGAGATGTTGATGCCGATGACCGGCTGTCTCGTCAGTGCTGAATAATTAAATGACTTTCTGTTTTTTACAGATTGACATTCGTAACAAGATGCATAGAGTGCTAACAAGTTCTCTGAATGTTACTTTAGAAATTGAACTCCACATGATTATTGCAAAAAAATATTTTTCATTCGGTAAGTAGGCAACAAAAGAGGTGGTTCAAGAGTTAATTATCGTTGTTGTTCAATTGTTTATATTCATAATTACGCCGCGAACATGCTACTACATTATTATAAAACTTTCTTATTAATATGCAGATGTAGTGCCCCACATAATGATTTATAAGCAAAGAACAACATAAATTCATTACGAAACAAATTAACATAAAATAACAAGAACGGAAAAATACATAAAATATAAAATAATATAAAATACAGACGGCCATCCATATTCACTAACAAGGGAACGTGCATTACCATAATTTCCGACCTACCTATGTATATAGATACAAATCCATTTAACCTGTTTTATATTCCGCAAAAGTGCCCAGAAAAGGCCAGAGGACTTAACCAGTGAATTAGAATTTTACATTGTAATGGTTGTTGCATGCAGAGAAGGGTGAAATAGGGGTAAACAGTGGGGGGATAAAAACGCAAACGTCGAGTGGCATCTCACCTAGGCGCGGCGCACACTTCAGAGCTTTGAGCTAATTATCCGGTGCTGTGTACGCCTCGCAAGCGGCAATTTCACTAATTATTACATTCATTGAGAAACTGTGAAAATTAAACCGTATTTTTTGGTAGCGAGTAGTGATTTAAATGTTTTGTCACGAGTGTGAAACAGGAGTAAATTGGTTTTATACTTCTTTATTACAAGTGCGCTTGTGTATTCGTTTTCCTCGTTGACTTGTGTACCTGCACTGTTGTACCGACAGCCATGCCAATTGACTCTGTATTTTCACTTGAAACTAAATGCTTTTCACTTACTTTAACTGCACTCATGACGGTAAATGACTCAGCGACGTTTCATTTTGTGGTAGATTTCTCAAATTCACATGCAAATTGACGAAATCGACGAACCATCACAATCATGTTATCTAGATAAATTCAAATTATTTTAATGACATAGATAGACGGATGTTATCAATTATATTGAAAAACCCTTAAATCTATCATTTATTTCTTGACACAATCAATAAATAAAATGGCTACAAGAACAGAGTATACTTTGACTCAGCCAAAATCTAAAACTTCCATCAAAATAATAACTTGAGAATATCCTAGAGCTAGATCTATTTAACTTCTTCCAACCTATACATATTAAAAGAATGACAGCGAACTTGAACACAATTGTGAGTCGTGACAATTCACAATGAAACTTTACTTGAATTTAAATAGTTTGGAGTCGTCAGGCGGGGATAAATGCGTAGATCTGAAGCTGCCAGGGGACCAGGCTGACGGTTGAAAAGCAGCCAAGAAACTTAATACGTTTAAATTCTTTGCATCTTTATATTTTATGTTTTTTTTTTCGGATCGTGCATTGAGAATAGAAATGTATGTATGTTTCTAAGTTTAATAAGGTAGGTTGGACGATTTGGATTTTTCTGGTTCAATTCCGTCTTGTCGTACAAATGTATAAACTTTTGTAGTTACAATATTGTTTTATTATGGTAAATTAAATAATTTCAATCATTATTGGAGTATACGTTAAATGAAGCATTCGATTTTAACCACTCAGAAAAATAAAATTTAAAAGGAAAATCTCGAAACAAACCATCCCATTTAATTTTAAAGTCCCAAAATTCGTTTTAAATGAAAAATATTAATCCAAATTAAAACGCGGAGTCGGAACACATCAGCCGTAACCGAGTTTACCGGCTTCCGATGAGTAATATACCACGCTCGATGGCTTGCAGATTACGGACTATAAATTATTATGAAGCAATCAGTGTATGGCAAAAGTTTGGGTCTTGTTTTGTATCGGCGATGCGAGGACGATACGATGTGTGATGTTTCAAAGTAGAAATTATTATTAAAGTATCACTTTATTAGCTTCGAAAATTCTCCGAAATCGTTGGAAAATATTGAGCTCGTATCTATAAAAATAAATTGTGACCATTGATAAATCGCCAGGTTAAGTTGAATAATCTAATAGCTGTTAGGCAGTCTAGTTTCTTTGATAACATCTTTAGTCTAAAACCTAATTTAAGCCTTTCGCTAAGCCACAGTTTTCTTATCCAACTTTGTTGTCGTCTCACCTGGAATATTTTTCTTAGACTCCTGATATTATCGTTTAAATCAAATCATTTATTTTTTTGCCAACGTGGGTAAGGATCTATACAGATATTATACATGTTTAGATAATGTTCTCCATGCTCTGCCGTCACATGGGCATGCAAAATTTACACATAAATTACAATCTACTATCAAAATACCATGCCATTAAAAGTCGGATAAACATTCTCACATTTACCGGAAATGACTCGAAACTGATACAACATCGCTAAACATAAAGGCTCTTGCTCACGAACCGTGAGCCACCGTAGATTTATTGGTAAAATAATTTTGATTGATTGAAGCGATTTCAGCCACCAACTTGAGGTTTAAAGCGACGCACCGAGAGCTTAGCCGTAATCAATCTTAAACGGGTGAACTAATAGGATTAGCAGGTGACATAACGTGTAAGAGTTTAGTGCATCGGGCTCTGAGTTATGTTGCACGTGGAAATTTAGTAACAGAAATTAGGAGTTTGTTTTTTGCTAAAATTGAACTTTAGTTAAATATTTACATCATCGTGTAAAGTTGCAATTTAGTATGAACGTTTAAAATGACTGACGTGTTAATATCAATTTGAGGGTTTATTAAATTAATGTTTTTCAACCATAATATAACATCACGCCTGTAATCCCCAAAGGGTTGGGTAGAGGTGTACCTGTAGTACACCTACATTCCGCCAGTTATGTTTAAGTCCCATGAAATAGACGACGAGCCTATTTGTTGTTAACTATTTGTATAGGCATTTCTTTCAATTAAATCCATAGGGAAGACAACTAAACATGTTTTTGTCCGTCATGTAGTTTATTTAAAAAAATGGACGTATTTTTTCTTTCTTAACGCAATCAAAAGATTACGGCGATACACAGAGTTAAACTGTGGGGTGACGTCACGCCTTGCTAGATTTTACACTGAGTTGTGACGTAGCGACTCGTACTCCTCAACTTTAATGCGTTATGTCATAGTAATTTTTTTATTAATATGCTAAAGCAAAAAATACGTGTCTAATATTTTTATTATCTGACTGACGGACTAAATAGGATTTCTTTCTTTTTCCAGGTATCAACCCTAATACAGACACTTTTGAATTGTCAAGGAATCAGTCAGTCAGAAAGATGAAGGTTGATGGAAGTTGGTTGGTGGCATACTAGTCTAGGTAACAAAACAAGCCATTGTGGGCCAGTGTTTTAAACAAGTTTAGGTATCTCCAAGAAAGAAATACTTTCTTAAATTATTTTTTAATCAAGGAAAACGTCAAATTTCCCTATAATAAAGCCTACAAAGACAGTTAAATTGTAATCCAATTCACGTTGTATCGAGGTAACGGCTGTGCGATATGACGGAGACATTCATTCTTCATTCTTAATGTAGTAATGCTGTAATAAAGGCGACAGGTGACACTGATTCCCTTGTCCCGTGTAAGCTCACGGTGGAAGCGAAAATTAACTCTGAAATTGAAAGACTGGTTACTTTGATACGTTAATTTTCTTTTAGGTATTAAAATATCATACTACTAAAAAACATTATGATATTTAAAAAAGAATCCACAACGTCGAAATATCTACAGTATAACTACTTAATATACAAAATTCTGTAGGTACCTACCTATAATATGCCATTCCAGTTTTGTTTTTGTTTTGTACAGGTTTCTCCTTCATAATTCTCTCATCTTCATTATTTGACGTTCGAAAAGTGCTGATTCTAAGCCTAGTTTGAATAATAAATGAAATAAATTACTTTTGATTTTGATTAATTTTGAATTTGTGCAAGATCAAAACTAATATTACATTTTAAAACATTAATATCCACGTAAATTAAATATTAGGTACTGGTAAATATCCACGTAAATTAAATATTAGGTACTGGTAAATATCCACGTAAATTAAATATTAGGTACTGGTAAATATCCACGTAAATTAAATATTAGGTACTGGTAAATATCCACGTAAATTAAATATTAGGTACTGGTAAATATCCACGTAAATTAAATATTAGGTACTGCTAAATACCCACGTAAATTAAATATTAGGTACTGGTAAATATCCACGTAAATTAAATATTAGGTACTGGTATATATCCATGTAAATTAAATATTAGGTACTGGTAAATATCCACGTAAATGAAATATTAGGTACTGGTAAATATCCACGTAAATGAAATATTAGGTACTGGTAAATATCCACGTACATTCTTACTGCATTATTCGAATTCAAATTGTGAAATATTGAATTCACTATATAACAATTTTAAAACAAAAAACTTTTCAAACAAAGCCATTGACAACCTTGCTACTCCCCAGTTAGCCAAATAACCTAAAAAAACATAATTTGTCACCCATTCAGATGCACGCTGTACAAAACAGCACGTCAGCAGCAGTCTGCCAGTTTTTAATTGCCAAACAGCGTGCCTAGTGCCATTCCATTCAATTACTGGCATGCCAGCGCTCTCGCGTAACACCGACGAGTTTTGTAGATAATTCCATAATGTATATTTAAACTTTGTTTTCATTCTGCTACGGTGGAAATGGAGAAAGGTGTGCTGCGGGTACGTTGGAAAGTCTGGTTTTGTCACATTAACATTGTTGAAACCTTTATATAAAGCTATTCCTGTTGAATTGCTATCCCAATGCAGGAAATTACACTGTCTGAAAAAAATTGAATACGAGCAACTAATGTTCATTCAATTTGAATTGTTCTTCACATAACGAAACGTACAGAAGAAACTGTGATAGTGGAAATTAAATTCGTTTATGAGAAATTGGAATATCCTCTTAAAGTCAAATCATTTATTTAGAAGGTCAAAAGGCATTTTTTTTTGTCAACAAATCAATCTACCGAGCCTTGTCCTGACTATATTGGGGTTGGCTTCCAGTTTAACTGGATGCAGCTGAATACCAGTATTTTACATAGAACGACTGCTTATCTGATCTCCACAACCCAGTTACTGGGTAACACGATGCCACTTGGTGAGACTGGTTGTCCGGCTTTCGGCTTCTGACGACTCGTAACGACAGTCCAAGATGAAGAATGATAGCCGCGACCACGTGCTTTCCAAGAGACGGAGCGGTCTCAGTACTTTTTTTTTATTCACAAGGCAACTACAACAGGTAATAATCACAGTATATCACTAGGTTCACATTATAGGTATGTAAAGATGGTAACCCATCCACGAACCGACCGCGGCAAGCGTAGTTTAACCTGATCGATCGACCCCCTCTTTTATGCGTCAACATTAACAAGAAAATAGAATTGATGCTATTTGCCCCTTCCAAAACCAGTTTCGTATGGAGAAGAATGGGCGAGAAATTCCATGGGTAACTATAGAGGGTAATACAATATTTTATGCACATTCATCATAATTATATGTGAAGACAATGTACCTAGAACAAAATAACTAAACTACAATAGGTACAAAGTATTCAAAATTAAGCAATGACAGAGAAATTAATTATATTAAGATACATAGTGCTGACGACATATTGACAAATATTACAACCGTAGACGATTGTTTGACGCCCCATGGGCAGCCCATAGACATTTGCAAAGACGAAACTAAACTACAGAATAAGCAGAATTTCAAAGCTATCAGTAAAAAAAAAAATATTCATCCCACACAATGTACGCAGTACGTCCCAATATCCACCACACCAAACATACATACAAGCACATTTCCCGTCGCCGTTCGTCTGCTCACCATCTCGCAGCGCCTGACTAGGCGTTTACATAACTTGCATTTTCGGACATAATTAAAATTTCCACGCCTGGGAATTCTATTATGGAATTAAACACATCCCGCATCGTGCGGATTTCAGCTGAAATGATTGTATTTTCCGCAGAACGAATCCTATGAATTTTTGAGGATGAAATATCTGAAATTTAGATTTTATGTACTTTGAATAATTAGGAGTTCATGTTGTGGAATTATTATTTTACGTTGTTCGTGGGATTGTGATGTATTTAGCCTAGAAAAGATTGATTAATATTTTATACTATGTGTTATTGGGTTTTTCCATCTATAATGTGTCAGTAGCAGCCCGGAGTCTGGATTTGTGCCCGGTTGATGGCAATAGGCTCGCCCCCTATTACATGGGACTTAAACATAACTAGCAAAATGTGGATGTACTATAGGTACACCTCTGCCTAACCCTTCGGGGAAACAAGGCGTGATGTTATGTTATGTGTGTAATATTTTATACCTACTTAAACTCCAAAATTTTTAAAAGATCTGAGGAGACCTTCGAAATCGTTCGAATTTACGTTACATTCAGGCAAACCACGCGTTCGTACTAGGCCCACAGAAATCTTTCTTTGTATTTTCACGTACAATTAACCAAGAAGCAATGAGGTATAAAACCTAATTGAATTACCCATCAAAGCACAAAAATAAACCACTCATTCAACTAACAACGTTAAAACGTACAGCCAGAACATTGAAGTACAACACAAGTTCAAACAAAAGAAAAGTTTCTATCGATTCGCTCGGTACAAGTGCTTCCGCGAGCCAATTATGTATGAAAGTGTTGTTAACCAACCTATTTTATTAGCAGAACTAAGGAATTGCCTACTCACTGTTTGTATAGGTTTGAATGTAAAGAAAAATAAGGAGGCGGCCTCATGTTCTGATGGTTTCCCTCATCGTATTAATTTTGGGATAGCACTACAGATGATTAAGGAAAGATTATTGAAAGTAAGTATTAAGTAATGCAGTATAATATTTATGAGCTTAGAGGAAAAAAGCCGTAATAGCGTTAATGGGAAATGGAATTCCGAAATAAGCGAGAAAATACTAAAAGCAAAAAGAATCCATAGGATGGCCATCAAGCACAATCAGTAAAGTAATCTGTTACTTTCGCCTTATTTCTCTAATTCATCTTTGGTAGAAGTAAAAATGTTGGTTTCATTTCAATTAATCATTCGTCCCCTCGGGACCATTCCAAACGTCCGCCACTTCCAAACTTATCAGAGAGAATATTAAAGAACGAATAGAAACATTATGTAGCGTCCAACAAATGAATATATGAATAAAATCTTTGTCAACTTTTATAATCAATCTGAAGCGAGTTTCAACAGTCGCTAACGATCTCATTCATAACAAACTTTGAATAGAAGGCAAGCCTTAATTAAATCGTCGATTCATATTCTCCTGTCCCGATACCCAATCAAAGGCAGATGGAAATCGGAAAAAAGTCGAAAACGTTGAAGACTTTTGTAATTAGCCGACTGTGGGAGCGCACAAAAAATATATTTCGCTCTTCCTATGAATATGCAGAGGTGGTGTTTGTCGCGGCCCGCGACCACCGCTGAATTATTAATGTTTACCTAAAGCAAACGAGTCTCACTCTGGATATAATGTGGGTAAGTGGGGATTACGTTGGCAGAAAGACGAACCGCCTCTGCTTTATTACAATGAATTGTCGACGTCAAAGCTTAAAGACTAAGTCAGGGTACAATAGAATTGTATAAGTTTCATATTATGATGAATTAGCTCAATGGATAAACGACTTGGGGGTTTAATTTGAATGGGAATGGCTGTTGAGGACGCTTTTGATATTATGACTATTGTTTCTCATCTATATTTTGTATACCTAGATACTTTAATATTAATTGAGTGATGTTACCATTAGAAAGGAATTTAGACTATTTTAAATAAACATAATGTACAAATGGATATATGATATCAGTTTTTAATTATAAATTGTAATTATAATACACATAACATAACAAACTTAATATCTAAACGACACAAAAAGCAATTCCATCATATCGACATGTTTGCTCTTTCTGCTTGTAGATTCAATTATATGGTACTCAAAACACTTAGTCACTAGTCAGTTTAATTAAAATCAGCCTTGATGAATTTTTCTTTGTTAGGGTTCCGTACCTCAAAAGAAAAAAACTAAACACTTATAGGATCATTTCGTTGTCCGTCCGTCTGTCTGTCAGTCTGTCAAGACCCTTTTTCTAGGAACGCGTGGAAGTACGAAATTGAAATTAATATTAAATACGTAGGTCTACGATCCCTTAGAACTCTAAAAAAATCAAGCTTCTAAGTCAACGCAATAAAAAAACACGGCTATTAATGTGACATATTTTGATACTCGCAAATAAATCAAAACCGAGTACTTCCCGTTGACCTAGAATCATGAAATTTGGCAAGAAGCAAGTTCTCACAGCACAATTAAAGCTAAGTCCGAAAATTGTTAATTTATAGTTTTTTCTCATTTTTTTCTTCGCGATTACAAACTTAAATTTTCAGTTGGAGAATTGACCGTGACGTATATCAGTGTATGGGAGAACATGTTTTTTTAACTACAATGTTAAGTTGTCTTTTTTGGATAAATTCTTTTCAACTACGGAACCCTTCATAGTGCGTGGTTCGACACGCACTTGGCTGGTGTTTTTGCTTTTCTTTTACTATTTAACACAAAAAATATTTTCATATCTTAAATTATTGTAGTTCTTAGGTTTTAGTTTAAATAGCATAGCTTGCAAAGATTAATTTTGAAGGTTACTCCTTAAGAATCGATTTTCATGTAACGTCCCCGGTATGGAAACTTGAGGAGTGAAATTAATACAAGCGTTAACTCAAAAGCGTTACGTTTCTCTGCGCAACGCAAGTTGCACACTTTTCACTTTGAAATCATGTATATGTAGACTTGTATACAGCCGACACGTGTACAGGGTATGTATATTTATATTTTTATATGTCTTAGGTATATATATTTCTTTGTCAAATAAAAAGTAAAGGAGTAAACTCCAGTCGTGCGTCCTGTGCGTCCTGTGCGTCCTGACACACACACACACACACACACACTTTTTTATGTGTATTCCGTGAAAAATGTTGTTCGTTACACATTTGGTCGTATCTTTTTTGTATTCCTTCCTACAAAATATAATGTGTGTTTGTGTTCCCTAATAAATAAAATAAAAATAAAAGACACTTAATGAAAACCAGCCAAATCCTACGCTACAAACTTGCAACACATTCATAAAACTGCGACCACAGTCCCGAGACTTAGCAGCACAGTCAACAGTCCATTGGTTTTGTGATCAAATGTAATTAAAATGTAACAACCTAATGAATAAGGACGCTGTTGACATAAGGGAGCTAAAATTCAGAAAACCCAGTCTGCAAGACCTCGCATGTGACGAAACTAGATGTTAAAAACAGAATTTAATATGTCAAATAGATTCAACTAACGCTCCTTGAGCAACTAACGCTCCCTGAGCAACTAACGTTCCCTGAGCAACTAACGCTCCCTGAGCAACTAACGCTCCCTGAGCAACTAACGCTCCCTGAGCAACTAACGCTCCCTGAGCAACTAACGCTCCCTGAACAACTAACGCTCCCTGAACAACTAACGCTCCCTGAGCAACTAGTAGAAGTAAAGGAAATTAATGTCATTATCGAGATTGTAGTCAAATTCATCGTCCAGTGAAGTCTAACATAACTAAATAATATTTCTTTTGCCAAGAAAAAATATTGACGTGTTCTGTTTTTAGGATTTCGTACCCGAAGGGTGCCAAACGGAACCCTATTACTAAGCTTCCGCTGTCCGTCCATCCGTCTGTCTGTCAGCGCGCTGTATCTCATGAACCGTAATAGGTAGACAGTTGAAATTTTCACATATTGTGTACTGTGTATTTCTGTTACCGCTATAACAACAAATATCATAATAAAAATAAAATAAAGTTAAAAATTAAATGGGTCCCGATACAATAAAATTTTGATTTTTAAAATGTTTTTTTCTTACCCTTTCTTATGTGGGGCGTCATTGTCTAGAACTCATCGAGTAGAGTACAATATAATTTTTATTTTTTTTATCTTTAAAATGAAGAAATAGGGGGCCGCAAAGTTGTCAGTTTAGACCACTTTTGTACGAGCTTTATCGCAACAACTAAACAAGTTAGGGATTTAAAACTACTGTATGTCCTGTACCATAAACTGTATTTAATCAACAAATACTAAAAACGCCGATTCATAAAATATTTTGTTTAAATAACAGCGATTTTTTGCAACTGAAAAAAAAATAGCTGCAATTCACAGTATCATTATGAAATACAAAGTTATCTTTGCGATTGTTAAAATTTAAGATCAAAAATATTCTTCGTTTATTTTTGTTTATATGTAGTGTTAAATATTGTACAATGGTACGGAACCCTTTGTGTACGAGTCCGACTCGCACCTAGCCGGTTTTTAGGGCTCTTGAAATAACAGACACATTTATTTAACTTTGTCATGTTTGCAACGCATCCATCCTTCCAACACTATCCAACATTCCAAATCTTTCTATTAAATGAGTCACCTTCGTTAAGGTGTTAAATTACTGATTCTAATTATTTAAATATATATTTGTTACGGTCGCGAATCATACTTTAAATATACACCCAGACATTGAGCTACAAATTGCAAAGATCGTAAGAAAATTTTAATTTCGCGGGCTACCTTAGTGCTTAATGTCAAATACTGGCGAAAATGACAGATTTTTATGACGGGCGACAATCTGTTAAGGTTATTCATAACCTATGTCAGTGTTAAAGTCTTTATCACGTGTCAATGAATTAGGTATTAGTAGAACTTCTGCATGTCCTTTCGTATTTCATTTGTTAAGGATATTGACAATGACCTTCATTATTTTTGCGTATCTTTCGTTTGTTTCTTTTGTGATTACATTGTTTTTCTTCGTCGCTCAGTCGCTCCTTATTTTAACGAGCTTCTTTGAGATGTGATCTGTAGTGAGGCATTTCAATTATAATAAAATGAACATCGTTACAATCATTTATTTAGATATTGTTCTTTTATTCAGAAAAGAACTATCTTTGTTATCATAAATATGGAGACATGAAAGAAATTGTAATACTTGGATAGTATGTCTGTTATTATGCAAAACTAGCACCCTAATTGCGTAACACACTATCAATCACAATCTGAATGATTTTGAAGCATATTGCTAATCCATTGCTTCACATGTTAGAAAAATTTATCTGCTCCACACACGTAAGTGTTGTTGATCTGTCAATATGAAACTGATTTCTACTGCAAGTGAGTTACGCAATTAGGGTGCAGAAGTAGAAAATAACTATTTGAATTTCAGTAAGAATTTTCACTTCCTTTTGATCTTGACCGTATTTTGACACAAATTTACATAAAAAAATGAATAGATAATCATTTTTAAAATTACCAACCTAGTCAAGACTGAACACTGTAATCTTCCAGACAGATATTATATTTTGTACTTTATTCCTACAAACGAAAAGTTCTTAATACAAAATTGACCAGTAAGGGCTGATTTCACCAATATCAAAGAACGCGTTCAGCACATAAACCACGTTTAAGGGCTGTCAGTGTCATTATTTTCTTTGGAATAATGACACTGACAGCTTTTGAACGTAGTTTAGATGTGCTGATCGCGTTCAGTTTCAGTGGTGAAAGCTGCCCTTAGACACATTCTAAAGTCAGTTTTTGGATTAAAGTAAGAACTAGTTTTCGTCTAAAGTAACTTAGTCAAAAATGATAAGACTTAGGACTAATTGTAGACATGTTAACACAAAAACAATGCTACAATTAGCATCCCACGCTCAGTTGGCGATGACTGGGCTAGCTGGAGTACGTCTTACAAATGCTACCTAACTTCTACTAAGTTGTTTGGCTAAGTTGCGCCTGACGATGTCCAGTAACTAGCAGCACAGTCGTTAATTAGAGCGAGAAATTAGTGACTTTCTAGTGTGTGTGTGTTAACCACCCCAGTTTCTTTGCTTATGTAATTTAGTTGTGAAAATCATTTAACCCGCATTTGAAACTGAACTATATTCATTTAATTTGGTGTTTTTTTTACGCGTAGGTATTTAATTTTGTTCTAGACTTATTAAGACTTGCAACAGGAGAAAACTTACTGGAAACAAAAACCGAATAACGTTTGTGATTGTGGAAGAAAGCATCACACCATAATATTGTTCCTATAGGTGCGCTCCTGTAATAAGATTGTATATTCCGACACAGTGACTTCTGATGACGATAATTCCTAATCTTCACAAATTCAGGAGTTTAATATCATATTTCAACCCAAATGTTGTCTGAACCACATAGTCAGAAACCAAGAATTCCACACTACACAGCCGAGCTAAGACGCGTTTAAATATCAATATCACAAGCAAATGGTAAGGCTTGCGGTTTTTGGAACGCAACACGCTCCGAATTTAACAGTATTAAATTATTTTCGATAGCATACACCAGCCGAGTTATGTTGGCTTGCGGATACAACTGTAAACTGAATCATACAGACTATGATACTTTTATGTGTTTGATTAGTACATATGTATAACTTTTTTATCTAGTGGTCGCAAGCGCTGTTGCTGAGCATGAGGTTCTGGGTTCGATTCGCGGATCGGGCAAAGTGTTATTGGGTTTTTCCATCTTTAATTTTCCAGTAGCAGCCTGGAGTCTACATTTGTGCCCAGTTGATGGCAGTAGGCTCGCCCCCTATTACATGGGACACCTCTTACTAAACCTTCGGGGAAACAAGGCGTGATGTTATGTTATGTGTATAACTTTAGGCAGGAATTATAGTATCTAACCTAACCTAACCTTGGTAGCAACGAATCTATAGTTTGACTAATGGGAACCTATACTAAAATAGCTACACGCACCAACAACATCGACATCTTCTCTAACTCTTTCTGTGAATTCCGTACGAGGCTTTTATCCAGCTCGGAGTCTCAAGACCTCTGTGTGATACGAGCCTTTAATTAATAAAATTATATGCACTTCGATTTTCTACCTTCATAAGCTTTTTTGTTATATGTTATCGATATCCGTGTATATTACCCATAGTACTCGTGAACATAGCGCATTTTCGTTTTTTTTTAATTCCTTCTTATTGTAGACTATTTAAGTAATTAAACTAATGGTACCTACCACATTCCTTAATCATTAAGATTTTTGCTAGTGCTGTGCCCTTCTGTAAGTGACGTACTCACATTAGATCTATAACTGTATGTTATTTTTGTTTGTGTATGTTCTAGTGAGTAAGTTGTTGAAGAGACATATCAATAAATAAATAAACTATCGTAAGAAGATTTATATTTTGACCAAAATAGCTGTTTAGAAATTATTTTTTAAATAGTGTTATCACTCATTCTCACACGAATTCAATTAACACTACCGAACAATTACCGTAGCCCAATGGTCAACATACCAAAAATTCAAACCTAAGTCGAACTAAACTTTCACCAGACCGCTTTCGTCTTAGTCATGAATCTATAACAATATGAAGATTGTACTATTTACATGGTGGAATTGATATCCCATGCATCAACTAATTACGAACGAATACACTTTAACAATATCTAAAATTCCATCCAATCTTCAACCCAAAAGAACCTTGAACAAAAATATAGCAATCAATATCGAAGTGCCACCTCGAATATTCACACCAGTACTGAAATAAAAATGTATTCCTGTAAGACCTAGGTACCCCGACCAACTGAGGCACTGAACTAACTTTCTATCAAACTTTGAACGCGAACTTTTATTCCGCGAGTGATCCCAAAAGGCTATTTTACGAGACTCGGCCCCTTGCGGGCCTGAAGAGGTGAAAAATATGTTTATTTCATTTAAAATGTAAGCAGTTTATTTTAAAGCATTATTTGGGCTAGCCTGAACTAGTGAAGGTCATTAACGAACGTCAGGAACGAAGTTCTTTAATGCGGCTTGTTCGAGTAAACTTGCAGAAATTGTGACGTAGCGAAAAAGCGTTATGCTGTCAGTTTCAAGTGTCAAAAGTGTTGTTTTTTTAATACAGAGATATCTCTAAAAACTATACTAATACTAGATGGCTCTGACCACATATTTGATCGCTCTGTATTAAAAAACAAAATCTTTTGATACTTGAAACTTGAGACCATACTAAATGGCTCTGTATTAATACATAATATACAGTAAAAGGAACTTCGTTCCAATCCGGTGTCCGACGGCAACTGCCGACTTTTTTTTTAAATCTTCTGAGGTTGAAAAACAGATTTCAATATTAACAACTATACCAGAGTATTAGTGCCCCACTGTAGGGCAAAGATGAGTCCAGGTTTTCTCACGTGTCTCGGTGATGCATTAGACTGCCTCGTTGGTCTAGTGGTCGCAAGCGCTACTGCTGAGCATGAGGTCCTAAGTTCGATTCCCATGTCAGGCAAAGTGTTATTGGGTTTTTCTATCTGGAATTTCTTAGTAATAGCCCGGAGTCTGGATTTGTGCCCAGTTGATGGCAATAGGTCCGCCCCTATTACATGGGACTTAAACATAACTGGCGTAATGTGGATGTACTATAGGTACACCTCTGCCCAACCTTCAGAGAAACAAGGTGTGATGTTATGTTTTTATAAGTCCAGGTTTGTTCACGTGTCTCAGTGATGCATTATAAGAAGAAACAGAATTTAATGCTTTAAAAAGTACGTAAAAACATCAAAATACACAAGCGATACCATAACTTCTCTGCCTACCCTCTCTGACACAGTAAGCACACAATACATTGACAGTAGCGGGTCGACCCTCGTCACCACAGATAACGTGAAATCAAACACTGACGCTGACGTCGACGTAACTGGGGTACGTTGCTACGTCACAAATTACTCGTTAATGAGTATTCGGGAGGTTTTTTTTATATTTTATGACATTTATTTTAATTCATGTATGTTTTATGTATGTAATATTGTTTTTATATGAGTCTTATCTTGGTGATGAAAATTATAGAGCGGAAATCGGACTTTAAATGGTCTAAAATCATTGGGCTAACCCGCATTGAGCAAGCGTAGTGGTCAGTAGTAATTCCTTCTCTGTATGAGCAGAAAAGTTTGCCTTTCAATGTTATAGTGAAGCCATTTCATAGTATTCCAAAAATTTCACGAATCTAACGACAAAATAATAGATAGATAGGTAAGAAAGAAACAGAGGAAGCTTTTGTATGAATTATTAGTTTTATGAATACAGTTTACTGGGTCAAATACTTCATTCAACACCCAAGGCTTTGTCTTTTCGTTGAAGTGACCCATAGAAAGAAAGAAAAATAGGTTTATTTGTCACAAAATCAAAAAAAAATAAACAAAGATAATATCTACATTATAATCACGAGCACAAAACAGAAATAGTGGGCAGCTGCACGTCATGACTGTGACAAGAAGTCACAGTTAGCATGATGCTGTGCTATGAGGAACCCACAGCAAAGCACTGATTTTCAGTGGTCACCCGAAAAAGACGTTCGGAAATAAAGTCGGATTCAGTGATTTGTACATAAACAGGTAACAAAATAAAATAAAATCAACAGTAATGTAAAGGTTTGAGGCCGAAGGCGACCTTATGTGGCACAGGCTGTTGAGTAAATGCCTATGGTCACATTCGAACATTCACAAGTGTAGAACAATATTTGAATTTGAAGTATAGGCCAATTGTTTGTATATAAGTCATATAGAAAATAGCGGTGTCTTTAACATGTATCCATAATAAGTTAAAATAATACATGCTTTATTGAGTTTAAACTCTGTGTTGGTGTCCCCGCACACTATACAATCATCATTACACAAAAACGTAATAATCTGCTCGGCTCCCGTAAGATCCGTGCGGGTTACTACAGTTACACTTAGAATATAATGCGACTATACATTATTAAATTGATAGACCTACGCTACACAAATATGTCGTGTCAGTTATGACGTATAACATCTTATCATTGTACCTATAAATTAATTATTAATTAAAAATTGACGTCCTACCTCAATTTGCCGTGTTACAGCCATTTCAAACAGTTGTCAAAGAATGACAGTTGTAATTTGAATATACGGACAAATTAAGTTGGTAGTCAACTTGCTAAACAATTAATTTCCCAAAGTTTACAATGTTATACCTGACGGATCAGGTACATCTTCTAGTTATCGTCAGCCATATTGTAACTACTGTGGGCGTGCTATGGCTAGTGTTGGTTATTGCGCAATAGAAAAACTGTTTGCAGTTCAAATCAAATTATAATTCACGATCAAATTAATCATACTAGCTATTCACACACTGGTAGGTACACGACACAACTATACGGAACGCGCGACAGTTTCTAAACGTGTTCACTGCTCGACAGCCACCGACCAACTCTGCTTAACTGCGGTCGACGAGCGTTATGTTGTAGACTCTGTCGAGCGCCGCTTAGTGGCACTGGCGTCCCGATTAGTCAAACGACGACTAACGTATTTCCGACATACGTATTATCTAATCCCAACGATATATTATCAGGAGGTTGTATTCTATTATCTTTGCTCAACAATTAGCCTCATTAACTGCCAGTTCGTTGGCTTTAAACTAAACGTTCATCCATGCACATCATTGGTGGTATACATGTCACAGAAGGATTGTAGAATCCGCCGTTATACAAAACGGCTGGTTGATTTACAAAACAGCGCTGTTAGGTAAATCAACTGAACGACGTTTTGCGGTTTTTCCTTAACTTTAATTCGACAAATTGTTTCGTTTTGCGTTTATCAATGCAGCGGGTCAACGATTAGACGTTATGTAAAACAACATGAAATAAAATGTCAGATTGTAGATTTTATTTCTAAATTTTGACGCTCGTGGCTCAGTGTGTCATGACAACAATAATGGTGTCCGAAACAAAAATAAAAAAAAACGAGTAATATGAGTGAAAATGGCCCTAAACTCGAGAGAAAACAGTGATTAGACAATTTTATTATAAAGTTTTCAGAATTTTATGAAAGTCTTACCTAAAAATATTGAATAGCCAAGTAACTGCGACCAATTTGGAAGTAGCGCTCGTCAGCCGCTGCCGCGGCACCACTCGCTTCGCTCGCTCGGCTCGCGCGTGGTTGGATCACAGTTCTAACCTAACTTAAACCTGCCTTAGTTATTGCGACCGATTCGGCGTTAGAAGCCCCATCAAACGCTTCTTGTGACTGCAGATAAGCCATTCTACAATAGGTCTAAACGTGAGCTTTTTTTTTTGTGGATGGGAAATCATCAAATGACTTCTCCCGCTCTGGACGTAGCGGGAGGGCGTGTCAGATTTTTACTGACTAAAACCCACCCGTGTTCCTTCTGTTGCCTGTGCCGGGGCTACGATAACTCTTTCGAACATCCCGCAACCCCGGCTGGGTGAGTAGCTGTATTGTAAAACTTAACGCAATGACAATCCAGCTGAACTTTAATCAGCCGTAATAGAAAAAATCGCCATTATGAATTTGGGCTAGACGTCATGTATTACGTCATATTAAACAATTCGGCTGCGACGTACACACAGTAAACATTATAGACAACAGAAATTATTCGAGTGATTTCTCAAGGCAAATGCCATTCCATGCCACCGCTGGAACACAGGCCCCCTCTCTGTGAGAGGGAGTGGGCCATAATCCACCACGTGGGCCCAGTGCGGGTTGGTAGATGTCACATGTCTTCGAATTTTTGGTTCTAGGACATGTCGGTTTCCTCACGATGTTTTCCTTCACCGTTTTGAGAGCAATGGTGATGGCAATGTGCCTGTCTGGGTTCAAACCTACGATCTATAAACTCGTAAGTCGAGGCCGTTACCACCGGGCCACTATCAAGGCAAATACAGTTAGGTAAAGTCAGGGAAATTAATTGATTTATCGAACTGACTACAAACTCAAACAACAACTATCAGTCTTTGACAGTTGTATGAAATGGCTATAACTTTGACAGTTGTATGAAATGGCTATAACTTTGACAGTTGTATGAAATGGCTATAACTTTGACAGTTGTATGAAATGGCTGTAATACGGCAAATTGACGTAATGTGTCAGTTTGATAAAAAATTATTTCGCAAACTGTATTTCAGGGTTTCCGACTGATTCATCTTCATGAGTTTCCATTTAATAAGTAGGTAGGTAGTTAAAAATAAATATCATATCAGAAAGAAATATCAGCTGACTAGACAAATGCCTCAATTTGGCAAGGCCCCTTCAGGACTTATTACTGACTAATTTCATTGCTTCTTTTCTTTATGCACCTTTTTGCACAAAAGTATTCTTTAGCCTTTTGTAGATGGCCGGTACTTTTTAACCGACTTCAAAAAAGGAGGAAGTTATCAATTCGGTTGTGTTTTTTTTTTAATGTTTGTTACCTCAGCACTCCGTCATTTATAAACCGATTTGGAAATTTTATTTGAAAGGACATACTTCCAGATTGCTAGCATTTTTATCAAAATCCAGGTCTGATGATGAATGATAAATGATTTTATTATTGTAAGTAGGTTTATACAAACACTTGTACATTTCAAACATTTTTATTTTAAACTAGATGAGGCCGGCGTTTCCTATCTGACTACTTTGAGAAGAAAGGCCGAAACAAACTCTGAGGTCACAGTCTCTTTTAAAGTCCAGACATAATCTTGGTCAGATCATGTGAAGACCATGTAGGTTGGTGTCTGAAATGGTCTTTTGAGGATCCACACATAGCGGTTTTGGTATTTTCATCAACAAGTCAAGCATTTGCATTCAGAAAGTATAATTATTAAACGACTATGATGAAGCAAATTTAAATAAATGGTTCTGATGAAAATGGTACCATTGAACTGATCTGATGATGAAGCCGGAAGGTAGGCAACGGAACTCGGTAATAAAGTATTGTATCGTAGCCGTGTTTGGGCTTATTGGCATTGTCATGAGATGCACTCTGGCTACAAAAGATTTTTAACTGACTTCAAAAAAGGACGAGTTTCTTAGTTCGTCGGATTTTTTTTTATGTGTGTTCCCCGATTACTCGAAGACGGCTGGACCGATTTGGAAAATTCTTCTTTTGTTTAAAATGGTATACTTTCCAGGTAGTCCCACTGTCATCAAGTCGGATCTGATGATGGGATCCTGGAGAAATCAAGGGAACTCTTCAAATATTATAGGCACACCTTTAGCGATTTGGGTATTTTTTGTAGCAACTTGTGCATTCGCTTTCCGAAAGCGCCATTTGGTGAAGTGGAACTGATGACGAAGACCACAGATGGTAAAAGGGGCACAGGAACAACTCAATAATAAGTATTTCACAGGTTGCGATTAAATTCCTTTAAAATGATTGCTAAGCAATATAAGCTCATCACAACGCATATGGTGAAGTGGAGCTGATGGTGAATTACCAGAAGAACTCTTCAACAATTAACGCAAAAAACGCAATTTGCTTTTCCCTGCATCTGGAAAAGCAATGTTTTGTAAAAGGTGATGAGCAGTTGTCATTAGGCTATTGTTACTTAGATAAATTACAAAACCGACTCACTAAAAGGTGGCAAAAACCTAAAATACACATCCAAAAACACCGACTTCCGAAATAAAAATTATTTTTCACTTTGCAGTGTTTTTTTTTTAAGTTTTTTTTTTTGCAAAAAAGGTTTTTCTTGTGTATTTTTCGCACAAACAAATGAAAAGAAAAACTTGAAGCAGATAAGCCGTTTACGCGAAATTCATTACATTCCAGCCCCAATATAATAACAAACGAAATAAAGTATTTACTGGCAAACGTACAGCGAATATCATTTCATATAAAAGCTCTTAGTTAAATCCTGAATCGAATTCCATTTGTAGTAACTTGTGTTAGGGTTACATTCGTTAGATTAAGCCTCGCCCGGTTCTCAGCGATAGGAGTCCACAGGGACTGGCAGAGAACGCTTGCGTCTAGCGATGTGCTCTGGGCCATAAGCGGTGACGATTTGTGACAGCGACCAGCCAGTGTATCAGCCAAGCGACCCCGTGCAAAATTCAATTGAAAAATTAATGATAAAAGTGTCACTTTAGAAGAAACATTAGAATTTAATCGATCATTAGGTTACTGGTATAAAGATTGTATCTACTGCGCATTAAAAATATGGTGCGCATTTCAAGAGCACCATGACTGACGTTGCCTGGCGCACACTAGACAGCCAATCTTCGCTACTGAAGCAGTTGACTGGGTAAATCTTTCTACCATAACGTGAGAGAATTCTCGAGATTAGATATCCAATGACAGACGATAATACCCGCTACATCTCATCACTTACAACTTCCACCGAGACGAAATTGGACTCGAAATGATTGAATGCAGTTGTAAAAGCGAGTAGTTTGAAATATACGGAACCCTTTGTTTTAGATGTATTTATTACGGGCTCGCCGTAATAATGTGTAACTTTCATTTATTGCTCTCATGCAATTTGTACGGAATGTGCATTTTGTGTGCACACCCGCGCACTGTGTTGCCAGATGCGAAGATTTGTTGTTGTTACGTAAATGTAAAGATTTTCTTGCTTTCTCTCTTAGTGTAGGATGAGTGACTTGTGTTGTATTGTTGCGTGAATTTGTGGGAACATTGTGGATGTCTGTGGTGTTGGTATTCTTTCGTAGTTTTCGAATTAAAGTAATGGAATGGGATGGGGTTTTTTCTTTAAGCTTGCTCGGTTAATATTTTCTTTTTTCCTCTGGGAACAAGTCAAGTTTTGAATTTTATTAAATTGGACTTGTAGCAGGTGTCACGCTAAAATTACGTTTGAAAACTTAAAAACTTATAAAATGTTATAAAATCAATTAACCCGTTTTACACATAACATAACATCACGCTTGTTTACCCCGAAGGGCTAGGCAGACGTGTACCTATAATAATAATACACCCACATTTCGCCAGCTATGTTTAAGTTCCACATTATAGGGCGTGACTCCATTTTTAATGCTCTATATCCGTCTCATTGCCATATACATACCTTAACTACCTGATCCAAAAAGTGTTGTGAACCATGTATAAACAAATTCGATTTCACTTTTTATAATATTCAGTGAAGAAAAGATTCTCTTTCCATCTCTAAAGCCTCATGGACCTCGTCTCCTTATTGATTATTTCTATGTTTTAAATAAACTCTTTGTGCCTTTGTCTCAGTTGTCTAAGCCGCAGAAGAGTATTCTTGCCGCTTTATTAAAAGCTGGTATTTTTCCGTGTTCTTGACTCGGCGGATTTTCAAGTAAAATGTAAGACGCTTAGTTTGTAAATACTCTTGTAAATCTTTTGAATAGTGGTTTGGGTGAATATATTTCAAATAGGTATGGGATATCGTATGAATTTGTATGAAAAATACAAAAAGATACAGTAATCTCGGAAAAATCGGTGTACGTACACGAAAAAAAACCCGCCAAATGCATAACCTCCTCCTTTTTATGAAGTCGGTTAAGCAAATGCGAAAGTTTAGATATTTGATTGCTGCTCAAATACGCGGAAAAAGCTGAACGTATTTGAATTTTTGGCACACTTGCAGACCGTTGTATTTTTCTAACTAGTTAAAAGTTTTTGGGGATCTCTACATTCATGCAGACAAAAGCATACCAGTATAATTTTTGCTGAATCTAATCTCAAATTATCTGATCATTCATACCAATTACAAACCCAAAACAAATTTCACAGGAATGCCCGTAATTGGAATCCGAATCACTTTCCTTCAGCATTATTACATTTAGTATTCTATCACAATAGCTCCGCCGTATATCTAATTGGCGAATGGCGCTAATGAAAAATACGCACGCTTCGGCATTCGGCATCGATCCGTCGACGCGTTCGACGTTACGTGACTGAAGGGCTGCCTGTCACACTGAAGTGCAATGGTTATTTACGCCGTTATCAAATAAACATTAAATGGGACATTCAAGAGAGCACTGAACTTATTGGTGTTTTCATTGAAAAATCAAAAGTCAATGTATGTTTTCAAAAAGTCTCGGACACATAGAGATACGTGCTTGTGTACCTACGTCGTGCACATTTCGGGCCGCGCCCTAACACAGGTACCTACCTACAGCATGGGAATTTAAGTACCTGCCAAAGCAACTCAACAACTTCAAGGCGTTCGTGGTGCGCATACCAACATGCTACCTGCACCTGGTGATGGAAGAAAGCTTTTGGCCGCAGGATGTGGTATTCCGCCGCTTTAGCGGACAAGTGCCACTACAACGCACAAAGACTTAGTGCAACTAAGTGATACATAGTTATTAAGTTTTATTTATTAACAAAATTGTTACTATATATATTATGTATACTTAGGTTAAGGTATGTATCTATGGGTCTTTGTTACCTGATAATAAATGGTTTCTTATTATTATTTCTCTTTTATTGCAATAAATACATATAAATTATATTTTTAAATATTAGAATATAAAGATTATAAAAAAAAAACATTTAAAAATATAAAAAATAGTAGCCCACCGGTATCGGGAACAGGGTCCAAGCTACCAGCGGTCAGGGCTCCAGAGAGAGGAACCTCCTAATAATGCGAGCCGTGTCTAGAAGTACCGCTTTCTGGATCAAGCCCTTAATCCAGCTGCCCAACGAGAGACTCCTTAGGTGTTGGTCGAGGCTCTTGGCAATTAAGCCATTGGCTTATACGACTTAATATTAAAGCCACGCCTAGATGCACGAATGCTCATTGGGTAAAGATACACTGTACGTCAATTTGACGAGTTTATAGCCATTTCGTCAAAGAAAGAGAGTTGTGATTTGAATATACCTACGCACTCATTAAATTGCTACTCAATTTACTTAACAATTCATTTCCCTGACTTTACTTATACTACAGTCGCGTAGAATACAGAAAACATGTGAAATCTTTAACTACAACATGTATTTCTAAACCGATGACAATAAGCCACCGTTAGAAAATCAGCGCAAAAATTTAATATAAAACTAAACCACAATATTATCCCGAGCCATGCTCGCATCGGTGTAACAACCATCCTACTTAAGCTTAACATGCCGATCGCATCGTAGAATATTGGAACAATTTATGAGAAGACCTTTGTAATTTAGAAGAGCACTCAAATTGAAGGTATGGAGACTGACACCTTGGCCCCTCCACGGAATTTAGATGACTCATTGTGAAAGGCCAGAACCTTTAAGCCTCGTCAGTTATAATACGATCAGTCTTTGTAACCGTGGTGACTTTTATTGGGACTGTTGGACTTTTAGGGAAGTCTAAATCTAATTTTGTGTAACACGTGTACAGATTTTGGTAAAGTTAAACTTTTAACGTATTCTAGAGTGTACGTTTTCCATCCATTTATTAGGGCTCCATACCCAAAGGGTCCAAACGAAGCCCTATTTCTGTCACGCACGTGTCCGTCTGTCCGTCGTTTGTCACTCAGGCTTTACAGCCAAATGGCTGGAGCTGCAGTGTTCAATTTTTCACAGTATATATCTTTTTGACCCAAAGCCATACAAATTGTCTAAAAATATTTTTAAATGTTTTTAAGGGAGGCTCCCATATAGACCAAAAATTTTGACCTACCCCATCGAGCGGGTATCGTTGTTTAGAAGTCATTGAGTAGATACATACTTTATTTTTTGTTTTAAAAAATATTGGAAAACAAAGGAATGAGAAGCCACCAAAGTCAGCTTTTCTTACAAAATTTTGTTCCTAAGGATTTTTTAACGTCCCATTGACTTATGAACTTGAAATTTGGTGATAATGTTTACTATATGAGATATGGATTTTAATTATCTGAAATAAATTATTCTATTCTATTCTTTGATATTTCTCGGGACCCTAGGGTCCCGGACCTTTGGAAGGCATATGAGGGGCCGAAGCCAACTCGCAGAGGCCCGTTAAACGCTTTCAATGGAAATGAGGCACCAACCGACGATTATCCCTGTGCGTACTATGCAAGTGCACCCAAGGACAACTTCCGGTTGGTGTAGGACTATTGCAGGATATGGAGACAAAAAAAATATTGGCCTGTGGGTTTGGATGGCTAAAGTGGACTGGTTATCTAAAACTATAGCTATTCTATTCTATTATTACGTATATTTTACTAACAAATACCATTATACTGATAAATCAGAAAGTGTTACTAAGGTCACTCGCCTACTGCTCATGAATAATTCGTAACTCGTATTCTACATTTGGTACGAAACACTAAATGTGTGAAGTCCGACACGCACTTGGCCGGTTTTTATGGTTTCGTGCAGGTTTATCTTCGAGGAAATATTGTTGATAGAACTAAAAATTCCGAACCCCTACACAACCCAACTACTAGAAAACTATCTTCAAAATATTAATGTTTAAGTGTTGTTTTAATTACCACAATCACCACTTGAGCTATACGAAAGTCTACTTCAAAACGTAGGCCAGTAAGGAAAGCAAAGACAGTAGCAGGGCTACCCAGGATGGTTCGGACGTACTTGAATATCAGCACTAGAAAGTAATTTGAACTCATAAACCTGCCAATTCCCACACATCCCTTTAAAGATCATCCTCCATTTCACAGCCTACAAATACCAGTCTGCCAAAGACCCAGTGTTAATCCGGGCATCCCGAAACACCGTGATAACACCGCAACACGCCCCACAGACAGACAATAGCCTGAATTATCTATACAGATCCGACAGGCCAACTACCCGGTTTGCGTGGATACAAGGCAGTATTTAGCTGTCACATGTGGTATGACAATTAGTGCGTCGTACTGGATAAAAATGTTGTGGCATGTGGCGTTTTTTTTATTTTTTTTATTTTGAATGAATAAAATTATTGTTATAGGCGATATTTTTTTTTTTATTTATTTATTTATTACTTCAAGCACATAAATGTACAGAGGCGGACTTAATTCCATAAGTATTTTCTACCAATCAACCTTTGGGTGATCCAGAGACAAACAGTGGTAGGTTGGTTCAGTAACGAAAAATTGAGGAATAAATATTTATTTATATATAAAGTATAGAGGTATGAGGAACTCCTTCCATAGAAAAGAGAGGATCGTCCGACTAGCTGGGTCTTGTGTCTGGTGGGCAACTGCACGACGGAATGTTGTATATGAAACTCTGATTGCACGATGCAGGATTTTGCGTGACGTCAGTGTGATGCATAGTTTGCATGTGGAGATTTAGATGCAGCCACAAGAGATACACATATACCTATTACAAACAACAAAGGAAAATTCCCATTTGCTGCCCTCAGTGGACATTAGACTAGAGAACAATACTTTATGTATTAATTTTGCGATAAAAAAATATTTATTTACTTACTTCCAAATGAGCGCCTCTACAATCTACAATAATTAGTTTAAAAAGTAACTCAATTGAAAAAACAAGATGATTTTTGATTTTGACGCTGGCAAAGTATTGCCAGCATCAAAATGATATTTTAAGTATTATCATCAATCAATCGATTTGAATCGATTTATAAACAAATACAATAACCCAACGGCATACCCACGGGAGTTTACTGGTATTGTAATTAAAAACCAACTAAAAGAAAACATATGAAAATAAAAACCAATGTGTACTCGTAAAAAAAAGAATAAGAAAAATAAATCTAATATTAGTTATTTAACAGGTAATCGATATATCGAATTAATTTTATTATTTTTTCGTGATAATGACAACACTGAATTGAATCTGACACTTCGCTTGTTGCTTATTGACAATACATTGACAGAAAACAGAGATTTCAACATGTTTTTATGTCAATGTTTTGCTAGTGCAAACGCACAGTTACGCTCAATGTGGATGTTTTAATTTTTCTTCGATTTCTTTTACTGGGACTTTGTTATATGGACTTGATTCAGATTTTTACCAACGAAATTGGCTTTGTTTTATGGATTTTGTTCTCACCTTCAACGAAAACTTTGGCTCTGGGATCAAGGATCAAGGCTGCATTAGATTTTGGACATTTTAAATAGCAAATGTGTTATTTTTATACCCAAATAACGAAAATTGGATAAAAATATATTAGGATAACTCCTCCTATCCTAATCAATAATTAAGCATTGAAAAAGTTATTTTTTCTCAAAACGTTTTTTTTTTTTATATTTCTAAATTAGTGGCGTCAATTTGAATATATTTTTTAGATATCCAATACTATTAAGATTTTAAAACACTCTATTTTGATATTAATATTTGATATCCATCTTGGGCCTAGAATACTATGGAGACTAGGCATTCACCTTTAGTATTCTTGATGATTTATTTCTAATGTTTATTGAAAACGCAGTGTGTCTCGATATCAACCCAATATCACGAATATCTACACTAATATTATAAAGAGGAAAAATTTGTATTTTTGTTTGTTTGTAATGGATAAACTCAAAAACTACTGGACCGATTTTAAAAATTCTTTCACCATTAGAAAGCTACATTATCTGCGAGTAACATAGGCTATGTTTTATTATAGAAAAATAGGGGTCCGTAAGATATTTGGGTTATTCGGACCCAAGGTGTAAAAAATCATCCAAAAAAGTTCCTTATTTGGCGTACGCCGCCTAAACTATAAAAGATAGAACCATAATATGTTCTAATTAATTAAATACCTTAAAAATATCTACAAAAAAGTCCGCGACACACTATACCTATCTATTTCGAGTTAAGCACAACAACCATTTTTTTATTTAAAAATCTTGATTTTTTTAGGACTTCATTTAAACGCATTTACTTTACACATGTCATTACTCCTTATCAAAATAAACTATTTTGTCACAAAGTACTGTTTATGTAGATAATATTTAGTCTTTAATTCATTAAAATTGGACGTTTGGTTTGAAAGTTATGGCGAAATCTATACTATTTCTGCTTTCTACTTTAGGTCTATGAGTAAGGTACCCGCGCGGCTCAGACGCGTGGTGGGCTCCTTACGCAGCGGTCGCACGCGGTTTCTAATAATTTTCGTACGAAAATTTTTAGATTTCGTTGTTAATACTAAACCTAACAAAAAGTTCTTTTCAGAGCTACATAAAAGTTTCTTTTCAGAGCTATATAAAAGTTCTTTTCAGAACTAAACAAAAGTTCTTTTCAGAATTAAACAAAAGTTCTTTTCAGAGCTAAACAACAGTTTTTTTCAGGGCTAAAAAAGAGTTCTTTACAGGGCTAAAAGAACAGTTCTTTTTAGGGCTAAACAGTTGTTTTCTGAGCTAAAATATTACACGCCATTAACATTTTCTTAATTATATATATCATTTGTTTGTTACATATCTACAGATATATCTAAAGTCTGCAAAATGCCTAAAAGAACGAGGTCTCAACTTTCTAAACACAGTTCTCAAGCAAGGACAGCAAGAATACGTCGTATTGAAGAATCTTCACCTGAACGTTCACAACGTCTTGCCGAACAAAATCTGAGAACCTGTGAGTTACGCGCGCGACAGTCGAGTGTCGAGCGTTCGCAACGACTTCATGAACAAAATGTAAGAACCTCTGAGTTACGCGCACGAGAGTCGAGTGTCGAGCGTTCGCAACGACTTCATGAACAAAATGTAAGAACCTCTGAGTTACGCACGCGAGAGTCGAGTGTCGAGCGTTCGCAACGACTTCATGAACAAAATGTAAGAACCTCTGAGTTACGCGCACGAGAGTCGAGTGTCGAGCGTTCGCAACGACTTCATGAACAAAATGTAAGAACCTCTGAGTTACGCGCACGACAGTCGAGTGTCGAGCGTTCGCAATTACTTCATGAACAAAATTTAAGAACCTCTGAGTTACGCGCACGAGAGTCGAGTGTCGAGCGTTCGCAACGACTTCATGAACAAAATGTAAGAACCTCTGAGTTACGCACGCGAGAGTCGAGTGTCGAGCGTTCGCAACGACTTCATGAACAAAATGTAAGAACCTCTGAGTTACGCACGCGAGAGTCGAGTGTCGAGCGTTCGCAACGACTTCATAAACAAAATGTAAGAACCTCTGAGTTACGCGCATGAGAGTCGAGTGTCAAGCGTTCGCAACGACTTCATGAACAAAATGTATGAACCTCTGAGTTACGCACGCGAGAGTCGAGTGTCGAGCGTTCGCAACGACTTCATGAACAAAATGTAAGAACCTCTGAGTTACGCGCACGAGAGTCGAGTGTCGAGCGTCGATTCGAGTCGAGTCGATCGAGTCCATTCTTTAGAAAGCTTGATAGATGCAGTATACCCTGGCATAGAAAATTTACATGGAAATGACTTTCGGTGGCTGTGTTGAAGAGCAATAGTGTCACCTAGGAATGACACGGTCAATGAAATAAACAATTTAATTATGCAAAGAGTCCCGGGTCAAGTTAAGCATTATTAATCCATAGACACTGTCACTAATATCGAAGACGCAGTACATTACCCACAGGCTTTTTTAAACTCTCTCAAACCCGCTGGACTGCCACCTCACCAACTGTCGTTTAAAGTCGGAACGCCAATAATGCTTCTCAGAAATATGAGCCCTCCCAATATGTGCAATGGAACGAGGCTACTTATAAAGGAATTAAAAGACAATTCAATTGTAGCGACCATTATCACCGGCCCTGCTGCTGGTGAATTAGCTCACATTCCTCGGATACCGATAATCCCCACCGATTTACCAATTCCATTTAAACGACTTCAATTTCCGGTGAAAACTTTTTTTGCATTAACAATTAACAAGTCCCAGGGCCAAACTTTCAATTTAGTAGGGATTGATCTACGAAAGGAATGCTTTACCCATGGCCAACTGTACGTTGGCCTATCACGAGTTGGGTCTGCCGAACATCAATATATTTTGTTGCCACAAGATAAAATTACATCAAATGTTGTATAAAGGGAAGCTCTAATTCAGTAACTTTTTTTACAAAAAAATTATCCTTTAAAAGAATATTTAACACATAAAGTTATCTAATCCTGCTAATAAAATAAATGCGAAAGTCTGTTTGTTTATCTGCCTGTTTGTCGGCTAAAATGCTGAATTTACTTATGGGTAGTAGAACACATGGGATCAAACTTAGGCTTTTTGTAGCGGTAATCGACATCCACGCAGGCGGAGCCGCGGGAGACCGCTATAGGTTATATAAATCAGAATAACACATAGGCTACTTTTTGTCGCGAAAACCGACATCCACGCGGGCGACCGCTAGTATTATATAATCCTGGTATAAAATATCCTAGGCACTTTCGCAAAAAACACCAATAGCTTGGATTATTATTTCAATAATGGCAAACGAAACTGACTCCAGTATTGAATAACATTTACACAGGCTACATGTTTTTTTGGTGTAGTTAAAAATACAGCAATAAAAATACACGGAAAATTGTTTGGTATACTGTCTGGCTACAGCATGCGTCATTTTTTTGGCTGTGATTTTCATCGGCAAATAAATAATTGATATTGAAGCCTGAATATTGAAATAAATTGGATCGTACAAAAAATATAGACACCTCAGTGAAGTAATGAAAAGGCTTATTTTTAACTTATTTTGTGTGATGAAATGTAAATATTTATTATGTTGGGAAAATTCTGTTTTTCAAAAAAATCGTGAATATTGTAATTTGCGCAGTATCCCATAATTTGCGCGTAACTCCTTCCACAGAAAGAGATAACGAAAACTTGAAAACTAAAGTGAATATCTGTCTCTTTACAACTATCTCAGAAATGGTAATAAGCCCGCATTGTGGCGACAAACAAAGTCGAGAAAATTATATCTATCCGACGGCGCAGTAAAAGGCGAAGTTACTGGAATCACCGAAAAGGTTGGATAAGAGAGACATTGGCTGGTGACAGTCACTCTAGCAGAACGTCGCATCGATAGTTCCATGGCGGCTGTCTTCTGATCACACAACATTTGAAGTCAGGGAAGCCGCTTTCGTACCACGTCCACGACGAACTGCTGTATTCCGGCACAACCCTGATGATATTTAACCTACTGAACCACTAACACGATAACCACTTCTGGTGAAGGCTATCCTGAGCCGTTATCAGAAGTGGGATCGAATACAAACAGCGGAATGATTGTGTTTCTTCTTACCTGACTACGGCGAAGCAAAAAGAAGGGTTGTGATTTTACCCGATTGCAGCGGAGCCAAAAAAGAGGGTAATGTTTTCACAACCAGTCAATAAGACTGTGACGTAAAGTGACCAATATGGAGGTGCTGTTATGCTGAGTTTAAGCAATGTTGTTAACGCTTGTTGTCGTGTGTACCAAGATCATTATTGTGTGAAGTTCGAACCAGATGATTAAGAGGCTAAAGCGCAAAAAAATATCTTGAAGATGTCAAATTATTGGTGGCACTTACTAAAGAGTCAAAAGATCGTGTTGCCACATACTTCACCAGTTCGAACTAAAAAGAATTTACATGGATCGTGGCGACTAATTCAAAATCACTTGGCGATATCTGAAGATTACAAATCATAGTAAAAGAACCCGCGTCCGACTGCATGTATAAGGAACCTGATAGACGGCACACCAAAAACTGCGTACCTGAAGAAGTGACCAGTGGAATGATAATATCAGTGCTATGTGAAAAGCAGCGTAGTTTGATACGCAGAGAGTTGAAGGCTCGTGTTGCTACCCAAGCTCTATGGTCGTCTCTCTAGCGTCGAAGGGAGTAATAATTACCGATGAAAACCAAGAACCAGAATCAAATCGATTATAAACATGAGTCATAATTGACACGTCTTGACACGTCGACGACAATTCGACTACGAGAAGCCAAAAGAACATTCTAGGTCATTATAGGTCACGTTTTCACTATTTTCCCGGGCAACAAAAGTGGTGATAGAACTGTGGAAGGCCAAGGAAGTCAGTGTGAACTGTCACTGACCCTAAAGGGTATCATGTAGATTGGAGATAAAATCCGGTGAGAAGTTTCCATTGTTATTCGATACTGGATCATCTTGCTTGCTTTATAACAGACTTCAAAAAGGCGGTTATGTGTTTGACACGTACTTTAGTACAAATGATTCACGATGGGTTTTTGAGAATGTACGGGATAATCTTGTTTAGTTTAAACCAGTGTTTTTGAAACTGACATGCAATGCGCTTCTCAAACTAGTGCAGCAAGAATAAAAGAGGTTTCATTCGGTTGATTTGAATTTTCTTATCCTTTCAGACTATATTAGCTCTGTACTTCGTGATCCTATGTATCCGTGGTCAGCAGGTCAGAGGTGTGTTGTGTGCAGACTCAAACGATCTGATCTGATTAATGTGGAGCAAGATTGTCCTTGACTGTTTTGTACGATTTAACATTGGTTTGACTGTGACTGTGTTTCATGTCAATAAGACGTGATAAAACTGTTTGTAGTTTTGGTGACTATTATGTGGTGCAACTGGTTGAAGGGACGGTATTGTTCGGTCCATGCCACCTGCATGAGGATGGTCCAAAGTATTGGTCCCGTCCAAGTTGCTTACGAATGATGTGATGTGATGCAACAGACTGATTGAAAGATGTCCGTGAGTTGAGATGGCTGTAGTGAACAAGTAATGCACATGCTTTCAGTGACTTGTGTAATGGTGTCTAAGGGTGGCGATCACGACAGGGAAACTGGGGGATTTTCTGATCGTCAGGATAGACGAGCGGGTGACTGAGTGATTGAGACTTTCTCGATAGCAGAACAGCTTTAGCGAATGAACGCTTGAAGACGGTCGAATGTCAGGTGGGCCGTGACGGCGCGCGGCGCAGCAAAAGACACCGCCTATGTTTGTTACGAAGTTATTGGAAACACCGAAAAGGAACGTCCACGAAGAACTGCTGTGTTCCGGCACAATCCTGATGATATTGAAGCTACTGAACCACAAATACGATAACCACTTCTGGTAAAGGCTATCCTGCGCTGTCATATCTATCTATCTATATATATAAAAGGAGAAACTGACTGACTGACTGACATATCAACGCACAGCCGAAACTACTGGGACTAGGAAACTGAAATTTTGCACACGGCTTCCTTTTATAATGTAGGGGAGCACTAAGAAGGGGTTTTTGGAAATTCGACCTTTAAGGGGGTGAAAAGGGGGTATTTCGTTTGTATGAAAAATCTTATTCCTTGAGTTAATAAACTTGAAACTTGGCCCAAATACTTACCTTAGTAAATTATGAACTTTGTAATTTTTGGTTTTTCTAAACTACCCCCACGAGGGGGATTGGGGGGTGTCAAAATTTGTATGGAAGAATTTTAACACGCAGTCCGATTAACTCGAAACTCAGTATTTATACTTAAGTCCAAAAATAAAGAATAACCTGTATCAAGATTTTTCGAAAATCTACCCCGAACGGGGTGAAAAGGGGCTGTCAATATTACAGGGGAGAATTTTACTGCGTAGCTTGATTAACTCGAAAATTGGTATAAATAATCTTTGAGTCAAGTTTTGGAAATATCCTAAGCGATTTTTTAAAATTCCACCCCTGTGGGGGTGAAAACCGGGGATATAGTTTAGATGAAAAATCTTATTCATTTGGTTAATAAACTTGAAACTTGGCACGAATATTTGCGTAAATAAGCAATAAAATTTCTTACTATTGGTTTTTTAAAACTACTCCTGACGGGGTGAAAAGGGGTAATTAGATTTTTAAGAGGAAGATTTTACTGTGTGGCTTGATTAACTCAAAAATTGGTAGAAGAAATCTTTGATTCAAGTTATGGAAATACGTTAAACGATTTTTTAAAATTCCACCCCTGTGGGGATGAAAAGCGGGGATATAGTTTAGACGAAAAATCTTATTCATTTGGTTAATAAACTTGAAACTTGGCACGAATATTTGCCTGAATAAGCAATAAAGTTTCTTACTATTAGTTTTTCAAAACTACCCCTGACGGGGTGAAAAGGAGTAATTAGATTTTTAAGAGGAAGATTTTACTGTGGCTTGATTAACTCAAAAATTAGTACAATTTTTTTTTAATTTTAGTAATGGAAAAGTCCGAAACGGTTTTTCGAAATTTGACCCCCTTTTTTTTTGTGGATGGGAAATCATCAAATGACTTCTCCCGCTCTGGGCGGAGCGGGAGGGCGTGTCAGACTTTTACTGACTAAAACCCACCCGTGTTCCTTCTGTTGCCTGTGCCGGGGCCACGGTAACTCTTTCGAACATTCCGCAACCCTAGCTGGCATCGGCCCTAGCGGACCCCGTCAATAGTGCTGACATCTCTTTGAGGCGCGCGTGAAACACAACGCGTCTTCGACGCGGGCTTGGTCCTTACCGGACGGCGAGCTACCCATTGCTCGCCGTCCGCAAGCCCGCGCCTACGGTGGCCGGGAATCGGCTGTCAATTCCCGACGCCCAGGGCGTCTCCTGCGGCGATTAGGGGCGTGAGGGCACAAAGCTTGCCTCTCCCTCACGCGTTCCGCCTCCTCCTTCGCGAGCATTACTGCTTCGCAGAAGGAGGTAATGGCTTCCCATGTACTCTCGCCCCGTACCATGGCCTGGACCAGGGCCGGACGCGAGAGATCGCCGCCACCGATCGCTTCCGCGTGGACACGGCGGTGCTCCGCCCAAGCCGGGCAGACCTCCACCGTAAGCTCCACCGTGTCCTCCGGGCGATCCACACAGTGGTGACACCCAGGCGTTTCCTCCCGCCTTATCCGGAACAGGTACCTCCCGAAGCACCCGTGTCCGGTGAGGACGTGCGACAGGCGGAAGGTGAGGACGCCGTGGTGCCTCTCCAGCCACTCCTCAAAGAGGGGACTTATCGCCGCAATTGTGGCGTGCCCAGCGCTGGGTTGCGACAATCGCACTCTCCATGCCGCCATGAGATCCTGCCGGAGCTCTGTCCGCCGTGCCGCGATTTCTCGCGGCAGCGCGGTTACGCCCCGGCGTTTAGCCTCCTCGCACCACTCCCACATGTGCGCGAGGACTTTTGCCTCCAGATCCTAAGGCGGTAATCCGGCAAGGAGGTTCGCTGCCTCCCCGGAGACCGTGCGGTATCCCCGGGCTAACTGGATGGCCATGACCCTCTGGGACGCGTTCAACCGACGGACCGGTCGCCGCCTCACGGAACGCGCCCACACCGGAGCTCCGTAAAGGGCCATGGACCGCACGACCCCCGCGTAGAGCTTCCGGCAGGGAAATTTGACCCCTGTGGGGTCGAAAAGAGGGGATACAGATTATATGAAAAATCTTATTCCTTTTGTTAATACACTTGAAACTTGGCAATATTTGCCTCAGGAAATAATAAAAATCGTCAGTTTTAGTTTTTTAAAACAAGTAAGGAATACTAGGACCGTATGAACAGTAAGGAAAAATTTTAACGCGCTGTCATATTAACCCGAAACTCGGTACTAATACTTTTTCGGAAGTCGGTGTCTTTGGATCTGTATTTTAGGTTTTTGCCACTGACTGCCGAAATTGAAGTTATTTTTCAATTTGTAGTGTTTGTTTTGGAAGTCGGTTGTTTTTATTTTTCACTTTTTAGTGGGTCTGTTTGTAATTTATCTGAGTTACAATAGCATAAAGACAACCGCTCATCACCTTTTATAAAACATTGCTTTTCCCGATGCAGGGACGTTAATTGTTGAGGAGTTCTCTTGGTACTTCACCATCAGCTCCACTTCACCACATGCATTGTGACGAGCTTCTATTGCTTAGCAATAAATTTTAAAGTAATGGAATCGCAACCCGTGAAATACTTATTATTGAGTTGTTCCAGTGGCCATCTTAGCATCTGTGGTCTTCGTCATCAGTTCCACTTCACCAAATGTTGCTTTTCGAGAGCAAATGCACAAGTTACTATAAAAAATACCAATATCGCTATAGGTGTGCCCATATTGAAGAGTTCCCTCGATTTCTCCAGGATCCCATCACCAGATCCTAACCTGAAGACAATGGGACCACCTGGAAAATATACCCTTTCAAACAAAAAAAGAATTTTCCAAATCGGTCCAGTCGTCTTCGAGTAATCGGGGAACCATAAGTAAAAGATTCCGAAGAACTGAGAACCTCCTCCTGTTTTGAAGTTGATTAAAAATAATTTATAGCCAGAGTGCATCTCATTACATTTCCAATAAGCCCCAACACGGCTAGGATACATTGTTTTATTACTGTTCGGAGTTCAATGGTAGGTACCATTTTCATCAGAAGCATTTATTTAAATTTGCTTCGTCATAGTCGTTTAACTATCTTAATCGAGATATCTTATCGCCACCCATGAAATATTTATCATTGATGAGTTCCTGTGGCCATCTATGGTCTTCTTCGTCAGTTACCTACACTTCACCAAATCATACTTTCTGAATACAAATGCTTGATTTGTTGATGAAAATACCAAAATCAATGTGTCAGTGTTTGCCAATAATATTTGAGGATTTCCCTCAATTCCTCATGGATCCTATCATCAGAACTGGATTTGGATAAAAATGGGATCAATCTGGAAGTCCAATCCTTTCAAATAAAAAATATTTTTTTTAATCGGTTTATAAATGACGGAGTAACGGTAACAAACATTAAAAAAAAAACCATACAACCGAATTGATAACCTACTCCTTTTTTTGAAGTCGGTTAAAAATAGTAACGAAGTCAGAACTGTGCATTGCATATATTTAAAAAGAAGTGATTGAACGAGTCTGTTGCGCACACTATAGTTTTTAGAATTTTTGTCGGTTTGTTGTTTGTCGGGATGTATGTTCCGGATTGGCGCAAAAACGGTTGATTGAATTTAGAGGAAATTTGGCATACAGATGTTTTAGAACCTGGATTAACACGTAGGGTCGGTACTAATTTGATATATTCCAACATACACGTGGGCGAAGCCGCGGGCAAAAGCTAGTACATATATAATTACTTGTCCTGACTGATTCATCAGCGCAGAGCCGAAGCTACTGGAACCAGGAACGTAAAATTTTGCACACGGCTTCCTTTCATAATGTAGGGGAGCACTGGAAAATCGACCTTCGAAGACAGTGACAAGGGGGATTTTGTTTGTATAAAAAAACTTATTCCTTGAGTTAATAAACCTCAAACTTGGCACGAACACTTATCTTAGTAAATTATAAAGTTTAAGATTTTTTTGTTTTTCCAAACCCAAACTTCCTTTAAGGGGTAAATGGTGATTGGGGCGTGTGAACGTTTGGTATGGAAGAATTTTAACGCACGGTCCGATTAACTCGGAACTGAGTTTTTATACATTAGAGGGTTTCGCATTTTGTCACCTCTCTCGCTCACAAGGATCCAAATTTTTAAGGATGTTAAATGAAAAGATGGTTTTTTGAAAAAAAAAAAATCAATTGGCGAACTAATAAATAATATTAATTTAATAAGTAATTATTAAAAACACATTTCTATTGTGTTATCTAATAAACTCAACTCAATATGTAAGCACTATGATCTGTTTTTGAAATGAGTTCAATAAATGCCACAATAAAAATGTGTTTTAAGAATTACCTATTAAATTAATATTATTTATTAGTTCGCCAATTGATTACATATTTTTCAATAAAGCATCTTTTCATTTAACATTCTTCAAAATTTGGTACCGTGTGAGCGAGAGGGGTGATAAAATGCGACAGCCATTTTATGACCGAAAATAAAGAATAATGTGTATCATGGTTTTTCGAAAATCTAACCGTAGCGGGGTTAAAAGGAGTAGTCAATTATTTTACGGGAACGTACAGAATTCACGTGGACGAAGGGAAGGTCGCGGGGAAAATGCTAGTAGTTTATATAACCATTCACTCCTTCCAACCTTCAAATCAGCAGCCAGTCATTTAGTCTGAATTATTCATCGCGTTTCACCAAGACTTACTTTTCAAAGTATTTTATTATTCAATATTCTCAATATTAAGGTTTATTACGAAAGTTTCGTCCATAAACTCTGTAGTAAATATATTAGCAATATATTTTGGTGACTCACATTAAGGCACAATATAAGGAAAATTGGAAAAGCATGGGGAGACCCATGCCCAGCAGTGGGAGAAAATAGGATAACTAAAAAAAAAACATTCTAATTTAAGGAGAATAATTCAATAATATTCATAAAAGGCTTCACTCGCGGATAATTCTAGAAACTAGCAAGAAACTATGAAAGGTTATCAAGCAATGATGCCGTCATCTATGATGCAAAAAATACCTACTTAATCGGTCATTGTAGCCTCTTATTGAGGCCAATCATTTAGCGTGGCTCCAAAAGACTAAAGTCAAATGCATCCAGAGTTTTACATCACGCCAACGGATTTTAACATTCACGATCAAATTTTCTATGTACATCACGCCATTTGGCGCGATGGACTGACCGTGAATGCCACCTTCAGGTGAAGAGAGCTGTCATTCCACTTGATGGCCGGGGTCGCTAGGGATTGACACTATGATGACAGTTCACTTCAAGTTCACTTCATCTATTCACGGTGAGATGTTTACAGAATAGATCAGCAGATATATTATACAGAGCGGCGAATAGGTTATCACATTAATTTAAACCACGTACTCATTACATGATTCTGAACCCCTTGCGTTGAAATTTTTCGTCGATTATTAAAAAAAAAAAAAAATTGCTGTCCCATACATTTTGACCGCGTAGCTGTTTTACTTTTATAGAAAACAGCAGTTTTTTTTAATAACTGGCGAAAAATTTCAACGCACGCGGTTCCAGAATCGTATACTGAATGCGTGGTTTAAATTAATGTGGTAACCTAATCGCCACTTTGTATAGTACAGCATTATGTACCTATAATAGCCCTGCAACACAAATCAACAACAAAAAACAAAAACACAACACAGAACTAACACCTCATTTTTTACCCTACACGAATACCCTATCAAGATATACAGCCCATCTTCAGATGGATTCCCTCCATAAAATACACAACACTCTGCGAATTTTTTCACATGTGACCACACTTCGTATCCATTCAATACGAGAACCATAGCTTTTTACCATAAAAAAAACGGCCAAGTGCGTATACACACAAATATCTCAGGGTTCCGTTTTGTGTTATGGATCGATCAACCCGTGGTGATTTTATTACTTATTGTGTGGTAGATCACATAAGACACATATAACTACCTGTATCTATACATATACATAAATAAAATTGAATTGTCTGTTTGTAATGTCAAAATAACAGCTCTTACTACGTACATATTTAAGTATACACAAAAAACAATTTTTTTAATTTTCGTCTGTCTGTTTGTTCCAGCTAATCTCCGAAACGGCTAGACCGTTTTTGACGGGACTTTCACTGACAGATAGTTGATGTTACAGGGAGTAACTTAGGCTACTTTTATTTTAGAAAAAGAAATACGGTTCGGCGCAAAAAATTAAAACCCTAATCTCTGGAACTAGCATTCGAATTTGAAAAATTCTTTTTGTATTTGGTAGCCCAATTCTAGAGGATGATTATAGGTTTATTAACATCATGCTACGATCCTTAGGAGCCAAGCAAAAAGAAAAAAAAGTTATAAGAAACGCTAAGCGAAAACGAAGTAAAAGCGCGGGCGGACGATAAAACGCAGCGGGTCGGGGGGCGGGGGAGTTTTATTAAAATGGGGCTGTTTTTATACTGTATATCTTATTACGACGTACACGCGAATGAAATCGCGGGGTACAGCTAGTTATTTCATAAGCTAGTTATTACATAAACTCACGCCTTCTTCCCATGGGGGTAGGCAGAAACTACAGAACACCACCTGCTACGATTTTTACGTACTCCTTTTTATCGTTCGTTTAGAATCAATGTAAAGATATCAGAATTATAAGGTAAAACATAAAACATAAAGATGGACATGACAAATCAATAAGAGTTCCATGTTTGCCATTTGACCACGGAACCCTAAAAACACCATAGCAACCTCTCAGCGAAATTGAAACTATAAACAACAGCAGGTGAGGCGAAAAATCAATCCTGTTAATAGGAGTATGCTAGGAGCGAAGATATAGATTGTTTTGGTTCAGTTTTCAATTATTTTTTTTGTGAAAATTTAAGGCCTGTTTCGGCGACCGGATAGGCATCTGCCAGATAATATAAAATGGAATTTGTACGATATTATTTAGTCAGAATTTATCCGAGATTAGATTTATTTAACAACCTTTTATATTATATTTTTATTGGCACGTGTTTCTGTGACAAATAAAACATTTTTCCTTTGTTTCTATTCCTACATTTACTGTCATAATGAATCTTTAGTAACTGTCTGCATAAAAGTAATTTATTTATTTTTATTTATTTACGTATTCGGCTCTTCCACAATGAGTACACTATCATTCAACAATTTGTACATTGCAAACTTAAGTCTAAGTACCCCATTACTTAAAGAAAAGCACAGTATGCACTGCTTTATGCGCAGATATGATAATAACGCAATTAATTAATTATCATTAATACCTTCGTGTTTCCAATAACATTCAATAATAAGCATTTATATTTAAACCTAGATTATGAGAACTCTTGTCACTATCCAATTGAAAAATAATTACCTATCAATTTCCCAGTAAATGATATTATAGGTACTTCCAACATGTCAATCATCAATTACCTGCCTGTAAGTATTTTGATTGACGTTTTCAATTTCAAGAATTGCCATCCAATTAACAACCTTCCATTATAGTTTATTAACAAGACTATAAATATCCGTTGTTTACTGTATCCGAAACATGTAAATAGATGTTACAATACATTTCACTAAATGTATGACAGACAAGACAGTAAAATGTTGAGGGTTTATAACATAGTAGTTTTAAAATTGCAGTCCCCATAATAAGTATCCAGGTACGCAATAATTATTTGCTATTAAATCAAAATACTTTCCCCTCTTTATGTATAAAAAAAAAACATATTTATTTTTAAAGTTCACCTCCATTATCGATCATCACAAGTTTAAAAAAAAACGCGGGTGACAGACAGACGCTCCATAACCGTTCCATATTGCCAATTTGCGAACGGAACGCTAAAAAGCAATTCACAATTTCCTGCCCCCAATAACGTACCGCTCAGCATCCAATCAGTGTTCCCTAATTACCGATCTCCATACGGTTGTTCAAACAAGTAGGAACATGCAATCTGCAACATCAAAGTCAGCTAATAGAGCCTCCAGATAGGGCACCGTGCAAAATTGAATACGTCCCAGGACAATCTCCGCGATAGATGCAGGACGGTGCTCTGAGTTATAAGCGGAGCGAGCCTTATTTTTTAAGGTTTTGCGTACGTAATGATTGGAAATATCATTTAGTAAACAGAATATAGGAGAGGCCTATACATGGTTATTTTAAATTGGCTAGCTAAACTCCGCAGACGCGATGGATATCCATATCACACGATAAAATACAAAATAAAAAGATTTGAAGTTTTTTTTTGAGGTCAACGACCGCTGTTAGTACTGTTACTTGAAGTATGAGTTGAGAAAAACTGTTTTCTTATGTTTCATCGTATTAAGATATCGATAGCCATCACGTGTGTGATGTTAACACAAAAAAAAAAACTGATTTATTGAAACTGCGATTTCAAGTGACTACAATAATTACGGTTGAGGACCCCACAAAAATATCCTAAAATTAATATTTTTTTTGTTTCATCATGTTTAGATATCGATACCATCGCGTCCGCAGATTTTAGCCAGCCAATTTAAAATAAACCTGTTTAAAAGGTGTAAAAAGTGGTTCATAATGATGAGTACAATGACCCCTTAAGAGATTAACACTGATTAAAATTACACCTTGTATACTCAGCGGTGGGTGATTCCGGGCTGAAATGATAATATTAAAAAAGAAATAAAATACGTTGATGATGATATATACAGAATAAATATAGAATAAGAACGTTATATATGAGTCTGTTATCAATTACGCCAAGAAAGTCACTCTCAGCCAATAGAAGTCCACTGCTGGACATAGGGCTCAACCTATGTTGCCTGTATCTTGCGACCGTCAATGCTGCATCTGTGTTTGGTTCATGAATTTAAAAAATAGATTGCGGAAAACTATAGATACGAGTATAATGAAACAAACCAGTTACAAGCAAAAGTACGAAAATACAGCTAAATTAACAATGTTTTAATTTGATCCCCACCTAAACCCCACAATATGTTACACAAAAGCTACTTACCTATCTTTTAGTAAAATAATAATAAGAAATTCAGAGCTGAATCGTTAATAATAATCGACATGACCTTTATAAGTTACCAACTACCAACATTATAAAGTTTCTTGAGTAAGATGGAAAGGTTGAGCCAAATTGAAACGTGACCTTAAAAGACTAGTTCTATTTTATTTAACAAAAGGCTTAGGTTTTTCTGAAGATCCAACTACATTTTAATTTTAGGTTTTACTATGTATAATCAAAAAAATCAAAATCAAATCATTTTTATTTCAGGCATTGTATAAGTAGGTACATACAAATACATTTCACCCATAGTGACTACATATCATAAATAAGTAAATATTAAGTATTATTATTAAGTTATATTAGGTATTACATATTAAATTAAAGTAATACTAATAATATTTATAATATTTGAGTTGTTTTCTGTCATCTGTTCCGAACTCTTCTTGTTATTGCAGAGTTGGTTATTTCAACTTGACGGTCACGTATTTACACAGAGATAGATAACAAAGTCTTCTTGGTCTTTTCCCAATTTTCTAGGGGTCACCGAAGCTTGTCTTCTTCTCTTATACACATCTATCAGTCGTCATCTCAGTGTATTCGCCCCACTTTCGAGCCTTTTGATCTTTGAAACAATTCGTGTCCACAATCTTTCTTTATTCTAGTAGTTTGTTTATTTTTTAATTATTTAAAATATAGATTAGACTTATGTAACATGTAAGTAGCATCATTATTCTCTTTTCCATATCCTAATTTATTTGGGGTGGGCGTGACATGTCTTTTAACATGCCTAGCCTTTTCTCAACGATGTTGGTGTCGACTTCCAGTCCAACCGGACGCAGCTGAATACTGTGTTTTACATGGAGCGACTGCCTATTTGACCTCCACAACCCAGTTACTGGTTAATACGATACCCCTAGGTAAGATTGGTTGTCAGACCTTTGCGAAGCACAGAGGGGTTTTGGTATGTAAAGATGGTTACCCATCCACAGACCAACCGCGGCAAGCGTAGCTTAAACTAATCGATCGACCCATGCGGCTGTTTTTATTTTGCCACAAGCCCCTTCATGTCTTTTAGCATGATGTTATTATTTTAAAATAATAATGTTATAACTTGCACCAAATCAGTGAATGTTAACTGCAATAGTGAGCCACGGATCGCTCCGATAATATGTATTTCTAACGGCTAAAATGTGTTTACTTTCTGCAAACGAACGGACGGTAGCCCAGAATAATATTGAAAGAGTTACTACAATAACGTTTTCAACTTATAATGGAAATTAGTTCCGTGTTTTTATTTGTTTCGTGGAAAAGGATAGTGCCTCGAGCTTTTAATGTTATTATACCGACTCAACGAGAGAGTTTTGTATTTTTCCTTTTCTTTCATTAAGTACTTTCGTTCAGAAGATATTTCATTAAAATCTTTATGATGCCATAGGCGACTAATGTCTATAATAGAAGTGAGTTACAGTTCCCATGATGTAAACACAGTCCTAACATCGAACCCTCAACCAAAATGATACATCGTAACGGTACGTTACTTTTTATCATATACCACAACTTAATTCAATCTAGACCCACACATATAAACACCCAATCAGCAATACCTTCAAGACATAATTCTAATCGCCATACATTCTCACCGACGAGTACCTCCACGAGACACACTCTACATGAAGCATCATTGTACTCAAGCACGGAGGGAATGCGCTCAGAGGCATAAACATTTTTACTTCACCATTTTACGTTGACCCCCCTCAACTTTCTCCACTGGCCACATCTAAGTGATACAGGGGTTGATAGGACCAACTCCAGGGGTCAACTTAAATGGTTATACCGTTAATAGTATTGGCATGGAGGCGCCATGGTTCTTTATGGTGGAGACGAGCGTGCGTGCGGCGCCGATGACGTCATTGTCACGACGTCATGTAGTGCCCGCTAATTGTTTGAGCCTCCAACGTTCAGTATGCAAATCGGGTAATGGAGTCTTCAGACATTGAGTGGGTGAGCGGGTAATGGGTTAACTATTTAGATGGATTCTTTGACTACCTATGTTAAACGTAGTTGTACTGGGCTACTAATTGTTTCTTCTTTTTATTTACAGGTCAGCAGATGAATAGGTTATCTGAAAATGGCTGAGAGTGCCGTCTGGATATGAGAAAGGGGAGAAATGGATGCTGTGATGCAGTTTGAAGTGGCCAATTCCATGACTGGACTTTGAAGGACTAAGTCGGAAAGGCTCTATTATAAGTTAACATTTTGTATCTTCCTTTATGGTTTAACTCTATGGCTAAGAAATCACGGAGCGATTTTCGGCCGCACCCGCCACCGTAGCGGGACCGCAACACTCTCGTACGAACACGTAGTACATGGAAATGTAGATAATTTCACGACGCGATTTATGCCCGTGGTGTGCGCGATTGTTTGCGGGTCCCGCTGCACCGGCGCGGCGGCGGACAACTAGTAGAATCGCGCGGGTCACGGTCAACCACGACCTTGGCGAGCTTCGCCCGTGCGATCTGCGATCGGTTGGCGGGCGTTTCTCGTGTGTGCCCATGTTGGTCTGGAACTTAACTAAATAACCGCCCGTCTTGCGATCATTGCCCGTCAAGTTTGCGGGCGATGATCGCAATCGCGACGGCTACGTAACCGTACAATCAACCGGTCTCGTGAGTTTAGAAATAAAACGGCTGTTCTGCCACTGCGGCGGAAAATTGCTCCGTGAGTTTTTAGCCTATCTATAGATTTATGAGTTGGAAATCTTACAAAGAGAAAAGTCCACACACGGTGGGCAAAATTGAGAAAAAGTTAAATAATATGCACAAGTTTTAACGAAATAGTCAATTTTGACATTAAAATAACAATTTTCCAAAGACAAAAAAGCCGTCCACATAGTTCACCGAACATCGTACCCAATTAAAGTTGTGAAATTAAAAACGAGGTCGCGTCCATTAAAGTTTAGAACAAAAGTCAAAAGTTTTGCGAACACCTGCGAAATTATTATCAGAAGCGAAAGTGACTTAATTAAAATTTCTTGTCTTCACTGTCATTTTCTCACTTTTTTTAAAAAGATAATAAGTTTTTAATAAAGTGTTTGAGGTTAGTATCAAGGTGACCTTTCAAATTTTATCTTAATATTATTTATAGGTCCACCTTGTATAAGGACTTGGAAGTTGAGGAAATCCACTAGATGCGAGCAACGCAAGACCAGTTTGTTATGACAATGCTTGGGGAAGGCCTATGTCCAGCAGTGAAGGAGAGAGGTATAGTTAGAAAATGTGAGACTTGCAATTATCTGTAATCGCCAACACGTGGTCATTGGTCGATGCTTATCTACAGGGTGTCTGAGAAAGGTGTGGCCAAAATTAAGGGTGAGGTACAGACCATCAAACTGAACAACTTTCTCCCGGGACCAACATCGTAATAGTGAAAAAAATCAGTCAACCCAGACAAAACTTCAAAACCTACTCGACCAAATGTATGGGACGACTGATTTTTTTTTTTCACGATTACGATGTTGGTCCTCGGGAGAAAGTGGTTCAGTTTGATGGTATGTACCACACCTTTCATTTTGGCTACACCTTTCTCAGACACCCTGTATACGTCTTATGTATGTATGTTTTTAAAAACGGCTATAAATGTAGCTGTGGCTAATCCTACATATTTTTGGAGATACTTTTCTTCAAAAATACTTTTCTTGGAAATATGTTACCTTACTAACATTGTACAGGTGAGTCTATGCATAAAATAAAATTCCGCTACTTTTCTTCTCATACATTACCACACAATACCTCGCCTACCACAATACAACGTTTTGGCAGAAACGTGTAAGAATCCTGCCAAAAGCTGCATACTGTTAGAATGTATGACACGCGCTAGCACAAGTTTAGCTAAGTTCCATACAAGTTCATGCAGTGCTCGGCCGTGCAGCGCGACGGATTGCAACTTGTTCGGAGACTTATTCAAGGTACGTGTTTCATTGGTTCAAGGAAAGTTTGAAGTTAGTCTAGATTAGATGGAAGAAAAAGAATAATTTAATATTACTCGTGATTTTGCCTCATTAACGTTGATAGGTGAACATAGGCCTAGCACTAACAATTAAAAGAGAACTGGACATAATCAACAAAGCTGGCAAATTGTGGTTGAAGTACATATAAACCTTTGCTATCTGCCTACTCCTCCGGGGAATACAGGGTTTATGTTGTGATGTGAAGTCATTAGGTTTTTCCATCGGAATTTCTCAGTAGCAGCCCAGAGTCTGGATTTGTGCCCGGTTGGTGGCAATAGGCTCGCTCCCTATTATGGGACAAACATAAGAGGCGAAATGTGGATGTACTATAGGCACACCTCTGTCTAATACTTTGGGGATTACAGGCGTGATGTTATGTTACGTTATATTTTAATATAGCATCAACCGTAAGATAATTCTTTAGATAGTTTCATCGCTACGCGCTTATTGTCACGTTAATATTGTAACTTGGTAAGACACAAACACTAGAAACAAATAGATTTTACACTAGAAGCCTTGATATTTCGCAATCACATCGAGACATGTCTGGAAACCATTTTAGGTCAGATGCGGCCTCGATTGAACTGTCTAGGTAAGGAGACCTTTTATTTGTACCCGGGCGGAATCTATGCAATATAACATTCTGACAATAGATGAATCTGAATTGGACAGGCGTGTTTTATTTTATATATTGGAAAGTATTCCTTTACCTACACCTGTGAAATGTAGTTTTACTTTTATAATTTTCTTACAAGACAGTGTTCGAAATAAATTACCTATGTAAAGTAATTCATAATCTAAATACATACATATTAATAAATATCTTGAATTCAGTTACGAACAACACGCAGCCTCAGCCGCTAGGTCAAGAAGCATTTTGCACAAGTGCTTCTTATACACGATGTAACATAAATAACGCAGAACCTCTTAAGGGATCATTGTACTCATCATTATGAACAACTTTTACTATGGGACTAAACCTGAAATCGTGAAACAAAATCAGCTTTTCCCTACATTTTAACGAGTTGTGCGAACATATGTAGGGAGCAGCTGGTTTTTTTTCTCGCGATTTTAGGTTTGGTTCCATAGTAAAAGTTGTTCATAATGATGAGTACAATTACCCCTTAAGAGGTTGTGCGTTATTTTTGTTACACCTTGTATAACGAAAATGAGGACTAGGGAAGGATTTTTGAAAAAGCATGCTACTTTTTATGGTATGCTGGAAGAGATTTCTTTAGAAATAAGCATCACCTTTGTACGTATTTTTCTGTTCCTTTCTTCTTGTTTGTTTATATGTGTGTACATAAACTGTTAAATAAATAAATAAATAAATACTTTTCATATTGTATTAAATTGTTGTACCCGACAGGGTCCATGTGCACTTTGTAACTATTATTAAGATCTTGAACACACATGAGATATGCAATAAAGATTTGAATTGAACTGAAAGTTTGTATGGAAGTTTGTCATGTTTACTGATAGGAAATCCCATCGGGCGCATGGCTTGTTAATTAATAATTAAGTATCTGTGTGGTTCTTTCCGCAAAAGGCCATCTTAGACATTAATGTGCATGGTCCTCAGATGAACATGAAGAAACATCTAGGTAGTTATTTTTTTAACCTACTTACCAAAATTATGTTCTTTTTTGTAGACATCTCAGCTTCCATCTACATTTTCGTAAACTACCTACGTTAAATAAATTCCACTTGTCCTCCTACCTCTTTTAAATAACATTGCTTTTTATCTGGCTCTGTGCCATTCCTAACTTAGTAACCAATGCTATTGACCTTCACTCCAACAAAATAGTACCTTTAAAGATAGGGTTAGGTCAAGGCTGACCTAAGGGCAAGCTTTTACGTAAGACTCAGACTCCGATACACGTGGACTAAATAGATTGACGTGAATTTAGCAACAAGCACTTGTCAATGAAGTAAGCTGAGCAACGCAATAAGAAGGTTGACCATGAAACAAAAGACGGTAACTTTCGTCATTGTGGCTTGCCTGTTACACGTCATAATATCACGCCTGTAATTCTCGGTTAGACAGAGGTGTACCTATATCTATAGTACACCCACATTTCGCCAGAAATGTTTAAGTCTTATCAAGACTGCCTGTCAAGTTTTATTAATCAAGATCACATCACTTTAGCAAAGCCCCAGTGATTTACTTCTACACCGAGAAATTAACTTTGACAAAAATGGCTAAAATACTTACACACACTATATTTCAATAACTCCAACATACTTAAAAAGAACATAATTTTCGAACCCGCAAAAAAAGGACAGTCCAAAAATAAAACCCGCGCCAAAAAACTAACTTTTGAACACTTTTATATGGTTTTACGGTGTACAGTGGGCTAATACGTTCAGGTTGTCTTCCGTGCCAGCAAGTTTCGATATAAATCGTGGGTCGGAGTGTGGTGTAGAAGATAGCAGGCAGAAATTTTGGCAGGCGGCCCCACGGCCACCAGTGAGGGAGTAGGTTGGCTCGACTCAGTCGTCTTGTACTTGTGCTAAACAGTAACAGCCGTGTAAGTGAGCGAATTGAATTTTTGTTTTTATGCTAATTTTGGCAACCGTTCGGCGTTAAATGCTCGTGTGAAAAGCCAGGCTTGGGTATTGTCTTTTTGCCAATTTTCATGCTGTGTTGTATGGCATTATAGAATTTAAGGCTTACGTCTACGATGCAACTCAAAAGCAACGTGTATTCATGTAACACGAAGTGACTTCATCATCATTCTACTGCACTTATCTCAATTTATTTGGAGACGGCGCAAAATGATTTTAAACTGAATATTACGTCTAAACGAGTTGTGTTAATGATTTGGAAAAAATATATTTTAAATTAGAGCATTTTTTTAAATAATTTAATATGTGAATATTTTAGATTATGTTTATATTACATAGTGTAATTAATTTGTAAATGTATGTCTAACGCGGATAAAATATTGAGAATAACGCAAACACTATCAAGCATATTTTTATGAATAATTTTAAAGATAATTTAATTATTTATCTTTAACATACGTGTTTTATTAAAATACCTTTTGTTTTATGTATAAAAAATTACTAATACGTCTAATTTGGGACAGCGCTCCTTGACGGGCGAGTCCTATTACTGGGTAGACGTACGACACGTTGCGTGAGCTCAGCACAGAACACGCAAGCTATGCACTCAAGGCCGCTGGCACTCATCTACGTGTTAAATAGTTTGTGATTGGTTGCGTCGTAAATTGATCACCATTGAAATACGTTCTGTGACATTCTGGCAACTCGTTGTTGATTAGAGTTAGTAAAGCGTTACCTTTGGCTAGCAATGTGAACAATGGCCCTTAGGCTACCTACAGATGCGGTAATAAGACATGGAAAATGTATAATACCGATACGTTTTGTGGAGGAAAATGAGACTTATATTCGTTGAGGAAAATTAAAACCACTATGCATGAACGGTAAACCAGAATACATTAATCATGATGCTCTACTGATTCTTCAACTCTTTTGTGAACTTTAAAAGTAATGCTCATTTTATTTTCATAAATGAGTTCTGATTTATAATTAGACTCAATTCAATTTACCGGAATTCATTATGTAACATATTTGTTAATTGACAAACATGACTTAAACAACACAGTAGTGAATGTTTGCAAATTAATTTGTCAAAATAATACCAATGAACATTTGGAATAATATTAATTTGAATTGAGCAATTAATTGATAAATTAGCATTACCTGTTGAATGGCAGGTAATTAATTATATTGAATGGATGTAATGTTTATATGAATAAATACCACGTAATTGTAGTCTACACAAATAAATAAAATTGATGAGTCTGTTTGTAATGTCAAAATAACAACTTTTTACTAAATGCATAAACTAATTCATAAATTAGTATATGCGGTACTTAAAACAAAAAAGCAATTTTTAATATTTTTGTCTGTATGTCTGTTTGTTCCGGCTAAACTCTGAAACGGCTGGACTAATTTTAACAGGACTTTCACAGGCAGAAGGCTGATGTTACAGGAAGTAAAGTAGGCTACTTTTATTTTAGAAAAATAATTAGGGTTCCGCGCAAAAAAATTAAAACCCATGAAATTGTGAACAAAAAGTCGGATTTGAAATATTCTTTTTGCATTTGGTAGCCTAATTCTCGACGATAGTCACAGAGTATTTAACATCACGCTACGACCCTTAGGAGCGAAGCAAAAAGAAAAAAGTCAGAAAGAACTAAGCGAAAACGAAGTAATAGCGCGGGCGGGCGATGCAACGTGACGGGTCGGGGGACGAGGAAGTTTTATTAAGATGTGGCTATTATTTTCGTATATAGTGTATCTCACGACTTCCACGCGAACGAAGTCGCGGGGCACAGCTGGTATAATATAAGCTTTTAGGTGGTATTTCACTACAGCCGGGGTTGCGGGATGTTCGAAAGAGTTACCGTGGCCCCGGCACAGGCAACAGAAGGAACACAGGTTGGTTTTAGTCAGTAAAAGTCTGACACGCCCTCCCGCTCCGCCCAGAGCGGGAGAAGTCATTTGATGATTTCCCATCCACAAAAAAAAAGGTGGTATTTCACTTGTTTATAAATATTCGTATTTTTTGAAATAGCAAATCTAGGCAAAAGGTTTCAGATGACTAAAAATATAAACACATCACGCCTTGTTTCGCCAAAAGGTTAGGCAGAGTTGTACCCATAGTACACCCACATTTCGCTAGTAATGTTTAGGTCCCATGTAATAAGGGGCGAGCCTATTGCCATCAGACTCTGGGCTGCTACTGAGAAATTCCAGATAGAAAAACCCAATAACCCTGCCCGACCTGCGAATCGAACCCAGGACCTCATGTTTAGCAGTAGCGCTTGCGACCACTAGACCAACGAGGCAGACAGATCACTTAATCAGTGTTAATTATGTACCTACACTGTAATTCAAAATCTGGAGGAAATTATGAAAGAGCTAGCCCAACAGGAGGATGAAATTATCGTTAACAAAATTTCGTTGACATTTTTAACAATAAAATAATTGTTAATCTTTATTATATGGTTTAATATTCATGTATCATATTATAAACATATTAAACCTCCCGGAATAAATTCTCTACATGATGTTGAAAACTGCATCAAAATCTGTTGCTTAGTTAAGAATAACAACGCGGTCACACAGACAGAGACGAAAAGCGAATTTAATTTATAATATAGATTTTAATAACCCTACCTATGAATCAAACAAATCAATCAACTCAGCCTATCGCAGTCCGCTGCTGGACATAGTCCTCTCCCAGGCTGCACCACAATACCCTGTCCTCCGCCTTCCACATCCAGTCTGTCCCAGCCACCCTTTTGAGGTCATCGATCCATCTACATAGCTGGAGGACGACCCACACTCCGCTTGCCGATACGCGGTCTCCAATCCAGGACTCGTCTACTCCACCGGCCATCGGTCCTTCGACAAACATGACCAGCCCACTGCCACTTCAGTTTGCTAACTCTGCAAGCTATGTCGGTAACTCCGGTTCTTTTCTGAATAACTTCGTTTTCTGATTTTATCCTTCAGAGAAACTCCGAGCGTAGCCCGCTCCATAGTGCGCTGAGCGACCTTGAATTTGTGGACCAGCCCGACTGTCAGTGTCCACAATTCGGCATCGTATGTTATAAAAAAGAAAAGAAAGAAATAATAATGTTTATTTGAACACTGTTCGTGAAACATAAAATACAAATAACAAAATTAAAAAGTGAAAATAATGTTTTAACAACAATAGTGTGTGCTCACGGCTGCGCCAGAAAGGTTCATTTCAGCATTAGTGCCAGACAGATGCTGTCTGACGCTGGTTTTTTAACGAACCTTTAGGGACAAGTGACGAGGAGTTGAACAACATACCCAATACATATTTTTATACTTATAAATAAATAAATAAACTACCTAGTAATCAAATATAATTACAGAGGCAAAAAAAAACGAAAACAACAAGAACTGTCTCATCAAAACCTGTTCTTAGCGATTAGCTAGATTAATCCGTGCACGGTGTACTCTCAAAGCGCTACAGACCGCTGAGCGCGACGGACAATGCTGTAATACACCGAATAGAATAAATAGATCACCATAAAGAAAAGAATGAAAGAAAACATAACAATATTTAATTTATGTTAATTAATTAATTTTATTTTGATTAAACTTATTCTACCCCTATGCCATGCATGCATGTTTCTGCCTACCCCCATGGGAAGAAGGCGTGAGTTTATGTATATGTGTGTTATTCTAATTATTTAATACTTATAATAATAATTATATAATTCAATAGTAACAGCAACATTCAAATATAATATTGTATTCTATTATAACGGCCGCCAGTTCCCGGTAGTCCTGCTATTCCTGGTCAGGGTAGTGGTCATGGTAACGGCGGGATGGGAAGAATCCCCAGGTTACGGCAGGCTACCAACGACGACTACATCTGGCTACGTACAATGGACGTTCGATGAGGCTGGACCATCATCTTGCTGAACTTGAGGTAGAGTTAGATCGCATTAACTGGCATGTACTGGGGTTATCTGAAGTCCAAAGACAGGGGGAGGACACGATAACCCTGGAGTCAAACCACCTAGTCTACTTCCGCGAAGGTGATCAGCTCTCCCAAGGCAGTGTGAGTTCCTTGTTGACCAACAATTAGCAGCGTTGTGGAAATTAGTAGTGTGTCGGCACGGGTAGCGTACCTTGCACTGACACTCTCTGACAGGTACTACCTGAAAATGATACAGGTATATGCGCCGACTTCAACATGCTCTGACGATGAGGCCATGTACGAGGATATTGCCAAGGCAATGCACAGTACGACGAAGGCCCACTACAGCGTTATTATATGCCAAAGTGGGAGTACAAGAACGCGGCGAATCGAAAGTCGGACTGTTCGGTTTGGGGCGCAGGAATCACAGGGGGCAAATGCTGGTAAACTTTTTAGAGTCACAGGGGCTCTTCTTGATGAATCCATTCTTCATAAAGAAATTCAGTGGACCTGGCAGAGCCCTGATAACGTGACAAGGCACGAGATTGACTTCATCATGACGGATAACATATTTAGAGATGTCTCCGTGTTCAGTAGGTTTAAAAACCGAAGCGATCACAGGCTTATCCGAGGCACTCTAAATAACAATTTTCGAGCTGAGAGAATCCGCATGACGAGACCTACTCTCCGACATATGCAGCACCAAGTCGCTCTAGGATCTGAAAAGTTCCAACTGGAAATTCAAAATCGATTCGCCCTGTTGGAAACTACAGGTACTGTCGACGAGAAAGCCGACGAGGTGATCAAGGAACTACGTGAGGTGTCCCGCAAACAGATAACAGGGCCTAAAAGTTAGAAAGCTGACGCGTCGCGACCTGCAGTGCTCCGATACCCGTGACATCAAGATTGCGATTGAGCAGAACCGAGGGTCAAAAGTGTTCGCTCAGCAATTAGGGAGGTTCTATCTGACTAAACTAAGAACTGCGGATGGTAGAATCGTGAATTCGAAGTCCGATGTACTCAAGGAAGTCTAGGATTTTTACGGGCACGTACACTCAACGCGGATGGTGAAACCAGCGGGACATAGTGATGATGACCATCGAGCTGAATCGCCAATACACGAAAGACATCCCGGACGTCGACCAATGCGAGATTAGGGCGGCTCTCGAGCAGCTAAAGAACAACAAGGCACCTCGTGGTGACGGAATTACGTCATAGCTCCCCAACATTCAATAGCTAAAGACGGATAATTCAGTTTACCTTTAAAATAATCCGTCACCGTAGCACATCTGCTACGCGAGTGCTACGAGTGCTACGAAGCTACGCCGTAGCAACGCAATATGTGCTTTGTCATTCACGCCTCGTTTTCATCACAATCGGATGCAGCTTAATTTGAAATACAATTCATGTGAATTGTCTGTTTATTGTGTTGTTTTGTTTGAATAAATGTCACTAATTACCACCATTATTTAATTAAACCAACTGGCCGTATTTGTTGTAGCGGGCTAAAATTGCTTTTACGTAGCTTTCATTAAAGAATAGTGTTTACTACCTAAACTTATCCTATTGACATTTCCGTGTTATAATTTCCTTTTCAGTATAATTCTTTCAAGAAGTAAGGAGAAGTATTTATGAATATTGTCCTAAAACATTTATATTTCATTAGCAAGAAGAATAGGCGGGAGATTAAGATTCCCGTAGGTACATTTCTGATTACTTTTATCAAAAAAAAAAAAAATATTAGGTATTAAATTACCAACCCCGAACAAACACATATTTAGGCCCTTTTGTTAATTTGACATTAAACAGTCACAGTTTTCTAAAACCCGTGTTTGTACACCACAAACCATACTATACCAGTCCAACCACTAAATCCCAACAACTAAAGCCTTGCAACAATCGCATCATTACGTGCAAGTGGCCTGCTCCCCCCTCCCCCTCGTGCACCCCGCGCAGCCGCCATTACCGCGAGATGAAGATATGATCCAAGATGCTGGTCATGAATAATTCTACAGCCATTACCGATGCCGACTGGGCTGGGACCATTCATTGGGTGATGCTTGGGTTTATTGAACAGTTTTGAGAATAAAAGGTTTAAGGTACATATTTTAGTTTGAGGGGTAAAGCTGGGTTGAAGCAGTTTGTTTGTTTTAAACGACTTCAGAAGATGGAGGAGGCAAAAATGAAAATGCAAAACCAAAGACACTGACCTCAGAAATTAAAGTTAGTTTTCACTTTGAAGCTTTTTTTTTTAAAGTTGGTTTGTTTTTAAAAAAAAATTGGGAGCTTTCTCTAAACACCCAGACTATTCCAGTTCCTTGTGTTAAAGAGAACATTAAAATAGCCTCCCCAATGGTGGTCTTTCACGTATGCAGCCCCGAAACCATTTGGCTGACTGGTTATTAAAATAAGCACTGCATGAGGACATCAATAGCCTTTTACCTTTTACCAGTCTAATTGGATGCAGCTGCATACCAGTACTTCTCATAGAGCGACTGATGTCCACCCTATCTCACCTCCACGACTTAGTTATTTGGTACCACGATACCCCTTGGTAGGACTCCTCGTCCGTCTTTCGGGCACTTGAGTAACCGTAACGACTACGTGGTAACATGTTGACACGGCATACGTTATTCCATAAAGTTCGCGACGATTCAAGAGAAAAACCATTATTAGATGATCAATTTTTTTTTTTTTTTTTAATATAGGCACACCAACAACTTATTTACAAATAAGACATGTACAGACATTTGCGATGGGATTCTGTGTAAATAAGTTACTTATAGGCATGCATATCATTCACAAAAAAAAGGACGAATCTGAATTACAATTGAAATAATTGTCAAGAATTAAGAACTGTACAGGTTAAATTAAAAATATAAACATAACTTAATTACATTGATATTACACAATAAATTAAAATTAAATTAAGTACTAATAACTAAGAAAGAAATTACATTAAAAAAAAACCTTACCATTAAAACTTACACATTATATGACTATTCTGAATTATATTGATAAAATATTATTATATTCAAAATTAAAATATTATTGAATTAAAACAGTAGAAGTGGGCCGAATCACAGGTCGATTTGAATGATTTTAGTTTTAAATTTTGGCAGACTAACAGCGAATATGTCAATGCTACTGTCAATGGAATAAGCTTTATTGTAGGAGATCAACATTCTGTTTAGGGGAGCATCAATCAATCAATGCCATCATAAGTAGCCTATAATGTTCCCACTGCTGGGACACAGGCCTTCTCTCTTCGAAAGGGAGTGGGCTGTAATCTACCACGCGGGCCCAGTGCAGGTTGGTAGATGTCGCTAGTTTTCAAATTTTTGGTTCTAGGACATGCCTGTTTCCTCAAGATGTTTTCCTTTACCGATGAAGCTATTTACACAAAGTAAAGCACCTGCCTGGGTTCGAACCCATAACCTACAACTCGTGTCGGGGCCGGTCGTATATCGACACAAAAGATAATGATGATATTACATATGGATATGTTTTATGAAAGAATTTGATGCCTGCTTCTGTGAGGCAATTTTGTAAAGGTTTTTTTAAGGTGTCTTTCAACAATTTTTGCTTGAACGTTTAAACTTTTGTCGACAAACAAGGTATTCAAAATGTTAAATTGAAGGTTAAGAAAAAGTTTTTTTTTAATAAAAACAATAATTGACTGTTATGATCATTCATATGCACTACTTAACAAGTGGAACTTTAATCCCAAATAATGACCTACATCGAGTCATTGACTATAGCAGCATTCTTTGTTTATTAATATAGAAATAGACCAATCCACCTACAAAATCTTGAAGGCTACAAACTCAACAGCAATCATCTAACAAGTCCAAAACATCAATACCTACCAATACTTGAAGTCATAAAATTTTCATACACAATTCCGTAAAGAAATCCAGTTTGAATAATTCCAAAGCCTGGAGGCCTGAGGCTTGAGGTGGATACAGAGTGTCGGTTGGAGATAGCATTTAGGCCGCTTTCTTGGCACGGAGCCTTCAATAACCGCTGCCTGGACTTCAGCCTGACCTATTCTATATACAACTGCGAACGAGAAGCGATCTAAAGGCAGTGATTGGTTTGACAAATTCTTAGTAATACGAGATGTTTTATTAGTTTGTTTGTCCTGCTTTTACGCGAGTCGAGGAATTGTTGTGAGATTTGACAAAAGACTGACATAGTGCTAGGCTTATATTTATGCGCGGCACGTGTAAGGACGCTTATCAAAGCTTTTGCTATAATTTGACTTAAAATTAATGTCCAGTTAATGTTATGTAAGCAAACAAAACAACAAAAAAACTAATGATTATTTTATTTTACTATGTACTTGAAAACTTGGCCTGGTGCAGAATATATTAGGCAAGGAATCTTAAAATCTTATTTCTAAGCTAACGGGGCTTCATTTGAATTTGAATGACGCAATAAAATCTTAGGGTTCCAGACTTAATTATTTCTTCGACCTTGGATTGTATACAAGAATGTTGTTTTCAGCAATATCTTTTAATCAGCATTGCGTTTGCTGAAGAAATTCAATACCTACATACAATAGACCATACTTATTATTATTTACAATGGAAACCGACCAACGAATAACCATGTCTGCACACAAACTATTACCAATCACCCTGTATTCACAAGTCAATATCCACGAACAACAAGAACCAGTTTGAACTATCGAGTTTTATAGGCCACCTACAAACGATTTGTTTCCCCAAAATCGGCTATCCGAATAGGTATGCACTGTGGACCCAAAATTGCGTTCGGCTGTGAGCAAAAAATGTATATTATGAAATTTAGCTGCCGTCCATAGCATAAAGCTTAGGAAGCTTTTGTACACAACAAAAAGGCACAAAAAGGAGTCAAGGCTTATTAGTTTCAGGATGTGAGGTGCTGATGATGGAACTGAATTTTGTCACCCTAGTTTTGTTTGGAAATATTTGACTGATCATTTAAAAACTTATTGACCTTCTAATGATGGTCACTTTTTTAAATTGTTGAACCTCTAAAAACTTTTTGCGATTATAATGATGCCAACTTTTTTTTAATAATTGAGCCTCTTTTTAAATTTCTGGCCTTTTCTCACAGTTAGTCCCAGTAGCTAAGCTAGGGTACCCCGACCAAATGGGATAGGTTAAGTTAGAACTGTGACCAACCACGCACGAGCCGTCCCGCGGCAGCGGCCAGCGAGCACTTCATCCAAATTGGACGCAGTTACGTAGCCATTTACTATTTCTAGGATCCCAAAATAAGGAAGAATTTAAGTTTCACAAAAAGAGGTGCAATCATTGTATCAGATTGGAATTTTTGGAGATTCAAATAAATACATGCCTTTTTGTTTAGGTAAGTCCGGCTTTCTGAGCACTCAGTCGCACGATGCTGGCTGCTATTACATAACAGCAGACTTTGTTTCCCCGAAGGGTTAGGCAGAGGTGTACCTACAGTATAGTACACCCACTTTTCGTCAGTTATATTTAAGTTCCATGTAATAGGGGGCGAGCCTATCGTCATCAACCGGACACAAATCCAGTCTCCGGGAAAATTTGGGGAAATTATCACGATTTATTAACTGATTGAACATGAAGGTCTAGGCAAGTGGTAATCGCTTTCAAAACGTTTCGTATTTTTTAACGACTATCAACAGCATTGACATAAGGTTTTCGGTAGCTAACGTCAATTCCATACATTTTTCTCTTTGAAACCTGTTTAACGCAGACAGAATGTCAATTTTCTATCAATTCTCAATGGAGAAGGTCGGGCAAAGCTAATTGTAGATGGCGTGATTATAGCTAGGTCCCCACGGCCTACAATAAATTTGACATTACGTTCAGTCATGAGTTTACTTTTATTTCGCTATTTCGTTATTTTCGGTGATTTCAATATTTTAAATCAAGTAAATGATAATATGGAAAGTGTCAGAATTTAAAACCATAAATATATCCTCAAAGTCACTTCCTTCAAAATGTTTCTACTCTGTTTAGTTTATAAAACATCTCTACGAACAGCTTTAAGCCACTATCTTTTAATTTTAGGGTCTCTCGGGAAATGGTAGACTCTAGTTTCGGAGTATTTAGTAACACAACAACGCATCATTTTCGCTAAAATAAAATAAAACCATCTCACGCCTTGTATTATTGGCTTGTGTTGGGAACTAGCTACGACAGCGCCAATTTGACAGTTGCCTTCCCCATTATATTCTTTATTGCTGTTGGAAGAATGTAAACACAATCTTAGCCGACCATAAATTTAAAAAGTTTATTTTGTTCCTTTTTCTTACGCTTGGTGCGCCACGTGCTTCGCTCGCTGACATTTACGCGTTCACACGTTTTTCCTTATTGTAAATCTCTTAGCTACAATATACTGTTAAATAATCTATCCGTGGTATTATTTCTACAATTGCATTCTATAATATTGGTAAAACAGTTGATAGGCTTAAAATGAATGAAACAATTATGGACCCTGTCGGACACAGCATAGTAAGAGAGAGGAGAAAGAGCGTTTATTTATGTATATATTATTTATGTATTCTGGTAATATTGGCCCTCTGGTATTCAATTTTCTAGTCTGAATAAAATAATAATAGTCCTCCAAACCGAATTTCGGCCATAGCGACCAATCTCAGCGGAGACCAGGCGGCCAACCACCACCTCTTAAAGCAGTATTATTTTGTTACTTCAGTGTGAGAAAGAGATGGAGCTATACAGGACGTCTAGCTCCATCTCTTTCCCACACTGAAGTAAGATTACAATAATACTGCTTTAAGAGGTGGTCTAGCTCCTGACTTCAGCGCGGGAGATATTATAGTGCACAAGTGTGGGCGCAGACACAGGAGCACTCTCTCTTCCCTCACTCTCATAGTCTGATAGGACGGCAATCCAACACGACCGGAGATAGATCAGGCAAAGGGCTAACGGCTTAACGTGCCTTCCGAGGCACGGTTTTATCACATCGCTAGGTTCCAAACTTCAGGCTGTTACTAAGAAATTCCTAATGGCAAAACCCAACAATTCTCCCCGACTCCCGAGTCGGGTCTAAACATACAAAGCTAGTTTAATGGGCAGAAACAATGGTGTCAATTATAAGTAAGTATGGATACAGTGTTGTCACCTATTCTTCTGCAGTATTATTACTATCACTTTTTCTCATATCTGTCTCAGTAGCGGAGAGTAAACCCTTCAGAGGATTATAAACTACAGGCCCAGTGTAGAAATGCCTTCTTCCTTGGATGAAATTACCAAAACTCTTTCACCAAGACCCTTTTACTCAACACACAGGTGCAATAAAACTACTTGAAACAAGAACACGAGCTAACATCCACTACATAACTCCATGCACCTCCAAACTCCACTGGAAACTCAACAAAACTCATTTGGCAAGTTAAAGAAGTGTTCACGGATGATAGGCATATCAAATTATCCGAGTGTGTAGGGGTAATTAATTAAAACCCTGGAGCGTCTTAGCGAGGTCTTGAGATTCCCGAACTATCGGCTTACTCGACTTGCTGCGACCTGGAATGTTCGGGATATTAACCTCTTAGGAGGTGGTACAAGGGAGAGGCTTATGAGGGGAATATAAGCATTTTTATTGTGTTATGCTGAATTTTAGTAAAGGTTCCGATACCAAACATGATAAAACGTCATTGCTTAAAGGTTAGATCAATGTAAAAGAGCGTGATGAGCTCACTCGATGTTATCAAAAGTGATCAGAGATGTTATCATTTCAAATGCATAATTAGCAGTGATAGGAATAGGTAGTGCTAATTTGCCTAAACTTCGAGGAAGGAAGTAACATGGAGTAAATAAAGTCCAATAAATAATTCGTGGTTTTTAAATCCCGGGATTTAAACGTCATTAAAATTATTCCGGAATTTTAGAGGAGGTATTATCTACTCCATGTTACTTCCTTCCTCGAAGTTTAGGCAAATTAGCACTACCTATTCCTATCACTGATAATTAGTAACCAAATTCTAACTAAAGTAAACTTATAAATTGTTGAATATTGATCACAGTCACATAAATTTACCCTCAATTTTATTTATTTATTTATTATTTATTATCTCTTCACAAAGCTGACTCAAAGTTAATGTGTACAACAGATGTCTCAGCTGTATTCTACCTTTGTGAGAGACTGGTGCCTGATACAGGTTCTTGGGAAAAACCTGTGTTACAAGTCACCAGGCTTCCACGGCTAGTTTTTACAGAGATACCGTGCAAGAGTCGAATTTGAATAATATGCATAACAAAAATGAATACTAAGTACGTGTTAAACAATATGCACAAACAAATGAAAAAGTAATAAAAATAAAGATACCTAAATTTTGCAGAAGTTATTAAGGTATATTGTGAGACGATGTGTGAGTGAGTGTTAGTGTTTCAATAAATATTACTTGCTACGAAAAGTAGAAAGAACTTATTTTTGCACCAGGCAAATGTATTTGTAACGCCAACCATCCCGCTCCCGCTTATGCCTTAGACAGAGACTTAATAATTCCATAACTAACGCTAGATGACTATGGTACTCTATTAAAACATGATAAATTGTTGATCACCGTGCCAAATTTTATAACTATGATAAACCAATTAGTCTATGATAGGGTATACTTTGATAACGTATTGAGATTGTGGGACACACTATTGTCAGTTATGTGATAATTTTATAGCCAAAAACTTTTGACTGTCAACTTTTTAGCATGCTGTCCTATGCTATCTATGGCATGTCTAAATAGTGAACATAAGTTTAAGTTGACTGGGTTACTCACATTACCAAATCAGTCCATGATTAATGTCTAATGCCATGCTTGGAATAAACTGTTATTACTTGCACAGTATTTAACAAAATGATCACGCCATTTTTATTTAAAACATTCCCAATTAACTAACCTATCCCAGTATTACTGCTGGGCTTAGAAACATAGTCCATTATCTATATAAATAAATAAAACTGAAGTATCTGTTTGTAATATCAAAATAACTACTTTCTATCAAGTGCATATGAAAGTATATATACAGAACATAAAACCAAAAAGCAATTTTTAACAGTTTTGTCTGTCTGTCTGTTTGTTCCGGCTAATCTTAGAAACGGCTGGACCGATTATGACGGGACTTTCACTGGCAAATAGCTGATGTTACGAGGAGTAACTTAGGCTACTATTATTTTTAAAAAATAATTAGGTTTCCACGCAAAAAAATTAAAACCCATGAAATTGTGATCAAATTTTTTTTTTTTTTTACTTTCGGTAGCCCAATTCTCGAGGATAGTTATAGGCTAAAAAGGGTAAGTCGTAGGTGATAAAAAATTAAACCATCAATATTAATAATACAAATATTTTTTTTATTTCTTTTTCCAATTTTTTTGTCGATAAATTATGGTCTAGTTTCACCCATTTTCGTTTGTGCACTTTATCCAGGGACACACTGTATTTCAACTCAACCAAAAACACACATGTAACAAAACACTTTATAAAACAAAACACGCCCGATAAGTTATCGCGAATAACGGGAATATTTTAATAACACTGAACGAAAGTTAAAACCGGTACTTACTGGGCATAATTGCCGTAAAATACATACTATAATAATCTTATAAAGTAATGGCGAATCAAATATGCTTTTATCACGGCAGGGAACGTTGCATTTTTATAGCAATGACGTGTATTCTTGGTGCCTTGGGCTTTAGTTTGATGCGTAGTATGTGTATTAACGTAATTAAATAATAACTGCCTCATTGGTCTTAAATAATAAGTAGTAATTAAAAAATATGTGGTCGCAAGCGCAACTGCTGATCAGTGAGGAGTGCCTGGAGAGGCGCCACGGCGTCCTCACCTTCCGCCTGACGCAGGTCCTCACCGGACACGGGTGCTTCGGGAGGTACCTGTTCCGGATAAGGCGGGAGGAAACGCCCGGGTGTCACCACTGTGTGGATCGTCCGGAGGACACGGTGGAGCATACGGTGGAGGTCTGCCCGGCTTGGGCGGAGCACTGCCGTGTCCTCGCGGAAGCGATCGGCGGCGGCGATCTCTCGCGTCCGGCCCTGGTCCAGGCCATGGTACGGAGCGAGAGTACATGGGAAGCCATTACCTCCTTCTGCGAAGCAGTAATGCTCGCGAAGGAGGAGGCGCGACGCGTGAGGGAGAGGCAAACTTTGCGCTCTCACGCCCCTAGTCGCCGCAGGAGACGCCCTGGGCGTCGGGAATAGGCAGCCGATTCCCGGCCACCGTAGGCGCGGGCTTGCGGACGGCGAGCAATGGGTAGCTGGGTAAGGATGGGTAAAGACCAGGCCCGAGTCGACTGCGCGTTGTGTTCCACGCGCGCCTCAAAGAGATGTCAGCAGCATTGAAGGGGTCCGCTAGGACCGATGCCAGCCAGGGTTGCGGGATGTTCGAAAGAGTTACCGTGGCCCTGGCACAGGCAACGAAGGAACACGGGTGGGTTTTAGTCAGTAAATGTCTGACACGCCCTCCCGCTCCGTCCAGAGCGGGAGAAGTCATTTGATGATTTCCCATCCACAAAAAAAAAAAAAACAAAACTGCTGATCATGAGATCCTGGGTTCGATTCCGTCGGGCAAGATGCTATTGGGTTTTTCTATCTGGAATTTCTCAGTAGCAGCCCAGACTCTGGATTTGTGCTCGGTTGATGGCATTAAGCGAAATGTGAGTGTACTATAGGTGCACCTCTGCAAAACCCTTCAGGCGTGATGATATGTTATGATAAATATTAATATGGTTCATAAAAACTATTATCTGACTATTAACCAACCTGATCCATTTCATACACAAAAAATGACTTTGTGCAATGTTAGCACTTTCTAAGTTCATCATGAACATCACTGATATCGGTGGAAAAAAACATCGTGAGGAAACCTGGACTTATAATTAATATAAGTCTGAAATCGCCAACCCGTCTTGAGCAAGCGTGGTGATCATGATCAATGCTCATGCCTTCTCTGCATGAGAAGAGGCTGTAGCCCAGCATTGGGGCAATAATACCCTGGGGTCCCGGATTTTTGAAAGGCGTAAGTGGGGCCGAGGTCAACTCACAGAGGCCCGTTAGTCGCGTTTAAAGAAATGAGGCACCAACCGACAATTATTCCTTTATGTGCTATGCATTTTTATTGTTTATCAATGCTGCTTCATAGACAAGCATAGCTAGCGGCAGAACTTTTCTAAGCAACAAACTTTTTCACAAATCGAAGGCGAAGTGCCAATGCCTCCTAACTGACATTTTTCGAGGAATTGAGAAATTTGATTTTAAACATGCGAATAACGCCTTTAAATTCAAAACGTTAAAAAAGTGAATTTCTCGAAAAATGTCAGTTAGGAGGTAGTGGCACTTCGCCGTCGAAATAGCAGCTCTACCACTTCAAAATTTGCCAGAATTTTCAGTCTTACGAGTAACTAGTCTTGCCAAAGGATATCGTGTAAACCAGTAACTGGGTTGTTGAGGTCAGATAGGCAGTCGCTCCATGTAAAGAACTGGTATTCAGCTGCATCTGGTTAGACTGGAAGCCGACCCCAACATAGTTGGGAAAAGACTAGGCAGATTGAGAAGTAGCCAACAGCAAAGTTGCCTTACAAGCCAAACAAAAGTCAACGTTCTACAATGTATTTTATTTCATTTCAAAATTTCAAAGAATAAACCTACACAATAACCCATCAGTCTTCGTTCCACTAAATTATTTCTCGCATTGCCGTCTGACGACAATTGCTAGGAATCGATATCTAAAACTGTCTGCCTGTCATTCATGGCTTGTCCGGTCAGTTAATATTTTAGAAGTATTCGTTTTGGGGTAGGCTGTGATATCTTTGCAGTGGAAACTTAGCTTCAGGTTCTGTTGAAGTTTCTAACAATATAGATCTAAACAAGTTTTTTTTTTTCTAAAATAACACTTCATTTTAGACGCGTTTTAAGTTTAAGTGATTAATAACCGCGTAATAACCTATAAATAATATTGTATTAAAAATACGTTTGCGTTTTTGTACATTTTGGCTGCGATAAAAAAAATCAATAAAATATTTTCTGATCTGAATAATTATATATTATACTAAATCTTTTTATAAATTGTCTCTCCTTAATACAGATTACTCAGTGATCTAGCTAGAGAGCAGCGATTCAGCCATCAATAATATATGTACCTTCACCATGTAATTGATAATGCTTACTTTTAAGTCCCTCATGTACTACAAAACCTTTATGTACCTAAACAAATTATTATTATATTATTAAATAATTAAACCATCTCGGTAAAAATTACGTAATCACGTCTTATTCTTGTTACTGACATAATTAAACACGCGAGATTTTCCCAAATTTAAAGTAATAAAGATAGCTAGAAATAGAAAGCCATTTTCAAACAAACAAACAAATTAATTGACTGAACTTAATCGTTTCTAACTCGCCTGCTCGCAGGGGATCGTGTATTTAGGCACTAACGAAACAACTCGTCAATACCGTCTCACGGTTCAATTAGCTACTGAATTCCAAAATGTGGTGCTCAGTTAAACGTATCACTAATATAGATTGATTGATTTTATTGGCTAATAAGTATTGCATAGCAATTTAAAAGGCTTTAATAATGCAAGTCTTTTTGACAAACAGTGTGTTAATTTTGTTCTACTTAATAGAATGTTATTTAAACTTTCGTATGCACAGTAATTTATTTATAGCATACACATACATAAACTCACGCCTTCTTCCCATGGGGGTAGGCAGAAGCTACAGAACGTCACCTGCTACCATTCTACATACTCCTTTTGCCTCGTTTACATTCATACATCTGTTCATACACGCACGCCGGTTGCGAGTACCACGCACCTGACCTAATTTATTTATTACCTTTGTAATATCAGAAATTAGGTATTGCTCTTGATTCTTCAGTCAGAAAAAAGATAGTATTTGACATATATCACCTGAAATCACTGTGTTACTTACGGCTAGTTTCTCAAACAGAAATTATCGCTAAACTAATTTGACAAATTGTCAAGCGCGGGTAAACTACTGCGATTGGCTGTCGCATTAATTTTGCAATAACTTTCGGTCGAAACTGCGTCGTTGGTCAAGCGGTCGCAAGCGCTACTGCTGAGCATGAGGTCCAGGGTTCGATTCCCAGGTCGGGTAGTGTTATTGGGTTTTTCTATCTGAAATTTCTCAGTAGCAGCCCGGAGTCTCGATTTGTGCAATGTTTATTTTCGGTCAAGAAACTGGCCCTTTAATCTATTTATGACATCATTAATAGTTTCCAAACGAAAAACAAACTGTTTTCTTTTAAATAAATCATACGCATTTATTTGAGCAGCGTTTTTAATTTGTTGAATCTTTTTGCTTTTCACGAACGTTTCATCCTGCACTGCGGATGAAAGGCATCATACACACATGGTTTCTTTATTAATGCAGCAATTAAGTAAAAGAGATATTTAATTACACTCGTTTGCGACAAGCTTTACAACTCCACTTTCAATATTTAAACACGATATTATTTCAATTAACAACCATTAAAAGTAGAGAGTTGTATTTCTTTCATAGAGGTAACTGTATATCTATACAAATAAATAAAATTAAAGTGTCTGTTTACAATTTCAAAATAACAGCTTTTTACTAAATGCATATGAAAACATATACGGTACTTATAACAAAATAATAATTTTAAAATTTTTTGTCTGTTTGTCTGTCCGTCAAAACGGCTGGACCGATTTTGACGGGAATTCCACTGGCAGATAGCTCATGTTACGGGGAATAACTTAAGCTACTTTGATTTTAGAAAAAGAATTAGGGTTCCGCGCAAAAAAATTAAAACCCTTGAAATTGTGAACAAAATCGGATTCAGGGAAGTTGTTTTCCGACATCCACATGAACGAAGTCGCGGGCACACCTAGCACAATGAATAAATAAATATTTGATAGTTTCAATAAATAAAACGAACCGGAGTTTTATGAAGCTTTTCAGTACTGCCCTTTTTATTCCTTATTTTGTTAATTTCTCACTGAAACAGCCTTTAATTAGCAATGCAACAATAGTACATACAACAGACTTGATTATAAATACAACATCACGCCTGCATGTCTCAAAAGAGCATGCAGAGAGAAAAAAATAGCGTACGCTAAAAAACAAATTCACCCCTTGCTTACGCAAATATCACATTGAAAAAAGCCGTTTTAACTTGTTAACAGTCCTCTTTCAATATTATTTTAACCGTTGCCTACCCTCTTAGCTTAATCTGGTTTAAGTTAAACAGAACTAACCTTTGGTAAATAAACACAAGTTACGTTTGATCTTGAAAAGGTGTGTACGCACAAGATAAACCATTGAATTTAGGAAAAAAAGCTATAGAGCGCTTATTGGTGAGTAGTGTAGACAGTCCTTATCCGAATGAAAACTAATGAAGTAATCTTCCTCATATAAGATACGAATTGTGTGTCATTGATCTTAAAATTAACCGAGGTTTTGGTTAAGTTGAGACGAGATGCTTCATTTAACCATTATTTCGTGCGATGGTTTGATTCCCATTACACGTAAGCATGATTGACAGGAGCGTGGGGATTGACACTAGAAAATATAATCTCAAGCTCATCAATGGGCAAAATCTGGTGTGGATGATGATGATGATTGATTTTCCGGGTTGAGTGTTAGAGTGTGTAGGTAAGTGACATGTATATGTATACATAAACAAATAACATCACGCCTGTAATCCCCGAAGGGTTAGGCAGAGGTGTAACTGTAGAAAACCCACATTTCACCCACGTTATAGGGGCGAGCCTATTGCCATCAACTGGGCACAAATCCAGACTCCGGGCTCCGGGGGTATATGTATACATATCTGGATATTGTAAATAAGAGGACGCGATTCACGATTCGGCATTGAAACTGAGTACGTAATGATGCTGCGTGTATCTTTTCTACTTAAGGTCCAAACAATCATGCCACAGTGCATGCAATCTATAGAATATTCAACCTCATAGGCTTTATATCATACATCCCAGGCCGAACTAGGTCGTTGTGCCATCCGCCTAATATAATTCCTTAGTCGCCGAGGACACTTAGGGGAAGAGATTGGGTGGCTTGTCCTTAGTCCTAGACTTGTGCTTCTCGAGCGAGCATAAGCCATGCAATTTCTTCCTGTAAGTGGTTCATCTGAAATGGTTTGATCATGACGGATGCAACAGGGAAGAGCCTAATCGCGTTAAATAGTGAAATCTATCATACGACTGAGTTCCAATACTAAAGTCCGCCACCCAAAAAATTACCCAAAAAATACTCAATAATAATCTTTAATTTTCGCTTCTCAAAAATAGCAATGGCTCACCAGGAAATGTCCAGACATCCCAATACGGCACTGCCATAATATTGAAGCGCATCTCGAGACAAAACTGACAACATACACATAAAACATGGCCGCGTTCGCTCCGTCACGACAGCCCGCCGCAACACCACATTTGCATTTTATTAAAATCACAATTTTATTTTCAACGTCAGCCTCAAAATCCACACTTTTACGGAGGATTTCGGATGTCTCTCTTAATTAATTCCCCGCCTGTTTTGGATTTTAATCATGCGGTCTTTTAATTAGGTCTGGCAATAAAGACTGGGAATCTGATTAGATGTACCAGGGCGCCATAAAACGGTGGCATTGTGAAAGACTGTGCGGTTTAATTTGTACGGATTATTGTGGATCGGAATGGATGTTGCAGTAAACTCATTGTAGTAGGTTCTTTGTTTAAAAGAGGTGAAATAGTAGACTTGTTTGCCAAGGGAGCAAACAACTATTTTAAAGACGAGAGTGTTTCTTTGAATCCAGAATGGAGCGAAGGATTCTAACGCAGAATCCTGAGCGCAGCAAAAGATTCAATTACGTCACTCGAGCTTAAAATAGTGTTGTTCCCAATGTGAACACTACTTTTTATCACTGTCTATGAGAAAATAAGTAAGTGAAACTTATAAATAAAGAATAGTATGTTTATTTATTTACATACAATTAGGAACAATAAGACATATCATGGAAATATTTTTTTTTTTTTATAAAACTAAGTAAAATCCGAATTCGAGTAAACAATTACGAACGGAAGCGGAATGCATTTCACGCGTTTTTTATTTTTTCAAAAACTTTTTTTTTATCAAAGTTTACTTTTTCAAACAGCCACTTGTTCATATAATGTTGTGATTGGAAATTTACTAACAATATCCACATTCCAAATTCAAATCACTTTTAGTCCCTATGGATTAATGAACTACTTATCTCCCTGTTTACGAAGAATAAACTAGCTCTTTTTGAATAGATGTGATAAAAATAAATATTCTAACCGCTTATGCAATTACCGTCATAAGTTTGAGGCCTAGTTTTTCCGTAATATAAACAGACTTTGTTAAAGTCTAGGGTTGGAACGGTGGCCGATAAATTGCGATAAGGTCACCCCTAATAATAAAGAGCCCTTCGCCGTCATCAGAGAATTGCGGATGTAAGTTAGTGCACTACCTTCGCTATTTCCTTACGTTTTGGTGACTTTAGGAGCGATAAACCAAAAATATAGGTACTTAGTTAAAGAATGGAACAGGCTCTGTTATGTTTAACAATTTCAACATTGAAAGAAAAACAATGGAAATAATAACATCTGAAATCTTCGAAACGCAGTGACTAGGCATCGTGAACAAAGTTGATTCATTATCCATGAAACGAAGCATTTTAACTGATGTTATAAGGACTTACCTATGAATACGAGTCAGTAAAACCACCAAACCACATAAAACTTTTACCTCGCAAACAAACACGAACTCAAACAACCACACATCAAATAACATCGAAAAATTTTGTCAACATAAAAATTCAAAACTATAAAAATCCGTCACGAATTTTACGATTCGCTACGAGAAATTTTTAATGTCAAAACAGGGTCCATTAGTGAGTAAAGTTCTTTGAAGCGGCGACGTAGTTTCATAGCCAAAACAAACCATGCATCACTGCCAAAATTCTCGTGACGGCGGGCCGCATTAGCAGGGACTACGTATCTCTGTGCTACATTTTATAGGCACTTGCAGACTTGCTAACGAAATTTTGGTAAGTTGAAAATGAACTGGCGTGTATTATGTGTCGAGGATTTGTCGTTTTGTGTTGGTAATCTGGCTTTATTGTAATTGATTTAGAAGTGTTTTTTGTAAAGAGATTCAGCAAAACTACCGCATCATCACACCTGTTTCAAACACTGAGCAGTTATGCTGTAATCATGTTCTATCAATCAATTAATCTACCTAGCCTTTTTCCCCAGCTATGTTGGGGTCAGCTTCCAGTCTAACCGTATACAACTAGATACCAGTATTTTACATGAAACGATTGCCTATCTGACCTCCACAATCCAGTCACTGGCTTGACTGGTTGGCAGACTTTTAGGCTTCTATCCTAACTACCCGTTACGACTGGAAGCATGTTCAATGGTACCCTAAATAGGCACAAGATTTATAGTTAATCAATGTTTGAAAGTGGTTTGACCCTAACAATATTAATTCTTTGATATTTCTCGGGACCCTAGGGTCCCGGACCTTTGAAAGGCATATGAGGGGCCGAAGCCAACTCGCAGAGGCCCGTTAGACGCTTTCAATGGAAATGAGGCACCAACCGACGATTATCCTTGTGCGTACTATGCAAGTGCACCCAAGGACAACTCCCGGTTGGTGTAGGACTATTGCAGGATATGGAGACAAAAAAAATATTGGGCTATGGGTTTGGATGGCTAAAGTGGACTGGTTATCTAAAACTATGGAAGGACTATGGCCCCTGCCTGACCAATGTTTGATAAATACAATACACGGATAAAATGGCAGGGGGTGACTTGCACACTCAACAATGGGCCCCCGGAAACGGTCGCTAGCACATAGTGTCGTAGCGACAAGGGGGCAACATGTCTTGAGGTGCTTAAGAGGAGTGGAGAGGTATTCCACGGCTATCAGGACAATCCCGGAAGTACGGTCAAGATCCCTACCAGCATCTTACTGGACTACTTCCTTCCTCCGAGCACGTTTGCTCTTGCGAATCTCTACTCAAGCCAGCCAATAAAGGCAAGAATGAGGTGGGAGGTCAGTTCTCGTCAGTGTTCACTCCAGCCGGCCAATAAAGGCAAGCCAGAGATGAGGAACATGACTTCTCCCGGGAGATAGGGTACGTGGGGTCGCTACTGCCCAGCAGCTCGCCACATGCTGCCCTGCGGGTTTCTGTATCTCTCTTGGTCTGGCTCCTCATCCTAGACCTGTTCCGGCAAAGAAACCTCCACCGGCACAGACCAAGAGTTCGGAGCGCGCAAGCCCCATCACGACGTCAACGTAGAGATACGGCGATGGGGTTAGGTTAGTTCTATTATTATTATTATCCCATACCATGGAATAATGTTTTATTTGTTCACGTCCGACCTCTTTTTTATTACTATCAGGTAAGCGATGAAGTTGTCGACAACGATTCGGCTTCAGGACGACGAGAACAGACTTTTAAACAGAAGATCACGTCAAAACGAGTAGTGTTAAAGATTTGGAAAAAATATATGTAATATTAGAGTATTTTCTTAATAACTTAATAAGTGAATATTTTAGATTATGTTTACATAGTGTAATTAATTAGTAGTGTCTAACGCGGATGAAAATCTGAGAATCACGCAAAAACTATAGAGTGGATTTTTATAAAACCTTCACCATTTTGAAGATAATTTAATTATTTATCTTTTAGTATACGTATTTTATTACAATACCTTCTGCTTTATGTATAATAAATTAATAATGCGTCTAATTTGAGACCGCACTCCTTGATAGGCGAGTTCTATTACTGCGTGGATGTACGACGCGTTGCGTGAGCTCAGCACAGAACACTCAAGCTATGCACTCAACGCCGTTGGCATATCTGCGTCTTAAAGTAACTTATTCACTTTTATTTGAGACTTAAATATAATAGGTAACCTCATCTAGTCTTAAAACAAAATTTATTCTTGACGTGTAAAAGTGTTTTTACGCTATTTATAGAAATAAATCAGTTATCATTATAGCTAACAAGTAATATCAAAATTCAGCATATTTCCCTTTTCTAAGCATCTCAACGCACCCTCAACCTGCCCACCACGTTTAGATCGTTAATAAATTAAAAGAAAATAATGATAAAAAATATGACCGCATCTTTCCAATAATGATAAAAAATGTGACGTCGTCCCAAGCAATTTATGTTTGAAATATCGTCCTGTCCCATCTTATTTTAATATTCTTTACTTTTTACATAAAAACAGTTTTTTTCTTACTTTCTCCTAGCACAGAATATTTAGAAAATATTGCAAAGATATTCTAGAGAATGGAAGAAAGAACATTCCAACTTCAAATGTAAGTTTGTACGCTCAATATTGAGTGATTTACCATGATTGTTATTTTATGACCATAGACTTCTTATCAATTTTCCTGTAATCTATAAGTATAGAACTATTCTCGGTGTTTATTCAAAATTTTAGGCTTGGCAGTTTCGGAGATAAGGGGAATGGTAAATTTTCATTTACTTTCTGTAATAACTTTAAAACTACTTATTTTAAAATTATAAAAAAAACAACCTAAATTCTCATAACAAGCCCTTTTATTTGATTCATGGTACAGTTTGCAAAACTTCTTTTTTTAATTTTCTAATTTTGGCCCCAAAGTGAACCCCATATTAAAAATTCCTTTATTTACGTTACACGTTCGTGTTTGGTCACAGAAATTCATGTATGTACCATATTTCAACTTAATCGTCCAGTAGGTTCGCAGCAAATGGGCTGTAACAGACAGACACGAGTGATCCTATAGTGGTTCCGTTTTTTCAATCGGGCGTACCGAACCCTAAAAATTGTATGTGTAATTGTGTAGTTCTCCCAAACATCCTAGATTTTATGGTGTCACAATAAAAAGCAACGTGGCTATGATAATATCATCTAATTGATCGCAATGTTGATACCTTATTGCGATACTAGCTGTGGCCCGCAACTTCGTTCGCGTGGAAGTCGTAAGATACACAATATACTAAAATAACAGCCCCATTTTAATAAAACTCCCTCGTCCCCCGACCCATCGCGTCGCATCGCCTGCCCGCGCTTTTACTTCGTTTTCGCTTAGTGTTCTTTCTGACTTTTTTCTTTTTGCTCGGCTCCTAAGAGTCGTAGCATGATGTCTAAGCCTATAACTATCCTCGAGAATAGGGCTACCAAATGCAAAAAGAATTTTTCAAATCCGACTTTATGTTCACAATTTCATGGGTTTTCATTTTTTTTGCGCGGAACGCTAATTATTTTTCTAAAATAAAAGTAGCCTAAGTTACTACCCGTAACATGAGCTATCTGGCAGTGAAAGTTCCGTCAAAATCGGTCCAGCCGTTTTGACAGACAGACAAAAATTTTAAAAATTGCTTTTTTAAGTACCGTATATACTTTCTTATGCGTTTAGTAAAAAGTTGTTATTTTGACATTAAACAGCCACTTCAATTCTATTTATTTGTATGTATGTATGTAGATGTATAGATAAGAACAACACAACATTATCGATGCTATTTCTATAGTACAGTCTATATCGTGTAGTGTCATTGCGCGACATTGAACAACCTTAGGTTGAAAATAGATGAATGATAGTAAAGCTGCCTATTCACTAGGCGACAAAACCTATTAATTCTTAGAATCAAGTTACTTTACGCTTACGTTGTCGCTGTTAAATCTTCACTGTAAGGGCGAAAATACACATGCCTGTACTTATTATTGATCGAAGTGCCTGTAGCTGGTACAAAACTATGCAAGTAACTGGCATGCCATGTGCCATAACAACGTCTGATTGGTCAACGCCACAATGGCATGCCAGCTACTTACATAGTTTTGTACCAGATACATGCATGTGTATTTTCGCCCTTAGCAACAAGGGATAAAGTCCTCAATATGTCATTGCGAATTTCTTATCATGGTGCATAATATCGCAACTATCAATCTAAAAATCAATCTTATTAAACTCATGCGAAAATTACTGGCGAATTATGAGTTATGTTATACATGTCTATAACTGGCTTTTAAATGTCAGGATCTGACGCATCCTGGACAGTCAGCCCCATTATGACCTTGAAGACAGGCTAATATTTATACCACTACGTGCACTATTCCTACCAGAGGCGAGGGCTTCATACAACTCCATTCCTACCGGCTTCCCTTCGTAACAACCACTCTAGTTGAGTCTACTATTACTAAATAATATGCAATGAGAAGCCCGATTTCTGCCTTATCTACTATAGGAATGAACTATGTAGGAATTTCATACAAAGTTTGTGCCGATAGTAGAGTAGAAGAAATCTGGTTTCTCACAGCTCGCCTCACTGAATCAAATCTATCCGCAGCCTTAGAGACTTAACACATTGGTTCGGTTACGACTGTTTTATTTCGCAATCCGCTGCAAAGTTGAACAGATGGAATGTGAAGTTCTGCTGCATAGTTTGTTGCACTGTTTCTGTATTTTGTAATGTCGAACACTCGTTGATAAAATTTTCATGGAATTTTGATGTCGAAACTAGTTTTTGATTGTCATATTTATCGGGTGTCTGCCGTTGGATTGAGGTCTAGTGATACAACTTCGTATGAAATTGTTTGTAGCTTCGACACCGGTTTTCCGGTTAAAAATATCTGCGTATAGATTTTTGCGTTTCGAAAAATATCGTTATTTAAAATGTTTAAGCTACCCGCATATTTTTTATTTTGGGTTTCTAGAGATATGGATCAAAACCAGTTAACCTACTCTGATATTTTGTTTGGTGTGTTTATTGACTCTGCTAGATGTAAATAAAGATAAATATTTATCACCTACAATGAAGTGAAATGAAATCTTTTTATTTCCAGATTTAATTCCACACACAATTACTATAATATGTCGGAGATGCAGAGGGATTTAAATCCGAAATATCGTCGGTGTCCGCCATGTTGCACGTGGTTGAACAGAATCAGTGCGCACACCCGGCGCGGTCGATCTCTGGATGTCAATTGAATCGTGTCGCCAACACACTAGTCTCACCTTGACATCTGACAGATGTCAAACGCCACACGCGACAGTTCATTGACAGCCCCGACTCGAACTACTGACTCAATGACGGTTGTTATCGATTTGATTAATGGACTAATGTATCTCAAACGCTAATAGATGGCGCTATTAGTACGTAAACAAGCCTTTTACTTCACTCCTCCGACATATAAATACACATATAGATAACGTAATAAATAAATAAAAATATACAATATCATACATAATACACAATACATGATACACATTCACATTACACACACACACACACGCGCGAATTAGGTAATCGGCGTGTGGTAGGACTGCCATCTCATATGTAGGAGGTTGTGGTTCCATTCCTGTACCGCGGCCACCAAGGAATTGGCCGATCGATGTATGGCGGTACGGGCGGAGGCCGACCGACTCCTCAACAGAGCCTGCCAGCAGGGCACAGAACATGGCACTCGCGCTGCACCACCGAAACCCAAAATAAAAAATGAAACAACAACAATTAAACAAATGACAATGAAAAGTAGAAAACCACTGAAACCTTTTCCACAGATCATACAAATATTTTGTCTTGCATTGTAGAGCAACACATTTACCAAGCCAACCTTGACATAACATCTAATATTATATCACAAAGATTCCATAATATCTGATCATTCATTCTCATAAAAAACACACTTCCAACGACCTATAATAACGTTGAGCACTCGCACAGATATAAACAGTCCCTAACTAAAACGTCTCGATACATTTACGTACCCATTTTAACGGTACCAATAATGTATTGTCACTTTATGTGACAGTGTGGTAAAAATGTGTAAGATAATGTACCGATACCTCGTGCCATAGAATAAGGAATACGAATAGAAGTGGCACTCTTGTGTAGAGTCCGCACAACGCAGCACGAGCTTTACGTTTGTGCGAGAGGTCAGAAACAACAACTGACAGGCGAGTGAGGTTTAGGCCGTATTCTCTGCGACAGCGGGCGGCGGGGCGGCGCGGGGAGCGGAGCGGCGGTTGCGGCGCGAGGAGCGGAGCGGCGGTTGCGGCGCGAGGAGCGGAGCGGCGACGCTGACCCGTTCTCGACGACAGCGGGCAGTTCATGTGACGTCGCAAAGGGCATAGTGTTGTTTAGCGAGTGTTATAATATTTGTTCGCGAGCGAAATAATGTTTAATGTAAATGCTTTCGTTAAGCAAGATTTATTGTAGGCAAAAAAGATGTGAATCATTATTATAAATCAAGAAAACAAAATGCGCACAGGCATCGCTCGTGCCTCGCTCCCCACGCCGCTGCCATCCAGAACAGTTCCATCTAAAACTATGCATTTGAACGCGCCGCTCCCCGCGCCGCTGCCGCCGCCGCTCCGCCGCTGCTGCCGCCGAGAATACGGCCATAAGGGATAGGTATGTCACAATCCAGTACAAATCGGTTTATGCAGATGCGGATGCTTACTCACACAAAACGCAAAGCTCATGTTTTGCTGTGGGGGCTGTCTGGGCGGACTCGTCCTTTGTGCGTGTACCGATGCCGCCAAAATAATCACGCATTCAAAACGAGATTGTCAAAGCCTGTGATCAAGCATGACACGCGTAACAAGTGCCGCAAGCTTCGATATAATCCTGGCTATGTTGAACGTTATGAGCGCAGCGGAACGCGAGGCAACAATGCGTTCGGAGCGTAAGTGTCACTTCTATAAATTTTCATTCTATGCTCGAATCGAATGGGGACGGATTTTGTAAGGTACCGAAGGGAACGTGCAAATAAATTCTGTGTTTTATGAATGATGAGAGTTGTGGCGCGATGTATGGAATAGTGGTTCGTTTCGGTTTTTTGTGGTGATAGGTTGTCAGTAGGGAATTTCTGTATTGTTTTTTACATTGTGTGTGTTTATATTATTATAATAGCTTTTGATATTCTATTGTTTTTACTACAGGGCGGTGAGTTTCAGGTTTGTAAAAGATGTATGTATTTTATTCAAATATAAATGTCGCAAAATCTTTATGACAAAAGCTCGTTAACAGGCTACCTATTATGGTTAAAAAGATACAGCTTGACAGACGGAGTATTATATTGAGTAGTAGTGTATATTAAGGACCCGATTTCACGGTTTGAGTACGGAACCTAATACTTAACTCCCATCAAAACTAGCCCAAAAAAAACATAAACAAAATTAACAAAAACGAACGCAAACACTTCACTGCCACAGGCACACCGGGCACAAATACAAGTAATCCAATTGTTTCAAACGACCAATCGGCAATACGAGACATGGAAAAAAAACGTAAATTCGTTAGAACTAGCAATCAGTCGGTCGCTAGTTTGTGGGCAACAGATTTGCATACTGCATTATGCATCGATGCATCGCAACGTCGTGGATTGATGCTCGCACTTCAATTCTGATGTTGAATGGGGATGTCGAATGGCGGGTGTTTGTTCAGGCTTTGGTACTGGGAATAGGACTCGTTCAATTGTTGGGCTACTTCTATATCATTCATGGATAAGTACAGTTAGCAAGACAAAATATCAACTGAAAAAGAACAATGGAACCCATTACAAACATGTGTACAGAGTCATTGATATAAAGCCTGTATTCTAGGACATCATTCCAGGAAGAATCCTGATCCAAAAGCAGAGATTAGCGTGAAATCTGTCAGATTTAAACCTAGTTTTATGCCTGAACACGTTCGAAATATAAATGCACTACCGTCTAATCTCATACATAGCAACATAAGCAACATGTCACGCCATACAATACATAATCACACGTAATCACTGAAACCGTCTCCTCATCCAATTAGCCGGGCTCCTAATCCTGACAGAGCGGCAACGTGCAGCGCCATCTAGCGACACAATTACACATTATATTTACACACATATTTGTGCAGCTGCGTACGTTGATTCATTGTAAACAAGCTGCAATTTGCATATCGCTCGGTGTATTCCTGTCTTTAGGCGCGGTTATTATTTTAGTTTAATTAGTAGTTTCGTGAAGGATGTTGCTTTTGGAAAGGTTGTTGTGGTATACTTAAGGATGCTAGAATAACTTAACATAGGTTATCTTGCTGACTTTTCTATTATCTCACCAACATAGCACGGAATCGTCGCGCTGGCAGAGTACAGACGGAATAAAATTCGTGCGTTGAGTGTACAAATTCTGTCACGGGCAGCTATTAAATAAAGTAAGTTACTAAACGTCATTTGTGTCGTATTACGAGTAAACAATGACACGCTTCATTCGTATGGAAAGTGTTGCCAATCGGCCATCTAGCAGCGACCGCCGAGGCATCTCAGTGCTCTGTGATCTCACCCGATGGTGAGTTATGAAACAGTATTTTCATCACACGAAGCGACACACGCTTTATTTCTGGTAACCTAGTGTAAAAACACGCTGTGAATGTGTGCGTGAAGACGAATAGCGTCAGCATATAGCACACACACGCACACACCCCCACACACACACCCGACTTCGCCATTTTCTCGGACGGTACCGAGAGCTCTTGCGCTTTCACACACATTCACAACGTGTTTGTACACTTGGTAACCACAAGTAAATCGCGCGTCGCTTCGTATAGTATTTGACTATACTGTTGACGATGGTGTAGGCTTGTCTGGAAGTAATCTTTTCACTCTTGACCTAAAGACAAACACGGACTCCTGTAATGAGTTTACTTAGGTAACCTAGGTCAATCAATCTGCCTAGCCTTTCGTCAACTATGTTGGGGTCGGCTTCCAGTCTAAACGGATGCAGCTGAATACCAGTATTTTACATGGAGCGACTGCCTGTCTGACCTCCACAACCCAGTAACTGGGTAATACGATACCTCTTGGTAAGACTGGTTGTCAGACTTTCGGGCTTCTAACGACCCGTAATGACTGTCAAAGATCCTTGAATGACAGCCGGGACCAACGGCTTAACGTGCTTTCCGAAGCACGGAGGAGTATCGGTATGTAAAGATGGTCACCCATCGACGGACCAACTCCGGCAAGCGTAGCTTAACCTGATGGATCGACCCGTGCGGCTGTCATTACTTAGCCACGAGCTCCTCCTTAGGTAACCTAGGTACGTATTCTTTATTTTATAAGTATGAAGTTAATATTCTCTTGTCCCCATATATCTTTCTGTTCAGTACATATCACCACGCCTGTATTGGCAGCGACGTTGGCAGATGCCATGAGAAAGTGGGTTAGATTTGCATACTGACATAATTCTATACCTGGAATAACATCTCGGTTTCCCGAATAGGTTGATAGATAATTATGTATTAAGCACACCCATATGTCACCAGTTATGTTTGTGTCCCATGGTGAGCCTATTGCCATAGACAGGGCACAAATCTAGGCTTTGGACTTTTACCCTTCGTACTCACTGGCGATTTTTTATCGCGCACTGCGTTTTCAACCCTCTGTTTAGCGTCGGGAGTTGAAAATCCAACAGTATTATTTTTTTTTTGACGCGCTGGGATGTTCTCTGTTGGATTCTCAATGCTGCGCTCAACACAGAGAAATCGAAATTGAAAATCCAATGCTCGATAAAAATCATTGCGTTAAAAAATCGACTGTACCTGGGCTTACTGAGAAAATCTTAATAGACCCAATAACACTTTGCCCTACCCGAGGATCAAAATCTCAAACTCCACGAACAACATTCGCGCTTTCAACCACTAAACCACCGAGATAAAATAAATAACTGTTTTCAACAGTACCAAAGGAACTTACATACGTTTTCCCATAATACGTGATTAGTATGTTTCTCCTTACCAAATAACTAAACATGCCATGATTTATATTCCATACAAACGTAGTTAAGGCATTTAGGAAACGATTTACTGAAGCAGGCTGAACCTGAAAACAGCTTGTTTGTGGCAAATAACTCAATTAGTTAGGACTTGTAGTGGTTTATCGTTGTACAGGTTTATTTGGCAAATGTTTCGCCTTTTATAAATTTTTTGAAGTAATTGAATACTATGGCAAGTTTGTTTTTGTTTAGTAGTATTTCTAATGTCTATTCATCACTGAAAACTTTCATCTTTTGCTACGCGTTTTTCTCTGTGTCACAAAGTATTATTGTAGCATGTCTCAACATCTTTGTAACTTGTCCCATTTTCAGTCAAGCTAGTGGATGGTGTCCGAGTTCCTATCTGGAGACTGTGAAACAAGCCTAAAATATCCAGAGGGCATAGACAAGTGGCAATCGCTTTCAAAGCTTTCGTATTTCTCCAACTTTCAACAGGATTGATATAAACTTTTCGGTAGTTTATGTATCAATTTTTGTCTGTTCCATCATCGTTATGGCTAATAGAATGTCACCTTGTCCAGGACATTTTAGTCCTGATAAGGTGTTAGAAAAAAAAATCATCAAACCATATTGTTTTTTCCGTTTGTGAAAAAACAATATGGTTTGATGATTTTTTTCTGGTCTGGAGTTTTGTATTTTTTTTTTTGTGTGAAAACTCTACGTACCATGGGAGAAACGAACATCTATACACAGTAAGGACTATTCTTACTTGCAACGCTCGACCGCTATAGTAACGCTTGCTTACAGATGTGGTCATCGTGTGCACGGGATTTTGTTTTCAAATTGGTCAGATGTATAAGTTTCCTCGATAGTACAAGGTAAGGATCGGTCCTTACCTTGTACCTATACACAATACGTTAACAATTCTGTCTACGGGCCGCAGGGTTGTTTCAATTAGGAATAAAGTTGTAGGATAACCTCCGGTCAGTTCAGTCCAGTTGAATAGTATAGAATAGGTCTTAATTTACTTTGAATGTAGGTATATAAAGATAATTTGTTAAATTGAACATGTGTCATTTGTGTCTGAAAGCTCATCCACGGTAGATACAAGTTATCCCAGCGAGGAGCATATAATACCTATTATTAAAACGAGTTTGTACTTAAACTTCAAATAGCAGTTCGTTTATTGTTAATCTAACTTCAAAATAATCTCACCAACTATCGGTCCCAACTTTGATTAGTTCAAGCGATTACAAAGTTATCGTTACAGGTCCTTTGTACGTGCTTATACAATCATATCTTAACGACACCTCCCCTGTATGATAACAGAGACAATTACACAAGTTTTAAACACAAAATAAACGAACCAAGCAATGCTGCACGTGATCATAAGCGGTATACATCTCTTGATAGAGTGCCATTCATCTCATCATCCACAGATAAAGCTGTTGAATTGTAGAATTGCGGGTGTACTAGGCTAGTGCCTAATATCTAACTAGCCTGTATTGTCCCACTGCTGGGCAAAGGCCTCTCTCTCCCTTTTCCACACAATTCTGTCTTTTGCTACGTGAGGTCAGTCCTTTCGGTAGCAGTCAAGCTCGTCCCGCCATCTTGTCTCGGCCGCGATGTCGTCGTGCGTTTAGTGGGACCCAATCGGTGGTTCTCTTAGCCATTTGTCATCTGGCATACGGCAGACATGTCCGGCCTAGTCCCACTTAAGCTTAGCGGCTTTCTGGATAACGTCTGTGATCTTGGATTTGGCGCGCAGTGTTGTATTCCTTATACGGTCCAAAATTCGCACCCCCAGGAAACTACGCTCCATGGCTCGCTGGCAAACCTCGAGCTTGGACCTCTGCTGAAGTTTCAAAAACCAGGTTTGAGCACCATATAAAAGAATGGGGATAATACACATGTCCATAATTCTCCGTTTGAGGCAGGCTAGTCATGAAAAATGTTTGTCCTATTAGTACATATTACTAGGGCACACTATGCAAGACCATTGCTAGCATATCTAAACTAAACGTAAACTAATATGTAGTAATGAGGATATAAAATTGTTTGTTTGCTTGAAAGAGGCAAAGAGAGAGGAGAGGTGGAGATAGGGGGGGGAGGGGGAGAGGTAATTTCTGAAGTACAAAAATCTTACACTGATAGAAAACTATACTATTGTCGAACGCCAAAAGATAAGTTTTATATTAAAACTAGAAACTTCACGCGGGTGAAGTTACGAACAGAAGCTATCATCAAAATATGGGACTGTATTCTATACCTACATTAATTATACAACACCACGTGATCTAAAGGCATTGTGCATAGGTACCATGGGAGAAACGAACATCTAATACACCGTAAGGACTATTCTTGATTGCAGCGCTCGCCCGCTATAGTAACGTTTGCTAACAGATGTGCCATCGTGTGCACGGGATTTTGTTTTCAAATTGATCAGATGTATGTTTCCTCGATAGTACAAGGTAAGGATCGGTCCTTACCTTGTACCTAAGCACAATACCTTTAGAATCACTATTAATGTGCAGTTTCTTTTCTTGATGCAGAATATCGATTGAAATTAAAATCGAACCATGCAGCTGTCTGTGGTTTATTATTTTATCTGTCAGCTTCATAGACAGCATCATGTAATGATTTAATCATTACGAAGAATTAATTAACTATCCACTACATACGGACATAAATTAAAGTCTGTCTATATGCACTTTAATAGTAATCTTCATAACGTATCATGGTATAGTAAAAGCCGCTTTCAACTTGATCAGCTTAATTAATTAATTCATAAAATTATCAAGCTCTCCCATCCATTATCACATTGATCAATAGTTAACCTTTGTTTACATAACATAACCTCGCTGTCCTTAAAAACAAAACATCTCTCTAAACATTACATCTTCACATCTACTTACCGTGTTACATCCAAAACAATCGCACGGGAACTAAAAGTAAAACAGCCGGTTTACGCGCTACATGTGTCCGTGACGTCACCGCCACGCGCCGCGCGTGCGTGGCGCGTGTGGAGTCTCGCGCTACTGACAACGGTCTCGCGGACGCCCGCCCTCTATCGAACTACAATCTCGTGTCGAATGTCGAATATTCGGGTTCTCGTTGTTTTAGTGTCAAGGGTTTTTGTAGTCTGACTTTAGTGCAATGTGGAAAAAGGACTAACATATCACTCTAAGTAGTTTCTTGCTGAATTTATTTACCGGAAAAAACTGAAACTTGTTGGAGTGAGATGAATTATGTCTTGTTTAGCGTCTGTATGGACCAGTTTGATTGAAAATATGTTTTCTTTTCGTCGACTATTGAAATTTATTACTTATTCAAACCATTTCGAAAATAAGTACGATTGTGCAGTATGCAGCAATTATCAAACCGATATTGAAGCAATATGTATTTTATAATCTTGTCTTTTAAACGGATTCTATTATGTTTTGTGAATGTGAGAACGTTGGGCTTAATGGACTGTAGATTTGTAGACCATTTTATTTTCTTTTAAGTACCTGAAGCCCGATTCTCGTAATTAAAAACGTTCAAAATCTAGTCGCAATCTCATCTCAGCGACAATCATGTCAAAAACTTGTGAAAAATATAGGGAAATTATAGGTATTTTTGACATGTTGAGACTGAGATCAGACTGTGAACGTTCTTAAAATTACAGGAATTGCCCCTCTGGTACTTGTTGACAGGCCTACACTGACCTCCCATACTTAATAACAGTGTAATTTGAAAACATTGTAAAAGCCAATTATTTTTAAAAGAGTAACCGTGGAGTTTCTTGTCGGTTCTTCTCCAAAGGAAACGACCAATTGGAACCGTGCACCTAGCTTCTGACGTTTTATAAGTGCCCATCAGGGGCGAAGCCTTCATACAACCCGATTCATATCAGCTTCTCTTCGGAATAACCATTCTTCTTAATGTCTACTATGGCCAAATAATATGGTATACCTGTGTGTGTAACTGTGTATCACAACACATTACACAATTATATTTAATACCAGTTTAATACATCATAAGATTAAAAACCTACGGTTTTTTTTTCTGACTTTATGAGAACTGAACAATTTTTTCTTCGGCTTCCCTCTAATGATGATTGTAGCTACGCCACTGGTGCCCATGTATGCTTATGTGAAATAAAAGCCAATTATTTTTAAAAGAGTAGCCGTGGAGTTTCTTACCGGTTCTTCTCCATAGGAAACGACCAATTGGAACCGTGCACCTAGCTTCTGACGTTTCATAAGTGCCCATGTAGGCTTATGTGAAATAAAATAATTTGTATTTGAGCCATTTTTTTCTACAGCTTCCTATTTCTTTATTTAGGCTGGCGTGTTTTTGTGACCAAGAATGTAAATCAAATCACGATTGAAACCTACCTAGCTGTCAATCTATTGCCAGCTAACTTTTTCCTTTTCAGTCAATAAAGGGCGGACCCACAGACGCGCTGGAGCCGAACAAATTAGATGCATTAACTCTCGAGAGCGATGTCGTTGCAGATTAGATTTTATAATCGTGAGACTACATCCTATCAAAATAAGTAGTACCTTTCAGCACAGCATTAAATGAGGTGATATAAATTGAGTTAAACTTCAAGAATATTTAATTTTTACTTGCCCAATCCTTTCATTCACTTAATGTCAAAATAGTCGTAGTTCTATTTGATGTAGTGACTTGCGTGGATGGTCTTATATTTACCACCCACCATTCCACCAACCATTTAAGGCTGATCTATTTTGTATTCTACACACTCTGCAAAAAGCAAGGGTAGTACCACAGCAGTTTTACCCTTCCCTAAAAAGAAAGGGTAATATTAAAACTACTACAATTAAACCCTTTTTACCACACGAATTCGCACTAAAAACCGTTTTTCAAACATTACAACTACTATCTAAAACTTACTCCATTACAAACTACCCACTAAAGGCTATAAAATGCTCCCACAAAGTGTCCACATGAAATTTTGAAGTACAATTATAATTCTGTCTCCTGGCAGACTATTATGTACTAACTAAAGTGCCTAGTCACGTGGTCTCGATAAATTACAATAAAAATTACCCGCAAAACGTGAAGATAGTCGGAACCGAAGCGGGGAGAAAATGTTTAAGTGTGGGTGAGTGCTGGCTGCAGGAGTTCCGTACGGGTTTTTTGAGACCATTACTTTAATCCTACACCCGACCACTATCGATCTGAAATAGAATTTATTGTTTATTTATTTCTTACTAGGTGACTTGACAGACGTTGTTTTGTCCAAATTTCAATAATTCATGCAAAAATCTTAAAGAAAAAAAACGTTCAGTTTTTCCCGAATTTGAACATTTTCGCGCAAACTATTTCAATTTTTCTTTCCATATATACCGTAATTCGGACTATTACAAATGTTATAAAACAAAAAAACTGCCAAATCGGTCCAGCCGTCCTCCTCTAATCCCTTTAAAGTCATTGAGACCATAATATTACAAAATGTACAATAATCAAATTAACGACAATTTGGTTGAATTGTAAAAAATTGGAAATAGCTGCTTCCTCTCTTTAATAGCAACAACTTTGTATCTAAAAAAGATATGGAATATTGATATACCATTTTGAAATCTGCAATAAGGGGACAAGTTTTAAAAATATGGGCAGCTAGGTTTCCATACATTTTTTTTACACCTAACGAACTCAAACTTCGAATTTTTTTTTACAGATACACTATTTTTTCACTTTAAGATTTAATAAAACAAAACCACATGAGGTATTCTAAAACTGTAATACACATCATAAAGCACATTTATTTAAAAATATTATGCAGAAATCAGATAATGAAACGTCCTTCATTTGTGAACACGGTAGCCGAGGAAGTGACTAAAGATGGCAATTTTTCAAAAAAAAAAATTTTTTAATGCGCATCCCCATCGACTCCGGGGTTCGACAATTTTTTATATTATAGGGCTTGGGGTCTCCCACCCACAGATGCTCGGTTATCCATTAATTACGCCACACCCTGTTGATTGTCTTCTCTGATCATAGTAATGCACCCCAGAAGTGCCCTTGATGTACATACATATTTTTCATGTGCACAAGTGTAATGCGTTACCTACCTAATTATAGACAGCCGAACGAAACTTTCCTTTTTAAGAACTCATTTCCAACAGCAGCTATCCTTATCTCTAAACACGAAACAAAAACTAACGAACGTTTTATAATTAAACCCAAACAAGGTACAGTTTTATTTTATTTATTTATTTATTAAAGAACACCAACAGCATATACATTCAACATTGTTTTGTTAAAGTATTTAGGAAAGTATTACTGCTAATGTATACACAAATTATAGGTGTACATAACATTTAAAGAAATAAGACATTGAACAGAAGCTGCTTATAAACTAAAAGTAAAAATTAAACAAAGTTATTTAAGCTGCTTATAAACTAAAAGTAAAATTTAAACAAAGTTATTTAACGACAATAAAATAAAATACAAGAGAATACAAATTAATAAAGGATGTGAACATAACACGTAATTCAAATACATTATTCTACAGTATAACAGAAATTATGTGACTAAATGATAATAGTTAAGTATTTTTTTTCGAATGCCGGTCAAGGAGTCATGAAATATGTCCAGGTTTGAATTTAGGTTTTTGTTGAGCATGTTGTAATGGTTAATAGTTCTTATTAGCGGACCATGGGCACCGATATTGGTACGACAGAATGGAGAACAAAATGTGTTAGTTAGGACAGTGCGGGGTCTCTTACGTGGAACTGTGATGGGAACGTCTGCAAGGAGGTGACTACAATCAATCTTACCGTTAACAATTTTGTGCAAAAATGAAATATTTAGCATTACTCGACGGTCACGGAGAGAAGTCATTTTGAAGAAAAAAGTCGCTGGTTATATGGGCATCTATGAGAAATACCACAAGTGCTAAACGCCAAGGAGCGTGTGAACATACGTTGTATACGTTCAATGCGTTGAGAGTGAACAGCATAAGACGGGCTCCACGCTGTACATGCGTATTCTAAGTTACTTCTTACTAATGTTTTCTTTTGACACGAGGGAAAAATCAGCATCACTCTCCTGTCCTTGTTCCAATTTATTTGGGGTCGACGCAACATGTATTTTTCTTCCATACATCTCTATTAGTCGTCATCTAGGTAATAGTCACCGCTTTCTAGCCATATCATCTTTCACACAGTCATAACGCGGGAAATATGGATTAAAAATTTAGTTAAATTCCACAGCTGCCGTGTTTTCGATAGAAATTAATTAATTACGGTAACATTAATTACCTAACGTACAAAATCAACATTCTTGTAAATTCTCAATAGAAACTGAACAAAGAAGTTTTCTGCGAAATCAGGTTAATTCCCTTTCCCAATTTTCTACGGAACCCAAAAAATTAACAGGTGAACGCGACTGTAATGAGGAAAGTTGGGAATACCGAAGGATTGCCAATTTAGATATTCAAATCGTGTTCGGTTCATTTTGCGGATATTTTGTGTACGTAAGGATGTTTTTCTAAATAGAGTGGATTGGGGAAGTCGGGGGAAATTGTTGAAGAAACTCCGATATTTTTTCTTGTATACAGAATTTTGTAAGGAGTGAATTATCGGGAGATTAATGGGATCCTTTCAGGTGCTGGGTAGGTTGTTTTACCACGATATTGAAAAGAGACGTAATTTATGTTTTTGGGTACCTATGTTAACAGTTGAGTTGAAGTTTGTTTCTGTTGATGTATGTAGGTATATGTGGCAGGAAACTAGCTTAATTAGCCTTTCAGTTAACAAACTAGCCTTTTTACTAAACGACGCCATTCTACTAACAGTCAGAATGAATGCGCATTATTATAGGTTAGGTTGGAATTGTGACCAACTACCTATATAGTCAGCCTATAATATTCCCACTGCTGGGACACAGGCCTCCACTCGGTGAGAGGGTGTGGGCTGTAATCCACCACGCGGGCCCAGTGCGGGTTGGTAGATGTCACATGTCTTCGAATTTTTTGTTCTAGGACCTGCCGGTTTCCTAACGATGTTTTCCTTCACCGTTTTGAGAGCAGTGGTTATGAAATACTTAATTTACACATAGTAAAACGCCTGTCCGGGTTCGAAACTACGACCTACAACTCGTAAGTCGCGGCCGTGACCACTGGGCCACCACTGCTCTCGACCAATCACGTCGTGCAAGCCGGATTGGTCGCAGTAACTAAGCCAGGGCACCCTGACCAAATGTTTTAGGTTAGGTTAGAACCGCAACCAACTGCCCGCGAGCCGAGCGACCGTAGCGAGCGGTGCTCCGGTAGCGGCGGCGAGCGCTACTTCCAAAGGTTAGCTGTTAGGTTGGCTGTTAGCTAAACGGCTAACTAAGCTAGTTGCCTGCGACATAGGTTTAACCGAATATACGCAAGACCTGAAAGTAGTTTGTTCAGAATCGGCTTCTGAATCGATTTCCGTCATGTAATGTTAATTTTTTCCGAAAAAAATCTTGTGAATAACTTAATTAGAACAACCGCGTCATAACAATTTCATAAAATCTTTAATTTAAGGAAATTTAAGCCTTATCTCAGAGCTATAAAGTCTACTTAAAAGCACAACCGAATTTACGTTTTTTTTTTTTACCGTTTACGTATAGTCAGGACGACAGAACTATTTTATAAAAAATTGCAGGGTTTGGTTTAACTAAATTAAATTAAAGAATGATGTTTGTTTTGTCTTATAATTTAAAATTCCAATTGGGGTGTGGTCCTGAGGTCTTGCATTTATTTTGTTACACGTTGTATAAGGATTCAGTGATAATAATTATTACAAGCTTTTGCCTGCGGCTTTGCCCACGTGGATGTCGGAAAATATCCTACGTACTACCGGGACTAAAAGTACTCTATGTGTTAATCCAGTACATAAACTATATGTGTGTCAAATTTCATTCATATCCGTTCAGCCGTCTTGCGCCAATCCAATAGATATGTATAGATAATTCATAGATCAAGCTTTGCGCAAACTACGAAATTGTGGACTGAACTGGGATATAACAGAACCCAAGCCCACTCGCTCCACAGCTGTACAAACAAGCACTATAACAACAAAGCAGTCTATCTACAATTCACCAGCTCAAAACTGTAGCCAATTTTCAATTTATTTCAAAAATAAAACCGGAAAGCAGCAAAGACTTGTCTAATTTGATTGCCAACATGAATACGGCGAGAAACTCAATTTAACTAGTACTAATGTCGCGAAGCGTCGTCAGTAGCGAACTGCGAAATTGCTGTAAACTCAAACATTTCGGGAGAGAGTTAGCTTGTCACAAAAACTTAGACTCGCAACTTGAGTGGCGTGGCAATAGCTGAAAGCGCCTTTATTCCTGCAGCACTAGATATTTTTTCCAGTCAACTAAATAACGAATAGTAAAGATGGCCAAAGAAACGATGTATAGATAGTGTGAAAGATGATAAGGATATAAAGGGGATGACTTATATGACGGCTATTATGTAGGAATAATGGCATGATGAGGTCTGTATTTAACGAATATTAATAAACATATTGCTGTGAACTCAAACATTTCGAGAGAAAGATAGCTTGTCACAGAAACCTAGACTAGCAACTTGAGTTGCGCACCAGTAGCTGAAAGCACCTTTATTCTTATAGCAATAGATATTTTTCTCCGTTGTCGGAGTAACGAATAGTAAAAGACAGTTTACCTTCAGTACCTGGTCATATTTTGTCTAATTATTTGGCTTTAATACCCAAGAAAAAGATAAACAAATTGCTGTAAACTCTAACATTTTGGAAGAGAGCTTGTCACAAAAACTTAGCCTCGCAACTTGAGCCGCTCGGCAATGGCTGAAAGCAATTTTGTTCCATAGCACTAGATATTTGTCACAGTTGACACAAAAACGAATAGTTAAAGTTATTTTTCCTATATAATCTCGTGCTAGATATTCTGTCTAGTCACAAAAAATAGCCAAAAATACCTAATAAACGAATTGTTAAAACTCAGTTTTAAAATAGGGTTAGATTGTAAAAAAAAGACTGCGCGGCAAATACGGCAAAAAAACAGATAATATTTCGCTTTTCAGCAGGCGAGGTCGAGGTCAAGAGCAGACTCATTCATTAATTAAAACAAAGTAATCGTGTTGCTTCGAAAGCCACGAATTTAGTTAAATTACTCTATAATTTTTACAGTCCTTTTCATCTACATATACAGGGTGTTCGGCGCATGGTTGAACAAATGAAAACAGCGAAGTGGTGCGGTCATGTGCTATGTACTCACGCCAATAAACTCGGAATTTTCTCCTCTTTTTTTTAATCAATTTTATTAAAAAAATAAAAAATTACCAAAATTCATCGCTTAAACCTATAGATATCCACAAAATGCCAAGAAAACTGTTCCAGAGCTGCTTGGTTCTGTTGTTAAATAATGTAATGTTCTTATAAAATTCATACTTTGAGCAGATAATAGATATTTGAATTTTTTAATAAAATTGATTAAAAAAAAACGTGGAGAAAAGTCAGAGTTTTCTGGCGTGAGTACATAGCACGTGACGTGCACTACTTCGCTGTTATCGTTTGTTCAGCCATGCGCTGAACACCCTGTATATGTAGATGCAAAATGGATTTTGATGCACTGTCATTTAGAGCATTTATTGGGGAAGGTTTATTATGTTTATTATGTATTAGGTTTATTATATATACATTAATATATTATAACTTACCTATGGCACAGAAATCTCGATGTAACCAAAACACGTGCAATTCCTACAAAAAAATATTCGCACGTATACACAAATGTAGGCAAATTCTGTAGGTAACTCAATTTACACCTTCAGCCAAAGTCGTAGTACACATTTCTGCAAGTAAAAAGGGTACGTGTTGAAACATTTTGTAAAAATAAGTGTAACGTTCATTTCCATAGCAACAATAGGCGGAGAATATTTTGTTTCAGAAGCTTTTAAAATGTTCTGAATAGCACATAATGTTACTCACTAATGCGTAAAAAATTACGATACCGTTATCAAATCATATAGAAACCTACTCTCGCTTATTTTTATTGCTAGGTATTGTAAATTGTATGTCACAGTATTTTCCATGACAATAATGATTTCAGATCAGCCGACACTTTAAACCGCTCGCTTTGACCATATCGTGCGCTCACACAATCGGCCCGCTTCATACAAATCTAATGCAACAAACTACTTCTCTTCCCGGTGACTATTAGTTGAATGGCTCTGACGTTAATTTTTATCAGTACACACTTGTCCACATTTTTGTACACAGTTTTATTTTGTGTGAACATTTCACACGTTTTTGGAAAGGTCAGCAAAATGTTATGGAGTGAACATTTTTGAAAGGTTTGTACGGTGATAGAATAAATATTTTAGTTAAACTGCGGAAATTTGTCAATTGTTTTGTAAATAGGTGTAGTTTCAGTGGTCAAACAGGAGCTAGACCACCACCTCTTAAAGCAGTTTTATTGTAATCTTACTTCAGTGTGGGAAAAAGATGGAGCTAGGCGTCCTGTATAGCTCCATCTCTTTCTCACACTAAAGTAACATTAAAATAATACTGCTTTAAGAGGTGGTGGTTAGCCCCCAGATAGTTAAAATTATTTTTATTTAATTTGATATTTCTCGGGACCCTAGGGTCCCGGACCTTTGGAAGGCATATGAGGGACCGAAGCCAACTCACAGAGGCCCGTTAGACGCTTTCAATGGATATGAGACACCAACCGACGATTATCCCTGTACGCACTATGCAAGTGCACCCAAGGACAACCCCCGGTTGGTGTAGGACTATTGCAGGATATGGAGACAAAAAAAAATATTGGGCTATGGGTTTGGATGGCTAAAGTGGACTGGTTATCTAAAACTATGGAAGGACTATGGCCCCTGCCTGACCAATGTTTGATAAATACAATTTTTTAATTGTATTATTATTTTTATCACTTTTTAATTATCTAGTGTTAGCGTGAATTGACTTCCTGCTATCATTATCTGTAATAAACACCCACTGCTGACTTCCGGTTGTCAGGGAGACACCTGGCAGAGATTGCCGCAGGAGCAAACTATCGCCTGGACCAGCTAGTGAGGTTGATGTGATGATTGTTGTTGTGTACCTACGTGTACAGGTGGAAGTTAATTATTAAGTTGAGCGTTAGCAAAGTGAGTCGCGTTTTTATTTGTAGTCCGGAAGTATATTGCTTCTGGAGGAAATGGGGACGTGTACCTTCCTATACTAGGTACGTCAAATAGGCAAACTATGTAAGTGCTGTGCACACCTTTAAGTGACAAGTGTTTGCGTTAGTACTCGTAATTATAAAATGTGATAAGCATAAGCTCTCTGTTAATGTTTTTGTGAACTAGTCAGAGTGCCATGATAAATAAATTTATGCTTCAAAATTTAAAAGGCAGTGATGAGATATTCATCACTGTATTGTAAAATTTGAATTGCAAAAAAAAATTGAAATGCATTTTCTATGGATCACAAGACCGCAGAATAAGCAATAAGATAGAAAGCAGTTCAAACACATTTTGATTCCAGAGAGTAAGAGCCAAATATGCCACATGTGTAACCATCACTAAACTCGTCCCACACAAAAATATGCCACACGTGTAACCATCACTAAACTCGTCCCACACAAAAATATGCCACATGTGTAACCATCACTAAACTCGTCCCACACAAAAATATGCCACATGTGTAACCATCACTAAACTCGTCCCACACAAAAATATGCCACATGTGTAACCATCACTAAACTCGTCCCACACAAAAATATGCCACACGTGTAACCATCACTAAACTCGTCCCACACAAAAATATGCCACATGTGTAACACACACAAAAATAAACTACAAATAAGTTTATCCATAAAAATGTAGTAACATTAGCAACAGCTAGCAGCGGTAAGACATGATATACCGTCGGAAACACTCTTTGGCAAGGCCTAGCTCCATTATGCATGTTGCTGGCAATCTTGGCAAAATTGTGTCATTATGCCAAATACCCTGTACTCTGAGAATTTAAAGTTGGAAATATTTTTAGTTGGCAACTGCCGAGATATTGTTTTTAATTTTGTAACATATGGCGTGTAGTTCCTGGTGAAAAATTGGCAGAGATACCTTTCCTGTAGATGTTTTTGGAGTTAGTTGTAGCGTCAGTCATTCCTATGCATAATCAGCCTATAATGTGCTCACTGCTGGAACACAGGCCTCCTCTCTTTGAGACGGAATGGGTTGTAATCCCCCCCCCCTCCACGCGGGTCCAGTGCGGGTTGCTAGATGTCACATGTCCTCGAATTTTTGGTTCTAGGACATGCCGGTTTTCTCACAATGTTTTCCTTCACCTTCACAAGGTAAAGCGCCCGCCTACCTAGGTTCGAACTATAGAAATATAAAAACAGTTCGAACCAAGTTCGAACCCACGGCATACAACTCGTAAGACGGGGGCCGTTACCACTGGGCCACCACTGCTCGCGAGTTATTCATGTAGGTGAGAGCAATAAAGACGAATGTACCGATAATCTATTTTATTATTTTATCGCATTAGGGCAACCTGTTAAAATAGATTAAGAGCCGATTTTTCAATCCTCAGATAAAGAATCAAATAGCGTTTATTCTATAGATAGCATGAATCTGGATTTTTCAATAGTCAGATAGCCAGTATCTGACGATTAAAGCCTGTAACTGGGAAATAAAGTTAACTGTCCCTTCGAGCCTCAGTTAGCACCTTATTCTAAGGAATACATAATGTTTTGGGTTTTTTTTTATTTGGAGTTATACAGGGCAATTTTTTAATCACTAGCCAAATTTTCACAGGGTGATCTACCCATGAATATTAACAACTTTTATTGTGGGGCCAACTCTAAAATCACGAAACAAAAATCTGCTGTTTCATACATTTTGGCCGAGTAGGTATTGAACTTTTGTATGAAACAGCAGATTTTTGTTTCGTGATTTTAGAGTTGGCCCCACAGTGTAAGTTGTTCATATTCATGGGTAGATCACCCTGTGAAAATTTGGCTAGTGATTAAAAAATTGCCCTGTATTGTCAGCCATCCGTTCTATACAATCCTGTCTGAGGAGAGTCATCTTTTTCTTTGTTCCTTTTTTAGGCAGTCGTACTTTAATTTTAATTTATTGGCCGTACGTACTGCAGATTCACTCGATGCAGCATTGAAAGTATTTGCAATTTAACTCCAAGTCTCTCCAAGCACGATATTTTATCTCCATTGGCCACAGCGTCGGTATTTTATTTTTAATTACTGATCGATATTTGGTCACTAATTGTGTCAGTAAGCGTACTTCTGAACTATTGAAGTTTGTAGTACGCTCACTTTTCTTGACTTGATCCATTATTACACCCCCAAAAAAAAACAAAACATCGAAAAACAAGCGACAGGTTTGGCAAAGATTACTAGTTTTCATTTTGTGTTAGGTTGGGTTAAACATCAAAATCTCGCCAAAATGTCAAACATGTGTTTAATTTCTATTCTTGTCTAACACGTTGTAGGTATACTGTATCTGCGCATCTCGCTTGCACATAGATAGTGTGAAGTTGGTTAGCAAAGACCACAGATAACTTTTCTTCAGTTAATATACGATTGAAAAATTGAAAATATTTATTCGCCTGATAAACAGTCAGATAATTTTATTCGCTAGGTAGCTATTCGACGATTTAACTAAAGATTGAAAAATTGGCCCTAAGGATGTTAAAATTACGCTGATAATAATAGTTCTATGGATTAAATAATAAATATAACGGCGCAGGATAGCCTTTACCAGAAGTGGTTATCGTATTAATGGGTCAGTAGCACAGAACACTAATACTCCTAGCGGAGTTCAGTAGTTTCGATATCATCAGGATTGTGCCAGAATACAGCAGTTCGTCGTGGACGTGGTACGAAAGCGGCTTCCCTGACTTCTTATGTTGTGTGATCAGAAGACAGCCACCATGGAACTATCGATGCGACGTTCTGCTAGAGTGACTGTCACCAGCCAGTGTCTCTCTTATCCGACCTTTTCGGTGATTCCAGTAACTTCGTAACAAACATAGGCGGCGCCTTCTGCTGCGCCGTCTAATGAATAAAAGAAAGAAAGAATAATGTTTATTTGGACACAGTTCGTAAAACACAAAATACAAATAACAAAATAAAAAAGTAAAAATAATCTAAAAAAAAAAACAATTAAATAATCTTTTTCCGACTAGCCTTATGTGTGTGTTTGTGTGTTTGTAGCTGCTAAGAAGCTTCGCTCTGTCTTCCTGGAATGAGTGCTGGTGTAATTATAAACAAATGATGATTTTCAGCCAACTGGTACATTAATAACCTTGAAGATAGCAGCAACCTAGCATTGGCAAGGCACTGGCAAGCTCCTAAATGCTCTGTGCCCAAGTGCTCAATACCCTAATGTGGATTTTGGTGAACTAAAACATTGTGAATTTTAATTTGCAGGTAAATTAGACCTCTCTAATATACCTGCAAATTAAAATTCACAAGATAGTTTACTATCTCAAACAAACGGGGAGTCCGTTATGTCTAGCGCTACTTTTTCTTCCCAGGTAAAAGCACGAGGAATGGTGAAGGGCGGGCGTTTTGGGGAACTGTCTCATGTAATTTTGACGTATGATACAAAAAGTGCTGATCCTCAGCCTAATTAGAATGAAAACATGACTTCTTTCTTTTCTTTTTTCTTTGACAATTAGAAAATGAGTTCTTTCAAAATCAAAAATTAAAATCAAATGTTTGATTTTGAAAGAACTCTAGAATCTGGAGATAAATGAACCTTCTCGCACCTACTTTTAAATATAAACCAAACTCTACATTTTCCTAAACTCCTAAATTAAAAAATCCACCAATAAATAAAAACAAACCTCCACAATTTATTGCTTTACTTAACTTTAACAACATAAGATAGAGTATTAAAACAATGATGATTAAGATGTCTTAATTAAAGTTTATTTTTTGCGGTTCATTAAGTTTTAACGAAGCTGTGGTGAAACACGACTCCTATTAAACTGAACGCGTCTTTGTGTTAAGTTTATAATCAAGTTGGGGTGATTAGAAAATCATTTTGGAGTATTTTTTCTTCGAAATTATGTGCTAAGGGATTGTTTAACAGCTACAATTATGCAGAATCTATGTGAATGATTGATTATAAAGGTATGAAATGATTTTTATTAATCTTTTATTTCTATTTTTTTGTAAATGGATTTCATAACAATTAAAAATATTGGTTGGCTACAACGATTATCTTCAGACATTTTTCAGCCCAAGTTTTTATTTTTCTATTATATTATATTTGTATTTCATATAATTACCTAACAACCTTTTAGTCTACAATTGGACGAATACTTAAGAAATAATGGAGGGCAGCAAGGCAGACTCCTTTTACTCAAACTCACACGCGGTAAATAAAGTAAAATTTAACTTTTAAAACCCATACTTCATAATACGACCATTATTGAAGTGCTCTTAAATCACAGTTACCGGAAAGTGGCTCAGTTATAACATAATCGCATCAGAGACGGTGCTATAAACAACGATACCTTGGCCGCCGTGCGTAAATTTTCATTTGTTGCCCGTGCCCGCACAGCGCAACACTATATCATAATTCTACCATCCTACCATTGAACTCTAAAATATTTCCAAAGCTCACGTGAATTACCGGGTTCTGTAAAAGTGCCGTATTTCATGGCGTAACGTTATTTATTGATAAAGTTTTCGATGCAATATGTATGAGGCTTTTGTTTTTGGACTATGATGGCCGGTGATGGCCTGAAGTGTATTAAAGCCTGTTTGCGTATAGATAGATTTCTTTGAGCGGGCAATTTATTGTTTCGGAAAAAATTGTGCTACAAAAATGTAACTGCTGCAATGAACAGGTAAAGAGACAACCTACCTATAATTTGTTGATGACCACACACACCTCCTTACTAATAAACGTATTATATCAGGTGAATAGTTGCACACCGATTTCTCTCTTTCAGTCGTCAGTAATTTGACTTTCGAAAGAAGAAGACAAAGCGTTGTGTAACTATACAGACGTTCTACAACGTTTATTAGTAAGATAGCATTTGTCAACAAACAAATACAGACTCTTCTAAATTCAAAAACAAATCTTGAACTGAACCAATATATATCAACTTCAACGACACAACATAAATTCATCCGATCTCCTTGATGCACAAGGACCCATAAATTCTTATCAGCCAGCATTACCACGGCTATACATTACACAGTAAGTAACCGATTAAAACCTCTTTTATCGTCTGGTCATAAAAATACACACGATGTCACTTTCTGGGCTCTCCAGCTTAACCAAAAGTATTTATTGTCAACCCAGCACGTACTTACTTTCGACTAACAAGTACACTGAACCTATATTATAGCTAGATAAAATTTTATAGTGCATGTACTCTTTTAATTAATTCAGTAATGGGTAGAAAGACGGAGTCTGGATTAGTGCCCGGTTGATGGCAATAGGCTCACCCCTTATTACACGGGACACAGGGTTTGTTTCCTGGATTAAATACATATATTGAATACAGGAAACAAAGTAACTCGTAGAGACAAAGATGAACTGTTTATTTTGCTTTCACCGGCACACCTTTGAACCCACAACATAGAAATGCTTCATGGCGGCAATCTCAGTACGGTGCTAGTACAGTCATAAAGAGCTACTAATTAAAATAATTAAAAATATCCTATATGCTTAATCTTATTTCAGTCTTTACCAATTTATATATAATAATATTCCAGCATAATCATATTTTGATTACTTAATTTTTTTTTAAATAACACCATAACATCATGCCTTGTTTCCCCGAAGGGTTGGGTGTACCTATAATACACCCACATTTCGCCAGTTATGTTTTAAGTCATATGTAATAGGGGGCGAGCCTATTGCCACCAACCGGGCACTATCCAGACTCCGGGGTGCTTCTGAAAAATTCCAAATGGCAAAACCCAGTAACATGAAACATTACATTTTTATTTTTTTTATTTATTGAAATCTCCCTTACGACTATCATAACAGGTGTGTGTACCCAATGTGACAGTGCGGTCATTTTACGAATCTATGCTAACTTATTTACAATGTATAAATATATAATAAAAGGACTAAGACAACTCTAAAAAGTAATAGGAACTTTAACACAGTACCTTTCATACAAAATAGGTACTCAATACAATAACATACTATATTATAACATAAAATAAATGACACGTGAACACGTTAATTTTGCCATGAAGTTCGTTAAGGCCTAATTCTGTAAATACATATTTGTTACGGTCGTGAATCATACTTTAATCAACATTTTAATCAACACCCAGACACTGAGCTGCAAATTGCAAAAATCGTAAGAAAATTTTAATTTCGCGGGCTACCTTAGCGCTTCCCCCTTAATGATACGAATTGCCCGGGTGACAGGTATTTTAGCGAGTAGATTGGTCCTGGCTTTCGACAGCAAGGCCATCAGTGGCGGGCGCCGCCGCGCTGCCTCCACACATAGTGGTCCGATACGCAAAAACTTAACATACGCAATTACTTCTAACTCAGTAAATACTAAAAAGTACTAAGAACCTGCCCTACCATTCTTCTTCCAAACCATAAGAGTTAATAACACGATAACCGGAAAGTATGGACCAATAGCCACTAACCATATTTTCCTTCCTATCGTCAATCGTAAAGCTGGCCGTAGCACTAACATAACTTATAGGGGACTTGGATACTTCATGATCGGTCATATAAAAACAAATTGCCTACGTAAACACTGAGGTCAATGTTACCTGGGTACCTAGGAAAAATATCTACGATCCGTACCAAAATCAGTGGCAAGTCGCTGGAAAAACCGTCCCTGACATGATGATTTTGATTTGCAATATAATATCCCACCAAAAACATTTCATGTAAAATGTTGCCAAGACGACCACATAAGGTTTGCCCTGTGAAAAAGATATCAGATCTCATGTAGAGCCAAGCTTCTGAATCTACACGGCCTAACTCTACCGACCCTAACTTCACAAATTCTACATATCAGTAAAAATGTATGGCTTCGCCGTTTCGCTACCGTCGTGGAGGTGATGCGAATGTTTAGTTTTTGAAGTTAGTAACGAAACAGCCAAGCCATACATTTTTACTGATATGTAGAATTTGTGAAGTTGGGGTCGGTAGAATTAGGCCGTGTAGATTCAGAAGCTTGGCGCTACATGAGATCTGATATCTTTTTCACAGGGCAAACCTTATGTGGTCGTCTTGGCAACATTTTACATGAAATGTTTTTGGTGGGATTTCAGTTCTTTTTGTAAGTTGCTAGGCAGTCTTTTTAGTGTTTAATTTTTTCTTCTTTTTTTGGGGTGTATTTCTTTCACATCAGCAGTGCCGGTTTTCATAGCCTATTCTCTGTCTTTGCCTTTTTTCTTTGATGGTTGTAAACACTGAACTTGTATATACTGAACTTGTAAATACTGAACTTTGTTTACATACCAAATTTCGGATTTCTAGCACTTCAGGAAGTACCCTAACATTTTGAGTCTCATACAAACTTCCACCCCCCCTATTTTAGGGGATGGGGGCCGAAAGTTATAAGTTTATGAATTTTGTTGTTGGTTGTATACTAAACTTAGATCACATACCAAATTTCAGCTTTCTAGCACTTCAGGAAGTAGCCAAACATTTTGATGATCATCAGTGTGTCAGTGTGTCAGTGAGTGTGTCAGTGACGAAATCGGTGTAATTTAGATATCAATAAAATCTAAAGTATTAAAGCTATTCAATTGAGACTTTGTATGTTTAATTAGTCTATTATTGACATCATATCCTGAGAATATGAACTATCTGGTACATCGAAAACCAACTCTATGAGGGTTCACAAAAACGACGAAACACTTCGAGAAAAGGTAGGTAGAGCCCTTGCGCTTCGCTTGGCTCGTCTTGGCGGGGGCACTACCGTGCCCCCAGATTATAAAAAATACCTCATAAGCGTTGCTGATTTTATTCTAATACTAGCAGTGCCCCACGGTTTCACCCGCATAACTCTTGATCCCATAAGGATATCGGGATAAGTATTTTATGTGATAATTCAGAATCTATCTTTGTGCCAAATTTTATCCACATCCGTTCAGTAGTTTTTGCGTAAAAGAGTAACAAACGTCCATCCATCCATCCTCACAAACTTTAGCGTTTATAATATTAGTAGGATGGCAGTAGGATTTTCACCACAGCATGAACTACATACTAATTATACTTACCTCAAGAAAAGATAAAGAAGCTGAGTTATATAACCTTGTTTACTACGTAACAGATATATCCTGTCGTAACAGTATCAACTTCTATAACTTTTTACGTCAGGTATAATGTTTACAGCGCACTTCCCTTTCGTAATTCAGGAATGTGAATTGACCTCACTTCGCTTTGAATTACTTCAACCGGAACATGTCTTTGACATAAATTTGGTAATTCGCAAACTGTATACGGGAACAAACAATTTTATTAGCTTAGATAGCACAAAATATGCAACAGATAGGACTAACAGAAGGTCCACTTTGATCGGTCACTGGCTGTAGCCAGCCATATCAGGTAGGATAGTAATTGTAGCAAGTATGACCATGATGTCATGATGCCTCCCGTGTGTCGATTTCTGATTTTAATGAGATAAGAATTTCAAACTTCACTAGGTAATAGGGTTTCACATGGAAAATATATAAAGAATATTGTGTAGGCCAGGGGTTTCCACAGTGTGCGCCGCGGCGCCTTAGTGCGCCGTAGAGTGTAAAAAGGGGCGCCGTGACGTGCTCCTGTTTACCATTCTCTGGAAAGTACAAAATAAAAGCTCTAAGAATTCTCGTTTCCTTTGTATCTTATTTATGTGAAGCCGGATTTTCAAGTTTAACTGTAATAAAGAGCAAATATATCGCTCAAAGATCAATGTGTTGTGGAGCAAGAAATGAGAGTAGCGGTGTCAAGACTATGAAAAAATGTGTGGAGATCCCAAGCACACACGTCACATCGACTAAGTTGCCATTGTATACGTATTTTATTTCCTATTTTTCTTAAATAGTATATGTATTGTTGTGTACCAATATAAATATAAAAACTCAGCTTCTTATTGTTGATGTTTTAATTTTTGTGCCTATGTATCATTGTATTTCGACTAGCTAGGGCAAAAGCCAAAATACTAAATCTGTAAGTGCGCCGCGAACTGAAAAAGTTTGGGAGCCCCTGGTGTAGGCAATAACTGTGTGCTAAGTCGTGGGAGTTAATTTTTGTGCCTATGTATCATTGTATTTCGACTAGCTAGGGCAAAAGCCAAAATACTAAATCTGTAAGTGCGCCGCGAACTGAAAAAGTTTGGGAGCCCCTGGTGTAGGCAATAACTGTGTGCTAAGTCGTGGGAGTTAATTTTTGTGCCTATGTATCATTGTATTTCGACTAGCTAGGGCAAAAGCCAAAATACTAAATCTGTAAGTGCGCCGCGAACTGAAAAAGTTTGGGAGCCCCTGGTGTAGGCAATAACTGTGTGCTAAGTCGTGGGAGTTAATTTTTGTGCCTATGTATCATTGTATTTCGACTAGCTAGGGCAAAAGCCAAAATACTAAATCTGTAAGTGCGCCGCGAACTGAAAAAGTTTGGGAGCCCCTGGTGTAGGCAATAACTGTGTGCTAAGTCGTGGGAGTTAATTTTTGTGCCTATGTATCATTGTATTTCGACTAGCTAGGGCAAAGCCAAAATACTAAATCTGTAAGTGTGCCGCGAACTGAAAATGTTTGGGACCCCCTGGTGAACTGTGTGCTAAGTCGTAGGAGTCAAATGTCGTCGTTATCTACTGTCCTGTGTTCAAAAATATTCAATTTTGAATTTCTTATGCTTTCACCTCAGATGTAACTTATACCTTTAAGTTTTTGAAGTGTCTATGTAAATACATTTTTTTTACCTAAAGCCTTCAGCATCTATGTAGCACATATTATGTTTTTATCAATAAGCTCATGAAAAGAAAGAAAATTAGTCCAGGGGGAGCAATTCCCCCTACTCATATTTATTCAGGGGGAGGGGGGCGGGGGGGGGGGGGGGCTAGACTAGAGTCAAGAGCAAACCTATCTCAAATAATAATAAAAAATAAAAAATTCTCGTATTTTCAAGAACAGTCGCATTCTAATCTCAGTCTCAATCTGTCAAAAAAAACCTGTAATACTTTTTGTCAAGTTTTTGACATTTGCTGAGATGAGATTGCAACTTGAATTTGAACGTTTTTTAAGTACGAGAATTGGCCTTCTGGTCGCTGTCGTCGGATATGGTGAAGCGGAATTTTCTATAGCACACATACACAAATACACATACACAAATGTGTACATAAATGTATAATTTACTATAGGTACTTATACATTATGTGGTTTTATTCGATATAAGGCAGATGAAGTCATCGCATTGGGCAGGCCGACGACATTTCACCCTTTTGGATATATCCGCATTATATAAAGTAAACCTTCTGTTACCTATTATTGTACATGACTAACATGTAAGTTAGGCGTTGTAAAATGAGGGGCCGTTGTCGGCTCGCAAGTAGCTTTTTACAGCCAATAACAACGCTAATAACTTTGTCAGTAAAATGGTTTTACGAACGAACGATCCTATGTACGGATGAATTTCATGGGGATCAGGCAGTAGGTACGGGGGTACCTACAGGTTTCATTTGTTACTCTCATTCAATGGTAGGTACCTACCTACTTTATTTATTTATTTGTTTCTATGCTTAGTTGTGTAAATAAGATGGATCATAAAATATATCACTTGCTTTTTGATGTTTCCTTAACTGGTCTGTGTCGGTTCGTTTATAAGAAATCAACAAAACATATAGATATATACAGGCAGGCAAACTTATTTTATCTTATACAAAAGGCTTTCTTTTTACCCGAGTGCGGCGAGGCCAAAAAGGAGGGCTATGTGTTTAACCTGCATGCATGTATGTATGTCCGTCCCTATGTTCCGTCGTAACTACTAAACAGCTCGATCAATTTTGATGAATGATAATAATATGTCGTTAGATTCGTCTTTGTTGCGCGAGTGTTACTGGATATATTAAAATTATAAAAAATCCAAATGGCGGATTATTGGCGCCAAAATTTAAGTTATCCAAAAAAAAAATCTCCCAAACCTATCGAGTGGGATATCAAAATGAAGAGTTTTAAAAGGTGATTACAAACATATATACATATTATAATGTTTAAATGGAATGAGAAATGATAAAAAACGATCCCGAACTTTTAGAGCGAGTTAAGGCCGTATCACCCGATTATAAGTGGGTATTGTATATTTACGACCGTTACCTAAAGCGTTACTTAATACAGTAAGAGAAAAATAATCCTAACTAAGAAGTGTAAAATAAAAAAAGAAAATTAAAAAAATCAAAAACCCGACTGCGTAAAAAGTGAACTTCAAAAAAGATGGAAACAAGATGATCTATTTTGTCTTCAAACAATCTCAAGCAGTCGGAGGCATCTTCTTAATTTTAGCAATAAAAACTTCCGACTGCATGAGATTATTTGGAAACAAAATAGGTTATCTTGTTTCCATCTTTTTTAAAGTTCACTTTTTACGTAGTCGGATTTTCTATTTTTAAATTTTTTTTATTTTTTATTTTTTAACTTGTGGTGTAGTCAAGTTTTTCAAGTCAAGTAGGAGGAGCTCGTGGCTAAGTAATAACAGTCGCATGGGTCGATCCATCAGGTTAAGCTACGCTTGCCGGGGTTGGTCCGTGGATGGGTGACCATCTTTACATACCGAGACTCCTCCGTGCCTCGGAAAGCACGTTAAGCCGTTGGTCCCGGCTGTCATTCGTGGATCTTTGACAGTCGTTACGGGTCGTCAGAAGCCCGAAAGTCTGACAACCAGTCTTACCAAGGGGTATCGTGTTACCCAGTAACTGGGTTGTGGAGGTCAGATAGGCAGTCGCTCCATGTAAAATACTGGTATTCAGCTGCATCCGGTTAGACTGGAAGCCGACCCCAATATAGTTGGGAAAAGGCTAGGCAGATGATGTGTAGTCAAGTTTTTTACATCGTTCGTCTTTTGTTAAAAAGTGTTGAATATTTAAAAATGCTTGGTTCTTTCTTGCCTGCATACCAAACACTTTTTATAACTGAACATATTACCCACTGTTTGACTGAATAATTACGGATAATATTAAAATAATCCGTGTACATCAGTGTTCATACTGTCTATTTAAATATTTGTAATCGAAAACGCAACCATCCGCAAAAAAAAACAAGATTAACATTCTCATTGAATTGTATTGAATTCGCTTATTTTTTTACCCAATATGTTTTATTTTTCAACAACATTGATAACTTTAGTCATTTATGTAGGGCTAATTAAACTAACAATTTTCCTTAGAAATGTACTATGATAAGTTACGGGATCTGTTAATAAAAGGGACCCCATAACTTCCCATGAGTGTCGTAATAAGCGGCCAAAGGTACGCAGATCATTTGCGGGAGTTTCGAAAGAGTTACCGTGGCCCCGGCACAGGCAACTGAAGGAACACGGGTGGGTTTTCGTCAGTAAAAGTCTGACACGACCTCCCGCTCCGCCCAGAGCGGGAGAAGTCATTTGATGATTTCCCACCCACAAAAAAAAGGGGTTACGCAGATCATGGCAACACCATGTATTCTAAATTCTTAGTTTAAATTACTATTTGGGCCTGAAACACAAGTTTTCATAAACCTAGATCAGGCTAGTCTACATTACAGCTAGAAATAAATTTTCCTCGATTGTAATTAATAAATATCATTAACTTACTTTATACTTGAATATTTTTTTTTAATTATTTATATATATGCTTTTACACAGGACTGTTGGTTTGAGGAGGTTTGAAAAATATTACCTTGTAGATATTTTAATGGTTATGGTTTTGACAGTAATTTACTTGACAAACTCTTTCCAAGAAGATTTGCTAAGGTCAATCACGACCATAGATGGTGGGGGCTTGGAGAGTAACCACTTGCCATAAAAAAAAAACATCATCAAGTTACTTCAAAGTCTACTTTTTTAATGATGATTAAAGTGCCATTGATTTGCCACTTTAATCATCATTAAACAACTTATCATCAAAAATTTGTGGCTACATTTTACATTTATTATTATACATAAAATTCTATAAGTTCCTTTCCATTATTTAAACAAATGATTTTTTCAAAAAAAAAATACTACATCGTTACAAATACCGCCGCCAACAACAAGAAAACCTACCAACCATCTCCAACCATTTTCCCAGACTATTCCTACATAATTTAACACAAAAGTAGCTGAATCGATGCATTTAAGACCACAAAACTCTAAAAGGAAATAGCGTTCAAAACTTTGATCAGCGGCCAAATGTAATCCGTACCTGAAAGGTCCCGGCTACGCGGATCTTGGCACGAATTCTTAAACTGTCCCAAGCTATGTTAAAATGAATACCTAGCTGAGGAGGGTTAACGTAGGAACTCGACGCAAAATCGTCTGGGAAGTAGCGGGGTTATCACGCGTTGATTTGCTTGTTTTTTTTTTTCATTGAAGAAAATCATTGAGGATGAAACTGTACCGGCAGAACCAACCTATACAGGGTGTAAGGGACAGCCCTCCGCAAACTAACAGGGTGCATTTAGCTCCTTATTTTGAATCATTTATCGATTTTTCTGTTACTATTCCTTTATTTCAATGTAAAATTACATTCTCTGTACGTAACACTCCATTTATGTAAATAAAACAGGTAATATCAAAAAATCAGCAATGGATGTTGAAATACTCGGCGGCCGAAGGCTCGCATCGCTGCCACGAACTTTTTGCCATGGTAACGATACATTGCTGGTGAGGTAATAAAACAAACTAGATTTATTGGATTCCCATAACGTTCCCGAAATAATTTCATGTATCGGTCATCTTAGTATGATATACTGAATTCACTCCATCAGTCTGCGCAGGGCTGTCCCTTACATCCTGTATAGGTTTGACTATAAATTGTCATTGCATCCTTTTCATATGAAAACTGATACGGAAGTTACGCTACACAACCAAGCGTAACTAATCCATTCTAGAATGTCAAAAAGACCTGTCGCAGATAAGCTTGATCATGAAGACGCATAAACATAACATATTATTATAGTCACTAACTTCAAACGTAATTGACATGATTGCAAACTATTGCATGTCACCAAATGGCATCCAGAAATTTGTATGAACTCATGCACAGTCTACGTTTCATGCGGTAGACAGCACCATCCATCGTCAGAAGCAAAAGGTTTACGAGTACTCGATTTAAGACTACGTCGTGTCCCAAACTAGTCGAATTTCAAGTGAGTGATAACTTATCGTCAACCCATAGTAACACGAACTTTCTCACTATAATGTAGTGTAGAAAATTTGCCTACAAGCCCGCGCAGGACAGGTAGGCGCAACATTACTTAACGACAGTCCCGAAGTAGTGCGGGGAATAATTACAGTGGTACTATTTGCTATGTCGTATCTATTAGAGCTTTATACTTGCGTGGGTGTTTTGTTATTAGTTTAAATGTATTACTAATGTATTATCTTGATAGTCATCTTTCTCTGGCTAAATGAACGCTGTATACGGATTTAAAAGAAAGATCTTGATGAAGAAGAAAGAAAGATCCAGGAACGCAAAGGCGTATTCGGTAATCTGTAATATGCTGATGAATGCTCATGAAAGCGCCATGTCAAACTTTGATAGAATACTATGGCAATTTGTCAAACTTTTACAGAATATTATGGCATGTTTTGTTGCTTCAAAAAAATATCGAAGTCAATGATCCTCGAAAGAAGGAGAAAAACAGACAGCAGACAAGCTTACGTGAGAAAAAGCCTTTTAGACAGTACTGGATAAGCAATAGGGATCAGTAACATATAATATTACAGATAATAAAAAAAACGATAAACGATAAACGTTGCTATGTTTGTGATTGTTATACATTAAGTAGATTATTCTTTGTAAGTTTGCTTACAGGTCATTTATTTTTATATTCTTAGATTGTTATAACATCGCCTTGGGTGATTCTGTGAAGGTGTTATAATTGTGGTTTAAATAAATAAATAATAATAATAATAACATGGTGCCTCATTTCCATTGAAAGCGTCTAACGGGCCTCTGCGAGCTGGCTTCGGCCCCTCATATGCCTTCCAAAGGTCCGTGACCCTAGGGTCCCGAGAAATATCAAATAATAAAATAATGATCACAAAACTTCTTCTGGTACCAAAAGCTTTTGGCTACTTTTAAATCCATTCTTAATTCAATCCGAGTCCACCATTACCAAGTACACAAGTATACAACCTTTATCACGACAAAACAAAATTATTTACAACAGTCTATTCTCTAACAAATTAAACAGGGAGTTTTCTTAAAAACCGGCGAAGTGCGTGCAGGAGGACCTCGCACAATGAAGGGTTCCGTAGTTGGAATGAATTTATCCCAAGTACAAACTTCACAATTGCAAATTGCAGCATAACTCTGCATGTCAAAACTTTTTGGTTCTTTATAATCAACCTTTTTTCCGTTTGTATTTGAGCCTGGTCGATTTTTATCTTTTTATTTCGTGATTCGAATTATTTTTCTTCTGACAGATGGGTCCCCATTTTTTTCTTAGTTGCAAAAGTTGAATCAATTGACGGACCCAGTTTGTGGAAAATTATCGAGTTTTTTTCAAGTGAACCACACTTTCTCTGCCGTCCTATTAATACCTTATGGCAAAACTATATTGAGAATGGTATATTAAGTATTATTCTAAGCATTCATCTTTATTTTTTCTGGTACGTATCTTTTAACAGTTTTCCTCAATCGGAAGTTCAGTCTGATCACTCTGGTCTAACCCTAATTCATTTTGTCTTAGGATTGAACAGCTTTGAACAGGCCGCCTTTCGGCCTTCAGGTTTTGGCCTAAAATTACGCTGGACGTCCTTGGCCAACGTCGAGAGTTGGACCGCATTTAGACCACTGAAGTTTTCACAAACAACGCCAGTTCCTGAACCTGCGACAATCTACAGTCTACGTCACCTCGCCGGACGCAATTACTTATGCCACGGTTTTTTTTTTATGATAATTTTACGTACAAATTTAATAGTGTAGATAGTACGAGATTTTTTTTAATTCATTAACTATTTAATTTTATTTGTAAAATGCGAGATACCTTGGTTCTCAATTTTTTTTATAACGATATGTTTTGGTAGCGTTACTAATTAGTGATTGCAATCGACTAGATAGTACGTTTATTTTCTCGTTCGTTATTCGCGTACCTATCGGACCAAAGTTCTCTATTATATTCCCTTCACACAAGACAACCTGCAACTTTTTTATACAATAATATTCATTTTTTTACCTTTTAATGTTATTTTTTATTTTTATTTTAAAAGCTAAATTAAACGTGTCGTAGCAGAAAAGTGATTTTTCCGTCTTTTTATTTTTTTTTCGCTACAAAATGTAAGTCAGCTGACTTTACTCGTTAACTTTTAAAGTCTACTTAGCTGTGATAGTGATAGTTTTCCTTGTAACTTCGCTGCAAATACTACTGCCGTGAATTTTTTCACATGTCCAAAAACAACCATTTAGCTGGCGGGGGGGGGGGGGGACACTTGTGTCGTCTCACACTTTTTCTCTCCACTGTAACACAAAAATTTTCACTTTAAATAATATAATATTTCGCAAACGGATCCCTGAATCGAAAAATGTTTTTCACAGACCCGCAATATTATTGAACCACCTATCTAACGACACCCCACACCATGGGATAGACGGGAAAAAAAAGTCATCCCCACTTGACCCTACAAAAAAAATTTTCTTTTTACTACTTTGTCGGCATGATTAATGTGTACATATAGTCGTGCCAAATTACAACTTTCTAGTACTAAGAGTCTCTAAGCTAAGCCTCGGACACACAGACAGACAGACAGACGGACAGACAGACGGACAGACAGACGGACAGATAGACGGACATCGCGAAACTATAAGGTTCCTTGTTGACTACGGTACCCTAAAAACATTCTCATTAGCAATTGCTATCACGCAACGATATCTCGGCCAACTTTAATTAAATATAGTCATTAAAAATATTTATAACACCCGACGGTAAGTCTTGCATTTTTATGAGTTTTTAAAAGATACGTAAGATAGTAAGAACAGCAGCCCCGATAAATAAGGCCTGTGTTGGTAATTAAGACTTGCACGTGTATAATTTTATGCACGAAAAGTCTCTTTTTTCGCTGCTGTTTACTTTATTTTTGGAAAAAAAATAGTCAGTAGAAGTTCTAACACCATGCAATTGCAGCTGTCAACCAGCATTTCTGTGCAGCCGGTGGATATGAATTAAGCAAAAGGTTGGCAAAACCTTCAAAAATTATTATATAAAACCACCATGTAGGTACGGGAATTTTTAAGCGACTTTAAAAAGGATGAGGTTCTCAATTTAGTTGTTTTTTTTTTCTTAATATTTGTTAGCTCAGAACTCTGTCGTTTAAAAACCAATTTGATTTTTTTTTTGTTTATTTGAAAGGGTCTACTTCCAGATTAGTCCCTTATAAATTTAGTCAAGTTCTGATGAGTGGTTTTTGAGTTAGCTTCAATAATACGTATTTTTCCGCTTAGTGTATGTTGATGATGTTACAATAATTTCTTGTCACTGTTATTTACATTGCAGGTAGTGGTATACGACTTTGTGTGGTGGCGTAGGTAACACAACTAAAAAGTGAAAAATAACTTCGAAAGTCGGTGGCAAAAACCGAAAATACAAAACCAAAGACACTGACTTCCGTAATTAAAGTTATTTTTCACTTTGTAGTTTTTTATGGATGTCGGTGGTTTTTTTTTTTTGCAAAAATGTTTTTATTCAAAATTCGTCTTAGCAAGTGATGTTAGATTCAAACAACTCAAATTGTTGAACTGTTAAATCGAAAGCGATTGTTATTACTACTGTGTTACAGAATAAGGATGTTGCGCAGATGGTAAGCGATGATGAGGTTGAGAAGGTACACGTTTCACGTATGGTTAAACCTAACCAATTCTACTCGCAACTTAAAGACACAACTTACAACTTATTAGTGGTGCGGTCATGTAATAGATGACAGATTACCGACTCGTATCAAACCTAGGTAGAAATACGTTATGTAGTGAATACAACGACTGCAACATGCACGGTTTACACCGCATCGTAAACTGACAATGTAACGGATTTGAGCAGCCAATGTGACGTCACAACGATATTGTTTTATGATGCCAATGGTGGCGTTCGCAGCCATTTGCAGGTGATGTTGAAAGCTTTTAGATGTATATCAGTCTTGTATTATGTATTTTATAGTTGGTGCTTTGTCTTGGTTACTTTGTAGACAAAAGCTATGCATAGAATCACGAAGAACAAGACTAGGGACGGTTGGTAAAATTTTCATAAACCCATACCTAATAACACTGTAATTTGAAAACATTGTAAAAGCCAATTATTTTTAAAAGAGTAACAGTGGAGTTTCTTACTGTTTCTTCCCCATAGGAAACGACCAATTGGAACCGTGCACCTAGCTTCTGACGTTTCATAAGTGCCCATGTAGGCTTATGTGAAATAAAATATTTTGATTTTGATTTTTTTAAGAAGACTTTAAGGTGTAGGTGGATGTTTAATCCTAAAAAAAAAACAACTAAAATGGTCCAGATTTTTCCCAAATGATGAGTGTTTGCACATTTTTAATATTGTCATCTTTGGCGAGTTTCAAAAGTCGCGAGGGAACACAAATTAAACACCTTGTAGGTTAAAAGTTAGAAGAATGTTGCGTGGCTGTCTTTCCAAGGTGTTAAAAGTTAGAAGAATGTTGCGTGTCTGCCTTTCCAAGGTGTTAAAAGTTAGAAGAATTTTGCATGGCTGCCTTTCCAAGATGTTAAAAGTTAGAAGAATGTTGCATGGCTGCCTTTCCAAGGTGTTAAAAGTTAGAAGAATGTTGCGTGGCTGCCTTTCCAAGGTGTTAAAAGTTAGAAGAATGTTGCGTGGCTGCCTTTCCAAGGTGTTAAAAGTTAGAAGAATGTTGCATGGCTGCCTTTCCAAGGTGTTAAAAGTTAGAAGAATGTTGCGTGGCTGCCTTTCCAAGGTGTTAAAAGTTAGAAGAATGTTGCATGGCTGCCTTTCCAAGGTGTTAAAAGTTAGAAGAATGTTGCATGGCTGCCTTTCCAAGGTGTTAAAAGTTAGAAGAATGTTGCATGGCTGCCTTTCCGAGGTGTTAAAAGTTAGAAGAATGTTGCATGGCTGCCTTTTCAAGATACACTAGTGGAGGTACCTTGAACGTGTCTTAATTATATAGACGATGATTGAGGATAATTAAAACCGTGTCAGAATGCCTGTCGATTCACACAACTCAACCTCTCCACAATAATACAAACGACAACACGAACCGAACATTTAACAGCTAATCCAACGCTTATCTAACACAACCAGTATTTATCCGAACACTGCAACACATCACTCGTTGGTTGCAGCAACCATTACATCGCCCGACACGCGATTAATCCCGGGAACCATCTACATCGGTGACTGAGCGGCAACCGATTGTGTGTGCAACCAACTATTTATCGTGGACTATAATGAGACCGAAGGGACATCGGCTATTAATATGTGTTTAGAACAAGCTTGATTGGGGAACGTTTAGTTCCTGTTTTTGGTGGAACGGAGCATGTAACCTGTAATGTGGCTGTGTTCTGTGAAAAGTAATTGGCGAGTTCGTTATACAGACTGTTCGGAAACTAAGGTAAATAAAATCTTATTAGGTACTTTCCATTGCCTATGATCTACATAATATGTTTCGTCCGCCATTAAAACCACTCGTATTTACGGTAATTACAGAAACAGTTAAAAAGCCATTGTGTCTCGCGTGTATATATATACGTTCCGGCTTACGAAGGGGGTTTGTAAAGGTTAAGTATTCTTTCAAACTTCTGACCTGATGTATGAACCTGATGGCTATTAGCGGCTCAGAACGGATCGATGCTAACGTTTGTAATAGGTGATTATATATATTATAATCAGGATAAACTGATTAAGGTAAAATGAGGAATTTCTTACTTTTTAGGTACCGAGTTGAGGAAATCAGTCGTTCCATAATGAATTTAACCTGCACAGTTACTTATTATTAAAGTGCAAAACTTCGAGTAAAAGCAACAAAATCTTCTTGGCAATGATTTTAAAATAGTAGGTACAATTTATTTGATACATTAATCAAAGAAACAATCACCAAAACCACTTAATCCATTCCGCCATTTGAATGCAAGTGGTGCTCATAAAACGGCTGCCAATAAAACAGTCGTTGCAAACAGCAACAGTTGCACTACCGGTTGTACAGGAGACAATCGTTGTATAAATTACAGAGCATGAAAACATTCGCGACTGCGATTTGGTTGTGCCAGGAAAGTTGGTGGTTGTACGAGCGTTTATTGCGAGCGGTGGCAACGCGGCTAAATGTGACAAAACTACACTTACTTCTAAAGGCCAGTTCCCGTAATTTAAAACATTAATGATACATATAAACATAATGACGATCTCATCTCAGTGACAATCAATGTGAAATTAGAAGTATTACTGGCAGATTGAGACTGAGATTAGAATGGAATTGCCCCTCTGATATTGTTATTCTTTTTGTTCTAGGGCAAATATGCAGACATCCCATGAAATAGTAAATATAAAAGAAGAAAGAAAAATAGATTTATTTGTCTCAGAAACACGTGCATACACGTGTTTCTGAGACAAAAGATATGAGTAATCAGAAACATAATATCATGTCTTGTTTCCCCGAAGGGTTAGGCAGAGGTGTAACTATAGTACACCCACATTTCGCCAATCAAACAAAAATCAATAAAACAAAAAAAAATAAAACAATATAGATCTACATTATAATCAGGCACAAAACAGATAGTCGGCTTGTCACGGTTACGACACGTCGTGTCTGTGACAAGAAGGCTTCCACTCAGCATGATCCTGTGCTATGTGTGTCGGTGGGTCCCCCACCCACAGAATAGTGCTGATTTTCAGTGGTAACCCGAAAAAGGCGTACACGGGTTCACAGATTTGTTAAATGGTCATCAGCCGCCAGCCGTCTATAGACATCTTTTTTTTTTACTGCTATATTAGAGGCATTGCATATGTGTTACCACCCAAGCGACAAAGTATCGCAAGGGCCTGTTACAACCTGCACCCATAACCTTCAAATCGACAACGTTGCTTGTCGGCAGAAAAAAGGTATAATCATAGTGCTTTCCTGGCCTTATAAACATGGTAATATGTAGTTGTATAATTATTACAATTATTAGTCATCATCATTGTTATCATTAACTGCACAAGACGCAACTACCCGTTGGTTTTGCCGATTATAATAAAGAAGAATACCAGCCTATTACTATACCATTGCAAAGCAAAGGCCACTTCTCGTACAGAGAAGGCACGAGCATTGATCACCACGCTTGCTCAAGGCGGGTTGGCGATTTCAGAGTTACTTATATTTTATAAGTCCTGGTTTCATCACGGATGTCAGTGATGTCAAAGATAAACTTAGAAAGATCTTTTGTCAACTGCTCTAAGATATTGTAAAATTATATCCACCTGGAAAGCAGACACGTTTAAAAAATATTTCCTAAATCTGCAGCGTTTTCCTACACAATAGACGCCTGTATACTACCAACCAGTTTGGCTCCGGCTTGGAGGTTGGAACCGCGGCGGCCTGTAAAAAGTGGTCTATAATTAAATCGGTGCGAGCCAAGAAACTGTCAATATCTGTGCAATGCCTGTAGGCTCATAACGGTAAACTTGGCAGGTGACTGCGAACCATTGTTTCATTTTGTTCGGATGAAAGAATATTCTGATAATAGAGGAAAATTATTGTGTAAGAAAAATGGTTTGGTTTTTGGTTGTGGTGGATTACAGGAGTTTTTCAACGGTAGGGATTGTTGGTGGGGAGACATTATTGTATTAGGTACATTATTTTTGTTGTTTAGGAAGTTAACACTGAACTGAGGATTAAATAAATTGAGATTAGGGTAGGGGGATGATGATTAGAACTGAAATATTGTGGAAAATAGGTTTTCTGTTGGTAATTAGGCTGCTAACTTCCACTGCCACACATAAATGTTTTGAATTACTAGAGTAGGTACTCCGCCAAAACCATCAGCAGTTTTATGTGTGCAGAATATACATTTTTTTTCTACTAAAGTACAGTTTTTCAATGATTTTATAATAGCATCATTTTTGTGGAGGCTGCTGTGGATTTGGGCGCCATCTTTACGATATTATATTTATAATGTGTCTTTGATGAAATTGCATGAGTTTAGATCAAGTAGTGTATGAAACTGCATGTATGTTATGTTAATAATTTCATAAGCTACTATTTCTTTATTTCTTTTTTTTCTTTTCTACCAGCAAATGAGAGTCGAAAGAGCCCTTATAGACCTTCTACCTGACTACTCCACTGTAACTCAAGTAACCAATCTATTACAAAGTCATTGGAAGCTTCTCATCATTCTAATCTTTTAGCGTTACTTTATTAGCTCCCTCGGTGCCACGTGTTTATCGCGTCGCTTTGTCCAAAGTCGAACGTTGAGGAAGATACGGTTTTATGACGAGCGCGGTTAAACATTTTGTATTCCTTACTTTGGTGACATAGATTGTTAAAAAAGGGAGCTTTGAGGGATGAGCATTTTATACATGGAAATGAAAATAAATGAATAAGTTCCGTATAAATCGCTAATTTACAATAGACCTGAAGTTTTTGCTAATTCCGTGTAGGTACAGCAGAGACGCTACACAGGTTAAAATAAATGTTTCCTTGGTGACTACAGAACCTTATATTACGTAAGGTGTCTTATTTTTTTTTTCTATTTTACTTAGACAGACTTATACTCAATTGCTCAAACCAACGCAGCTGTATTTAGACAAGTTAGTTTATTGCTCACATTCCACCATACTACAAACACACATCTAATTATTCTTCAAACTCCCCACCAGTATGTCCCACGCCTTTATGGCCAGACTTCGCGACATATACAGCTTACAAAGTCTCTTTTATCTACCAACATAATACATTAACGCATCGCTTAGCTGCACTCTGTCGGCCGCTGGTCGTAAACGACAATGTAACGCGCACCGTACGAAAGGATTTTAACTGCGCTGTTGATGGATTGTCTGTTCGCGACGATACTCAATAGAATGATAAAATAAACGATGTGTTTATGTATTGGCATGGATTGGCGACCGTGGCAAGATCGCGTACCTACCTATACGCGGTATACCTACCTATATTGTACGGTTAAAATAAATAAGGGGAAGAAAAAGTATGGTCTGTTCCAAGTCTGATGAAAATGTAAACAAAAGGATCAGTAATCGTACCGGTGGATGCTAATTTGTTGTACCACTTACAAATCGAGTGCTTAATTTGATTACATTTTAAATTTTAATTATAAATCACCTTAAAGATATTCTTTCTTAATTAATTTTGTAACCTTAATTTTATTGTCGTCGATGTTTTTAACATGTTTTTTTTTAAACGCTTCTATTAGCTTCACTTGTAACTAACAAACACTGTGAAAAAATCTTGGAAGTAAATTTTAACCTAATTATAATTGCTGTATCGAAATGAAACTTTGTATGTCTATGTAATTCCGATGACAATACTATAATTTGGTATCTTGGAGCTGATTTGATGATGGAGCCAGGAGGTGGATAGTGGAACTCTTCAGTGGCTACTAGTAAACCATTAACTGGTACCGTCTAAACAACACATATAATATTATTGCACAATACGCGCAAGCTAGTTACCATTGCCGCACATACAATAAAATCGCATTCAATTCTGGCATGAAAATTTTGTATCATTCAAACATGTGCGAATGAAATAAGTTGAAAAAATCTTGAAAAAACGTTCAATAACATTGAATGAAATATTTGGCAGCGCAAATACGGGCAATACTTGAATCAATTGTACAAGGACGTGTAACTCTGTGTGTAGACGGGGCAAAACTTGCAAGCAATAACTGCTTGGGTGTAAACAGAAGTCGCATGCAATTATTGAATGGCAAAAATTTAACGTGCTTTATGACATGAAATTATTTCTCTTGAACGTTTCAGAAAGTTGCACCACGTAAATGGAGCTTAAGAAACCTAAATACAGACGAATTTGTTACTAATTCCCTTCATTGAGTGATTGCATAAGAATTTAACCTGAACAGAATTTGTTTCCTCTTTCATCAGATACTTTTGAAACTTGCTATAATATGTCTCGTTTGATACTACTGTCTGATCTGCTGCTTTCATTCTTCAACGTCAAAATCAGTTTCCTTTTGTGCTGTTGTGCTACAAACACCTGAACAGCTCGTGACCTAGGTATATACTAGTTTCAATCCTAACGACCTCAATAAAGATCTTGGCAAAGGCTTCTTGTTCTTATCTTCTTACCTCGCCACACAGCGATGAATTGATAATATCCGAATCTTTGATTTTTCTAAAACGACGAACGAAGATTGACTTTATTTTGACATCAATGTTTTACGGCCGACCCAGTTAGGGCAAACTACTAAAACAAGGCGTAGTTTTGCCTCTCTAGACAAAGTATCAATATTCCTACATTTTGAACTAAATATCTCTCGATTTAATCTCAAAAATCAACGACTAAACATTAAATATCAGACTTTATTCTTCTTCAAAATGTTTGAGGAGTAAATTGCTTTTCCAACTTACATATAGAGGGAAGCGTTGAAATTTACAAGTCGTAATGTTTCAATTTATTTGTAAATCATTTTAAGTTGCACAAACACAAGACGGTGCGGAAAAATCCAGAGTAGTGTTGCGTCTGTAGCGAACGATCCCTAATATGTTAAGGATGATAGGGATGGGACATGGTGAGGTATACGCATGAGAAAAAATTAAGGAATTTATGAATTTTTAATGGTATTTTTGTGTTAGAATAAGATTTGTGTGTTAGTTTGTAACTCCCGACTTTGCTACTATACTCATCCAATACCAAGGACTCTATTAAAAAAAAATTAGACACAAGAAGTAAAATAGAAAAAAGGTTTTTTTGCCAGAAATAAGACCTATTCAGTTAATGTACGTTTAAAATGTGCCATATTGGATTAGTGATTCAAAAATATTTTTTACAGATCAATCACAATGCACTCGCGCGCAAACCGTGTATGATATTTTTTCCGCTGTAAAAGTCAGTCCATCGCGCCAAATGGCGTGACATCTAAAACCTGATCGTGAATATTAAAATCCATTGGCGTGATGTAAAACTCTGGCTGTCCAATCGCTCCATTTGACTTTAGTCGTTTGACTTTAATCGTGACCTTAAGACGCGTGTAACGAAGAAAATCAAACGCACGGAATAATCGGCTTTTCAACTAGAACGATACGTAAAGTTATCAGATATTACCAACCTCACTTCTGTATACTGTATAACCTAACACAATCTCACATTCTCATGTCGCATCACTAGTCACGCCTGCTCAAGGCGACGCGTACTTTGCATGTTGAGTGCGCCCGCTGATACCAGCACAGCAACGCCTTTTGCACTTCACCCAGAATGCATTTTAGTTATCCAATTCAATTCCAAGTTTATGGTGCTGGCTTAGACATAAAACACGCTTGAGTTATGGCTGGTTGTTTTTGTTATACGTAAAAATAAATAAGTATAGCTTTGAATACCGTGTTTATATAGATCAATTCATCAAACTAATAACTACTCATCATACAGCGTGGCGCTTTAATGGCGACATTAATTTAACACACGTATACGGTTTTGCGTTTTCGTTTTATGAAGATATTTTAATTTCATTAAACGTTATTTTATTTATTGATTTATTTACAATTTTCTAAAATAGCATCTTGGAGCAGCCTATACTTAAATAACTGTAGCGCAGAGGACATTTGCCGGGTCACGGACGTCGCTCACGGGTCATAACATCGCATCAATTAAATTAAAACGAATAACGTGTAAAGAGTAGGCGAATTGAAGGAAAGAGAGAGCTTTGTTATTAAGATTGTTCGATAATTTTAATTTTTCAATTTACGAATTATTTTATCTTATTATAATGTATATGATTACTGGCCACTAGCCCTACCCGTGTGTTAAATTAATATCGCCATTTTAACGGCACGTTGTTTACATCTGTGGCGGAAAAATAATCTATTGGACCACCACCTAACTAACCAACTAACAACATGACTAAAACCACTAGACTAGCAACTACACATACATAAACTCTCGCCTTCTTCCCATGGGGGTAGGCAGAAGCTACAGAACGCCACCTGCTACGATCCTGACATACTCCTTTTGCCTCGTTTACGTTCATACATCTGAAGCCCAATTCTCGTAATTAAAAACGTTCAAAATCTAGTCTCAATCTCAAAAACAACAATCATGTCAAAAACTTTTAAAAAATGGAGGGAAATTATAGGTATTTTTGACATATTGAGACTGAAATCAGACTGTGAACGTTCTTAAAATTACGGGAATTGCCCCTCTGGTCATACACGCACGCTGGTTGCGGTAGCAACTAGTAACTAGGTAACATTGAGCAGAAACAATTGCTGGGAAACTACTTTTAGTTTTTGTATGTAAGCATTGTGCAATACTAAAATATAAATAAAATAAATTGTTACCTACTTTATTTCATAAATGCAAAAAATAAAATAAAAGAAAAATAAATAAATGAAATTCGACTAACAAAAGGTATTTACACGGCAGATGTAAGTGGAAACGCCGGAAGGGGACGCCCTAGGAAGACATATAGTGATCTTATTGGTGATGTTCTTCAGAAAGGTCAGGTGCTTAGTACTCGCAACCGGCGTGCGTGTATGACCAGATGTACGAACGTAAACGAGGCAAAAGGAGTATGTAAGGATCGTAGCAGGTGGCGTTCTGTAGTTTCTGCCTACCCCCATGGGAAGAAGGCGTGCGTTTATGTATGTATGTATATGTATAAACGCATTTCCACAGAGCATTTATTCTACTTTCATGCTTCTTTTGCCACACCCAACATTCACTTCCATACATAAGCGTAGGCACCAGCATACCATTGTGAACAGCCAGTCGGGCCTTTTTGGACATTAACTAGTTGGTCACAACCGCATGTATAGCACCATTCACTTTATTTCCCGCATTAACTCTCCTTTCCACATCTTCATCAATCTTTCTATCCCTTGTAAACAGACTCCCCAAATATACAAACTCACTTACTTGCTCCACACTTTTATCATTTATTTTCACATCACACATCGATACGTCCTCTTCTCTATCAAACACCATGATCTTCGTATAATATTTTATATCAACAGTCAACCTGCCAAGGGATTAATGTCAAATGCCTACATGATAGCTACTTCACAACATCCACTAGTTCTCCCAAAACCAGCCCAAAATACCCACCATTTTGCTCATTAAACAGCGCACAAAACAGTTTCGTCCACTGCCATTCAAAGCTAACATCCACACGCGACATCCAAATTAAAGCTCTTAATCATCCTTTGAACATAGTCTAGGAGCCAGCGAACAAAATATAACATTCATAAAAGTACGATTTAGTCGCGAGTACACGTGACGACAGAACGTGAGCTGTCTGTCCTTAACTATGTACGAATTTACGAAACAAAGACTTATAGCCGGGAAAATCCTATTCAAAAACTACCTTTGCTAAACGATAATGAACTTTGAGTGGTAAAGGTAGGGTAGGTTTCTGTTGGTAGTACAAAATTCCGTTGATAATTCAGTTTTGAAAGGCGCCTCCGTCTTGCATCAGTTTGTTGTTGATTCTTATAATTTTGAATTAACGAACGTTGTTTTATAGGCTTAGTTCCAAGTTGGAGCTAAATGCTTTGGTTTTGTTTCGTATACATTTTCAAGTCTAATTATCATACAACCGGTTTATAATGTATCTCGTTGGTAATCCTTAAATAAATAAATAAGACGAAGGAATTATTATTTTATGTCCGTAGGTGTGTCCGTGGCATCACAGTGGGCCCTGTCAGAATATCAGCGCTGCGGTATTTGTTTTTGTATTTTCAAATATCGCAGCATCATGCTGAGATAGGAGCCTTTTTGGCCTCCCACAGGTCTTCTTTGTTTTGTTTTTTTTTTTTTTCTTTCCTTTTATTTTATTTGTGTTTAAGATATTGTTAGTTTTAATGTTCTTTTTATTGTTGTATTTCATGTGCGTGTCCCAAATAAAATATTTTTCTTTCTTTCTTTCTTTCTTTCTGAATTACAACTTTAAGAAATAATTCCTAGGCACCATACACGCAAAAGCTGGCTACGGCGTAGCTGATGCTACGCAAGCTCTGCTGTCGTAGCAGTTACCGCTACACAAGCTACGCTGTTGTAGCAAATGACCGATCATCGAATAAATCTCAATTTTGTTGGACCCTTGAACTATCATTTTGTCTGAATAATATGAATCGTTTTAGCTCTAAAAATACACTCTAGTTAGAAAATAAATCCATCCTACAGAATATAGAATTGCCTTTCTATGCCTATCTCCTCTCTACAACCTAACCAACATAACAAAGACCCACTTCCATCCCAACATTCGGCGTCCAGCTTGCCAATTCATCCCACTAAAAAGGCTAAGACCACAAAACGCTCCATTCACAAATTCACATCGCAATTACGGGGACAATTTTAGGTTTTTTTTTTTTGGCCATGCGGTTGCCAAGTGTCCTATATGTCCAGGATGTTTGTGGTCCCGAGTGGCCGGCCAGATTGTAATTAAAGCCTCTCGTGCCAAGAAACTGTCGCCCAACAACATGTCGACCGCACATGTCCCGAGTTTTTTATCAAGTTTTACGAAGCTGATGTTTTATGATTTTTTTTTTTTTTTGGGAAGTTTATGATTATGTTAGGTTGAGAGGAAGCTGAGAACGTCTAAGTACTCTTTCATGTGGCGGTATCAAAGAGTCGTTTGTATAAATCTAGCTCACTCGTTTGGCTAGACTTGTTTGAGGGATTACGCCACATATGAAGAAATAAGAACTACAATCTAAATGCGATTAGACAGGGAGAATTGGTCAGCCCTGCCATTAATTAATAACGAATGAAGATTTCGATGATTAGGTAATGCTGTAAAGTTACTATTATTTTCTTTTGTAATGTGGTTAACACAAGAATTGTTTATGTGATGGAAAGATTACCTATGCAACGTAGGTAAAAGGTACACACAGGGTTGTCCTAAACAACCTAAACATGTAACATACCATTGGACAAAACTACACATTTAAATAATTACTTTAGTTAAAAAAATATCAACATTAGAGCTACTATAAAAATACAGTAACTTTAGACCATATTAATAAAGTCCTTGTGATATAGATACCTTGAATATACAGGGTGGCGATTAGGTTACCACATTAATTGAAACCACGTATTCTCATGATTCTGGACCCCGCTGCGTTGAAATTTTTCGTCGGTTATTAAAAAAAAAATTTGCTGCTCCATACATTTTGACCTCGTAGGTAGGCAAAAATGTATGGAGCAGCAAATTTTGTTTACGACGACGAGTTTTGTTAGCACGATCTTACAAAGATCGACCTTAGCAACGCCACAATAACACGTGATGAAGAAATGCCACCGCCACGTTCCCGGCATAAAAATAAAAACACTCCCTGAAAAAACTAAAGTAAATCACACTTGGACGATATATCGTAAGTTTAAAGACAATGACGAGTATCGGATTTGGATCGGCGCCACACGCGCGCCGCAATGAGGCGATTGAGGCGCGCACCGTGACGAGAAACGCAAGTGTGCGCCGTCGCTCTTGTCTTCTTGTTATGGCTCATAATTGTTAGATGATGGACGTTTTTATCTTTGAGGGATTTAGTCCCATGGTATGGTTAGGCCAAATTTAAAAGTTTCGATCAAATAATAAAGAGATTCTTTTAAAACAGTTTCGTACATAAAACATTAAGACTTCCCTTGGATAACTGATGGATAGTCAAGGAAAAAGATCTTGGCACATGCTTGAACGACTAGCAGTTCGCTAAAGTATCTAACAGTAATAGAGACATAGGCCGATACACTACCTAATGAAAATGATTACAAAAGAATTAGATATTGTCTCCGCTTCAGTGAGAAACTGTTTCAAAAAACTGGCCAAGTGCGTGTCGAACCAAGTATAATGAAGTTCCGTAGTTGGGATGAGTTTATCCCAAGAACAAACTTAATATTGTGGTTGAAAATCATATTCTCTCATACATTCAGACTGCAAACATTGTGTACGCACAATATTGAGAGATTTACCATGTTATTTTAAAACCATAGACTGCTTATAGGTTTTCCTGTAATTTATAAGTAGAGAACTATATTCTGTATTTTTTTTTCAAAATTGTTGGGTCAGTAGTTTAGATATGGGGGGAATGGTCAATTTTTATCTACATATTTTCTTAAATAGCTTTGAAACTATTTATTTTAAAATTATAAAAAATATAAATTGAGACCCTCAGAGTAAGCCCCTTCTATTTAATATGTCACACTGGACAATTTGGAAAATTTATAAAAATAATTATTTGCCTCATAAAAGTGACCTACATATTCAAAATTCATTTATTTACGTTACGCGTCCGTGTTTGGGTGACAGAAATTCATATTTGTACCTCAACGTAATCAGTCCATTAGATTCGGAGCAAAATGGCTGTGACAGACGGACAGACAGACACTTTAAGGGCTCTGTTTTTTCATTCAGACGTACGGAACCCTAAAAACAAGAGAATACTTAGTAGGCCCCATACTAAGTAGGCATAACCTGGCAAATCTGCACTAACACGAAAGAACACAATAGTCCACAAAAATCCATCCAACATTTGTATAAAAATAAAAATTCGTCGTATAATATTGAGATTCGTTACCTGTCGCATAACGCATTATGGCGCTTCTGTATTCTGAGTCGGCGCCAAAGTACAATGGCGACGATGTTCCGTCATAGGTCGCCAGTGATTAATGAGCCCCGACTATGCACCCACTTTGTGGTTACATTGACTGATTGCCACGGCTCTGGCTGGCACCGTGTTTTACAAATCGGTGTGAGCTTTTTGGCAGTTCGGTTTTGAAGGCTAGAAGCTGTGTAAAGTGGCTGGTTTTTAAAGTTATGAATTGAGTTAAAAGTGAGATTATTGTTAATTTTGTTTGAGGCAACGTCTGACGTGTGAAATGCAACACAATATAATTTTATGAGTAAGATTTGTAAGAGCTTAGGTAATCTGTGTTAGAATTCTAATCCATCAGTTTTTCTAATGCAAAAACCGGTCTAATGCGAAATAGTTTTCTTTAAATTTTTTTATTAAAAAGCGTGGTGATTAATGCTATTAAGTACGTACCTGCCGAATGTCATTTATCACCACGCTTTTCAATTCCAACACCAACACCTTTAATACATCACTATCCAATAGGATATAGGATATAGGATAGGATATAGGTCGTATGTTATCTGTTTTGGGCTCTGAGAGAATACTCTCAGAGCCCAAAACAGATAACATACGACCATTCAGCATAATTTGTAAGTGTAACAAAGTTTAATTTTAATTAGAGAGACTTTGAGCACGCACTCGACGGAAAGAGATGGTGTATGTTGTCGTATTTGTTTTATAACTGGCTGGAACATATGGCTTTGCTTGGGCTTCGAAACATTTCAGATGGGCTATATAAATTATGACAGATAGGGCATTACTTAAATCACATTTTAACCTCCTTACTAATAAACGTTGTATAGCGTCTGTATAGTTTACACAACGCTTTGTCTTCTTCTTTCGAAAGTCAAATTACTGACGACTGAAAGAGAGAAACCGGTGTGTAACTATTCACGTGATATAATAATGTTTATTATTATTATTATGTTTGTAAGGAGGTCAGAATGTAAAGACAGTCAATGGGTTTATCTACCTCAACAGTCAATGTTACTGACCATAAGAGACGTTTTTAATGTTTGTTTTTGTTTCATGTTCCATTTTAAACCCTATTTGTAATACATCCTAACCTTTAATCCCTTTTTTTCTCAAACAACAACTTATACAGGGTGTTTGGTGCATCGTTTGCCGAATAAAAATGGCAGATAAGAGGGGTCTTTTGCTATCTCCTCAGGCCTTTGAACTTGAATAAAAAAGAAGTTGTTGATATAGCTGTTTAATTTGTTTTTATTGTAATGTGTAATGTTGTATGGTTCTATCAAAATCAAAATTACTTGCAAATAACATCTAGTTTTTTTGTAGTCACAAAGATTTTTCAAGAAATAAAAATTAAGTTATTATTATTAAAAATTAATAATCATCATTAACATTAATAGGCGAGGGTGTTTATAGACACCTTTGTCTAACCTAATTTCACACAAACCAAGACAAATAAGACAAAGCCAAATCAAATCATCTATTTATAAAAATAAATAAAATTGAAATGTCCGTTTGTTATGTCAAAATAACAGTTTTTTACTAAATGCATATATATGATGGCACATACATACGGTGTACGGTACCTATAACAAAAACAGTTTTTTTTTTATTTTTGTCTGTCTGTTTGTTCCGGCTTACACAGACCTCCTCTCTGTGAGTGGGACGTAATCCCCCACGCGGGCCCAGTGCGGGTTGGTAGATGTCACATGTCTTCGAATTTTTGGTTCTAGGGCATGCCGGTTTCTTCACAATGTTTTCTTTCACCGTTTTGAGAGCAACGGTGATGAAATTATTTACACAAAGTAAAGCGCCTGCCTGGGTTCGAGCCCACGACCTACAACTCGTAAGTCGCGGCCGTTACCACTGAGCCACCACTGCTCAAAATTGTTTGTTTGTAAGAGGTTAACTCTGAGATTACTAATCCGATTAAAGAAAGAAAGAAAAATAGGGTTATTTGTCACAGAAACACATGCATACAAAACGATAAGAATAATCAGAAAAATAAAACAAAATAGATCCACAATATAATCACGAGCTCAAAACAGAAATAGTCGGAGGCTGCAAATCAATACAACAACAATTCTTATACTGATAGAAAGCTGCAACTATTTCCGAGAGCCAAATGATACATTTTTTGGTAGCTATAGTTGACTTCAACGTGAACGGAGGTTGCGGGCAGAAGCTAGTTTGCTGTTAAAAAGGAAATACAGCAAAAATTATCCATTACATAAAAACTAAAAATCCGTCGTTTCCTCATTCAAATCTCAACAGACCAGAGAGTGGGCGCAGAGGAAGTAACCTGCTGAACAGAAAATACATTTGTGTGCCGCCTAGATTGGCTTAGTCCCAGGGGATGCTGGAATACTTCCCTATCTTTAACGTAGGGGAATGGATCGATCAAATTTCATTAGCAGTTTATATTTTAAATGAAATATGTTTAACAGGCCAACGGTCGATGTCCTTAGTTCCCAAAGTGGTCCAGGTGGACCCACAGGGGTCAACGCAGCCAACGCAAATTTCCATAGTTAGATCTAATCTTCCCTTTTTTTGTCGAGTTTTGGGAATATGGTAGAAATGTGCATGGGGTCCACCGGAACTCGGAACTACCTAAATTTTGAAAATGGTCTATGAATAAAAAAGTCTGAGAACCTCTGGTCTAAGTGATGGATGAAAAATGATTACATCCAAGGTCAGTCTTGTGCATCATCGATGTTTTGCTGATGAGTTGCCCACCTAGAGAGAAAGTTGATCGTATATATACCTATGGCTGCAGTTTTACCCGGCCATATTTTTACTGGAGGGAAAGCACCACCTCGTATTATTTTAATCTTACTTCAGTGCGAGAAAGAGATGGAGTTATGCAGGACGTTTACTTCCATCTCTTTCTCAATAAGAATAATATACTGCTTAATACTGCGGCCACATTGTCGCGATAAGAGGAAATACACTTCATGCGCTCTCTCTCGCACACCGCTCGACGTCTCGCACCAAGTACTAATCTGTTTTGTTTTTATCTTTTTGTATGCACGTGTTTCTGTGACAGATAAATCTATTTTTCTATATTTCGTCTTCTATAATTAACCGCTAAGAAAAATAAAAAACTTAAAAAAAAAAAACAACGGACCTCCAAAAAAAACACTACAAAGTGAAAAATAACTTTAATTTCAGATTTCTTTTTTTGTCTTTGGACCTGTATTTTAAGATTTTGCCACTGACTTCCGAAATTAAAGTTATTTTTCACTTTGTAGTTTTTTTTTTTTTTTTTTTTGTAAAACAGTTTTTTATTTTTCATTTTTTAGTGGGTCGGTTTTTAATTTATCTAAGTTACAATAGCCTCATGACGACTGCTCCCCAACAAACAAACTAAGCTTATAAAATTAAGTCTATAAGGTCTAAACTCTTATACTTGTTATAAAAGAGCATGTATTATGTTAATGTTCCTTATAGTGGCACATTATTAGAAGATTTGGCTAATGTTACCTTTATTCTTATAATTTGACTGGGTAAACGTTAATAAATCCAATTAATACGGCTACAATAAGGGTTCGAAATGTGTTCTTCTTATAGAGGCTAGTTACATTGATTTTTAGCCATATAATATTCAAAGTCATATAAAAGCTTTTAATATGGTCAATTATTCTTAGAAAAGTAATGCACAAGGTAACTATGATGCTTTTTAACTTATAGGAGCATTTGATAAGACGTCTATTCAACAAACGAATTCTAACATTGTATATGATCATTACAAGGATGAAAGCAATTCGTATTCCCATAGACAGTGATTATAAAGATATTATTCTCTACATGGTAACATTAAAAGGTTTTACATAACTAGATTCGCCATTTTGAAAGTACAGCAGATTGTGTGAATTTATTACGGAGTGGAATTTACATTCAAAAAATGGATTCAAAATACTGGAAGAAGTTTAAAAGGAGTGGTGGTTACAGAAGAAAAGTAAAAAAAGTCTACGAAAATATGGTTGGGAGCATTAGACCCAGCACCTCTACTCCTATGATGCTACAAAATGACCAAGCCGATACCAACGAATCAGCCAGTGGTTCCGCAGAGGATTATTTTATAGAATATGAGAATGAAAAGGAAACCAGTGAAGAAGAATATAATTGTAGCGATAGTGATAGTGATATAGACATATTTTTAATAATAATAATATTCCACAACTTTCACACAACGCCATCTAGTCTCAAACTAAGCAGAGCTTGTGATATGAGTACTAGACAACTGATAAACATACTTATATATTTCTAAATACATACATATTATAGATAATAACACCCAGACACAGAAACAAATGATCGTGCTCATCACACAAACATTTGTCCTGGGTGGGAATCGAACCCACGACCTCCGGCCTAGTAGTCAGGGTCACTAACCACTAGACCAACAGGCCAGCCAGCCATTTTTAAATGAAGAGTTAACATAATAAAAAACATATTATATTATACATATTCTTTATTGTGTACTTACAATTATAATTATATTTCAAATTTAAAATTAGTGCACAAAAGCAAGCTTATCCCTATAAAGAGATCTCTTCCAGCCAACCCAACCATAGTGAGACAAATTTTATACATATGGGAACAAGACTTGCTAGGTACAGGATTTTCTTCGTGAGAAAGGAACCCTGACAGTATGTAAAATGGCGATAGCATAAGCAACAAATGTGGCCATTATAAAGTCTTCAGTCTCATAGACTCCTTGTAGACGATGTGCGAATCGTTTTGCTCTCATAAAATAGCACTATTTATAACATGACTAAATAATTCATAACGTTTGTAGCACAAAAACAGCTTAAATTCAAGGGCGGGTTGATACTACAACACACAGCGTACCACATTTCACCATACATTTGAATTCCCATACACTTTTCACTATAAACGAGCACATAAGTCAGGTAAATAAACTACATAAAATAATAACTTAACGTTCACTTTTCAGTAAAATGGTTGACGTTTCTCTTTATTCGCCAAACTGTTGCGAAAATGTAATAATCACTAAGAAAAAAACTTATTGCAGAATCATAATCAGACGGCTATAAGGGCCTACGGCTTTTTAAGAGCCTTTGATTTGCCGCAATGAGTTTAACTCCCTTGTATCGCGGACCATAATAAAACACGTATAAGGGTGATCGCCCGTATTAACGCTTTCTATATGTTTCTTTCAAGTGTGTTAGCTTTTTAGGAGCTTTTTTCTTGCCATTATAAATTTAACTTCCTCGTTCCTTGTCATAATATAACACTTATAAGGAAATAAAGTGGACAATAAAGCAACTAAAAGGGGGGTATAAGGTTATTGTCTTTATAATTTGTGCCCAAACGCACCCTTATTAGCGATAATGCGGCTCCTATAAGAATATTATTTTTGGCAATATAAGCCACTACAAGAGCAATTTTTGTTTGTTGGGTCATCACCTTTTACAAAATATTGCTTTTCCCGATGCAGGGACGTTAATTGTTAAGGAGTTCTCCTGGTACTTCACCATCAGCTCCACGAAATCGAGGGAACTCTTCAAATATTATATGCACACCTATAGCGATTTGGGTATTTTGGTGTCCCATTGTTTCGCAGACAGAAATTTCATAGAATTTCGTTTCCCAGAAAATGTTTCATATAATATTTGGTGCTTGTATTTTTATTTCGAATATTATTGTTTCAACTACTATTTACTTGAATGAACATATTTTACAGAAATACAATCCAATGAGTTTTATAATCACATTTTTTTATTTAACAAACCTGCCCTACCCCTAGAGTGTAATTTAAGCCCGCGTAGGCGCAACGGGGCGAGGTGGCCTGCGAGCTGAGGAGCAGGTGGTTTTAACGCTCGCCACCGCGGCTGAGGCTGGCCGGCAACGCCGGCGACGATAAGCTCGCGTGGGACCGCTGGAGCCCCGCCGCGCCGGAACCGTGACAGAAACCATGCTTGCTGCATATTGCATGCTCGCTTGCATGCTGCATGCTTGCTTGCACGCTGCATGTTGTATGCTCGCTTGTATGCTGCATGCTTGCTTGCACGCTGCACGTTGCATGCTCGCTTGCATACTGCATGCTGCATGCATGGTGTATGCTTGTTTAGTATGTGCATATGAAGTCACTATTAGGAGAATAACAAGATTGTTTCCCTGCTTGACAAGAATTTACCCGCATTATTTTTGTGAACCCGATGTTGTAATTTTATAGGAGGGTATACATTTTATCAAAGGTATGAATTGAAACGTTTAGAATCTGTCACTGGATAAAATGTTATTCTTGGTAATAAGTTTTATATTAAATAAACAATATATAATATATAATAGAATATAATAGAAGAATATTTGATTTGTTATTCTATGATACGAATATTCTAACAATAAACTTTATGTGAAACAAAAATCAATTATTTAAATTTCTTCAGAGTAAGTATTCAGCGTATTGATTATTCTATGAAATGATGATATGAGAAAAATTTTATGTCAAACGAAATTCCATAAAACTATTAGCTATAAAACAACGTACAACCGGGTATTTTTTATAGTAACTTCTGCATTTGCTCTCGGAAAGCACCATTAGATGAAGTGGAACTGATGACGAAGACCACAGATGGTGAGATGACCACCAGAACAACACAGTAATAAGTATTTCACTTTAAAATGATTGCTAATCAATATAAGCTCGTCACAATCACAATGCTTAGGGTGAAGTACCAGGAGAACTCCTGAACAATTAACGTCCCTGCATCGGGAAAAGCAATGTTTTGTAAAAGATGTGAGCAGTTGTCATTACGCTATTGTAACTTAGGGCTGATTTAACCAAAGTCAGATATCTTTTATCCGGGGAATAAAATTGACATCTGACAGTTTTTTTATTGAAACATCTGTCAAAAACTCAATATTTACTCGCTGGATTAGACTTGTACTAGATATAAAAGTTTGGTCGAATACGCCCTTAGATAAATTACAAACTGACCCACTAAAAAGTGAAAAATAAGAAACTTTTTTGCAAAAAAAACAACCGACTTCCAAAAAAACACTACAAAGTGGAAAATAACTTTAATTTCGGAAGTCGGTGGCAAAAACCTAAAATACAGATCCTAAGACACCGATTTCCGAAATTAAAGTTATTTTTCACTTTTTACTGTTTTTTTGGAAGTCAGTTGTTTTTTTTTTTTGCAAAAATTTTTTTAAAAAAAAAAAAAGGTCTGTCACGACCGTCGCCGTCTACAGTTTTTTTTTTATATTTGGTGTCATGTGGTAATTTTTATCTTGTTGAATGTATAAGTGCTTGCATATGTTTTTGTACAAACATAAGCTAGCAACATAACACGGTACATAAACAATTTTGACATGTTTACGGTAATTACAGAGCGTTGAGTGACGCTGTTAGCGCCGCGAATCTATGACATGTTTCAATTCATAATTTGGACAAATTTTTAAAAGGTTTTAAGTTATAATTATTATTGTTTTACCTTATAAACAGGTTAATAATATCTTCAATACTGTAAAAATATTCATAATTTTGATATCTAAGGTATCGAATGAAAAAAATGGGTGAAAATATCTAAACATAGTTTGAAAAATGTTCGTTTTTTTGTAAATCAAATTACATGAAAGTCATACAACTAATAGGAAATATTGTACGGATTACGAATCAGTTACAGTTTTATATTGGTTTTATAGTAAAATAGCGAGAAATCAGGGTATAAACGCAAGTGGTCCGAAAAGGAGCGGGGCCGCGCCAGACGCCCTGGGCGTCGGGAATTGGCAGCCGATTCCCGGCCACCGTAGGCGCGGGCTTGCGGACGGCGAGCAATGGGTAGCTCGCCGTCCGGTAAGGACCAAGCCCGAGTCGACGGCGCGTCGTGTTCCACGCGCGCCTCAAAGAGATGTCAGCACTATTGACGGGGTCCGCTAGGGCCGATGCCAGCTAGGGTTGCGGGATGTTCGAAAGAGTTACCGTGGCCCCGGCACAGGCAACAGAAGGAACACGGGTGGGTTTTAGTCAGTAAAAGTCTGACACGCCCTCCCGCTCCGCCCAGAGCGGGAGAAGTCATTTGATGATTTCCCATCCACAAAAAAAAAAAAAAAAGGCCGTCAGCAGACTTGCCAACTTTGACGTTTGACAACTCATCAGTTGAGAGGGTAGGTTGAAAATAGTGTATTTGTTAGGAGACGGGATTATTCCTGTCTCCTAACAAATAAATAAACGAGTTGTATGCGGATGAGTGTCGTTGCCAAGGCAGGATTAGGATCTCGTGTGACGCTTTTTGAAAAGCCTAGACTGTCTGCAGGATTATCCGGGCAAAAGCAACACACAGAAGGTCACAAATACTATGGGAAAGATCTCGCCGCAACTGAATTTTACGTTAGACACAAAGGTAGGTTGGTACCGGTACCTTGGTGGTTCTTGAAAACCTAAGCTTATTCATTGGTTTATGTTGGTATAAAAAACACTAAAAATTAAGCTTATTTTCAGCTAAAAAAAAAATGATGTATCGTGTATTGAAGCGGTACAGTCATTTATTTTGAAGTATTTAAATAATTAAATTGGTTTTGGTAAATAAGTTTTTTTGTGGAAGGTATCTGCTAGTCCTTCTTCCCTTTCAAAGTTCGTTAAAAATTCACCGAACGCAGTAGGTACCTACGAATTAAGGAACAAAAGGACTAAGTAGCAGTGTATTAATCAAGTCGCCAAGTCCATTAGCAAATGTTCGCGGGACAAAAGAGTTGGAAGACAATCGATATAATCGCGCGGTGCCCGCAAAATGCTCCGTGTTTCCTAGGGAGACCATGAACACCGGTTTTGTGGAAATCTATCTACCTACCATTCGGATTTGAAAAATTAGTTATGCATTTGATAGCCCAATTCTTGAGGAAGGTTATGAGCCACGATCGAGAGCCGAGCAAAATTAAAAAAGTGCAACCCCGATCTCTTCAAAGTGAGAGTGAACAGGCTTCTTCTGGGTAAGCTCGCTCCATCGTCGACTTTGTCTCTGTCATCTCTGACCTAGACTAGAGTCAAGAGCAAAGCTATCTCAAATAAAATAAAAAATAAAAAAAGTCAGAAAGAACGATAGGCGAGGAGAAGTAGGCGCGGGCGGGCGATGCGATGCGACGCGGTGGGTCGGGAGCCGAAATTTTACGTGGACAAAGTCACGGCCGGAAGCTAGTTACAGATTATTTTGGTGCTTTAACTACAGTCCTTTTACATTTTTACCTCTGACTTTGCATCACTGTCAAAATCAAAGTGATCTTTATTCTCACTATCATAAGGTTGCTAGTGGGTGGCTGAATGTACTGTGTGTAAGTAATGTGTGTGGACTGTAGGCAAGAACTTGAGCCGAGGCTTGTACAGTCAACTTCACGTAGGTACTGTAGAGGTTTTAACCGAGCGTGCCATTAGCATGCAACCTTCGCAAGTTTAAACGTTTATTGTATTATGAAGACAAGCATTGATTTTAAAGATGGAAGAGTGAAAAAACAGAATAGGTTGACAATCGGCCTGCGGGCTCTGACATGGTGTCGATTTAAAAGATGTTATAGATTCTCTGATGAATAGAATGAAGGGAAAAGTGTTATGGTGTATCATTTCATACACACAAGTCCCCCATTAAACACATAACGATCCGCCCGGCACCACAAAGTCCGTGCGGGTCTTACAGTACTGTGGTAACGCTTAGATCTTGACCTGGCCTAGCGTAGTACACAGTTTCATTAGAATACAAGGCTAGCTTAAACTGGTTTCGTTACCGCTGCCGTGCGGTCATTAGTACCTACAAATCTAAGAAGAACGCACAAGATAAGATCGCACGATATATCACCAATATGAGTAGCTATAATGCTACGGTTTCGCCACGGCTACATTGTCTCGACAACGCTACGGTTTCGCCACGGCTACATTGTCTCGACAACGCTACGGTTTCGCCACGGCTACATTGTCTCGACAACGCTACGGTTTCGCCACGGCTACATTGTCTCGACAACGCTACGGTTTCGCCACGGCTACATTGTCACGACAACGCTACGGTTTCGCCACGGCTACATTGTCTCGACAACGCTACGGTTTCGCCACGGCTACATGTCTCGACAATGCTACGGTTTCGCCACGGCTACATTGTCTCGACAACGCGAATTACACTTCGCGCGCTCTCTCTCCTACATCGCTCGACGTCTCGCTGTAAACAGAGAGCGCGCGAAGTGTAGTTTGCCTTATCACGATAATGTACCCGTAGCATTAGGTACATACATACCTAATTATTTTAGATGCAAGAATCCTGAGTGCAGCGAGGGATTCAAGCTCGCCCAAGACGAAGGCACCTTTTGTCCCCGAGGAGATTCTACATACTTTTCACACCATCTATGAGACATTGTAAAGTAATAGTACTATTTAGAATGAAAGTATTTATTAAAATTACAAGTACACAGTAGACCTGTTTAAAACAATTAAAAGTTAAAGGTAATGTTTGATACATTAGACCAGTTGTCGAAAGACTAAGTTATGTTTTATTCGGTACATTTATTGAAGTTGAGGTACAGTTTATTTGAGTATTGCTATTGAGTAAGTTTCAGAAACTTGGGTCTGCTGAGGATCATTTTGGATCGTGAAAGTGGTGCTGGAGGCAACGGGCTAGATGAACAGTGTTGGGTGAATGAAATCATCAACAACTTCTTGAACATTACATTTATAATGTGTAAGTAAAAATGAAACGGCACTTTACAATAATTATATGGTAGACACGCGCGATGGCGACATTAAATATCGACAACATGTATCCTTGTGCGCTGATTTTGGCCGAATGGCGGTGGGCTCGCGGCGCGGCTCGCGGCGTCCCCGGCGCTCGCGTCGTCTCCCGCGCACCCCTCTCAATCCAGGCGCGTTCAACGTTTAGCGCATTTAGACGCGTTCAAATAGTGATTTGATATGGATGGTTGCGGTGACAAAGGTGTCCAAGGATTATTTAATTTTATCCACGGTGTTTTTAGTTGTTTGTGTTAGTTAGTATATTGAATCATTAGAATCAGTAATACAACTCCTTAAGCTAGTATAATCCTCAAATATCAAGATTTCATGAAATATTCATTTAATAGGATTACTTGGTCTTAGAGAGTTATATGATATGTTATATGACTTTAATGATAATAATTCTATATATACATATTTGTTACGGTCACGAATCATATTTTTAATCAACATTTAACCTAATACTGACCTGCAAATTGCGAAAACGTAAGAAAATTTGAATTTCGCGGGCTACCCTGGCGCTTACTTTAGGTTAGGTTTGCATGACATTGTTGATCAGGTGGTGCCAAAAACCATTTTTCGCACACTGTTAGATCACTGGTTAAATGTTCACAAACGATATTTATTCTTATTAGTTTATTTCATTATAAGTATAGTAACACTCCTACTGATCTTAAACAAAAAGACGCGAACAAAGTTACAAGACTGTCGATGTTTATATCATAAAAATCAACAGTTCGAAATTCGAAATAATCTAGAAACATCGTTTACTTTTGACGCGAAATACTACCAACTGAATAAAATTAATTTAATCATAATTGTTGCTTTTTTATAAATGTTCTATAAATTAATAATGAATTCATATTTATAACTGTTTGGTAGTAGGTATTTAACACACGCGTTTTAATTTAACAGCAGGTAGGTTTTGTTTAACGGACGAACCCAATAACCTATCTATCACCAGTTTTGGCATACTGGAGATAGAAAAACCTATCTACCTATGGTTTTAACGTCCCAATAATCTTAATCTTATAAGAATCTTATAAGGACTGATAGAATTATACTGTCTACCATCAATAGCGATCAGTCTTTTACTGAAAATAGTTTATTGGGTTCGGCCGTTAGTGTTTAAAACAAGCGAATTTCAGATAGCACGGTCGGTCACTTATCTAAACTTCCTCGTTTCAAAAATACTAATCCGTTATTTTTTCACCGGTGTATTGGATAATAATTCGTCACTCTCACTACCATGGTCGCCCTACATGGATGTCACCTACAAAAGAGCGATGATGGATGAGCGGTCTCGTCTGAGACGCTTCTACACAGAGTACTTTGTTCTCTAATACTTTTTAATGAAATGTTTGTGAGCTTTCGCTCTGACAGCATTGAAGAAGATTGGGCAGTTTCTGTATCTAGAAGAATAATGTCAACTAGTTTGCTTCTAAACGACGAACTCAAACCGCCAGCGCCGAGCCGGCCGAGACTGGCTACACGGGAGTAAGGTACCTATTATACCGCGCGTTCCTAGAAGGTAGGTACTACGGGCAGTATGAGCCCCTCATGATTTATACATATAAAACTAGCCGTGCCCCGCGACTTCGTTCGCGTGGAAATCGTAAAATACACAATATACTAAAATAACAGACACATTTTAATAAAACTCCCTCGTCCCGCATCCCGCCGCGTTGCATCGCCCGACCACACAATTACTTCGTATTCGCTCAGCGTTTTTCTGCCTTGTTTTCTTTTTGCTCGGCTCCTGAGGGTCGTAGCGTGATGTTAAATAGCTTATAACCTTCCTCGAGAATTGGGTTACCAAATGCAAATAGATTTTTTCAAATCTGACTAGCAGTTCCAGAGTTATTATTTTTGTTCACAATTTCATGGGCTCTATTTTTTTTGCGCGGAACCCTAATTATTTTTCTAAACTAAAAATAGCCTAAGGTACTGCTTATAACATCAGCTATCAGCCAGTGAAAGCCCGTCAAAATTTAGGCGGAAAGTTTTCTCAATAAGAAGTGCATTTAGTTTCAATAGGCTTCCTAGGGACCTTAATGTCGACTTGTTCTGCACCAGTGTGGCGACCTAAAGACGGCTTTTGGCACAGTCATATTTCAAGGATAGTCAACTTCTCTACTACTCTCTTAGCTAATTAAAACAAACCTGTGCGCCTCTAACCCGGCATAGTCAGTTTTCTGGTACGGGAACAAAAACTCTTTATGATGGGCGTTAAAGTCCCCCGGAAAAATTGGGTACCGCTGCTGGGCTACGTCAGTCGACTCCACCAGGAAATTAAAGAGCGCTTTTGTCTCCTGGTCACCGCGGTGCGATCAGTAGACGCCGATGTAGAGAGATTTCTCCACGCCAGTGTCCACAAGTGCCCATATGGCAGAAAAACCCGATTTCTCAAAGCAACGGAGACGACGACAACAAATGACACAGACCCCAGCTTGCTTCTTGAACTTATGTTCAAGAGAGTAACCCGGGTAGTTGAGATACGCCACATCCGACGGGTTGCTATCTTCGTCTCCGTTAGAAAAACTTCTCAGTCTCAAGGTGGTGATGGACCGGATCGAGATTGGCGTGCAACCCCCTGATGTAGCCTGATGTGCCCCCTGAGGTGCACTTTTAGTGGGAGGAAGTGCAGTCGTTGTTTAAACTGGTTTTTAATTTATGCTTTGGGCATATTCTTGAAAAAAGTCGACTTGTCGAGGAACTGCTCAGTAATCCAAGAGGAACACTAGAGCTAACCAAACCTATGGGGAACTCATTTGGAGACTGCGGGGACGCCCGAACCCCCCGGAGATGGCCACCGGGTTCTCCCATCCAGTCACCGGCTGGCACGGTGGAGCATACCGGGATTTTTCGCGAGTTGGCGGGGCAGCCTTTGGCACGTGGCTGGCGTGCTATTTGCCCTACTGACTGCGGTCGGCCAAGGGCTGGCACCGTGCTTCGGATCCCGCTACCCTCCAAAATGAGTTACCCGGCAATATATACCCAGAGACCAAGACTGGTTCTGAACAGCGCAACTGACAATCTTCTTCTCCCTCAAAGGCACTGGGACTCCCACACACCGACGGAACACAGCAAGCTGCTTGAGGCCAGACTCCAGTGGGATGGTGGTTGCGAGCCAGGCGGTCCCTTGCGGAGCCTACCACCGTTAAGTGGGATCGTTCAGCCGTACCACAGGCAAGCCAGTGGTGCCGTTGCCCGGGGTGGACTAGCAGGTAGATCCCAACCACCCCAAACTGTTACGAAATTCTAGTGTAATTTGGCATAGTACCAACCCACTACGCAATTTGGCTTAATGTATTATTAAGTTATAATATTGTATTTTCTCTGTAAGTGTAAATCTTTAGAGAAAATAAATGTCTCAAACCGTAACTATATTGTGACCAAAAATGATTGCGCTGTGATTGTTAATTTAAATGTGATGGATTGATTTTTTTTTTTTTGTAACTATTGACACACCTCTCCCCTACTCGTATAACAAAAAAGCAATTTTAAAAGTGTTTATTTGGCTGTCTGTTTGTTTGTTCCGGCCAATCTCCGAAATGGCTGGACCGATTTGGACGCGACTTTCACTGGCAGATAGCTGATGTTACAAGTAGTAACTTAGGCTACTTTTATTTTAGAAAACTAATTAGGGTACCTCGTAAAAAAATTAAAACCCATGCAAAAATAATAACTTTGGAACTACCAGTTTGGTTTGAAAAATTATTCTTGCATTATTGGTAGCCCAATTCTCGAGGATGGTTATAGGCTATTTAACATCACGCTACGACCAACCCCCCCCCCCCCCCCCAACAAAAAAAATAAAAAAACCGAACAAAAAAAATGTCAGAAAGAACGATAAGCGAAAACGAAGTAATAGCGCGGGCGGGCGATACAACGCGGCGGGGGACGAGGGAGTTTTGTTACAATGTGGCCGTTATTTTAGTATATTGTGTATCTTACGACCTCCACGCAAACGAAGCCTTGGGGCACAGGTAGTCAATAGTATAATCATCGTCTTCCTGCCCTTGTCTATTCTACTTGAGGTCTGCGCAGCACTTTTTGTCGCTGTCATTTCAAAAAGTCGTATGTTAAATTTTTGTTTTTAGTATTAATATACATGCTAAATACTAAAAACAAGAATTTTACATACGACTTTTTGAAATGACAGCGATACGTTCTCTTCTTCTTTCAACTGTCGGGCTATCAAATAAAAAAAAATAATAATAAACAGTAAACACGTTTGCCAATCATCGTAGCCTCTGTAGCTTGCTTTGTGTGCCTAGCTATGTATTTGCGATAGCTTCATCTCATTTCATATTTTGCCAACTTTACATACTTACATGCATCCTAAGACTTTTATAGGCACTATTCGTCAACTTACAGCCTTACACATTACTGAAAGTGGGTCCGAACATGGATCTATATTGCAGGATACAGAAATATTCAAGCGATTGGTCTGATCGCTAAGTGCGATCGTAAAAACATGAGGTGTCTGTATGTTAGGCTCATAATATAGGTAGGTAGTAGGCAGCTTTACTGCTTGAGCATAGATACCGTAGCAAGACTGGCAACTTGAAATAGGACTAGGAAATAGGAACTAGGTAGGTAGTATTTAGTAGATATACATGCCTAAATAGGTACGGAAAAGTAGAATAGAATAGAATATATTTATTTGCATTTAAACATGGTACAATTAAATAGTGGGCTTAACAATCATACATGTCTCGCCAATTCGCCATGGACTGGCATAGGTACCTACAAATATTTTAAAGAAAATAAGTTAAAAATTATGCAGCATTAATATTATCAGTGTAGTCAAACAGTCAAGAAAAATACTAACTTACAACATGTTTTACAACACTATTACAAAATTGTAATTCTAAGAATTTTTACAATGTCTATGTAATGACTTTTAAATCAGGAGGTAACAATATACAAATTACTAGCTTCCGCCCGCGACTTCCTCCGCGTGAAATTCCTGGGTCCCCCGACCCACCCCGTCGCATCGCATCGCCTGCCCGCGCTATCACTTCGTTTTCACTTAGCGCTCGTTCTTACTTTTTTTCTTTTTCGAACGAACAGTCGAACAGTTATAATAGAGCACAGTTCCTTTTTGCCTGAACTAGGTTGAACCTGTGTTTCAGGCTACAAGGTGCATTAAGACCTACTTAAAAACAAATAAATTAACATCAAGTGAATAGTAAAGTACTAAAATTAAAACATACATTAACAAAAACAGCGTGCTTGCAGTTTACTTGCAAACAACAAGTACATAGATCCTCTGTCTGTTCATAAAACAGAGGTTGTAAAAAGGTAATTACAGATTTTTTACAGCTAAAATAATTTAGCTTATATATAATTTAGCTTATATATATACAGGGTGTCCGGTAAAGAATGGATAACCTTGAAATCGCATATAACAGACCTTATGGCTGTTCTAAAAAAAATACAAAAAAAAATATATCCCAAGTAATAACCAAGATTTTTTTGAAAAAGAATACTAACTTTTTTTACATTTTTCATCACCACAACCACAAATGAATGAATTCCATCGGTTATCTGTTGTTATAATATTGTACGTTGACTATGCCGCCGACAGAGAGGCAATAAATAATGTGACTAGAAATTACACAGAATTTTTTTCTAAAAAAATTATATCTTAGGTACTTACTACTTGGGATATACATTTTTTTTGTATTTTTTTTAGAACGGCCATAGGGTCTATTATATGCTATCGCAAGGTTATCCATTAATTACCGGACACCCTGTATATATTTTTGCTCGGCTACTAAGGATCCAAGCGTAATGTTACATACCCTATAGCCTTCCTCAAGAATTGCGCTATAAAATGCAAAAATAATTTTTCAAATCCGACTGGTAATGACAGAGATTAGCGCGTTCAAACAGCCAATAAAAAATAAAATGTGTCGGTAACTTATAGACTGGAGGGGAAAGATACTCACAGGGTTGAAGCTTGCGTCCCTTCGATAATTCAGCAGGCTGGTTCAGGTTTGTGACTTATCACACCAAGTCAATTTGTTTTTAGGCATAGCACAACACCGGTATTCACTAACATTACACTTTTTAGAGTTTTTAGCGGGACCGTCTATTAAGCGATTAGCGAGCGTGTTTTTGGGGCGTGGATGAGTTTTGAACTGACGATCGATTAGTATCGAATGGATCGAGAGGATTGAATGGATTATTATTGTATGAGGTAATGAAAGGAACAAGGAACGTTTGTCCTTCGGATGAGTGATTTATGTTGAGTGTTGCAATGTGTCAAACGTGTTTATTGCTTTAAAAGAAAATGCGTAGTTAATAGAATAGAAGAAATGGCGCAGACAACTCCTCTGGCCTAGAGGTTTTCCTCTAAATTAAGCAGAATTATTTAAAACTGTATGAAAACTTTAAGTTAAATTAATAATAGAGTTAGGTAAATTAAGCGAAAATTACTACTGTGTAGGTAGAGGACAAAGCCGCACTACCGGGTCTATGTAAGAACCGGAAGCAGTTCGGACTTTCACAGTTCTCACTATGTTATCCTAACCAGGATAAATCGCAACAATAATGCCCAGTGGCCAACAAAGTGGATGAGCATTGTTATCTTTAATAACAACTATCGTACCTATTTTAATAGGTTTGAGGGCGAGTTCCACTTTTCCCGCTGTTGCAAGGAAGTACGGTACTCCCGACTTGAACGGTGCCAGAAAGAATGAGTTATTAATAAGTTGATAGCGTGATAAGCGATTGTCTGAGATGTCAGTAACATCTACCGAAGGTAAGAACTTGAGTGGAGTTATATTTAAAAAATGGTTAGGCGTTAAAGCGCTAATATCTGAGGGGTCAGAGTTTAAAACGCTTATTTGAACTAGTACAGTACTAAATTCCTCGTACGTTAATATTTGAAAACCAATGACTTTAAAAAGTGAGTTTTATACAACGAACATTAACTTCGCTAAGTCCATTGAAATTAAGACCGTAAGGCGGACTATGTTTAAATTGTACGCGGTGTTCAGATAACTGTTGACTTATGTAATTTATATGAGCTTTAGATTAAATTAAGGCGTAGATTTTGTTTAATTTGCGTTTCGCGCCAATGAAGTTAGTACCTCCATCGCTATAAATCATAGAAACGGGACCTCTACGAGATATGTTTAAAAGCGGCGAGAAATAAATCTGAACTAAGGTCAGAGACTAATTCTAGGTGTACTGCCTCAGTTGTCAGATAGACAAATACACAAATGTATGCCTTGTGGCTCCGAACTCCGCGTTTGCAGATGTGAGTAATATAAAATGGACCACAATAGTCCACAGCGGTATAGACAAACGATTTCGCTTGTGATACGCGAAAAGCAGGTAAGTCACCCATAGGTGGATAAGTATTTTTAGGGTTTAGTCTAAAGCATTTATTTATTAAGGCGGAGCTCGTGGCTAAGTAATAATAACCGCATGGGTCGATCCATCAGGTTAAGTTACGCTTGCCGGGGTTGGTCCGTGGATGGGTGACCATCTTTACATACCGAGACTCCTCCGTGCCTCGGAAAGCACGTTAAGCCGTTGGTCCCGGCTGTCATTATTGGATCTTTGACAGTCGTTACGGGTCGTCAGAAGCCCGAAAGTCTGACAACCAGTCTTACCAAGGGGTATCGTATTACCCAGTAACTGGGTTGTGGAGGTCAGATAGGCAGTCGCTCCATGTAAAATACTGACATTCAGCTGCATCCGGTTAGACTGGAAGCCGACCCCAATATAGTTGGGAAAAGGCTAGGCAGATGATGAGTCTAAAGCATTTATTACAAATATAAACGCGTTATCTTACAATATTTCGAGCGGATAAAATCCAGAATTTTTGTCTAATTATTGATAATAAAAGAGCTGGAGCAGTGTGTAGGTAAGCAACGTGATAAAAATCTATAATGAGTTGAGTAACAAGTGCTTTAGTAGGGAGTAAAATGGGGTGCTTTTGGCCATAATCAAGTTGAGAGTGAGTTAACCTTCCACCTACTCTGAAAATATTATTAGAATCCAAAAAAGGGTGTAGTTTAGCAATCTTTTTGTTTAATTGTTTATTTGATTTTAAAGCGTTAATATCGTCAGAGAAATATCTACCTTGAACGTATCGTATAAGGGGCATTTCCGCGGCGTCTAAATCCGAAACGGTGAAACAACCTCAAGAAGTAAGTAACTTACAGAAGCGTAATATTAAAACTACGCTACGAAGTAAAATTGAGTATTGAGAGATGCAGTCAATTAAAGATTGAATAGGTTGAGGATGTTCTTGAGTGATTTTAACTGAAAGAGCGATATTTTTACTTTCCAATACTTCAGAGTTGTTATTACCTTAAATGGCTTAATTGGCCAGTGATTTAAAGGGAAGAAAAACCAATACGGAGCGTTAAACCAAAGACTTAAATTGAGTAATTGTTTAGGCGTAACAGGTCGAGAAACTACGTCAGCGGGATTTTCAGGTCCATCAATGTGAAACCAATGTTTAGCGGGTAATTTTGAATTTATATCAACTATACGATTTGCGACAAATGTATTAAATCTATGCGAGAGTGAGTGGATCCAAGTGAGCGTAACTGTAGAATTTGAGAAAACGAAAATATTATCAAGTTTACAGCGTTTACCTAAAACTTCTACAACAGAGTTGAGTAAATTAGCTAAGAGAAGAGCAGCACAGAGCTCGAGGCGAGCTAAGGGCCTATTCTTAAACGGAGCGATGCGAGATTTTGAAGTGAGCAATTGGACTGATCTGTAGTCTTGGTCATTAGAAGAAATCTATATATATAAAAGGAGAAACTGACTGACTGACTGACTGACTGACTGACATATCAACGCACAGCCGAAACTACTGGGACTAGGAACGTGAAATTTTGCACACGGCTTCCTTTTATAATGTAGGGGAGCACTAAGAAGGGGTTTTTGGAAATTCGACCTTTAAGGGGGTGAAAAGGGGGTATTTCGTTTGGATGAAAAATCTTATTCCTTGAGTTAATAAACTTGAAACTTGGCTCAAATACTAATCTTAATAAATTATGAACTAAGTATTTTTTTTTTCTAAACTACCCCCACGAGGGGGATTGGGGGGTGTCAAAAAATGTATGGAAGAATTTTAACACGCAGTCCGATTAACTCGATACTTAGTATTTATACTTAAGTCCAAAAATAAAGAATAATCTGTATCAAGGTTTTTCAAAAATCTACCCCGGACGGGGTGAAAAGGGGCTGTCAATATTACAGGGGAGAATTTTACTGCCTAGCTTGATTAACTCGAAAATTGGTATGAATAATCTTTGAGTCAAGGTTTGGAAATATCCTAAACGATTTTTTAAAATTCCACCCCTGTGGAGGTAAAAACCGGGGAAATAGTTTAGATGAAAAATCTTATTCATTTGGTTAATAAACTTGAAACTTGGCACGAATATTTGCCTAAATAAGCAATAAAGTTTCTTACAATTGGTTTTTCAAAACTACCCCTGATGAGAAATTGATGATTTGGGTGAGAAGGGGTAATTAGATTTTTAAGAGGAGGATTTTTACTGTGTGGGTCAGGGGATACAGATTATATGAAAAATCTTATTCCTTTGGTTAATACACTTGAAACATGGCAATATTTGCCTCAGGAAATAATATAAATTGTCACTCTTAGTTTTTTAAAACAAGTAAGGAACACTAGGACCGTTAGAACAGTAAGGAGCAGTAAGGAAAAATTTTAACGCGCTGTAATATTAACTCAAAACTCGGTACTAATACTTTTTCGGAAGTCAGTGTCTTTGGATCTGTATTTTAGGTTTTTGCCACTGACTTCCGAAATTAAAGTTGTTTTTCACTTTGTAGTGTTTGTTTTGGAAGCCGCTTGTTTTTATTGTTCACTTTTACTAAAAAGTGAACAATAAAAACAACAAACAGACCCACTAGGGTCTGTTTGTAATTTATCTGAGTTACAATAGCCTAATGACAACTGCTCATCACCTTTTACAAAACATTGCTTTTCCCGAAGCAGGGACGTTAATTGTTGAGGAGTTCTCTTGGTACTTCACCAACAGCTCCACTTCACCATATGCATTGTGGCGAGCTTCTATTGCTTAGCAATAATTTTAAAGTAATGGAATCGCAACCCGTGAAATACTTATTATTGAGTTGTTCCAGTGGCCATCTTACCATCTGTGGTCTTCGTCATCAGTTCCACTTCACCAAATGTTGCTTTCCGAGAGGAAATGCACAAGCTACTATAAAAAAATACCAAAATCGCTATAGGTGCGCCTATATTGAAGAGTTCCCTCAATTTCTCTAGGATCCCATCATCAGATCCTGACCTGATGACAATGGGACCGCCTGGAATGTATACCCTTTCAAACAAAAAAAGAATTTTCCAAATCGGTCCAGCCGTCTTCGAGTAATCGGGGAACCATAAAAAAAAGATTCCGAAGAACTGAGAACCTCCTCCTGTTTTGAAGTCGGTTAAAAATAATTTATAGCCAGAGTGCATCTCATGACATTTCCAATAGGCCCCAACACTATTCTGATTTCAATGGTACCATTTTCATCAGAAGCATTTATTTAAATTTGCTTCGTCATAGTCGTTTAACTATCTTAATCGACATGTCTTATCGCCACCCGTACTTATCATTGATGAGTTTCTGTAGCCATCTGTGGTCTTCTTCGTCAGTTCCACTTCACCAAATCATACGTTCTGAATGCAAATGCTTAATTTGTTGACGAAAATACCAAAATCACTATGTGTTTGCCAATAATATTTGAGAATTTCCCTCAATTCCTCATGGATCCTATCATCAGAACTGGATTTGGATAAAAATGGGACCAATCTGGAAGTCCAATCCTTTCAAATAAAAAATATTTGTTAAAATCGGTTAATAAATGACGGAGTAACGGTAACAAACATTAAAAAAAACCATACAACCGAATTAATAACCTCCTCCTTTTCTTGAAGTCGGTTAAAAATAGTAACGAAGTCAGAACTGTGCATTGCATTTATCTAAAAGGAAGTGATTGAACGAGTCTTTTGCGCACATTATAGTTTTTAGAATTTTTGTCCGTTTGTTGTTTGTCGGGGTGTATGTTCCGGATTGACGCAAAAACGGTTGATTGAATTTAGAGGAAATTTGGCATACAGATGTTTTAGAACCTGGATTAACACGTAGGGTAGGTATTAATTTGATATATTCCAACATACACGCGGGCGAAGCCGCGGGCAAAAGCTAGTTCTTAAATAAACAGCCGCGCCATAACAGCGCTCGCTGGCGTCTGCAAAACCGAGAAGAGTGACATGAGATTCAGAGGTGATACCTACATGCCGCGGGAATTTTATTTGTTCGAGGTAGGAAAGTTCTTTGTGAAATTGATTAAATTTATTTTCAATGTGGGTGGGAACAGGGTCATCCCAATCAAGCTCCTGCCTCCAGCATTCTTGAACTAAAAGTTGTATAAATGCGGTAACGGGATGTATAAGACCTAAGGGGTCAAACAGACGTGCAGTTGCGGACAAAACCGTACGTTTTGTACATTTAAGCGAATTACCATTAATTTTAAATTGAAAGGTATCTTCAACAGGATTCCATTGCATACCTATAATTTTTGTATTAAAATCAGCGTCAGCGTCAAATTCAATATTTTGCTGATTTACATGAGTAGAAGGAATTTTATTTAAAAGCTCGGACCTACATAAAGGAGGTCATTTAGAGATTTACCTGAACTAGTTTTACAACTAGCGTCAAGCACGATGCGTGTTTTATTAGACTGTTTATCTGGGTGATAAACAGAACAATGCGGAATATAATAAAGCGGGATATTAAGAAAGGGGACAATGACCTTTGCCAAATAATCTTTATTAAGATATTCTTGAATAGTAGCGTTATAATTATGTCTAATTTCGGGATCTGAATCCAATTTTTTCTCTTAACGGATAAGGCGACGCATTGCCGTCGAGTGTGAATTACCTAATTCTGTGCACTGAGCCTTAAAGGGTAACTGCACAGTATATCTACCTGTATCATCGCGAGAGTAGGTACATTGAGTTAAATATTTGTTCACAGGCCTGATCATCAGGACTCATGTGGACCTTATTGGGGACGCTTTCGAGCTCCCAAAAGCGTTGAGTGAGCGTGTCTAAGCTAAGCGTGCTAGCAGCGTATAGAAAAGTTTGCTCGTTTTTATTTTTATTATGTTTAGCGGGGCGAGCGCGCGTATTTGTGCGGGGTTTACTATGAACCCGACCCATGGCTATGTAGCCGAGGGTGGTTTCTACAGCGGCGACCGAGGAGCCAGGTAAAGCTACCTTTCCACTTCCCAGCAAAAACGGGAAAGTTCATTACCAATGATACAATCAAATTCACCGGGAATGTGGAATGCATTATCAGCCATAGGAAAATTACGTAATGGAGCGAGGTTTGACATATCTATAGATATGTTGGGTAAGTCGTCAGTTATACAATCTAACACCCGAGCGAGAATAGTATAAGAACAGCGTTGATTAAAGCGGGAAACTATTTTGAATGTTGTAGTACCAAACGAGGGTATTTTAGCGTGACCTATACCGAAAATGGATGATTTATCAGGAGTAATTTCTAAATTTAAGCGTTCACAGCAAGCCTTTGTAACAAAATGACTCATTGAGCCCGTGTCGAGAAATACGCGGAGACTAATAGGTTTATTATTATTATAAACGTATACAGAAGCGGTAAGCAACAAAACAGTTGTATTATTTTCAACGCACGAAGTAGAAGTCATTGATAAATACGGAGCATTTGAATTCTCGCGCGCAATCTTTTCATCGACAACGACGGGTGCGTCGGCAGCGCGGGACGCCGCCGGTGTATGTGCCGTCTGAGAAGTAGACTGCGGGTACCCAGGTTCGACTACCCGATTACTTGAGTTAAAGTTGTTTATGTGTTAATTAGCGAATGATGTTTTCGTTGACAAATCGAACATGTGTTTGTTGACTTGCATACTTTAATATCATGAAATCCTAAACAGTTACGACAGAATTTATGTTTAATTATAAGATCTAATCTATCTTTAGCATTTTGATTCATGAAATGAGAACATTTATAAAGAGGGTGTGAATCAGAAGCATCAAAAACCCTGCAGGAACGTGCCTGAGAATCCTGAGTGGTACTCGCGAAGGCTTGACTGGTTTTTGTTTTAGGTACATTTTTACTAATTTCATTATTAGTGTTACGAACCTTAGAGGGGTTAGAATTATTAGGAAGCGTTTGAAATTAACTTTGTTCCTTTACAAATTGCGAAAGATGATCGAAAGTAGGAATCTTAATATGGCTATGCGTTTGTTCGAATAGGTTAACCACCTCTTTATTGAGTTTACTGAGTGCGATATTAGTTATAATAAAATCTGACAAATCATCTAATAATAATTGTAAGTGACGTAAAGCAGCTTGGGCCAAAAGAAACTGTTCAAAAAATGTGTCAATAGGTCGATAAGGTTTAAAATGAATCATTTGATTCAAATACATCGAGGCTTGTACGCGGGTATCTTGATATTTTTCTGATAATGCGTTCCAAATAAGTGGGTAATTATTAGCGGTAGGTACGATACCTGAGCAAATAGTCACAACTTACAACAACTTATTAAATATTGAACTTTTTCGGCTTCGGTGAGATGCGAATTATCATGAATGAGACTTTTAAAATTTTCATGAAATGTTGTCCATTTGCTAGGCGTGCCATCAAATGAAACAAGTTTTAATGGCGGTAATTTACGATTTAACAACTCGAATTTATGAGTGTTTTCATTATTTTGAGACAAGAATGTTGGATTCGATTTCCTTTATTTAACAATAGATTTCAGCGAACGCTTGTAGCGGTGCGTAGTTCGGCTTTGTCGACGAATCACGTTCTAATAAAGCTAAATTATAAGCATCGAGCGTTTCCATAAAGTTAGATCGAATTTGCTCTAATGAACGAATTCAAGACAGAAATTGAGTTTTAAAAGATGAATCTACAGAAACCTGAAGGCCGGGATCGTAAATACTTTGAACTATTTGAAATAAACTTTCGTTTTGGATTTTAGAAGAACAGCTTTGGAATCATCCTCAGCAATCGTGTATTCATTGTCGGATCCTATCCTTCTTGGGCGTCATGTTTTTAAGAATTGAGAAATACATCCTCAAGTTTATAAACTTGTTATAGAAAATAGGTAGGAACTTATCGATAGCGTGTGTATGCGAAAATGGATTTGCCCTAATGGCGGCGCGGGAGTGTGCGCTAAATATTGAAAAACATGCGAAAATATGCGTAAGCGGATTAAAATATTATTGTAATATTTTAGGTTTAGATGAGTACCAACACTAAAAGAATTTTTCAATTCGAACCAGTAGTTCCTGAGATTAGCGCGTTCAACCAAACAAACAAACTCTTCAGCTTTATATTATCACTTACTTTTTCACCTCTGATTATCAGGGGTGAAAAGTAAGTGATAATATAATTGATAATCTGGACTATTACAATTTATAATAAAATTACAATTCGTAAGAGAACCTCCAGACGAAGTGACAGCCTCCTCATTTTAAACGCCATCTTTGTATTTAAAATGCAACTTTTATTAACTCTTCACGCATGACGTGGCATGACTGCCAAAACTCGTTAAAAGTTAGTTGCGGATTGTAACATAGATGGCGCTCGTATCAACAGTTCTGTTTTAAAACGACTACTTTTTGCTTCCAGAAGAGTCTGTTTCTCCTTTTTTCATGTAGGTATGGCGCTACAATTTTTTTTTAGCGCCTGAATAACATTGACACGGGGGCGTTGTTGGAAAATATTTATGAAATTGTATTGAAAAACCAAGATAGGGGCATTAGTTCCTATCTTAGTCACGCCCCAAAAGATCCTTGTAAATTTAACTATTTCACGTAGTCTTGTCTTGCTGCCGTTAATCATAGGGTTTAAATTGCAATAACGAACAAGACTTTGTGAAATGAGAAAACTATACCTACCGTTTTAGTAAGAGCTTCACGATTCGCTTCACTACACTCGTTCAATGGCAAATGCATGATGAATAGCAAGCAGTCGTCAAGCAGTGGATACTAGACATACTTCATGGCACGGCAGAGGCGAAGCGCGCTAACAACTCCATTCCTACCGGCTTCCCTTTGGAGGATCGGAAGAGTAACTACTAGAGTAACTACCACCATAGAAAAATAGCACATTCAGTAATGTCTACGATTGCCAAATAATATACATACCAACAACAACTCAAATTGTTCTAAATAAGCCGGCGCCACAATGTGGTAATCGTATTTGTATGACTATTTGTAAATGAATAATTTCTTCTTCGGCTTCCCTCCTACGAAATGTCAAGCTTCGCCACTGCGGCACGGATGCGCAAATAACGCGGCAGAATTATATCGCGCATTGGATTTTCAATCTCGGTGTTGAGCCGAGCATTAAGAATCCAACAGAGTGCATTCCAACGCGCGGAAAAAACACCCTTGTTGGATTTTCAACTCTCGGCGCTAAGCAGAGCGTTGAAAATCCAGCGCGTAATAAAATCCCGCCGCATTATTTTCGCGTCCCAGCGAACGTCGACTAAAAACAAAGGAGGTAATGAAATAAATCAACAATCAGTTATTTACTATAATTTTATAAACTGTATTTATTATAATTAGACAACAGGAATGTTAGCGTGTTTACATCGGACCCAAACAAACGAAAACTGTACCTCTATGAAGAACATCAAGCATTTTACAGACGTAATTTGAGTGGGTGAAAGTTCCTATATATGGTGATGGCTCGCAGGGAAAATGTTACTATGTCGCATCTATGTTGTTCGTGATAACGTGAGTATCTGTGCCTATAACATGACAACTAAAACGATGCAAAGATTTACTAAGTCAGATTGATGTTAGTTGTGAAGAATACTCCATTTGAAATAAGATTAGAAATTTAAATAAACCTTTTTTACAGTCCGTTCAACCGATTTTGACTTCTATTCCGTAGGCCTAAGGATGGCATTAAAAGCAAAAACATGGTTAGAATACCAACTGTTTACTGCAGCTGCCATATTCATGCCACGAACGCAATAGAATTCAAAATCGGTTGAACAGACTGTAAATAAGGTTTATTTAAATTTCTACTCTTATTTCAAATGAAGTATAGTAACATAGAAAAATATCTTTTACCTAAAAGTTCCAGTTACTTTTCGCTTTTTTGTGAGAAGAAAACTTTGCCCACTCTATTTACAGAAAACTTGCTGAACAAATCCATACAATATTTTGAACTTTACTATGCAGTTGGTTACAAGCGTTAATACACATACACTCAGACCATAATATTAATCATTACATACATAATAACATCACGCTTGTTTGCCCCAAAGGGATGGCCAGAGGTATCTAAAACAACTACATTTTGACAGTTTAAAATAGTGCTCCTACATATTTTGTATTTTACATAGAAAATCGTGTCATATTTCGTTAACCCTTTAACCGCCTACGACGGATTAATCCGACAAATATTTTCGTGTCCATTTCGCCAGGGTCGTATATTTACGACCAAATATCGTAATGATTCAAGTTGCCCGGCGCTTGCACGTTGCAGTTGCGGCGGTTGCACGACAACTGATATGAAGTCGGGCGGTTAAAAGGTTAAATATAATTGTGATAAGTTCTAGTATAAAATATTATATAAATAATACTGTAACAATAAATCTCTTACCAAAATATACAATTATTATCAAAATTGTTTTAATTCGCTTTTCATTCTAGAGAAGTAATTGTTCTACGTTCTAACTCGTACTTATAATAATATTTAATGTTTTTGTTATTTTGTAATAATTATGTTTTATAACTTGTTACATAATCACGTTATTTTTCTAGAGGGCTAGGCCCTGATTTCGTCATCCAGATAGGTAGTGATTAATTCCGTAATAGATTGTCTTCATATGAAGAGAGAGAGTAGAGTTATATAACTCTATTGGTTTACGCGGTGCACGCCAGTAAAGCTCCCAGTCGGCATGATTTTTTCCAATACCTTCAACAATCATCGTCATATTTCAGCCAATTAACACAAAACCTTAATGAATTATACACCTAAACCTTCCTCATGAACCACTACGTCCATTGGTGAAAACCGTATGAAAATCCGTTCGCTAGTTTTTGAGTTTATCGCGTTCAGACAGACAGACAGACGCGGCGGGGGACTTTGTTCTATAATATGTAGTGATGTTATAATACATAGTACGCGGCCGTAAATATGACATAACGGGTTTTAGAGAAAGTCGGCTTTGTAGAGCACGTCTCGTGTCACGCAAACCTGTGCGAGTCTCTTTCTAAAGGTCAACGTTATAAACAATGTGTAAAAAAATCCTTCACATAGCTTTTGTCTGCGCATTCTGTACATGGAACTAAGGAACATAGAGCAAAAATTATTGCTGGAAAACGACTTTTATTTTTGATGAATCGCTGTTTACGGCAGCCCGCAATGGAACGCACGCAAAATATCGTGCTTAAGGGAGCATGCCGCGGTACAGGAGGTGTGGGGGTATTTAAAGTTAAGTTATAACATTAAGGGGGAAGCGCCAGGTAGCCCGCGAAATTCAAACTTTCTTATATTTTTTGCAATTTGCAAGTCAGTATTAAGTTGTATGTTGATTAAAGTATCATTCGCGACCGTAACAAATATGCATTTACAGAATTATAATCATGAACGTCAGTAATACAACTCCATAAGTTTGTATAATCCTAATTGTCAAGATTTCATGAAATAGTCATTCAACAGAATTATCTGGTCTTAAAGAGTTGTATTGATGACTTTAATTATTATAATTCTGTAAATACATACTTTTTACGGTCGCGAATCATATTTTGATCAACATACAACCTAATACTGACTTGTAAATTGCAAAAAACGTAAGAAAATTTGAATTTCCCGGGATGCCTTGCCCTTTCACCTTAAAACAGTTTCAGTGCAAAGAACAAAAAGTTGTAACTTTGACCTTCAATATCTACATAACCAGAAAATTCCCAGGTATGGTCCAGGACAAAAAAATGATCAAAATGACTTGAAGTACAGACGCCAGCAGGTCAAGCTATCCGAAACTGTCAAATTTTCCCAATCAACCTTGAACCTAATGCTTTAGCGATAAAGTTGAAAATCTATTAAAGAAATTTGACAGATTGTAGTAGCTTGATGTGCTGCCGTCCATACAAGTAACTAGCGGCTTCGTTGAGCGTCTTTTTACACCCGTTATTGTAAGTTTGTAACTGATTATCGTGACACTATTTGAAAATAATTTACTTAGTCAAAACATTTTAGAAAACAATGAATTCGAATAAAAATTCAGGTCAAACTTAACACTTTCAACGCCAAAGACCCGGCTCCCGGGTTCTCTACAAAGTTGTCCACACGCCAAGAACTCGCCTCCCGAGTCTTAGAGATGAAACTTTGCTATTTTTGGGCACGCTAGTGGGCATTGAAAGTGTTAATTTTGTTTTAAAAAATACACAGTTTATCATGCAACTCGTCTAGACCGGGTTTTAGTGTAACTAAGGTGTGCTAATATTACACGCGACAGCCAAACTCTCAGTATAACCAAAATCGTCGACTTCGCAATATAAAGAAAAAATACATTTGTTTAGCCGACTATAAACTCCCACAGGTGCTTACAAACACATAATAAACTCAATTAAGTCACTAATAATAATTAAAAACGGTCATAATTTAAAAAAAAAAATACTTCGAAAATTCGACCCAAATCGTTTTTTTTTTTTATAAGCAAGAAAGTTTCTGCGCTAATTATTAGGAACCATTTATTACAAAAGTCATCGAAGGAACGAAAATTTAGAATCACTGTTCAAAGAAGAAATTAACATTTTGGAATAGTCGCGTCTCCTTTTAAGATATGGAATTTAAACAACTGGAAGCTCATCCATTTCTCAAAGAATATACCAACAAAATCTTAAATCATAATCACATTTTCTAAAGGTTCGTTGATACCAAATTCTTTTCGTTTGTAGTGAAGTGTAGTACAGCTGCTATAGCATTTAACATGTGTTTTCTTCCTGCGTAGTCCGTTGACATTAGGTACGCCATAACGACGTTCTTCAAATATTCTAGATTCGCGCCTTCGCGGGATTGAATGCGCCGTAACCTGGAAAGTGTGGTGAAGAATCATTAATTAATCTTATTCATTATCATCTATCTATACCAATAAATAAAATTGAAGTGCCTGTTTGTAATGCCAAAATAACAGCTTTTTACTAAATGCATATGAAAGTATATACGATACTTATAACGAAAATTCATTTTTTTTGTCTGTCTGTCTGTCTGTTTATTCCAGCTAATCTCCGAAACGGCTGGACCGATTTTGACGGGAATTTCGCTGGCAGATAGCTGATGTTATAAGAAGTAACTTAGGCGGCTTTTGTTTTAGAAAAAGAAATTAAAACTCATCCGCGCAAAAAAAACTAAAACCCATTAAGTAGTGATTAAAATCCGATTTAAATAGGGAAGTATTGACACCCATGCGGGCGAAGTCGCGGGCTAATATGAAGTAAATGTGTATGTGCTCGTTCAGAGTAGAGGCGTGTGCGATTACTTGTGCAGCTGTGTGGAGTTCATACGTACGTAGACGCCGCTAGCATTCAAACTCAAAGCATTTATTTCAAATAAACCAATTACAGGCACCTTTGAATTGTCAAAGAGTCGGTCAGTTAGTCAGAAAGTTGAAGCTAGTTGCCCATTCCAAAGCGTAGATCTCTATGGAGAAGAACAAGCAAGAAACTCCACGGACACTCTTTTAAATCAAAATATTGTTACAAAATATTGGTTATATCATTCATGTTGAAATTAAGTATGTGAGAACAATGTAGAAAGACGTAAACGTTAAAGCAACAAAAAGATAACAGTCAAAAACGATTCAAAAATGAAAATAAGCCGTGGCAGCTAAGAGATGACCAGTCCCTACTGACGGCGCCCGTTCACGAACATGACGCACACACATTCACTCACAGTGCTCGCCTGCATCAAGGGGGCGTGGGCGCATACCGCGCGGGGATTTCTATTCAATCAATCCGCTCGTACCGTTCATTGTGGTCCAGCGTCTGTTAGTGACTTTGGCATGTGGTTCCAAACTATTTCGATCCACCCGCTTAGGCTCGTAATCCGTTCCGCACTGTGAATGTAAAGACGACAAGACCCGAGCGCCCGCACCCGCCCCCGCGCCCGCACCGGCATCCGACCCCGCACCCGCCCTTTCTTTCTGAACGAGCTCTATGACGTAACGTATGTTCAATGTCTTATTTCTTTAAATGTTATGTACATCTATAATTTGTGTATACATAGCAGTAATACTTTCCTAAATACTCTAAACAATGTTGAATGTATATGCTGTTGGTGTTCTTTAATAAATAAATAAATAAATAAATAAGTAACGTAAGTACGATATGATAGTTGTACTATAACGGCGAACTACGAGTTGTTCAGTAACGACCGATCAGCAGCCGGTAAATAACGTATAGTTTACTTTATATTCGAATTCGTCCTGTATCCAATTACGGCCGAACCCAATAACCTATTTTCAGTAAAATACAGATCGCTATTGATGGTAGACAGTATAATTCTATCTGTCCTTATGTCAGGCAGTGCAGGCAGTGGCGCAGCTACAATTATCATTAGAGGGAAGCCGAAGAAAAAATTGTTCAGTTCTCATAAACTCAGACAAAAAACTGTAGGTTTTTAATGTTATGATGTGTTAAACTGGTATTAAATAGAATTATGTAATGTGATGTGATACACAGTTACACACACAGGTGTACTTACCATATTATTTGGCAATAGTAGACATTAAGAAGAGTGGTTGTTCCGAAGGGAAGCCGATAGGAATCGGGTTGTATGAAGGCTACGCCCCTGCAGGCCGGTAAGACTCCATACTCTCGTATAGATTATAGGGACGTTAAAACCATAGATAGATAGGTTTTCTATCTCCAGTATGCCAAAACTGGTGATAAGATAGGTTATTGGGTTCGGCCGTCACTTGTGGACATGCATAATATTTTAACATAATTATTCATAAAAATGTTACCTGTCAATCTCCTCTTTCAGTGTCCTTATAACTTCTTTGAAGCGTTCTTTTTCTATGGTAGCCTCTCGCTGACAATCTCTGTAAAACATATTAGCGAAAATTAAAACTAAAATCAGTCTCTTTTTCGTTGCGCTGATGGTAGAAATCGTCTAATTTAAAAGTGCACGCCTCTCCACTGCATGTTGTATACACAATTCAAATGTTCGTATAGAAATTTTAGTGGACGAGCATGCAATTTTAAACTAAACTATCTCTACTATAAAATTGTATTGGCCTGATCCAGTACTTCGCTACTTCCACATAAAGCATCAACAAAACCATCAGGATGATTGGACCTTAATATCACGCTCGTATTCACAGCAGGGGTTAGGCAGATATGTATAGTATACCCACTTATCGACAGTTATGTACTATGTTTATAAAAACAGCTATGTTTAAGTACTATGCAGGTGACAAAGGCGGTCTCTGGAGAGGCCTGCATGTTCGATGACACTGACAAAATTATCTATTATCTTCATCTTCTCACGAAGGGGAAGTATAAGTACAATGAAAATGTAAGCAAATGGATCAGAAACCATACCTGTGGATGCCAGCATACAAATTGAGTGCTTTGATTTGATTATTCGAATGCTTAAACTCGAAATTCCAAGTATAACATTGTTAAATTGTAATTGAAAAATCATCGACGAAATTTGAGGTTATAAAATTAACCTCAAAAATAATATACATTATAATTAATATTAATTAAAAAAATATTAATTAATCAAATTAATCTCAATTGACTAATGAAAAACATATTTAAGGGGGAAGCGCTAAGGCCGTCCGCGAAATTCAAATTTTCTCACGATTTTTGCAATTTGCAGCTCAGTGTCTAGGTGTATGTTGATTAAAGTATGATGTGTGACCGTAACAAATATGTTTTTACATAATTATAATCATTAGAATCTGTAATACAACTTCTTAAGTTAGTATAATCCTCAAATGTCAAGATTTCTTAAAATAATAATAATAATACGTGCTCGGAGGAAGGAAGTATTCTAGTAAGTGCTGGTAGGGATCTTGACCATCTTCCGGGCTCTGGGATTGTCCTGATAGTCGTGGCATACCTCTCCACTCCTCATAAGCACCTCAGGACATGTTGCCCCCTTGTCACTACGACACTATATGCTAGCGACTGTTTTCGGGGGCCCATTATTGAGTGTGCAAGTCACCCCCTGCCATTTTATCCATGTATTACCTAACATTGATCAGGCAGGGGACATAGCTTTTCCATAGTTCTCAATCCACTATAGCCACCCAAACCCATAGCCCAGTATGTTTCGTTTCCATGTCCTACAATAGTCCTGCACCAACCGAGGGTTGTCCTTGGGTGCATTTGCATAATGCATATAGGGATAATCGTCGGTTGGTGCCTCCTCATCATTTGAAAATGTCTAAGGGGCCTCTGCGAGTTGGCTTCGGCCCCTCGTACGCCTTCCAAAAGTCCGGGACCCCAGGGGCCCGAGATATGAAAACATATAAAAAAATAATAATAATCGCCGTATCTCTACGTTGACGTCGTGATGGGGCTTGCGCGCTCCGAACTCTAGGTCTGTGCCGGTAGAGGTTACTTTGCCGGAACAGGTCTAGGATGAGGAGCCAGACCAAGAGAGATACAGAAACCCGCAGGGCAGCATGTGGCGAGCTGCTGGGCAGTAGCGACCCCACGTACCCTATCTCCCGGGAGAAGTCATGTTCCTCATCTCTGGCTTGCCTTTATTGGCCGGCTGGAGTGAACACTGACGAGAACTGACCTCCCACCTCATTCTTGCCTTTATTGGCTGGCTTGAGTAGAGATTCGCAAGAGCAAACGTGCTCGGAGGAAGGAAGTAGTCCAGTAAGATGCTGGTAGGGATCTTGACCGTACTTCCGGGATTGTCCTGATAGCCGTGGAATACCTCTCCACTCCTTTTAAGCACCTCAAGACATGTTGCCCCCTTGTCGCTACGACACTATGTGCTAGCGACCGTTTCCGGGGGCCCATTGTTGAGTGTGCAAGTCACCCCCTGCCATTTTATCCGTGTATTGAATTTATCAAACATTGGTCAGGCAGGGGCCATAGTCCATCCATAGTTTTAGATAACCAGTCCACTTTAGCCATCCAAACCCATAGCCCAATATTTTTTTTGTCTCCATATCCTGCAATAGTCCTACACCAACCGGGGGTTGTCCTTGGGTGCACTTGCATAGTGCGTACAAGGATAATCGTCGGTTGGTGCCTCGTTTCCATTGAAAGCGTCTAACGGGCCTCTACGAGTTGGCTTCGGCCCCTCATATGCCTTTCAAAGGTCCGGGACCCTAGGGTCCCGAGAAATATCAAAAATAATAATATATTTATTCAAGTTATAAAGTAATACAGAAAATACAATTTTGCTTAAATCTATGTCAAGTTCACTAGTGTTATGTGCCTGAACTAGGACATCCTGTGTTTCAGGCGAGAGGAGGTAAAAATATTGAGATATAATCACTGTAATTTTACAAAATAAAATAGTCATCTATTATGTATGTAAGTAAGGTGTAAAATCTTACTTTCTAAAATCTTATCATACTAACTTATCGAACTAATTAAAAATAAATAGTACGCTAAACACTCTTTATTTCAACACTACTAACAACTTCTCTGTATCTTCATAGGATAAACTTTGAAGAGCTACCTTGAGAGTTTTCTTGCAATTTGCATAATTTAGGGAATAGATGTTTGCTTTTGCATTTAGTCTGTTATACAGTAATGGTCCAAGGAAAACATGAAATTTGGCTGTGAAAGCATGTCTTGTACTATTTGTGGGGCAAACAATATCTTTCCGTCTCTTTTTAGTAAATTCAGTGCTGTAGCGAAGGGCTGCGTGTTGTTTTAGTACAATGATCATTATGAATAATTGTCGAACTGTTAGTACTTCACAAGACTTATAGAGCAGGTTAGTGGGAAAGAGGAACGGGCGGCAAGTAGACACCTTGAGAATCGCTCTTTGTGCTCTTTCGATGGGTAGTAATAAAGTTTTACATGCTCCACCCCATGAGGTAATGCAGTACGTCAAAATTGACTGACATAGAGCAAAGTAAACTTGCCTAATTATTGTTGGGTCTGCAATATATCGTAGCTTTTTGAATACGTATATCAGCTTACGAATTCTACTATTTAGAGCATCCATATGTTGTTTGAACGGTAGGGTTTCATCAATTGTAACACCCAAGTATTTAATTTGATTCGACTTATTAATATAGGGACACATAAACGGGCAATCTGCAGGTACTGTACAGCAATGAGCATACAACGTTAAAGGAATATTAGAAGTTGGTTTGCGCATCGAAAACTTTATATAATTTGTCTTGTCTGCATTTAGAGTTAGTGAGTTTAGCTGAAGCCATTTATTTACAACACTAAAGCCGTCTTGCGCGAGCTTGTAGACATCATGTTCCGATTCAGCCGAAAAAAGAAGGGCAGTGTCATCAGCATAAGATATTATTGTGCCATCCTTTAGCTTTAGATTACAAAGGTCATTTATGTATATCAGAAACAAAGTGGGCCCTTAAATACTTCCTTGGGGAACACCAAATGACGTATTTTTTTGGTCTGCGCTGAGAACACTGCCAATCTTCACGCACTGAGTACGGCCTTCTAAGTAACTTTTGAAGAGTTTCAGCTGAATGCCTCTTATGCCCACTGTCTCAAGCTTGCTCAACAAAATAGGAATGGAAACTGTGTCAAAAGCCTTGGCGAGGTCCAGGAAAATTCCTATTGTATGGTTACCTTTGTCAAGTTCTTGCGCCAGATAGTCAGTCAGATGATGAACGGCATCGGCAGTTGAAAGTTTAGGTCTAAATCCAAATTGTCGTTCCGACAAAATTGATTTGTCCTCCAGATATTTGAACAACCTTTTGTTTATTATTTTTTCCAATATTTTAGACATAGAAGGCAGTAGAGAAATAGGTCTGTAATTTGTTACTTGCTCTCTACTGCCTGATTTATATATAGGGACAACAACTGCTTTTTTGAGGCACTCCGGAAAAATACCCAAAGATAAACACATGCGAAAAATATAAGCCAGGGGTGGTACTAAAATTTTCCTGAACTGTTTAATAATTTTATTTGATATGTTATCCCAACCAACTGCACAGTCGTCTTTCAAAGTCATGATTATACTTTCTATCTCAGTCTCGTCAGTATCTAGCAGAGCAAACGATGTTAAAGTGGAATTCCCTGTAATAGGAGTGCCCGTTAGATAAAGTGATTGACTCCGATTTTTTTCTGCCAGACACTTTCCAACGTTAACAAAGAAATTATTTGCTATGTTAGCAGATGTCAGCTGTGTCGAGTGCGCTTGTAATAAACCTGAAGATGACTCATTTTGTTTCGCCGAATATGTTATATTCTTAATACATTTCCAGATTTTTTTACTACTTGTTCCAGCTTTTTCTAATGCAGATTTATCGTAGTTGCTTTTAACTTTTTTGAGTAGATCATTACAAAAATTACGATATCTTTTGTATGACAGTTGAAGCATAGCATTATCTGGATGAGATTTAGCTTTCATGTGCAGTTTATTTCTATGCTTCATACAGCGGATAAGACCTGTCGTGATCCAGGGTTTTATGTTGCAATTTTTTTTATTAAAATAATCATTCTTAGAATAACTTGGTCTTAGAGAGTTGTATTGATGACTTTAATTATGATAATTTTCTAAATATATATTTATTACGGTCGAGAATCATATTTTAATCAACATACAACCCTATACTGACATGCAAATTGCAAAAAACGTAAGAAAATTTGAATTTTGCGGGCTACCCTGGCGCTTTCGCCTTAAGATGATTCAATCACCCGAGGTTAATTTATCATCATCATTTGAGGTTAATTTTATTACCTCAATTTTCGTCGATCATTTTGCAATTAAAATTTAACAATGTTATTCATACAATAATTGATAGGAAAAACTGGTAAGATACCTATAAAGTAATCTTCTATATACAGATGAATGTGTTATTAAGTCAGTGATTGCGTAAATATTTCACATGAACAGGCTCTGTTTACACTTTCATTAGAAAGTTTTGGAACAGACCACAGTCAGCTACTTCTATTATAGCAGAAATAAACAAATATTATGGTCCATACCTAAACTGTCCCTCCATAATATGTTTCTCCTTCCGGAGCTGCGATATGTCGAGGTCCTTCCTAGCCAACTCGTGCGCATAGTGTAGCATATGCGGCGGTGCTGTCACATCCTGAAAATTATACACATAAGAATGAGTTTTTTTTTCGCACTGTTTATCCGTCAACGAGAGCTCTGGGCACGATTTTGATTCTACAGTGCATCATCATCTTCCTGCCCTTGTCCCATGTTACTTGGGGTCGGCGCAACACGTTTTCTCTTTCCATTTTCCCCTGTCAAAAGTCACGCTATCATTCACTCCCTTCTCTTTCATATCATTCGTCACACAATCCATCCATCTTTTCTTTGGCCTTCCTCTCCCTCTCCATCCATCAACATTTATATTCATCACTCTTTTAGTCACATGCGTTTCCTCCCTCCTCTTCACATGTCCATACCAAGCCAAACGATTTCCTTTCAACTTTTCTGTCACTGGCGCCACTTTCAAACTTCCCCTTATATACTCATTTTTTACTTTATCCAATTTCGTCACTCCACACATCCATCTCAACATTCTCATCTCCGCTGCATGCAATCTTTTTTCATCCGTCTTCTTCACGGCCCAGCATTCCGATCCATACAGTACGACGGGCCTTATCACGGACTTATAAATTTTTCCCTTTAATTTGAGGGGCATCCGTGGGTCGCAAGTTGTTCCTGTGACCTGTCGCCATTTCATCCATCCTGAGTTGATCCGGTGCGCTACGTCTCGGTCTACTTCGCCATCCCCTTGGACAAACGACCCGAGGTACCGGAAGTCGGAGCAGCTCGGTACGGGCGTTCCGGTGAGAGATATGGACACAGGACTGGAGAGACCGCCAAAATCACAAAACAAATATTCTGTTTTGGTCCGACTTAATCTCAGGCCAGCGGTCTCCAGTTTTGCCCACCACACCTCCAATCTGCTCTGGATTTCTAAGCCGCTCTCAGCAACCAGCACAATGTCATCAGCGAACAGCATACACCAGGGCGCCTCTTCGTGGATATCCGACGTAAGAGCGTCCATTATCATCACGAAGAGGTAAGGGCTGAGTGCTGACCCTTGGTGCTAGCCGACAGCCACATTGAAGCTGCTGGTAGTGCCCACTGTAGACCGGACTTGGGTACTGCATCGACTGTACATCGCTCGAATCAACTGCACATACTTCCCTGGCACACATTTCTCCTTAAGGGCCCACCACAGAACTTCACGAGGCACTCGGTCGTATGCCTTTTCGAGGTCAATGAATACCATGTGCAGGTTTTTATGCGCACCTCTGTATTTCTCGCACAGCTGGCGGATAGCAAAAATGGCATCTGTTGTTCCCCGACCAGGCATAAAACCGAATTGGTTTTGCGAAATTTCACTCTCTTCTCTCAGTCGCCTTTCAATAACTTTTTCCCAAACCTTCATACTATGTGATATTAGTTTTATTCCTCTATAGTTGTTGCACTCCAGCACATCACCTTTGTTTTTAAAGATGGGCACCAGTGAACTGTTACACCATTCGTCAGGTATGGCTTCTTCCAGCAACAATTTATTGAAGAATAAAGCTAACCACGTCCATCCATGTACCCGTAATAACTTCCATACTTCAACTGGTATTCCGTCCGGACCTACTGCTTTACCATTCTTCATTTCATTTACTGCTATTCTCACTTCATCCATACTAATCATTCTCACTAACCCCTCATTTACTTGTTTATTCTCAAGCACACCACTCCAGTCATTCTCCTCATTCATCAGTCTTTCAAAATATCCCTTCCACCTATCCTTAATTTTCTGATCATCCGAAAGCACTACTCCAATTTCATTCCTTATACATTTTATCTGACAAACATCCCTCATCTTTCTCGCTGTAGCTCTAGCAAGCCGGTATAAGTTTTTTTGGCCTGCTGGACTATCCAGCGTGTCATAAAGCTTGTCCTGGGCTTTTGCTCTCGCTACCGCCACAGCTTTTTTGGCTTTTTTCTTTAGAGCATCATACTGACACTTTTTTTCTGATTTCAAACTAACATTCTCATCTTCAACACTCTGCCATTCCTTGAACTTTCTCTTCTTATCCTGCAACACATTCTGTATTTCTGTCGACCACCACCATGTATCCCTATATATCGTACCCTTTCCTTTAGTCTCTCCCAAAATATCTTTCGCTTCACTCCTAATATACTCCGCCATTTCACTCCAACATTCATTTACACTTCGATCAATCATGTCCCTCATATCTATCATTTTATCCACTACTCGCTCTTTAAATTTCTTCGCACAATCATTCTTCTCCAGCATATGCCATTTTATTTTAGGGGGAGGTCGCTCTTTGTTTTGATTGAGCTTTATTTTTAGGACCATTTCCATAATTAGGAGTCTATGCTGTGAGACTAAATCTTCTCCCGGTAGTACTTTGCAGTCTCTGATATACTTTAAGTTAATGCGTCGTACTAGAAGATAATCAATTTTCGTCTTGTGATTGCCACTTTTGTACGTAATTAGGTGTCCGTCGTTCTTCTGAAACCAGGTGTTGGCTACTGCCAGGTCAAGTGCGGAAGCGGATTGCAGCAGTGTCTCTCCCTCATTATTTAGGTTACCAAATCCCCACCCTCCATGTACTCTTCCATAAACCCCTTTCATTCTTCCCACATGTCCATTAAAATCACCTCCAACTATCAATTCCTCATGCACCGGGATGTTCATCAAAACTGTGTCAAAGTCCTCCCAAAACTTCTCTTTCACGCTTTCATCACATCCTACCTGCGGTGCATATACGCTAATTACATTTAGTTCTACATTTTCTAACATCACTTTTACAACTATCAATCTATCATTAATTCTTTTTACCTCCATCACGCCTCCTTTCAAATTACTATCTAATACTATTCCCACGCCATTTCTTTTCCCGTCACTTCCACAGTAGAAAAACTTGTATCCTTCACCAATTTCCCTCGCTTTCGTTCCTTTCCATTTTGTTTCTTGCAGACACGCCACATTTATTCGTCTTCTTTTTAATACATCCGATAATTCTCTGGCTCTTCCAGTCATCGTCCCAACATTCCAACTTGCATACCTCAGTCTCACTTCCCGGGCTCGCTTCTTACGTTGCCCCCGCCCGAGGTGGTGCAACAACCCTTGTCCACTTCCCGCAGGAGCCGGGTGCTGCCCCTGCGCGTCGCCTGTGGGGTACGCCCTAGTCCTATCGTGCATCATATAATTTCCACTCATGTTGCTTAGGGTTTTGGCACAGTTTTACAGTCGGCCGCCAGCCTGACACCAACCCTCCTTGGGAATGCGATTGTTGATGGTTTACCCGCCATCACGCGGGTGACCCAAAGTGCTTTATGGTATGCACTGGGTCTTGAGCTCCCTTAGTCGCCTCCTACGACACCCACGGGATGATATGGGGTGGTCTATTCTTTCTCCGGGACCGACACGGATAATGATGGATGGACACGGATGGATGATTCTACAGTGCAATGTATAATTATTTAATTCTAAACCTTTTTGCATTGACAACTGTTTATTATCCGTTATCAATGCTATAGGGTACTTGGTAGGTTATGTCAATCATAACAGTCATGAAAAGCGTCAGATTGTATAAACGAGTCGATATGTTGATGAAAAATGAACTCATAAAGCAGAGAGAGAGAAAGAATATTCTATATATCTATCTCATACGTTTCTGCTCCCATCGGGTGTAATGATATTGATCGGCGGCTTGCAGCTCAATTCACATAATAATTATATCCTACCTACAACAATCTAAAACGTGTGTTTCTTAAAATATTGTTGCCAAAACATTACGGCCGATATGAAAATGATGGCATAGATGTTTGACTTTACGACATCTAAAACCGCCATCAATAAGGACGGCCGTGGTTGCTAAGCAATTGATGCTCGTCACAATGCATATGGTGAAGTACCAGGAGAACTCCTCAACAATTAACGTCCCTGCATCGGGAAAAGCAATGTTTTGTAAAAGGTTATGAGTGTGTTGATGATGAGTTGTTGGTTATTCGCTATAGATGTGCCTATAATATTTAAAGACTTCCCTCGATTTCTCCAGGATCCCATCTTGACTTGATGACAATGGGACCACCTGGGAAGTATACCCTTTCAAACAAAGAAAGAATTTTCCAAATCGGTCCAGCCATATTCGAGTAATCGGTGAATACACAAAATATTTTTTTTAAAAATTAAAAAAAGATTCTGACGACGAACTGACAACCTTTTTTGAAGTCGGTTAATAAATAGATTCGTAAGCTAATTTTACCTGTGATAGCTACTTCCATATGGGAAGGTCTACTATGCAAAGGTGTTTACCTCATTATTGGTAAAGATACAAGGAGTATTCATTTTACCGAATACCAATCCGTAAATTATAGGAACCGGCCATAAGGAAACAAAAACGTCAGTTCAAGATATCTCACCGTTAATATCCCTTCTTTGAAATGCGTGTGTTCCTCAGCGCTGACGCGGCGCGAGCGGTCGTTGCGGGCTCGGATGTAGTTATCGGTCTCGTCCAGCAGAGCGGAGTAGCGGTCGCGTTGAGTTTGCACTTGCTTCTCTAGGCTTAGGATACGGGTCTTGAGGTCCGACACGATTTCCTTTTGGTAGTCATGCTCGTTTTTAATTTTCTGAAACATACGATTCGGAAATGTTAGAAATAATGTGGGTTGGACATACTCGCTGTGATATTTTTAAGTAAACATTCGTTAATTAAGAAGAGTGAGCTTCTTAAGGCTGTGCCGACACTGCCGACACCAAATAAATTGGGACAAGGACAGGGAGAATAAGATTGATGATTCATTCGTCAACTTAACATCTTGCTTATCAAGAAGGTAGTTCCTCTGTGACTTTATAAACGTCGCTTGGATAAAAAATAGCCTGGGTTATACAAACTGTATAATTATACCAAATAACTGCACACAATCATGTGAAAATAGGACCGATAAACTGAGTTTCACATCTCTAGTATTAATATAACTAAGGTGACAGTTTTTTTTTTTACACGCATCCTGGACATGTGTATTGTGTAGTGTATAGGTTGATGTATTCCCGTTGTCCCCTGTAATCATGTCCCCATCACGGTATTTTTAGTAATTTTATTAAATTATCGCTGACCCCGTCAAACGGGGACACGGCGGACGGAGACAGCGGGATAACACCTATTGCTTTGCTAAAAACGTCCAAAGCATCCTCATTTCTAAGTATTCTGTTTGTATTGTCATATTAGAAGGAGACTATCGCTGACACAGCCAACGGGGACAGTAGGTGTCCCGTCCGTTATAAACGGTCCGTAACATTGTCTATCATACGGTCGAGATTACACATTTTATGTGTGGTGGCGTCCGTCACGCAGGGAGGCAATAATGCCCGACCCAATAATGTCCAGCACAATAATTCGTGTACATCGTCTCTGATAGAATGTATGTATATTATAATTAATTACTTTTTATAATAAATGTTCCTATTGACTATGTGTGATTGAGCTGAATCACAACGAACGGAATGCATCACTATTACTATAAACATGGCAACATTATTTTATAAAGTGACATTAGCGTCTGTCGGTTTACTCCAATGAATTAATAATTACACTTTAAGTTCTAGGACAACTCAATATAATATAACATAACATCACGCCTTGTTTCCCCGAAGGGTTAGGCAGAGGTGTACCTATAGTAGTACACCCACATTTCGCCAGTTATGTTTAAGTCCCATGTAATAGGGGGCGAGCCTATTGCCATCTACCGGGCACAAACTCAATATAATATCTGTTCCGAAACTATCCAATGAAAGTGTAAACACAACCTGTTCTGGTTAAATTCTTATCACTCACTAAAGGGAATTCGTAACACATCACCAAACTTTTTCCAACAATTATTATTTGAATAATATTATTAAATTGTATTTGATCATCTTCGAAAATTGGGGTTAAAAAATGTAACCTCAATTGTCAAATGAAAAACATCTTTAAGGTGATTTAAAATTAGAATTTCGGGTTCAAGTATTCAAATAATCAAATCAAAGCACTCGAATTCGTATTCGTGGCAACCAGAGGTTCGTTCTCTGTTCCGTTTGTTTATATTTTCATCAGGTATTTACTTTTGGACAGAACATATTATATTGTCAACGACACGCTAAGAAGGTGAATTTTGTCTGCCATCTGTCACACTAACGAGCATATTTTGAAAAAGGTATGGGCTATACGAGCGTATGTCCTAGAAAGTCGTACAGTAGAAGTTGTTAAAAAAAAAAAAAATCAATAACTACCTCTTCATACAACTTCAAAGTATCCAACTTATCTTGCTTCTCTTCCTCCAACATCATTTTATAAGTCTCTACCTTCTCTTTGAACAGTGCTACCTCATTCTTCAAGTCTCCTACATCATCCGTCTCACTACCAGCATCTCTTACTTTCATCTGCTGCTTATAGAGATCAAACTCCACTTTTAAACTTTCATATTCTTCTCTACACCTCAAATGTACGTTTTCATAGCCTTGGACTTTGAAAACTGTAGATATGTCTATGGGACTGCCTAATTTTTCGTTTTCGGCTATAAGTTCTTTTTTCAGAATGTGTATCTTGTCTATGAGTGTTTGTAGGTATTCGCTGTCTGCTAGCTTCTCGTTGTCCGTCTCGCTTTTTTGTGATGTTTCTTTTGTTTCTTCTGTGAACATTAAAAAAAATTATTAAACTGTAGTATCATATTTTGCTTCTTACCATAGATGTAAATAAATAAGCAAATTAGATCACCCATTGATTGAATTAGATATTTTTAGGGAAACCAGATGTTGTTGGCAATTTTCATAACTTTTCTGAGGCCGATGAGTGGAAATTTAAATGCAGAATGAATGAACATGAAAATTGTTTTCAAGAGTGAGGTAACTTTTAATAGATAAACTGAATTCCATCTTTTCGTATTAGAGACACAAGGTCAAAGTTCAAATATCAAAGGCATGGCAGCTGCGTTGCCATCCCTGTAACAAAGGTAAAATATCTTATGTTTCTGTAATTACACTATAACTTTGAAACAGAAATAGGTATGGCCTGGACGAGCTCCTTCACAAAGAGCGCTTCTACAACTACAGGAAGAATTTTTAATCACCATACAAAAAAGATCATTGGTGAAAATAATGAAATACGTGTTTTTAGGGTTCCGTACCTCAAAAGGAAAAAACGGAAACCTTATAGGATCACTTCGTTGTCCGTCTGTCTGTCTGTTCGTCTGTCAGTGTGTCAAGACCCTTTTTCTTAGGAGCGCGTGGCGGTATCAAGTTGAAACTAATATCAAATACGTAGGGTCTACGGTCCCTTGGAGCTCTAAAAAAATCAAGCTTCCATGTCAACACAATTAAAAATACGGTCATTTATGCATCATATTTTGATACTCACAAATAAATCAAAACCTATAGGGTACTTCCCGTTGACCTAGAATCATGAAATTTGGCAAGAAGCAAGGTCTCACAGCACAAGTAAAGAAAAAACTCCGAAAATCTTTAATTTGTAGTTTTATCACGTTAATTTGACGTATATATCGATGTATGTGTGGACATTTTTTCAACCACCAAGTTAAGTTTGTTCTTGGGATAGATTCATCCCAACTACGGGACCCTTCGTTGTCCGTGGCCCGACACACACTGGGCCGGGTGGTGATGAATAATTTATCTTATAAAATACGTAATTATATTAAATTTCTTACCAAAATCAATATTGGCAGCGATTTTATCCATCAGCCTGCCATTAACCGAGTCTTTCAGCTGCTGTATGAGTTGCTGATCGTGCCTTCGTCTCAAGTCGTACTGTCCCACAGTTTCCGACAACTCGGCTATCTTACTCTCTAGAAGGGCCACCCTTTCTTCCTGACGGGCGCATATCTTGCGAGCGGATTCTTCGGCGCGTTTCGCTTTTATTTGCTCCTATGAATCAAAATATACAATATGTTAACTCATAATTATTTTATTAAAGCTACAATTTTGTGTGATGCAGCCTGGCTGTTATTGTGGAAAGACTGGACACGCGTTACGTCGAGCACTGGGTTGATACGCATATTAGTAAATAAGTAATTATAATGTTAACTACTAACACTAAGTTGTAATGTACTTCAAAATCTGAATTAAAAAGTTTATTTTTTTATTTTTCTATATAGTGCAGCATAACTCTGCATGTCAAAACTTTTTGGTTCTTTATTGTCAACCTTTTTTCCGTTTGTCTTTGAGTCTGGTCGATTTTTATCTTTTTATTTCGTGATTCGAATTTTTTTTTTTCTGACAGATGGGTCCTCATTTTTTCTTTAGTTGCAAAAGTTGAATCAATTGATACCTACTGACCCAGTTTGTGGAAAATTAACGAGTTATTTTCAAGTATAGCAAGTTGCTATCCGTGCCTTCCTATCTATTAGTACACATTATGGTAAAGGAATGAAGTTATTGAGTATTGTGTATTGAGTACCAGTCAGGTGATTTCATCCTTAATTTTCCTGGATTGAACAGCTTAGAACGGGCCGCCTTTCGGCCTCCAGGTTTTGGCCTAAAATAACGCAGGACGTCCTTGGTCAACGTCGAGAGTTGGACCGTATCTTGACTGCGGAAGGTCTCGCAACCAACGCCAGCTCCTGAGCAAGGAACTACTACTCCCAACTGTCTACGACACCTCGCCGGACGTAATTACGTTATGTCAACGGTTTTATGATATTTTTACGTACTAGTTTAATAGTGTAGTTGTAACCCTCTGCGGATTTTTTAATTCATTGACTACTTAATTTTAATTTTCAAATCTGTAAAATGCGAGATACCTTGGTTCTCTGGTCTTTTTTCCATAACGTTATATTTTGGGAGCGTTACTTAATAGCGATTGCAATCGACTAGTTAGTACGTTTTATTTTTCTTTCGTTATTCGCGTACCTATCGGACCAAAGTTCTCTGCTAATTATTTTTTCTTCACACAAATCAACCTGCAACTCTTTTTATACCTTTAATATTCATTTTTTTTACTTTTTATACCAAAATTCCTATGTTTTTTTCTATTTTCTTTTATATTAACAAAATTAAACGTGTTTTAGCGAAAAAGTGCTTCTCCTTTTTTATTTTTTTCGCTACAATAGGTACATGTCGGAAATACGTTAGTCGTCGTTTGACTAATCGGGACGCCAGCGCCAGCAAGCGGCGCTCGACAGAGTCTACGATATAACGCTCGTCGACTGATCACCGGAGTTAAGCAGAGTTTTTCGGTAGCGGTCCAGCAGCGAACACGTTTAGAAACTGTCCCGCGTTCCGTATAGTTGTCGTGTACCTACAGTGTGTGAATAGCTAGTGTGATTAATTTGATTGAATTATAATTTGATTTGAACTGCAAACGGTTTTTCTATTGCGCAATAACCAACACTACCCATAGCACGCCCACAGTAGTTAAAATATGGCTGACGATAACTAGAAAGATGTACCTTCTCCGTCATACGTAATACACTGTTACATTTTGACCGTTTTAATCCCTTGGAGGGTCGATCCGGAGCTTGAAACACTATCAATTTGTAAATATAAAATTAAATTAATTTTTCTTTTAAACTCGAATCAATTCTCGCATTAGTGAAAAATCAATGCGAACTATTAGTAGGTACCATTCGAAACTCATTTCGTACCATAGGATGTGTGTGTGGTAGACAACATTCAAAGTGAACAACACTAATATCAACTATTTCACAAATGACGCGTAAGCGCAGTCCACATGGACTCACAAAAATTAGCCAATGCTAGACCAAACTCCGCCCCTAAACCCCATTTGATTGGCAATGGAAAAGCCGCACGCCCCGCACACCCCGCGCGCCTCTAAGGGCAGCGCATGTAAACAATCCAGTTTCTCTAAGACGTCATCGCATCGGCGTATCGTCGTTTACGATCATTGTCGCGCGAAAGTAATGGCGTCTTGTAATTACGTGTACTCCAACCTGGAGTTCGTTGCCATGGTGCACCATTTTACTCGATCGCGGGTTACTATGCGCAAGCGGCTCGTCGTCTCTACAGCGAACCAAACCACTTGCAATGTTTGCGACTGTGTGGTATACTCAACCCGCAAATTCACAATTAACGCGACGTAGGTAAGTAGGTAACTAACTCGCTGCGCTACTACAGGTTTCATGCATTTTGCGAATATTATGCTATCACTTCCTATTTTATTAATTTTAAGAGATACAATGCTGTGTAAGTTGTTGATGAATTATGAAATATGATGAATAATGAAGTATTGTGTAAGTTAAACCACCAAGGGATTAAAACAATCCAAATGTAACGGTATTGAAATAATGACTTGACTATGAATCCACGCGTATGTTATACAACAATACACAGATAGAGTTGTATGGATGCCACTGAAGATTTGGTAGCCATACGAATCATATTTCCACGCGGGAATTAAACCCAAATCTCTCATGTCTGTTCGAAAAGTATGTGAAGAAAGTTTAAACAAACCCACACTAGGGGGGGGGGGTGTCATAGTTTGACCGATACGGCTGTACCGCTGGGGGCGGGACGCCGTGAGCGTTGACGAATGAGCGGCCTGCACTGCACCCCCCCGTCTCGCCGCACACATACCTAAGGCCCGCGCCTTACAGCGGTATCGGTCAAACTATAGTAACAGATTCAACATTATTTAGAAGGTTTGAACCGTATCATCACTTTTTCTTACAACTATTGTTTAAACAATATTATTAAATTGTAATTGAAAAATCATCGACGACAATTGAGGTTAAATCTATTTAACCTCGATAATCAAATGAAAAACGTCTTTCGGTGATTTAAAATTAGAATTACGGGTTTAAGTATTCAAATAATCAAATCAAAGCACTCAATTTGTAAGTCGCACTGTCGCACTACTAAATCGGCATCCAGGACTACGTTTTCTGATACATTTGTTTACATTTTCATCAGATATTTTGAGAACGCGAACTCTTCTATTTTTCATGGCAATTTTTGCCACGTAACCTTTGCAGTGTTTTTATCATTAAGGGAGAAACGCCAGGTAGCCCGCGAAAAGTCAGTATTAAGTTGTATATTGAATAAAGTATCATTCGCGACCGTAACAAATATGTATTTACATAATTATAATTATCAAAATCAGTAATACCTACAAGTCCATAAGTTTGTATAATCCTAATTGTCAAGATTTCATGAAAAAGTCATTCAATAGAATTACCTGGTCTTAAAGAGTTGTATTGATGACTTTAATTATTATAATTCTGTAAATACCTACATACTTTTTACGGTCACGAATCATATTTTGATCAACATACAACCTAATACTGACTTGCAAATTGCAAAAAACGTAAGAAAATTTGAATTTCCCGGGCTACCTGGCACTTTCGCCTTAAATAAAAGAGCCAGCGAGAGCGAAGAGAGACGTCCAGCACCACCTGTGCAATCAGCTTTGCTGTCTGGCCAATTATTTCACCACAACACGAGGTTGGGGAAAAAGTCTTTTCGCATTATAGTATGTATGAACTTGTAATAAAATCTCTTTGGCTATACTATTTGTATCTGGCTGGTTTTGGTATCATTGAAAGTTTAAATTTTAAAGAACATAATTCCAAATTCAAATTAGGAAAATGTGTGATTTTCATTTGTTTTTCGTACTGTCAAGATGAGTGAATCTAATGAAGAAATTCGATACATTTTAAAATTTTACTACAAAAAAGGTAAAAATGCAACGCAAGCCGCGAAAAAAATTTGGGATGTTTATGGACCTGGTGCAGTGTCTGTGAGAGTAGCACAAATTTGGTTTAAGCGTTTTCAATCCGGAAATTTTGATGTCAAAGATGCACGTCGCTCTGGTCGCCCTACTACGGATAAAATGGATGCCATTTTTGAAAAAGTGGAGCAAGATCGGCATATCAGTAGTTACGACGTAGCTGAAGAACTGGGAATTGACCACAAAACAGTTTTGGCGCATTTGAAAAAAACTGGGTACACAAAAAAGCTCGATATTTGGGTACCTCACGAGCTCACTGAAAGAAACCTAATGAACCGTGTACTCATTTGTGATTCTTTATTACGACGTAATGAAACCGAACCATTTTTAAATAAGCTGATAACTGGTGATGAAAAATGGATTACGTACGACAAGAACGTGCGAAAAAGGTCGTGGTCAAAGGCCGGTCAGGCTTCACAGACTGTGGCGAAACCCGGGTTAACTCGCAACAAGGTGATGCTGTGTGTGTGGTGGGATTGGAAGGGTATTATTCATGTTACCACCAGGCAGGACCATCGATTCTGAACTCTACTGCGAACAACTGATGAGATTAAAGCAAGAAGTTGAGAGAAAGCGGCCGGAATTAATCAACAGAAGGGATGTGGTTTTTCATCATGATAACGCTAGACCTCACACATCTTTAGCCACTCAGCAAAAATTAAGATAGTTTGGCTGGGAGGTGTTAATGCATCCGCCGTATAGTCCTGACCTTGCACCTTCAGACTTCCACCTGTTTCGGTCTTTTCAGAATTCTTTAGGCAGTGTCAGGTTAACATCACGAGAGGACTGCCAAAACCACTTGTCGCGGTATTTTAATCAGAAGTCCCAAAATTTCTATAGCAATGTGATCATGTCCCTACCTACAAGACGGCAAAAAGTTATCGAACAAAATGGTACCTACATACTTTAGTTAAATGTGAATAAACTATATTAAAAAAATGTTTTGAATTTTCTTAAAAATGCGAAGAAACTACCTATTATTTCGTGTCAATACGATCTATAAAGTTTACATAACGATATGGCGCTCTTTCCTTGACCCTAAGTCGCCTTTTACATAGCAAAGATTATAATATCCTATGTAATAAGGATTCACAACATTATTACCTCTCGTATAGCAACAGAATGTGATTGCTCCAACAGCGCCAACTTCTGCTGCAGCCTCACTAGGTGCGCCGGCGTCTCCACAGTCCGCGCCTCCGCGCGCTGCAGGCGACGCTGCGCCGCTTCAAGCGAACTGCTCAAGTCACGGACACGCTTTTCTAACTCTGCTTGTGATGCTGGAATGAAAAAACTATTATATCAAACTCAAAGCATTTATTTCAATTAAACCATTTACAGGCACTTTTGAATTGCCAATGAGTCGGTCAGTCAGAAAGATGAAGCTAGTTGCCAATTCCAAAGCGTAGTAGGTACTTATGGAGAAGACAGGCAAGAAACTCCATGGACACACTTTTAAATTATATTGTTACAAAAATACTAGTTACATCATTATGTTGAATTTATAAATAAATGTGAGAACGATGTAAAAAAGACGTACACGTTAAAAGCGTTCAGAGTAGCAAACAAAAACAAATAAAAACTCAATAATAAAATAATTAAAATAAGCCGTGGCAGCTAAGAGATGACCAGTCCCTACTGACGGCGCCCGTTCACCACCATCAGCACCATTCAGCTCAACCATTTTGAAGGGAGCCTAATGATCCAACTATTAATAATAATTTAGAGATGGTGACGGCGAAAGAATGTTTAAAGTATTAAAGTATAAATAAAAACTATCAAGAATCATGCTTCACTGATACTCGGGTCTTTTACTACTCGTTAAGACTGTTATAAAATGGTTCTCGACTGTTAAGAATGGTCACGTATCCACGAACTCACTGCAGCAAGCGCAGACTGATCGATCCACGAGGCTGTTATCAATCTACGAGCATTTCCTAAGTGAGGATTGAGTTAACATGCCTCTTACCTTGAGCTTCGCTGGAATGCACAACTTTGTCTTCTAACTTCTCTTTTGTCTTCCTCTCACTATTCAATTTCAGGTGTAATTCTCTGAAAATTAAACATGAATTCTTTTAGATTCAGAATAACCCCGACTTCTTCAAAAAAATTCGACGCAATTAGAAGCTGTAACCGTAAACTTTGGTTATCGTAAATTATGGAATCAGGCGTTATTATAATTATTTTTTATCTTTACGTATCTCGGGACCATGTAGTCCCGGTCCTTTGGAAGTCGTACGAGGAGCCGCAGCCAACTCGCAGAGGCCCCTTAGACAATTTTAAATGGAATAAGGCACCAACCGACGATTATCCCTGTATGCACTATGCAAGTGCACCCAAGGACAATCCCCGGTTGGTGTAGGACTATTTGCAGGATATGGAAACAAAGATATTGGAATATGTGTTTGAATGGCTAAAGTGGATTGGTTACCAAGAATTATGAAAGGACTATGGCCCCTGCCTGATCAATGTTTTTTTTATACACGGAAAAAATGGCAGGGGGTGAAGTCACCCCGACTTGCACACTCAATAATGGGCCCCCGAAAACGGTCGCTAGCACATAGAATCGTAGAGACAAGGGGGCAACATGTCCTGAGGTAAGAGGAGTAGAGAGGTATTCCACGACTATCAGGACAATCCCAGAGCCCGGAAGATGCTCGAGATCCCTACCAGCACTTACTGAAATACTTCCTTCCTCCAACCACGTTTGCTCTTGCGAATCTCCACTCAAGCCAGCTAATAAAGGCAAGAATGAGGTGGGAGCTCTGTTCCTCGTCAGTGTTCACTCCAGCCGGCCAATAAAGGCATGCCAGAGGTGAGGAACAAGACCTCCCGGGAGATAGGGTCCGTGGGGTCGCTACTGCCCAACAGCTCGCCACATGCTGCCCTGCGGGTTTCTGTATCTATCTTGGTCTGGCTCCTCATCCTAGACCCGTTCCAGCAAAGTAAACTCTACCGGCACTGACCTAGAGTTCGGAACGCGCAAGCCCCACCACGACGTCAACGTAGATCTGCGGTGTAGTATTATAATTATTATTTTTGATTACATATGTTTATATATCTCGGGACCCTGGGGTCCTCGACCTTTGGAAGGCGTACGAGAGGTCGAAGCCAACTCGCAGAGGCCCGTTACACAATTTTGAATGATGAGGAGGCACCAACCGACGATTATCCCTATGCACTATGCAAGCACACCCAAGAACAACCCCCGGTTGGTGTAAAACTAATGCAGAACATGGAAACAAAACATATTGGGCTATGGGTTTGGGTGGCTATAGTGGATTGGTTACCTTGAACTATGGGAGAACTATGCCCCCTGTATTATCATTAAAAGCCTGTGATGTTCCACTGCAGGGCAAAGGCCTCCCTACTCTCTTTCCACTTCTCTCTGTTTAAAGCGCAGGCGTCAGGCATTGCGGAAATCCGTGACAGTATAATGATAAGTAAAAATATTTTAAATTCCTCAATAACTAGATACTGCATTCAAACCTGAATCTAGTTATTGCAGAATTAAATGTAAATATTTTAACATAACATTATAAGATTTGAAACAAGATTATTTCCTTCGTTAGTGCAATAATCTTATCTAGTGTCTGTGTGTCAAATAGATCAAGCCGGGCAATTGTGTAACACACTTACAGTAGGAATCGGTTTCATTTTGACAGTTCAACAACATTCATTGCATTATTTACGTTGTTGAGCAGACACTTTTTTCGAACACATGAAGCAATGGATTAGCAATTTGCTTCAAAATGATTCAGATTGTGATTGATAGTGTATTACGCAATTAGGATACTTTTTTTTTTTGTGGATGGGAAATCATCAAATGACTTCTCCCGCTCTGGGCGGAGCGGGAGGGCGTGTCAGACTTTTACTGACTAATACCCACCCGTGTTCCTTCTGTTGCCTGTGCCGGGGCCACGGTAACTCTTTCGAACATCCTGCAACCCTAGCTGGCATCGGCCCTAGCGGACCCCGTCAATAGTGCTGACATCTCTTTGAGGCGCGCGTGGAACACGACGCGCCGTCGACTCGGGCTTGGTCCTTACCGGACGGCGAGCTACCCATTGCTCGCCGTCCGCAAGCCCACGCCTACGGTGGCCGGGAATCGGCTGCCAATTCCCGACGCCCAGGGCGTCTCCTGCGGCGACTAGGGGCGTGAGGGCGCAAAGCTTGCCTCTCCCTCACGCGTCCCGCCTCCTCCTTCACAAGCATTACTGCTTCGCAGAAGGAGGTAATGGCTTCCCATGTACTCTCGCTCCGTACCATGGCCTGGATCAGGGCCGGACGCGAGAGATCGCCGCCGCCGATCGCTTCCGCGAGGACACGGCGGTGCTCCGCCCAAGCCGGGCAGACCTCCACCGTATGCTCCACCGTGTCTTCCGGGCGATCCACACAGTGGTGTCACCCGGGCGTTTCCTACCGCCTTATCCGGAACAGGTACCTCCCGAAGCACCCGTGTCCGGTGAGGACCTGCGTCAGGCGGAAGGTGAGGACGCCGTGGCGCCTCTCCAGCCACTCCTCAAAGAGGGGACTTATCGCCACAATTGTGGCGTGCCCGCAATTAGGATGCTGGCTATATCTTGAACTCAACATAGTGTTCTAGAATAGTGCTTGAATTTTCCACTGATCTTATCTTCTGGCTTTCTGTTTGTATCATAATATTGAATGTGCTACTCTAATACTTACTTCATCATAGCCTGATGATCAGCCCTCTCTTTCTCTCTCTCCTGTATCTCGTACGCCACTTTAGCCTTCAAGTTGTTCATCTCAGCCAAGTGTTGCTGCACTAATGTTCTGGTCTCTTCTCTCATTGCAGCTATCTGATTTTCATACTGTAGATAAAAGTGTATTAGGATGAATATCATGGCCTGTTGTGAACGTATTGTGGACCTGTTGTGGTATAGTTACTGCAATTTAAGATGGTAATACTGTCTATTTAAAAAAGACCGACCAAGTGCGTGTCGGACCACGCACAATGAAGGGTTCCGTAGTTGGGACGAATTTATCCCAAAAACAAACTTAACATTGTAGTTGAAAAACATGTTCTCCCATACATCGATATACGTCACTATCAATACTCGAACTGCAAAATATAACTTGCATTCGTAATCGCAAAAAAAAAAAATTTTATGTGATAAAACTACAAATGATTGATTTTCGCACTTTTTCCTTGGCATGTGCTGTGAGACCTTGCTTCTTGCCAAATTTCATGATTCTAGGTCAACGGGAAGTACCCTTAGGTTTTGATTTATTTGTGAGTATCAAAATATATCGCATAAATGGCCGTATTTTTTATTGCGTTGACTTAGAACCTTGATTTCTACATTTATATCTGTAATTTTTATGGTGTACAATAAAGAATATTCTAGTCTATTCTACTTTTTAGAGCTTCAAGGGACCGTAGTAAACGTACGTATTTGATATTAATTTCAACTTGACACCTTCACCCGTTCCTTTTGAGGTACGGAACCCCAAAAAAAAAAAAAAAGACGCATCCGAGAAAAGAAAAATAAGCAACCCTCCCCCCCTCCTCCCAACCCCTATCGCTTACGGCGGCATAATAACGGTCATTGTCCGTCCTACATTTATTTACAGCATAATCAGCCTATAATGTTCCCACTGCTGGGAAACGGGCACCGCTCTGTGAGAAGGAGTGGGCTGTAATCCACCACGCGGACCCAGTGCGGGGTTGGTAGATGTCACATGTCCGATTTTTCGGTATTTCTACCGATATGGGCTCTCGTTATAAATTAGTATGTTAGTTTTTTTTCCAATAAATAAACGAATTTGATTGAATATTGTATTTTTTGTCAAATACCGATATTGGGTACAAATATACCGATTTTAGCTGGCAACTCTACCGATCTCGCTCTATGCCGTTCGAGACCACTGCCACTGGGCCTCACTGCTCTCAAAACGGTTAGATTTATTTACAGACTAGTTGTGCTCCGCGACTTCGTTCGCGTGGAAGTCATAAAATACACAATATACTAAAATATCAGCCACATTTTAATAAAACTCCCTCGTCCCCCGACCCGTCGCGTTGCATCGCCCGCACGCGCTTTTACTTCGAACCAAAGCCAAAAGACTTAGTGTTCTTTCTGACTTTTTTCTTTTTGTTCGCCTTCTAAGGGTCGATGCATGATGTCTATAACTATCCTCGAGAATTGGGCTACCAAATGCAAAAAGAATTTTTCAAATTCGACTTTTTTGTTTCCAATTTCATGGGTTTTAATTTTTTGCGCGGAACTAATTATTTTTCTAAAATAGAAGTAGCCTAAGTTACTCCCCGTTACATGCGCTATCTGCCAGTGAAAGTCCCGTCAAAATCAGTGCAGCCCTTTCGGAGATTAACCGGAACAAACAGACAGGCAGGCAGACACAGAAATTTTAAAATTGCTTTTTTGTTATAAGTACTGTATATACTTTCTTATGCGTTTAGTAAATAGTTGTTATTTTGACATTACAAACAGACACTTCAATTTTATTTATTTGTATAGATGTATAGATTCTAGTATAAAAGCCGAAATAAAGTCCGTTCGTATCCTGAATCTACTTCCTCGTGTCAATGGTACGACAGTTCATTAAGTTTTGTTGGCCCAAAACTTCGCCACTTCCACGTCGACGGTGGCAGTGCAGAGGTCACTTTGGCTGCATTTTTTGGGGCACAGAGGGCAGAATAGGAAGTGGAGCATAGTTTGCGACACAGCTCCACATCCTCACCCTGTTGCCGTTCCTGAATCGGTATACATATATCATTGTCGTCAAGATTTATCGCAAATGATAAAGTTTATTGTTCAGATTCATATGAAGAGTGAGTGAGTGCAATGACCCATATAACCGCTGTTGCAAACCTTATGGCACCAGCTATAGGAAGACGATTATTGTTAGCGGTGTAGAGCGCACCCCACTACTTTAATTAGTATACGAACACTACGGTAAATGCGATAGTGGGGCGCGTCATTTCAGCTTAGACGAGATCTAAAAGGTTTAAAATCAAATTACTACAAACTCAAATCACAATCACACTTGCATCATTTTGTTTAACATATGTAACCCATTTAAATGAATTTTTTCAATTAACACAGTTTGATAACAATCTTGTTATGATAGAAAGTTCCTAATGACGTAATGGTTTGAGAATGCCACATCAGCCGCTATTACCTAAACATTCAATTATGTGCAAAAGTATAAAGCCTTTCAGTTAATCGTTCTTTTTACTTACCTTTCTTACTTACTTGTATTTTGACTAGAGTAGGTATCTAATATCTAACCTACACCGTACACAACACAATAACTTGTTCAAAGATAAAGACATGGTATTACACAAGACATGGTTATTCTATTAATTAATCATTAGACACATTTAAATATAATAACAAAGATTTGTTTCTGTGTCTACCAACTTTGTAATAGATGAATACATTTGGATTAAACTTGATATAAAATGTATTTCATTGGGGTCAATAATAATACTACCTACATTCTTTTACAAGGGCTGCTAACTTAGAAAGACTACTCTTTGTTCATTGTTACCTTATCTCTAGTTAGTTTCTTGTCCGCCTGGAAAGCCTCTTCCATCCGTGACTTCTCTGCTGTCAAGGTGGATAGAGACAGCATGAGCGCTGACACTGACTCATCTCTGCTTTCCTCTGAAAAGGTGAGACAAAATGTCGGTAATTGTTTTCACCAAACAAGGGAACATTAAGCCACTCTTGGATATGGGACTTTTCCAGCCGAAAATCACCAGCTATCGTTTCTTTGAACATGCTAAACTCTGGAATTTCCAGACGGATTAAAAATAAAAATTTATTTTTGCTTTTGATAGCCCAATTCTTGAGGAAGTTTATAGGCTATTTAACATAACGGTACGACACTCAGGAGCCGAGCAAAATGGAAAAAAAGTTAGAAAGAACGCTAAGCGAAAACGAAGTAATAGCGCGGGCTGGAAATATGGCTATTTTTAGTAGGTATCAATATACCTACTAATACACCACAATTGGTGTCTTACGACTTCCACGCCAACCAAGTCGCGGGTAGAAGCTAGTTTTAAATATGTTTCATGCAAACTTGAGTTAGGTGATGTTAAAAATAACATTATGGGCCTTTTTTTGGATGGGAAATCATCAAATGACTTCTCCCGCTCTACGCGGAGCGGGAGGGCGTGTCAGACTTTTACTTAATAAAACCAACCCGTGTTCCTTCAGTTGCCTGCCACGGTAACTCTTTCGAGCATCCCGCGACCCTGGCTGGCATCGGCCCTAGCGGACCCCGTCAATAGTGCTGACATCTCTTTGAGTCACGCGTGGAACGGCGGCGTCAACCCGAGCCTGGTCCTTATACCAGACGGCGAGCTACCCATTGCTCGCCGTCCGCAAGCCCACGCCTACGGTGGCAGGGAATCGGCTAACAATTTCCGAGGCCCAGGGCGTCTCCTGCGGCGACTAGAGGCGTGAGGGCGCAAAGCTTGCCGCTCCCTCACGCGTTCCGCCTCCTCTTTCGCGAGCATTACTGCTTCGCAGGAGGTGATGGCATCCCATGTACTCTCGCTCCGTACCATGGCCTGGACCAGGGCCGGACGCGAGAGATCGCCGCTGCCGATCGCTTCCGCGAGGACACGGCGGTACTCCGCCCAAGCCGGGCAGACGTCCACCGTGTCCTCCGGGCGATTCACACAATGGTGACACCCGGGCGTTTCCTCCCGCCTTATCCGGAAGAGGTACCTCCCGAAGCACCCGTGTCCGATGAGGACCTGCGTCAGGCGGAAGGTGAGGACGCCGTGGCGCCTCTCCAGCCACTCCTCACAGAGGGGACTTATCGCCGCAATTGTGGCATGCCCAGCACTTGGTTGCGACAATCTCACTCTCCATGCCGCCATGAGATCCCGCCGAAGCTCTGTCCGCTGTGCCGCAATTTCTCGCAGCAGCGGAGTTACGGCCTCCTCGCGCCACTCCCACACGTGCGCGAGGACTTTTGCCTCCAGATCCCATGGCGACAATCCGGCAAGGAGGCTTGCTGCCTCACCGGAAACATTGTGAGCCTGGGGCCTGTTTAACAGTCTCTAGATTGACACAATCTAACAAATATAACAGATTTTGTATGAAATTATCTACTAGATAGTGTAACTGTGCCTTATAGGGAGGCGGTGAAACATTTGATAACAATCATACAATTTAAAAAAGAATACCCATTTATCCTCCTCCTCTAAAAGACTAGCTAACCATTGAAATTTATTTTAGGACTATTATAATGGCAGCAGAAGAAATAATATGCTTACCTCCTCCTCCTCCTTCAGCAGGGCTTTCAGTTTTATTGAGGGCTTTCAAACTGATCTCCAATGCCTCCTTTTCTTTGATAAGACCTTTGTATGCAGCAACAACATCTGAAAAATGAATTACAATCATCTATGAAAAATTTATTTAAAGATATTTTAAGACGTATGAAAGAAAGAAAAGAAAGAAAGAAAATACGTTTATATGCGGTAAACATGGCGCAAAGAAAGAACACAAACACAAAAAAGAAACAAGTGAGATAAAATTTTCTCATATCTTAAAATATTTTTTAGGAGGGATTTATTTTTTAGGGAGGAGCTCGTGGCGAAGTAATAACAGCCGCATGGGTCGATCCATCAGGTTAAGCTACGCTTGCCGGGGTTGGTCCGTGGATGGGTGACCATCTTTACATACCGAGACTCCTCCGTGCCTCGGAAAGCACGTTAAGCCGTTGGTCCCGGCTGTCATTCGTGGATCTTTGACAGTCGTTACGGGTCGTCAGAAGCCCGAAAGTCTGACAACCAGTCTTACCAAGGGGTATCGTATTACCCAGTAACTGGGTTGTGGAGGTCAGATAGGCAGTCGCTCCATGTAAAATACTGGTATTCAGCTGCATCCGGTTAGACTGGAAGCCGACCCCAATATAGTTGGGAAAAGGCTAGGCAGATGATGATCTTAAAATATTTTTTAATAAATTTTACACAAGGTACTCAAAAGTGGTATCGAAAATAATTTATCGTCCAAGTAATACAGTGTAATAAATAACAATAATAACAAATGAGTTGTTTAAAATATTACCAACAAGTAGGTTACAAAGTATTATTTGAGTATGGGCAATATGGCCGCTGATGCTATCACATTACTTATACTTTTATAATTATAAGGCCAGGGACAAATGCTGACATTTGCCCCCTGCTTCGAGGCATAGATGTTGGAAACTTTTGCATGGGAACATACTACTGGGATAAAAGTATTCTATGTCCTAACCCAGGTCATGATCTACCTGTGTGCCAAATTGAATCAACATTTGTTCAGCTGTTAAGGAGTGAAAGGTAACAGACAGAGGTACTTTTTCATTTATAATATTATAGTAGGTACTAGTACACCCTATCGGAAGACGTTATAATTTTTGCAAATGGCGTCGTACATCAATCATATTTGACATTTGTAAACTAGACTGCTGTAGTATACAAACAGACAAGCAATGGAGCGCTATACTGCCCGAGAGTGTGGAATAATTGTATCGATTTTTTTGACCAATAATCGGTCATGGTCATGGCATGGCCAACCAGATCGCCCGATTTAACCCCCCAGACTTCTTTCTTTGGGGCTTTCTTCTTCCTTCTTTCTTTGAAGTCGCGTGTTTATACCAACAAGCCTCAGACCATCGCAGCCCTTGAGGTGAATATTCAACAGGAATGCTAACAGTTATCAACAGAAATCTTGCGGAAAGTCATAGAAAATGCGATAAATGGGCACAAATGTGTATGAACACTGGCGGCAGCCACTTGACAGATATCATATTTTCCACGTAACAGAAAAAATTGTAAAGGTCCAAATAAATCACTTAAAATCACTTTTTTTTTATTTAGTTAAAAAGTTATTCAAAACCAAAATTGGATGATTAATTTTGCACCACCTTGTAGTAGGTATATATCGTCCCTGTAGAGCAAAAAGTCATAAAACCCTGTTTTGAGTTAATGAGAGTTAGTTTTATAAAACCGACAACCTTAAGAAGGTGGCTGGGACAGACTGGACGCGGAAGGCGGAGAACAGGATGTTGTGGCGCAGCCTAGGAGAGGCTTATGTCCAGTAGTGGACTGCGATAGGCTGAGTTGATTGATTGTCATAATTTTGGCTTGTATTGTATTAGGTACATATCTTTATGTTTTTAGCTTTATTTTAAAGGAAATAAAATTTAAAAAAAATAAAGTTTATATTATAAGAACTAACTTGAGACAAACTTCTAACTCTTGTTTTTAGACTTAGTGAATTTTCATTCTATGGGGATGATATGGAGTATGGATTTATGACAAGTCTGATAACAAAAAATCAAAACCACTGGTTTCCAGTTATAATTTTTAAACTTGAGATTATCTTAATTAATAACATGGGAAACTTACTAAATAAAATAGCAGTTTTCCTTCACAACATTTTCGAACATTGTGGTAAGTGTAACAAGATCTGGGACAGGCCAACGGCAGAATGACAATAATGTGCAGGAATTTTTATGGCTAACAGCAACATTGAAGATACATATTACGTAAAAATGATCAAGTTGCTCCAATGGGATATACGTTTCACCATTGAACAGCCCATATCCACCTATTTCTAATGTAGCATTTAAAAATACGATTTTTATCGGGAACATGGGAACTAGAAAATTTACAAAACATATGGTTTTGTGTTCGTATTTCAATTATATCCACTTACCTCTTAAACGACCTTCATAACGCTTGATTTGATCAGCTTGTTTGGTAATAGTTGATATCAATTCTTGTTTGGATAATGATTCCATGATGTTTCTCCACTGCTGTTTACGTTTGGTAGACACACACTGGACACGAGTTACTAATTAATTATGACTTCAATATGATAAACGTTATAGAATCTTAATTTAAAACAACATAATCATTATTTTATTACGCAAGTTTGCCCACACTAATCATTTATTTCTCTCAACTGCTTAATTAATTTTCTTCTTGCAACGGTACCAATTCATGAATTCATTCAATAATATTTTCTTTGACCGACTCACTGACGTATCGTAGTGACATTTTTAGTGACGTGACATGACGAATGAACGAATGAACTATGATTTCTTTTTAACCGACGTCAAAAAAGGAGGAGGTTCTCAGTTCGTCAGAATCTTTTAGTTTTTACATTTTTTTATGGATGTTCCCCGATTATTCGAAGACGGCTAGACCGATTTGGAAATTCTTTTTATTTGAAAGGGTATACTTTCCAGGCGGTCCCAATGTGATTAGGTCAGAATCCGATGATGGGATCCTGGAGAAATCGAGGAAACTCTTCAAATATTATAAGTACACCTATAGCGATTGGGATATTTTTTATAGTAATTTGTACATTTGCTCTCAGAAAGCATCATTTGGTGAAGTGTAACTAATGATATAGAGCACAGATGGCTACCGGAACTACTCAATAATAAGATGATAATAAGTAATTCACGGGTTGCGAGTCTAGCCTTGCAAAACTTCGGAAGTTTTCGGAATTATTCGGAATTATTCAAAAGAATACTTCGATTGGAAGGAATACTACCGCAGCAAGAAAATAAATATTGTAAGAATGAAGTAGATAACCTACGCATAAGAATTAAATTATTCCCTTGTAGTTACGAATGTATTCGTAGTGCAGCATAACTCTGCATGTCAAAACTTTTTGGTTCTTTATAATCAACCTTTTTTCCGTTTGTATTTGAGCCTGGTCGATTTTTATCTTTTTATTTCGTGATTCGAATTTCAAACTGTCATTCGATGGGAACGCTTGATTGACAATTTGCTGTCGTTTGTGATTTTATTGAAGAAAAACGAATTTTTACGTCCCAAAAATTACAATTAGTGGAAAATATTTATCGTAAAAGTGTTCGCACACTATATCCCTGCCGAATACCATAGGGCAAAGCAATTTTAAGTATGGTATATTAAGTACGAGTCTAACCATTCATCTTTATTTTTTCTGGTACGTATCTTTTAACAGTTTTCCTCAATCGGAAGTTCAGTCTGATCACGCTGGTCTAACCCTAATTCATTTTGTCTTAGGATTGAACAGCTTTGAACAGGCCGCCTTTCGGCCTCCAGGTTTTGGCCTAAAATTACGCTGGACGTCCTTGGCCAACGTCGAGAGTTGGACCGCATTTTGACCGCTGAAGGTCTCGCAAACAACGCCAGTTCCTGAACAAAGAACTGCGACAACCTACAGTCTACGTCACCTCGCCGGACGCAATTACTTATGCCACGGGTTTTTTTATGATATTTTACGTTCTAATTTAATAGTGTAGATAGTAACCCTCTGCAGATTTTTTAATTCATTGACTACTTAATTTCATTTTCAAATATGTAAAATGCGAGATACCTTGGTTCTCTGATCTTTTTTTCATAACGATAAGTTTTGGTAGCGTTACTTATTAGTGATTGCAATCGACTAGTTAGTACGTTTTATTTCTCGTTCGTTATTCGCGTACAGCTATCGGACCAAAGTTCTCTATTTTATTCCCTTCACACAAGTCAACCTGCAACTTTTTGATACAATAATATTCATTTTTTTTACCTTTTAATGTTATTTTCTATTTTTATTTTAAAAACAAAATTAAACGTGTCGTAGCAGAAAAGTGAATCTTCCGTCTTTTTATTTTTTTTTCGCTACAGTAGGTAGCTTGAGGAGACTCGCCGGAAATCAGATATTACGCCGTGCCGTTACTTGTACTAGCGCCATCTAGCGGGTAAAAGTAAAAGCTGTAACTGCAACTTCCGTCGGCAGTGCTTCCTAGTATACGTTTTCTGCTGCTGCAGTGGCCAAGGTTTGCTGATAAGGTTAAGAATGGTGGAAAATTCATGGGTATGAATGCACAATCACCAACGCGGGACATAATTTTGCAATGGTAACTGTATTGCCATCTAGCGGTCGATAGTCAAACTTTAATAGATAATCCAATAAGTACCCGATGTCGGGCGAAGCGCTAGCATTTCCTTGCACGTGGTAATGGCACACCTGCCCCGAGACTTGCATCGGTTCATTCTAACTACTCTGTGCATGACCGAACATGTACTTAGCTAGATATTTTCCTTGTAATTCTTCTCGGCGAATGATTGCGAATATTTCGGCATAATTCTGATTGCTTCGGGAATAATACGACGGGAATACTTCGGAATATTTCCCTCCAGCAACGCTAGTTGCGACAGAGTAAAAAAGACATTTTTGCAAAAAAACCTAAAATACAGATACAAAGACAGCGACTTCCGAAATTAGTTATTTTTCACTTTGTAGTGTTTTTTTTTTTACAAAAAGTTATTTTGCTCTGTGCACTTGAAAAGAGATTGGAGTATTCGTTAGTTAGGTACTAAAAAAAATAAAAACTTTCGTCAATTTAGGTCTTTCTGTAGTAATAAATTACTGTATCATAAAAATTAAGTCCTGAATTTATTTAGATTGTTTTTTAAACGTAAGAATTTTGTACACTGCTAAATTTTTATTGATTCTTGTGGTAGTCGAGTACGTAAATTGGCAACATAAAACTTTTGGTAGACGGTCGAATCGATAACCACGTGGGATGACGATATCAAAATCACACCGGGAACTTTATAGCATTCGAAAAGTTACAAAGGCACAGGGCAAGAATAAACATATTATTATTTACCCATGGATACTTCATTCGACTATATTATGGGTGTACCATGGGTAAACCTCCATTGATGTTTTATTTCTATTTATCAAGCTGTGATTAAATACGATCAATGAAAAGATAAGAATTTCTTAAAGTTGTTTCGTGGTTTCTGCATTTACCTTACCCAACAAATTCACAAATATTAATTTACATTTACTTATTACGAGAATAAATTCCGTGTATAAAGACACGGCAACCATTTTGCAAATCTCAGCATACACATAGTTGCTATAAGAATAATAGCAGGCGCTATCGATGAGTTCACTCGTAGTATCCTTCTGCGGGGTCGTTGACCCTCCGTTTTAAAAATGGGGTAACATTCACCCCCTGGTTTAATTAATGCACATGTTGTTATAAACGCAATGTCCAAATGTAGCACGTAGTTATTGTTTTGAATTATCCAGTCATTGGCCTTAAGTTCGTCATCGACATCATTTTTTAAGATGGTTGTGGAACAAAATCACGTAAACAAGAAAGTCTGCTGAAATTGTTTTTAAGTCAATGAAACATGTTTCATAATCATAATCATTTATTTCTATGCAATGGTATCATACCTATTCCGCGAATAAACCTATTACCGGATGAGAAGGTACCTACCTACATCCAATTCCCTTTCGAGATTTCGCAAGCAAGACTATTCAAGGATATTTAAGTAGTTAGGTGCCTGCTTAATTAAGTGGGAGTTTGAGAACGCTTGATCGTTAATCCTAATTATTACCTATACGCTGAAACAATAGCTAGATACTTTTTAAATGATTTTAGTCAACATCTTGTCGTATAGATCAACCAAGTAGCATCGGGTGATCGTAGGTCAGGACTTCAGGACCTAGGTACTGCGTTCATATTATGGAAGCATAGTTTCCGATTTCATTTGAAGTTCAAGATGTCCACCGTCGAAAACGGACCCTCAAAATAATCGAAGCGTACGTCTGGAGGGACTACCCGTATGAGAAATTTAATTTCGGTAAAACGCGTAAAACAACGCACATATAGGTACCTAGACCTATTTACTAGTAAGTCTAATGCTTTATACTAGCTACTGAGTGAGTCTTCAAAGGTTTGTTTGAAATCCAATTCGCGAGTTTCCAGCTAAATAAAAACGGGCGTGGCGCCTCGCTGTCTGTAGTTTGGATCGATGCATGCGTACTGCGTACATACACCCCCGGCTTACATTGGGGAGGTACCTAGGTACCACTTTTGGCATCTTCCGCACTTCCCCGAGGATGAATGGTAGAAATGGATTTTTACTTAGTGAAATTAAATCAGGCTTGTTTTAATTCCAGGGGATGCCACAAGTCGACGACTATAATCGTAGCCCACATCTGAGGCAAATCACCCTTGCAAATGGCGTAATCCGACCGATGGCGCGGATAACCCCAAAATGAAGAAATGCTTTGGATTTAAATAAGTACTTAGATTTGGTTGAAGTTAAAGCGAATTTTTGGAAAATTAAAAAGAATCTTTGAAATAAAACATTATTTATATGTATTATTGCTAAGGTCAATATTTAATTTCTATCAATATCCCCTACGTCAGATTACATTCGTTGACATTATTTCAAAAATTAAATGTAAGTAAGCCAAACACTTTTTCATACATTATCGGCGATTTGTACTCTGTCTTATAATTCTAGCTACATTCTAGGCCAAACCCTACAATACCCAAACCTGCCCAAAGTAAATACAAACGAAAAAAAACTAAACCAAATCATTAAACATGGATAAATAAACACTAAATAGAAAGATGTTAGTTTTATATAAATTAAACAGAAACTATTCTAAATAAATAAAATACCACAACTTAGAACACAAAATACTAAAGTTGAACAAAACGAATAAGTGGACAGGTGTGTACTGGTATTATTATCGGTGGAGAAAGCAAGCGTATTTGTTCTTACCATTCAGGGACGACACAACATAGACTATCAGTAATTGTAAAATGGATTCTTGCTTATTTTATGCGCGAGTGTTTGCATGTTAGCACTGTTAGCTCGGGAAGCCGAAAGCGGCAATAAAATTCAAGTTATAAATTGGGTTTGATAAACTTTGGCCATTTCGTTCCAGCCGAATTTCGACTCTGTATCAACCCTTTATAATTTATCTTCAATTAAAAGTTAGGTCTTCTAATTGCCACTCGCAGAGTTGGCGTGTACAATCGCGCACAAGTACAGCACATCCACATCATAGCAATACAACTCAGAGGTACATCTACCTTTGACTAGTTTGATACACACCATTTAGTATTTTTATGTATTGTGTGCTTTATATGGGTATATTACTTATATTAAACCAAACACCACACCAACATAATTTTAAACCAAAATCCTAGTCTACATTTTAAATTAGAGAACACAGTTTTCTTTAAATACTTAAGTATACATACTTAAAGATTTAAATGTTGCGCAAAATTATAACTGACTAGTTTCGCGTATTTTAAGTACTTTAAATAAATAATTAATATTAATGAAACATTTATCCTTACCATAGAAATTAAAGAAAATACTTAATCAAAATGCATTATACAAGCCCATCTGTGTCTGTGAATATCTCGCCATGGTTTTTATTCCACTTTAATTATGATATGCATTTGACTATCAATAATTTAACTATTACAGAAATTACTATAATGAATATCAGAAACGATACAAACAGCTGGATAAGGTATAGTACTGAGTAGATTTACCCAACTAATTTTGAACTTACACTACATTCAATATATTAATATAAACATCGAAATGAAATCTATAATTTCTATTACGATTATGACAATAAATTATGTTTACAATGAATTTTTAAGTTACTTAAATTTAATAATAAATAGTGATGATTATACAATCAAATTAGAGAGACAATATCATGATGTGAAAGTCAAACGTCATGGATTTTGCTTTGTGCAGTATATGCAAACTTTCTGGAGAAAATTGCATTTAAGTTTTAAAATTTAGATTTTAAATGCACACGAAAAATTTCCAATTAATCAATTTGACTTTCACTATTATACAATCACTATAATAATTATGTGCCCAATGTGATACATGGAGGTATCCAAGTCATAATAAAATGTTGATCAATAACTAATTTAGTTGTAATGTCATGGTCCTTATATATAATTTCAATCGAGATTTTCTTGTCAGATTTCAAGTAGATTTTATGAATGGAATCAAATTATACATAAGTAAATAATAATTATGATCCTAATTATAATTGTTCTATTATATAAAATGTATCCACCTTACTTATGACTTTGTGCACAATTCAAGCTCCAGAATTATATTATTATCCAATATTATTATAATAATGGGGCCATCCTTATTTTATCAAAATGAATGGAAGTATAGTTTTTAGTAAAAGTTTTACTTACAAACATCATTTTATATATCAGTCAATGCATTTCTGACATCTTTGGTAATAATTATACAATGAACATTTTGTTTACATATACTATGTTTTATTATTGCAACTATTTTTCAAAAGAAAAAATAATAATAGTTGTTGGTACAATAAAAATTGCACAGCATGTCAATATACATATTATAATAAAATATTTTTTTTATTTTTTACTTACAGTAAAAAAAGTTTAATATTGCACTGTCAATCGTTAAACATATTATAATTATTGCCTGAATTACGGTTAAATATTAGAATCTTGTTGGCATCGTCATCCTATTACAATACCAGAACTCTACGGGTTAGTCTTAGAAACAAGACTCATACCAATGGACATAAGTTAATAAATACATACACATTGAGTTAGCAAAAAGTATGCAGTTATTTATTTATATGTATGTATGTCATTGTTCTCAATTTATATGAGTATGACTAAGCTACTGACTCCGTCTGATTTATAATTCAGTTAGTCAGGTAAGCCATTAAAATATTACACAAAGTTTATCCATCTAAGTACTGCATCACTTGTCACTAACTTTATTATCTTACGACATATTATATAAGGTATTTCACTAGACAGGTATTTCATGGACTCCATAAATTAAAATTAGGTCAATTTTGTAGAATACTTGGTGTATAATGTCAGTCATTTACAATTTTTTCTAGATATTATTGTGATGATTTTATTTTGTACTTATAATGTAAGAACATCGGTTCAAACTGACATCATGTCATGATTTGAATCACATTTATTCCGTATTTCACTCAGTAATTAGTCAAACTTCAAACCATGACAAAGTAATGATCAACATTTTTGCATTAGCTACAATTTATTGACTAGAATCTGGCTCATTTAAGATTTACTCTTGTTCGTTTTGAAGCTGACCTGGAGTACCTGGCCATTTAGCGAGTATCCATTCAAGGATTGGATGGCAACGACAGCCTCATCATAATTGGTCATGGTGACAAAACCATAGCCCTTGCATTTGTTGGTTGTGGGATCTCTAATTATTTTAACACTCTGGACGGCACCAAATGGGCCAAAGAGCTGCCAAAGTACACTCTCTTCGGTATCAGCTCCAATGTTATAGACAAAGATGCACCAACCTGAGCCGCCGATAGCATTTCCCTGTATGAGCGGGTCGGCTAAAGGAGAAAATCTTTGAAGACCTTTGTTGATAGCCAGCAGAGCCTTTCCAGCAGGACCTACGAAGCGGCGAGCAGCAGCAGGCGCGAGGTATGCTGCCAGTGGAGCCAGTGCCTTGTTCTGGTTACTCGGGTTGTTGGCACATTTGACTGTGATGGGACCTGTACCACCTGGAGGTATTGTGCCATTCAACTCACGTATTGCGTTCTCGGCCTCGTGTCTCTGGTCGTAGCGGATGAAGGCGACGCCCCTCGAAGGTCCGACGATGGTCGGCTCGTCGCCGCCCACTTGCAGTAAATGGCCGACATTCACATTCTCATGTAGTATGCGCGAGCTGATGATGGTTCCGTATGGACTGAAGAGCTTCTCCAATTCTTGCTGAGTCATGTGCTTTGGCAAGCCTGATACGTAAAGATTGGCGCCTTTAATTGCATCGGAACTAGGGCGGGCATACGATACCTTTATGATCTTGTTCTGCAGTCTCAGGCCATTGAGCGTGTTCACAGCCTTCTCCGCGTCCTCCGCCTTGTGGTAGTTTACGAATGCGTACCCCAAACTCTGCCCGTTCAGAATGTGATCGGGGAATACTGTCACTTTGTCTCTAATAAGCTTGCAACTTTCTACTTCGCCGACACTCGAGAACAACGATCTTATCTCTTCCTGGGTCATCGTTTGCGGCAAATAGTTAATTATTAGGTTGGTCTTAGACTCATTATTGCAAGGTTGGACCTTGCTACCATTTTGCGTGGGCTGGTTCGCGTTTACGCTGTCGAGCGTATTTGCCATCATTTTTCCTATTTCTATGTTTACACCAAATTAGGTGAAATGTCACAGGATCTGTGACTTATTACAAAATATATAAAACGGATGACTTAAAACATAGATCCGCGTTCTTCGCTAGTTATAACAAACACCACCACTTCGCGTTGGTTGAAAGCATATGCAAGGGAAGAAAATCAATAAGATGCTGTTCACTTTTGTACTTATCCTGTTTTAGGTGGTACGGCGCCGAGTCCGTTGAATCAAAATATAACGAGGAACACAAATAAGCTCTAGTTTATTAGATCTTATGGAGAATACGAAAGAAAAGTGAAAAGGAAATCAACCAAAAATCTATGCGACTTGCGACCTATTCTCGTAAATTCATTTCTTTCACTTCACTTTCTTTTTAAAATGTTGCCAGACTGTGAACTGAACTACCTAAGCTACCTCCAGTACCTTCATAACCTTCCTTCCTATTTGTGACCAAAATATTTCCCCGAATTTCGAATATTGCATTCCTTAATAAATAAAAGCATTGAAGAAACCGTTAAGTACGGTTAATTATATATTGTATTATTAATTTCCCAATCAAAATTGTGATCCATACAGAGGTTTTTTTATACTTTTTTTTTCAGAAATCGTAACTTCTGGAAACACTGCAAGCATTCGCTGCAAGAATTGGTTTTGCATTGCGTGAGCTTTTGTTACGCGACGAACATTCATTCATGAAATGCGAACGCTCACGGTGAGCACCAACCTTATTGAAAATCTTTGTAGGCTTAGCTCCATCCATGGCATCCGTATTATAATGAAATTGAATGCTTTAGTTTTCTATACCTAATATAACCGAGTTTGAATATTCTATTTATTTAGTTTCATAATTATTATTGCACACTTATCGGTTTGTTGCCAGAACGCTTTGATAATAATTTTGACCTGCTATTTGCAAACTACGTAAGTATATCAACATTCCAATTCTTTTGACACACTACGTGTTTTTTATACTTAATGCAATGACGATGATGCAATAACGAGAAACAGAGGATGTTTTTATTTTGAAGGAACTTGCTAATAACATTATTGGAACGATTTTACTGCACCTAGGTCGCTGGCTTTTAATCCAATTACGTGATTATAACCAGCCTATAACATTCCCACTGCTGGGACACAGGCCTCCTCTCAGTGAGTGGGGGAGGGCTGTAATCCACCACGCGGGCCCAGTGCGGGTTGGTAGATGTCACATGTTTTCGAATTTTTGGTTCTAGGACATGCCAGTTTCTTATTATATAAATGTTTTTTATTAACAGTAAGAAACTTATTTAAATCGCAGTTTTGTAGTTATATACTGCATGATACATCTTGAAACATGGGTAATATTTTACTTCTTGCCACACCAAAACAGAGGTGCCAACCTAAACGCCATTCAATTTAGCCAATATAAAAACCAATAAGAAAAAGCGTTCATGGAAGTAGCTAAATATGTAATTACATAATTTCAATTGATTAACTAATTTTATGATATTGAGTGATTAGTAAAAACGCATTTTATGTTTAATTTAGATCACAATACATCTCCTTGTTTAGTTTAATTTATTTGTTATACTCAAGGAAATTGCAACCGTGCTAGCGCCATCTCTTTTTTACTACCGGAAACTAAAAGGGTCTAAAATTCTAGTATGTCAATGACCATGAAGGGCAGTGGTAGTGACCAGGGTTTGGTTCTAATTTCTAGTTAATTAAATTAGTAAGTACTGTTGCGTTGATATCGTTCTATGTGCGAGTAGAATAGAACTCTACTTCTTACTTTAGTCTGGCTACAAAGTTACGCATTTTGCCGAGTAAGATAAAAACGTATATCTGGAACTAATTTTACTTTCTATCCTGTAGTTCTAACACAGAAAACATAATTATTTCGTGACCTAGTAGAAAAAAATATTCCTGTGACTACAGCGTGCCCAGTATATTTTGGCAGGTGGCGTTATTGGGAACTATAATGAAATATAAGTATCCAGCCGTAAATACGGCTTATGTCCAGCAGTGGACTACTCTACGTTGCTGTCGATGAAGCATCAATAACATATCCGATTTAATTTCCCCGATAAACTGAAATGTATTGTAATTCCAGTAGGAAAATCGAAATCGTCAATGGAATATTGCTTTCAAGATTATGTTTATCAAGCTAAAAGTGCAGAAAAGGTGCTGCTAAGTGTTTAAAAACATTAATTACAAACAAACAATAACACACGCACAGAGCACCACGTTTGAATGTAACAGTAGGTTTCTAGGTATAGCGAGAAGTGACAAGTGAATGAATGAGCGAATGACAATCAGTGTTTTCAGATGGTTGTATTTTTAACTGACTTCAAAAAAAGGAGGAGGTTCTTGATTAGTTTGTTTTATGTTCGTTATCTCAAAACTCCGCGTCCGTCATGTAGGAACCGATTTGGAAAATTCTTTTTTATTTGAAATGATATAGGTACTTCCAGATTAGCCCCCTAAAAATTTGTTCAAGTTCTTATAAGTGGTTTTTGAGTTAGCTTCAATAATAGGTACGTATTTTTAGGCTTCCGTACGTCCAAATGAAAAAAAACTGAAACCTTATTAAACCAACAGACACAAACCGACAGACACACGAGTGATACTATATATATAGGGTCAACTTTTAGTAAGTGCAAATATTTTAAGGGTAGATTCAATAACTTAAGATAAACATTTCTTGAAAAAAAACATAAATTTCTATACGCTAGTTTCCAAGAAAAACACCAAAAACCATTTTGTTTAAAAAGTCAAATTCAACACCCTGTATTGCGGGGTTAACTTACTCTCTAGGCAGATAACAAAGGATACCTACACACGTGTGGCGGCGGCGCATCCCCCCGCTTCACCGCCGCCGCCCCCGCCTTGCGCGGCCGGCATTGGCGCGGGAGCTTTTTCCAGTTCGCCAAATTCATTTCACTGAATTGTGCGTGTCATTTGCGCGAAAATTTTCGAAATGCCGTATTGGTATTCATCCCAAGAATACATGAATATGGCTATTTGCTATCAGGACGCAGGTGAAATCATGTTGCGGGCACAAGAACTGTACGCGCAGAGATTTGTACGGGTGGTTAATATTCGCACCATTCTTGGAGCCGTGAAGCACTTCAGAGAGAGTGACAGCTTCCAGCCTTGTGTTATTGTACTTGTTATTTTTTTTCATTTACCTATGAAAAAAAATAACGAGTAAGTCAATATTTGTTGCAAATAATGTGAATGTCAGTGTTTAAATAAAAAAATGGTGAGTTTTATTTATTGAGTGGATTTTGAGTTAGCTTCAATAATACGTATTTCTTTCCATTTAGTGTATGTTGATGATGTTATAATAACTTCCTGTCACTGTTATTTGCTACAACTAAAAAGTAGAAAATAAAAAGTTATTTATAAAAAATAAAGCAACGCACTTCCAAAAAAAAAAGAAAACACTACAAAGTGAAAAATAACTTTAATTTCGAAAGTCGGTGGCAAAAAACCAAAATACTAAACCAAAGACACTGACTTCCGAAATTAAAGTTATTTTTCACTTTGTAGTGTCTTTAATACAGTTTGAACTTTTCGTTGGAAGCTCCTTTTGCTTTTGAGGTAGCAATGAACGCGCCTTCGTTTTGCGTACGCTGAAACAATTAGAAATAACGCTTTATTATGATAATTTTGGAGAATATTACAGTTCCTCTTCGGTGTCATTCGGTACAAACATTATTATGTTGACTGTGAACAATATACCAGCTTTTCTTGGGTGTTATTACATAGCCAAGCAAAAGTCTGTGAACGGACTGTTTATTCGTAACGTTTGGTTACATGTAGGTACACTGAATTACTTCAACTAATTTAATTCGTACGTTTTTACATCGGTAACATCAACCTTAGGACATGGCCGAGCTAATACAAAGATGAAGATAGGGCGGTATTCTGAATTTGATTCGATTTTTTGGGTAAAGAACTGATTTTAAGACGACACCATACCTACGAATATACGATATAACATAAGATAACACGACAGCGCGACGCGACTAGTTGAACATTTTATATGAAAACTTCATGGAAATTCACACGTCTCACCTGTCTGTGGGAGCCTTAAGGATTTCGTCGAGGACAGGACGTATCATTTTCGGTCACAGTCACTACGAACTGCGTTAGACATGATTGAAACTACGGTCTACATAATTCATTCTCAACATAATCAGAGATTTTTGGAATGAAGTTCCAAACGCGGCTTGGTGAGTTGTGGTATAGTCCCTGAGTACAAATCTGATAAAGTCTGAAATATGTTTTGCAGTGAGTAAAATACGGTATTTATTTTTCACTAGCTGAGAGTTATTTAAAACACCTTTTCACAATTAATATATTTGTAGTGTTGTACGTAGGTACTGTATGTTTAGGTTAGAGAGTCAGTAGTATTAAATGGGACGTCTCACTGGATACTTGTGTTTCACTCATACAATATAGCCCCCCACATTACATATTTAGCTAAATCTGCAAAGCAAGATCACACATTGCAGGAAAGTAGTGAAGTCTTCTTTTGATACCAATTATCAAAACTTAATGAAAGCTGAAGACTGCAAAGCTTGTGCAGAAACTATTTTAGTAAAAATCAGTTTCAATGAAATGTGGTTTTAGATTTTTGTAATTTCTAGCTGGATATTAGCAAATTGAGAAAAGGTTAATAAAAAAAAGTATTTTAAACACCCATCATCTGCCTAGCCTTTTCCCAAATATGTTGGGGCCGGCTTCCAGTCTAACAAGATGCAGCTGAATACCAGTACCAACAGTGTCGACTATTTCTGTTTTCTGCTCGATTATAATGTTGATCTATTTTGTTTTATTTTTCTGATTACTTTTATCTTTATGTATGCACGTGTCTCTGTGACAAATAAACCTATTTTTCTTTCTTTTCAGTATTTCACATGGAGCGACTGCCCATCTGACCTCCACAACTCTCAGTTACTGGGTAATACGATACACCATGGCAAGACTGGCTGACTTTCAGGCTTCTGACTACCCGTAAAAACTGCCTCAGATCTACAAATAACAGCCGGGACCAAAGGCTTAACGTGCTTTCCGAGGCACGGATGGGTCTCAAATAACTCGATATGTAATGGATGGTCACCAAACCACGGACCGACCTCGGCAAGCGTAGCTTAACCTTCGATCGACCCGTGTGCCTGTCATTATAGAGCCATGAGTCCAAAAAGAAAAAACCGACTTCCAAAAAAAATAAACTACAAAGTGAGAAATTATTTTAATTTCGAATTCGGTGCAAAAAACAAAACCAAAGACCGAAGACCGAAATGAAAGTTCTCTTTCAATTTGTAGTTGTTTTGGAAGTCGGTTGTTTGTTTTTGTAAAAAATACCTTTTGTACCAACAAACTTTTCATGAATGTGCTTTGGAGAAAATAATTTAAATTAAGTACAAAAGGCATTCGAGTACATAAAGTATCTTAGAAATAATTCAATACTAATTAACTCCGTTTTATTCACAAGTATACTGTCTTTTATACTTCTCTGTAATGGTGGCCACTGTGGTTATCCTACCTTCTACCGTGTATGTAGGTAAAGTAAGGTATATTCCAACCACTTATCTGAAGACCAATACAATTCCCGTATTTTTTTTTCCTTATAGCAACTGAGCCGATGTCGACTATTCTGCCAGCGTCATGTTTAGACGGCAGCACACAGGCAGACCGTCGATTTTGCAAGTTGTGGTAGATCTAGGTGTTAGTCGCTGAAAATACAAGGACAAGGGTTAGTACTACATAAATATTCTCAATTTACAATCAATACAACAGGGTGATGAAACAGCACAAAAATATAAATATATATATATACATATAAATTATTACGCACAAGTTAAAATTTAATATTATTTTCGTTTAAAAAAGTTGTTAAAATATTAATAATTTTGGGAGAGAAGTGGGATAACAGAGAATGGAAGTTAGTTGGGAGGGAAATGTTACATTTGGAAAATTTTCGGATATGGTGTTCAAGGAGCAAGAGAAAAATATACAGTCCAAATTACCCTCCGCATTCACACAGGGAACTGTCCCTAGCATGGATCTTATTCAGAAACACTGGGCTACAACAGTGTCCGAGTCTCAGTCTACAAAGCGACGACACAGTTCTTTTGGACAATTTCGGATATTTATAAAACCAAGGTTTCCGTTGGATGTCGGGCTGTATAGCTGCGTAGTAGACACCCTTGGCTTTTGAGGTCTCATTCCACATTTTTGTCCACCAGTCGAACAATGCTTGGCACCATTTCGCAAATCGTAGTTATGAGCTGCGTAGTGATTTCGATCAGCCGGATTTGATGTGGCATACTCTGCTAACGAATCAGTGCACTCATTGCCAGAAATACCCGAGTGACCAGGGATCCAGGCTATCTCGATGTCCAAGCCGTTTTGGGAACATTCAAATAACAAGCTCTTAATTTCTACGACGATCTTACTATGGATTTTACTATGGAGGTGATTTTTAAGGCCTGAATACTCCTACGGGAATCTGAAAAAAATGACTGATTTTGTTATTTGATGAGACTTGACATAATGTATGGCTTCTGAAATGCCAATACACTCTCCTGTAAAAACTGATGCTTCTGGTGGACATTGAAAGAGTAAGACAATTTTTATAATTTTGAAAATATACTGCTACTCCTGTGCATTCTGTTTGTGATAATTTTGATGCATCAGTAAAGAAAAAGTTCCATCCTTCCCAGTAACGTTTGACGGCTAACTCGAAGTCGCGTCTTGCGTTTTGGGAATTCTTTGATATACCTAGTCCCAAAACGGCTTTTGGTTCGTAGTGAATCGTTTCATATGCAGCGGAAAAGACGGGGGGAATTGGATATTGACAAACAGGTGAGGAGAGGTGTTTAAGCTCTCTGTACCTATTTATCAACAGAGGAATTGCTTTATCGTTCCAATAAGGAGAATTATTGAAGGAGAGGTCTATTTGCTGTAAAATTGAGAGTAAAGGGTGGGATGAAAGGGAGAATACTCTAGACAGAAAATGATCTGCCAAATACTGTCTTCTTAGGTATTATATAAAGGCGGTCCTGCACATTCAACTTGAAGCGCTTTTATGGGAGAGGATTTCATGGCTCCAATAATAATTCTCAGGCATTTGGTTTGGATGCTGTCTAATTTCTTGAGCGCTTCTTTGTTGCAAGGCTCAATAAGGAAGCTACAGTAGTCCAAAGCGCTCCTGGTGAACGCGTTATAGACCAGTTTGAGGGTGCAGGTAGGAGCTCCCCACCACAGCCCTGCCAAAGCCTTAAGGGTGGATACGGAGCGTTCACATTTTTTGACTGTGTTGTTACAACGGTCAAAATTCCCGTATTTATAAACGTTCAAAATTTAGTCACAATCTAATCTCGGCGACTATCAATGTCAAAAACTTGTCAAGAATTTAGGTATTTATTCTAGAGGTATTTTTGACAGCAGGTTGAGACTGAGATTTGAATGCGAACGTTCCTAAAAATACGGGAACTGCCGCTCTGGTCACATGACCGAATGAACGGAATTTATTAGGGCGTAAATAATTGAAAGGGACATGTTGTGCCGATCCAAATAAATTGGGCTAAGGGCAGGAGAATGATAAATGCTGATGACAATGATTATGGCATAAATGATTATCGTCCTTTACAGCACCCCGGTTTGTTTGTGCTTGTAGCATAGGCAGTTTGCTGATACTTTAATAATAATTATTGTGATGTCAGAAGAAAGAATTGTTGAAGAACTTTAAAAGGGTTTATTTAAATTTCTTATTTTTACTTTAAATAAATTAAAAATTAAAATTTATTTATTTCGGACAACAGTGATCCATATTGTGTTAGTATGACAAAACAACTTATATTCTAGTGTTAGTAGTACTGACACAAAATAGGTAAGGTTGAGAAATGAAAAAAATAAAAAAAAACAACAGTCCACGCAGAGATCGATCAGACAAGAAACTTTAATAGCGGTTTTATTTTAATAAAACAAAAGAAAATAATTTATAGAAACATGACATAATGAAAATAAAGAGAGGTTTTCACATAAATTCTAAAAATAAATTGATACTTACCGAAAAAATACCGAAATACCGTATCCCGGTTTTGAAATTTTTACTTCGGAGTAAAACCGGTATTGCCATCCAACCTAATACCGCATAGCCTTAGGTCAGAGGTATCACAGTGTCAGTATCATACGACACTAGCCCATAATTATGTATGGACGCATAAATTAATGGGTTAGCCCCTTTTCTAAGGTATTACATTTTAGGGGAGGCATTGCATTATACAGCAGCTGTCTCTGCAATACTTTTTGATAGAGGAAATAAAATACTAAGTTTAATTACCATACTTCATGATCATGGAGTTAACTGATTCTTTCACCTTGTTCCTTACTTCTAGTATCTGCTACTTCTTAGTTTAATTATTTGGAAAATCATAAGTGATTTTCTTTCCAGGAAATTAAGCTTAATTTTCCTGGGACAAAAGTCAAGAACGAAAAACTCACTACACCTAATTCAATGGCCATAATTAGATCCTCTTCAGTACAAAGATGGTCCTAAAGCGTCCGTATGTCCTATCAGATTCCTAATATGCAAAACAAAGGAATGTATCACAGACGGATGTTCACAATGGATCCAAACTGACTCACCGTTGCCGGGTGACGAGTTTGTACATATTGATTTGGTCCAAGTTACGGGTTGCAGCGAGCGGGTTTGCTTGCAGGTTTCGTTTTTATGAGTTTAGGTTATAAGTCATACTCAAAATTCAAGGTAAAGACTACAGACTAAATAAGTCTGAAATTGCCAACCACCTTGAGCAACCGTGGTGATTAATGGTCCTGCCTTCTCTGTATGAGAAGAGGCCTTTGCCGTGCAATAGAACAATAATAGGCTAGTATAGTACGCGTTGGGAAGCCATTACCTCCTTCAAGCAGTAATGCTCGCGAAGGAGGAGGGGGGACGCGTGAGGGAGAGGCAAACTTTGCGCCCTCACGCCCCTAGTTGCCGCAGGAGACGCCCGGGGCGTCGGGAATTGGCAGCCGATTCCCGGCCACCGTAGGCGCGGGCTTGCGGACGGCGAGCAATGGGTAGCTCGCCGTCCGGTAAGGACCAGGCCCGAGTCGACGGTTGTGTTCCACGCGTGCCTCAAAGAGATGTCAGCAGCATTGAAGGGGTCCGCTAGGACCGATGCCAGCCGGGGTTGCGGAATGTTCGAAAGAGTTACCGTGGCCCCGGCACAGGTAACAGAAGGAACACGGGTGGCTTTTAGTCAGTAAAAGTCTGACACGCCCTCCCGTTCCGCCCAGAGTGGGAGAAGTCATTTGATGATTTCCCATCCACAAAAAAAAAGTATAGTGCGCGTCAAATATGGCGGCTCTGAAGTGCGCTACTCGTTGCGCAGTAACGCACAACTCACCCCCGCTGACGCATGAATTTGATACTGCGCAGCGACTCGCCTCATGTTCCGAGCCACCATAAAGTTTGCATCGGGCTGTATTATTTTATTAGTGATGTTTGTGACAATGTTACCTATATTAATTTATTTTCTACTTTGCTTTTGCTTTGTAAAAGTTTCTACAATTAAACTTGTCTACATGCGAAATCTCAACACTAATTACTGGCAATAAAAATATTAATAGGTAATAGGTGATTGAAATTAATTATCACCACATTATTGCTAATGTGGTGATATTTTATTGTTTATCGTTTGCTCCAAGCGAAATAGGAAATACCTACTTGCAACACGAATAAAAATATTATTTGATAACCGAAAAGTTACTGACATGCAACATTGTAGTGAAGAATGAATATAACTTTCTTTTACTTATACAAAGATAGGGATAAAAATTAGTGATAAACACACATTGTATTGATATCTTTGTCTGTCAAATCTTTATCAACTTATTGCATAAGCTTGCGTTTTTCTGTAGATAGGAAAGTGCAGCTACATCTAGATAATGCTATCTTAAAACCACATGTGACTCAAACTTCTGAATTATTGGCGTCATAAGAAAATTTATTAGATACCTACCCAAGTGAATAATTATTGATATATAACTGTATGTCTGGAAGTTTACAATGAGCAACCTATTAGCAATAGAACAAGGTCGTTTCTTCTTTGGTGGAAAACTTCTTCTTCTTCGTTTTGTGGTGAAATACATGAATACTATTTCGGAGACATGAACATGAGAGCAAAGCAGAATTTTGCACAGGGTTGAGTAACAATAATGGAGTAGACAAAAATGTACGGTTGTATGTCATGCAATAGGCTGTAAGATATGAAAAAGCTTCAGAATATATCCTTTGTATTCTGTCATGTCGATACGGGTTATACGAGAACAGCTGATGCCATTGTGTAAATGTAAGCTCAAAGTTATCTAGTTTGTTAACTGGACAGACAGACTGCTTATGAAACGCTGCTACTCGTTGAAGCTCATAAAAACACCCCTTTAATCTTGTGTGCACACTGACATTATATAATTTTAATTTTTTGACACTATTTTCCTTGATAACCAGTGATAGGAATAGGTAGTGCTAATTTGCCTAAACTTCGAGGAAGGAAGTAACATAAAGTGGATAATACCTACTCTAAAATCCCGGAATAATTTTAATGACGTTTAAATCCCGGGATTTAAAAACCACGAATTTTTTATCGGACTTTATTTGTAGTTACAAATTATTGATTTGAAAAATCATAACATTTTTTAGGGTTACACACACACACACACACACATTTATATAATATATGTAATTTTTATGGTGTACATAGTAAAAAGTATTCTATCTATCTATAAATAAAGTCCAATAAATAATTCGTGGTTTTTAAATCCCGGGATTTAAACGTCATTAAAATTATTCCGGGATTTTAGAGGAGGTATTATCTACTCCATGTTACTTCCTTCCTCGAAGTTTAGGCAAATTAGCACTACCTATTCCTATCACTGTTGATAACATAACTAGCGAAATGTGGGTGTACTATAGATACATCTCTGCCCAACCCTTCGGGGAAACAAGGCGTGATTTTATGTTATTTTCCTTATTAACTTATTCAATCACAGTCTGATATTAAATTAAAAAAAAAACATTACAGTTGCCAGTGAGAGCTTCACGATAACCCAAACAAAACCGATAAAATGACATAATTTCGCTTATCACTTGTACCAAATTCGGACATCGTACTGGGGCGGGTTAGAGTGCGTTCGGTACGCGTGCACCGGTGACGTGACCGGCCGGTTGCTAAACATACGGCTGGTTTCCTTTACTGGCAACGGTTGGTTAGTTATAGCGTTTGCTCTGTGAACTCGGGCCGTTGTTAATTAATTTAATACGTAATTTTGCAATCTAATGTTGACCAGATGTTGTTTAGGAAAAATTGTAGCGCAGTTTTGTATGACGATTATTTATGTTTAGAGAATGGTTTAATGTAAAAATTATTTTGTAAGCTTTTGTAAATGTTTAGACACTGATTTAGCGTCTTCATTATCTCGTGTTGGCACTTTCGATATGAGAATAACTTGTGTTTTCGCCAAATTATTAAAACCACCCACTGGAACTGGAAGCGGCACCCCAATTACGTAACACACTGTCAACCACAATCTGAATGATTTTGAAGCAATTTGCTAATCCATTGCTTCATATGCTCGAAAAATTTGTCTGCTCAACAACGTATATAACGCAATGAATGTTGTTGAACTGTCAAAATGAAAGCGATTCCTACTGTAAGTGTATTACGCGCGCCAAAAGAGCCTCGTGGTGTTGTCAATGTTATAATTTGTAAATTGTACTGTACTTTAAATTGTAAATTGGTTGTGTTTTATGAAGGTCAGGCAGGCCGAAATTACATTTCATTGAGTACTTAAATAAATCAATCAGCTAAAACATAACTAGCGAAATGTGCGTATACTAGGTGCACCTCTGCCCAACCGTTAGGGGACTACAGGCGTGAAGTTATGTAAAGGCTCCTGCAAACAGGCGCGACACACGACGTGAATCACGCGCGACCCAAAGGCACCACTCGTCATGCGACATGCGGTGCCTTTGGGTCGCGTCGCAAGTCGCGCCTGTTTGTAGGAGCCTTGGTGTGTGTTAAATCAGTACCATCTGGTTAGGCTGATAGTCACCCTTTAACGTGCTATGTTAAGGGAACTTTTATAATTTAGCTGCACGTGCCTCAATTTATATGATAAACATCTTTATCGCTCTCAGGGTTCATAACACACTCGTTAGTTAGTCTCGGACCTGAAAGAGGTGGGCTGCTGTGCAAAGGGTGTCAAGTTCGATTCCGATCGGGAATGAGTACTTTTTCTAGGGTCGCGGGATGTTCGAAATGTAAAAATGTACCGTGGCCCTGGCACAGGCAACTGAAGGAACACGGGTGCGTTTTAGTCAGTAAAAGTCTGACACGCCCTCTCGCTCCGTCCAGAGCGGAAGAAGTCATTTGATGATTTTCCATCATAAAAAAAAAAAACAAAAAAAAAGAGTTCATAACACGTTTGGTTATCGCATATAATCCCTATCCGGTAAACTGTAATCCAAACTTCATAATCAGCCTGTAATGTCCCCACTGCTGGGACACAGGCCTCCTCTCTTCGAGAGGGAGTGGGCCGTAATCCACCACGCGGGCCCAGTGCGGGTTGGTAGATGACACATGTCTTCGAATTTTTGGTTAAACTAATATACAAGATTAGTTTTAGTTTATGCGAAACCTGCAACACGTGTCTGGTATTTTATGTAAAGAATCTATGTACAAAATTTCAAACTGTATCATGAAAAATCACAAAGTTATAAGCTTGTTATGTTATCTGGTTGTCCGTACAAAAACATGCTCACCACGCGGCAACCCCGCGCGGCCCGCGCCTCTAGCGTCGCCTTGCGCTCATTGATGATAATTTGGCAGTAGGTAGGTACAATACAATTGCCGTACGGTAGGGTAGCCGTACAGCGATTGTATTGTAATTATTAAATGGTGATAACATTTTCCATCACACTTGCATGCTTTGGACTGTCGTAATGGTCAAGTGTAGGTAGATATTATTATGTACGTATACTTAACTCGTTAGTGCAGCCGTAAGTGATAAAATGTAGTCAAAGCGATTTGTTGCACCTCATGCCAAGTTCAAAGGGGATGAAAAGTGTTAAACATCACATTACGTAACCACAGCAGGCTGTAGGTAAAATAATTACTTTCTACAATTAACCATCTTGGCGTGTTTAAAAATTTTAATCATCACTATTTTACAATAATTGAGTTGATCACTACTTACAATGTCGTACCATTTTTGTGTGCTAGACGTTAGTGTATGAGAAAGACATGGTTGCACGATACTTTCTACATAAATACAAACATAAAGGCCCACGGTGACTGCACGCCCGCGCGGAGCGTGACACGTGCGCATCAACCTGTAGAATCCGGGCGACTGAAGGGCTGAAGGGGTTTCTTTACCACCGCCCCGCTGCCTGTGCGCCCGCGCCTACGCGCCTAGTGCCGCCTATGACTTGCCGTGACCTGTGTTGTGCGCATATGATTGCGGATAGAGTACTTAGTGTCGCTTGGTGACCAACTTGTAACCTTTTTAAAATATTTTTGGGACAAAATATAACATGATGTAAAAATTATTGGAATCGATTCAGTTACTTATTCTGAACAAACTATATTCAAGTTTCGCATAAACTAAAAATAACGTTGTATACAAGATGTAGCATAAATAACGCACAACCTCTTAAGGGATCATTGTACTCATCATTATGAACAACTTTTACTATGGGACCAAACCTGAAAACGCAAAAAAAAATCAGCTGTTCCCTACATTTTGACGAGTTATGCGAACATAAATGTGTTAAGCAGCTGATTTTTTTTTGCGATTTCAGGTTTGGTCCCATAATGAAAGTTGTTCATAATGATGAGTACAATGATTCCTTAAGAGGTTGTGCGTTAATTATGTTACACCTTGTACATGATAATGCATGCGAATATTTGTGAGGATGGATGGATGGATGGAGGTTTGTTACTCTTTCACGCAAAAACTACTGAAAGGATTTGGATGAAATTTAGTACACAGATAGTTTAAAATCTAGATTAACACTTAGGATACTTTTATCTCGATATTACTACGGGATCGAGACTTAGGCGGGTGAAACCGTGGGGCGCTGCTCGTCTGTCAAACTTTAATAGATTTTCAACTATATCGCTAAAGCAATCAACCTTGAACCTAAGTTCAAAAAAAAAAATTGTCAGTTTCGGGTAGCTTGATGCCCTGGCGTCTATACTAACCGCTACAAATTTTGTAGTGGTTAGTTTCTACCGATTGTTGCTAATTATTCCTATAAATAGGTATAATTATGGTCTTTAGGCTCTGCCCACTCCTGTGTAATTAAAGACACGCAAGTTTCCTTTCAACTTTGTTCCTAGCAATTGTAGGTACCTAGTAGGTCTGTGTAGGTACAGCCGGCGTCACCACTACTCTTCAGACGGCCCCTCGCCGTCACGGAGTCGTCTTCGTCTTGTGTGCCATATCCCAAGAAAAATATTTTTATCTTCTACAAGAAGTACCATCATCTGCCTAGCTATGTTGGAGTCGGCTTCCTGTCTTCAGATGCAGCTGAATACCAGTAGGTATTTTACATGGAGCGACTGCCTGTCTAACCTCCACAACCCAGTTACTGGTTAACACGATACTCCTAGGTAAGACTGGTTTTCAGAATTTCGGGCTTCTGATGACCCGTAACGACTGTCAAAGATCCAATAATGACAGACGGGACCAACGGCTTAATGTGCTTTCCGAGGCACGGAGGGGTCTTGGTATGTAAAGATGGTCACCCATCCAGAGACCAACCGCGGCACGCGTAGCTTAACCTGGTCGATCGACCTGTGCGAACTATAGAAGTATCAGTACTAGTCATATAACCGGAGGACGCTTTTAAATCATATAATTCAAGTAGGCCATGAAAATACATTTTTCAGAAAGTCAATATTTATAAGAATATAGAATTGATTATAATCCTTCTCACGGGATGAGCTTTGAGTACCTGAAATCAAAGCAAATACCACTGCTTTACAGATAATTTATTAAAATAATTTCCTGCTTAAAACTAACAAAGCTATACCTGCACACATATTATATTATGATATTTACAAGATTAGTTACTTATTAAATTAATTAAATAAATTCCTTTGTTGAGGAAAAAATGTCGAAATAAATATTAGTTAAAACATGTAATTAACACGCTTATTCATTGAAGGTAACACATGCATAATAAATCCACATTTATTGAACAAATTAAATAATAAATTCCTGATTTATGAAACTGAATTCAAAGAACCATTTCAGCTAGTGGGTAGTACCTATTTAAACATCGATGGTCCAACTAGTTTTAACTTTAAAGTATATCTTGTCTACAATATTTCACCAAAATTGTTATTTTTTTACTTCGTAGTTTCTATGTTTTTGGAGAATGTCTTACAAACTTTGAACAACAGCATTTAACGCACGATTGCTCCAATTCTTCTTTATAAATTCAAAATCAAAGTTCGCTGTGAACGTTCTGGAAAAACTTCCGAACCTTGTGATTGCGAAGTCTCATTTCAAAGTTCTCATCGTTGAATATTCAATTACATTCATTTAAAAAGGACTGAAACATCTGTCCGTTGTTGAATGTTAACATTGTCTTTTCAGTCGGGTCTTTTATAAGTACCTAATAATACATTTTACAATGCATGTGCTTGAAAAGAGCGTTTTCCAAGCAGGCAAATTGTGCGGAAAGTGCCACCAGTGTTTTTTTTTTAGTTTTTTAACTCCGCCGTCAGCTCGACGCAGAGTTTTTATTATTTGAGAAAAGTTTTACAAATTAGTAAAGTACAGATTATCATTCAGATAATAGGTAGGTACAATAAAACTAATACTTCATTAAACGCGTTTTTAATTACTCTAGATATAGATTTTGATCAATACAATCATTTAAATATTCATTATATATGTTTGGCTGAACGTATATTTTGCTCGTACCTTTTTGCGATACGACGTGGCCGCTATTTGCACATCCACAGTAGTAGATATGCTGAGCGCGCATGTATTTAAAATAAGCGCGCCATCTGGAGGCACGGCAGCAGTGGTCTCGAACCTACCGATTTTTCGGTATTTTTACCGATATGGACTCTGTTCTACCGAAATTTCAAAATTTCAGACTGAAATCGTAGAAAAATCGTTAAGTATATTTCGGTATTTCGGTAGAAAGGGCCCATATCGGTAGAAATACCGAAAAATCGGTAGGTTCGAGATCACTGCACGGCAGTGCCGATTTCAGTCTGAAATTGTAGAAAAATCGTTATATTTCGGCAGTTCGGTAGACAGAGCCCATATCGGTAGAGATACCAAAAAATCGGTAGGTTCGAGACCACTGCACGGCAGTGCCCCTGTCAAGTCTCGAGCAAAGCAGGCACGGCCGTACCATCCTTTTCTCGAAGCCATTCGCGGGCCTTTCACCCCCCCTATATCTTCTCTGTGGACAAAGCTAGCAGTTTGAACTTTCGGTAACCAAGAGTAATCATTATAACTAGCTAAACTTCCAAATTACATGATATTTGCACTTATAGTTTACGAGTTATCGTCGATCAAAGTTACATCATTTTGTTACTCACTGACTCACTGACTGGCAGATCATCAAAAATCTAAGATACTTCTAGCAGACCTAGAACCTTGAAATTTGACATCAAGATAGATTATTTATTAGGCTGTTATAAAGGAAAATTATAAAAAACACAAATAAATAGTTAATTATAGAAAACAATTTTATATTTGCCGTTTTGCAGGAGCATGGTGTATGAATTGCGACTGCATTGTTAACTTTGTTCTTTGTTTATGTATGTACAAAACATATTAAATTGGTATAGATTATTAACAAATTGTTGTTAAAAATAAATTCAATACATGGAGTTAATAATTAATTATTATAAATATTAAATGAATAAAGCTAAAAAAACTTGATTAAAATATCAATCAATGTAATGCAATAAATAGTCTGTGCTCGCTCGATAGATGGAGTTGTACCTGGTTTCTAAGCCGCGCTATGATTTATTACAGGGCGTAGTACTTTAGAAAATCTTGGATATTTTCGTATGACAGCGCCATCTATCTATGAAACAACCACTTAGAAACTAATAATTTATTATATATTAACGAAAATTTATATTCGGCGAAACGAAGTTTGCCGGATCAGCTAGTTATTAATAGTTACTTAAGTAGTCAGTTATTACATAACATAACATCACGCCTTGTTTCCCCGAAGGGTTAGGCAGAGGTGTACCTATAGTACACCCACATTTCGCCAGTTATGTTTAAGTCCCATGTAATAGGGGGCGAGCCCCCTAGTTAGTTATTAAAAATACTAATTTATATACGTAATTAGTTTGTTAGTATGTTATTTATTTAGTTTGTTACTTAATACTGTTAGCTTGTTAGTTAGTTATATAGAAAGAGACCCGCCTACAAAAAATAAATGAGCTCACACCAAAAACATTAAATATAAAAAAATGACAACTATCTCCATGCAATCTTTCCACCGTAAAAAGTTTTGAGATCTCATAGAAGCCAAGTCCTATTGAATTTATTTTGTAGTTAGTTATCTATCAACATTTAGTGACTGTATCAATAGTTTTATTTATATTATAATTACATTTTTATTGTGGCATTTATTTAAATCATCTCAAAAACAGATCATAATACTTAATTACCTAAGTTTATTAGATAACACAATAGAAATGTGTTTTTGATGACTACCTATTAAATTAAAATTATTTTGTAGACCGCCCATTGATTACATTTTTCAAAAAGCATTTTTTCATTTAACATTCTTAAAAATTTGGTCCTGTGTGAGCGAGAGAGGTGCAAAATGTGACAACGCTCTTAATATTTTTTTATTTCCTCGCACAATGCACAGTAAAACGTAGTAAGCTACGAGTGTGTAAGATGATTTCGGACTCGTGTCGCCAAAAATGCCGCTCGCTGGAAATCACCTTCCGCACTCGTAGCATAAATAACTATTTTGTTCGTTTTCTGTTTGCGGCTGTGGTTACAAAACCGCAAAAACGATTGGCTTTTGTTTCAGTTGTGAGTATTGCGACCTAATTTTTTGTATCATTGTGATGAGGTATGATGTAATAGTCACTACCTCGTTGGTCTGGTGGTCGCACGCGGTCTTGCTGAGCATGAGGTCCTTCCTGGGCTCGATTCCCAGGTCGGACAAAGTGTTATTGGGTTTTTTCTGTCTGGAATTTTTCAGTAGCAGCCCGAAATCTGGTTGATGGCAATTGGCTCGCCCCCTATTACACTGGAGTTATGTATTCATAACTGGCGAAATGTGAGTGTACTGGCGAAATGTGTGTGAGTGTGTGTATTATATAGGTACACTTCTGCCTAACCCTTCGGAAATTACAGGCGTGATGTTCTGTTATTTAATAGTACCAGTAACGACGTGGTCGGGTGTGTAATTTTTTGGATTAATGTGATTCGAGAGTCGTTTATTGGGGATCAAGTGGCTTTGCAATAAATCCAGATATCTACATAGATAAGTGATAGATTGTGAGTTACAGCCCCAGGAGATGCACGCAGGAGAATTAAAATTTCGTAATGCAAAGAGCATCAACACCAGCTTTTTTGCACCAGTAACCTGAAAATATTACAGAAATAGATTTTATTTGTAATGTATCTATATTTTTTGGTTAAAATGACTAACATTATGCAACAAAATATAACATAACATCACGCCTGTAATCCCTGAAGGGTTAGCAGCGGTGTACCTACAGTACACCTACATTTTGCCAGTCAAGTTTTAGTTCCATATACCTAGGGGGCGAGCGTATTGCCGTCAACCGGACACAAATCCCAGACTCCGGGCTGCTACTGAGAAATTCCTGATGGAAAAACCTAATAACACTTTGCCCGACCTGGGAATTGAAACCAGGACCTCATGCTTGGCAGTAGCACTTGCGATCACACGAGGCATGAACTGACTTTATAATAATTAGGTACCTATTTATTTATTTCTAAAACGTCACAAATCTCCTCTTTAAATTCAGTTTTACGAAACAGCCATCACATTTATCTATCATAGCAATTAAAATATTCAACAATATGCCAAAAGAAATAAGGGAACTCCCTCTTAAACACTTTAAATCCAAACTACATAAATGCCTTATTGGTAATTATTGCTTTTATAGTGTGAAAGAATTTATTCTTAAAAAAGTAACAGCCGATCTATTCTGTAACCATCACACCGTGAGCACTTAGGTGAAGTGAGTTTGAAGTGAGCTCAATCCCTACTAGAGTAAGGTGGGATGACAGTTCACATCACGCTCACTTCACCTAAATTTTCACGGTGGGATCTTTCCAGAATAGCACCACAGATAAATATGGTTACAGAGTTTTCATTACATACCTATCCATAATGTTAAGATTTTACCCGTCTTATTAGACATGTTAGTATAATATTTTAACAAACTAATGTGTCGTTTTAAGTTTTTACACATTTAAACACACATACATATACATGTTTTAATATTTGTGTGCCAGTCCATGGCGAAACATGTAAGATAATAATTCTGTTTATAAGACCAGTAGCTCAGTGTCTGGGTGTATGTTGATTAAAGTATGATGCGCGACCGTAACAAATATGTTTTTTCATAATTATAATCATTAGAATCAGTAATACAACTTTCTAAGATCAAATAATTCTAAGAATGATTATTTCATGAAATCTTGACATTTGAGGATTATACTAACTTAAGGAGTTGTTTTACTAATTCTCATGATTTTATAATTACGTAAAAATATATTTGTTACGGTCGTAAAAAAATCATAAGAAAATTTGAATTTCGCGGACTACCTTAGCGCTTTCACCTTAGTGTACCATATTTTAAAACAAATAAATATTAGGTATATATTCTATTCTAGCCAAATAACACTCATTTAAGGCAATAGTAACTTGAAGCATTTTAGCATTTTTTTATCGTTTTGTTTTTAATATTTTTATTTGTTTTATTGTAATTATGATTTTACAATTGATTTTAATTTTAATTTTTGTGATTTTTTTAATTTTGATATTGATTTTGATTTTATTTTTTATTTTCGCGCTACTTACTAACATAGTTTGGTAAGTTCTAATACTAATACGATATGGATGTTTTCCGAAATAAATGATTGATTGATTGATTGATTAGCAGATAAGTACATAGTTGTCCTGCTGATTTGCTTTAGGTACCTTATTTACCGATCCGTTGCAACTGTCTCGGCTAGTTACTGCGAGTACAGCGACCTAGCTTGCAATTTGCGATGTAACCAGTCGAACTGTAATATAAGTGAAAGTAACTACCTACTGCACTTATTACTTTTAATGTTCCTCATTGTGGCACTCCTCTCTGATACGAATAGGTGGAGGAACTTTTTCTGTAGATACAAATAAATAAAATTAAAGTGACTGTTTAGTTTAGTAGCTGAGATAGAAGCCTTTCATGATATTGTTAGTTTTAATGTTCTTTTTTTTGTTGTATTTCCCGTGTGTGTCCCAAATAAAAAATTTTTCTTTCTTTCTTTCTTTCGAGTATTGCACTTCACACGCTAGTGTAATCTTTTAGCATTACTGAAAATGGAACAGGAAAGTAGAGAGTCATAATGATCTAAACAGGTATAAGGCCAGTGATTACCATCCCTGTATTCCTACAACTAAGTAAAATTAAATATCTACGCTGTTATTAGAAGTAGATTCACGTCATTAGTGCCACGTCTAGAGATCGAACTAACGACCTCTTGCTTGCCAGCCTTACGCCCAACCATTGAGCTATCACCACATTTTGATAGCCAAGACTCTATTGCCCATCTTGTTGACAAAGTCCCTGACGGCCGTCCTCTGAAACATAATGAGCCATTATTGTTAATTGACATGTCCCTGTACAGGCATTGCTTGTTTACGACACCCTCGGGCCAAAAGAGTGACTTGTTCCATAATATTCTAGTTAAAACCACAGAATACCTATCGAAGTACATAGTTACATACTTAGTACGTATTAGGTATTAGGTATTGATACTTCAAGTATTTATTTCCTTATGAAAAACTATTCAAGGTCCTCAGTTCTCTAGTCTTTGTTGTTAAGTGCTAATTACCTTTTACGACTTGTGACTATATTGTAGACTAGCCGTTGCCCGTGGCTTCGCCCGCGTGGTTGTCAATGGTTCCTTATTTGAATCGGATTTTGTTCACAATTTCATGGGTTTAATTTTTTTTTGCGAGGAACCCTAATTATTTTTCTAAAATAAAATTAGCAAATGTTACTCCTTCAGCTATCTGCCAGTGAAAGTCCCGTCAAAATCGGTCCAGCCATTTCGGAGATTAGCCGGAACAAACAGACAGACAAAAATTTTAAAAATTGTTTTTTTTTTGTTATAAGTACCGTATATACCTGGATTACTACCTTTGGACTACCTTTATTCATATGCATTTAGTAAAAGGCTGTTATTTTGACATTACAAACAGATACTTCAATTTTATTTATTTTTATAGATAGTTATAATGTTGGTAGCAATTACATGTACGTTTTGTTTGATGAATTCTTTTGCGAACGAACCAGAAGTAGGTATTATGTGTAGGCAGGTCAATCCTAGATAATTTTTTTTGTATTAACTATGTAGTTACCTAAGTCTGGGAAAAATAATTACGCCGGAGCTTTAGCCGTGCAGTTGGCAACCCCTAGCACGGTTTATGTCAGTTAAGAACATGAGGAATATCGCACTCTGTCTGAGGCGCGCTATCCAAAACGTTGGGACTCACAAAAATGACGGTCCTACTTACCTAATGTATACCCAGGTATCCTTCGTGAGATTGTCAGTAACACCAAGGCGTTGTTGGCCTTCCTTGTGGAGCTGGGGTGGATCGAATGACCGATTTTCCCACCCATTACGCAAAATACGCGCACTGACATGGAGTTGCAGACACCAGCCCGTATTACCTATTACCTATTAGTATTACCTAACTTATGATAGATGTCTCTGTCTCCGTGCGGCCGAAGACTACCAGAAACATCATAAATCAAAACAAGTAAAAGATCAAGATTCAAAATTCGAAACAATAAAGCTGTTTTTTAAATCGACGCCAAAGATAACCAAAACACATTTTAGTTTTAACTACATAGTTTATCAAAAGGGGAAGCAAGCTGCCACAAAACGCGTCGTCGAGTGCGTTAGGTGCATGCGCACTGAGGCCACTCACCTTTGTGCCTACTTACTACATTATTGAGGAGTACCGTACTAAAGTACGAAGGCTCGGAAGGCCAAAAGTCAGAATGCTAATAGAATTATCTTATTAATCTTTTAAACATAACCAATACTAAGCATCACCTTTGTACGTATTTTTCTGTTCCTTTCTTTTTGTCTGTTTGTATATGTGTACATAAACGGTTAAATAAATAAATAAATAAACATTTCTTGACTGATTGAACCACAGACAAAGGTAAGCCATTGAAAAATCAAGTTATTAAACAACAAGACATGGGAGCCGCGAAGTGTTGCTCATTCCGTATATCATCATCATCTGCCCAGCCATGTCCTAACTATATTGGGATCTGCTTCCAGTCTAATGGATGCAGCTAAATAGCAGTATTTTTTAAATGGAGCGATTGCCTATCTGACCTCCATAGCCGATACCCCTTGGTAAGACTGGTTGTCCGACTTTTGGGCTTTAAAAAAATCATCAATCATTTATTTTTCGGACTGCAGAGATAATCGGGATAGCGTTCAGAGATTCGGGCTTCAGCGTCTATGTCTTCTATACGAGTCAGGTTACTATCTTATAACATCATTCTTCCTTATTTTTACCCATCCTACAAAGGTCTTTTCAAAAATTCAGTACAGTCAAAACCATCTTATTTTACCGCTATATTAAGTTTAGATGATAAGGCACGCGTGTTGTTATGTTTAGCGTTGTATTTGCTCATATTACTTGAGATCTTTCATACACATTCAATACAATCAAACCCACCTTACTTTGCCACCATACAGCCAGATAGTAACAGAACCGCGCAATTATATTTTAGTCATGTATTTGCCCACAGCTACCTTCTTCAGTTGAATGTAAGCAAACTACGCACTCTTTATACAAACCAAACCGATGATGAATACAACTATCCGAACAATGTCAGACGTATAACCACAAGCTTGGTTATTAAACAAGAGAGCTGTTGCGACCATGTCCAGTGCATTTAGTGCAAACGTACTTGGTCAGTCACCTTTGTTATTTGTATTTATTTTTATTGAGAGTAAGGACTAAAGGTTCCTGCAAACAGGCACGACACAAAGACACCGCGTGATGCGCGACGATCGGTACCTCTGTGTAGCGCGCGATCGCGTTGCGAGTCGTGCCTTTTGAAGAGCCTTTGTTGTTACAACTTCCAAGATTACTTGAATAATCGTTTTCGTCTTTTCCCTCGTAAATCATGGGAAATTATATTTATCCCGCAACAAGTTTCTCAGTGTAGAGATCCTTTGCCAGTATGACGTGTTTTCACCGTATCGGGGTGCTGCGCTGCAGGAGATCTGGATACGCCTCCCAGTGTGCTGAGGATGGCCGCCTTGCTAGTTTTAGCCAGCGGGATTCCAGGGTAATCGGCTCATCCCCCAGAATTTTCCAAGAGGTCGTGGAAACCTGAGATTAGAAAGATCCTGAAGCGCCCCGCCGTTTGTTCTCTGGACTGTTAACGATGATAAGTGTCGAACAAACTCAACCGTCTTCCCCAAACAGATGCTAAAAAGATTTGGTACAAAAAATTGTGACATCAGAATTTGTAGGCTGTAATCTTTCCGCGCTTCTATATGCGGTGTTTTACTCAGGTCGACTATCGCCAGACATCACGTAAACTATGTAGTCTGGACCCCGATAAAACAGCTACATCCATCGCCAGTACTAAAAGTTTACAGCTTCAGTCCTTTCGAGTTTCACACCAAAAGATACATATAAAGAGATGAAGTTTCATTGTCCGTTGGTCGCGGATATTGTGAAATAACATAAAACGTTGGAGTTGCCACAGAGTGTTTGTCGTTAAACAAGTCGGCTGCTTCGAGCCGAGTGCGTTCGGTGCGAGTGCACTGAGGTGTTATACCGAGTCGAACGATCACCTTTGTACCTAGATGTACGGTTGCATAATAGGTGTTGAGGTAAAGGGCTGTCAATTAAGTGACTGTAGGCACAAATCGAGGTTGGAGGAGAATATTTCAAATTTACATAGGTATTTATAGACGTTATGTGTGAGTTGGAAAAGTCTCAGAGTAAGAAAGAAAAAAAGAAAATAAATTTATTTGACCCAGGCACACAATATTCATATATAAAAAAAAAAAACAGAAAATAAAAATAAAAAATAAACTTAAAATAGTATAAACTGTGCGCCCCACGGCTGCGCCAAATAGGCCCAGTTCAGCATAATTTTTTTTTGTAATACCTACATTTTGATTTCGTTTGTTCTGTCGAACAGAATGCTGCGGTCGACGACAGTGCATGCTTGCTCAAAACTTAATAGATTAAGCTATTAGTAAAACAGACTCTTCAAGGAATTCCACTCTTTAGCAACATGCATATATAAGTATCTAGCTATAGCTAATGGCAATAAAATGGAGGGAGTAATGTTTCCTGTGTTAAAATTAAGGAAGTGTTAATGAAATCATTCAAATTAAAAACAAAGCTGAGTCTAAATATTATTTTAATGTAAATTTTTGACTGTTTCAAAACTAAAAGCCAGATCTAAACTAGATTCGAGACCTAAGTTAAGTTTAATGCAAATTTATGGCAGTTTCAAAACGACCTTGATGTCGGTGCATCGGTTTTAAAATGCAGAACAAAAGAGTGGAAGGAACCATCCGAAGAACTCGTATACATTCACTACCTGTTGACATTCTGGTTTATAATTAAAAAACTGGAAAAGATACTCAAGATATTTGTAGAACAAAAATGTTGCTATGTCAATCTGAGTGCATTTTGAGTGCACGCGCACTACACTGTCCGACCGCTATGATAATATTTTAATTCATTCATACTTGGAATCAACTAATCAGTTGGTATTACTAACTACATCCTGTACTAGCAAGAAAAACCCTTGACAATTTCAATCAAGGGCATTAATTACGATTGTCATCTGTTTAAACTAGAAACTATATAGAGATAACTCGGAACTGAGTTCATAAAGTTTCCATAGAAGTTCTCCCATTACAAGTAACAATATTACTTCGTGACAGGCAAACTTTAAGACTTCGTCGATTTCTCGGAAAATTCTCAGCGAATTTCCCGGCAGAGCACAGGTGCACGAAAAATAAGGTAAGTCATTGAAAAATAAATAATCCCAAAGACAGCATATATTTCTTACCTGTCTGGCCCATGTGCCCCTTCCAAAAATTAATCCTGGACCCGCTTTTGGGTAGAGTAGAAGGTAGAGCTTGGAAAAAAAAGGACATGCTCGATTCCCAAGTTATCAACACTGTCATTGATTAACTTAGACTTGTGCGGTCAGCTAATCAGACAATCCTCTGTTACTTCACACTATCGCTATCAATAGCTAAAAGTTCTGACGTAGATATTTATACATAATCATAATTATTACAAATTAATGTCGCTTTTCATGTCTGTCTGTGTGACCGCGTTGTTCTTCTAAAAGGCAACGGATTTTGACGCGGTTTTCACCATAATTTAGAGAGTTTATTCCGGAAGCTTTATGTGTTCAATACAAAGAAACATCGTTGTTTTGTCAAGTAGTAAAAACCGTGCCAAACAGTATTATACATATTGTAATGAACACAGCTGGGTAATTTTTAAGCAAAAAAAAAAAAACTGGCAACCTAAATTGGTTGAATCAAGTGCATTTTAAGTGCAAGTGTACTGAGTTCCACTTAAGTCTTTGTACCAAATGGATAAATGACGTTGTAATTAATTTGCGTCATTCAGTTAATTATGTCAATTAATAATGGAGGATTGTGTGTAAATTCCAAGTTGGATCTCGATTTATAACTAGTTTGAGTCAATCTGCCTAGCCTTTTCTCAACTATGTTGGGGTCGGTTTCCAGTCTAACCGGATGCAGCTGAATACCAGTATTGTACATGGTACGACTGCCTATCTGACCTTCACAACCCAGTAACTGGATAATACGATACCCCTTGGTAAGACAGGTTGTTAGACTTTCCGGCTTCTGACGACCCGTAACGACTGTCAAAGATCTAACGCATGATAGCCGGGACGAACACAACGGCTTAACGTGCTTTCAGAGGCATGGAGGAGTCTCGGCATATAAAGATGGTCACCTATCCACGGAAACCCCCGGCAAGTGTAGCTTAACCTGGATCGACCCGTGCGGCTGTTATTACTTAGCCACGAGCTCCTCCATAACTAGTTTGAGTAAAGATTAATATTGAAATCTGTCCGTCTTCGTTCGAAGGAGTACGGGCCTCAGTCGAAATTTTTATAAGTACCTACATAGTTGCTCTGCGACTCTAGCAACGTGGAAGACGGCAAACAATACATATATAAAACTTAAGATACGACTGTTCGCAATCCATTCCTAAGATCATATCGATTAGCTAAAAAGCCAGATGTTACAGAGTGAAGGTCGACAAATTGAAAAATGTAGCGACAGACAGGCGAGCTTTGTCGCTCCAGCTTTCTCGCGCAGTCTCTTTTCGTCAAAATGTCTTTTTCTTTATTTGTTTTCCCCTTATTCTATTCCGGGATTAGCTTAGTCACTTCAAAAGTCAGGTCTCGATAACATATTATTATTATTAAATAGGCTCCTAAACATGGATTTCAAATCAAATCAAATCATCTTTATTGTGGATCATAGGTACATAATACAGATGGTGTTATTTAAATTCATTATTTATTTATTTTAAATCATGGATTAGGACCAGCTATGTCCTACCCTCAGGGCGTACAATAGAATGTAGGTAAGTATCTAGTGAGTTTACTCGTACATGCATGTCAACAATAATGTAATACATTGCAAATTATTAGATTCTTGAATCTTCGTTAATTATTATTATTATATTATATGATTATCTACACAGAACGCATCATGACTCAGGCAGATTTTATTTTAATAGTGATTTGTCATCAAAAAAGTCTTTCATAGAGTAATAACATTTGTTCACTAATAGTTCATGGAGTTTCTTTTTAAATGCTTTTCGATTCTGTATTTCCATGAAGTTTGCATAATATTTCGTATTCATAATCACAGCATCGTACGTGTAACATAAGCATTCAGTTCATGAAATTAAATTCAGATAACGTTTTTTGATAATATCTCAAACTCGTATCAAATGACTAACTCCGGTTTCCTACATAATTGTGAGTAACAAAAAAATCGCATGGTTTTGTTCGAGAGAGTTCAATCGTCAATGGACAAAAGTCGTCTCGTTTAGCCGAGTGCATTCTAAGTGCATGTGCACTGGACCGGCCGATTACCTTTGTACTCAATTAAAGTGCGTAACGGTAGATGCAATGAGCACTCTGAGTGGTGTTGTGCAAATCATTTTATGTGGTACTTGGAGGTTGATTAGTTATATTAAAATGATACAACTATTGCATTGTCTATTCTAAAGTAACTGTTGCCTATTTGGTTCATACAGTTGCGTGACTTGGTTTCCGGACGTCATTTTTTGGTGAACACTGAATCTGCGCTGGACTTTTGTCTATGTTTTTAATTATAGAACGCGTTCCTTTTGATATCCTTTAAATCTAGGGGTCATTGTACTCAACATTATGTTAACTTTTACTATGGGACCTAACCTAAAATCGTGAAAAAAAATCAGCTGTTCCTTACATTCATGTTCGCATAACTCGTCAAAATGTAGGGAACAATTGATTTTTTTTTCGCAATTTCGAGTTTGGTCCCATAGTAAAAGTTGTTCATAATGTTGAGTACAATGACCCCCTAGAGTTTTGGTGTATCAAAAATAATACGTTGTATATTTGTAGGTATTCGAGCTAACTTGTCTTTTTTATATGCACGTGTTTATATGACAATAAAACTTTTTTCTTTCCTTCATTCGACCAACCGACCCCGTTCGATTAAATCAGGGGCGTAGCCGCGGAAAATCCTTCCTTTGCGCTCTACATTTCTCTCTACATACTCTAGCTTTACATATTATAGCTCTACATTCTCTACTATAATTTTCTTTAAGCTTTCATGTTTTTGTCTACTGTGGGTACAAATAGCTGTGATTTAGTCAATTACGAGTAGCCATACGAGTTGTGACTAACTCATTTATTTATTTTATTTAACAGTTTATGTACACACATATAAACAAACAAGAAGAAAGGAACAGAAAAATACGTACAAAGGTGATGCTTATTTCTAAAGAAATCTCTTCCAGCATACCTGCGATAGGAAAGTAGATAAAGAGATGTAGACAACGTGTGTAAGAGTAAAAGAGAAAACAAAATACATAAAATCACAAACGATACACTAATATGAATATAAACAAATATATATATAAACATAAAATATGAGTACATACAAATACATACATTATACTACCAAAATAAATATCACAAAAAAAAAAATATACGATAATAATGAAACATAACATAATAAATACTAATAGCTATGACGAAGTGGAGAGATAGTGTTCTTTCACTCTTCTTTTAAACACTGCAACAGTTTGGCAGTCCCTAATATCAGGCGGAAGTGAATTCCATAACCGAACCGCATGCACAGTGAAGGAGTAGGAGTAGAAGTCGGTTGAGTGGGGAGGGGATTTAAGGAGATTTCTAAGATGTGACCTGCAAGGAGCATCAGAAGGACGAGCGTAGGAAAAGCGTTCCCGCAGGTAGGATGGCATTTTAGGATTGTGAAGGACGTTAAATAGCAGACACAATATCCGAGAGTTCCTGCGAAGTCGAATAGGGAGCCACTTGAGTATCTTGCGAAAGTTAGAAACGTGATCATACTTTTTAAGATTAAAAATAAAACGAATACATATATTTTGCAAACGCTCAAGTTTATTTAAGAGCTCCTCTGTGGCATCCAAGTCCTCATCATGAGTTCACGACGTTTAGTTTATACTAGCTGTGCCCCGCGACTTCGTTCACGTGGATGTCGTAAGATACACAATAAACTAAAATAACAGCCACATTTTAATAAAACTCCCTCGTCCCCCGACCCGTCGCCAAACGTCGCGTTGAATCGCCCGCCCGCGCTGTTACTTCGTTTTCGCTTAGTGTTCTTTCTGACTTTTTTCTTTTTGCTCGGCTCCTAAGGCTCGTAGCGTGATGTGAAATAGCCTATAACTATCCTTGAGAATTGGGCTTCCAAATGCAAAAAGAATTTTTCAAATCCGACTTTTTGTTCATAATTTTATGGGTTTTAATTTTTTTGCGCGGAGCCCAAATTCTTTTTCTAAATTAAAAGTAGCCTAAGTTACCCGCCGTAACATTAGCTATCTACCAGTGAAAGTTCTGTCAAAATCGGTCCACCCATTTCGGAGATTAGCCGGAACTAACAAACAGACAGACAGACAGACAAAAATATTAAAAATTGCTTTTTTGTAATAAGTACCGTTTATAATTTCTTATGCATTTAGTAAAAAAGTTGTTATTTTGACATTACAAACAGACACAGAGAGATGACACACATACACCCCCCCCCCACACCCACACACACACCCTCACCCCCCACACCCACACACACCCTCACACACCCCCAGACACACACAGAGATGTGGGTGTCCTATAGTTACACCTCTGCTTAACCTTTCGGGGAATACAGGCGTGATGTTATGTTATGTAATGTTACAAACAGACACTTCAATTTTATTTAATTGTATAGATTAAAAGTAGTTGAAAATAAAACACTATGACCATCACTCACTGCTGCTCCTGTAGCCTAACAGCTTGGTGCCTATTGTTGCAGAACCGCTGAACAAATTGTAAATATCGGCTAGCATTATTCCACACGGACCGACTACAATTTACCAGCTGACCTCAGTGATCTCCACAGGACCGCAGGACCGTCGACCGCTACGCAACCCAATTAGCAGCGAATACCGAAACGTTAGTTAGACCGTTCGTCTGACCTTGAACTTTCGACTGCCCATAACAACTGTTTGTGTGGTAACACATGGTAACATCTAGGCACTCTTTTAGCCAGGGAGAGGGTTTGCTATATATGGTAACAACATCTACGCGGATGGGGGGGGGGGGGGGGGGTTGAGCAGGTTCGCTGATCGATTCACTGAATGAACCATAGTAAAAATCACTTCTCACAAATATTTTTTTTTCAACGACAAAAAATAAGCAAGACTTCAATAAATAAATCGGCCACAAACTCTTTTTCATGCTAAGTTCACGCAAGCGGTTAGGTACATGAGTACTTTAAGTACGCTTGCCTACTTTGTACTGAATATCGCGTCACGGTATAGTGACCATGATTGCCTTAGATCCGGGACTTGACAACATAGTCCCTTTTATGTTGGTTGTAGTTTAGTACGCTCGTTAAAAGTTAAAGCGTAAAATTGTTGACAGCGAGTTGTTTTTTTCTTCTTTTTGGGATTTGGTTTTAAGACTCCGACAGACAGACGTGATGCGATGAAGTTTTCATAGAATTTGTTCCACCAGAGTCGCGCCGCGCCTAGCCTTTAGTGTGAATTTATTGCCTCCATCGTTGTATTTGTGTTGTTCAATAATCGTGCACGTGAGACATTTCAGCTTTGTATCTGAGGTGACCAGACGCCTGCGATGCGTCTGGTATTCCAAGAAGTCGCTAGGTGGTGGTGATCTCTTTAGAAAAGGTTGGCAGCTTGCTAGTTTGCCAACTAAATAATACAGAAAAAGAAATAATAAAACGATGAGATAGATTTTTACATATTCAATAGATCCCGCAAGTACCTAAGTTTCCAAAACCCGATTGTCATTGCGGTATCTTTTTCATTATAAAGTTTTTCAGACTTATCGTAGTTGGGTCCAGGGTAATGGTGTATACCCTGGACCTAGGAGACACTTAATTACAGGTATTGTTGGTCACTCAACGCTGGGTCTACCGGTGTATTCTGCTTTTTTCAGGCAGACATGGGTCAACTTCCGTTTCACATCCGCAACCTTAGTGGCATTTAATAATAATAATATAATAATAATATTTTTTTTATTTTCAAAATTACAATTAGTAATCACTATGTTGTTAACAAAACATAAATTTTATCCCAAATTGTAAATTTACACATTATTATATTTAGGCATCACAGTTTATTGTTTGTCTTGATGAGGTATTTCCTGAAAATATAAAATGTTTATTTGTTAAATTTAAATCAACACGATAGGGCTGGCTTTTCGGCGGCGGCGATCTCTCGCGTCCGGCCCTAGTCCAGGCCATGGTACGGAGCGAGAGTGCATGGGAAGCCATTACCTCCTTCTGCGAAGCAGTAATGCTCGTGAAGGAGGAGGCGGGACGCGTGAGGGAGAGGCAAGCTTTGCACCCTCACGCCCCTAGTCGCCGCAGGAGACGCCCTGGGCGTCGGGAATTGGCAGCTGATTCCCGGCCACCGTAGGCGCGGGCTTGCGGACGGCGAGCAATGGGTAGCTCGCCGTCCGGTAAGGACCAAGCCCGAGTCGACGGCGCGTCGTGTTCCACGCGCGCCTCAAAGAGATGTCAGCACTATTGACGGGGTCCGCTAGGGCCGATGCCAGCTAGGGTTGCGGGATGTTCGAAAGAGTTACCGTGGCCCCGGCACAGGCAACAGAAGGAACACGGGTGGGTTTTAGTCAGTAAAAGTCTGACACGCCCTCCCGCTCCGCCCAGAGCGGGAGAATCCATTTGATGATTTCCCATCCACAAAAAAAAAAAAAAAGGGCTGGCTTTTACCTTGGCCAGAGGCTAAGAATTGCCATACAAAGTGGCAATGTCACCAGTCTCTTGGGTTCATTACCAGTCGACAGCGATGCGGAGGAATTTTTCGACGCCATATTTTAGTTTTTTAATAGTTTTAGTTAGTTTAGGATATTTTATTTTTAGATGATAAGTAAATTATATGGATTCAGAAATAAGATTTTAGTGAGCAGTCGAAAATTCTTTCTAAGTTCTCTACACTAGTAGAAGCTTTGTCAGTTTTATTTGTGACAGAATACATGAAGTATGCAGTTATTTTTAATGGTTTCAGAAAATACGTGATTAATCTTATATGTATTTCACACAAATAATGCAATTATTTGGTTTTGTTCTACTGATAGCCAGAAGAGTAACAAAACCATTTAAACTTGCTAGCTTTTGCCCGCGGTTTCGCCCGCGTGGATGACAATACTTCCCTATTTGAATCGTGTTTTGTTCACAATTTCATGGGCTTTTTTTTTGCGCGGAACCCTAATTCTTTTTCTAAAATAAAAGTACCTTAAGTTACTCCTTATAACATCAGTTATCTGTCAGTGAAAGTCACGGCAAAATCGGTCCTGTTGTTTTGGAGATTAGCTGGAACAAACAGACAGACAAAAATTTTAAACATTGGTTTTTTGTTAGAAGTATCGTATATACTTTCATACGCAGTTAGTAAAAAGCTGTTATTGTGATATTACAAACAGACACTTCAATTTTATTTTTTTGTATTCATATAGGGTGTAATGGACAGCCCTCCGCAGACTGATGGGGTGAATTCAGTGTATCATACTACGATGACCGGTACATGAAATTGTTTCACGAACTTTATGGGAATCTAATAAGCCTGATTTGTTTTATTAACCTCACACGCAATGTATCGTTGCCGTAGCAAAACGTGCGTAGCAAACGGCAGCGTAGCAAACGGCAGCGTAGCAAGCCTTCGGCCGCCGAGAACATCCATTGCTGTTTTTTTTATTTTTGCTGTTTTATTTGCATAAATGCAGTGCTGTGTACAGAGAATGTAATTTTACTTTGAACTAAAGGAATAGTAACTGAAAAAACGATAAAAATATTAAAAAATTCCTGAGGATATTTCCGATGGAATATGATTTAAAATAAGGAGCTGAATGCACCCTGTCAGTTTGCAGAGGGCTGTCCCTTACACCTTGCATATACATTTATTTGTATTTATGTGTGTTATTTACCACAATTGTTGTTTCTTACAATATTACTAGTGCGTCATTCTCGTAAATGTGTTAGATATTATGACGCTCATAGTTATTGTACTAGAATTACTGTAACTCGACCACCATGACCCTAGAGATGAAGACAACAGATGCAAATCTATAGCCATAGGAAAACTTATGTTGGTGAGATATTTATAGCTGGAATGGAATTATGTATTGAACTGTATATCATTATAAACTTCTTATTCATAAAACGCTAATCATCATCTGCCTAGCCTTTTCCCAACTATGTTGGGGTCGGCTTCCAGTCTAACCGGATGCAGCTGAATACCAGTATTTTACATGGAGCGACTGCCTATCTGACCTCCACAACCCAGTAACTGGGTAATACGATACCCCTTGGTAAGACTGGTTGTCAGACTTTCGGTTTTCTGACGACCCGTAACGACTGTCAAAGATCTACGAATGACAGCCGGGACCAACGGCTTAACGTGCTTTCCGAGGCACGGAGGAGTCTCGGTATGTAAAGATGGTCACCCATCCACGGACAACCCCGGCAAGCGTAGCTTAACCTGATGGATCGACCCGTGCGGCTGTTATTACTTAACCACGAGCTCCTCCTTTTTCATATTTTTTTTTTCATATTCATAAAACGCTAATATATGGAGATATTTACAAAAAATGTTATTAGTTCTGTTGCTAATGACTTCAAATCAACTTCTAAACAATATTCCCTATAGTATTGAATTCAGAATGCTGTCAAACATGCAGAAATAATAATATACATAAATAAATAAATAATCGTTTGGCTTTTATCGATTCGTGACTGCGTTCAAACACACAAATCTTAACATGCACAAAAAACCTAAGTACATAATCCAGAACAAAGCCTTTTAAATACACGTATTTCAGGTATTTTATTGTTTTTATAAGAAGTGAACATTTGTCCTAAGAATCCCACACATTATGGCCTCACTAACGACACCCAGTCATTATTTCTAGATTAGGACCTACTAAGAACTCAGTAATTTCTTCCCTGCCAGCAGAATGTTACGCAAAAAACCATTCGTCATTTTATAGTGTTATTGCATGATAATGAGTGTAATGATAATATGTATACCTGCCTGCCTATGTTGTTTAGTTTAGCGAAATTATTCTTTGTTAGTGGAATAATCTGCCCGCTCATCTGATGTGATTCATAAAAAATATGGGCTTGGAACCGGTACCAAAAGTACATGTTCTGTATCGGTACTTAGCGGTTCTTGCCATTTCGGTACTTGGGTAGGTACCGGTTCCCGACGGGTACCGGTACGCCATCTAACAAGTTTCGGTACCAAATTCAGGTACCCGGTGCGTACCACGAATCTCATACATATTTGTACGAGGAACCTCGTACGGTTGGCAACCTTGAAGTTATTTATTCTAATGTCTATTAGCTACCTTTTTTTCTTACTATAATAATATCTGTTTTCTCACTCTAACTCACGGAAATATATGTTTGGTGCCGGTTTTGGTACCGATACAGTACCGATACTGATTAGAAATACCAATGGTACCTACAGGTACAGTCGACTACAAAGAAATGTATACTTTGGAAAGTTACAAAAAAATATATCCTTTGATGGTGTTGTCATTGTTTGTTACAAATACTTGTAGACACGATGTATGACAGATTTATGTTTCAATTAAATGTGCCAAATCTATGTATACAGCAAGAAAGACACTGTAATGTGTACGCTTTGAAACTAATTAATGTGTTCGTCTTTGGTTACAATGATATGTATACAGGTCTGACATTCTATTTTCAAATTTTAGAATAGTACGGAAATAATTGTTTTCTCCTTCATTTCGTGCATGTGTCGTGACCAGATCTTAGAATTGATAATTTCATGCACATAACATAACATCACGCCTTGTTTTCCCGAAGGGTTGGGCAGAAATGTACCTATAGTACACCCACATTTCGCCAGTTATGTTTAAGTCCCATGTAATAGGGGGTGACTGAGATATCATTAAACGTTGACGTTTAAACGATATGGTCAATTTTAGCTGGTTATTTCATGAAATACAACCATTTTATGAAATGGTCGAGCACTTCATGAAATGATCATTTCTAAGATGTATGGATGCATGTTCCACGACACATGCATGACGTTACTGGTATGTCGTTTGTTTGTAAATTGACTACAAATTATTTTCGCCATTATATTTCCATTCTTTTACAACCTTCTCAAGCAAGGAACTATCGAGTCATAAAACTCATTTATTTACACTTAAATTGTCATCTTGCTATTAATAACATAACAATCTATAATATTCTTTTACTTATAACAATAGTAGATATACTTCACATTTTGGCAAAAAAATATGAAACTTGTTCAATAATATTTTGTATACCCTCCATTAGCATTGATTACGTCTTGCAAACGAGTTCGCATAGAATTTGCAGCATTCTCCTAAAAGTTCGACCCATGATAATAATCCCATGAATCGTGGACATGTTGTGTACTCGTAAAGATAATGGATATGAGGAACTATTCTTTACGGGATATTTATATTTTGACATTTATAAGTGTCATCATGGAACACTAAGAAGCTAATACCTATTAAACCCTCCAGAGTTTCCATTGGTTTTGACAGAATTTTTGAAATTTAAAAGTGGAATGTCCGCTTGTATACATACATATCATTGTAACCAAAGACGAACACATTAATTCGTTTCGGGACGTACACATTACAGTGTCCATCGTGCTGAATATATAAATTTGGCACATTGAGTGAACACATATAATTGTCATATACCATGTGTATAATTACATATTTGTAACGAATTATGTGCACTTCTTTCAATGGGTACATGTATTCGTAGCTTAAGGGGGTATACATCTCTTTGTAGTCGACTGTACTACGTCTGGCACCGATAGTAATAAACCTACAGGTACTTCATCTGGTACCGGTACCACACCAAGGCCAGTGGTACCGGTTTCCAAAATACCGGTATTTCAAGTCTTGGTGGTAACCTTGTTATGGAGATTGTTAGTCGATAGATTACTATCCTGATCATATATCTCCATACCACCCTGGGAGACAAAGTACTGAGCGAAAGCTCAATCGATAATCATTGTCTTTAAGTTTTCTTTCAGTAAAAGCCTTTGGTAACTTACTAAAACTTTTGAACTAACAAGCAACATGATCCTTTTGAAACTAAAATCCTTACTACATACTTCAAAATCTGGGGTCCGTCACACCTCAAGTTTTAATAGCGACACCCAGTTCGACGAACAAGAACTCCCAAAATGACTCGACAACATTTTATAGGTTCTTGACCTATAACATTTTCAATCATGTTATAGCCATTTGTACGATCGGATCACGACAGAAACCCTACAATACTAACATGACCAAACGTCGACTGAATTATGAATGAAACGTTGACGTTTAAACGATGTGATCAATTTTAGTTGGCCATTTCATAAAACACTACCGTTTCATGAAACGGTCGAACACGTCATGAAATGATCAATTCTAAGATCTGGCCACGACACAATGTATAATATGGGGCCAATGTGACGGGTATGGTTTACTTAGTGGAGATAAATAAGACCACGTAAAGTTGTCAACATAAAAAATTTACATGAAAGAAGGTTGGAGGTAGGAAGGTTTATGGTTCACTAATTAGTTTAACACCCTTTTTTTTTGGATGGGAAATCATCAAATGACTTCTCCCGCTATGGACGGAGCGGGAGGGCGTGTCAGATTTTTACTGACTAAAACCCACCCGTGTTCCTTCTGTTGCCTGTGCCGGGGCCACGGTAACTCTTTCGAACATCCCGCAAGCCCGGCTGGCATCGGTCCTAGCGGACCCCTTCAATGCTGCTGACATCTCTTTGAGGCGCGCGTGGAACACAACGCGCCATCGACTCGGGCCTGGTCCTTACCGGACGGCGAGCTACCCATTGCTCGCCGTCCGCAAGCCCGCGCCTACGGTGGCCGGGAATCGGCTGCCACTTCCCGAAGTTTAACACCCTTGGGAGTAGCGCAGTACTCTCCTGGCTCAGCTTGGTGTGACGAATACCGCAGAGGCTGTGCCACGCTGCAGACACCAGGGAAGGTGACGGTTCGCGGAGTTTGTGAGAGAAGTGAAAAGAATAAATGTAGATTCTATATCGAATCTCTATCTGTTGTAGTCTGTTTGGTGTCCAGTCTCTATTAAATGATACAAACACCTATTTTTTTTAAATAATAGTGAAATATATTCATAACTTATAAACTAACTGTATGGCCCCTAAAATTTAAAATAAACTCCCAATTAGTTGGAAGGAGCTTAATGTCCGTCAATTAAAAAATAAAGTAAAGATACTGCTAGAAGGGAAAGCATACTACAGTATTCTAGAATTTCTCAATGACAACATCTAATACCGTGTAGTAACCAATATTATCAATACATCTTTGACATAATCTGTAAATAAACCAACATATTATTGCCATGATGATAATTTTAGTTGACATTTAATAACTGTTACGTATAGATGACCATATATTTAATTTATTTGTTTATTTTGTTCTCATGTAATCTAATACTTTGTCCAATAACGAAAAGTGTTGATAAGTTTTGCTGAGGAAGTGCATGCAGCTATACGGAGGCATCTCGTGCGGGTGATGACTGAGATAGAGGATGGACACTCCGTGACACGTGGTCGTCCTCACGGTATGCCTCTCAGGTACATGCTGTACTAGTTGTGTGTGAGTCGTGTGTTGTTTTAGGATATATGTATGTACTAATATAATTTTAAGTGTGTTTTACTAACAGAGGGACTTATGCTGTCTGAAAAATAAATGATTTGATTTGATTTGAATAACGTTTATTACTAAAATTTAAATATTTGTACGCCATTAAGGCCAAACATGACTGATCTTAAACTTTGTAATTTAATAACTTGCATGCTCTGTATGTGTACTCATGTTTCAACAAATAAATAATCTTGAATCTAACACAAAAAGTTTAAAAAGTATTAATAAAAACATGTAGGTACATATTGCAGCATAACTCTGCATGTCAAAACTTTTTGGTTCTTTATAATCAACCTTTTTTTACGTTTGTATTTGAGCCTGGTCGATTTTTATCTTTTTATTTCGTGATTCGAATTATTTTTCTTCTAACAGATGGGTCCCCATTTTTTTCTTAGTTGCAAAAGTTGAATCAATTGATACGGACCCTGTTTGTGGAAAATTAACGAGTTTTTTTCAAGTGAACCACTATTCCTGCCGTCCTATTAATACCTTATGGCAAAACTATATTGAGAATGGTATATTAAGTATTATTCTAAGCATTCATCTTTATTTTTTCTGGTACGTATCTTTTAACAGTTTTCCTCAATCGGAAGTTCAGTCTGATCACGCTGGTCTAACCCTAATTCATTTTGTCTTAGGATTGAACAGCTTTGAACAGGCCGCCTTTCGGCCTCCAGGTTTTGGCCTAAAATTACGCTGGACGTCCTTGGCCAACGTCGAGAGTTGGGTCGCATTTTGACCGCTGAAGGTTTCACAAACAACGCCAGTTCCTGAACCTGCGACAATCTACAGTCTACGTCACCTCGCCGGACGCAATTACTTATGCCACGGTTTTTTTTATGATATTTTACGTACAAATTTAATAGTGTAGATAGTAATCCTCTGCAGATTTTTTTTAATTCATTAACTATTTAATTTTATTTTCCAATATGTAAAATGCGAGATACCTTGGTTCTCTAATTTTTTTATAACGATATGTTTTGGTAGCGTTACTTACTAGAGATTGCAATCGACTAGCTAGTACGTTTATTTTCTCGTTCGTTATTCGCGTACCTATCGGACCAAAGTTCTCTATTTTATTCCCTTCACACAAGACAACCTGCAACTTTTTTATACTATAATATTAATTTTTTTACCTTTTAATGTTATTTTCTATTTTTATTTTAACAACAAAATTAAACGTGTCGTAGCAGAAAAGTGAATCTTCCGTCTTTTTAATTTTTTTTTTTCGCTACAAAATGGCGCCCGAACTAAAGTAAGTAATTTTGATGGTTACTTAATATATTTTTTTCTGTTATTTTGTGTGTGATGCTCTTCGAGCAAATATAATCCATATTTTTTTCCTTTTGTCCTTTTTCCAGTGTCATGGATGGAGCAGAATATGCATTACAGGACAATTATACCATTGATGATCACCTTTTAATGTTGGATGTTGTGTGTGATTGTACTTTAATTCCATAATAATACTAATTAATAACTCTTTCATTTCTTCCTAACAAATATATTTTAATCCCGAGTTTTATTTTAATGCCTGTATTTGTAGTTCCCTGTAGAGAATGCTTGGTGTGTGAATGTATAGGCGTCGTGTTTCAAAGGTAAGCTTTTTTATGCGGTTGTGTGCTTGGTTTCGTTTTTTTTGGTATTCTATTAGCCCAAAGCGTCCTCTTCCACGTTTTGTTTTTCTAATAGGTTCCTATCTTTCTTTGACTCCTAGCCTGACCATTTAGCTTGCCGAATGCGTGTCTTTCTATTCATCCACCAGCCATATTACTCACTAAATAACTTTTTCCAACTACTGGTAAACATGCTCGTGGATTGTTTTATTCTGTTTTGGTTTTTTTCATGATTTAATATAGCAGATGGAGGAATTCAATGTGTGTGATACTCTGATGTGGAAGTCTTTTTATTTGCAGGCCTCTACTTATTTCATTCAGGGTTACTCCGCATTTTATTTTGTTGAATTCTTCCTTTCCAATTTGTCCTAGGAACTTTATTATGTAATACTTTCTAATTCTATGCCTTTGACACAAAAGCACAAAACATTTTTTCAACAAAAGCACAGACAACATGATCATACAGCCTAAAACATTTTTTCGCTTCTATTTTCATCTGGTTTCCCTCCTATTAGTATTAAATTATCCCTTTATCTTATTAAACAATAATATTTGACATATTTTCATACATTTTGGTTTTGTTAAACATTGACTCAAAAAATGTAGCTCTGAACATTTTTATTTCACTAATTCCCTTTTTGAGCTTTTATTTTTCATAGATGTTTATTCCTATATCCCTACAATTTTGATTAAACTATCCCGTTTTCATATTAAACTATTTGTCCTATATACAAACAACAACTATCCTTCTATACATCCTGGTGTCACAAATCCTACCTTAAGATCAAGGAGATTTTTTATTGGCCAAACATGTTTCGTGATGTTTCTGAAACTTTGAGGCAATGTGAGGTTTATAAGGCTCATAAAATTGCAAACACTCAACCACGAGGCCAAATGATTTGTCCGAAAGATGTTTCATTGCCCCTACAGGTAATTTCTAACAATGTCATTGGACCTTTGCCTGTTGCTTACTATGGTTTTAAGTATATTCTGTCCATGGTAGACGTTTTTTCGAAATATGTCTGGTTATTTCCCCTTAAGAAGGTTGACGCTGGTTCTGTTATTAGAGCTCTGGAATCTGAATTATTTTTCAATTTTGGTGTACCACGTGCTATTCTCTGTGACAATGCTACTGTTTTTCGTAGTAATATATTTTTAAACTTCCTTAGTTCTTTTCACATCGATTCACCTACTTACACTCCTTACTATACTCCTCAAGCCAACACTGTTGAACGTTACAACCAGAGCGTGGTTACATGTTTAAGTATTTTAGTCGGAGAAAATCAAAGAAATTGGGCGAAAATGCTTCCCAAAGTCAAACTCTATCTCAACTCTTGTATTAATTTAGCTACAGGTTTTACTTCAAATTTTCTCATGTTCGGCAGAGAGGTCTTTATGAACTCTTCTCGTGCGAATAGTCAGACTCGAAGCACTAATTTAGCCGAAAGTCGGGCTCAGCACGCGTCGAATCTTTCCTCTCTTGTTGAGGTTTATGCGAAAGTAGCTGATTATCTTTCTATGGCTTTCCTCCGTAATTCTCGGGCTTATAATACGAACCGCACGGCTGTTACTCTTAACGTTGGTGACACGGTATGGAGACGTAACTTTGCTAGATCCTCTGGAGCAGATTATTTTTCGGGAAAGCTTGCTTCTCGCTTTATTAAGTGTCGTGTGACTAGAGTTATTTCTAGAACCACCTATATCCTTCAAGATTATGATTCTGCCCATTCCGGAACATATCATATAAAAGATATCCTTAAATAATTTCTCACAACTTCAAAACGCGTTGTCCGATTTACACGAATTCAATTGGAATATTAGTTTTACATAAATTTCTATCCTTTGTAACCAAGAATTACAAAATATTTACGTAAACAAAAAACTCATTTTTAAATTTCGTAAATATTTCGACAAACTACCATTTCTAAAATCATCCACAGCGACATCTAGTTGTCACAAGTGGAACTTTTTGATTACGTCTTATTTACAGCTTACTTCTTGTGTTTAGTGATGTACCATTGTCGATAAATTTTTTCGATAAAACGCAAGTGGTTTAACAAAGTCTTGTCTCGATCATCCTGGTTTTTCAATGGAGCAATTAACCATAATATTGTTAACGTTTCTATTTGATTAATGCAGTTGGTAACTCCAATGATTTAGCAGGGAAGTCCTTATAGATTCAACCTGTGCTTATGGTCAGACTCGAAGCATCCATTTAGCTGAAAGTCGGGCTCGACAGGCATCGAATCTTTCTTCCTTTGCTGAGGTTAAGGCGGGATTGTCAGACTCAAAGCGTTAATTTAGCTGAAAGTCGGACTTAAGTCGCGTCTTACCTTTCATTCATTGCTGAGTTTTTGTGTTAACATCGCTATTAATCCCTTTATTGCTTTACCCCTTATTTATCCGAGCGTATGAGCTCGCTTAATTTTTTGGCTGTGTTACTAGTAATATCACTAGGACCACTTACTTAGTCCTATGGACTTTCTTCGACTTCTGTCGACTTGTTTCGACTGAAGTCTCTTTCGACAGAAGTTTGTGTTGACTGATGTCGCCTTTTTTTTACTGATGTCGCCTTTTTTGACTGATGTCGCCTTTTTTGACTGATGTCGCCTTTTTTGACTGATGTCGCCTTTTTTGACTGATGTCGCCTTTTTTGACTGATGTCACTTTTGTTGACTGATGTCACTTTTGTCCTTTTTTTGACTGATGTCACATCATCTCTGGCTGATGTCGTATCGTCTTTGACTGATGTTGTATCGTCTTTGACTGAGGCTATTTTCTTTCGCCAAGGTTGTTTCATGTATATTATTTTTTCAGGGTTCCTTTCATATTTAGGTTAGTTAGGTACATATAGTTTTAATTAGTCTCTATGTTTTTTAGTCTTTGTCCCTAGGATTGTTAGTTTTTAGTCTTTTGCTTTTAAGTCTCTAGGTTACTCAGATTTAGTGGACACATCTGGAGCTCGCGCTGATAACGTCTAAGTTGGAGGGCGCTTTTCGATTTTATTCTGTATCTGCTGCACTTCGATGTCGTCTACTATATGTATTTTAAGTATCTTCTAGGTTCTAGATTGCAATAGGTAGGTTAATTAATTTTCTCGTTCAATCGTTTATTTTATAGGGTTGTCACTTTGTTTTAGGGTTGCCACATTTCTGTTGTATGTATTTTTTCTTTTTTTTGTTGGAAAGGGGGTAATGCAGCATAACTCTGGATGTCAAAACTTTTTGGTTCTTTATAATCAACCTTTTTTTTCGTTTGTATTTGAGCCTGGTCGATTTTTATCTTTTTATTTCGTGATTCGAATTATTTTTCTTCTGACAGATGGGTCCCCATTTTTTTCTTAGTTGCAAAAGTTGAATCAATTGATACGGACCCTGTTTGTGGAAAATTAACGAGTTTTTTTCAAGTGAACCACTATTCCTGCCGTCCTATTAATACCTTATGGCAAAACTATATTGAGAATGTATTATTAGTATTATTCTAAGCATTCATCTTTATTTTTTCTGGTACGTATCTTTTAACAGTTTTCCTCAATCGGAAGTTCAGTCTGATCACGCTGGTCTAACCCTAATTCATTTTGTCTTAGGATTGAACAGCTTTGAACAGGCCGCCTTTCGGCCTCCAGGTTTTGGCCTAAAATTACGCTGGACATCCTTGGCCAACGTCGAGAGTTGGGTCGCATTTTGACCGCTGAAGGTTTCACAAACAACGCCAGTTCCTGAACCTGCGACAATCTACAGTCTACGTCACCTCGCCGGACGCAATTACTTATGCCACGGTTTTTTTTATGATATTTTACGTACAAATTGAATAGTGTAGATAGTAATCCTCTGCAGATTTTTTTAAATTCATTAACTATTTAATTTTATTTTCAAATATGTAAAATGCGAGATACCTTTTTTTTTTTTTTTTTTTTTTTGTGGATGGGAAATCATCAAATGACTTCTCCCGCTCTGGGCGGAGCGGGAGGGCGTGTCAGACTTTTACTGACTAAAACCCACCCGTGTTCCTTCTGTTGCCTGTGCCGGGGCCACGGTAACTCTTTCGAACATCCCGCAACCCTAGCTGGCATCGGCCCTAGCGGACCCCGTCAATAGTGCTGACATCTCTTTGAGGCGCGCGTGGAACACGACGCGCCGTCGACTCGGGCCTGGTCCTTACCGGACGGCGAGCTACCCATTGCTCGCCGTCCGCAAGCCCGCGCCTACGGTGGCCGGGAATCGGCTGCCGATTCCCGACGCCCAGGGCGTCTCCTGCGGCGACTAGGGGCGTGAGGGTGCAAAGCTTGCCTCTCCCTCACGCGTCCCGCCTCCTCCTTCACGAGCATTACTGCTTCGCAGAAGGAGGTAATGGCTTCCCATGCACTCTCGCTCCGTACCATGGCCTGGACCAGGGCCGGACGCGAGAGATCGCCGCCGCCGATCGCTTCCGCGAGGACACGGCGGTGCTCCGCCCAAGCCGGGCAGACCTCCACCGTATGCTCCACCGTGTCCTCCGGGCGATCCACACAGTGGTGACACCCGGGCGTTTCCTCCCGCCTTATCCGGAACATGCGAGATACCTTGGTTCTCTAATTTTTTTATAACGATATGTTTTGGTAGTGTTACTTACTAGAGATTGCAATCGACTAGGTAGTACGTTTATTTTCTCGTTCGTTATTCGCGTACTTATCGGACCAAAGTTCTCTATTTTATTCCCTTCACACAAGACAACCTGCAACTTTTTTATACTATAATATTCATTTTTTTACCTTTTAATGTTATTTTCTATTTTTATTTTAACAACAAAATTAAACGTGTCGTAGCAGAAAAGTGAATCTTCCGTCTTTTTATTTTTTTTTTTCGCTACAATATGTACATACATGTAAAAGAAAAGGGAGAAGGGCTTGTAGGGCATCATCTTTATAAAATGTAAATATATTAAAATAACTCATTGTTAAATAGGCTGGACTACATACACATTAGCAAAGCAAGTACTTAAGTGACCAGAGGACTGGCCTATTTTTATTTATTTATTTGTAGGAGAACCAATAGATATAACAAATGCCAAGAAGGCCAAAGAATCAGCATCCAACATGGCAACGCTACCAGCCTTTTGGTCACTTTTCCCACTGACAGCGATGCGGACGAATTTTTGGATGCCCAATTGCTGCTGTAAAATTTTTTTTATGTAGTTGTGTATTCGTCATTATGAATTAAAAGTTAAAGATAGTAGAATATTCCATGAACAAAATAAAACACGATACAATTAAAAAAGGACTAAGTATTATCATTTATGAACCTAAGTATTATCATCTATGAACCAACGAATGGATACCTATTTTCTAATTTACTGCCTCCCAAGATACAGGCTTTTGCCTAGTTTGGGAGACAGCTGGCTATGTATTTATGTTAAATTAACTGTCTTTGTTCTAGCTGTTAAGACACTGTAATTTATGGTTGTGTTCCAAATAAAAATTACTATTACTATTACTATTACTATTACTATTACTATTACTATTACTATTACTATTACTATTACTATTACTATTACTATTACTATTACTATTACTATTACTATTACTATTACTATTACTATTACTATTACTATTACTATTACTATTACTATTACTATTACTATTACTATTACTATTACTATTACTATTACTATTACTATTACTATTACTATTACTATTACTATTACTATTACTATTACTATTACTATTACTATTACTATTACTATTACTATTACTATTACTATTACTATTACTATTACTATTACTATTACTATTTACTATTACTATTACTATTTACATGAGAAGTTTGTTTTGTATCTGATTATTGTTTTTAAAACAAACAGATTCCCAATACACTGTTCATAATATTATAAGATGAGGCTTTCATTATTATAGATTTTGGAAACATTTGCATCTATCTTCTTTGTTACTGCTTCGTCAGTGACAATGCTCATTGTGGCTCCAAAGTAGTCTATATTAACGCGAACTGTGTATGTTTTAAACAATCCTTTGTTATTCTTATATAAATACAGACAGGTTTTTTGTTATATGTACCTTCCTCTGTTATCATTATCATACTTATCATCCATAATATTATGGTGTAGAGCTGGCAAACTCTTTCAATTTCTTCTGTGTTGCTATGTATTGTAATGTGGACATTAAACTGTTTTTTTTTAAATAAATAAAGCTATTTGGATGGACCGATGAAATGGAACTATCGATTTAATTATCGCTCACTTACATGCTGCGTAATTTGTGAGATAATCATCTGACTAGAATTTTGCCAACTTGGGATTGGCGTCCAGTCTAACTAGATGCAACGGAATACCAGTATTTTACATGGAGCTCAACAACCCAATTTCTGGGTCTGGTTCTCAGTTCTTTGAGCTTTTGACTACCTTATCAAAGATCTACGAATGACAGCCAGGACCAACGACTTAACGTGTTTTCCGAAGCACGGAAGGGTCTCGATATGTTATGGATGGTTGATGGATGAGTGGAGCCACGTAAGATAGTAGACAATTGTACAATATCAAGTAGGTACTTACTTATAACTGAATCCTGAATTACCAGCCTCAGCCATTGTGTGAACATTCGATATAACATCTACCAAGTACCAACAAGTTAGCGTCAAAGTATGAAAGATTAATCACTACATTCCAACTGTACATAATGGTTTAATGTTCATTCCTTTGTTGTGGTAGTGGCAGGGTTTTCCATTGTTTGCCATCTCTTTCATTCCTATGAATGAAGAGCGGGATAGGAGACGAACATTATCGAGCACCAGTCGTTTTGAATGTCGACTGAAATAACTTGTCTTTGAATTAGAAGTAGTAATGAATGTTTGGGCTATTGATGCCGTGGTAGGTTGCTGAGCGAAAATAGGCAGGTATTTACGATAAGTCACGTTATACAACGTAGGTGGGTACTCTTTTCTTCTGAAGCCGGACAACAATGTATGGAATACTAACAAAGGATCCTTTGAAAACATTTTCACGTTTTACAGTAAACAGGTCATCAGAACGACTTACCATATGCCTAGCCTTTTTTCCCAACTATATTGGCTCGGCTTCCAGTCTTTCCAGATGCAGATGAACACCAGTATTTTACATGGAGCGACTGCCTATCTGACTTCCTCAACCCAGTTACTGGGTAACACGATACCTCTTGGTAAGACTGGTTGTCAGACTTTCGGGCTTCTCACGACCCGTAACGACTGTCAAAGATCCACGAATGACAGCCGGGACCTCGAGCCCGTACGACTAAGCACCTGAAATGTACTTATTATCAACACAACAGCAAGTCATGCGTCCGCATGAGCTATATTATAGTTTATGCAGTGCTTTATCTGGAAAAGAACCTGTTACCGACATGGCTGGCAGAGTTAGCAATCTGACTTTATCTGACTGAAGTGGCAGTGGGCTGGCCATGTTTGACGAAGGGCCGGTGGCCGGTGGAGCAGTCGAGTCCTGGAGTGAAGACCGCGTGTCGGCAAGCGTAGTGTGGGACGGCTCCCGGCTAGATGGACCGAAGGTGGCGTGGACAGACGGAAGGCGGAGGACAGTGTATTGTGGCGCAGTCTGGGTGTGGCCTATGTCCAGCAGTGGACTGCAGTAGACTGAGTTGATTGGAGTGGTTTATTTAGACAGTATGGTTAGTTGCATTTTTAGTGGTCCAGGGAGCGCTAAATGGACATACATAGTTATTTAATATCGTTGACCACACCATTGCCTATAACGTATTACGTGGATTCAAAAGAAGAATATGTTATTGTTATTAAAACTCTCTGCCAGCGTCCGTGTTCCCTTCCATATACTTATAACCCGTCTGCCTTCAAAGCAAGAGTGAACAGGCATCTTCTAGGCACGCTCGCTCCATCATAGACCTCATCCATCGCGTTCCACCAGGCGTGATCGAGTTCAAGAGCAGGCCCATCAAGCAATAAAAAAAAATGTCAACGTTCAAAAGATAGTTGTGGTCAGAGTTCATATCCAAAAAGGCCATGCCTGTATAATTAATCTTAATCAAATGAGCAAAGTTCAATTAACAACCGCATATAACAAAGCCCAACCTACTCATAACCAACGACTAGTATTCGTTAGCTCAAAGCCAAGTTGATCCACAGCTGCGCTGCGTACGCGCAAATTGATCTGATTGCCGCTAACTGAAGTAGTATTTGTGCTAACTAATATCAATTGAGAAGCAATTGGTATTCGTTTTGTAACAATTACTTTGTCTTATCAATTAATGTTTGACGTATCGTCTAAAGTTTAATTATTAATTAATTGATGACGTTGCTGTCAATTAGGTGCATAGTTGATGTCAGTTCTATCATAGTAATTCATAGTCCGAAATTGATCATACACAATTAAAAAAAAAAAATCTGAAGCGACTATACTGACCACCTAGGTCAGTGACTGGAGAATTCGTACGTACATGACGGTGCCATGCCAATGTACTTATAAAAATGATCTATTAATAGTGATCTTAGTAATAAACATGATTTTCCAAATGATCTGTCAGACTTCAGAGCTTACTCTATTGCAATTTTTTTTTGTACTCTCGCAATTTCTGCCTCTAGTAACAAGAAAACAAAAATTGCAATAATGACCAAAATAGAGAACATAACTCTTATAATAAAAAAAATACGAATAACGAAAACACAATGTGGAATAAAGAAATCACCCATCAATATTACATAATTATGTTAAAAACCTAACATAATTGAAGCTATTTAAACAAGATATATTTATATGACTAATAAACCAAACACTAGATTGGAATATTATTATGTATTTAGTGCTGGTATAGACTGTTTGGTTACACAATACCTAGAACATCTGTAGTCAGATAGATATCTGACGCTTTCACTTTATCTCGCTGTGTTCGACAGTTACGCAGTGAAGTGTGGTGTATTAAAGTGCATTGATTTTGAGTGCACGTGGTTGGCTTGAGTTTATTATTTCCTATTTACTAATCGCTCTGTTCTTGGTTCAGTTGTTGATTACTAAGGTATCCTGCAGTCTGCACCCTAATCGTTTTTCGATCTTTTTCGATCTTGATATATTTTCACTATCTCAAACAAAATTTAAAAGAATGGCTATTCAATTGCTTGCACAATAATTATGTATTCTTCATAACCTAGATCGCCTCCAGTAGATGCGTGGTTTTGTTTTATTTCTCCAAAATAGATTATTCCGCGGACATTGGTGTGGGTTACATGTTTACCTCTATTAACCTAGTTTGTTATTTACTAAAATTGTAACGTGTAACTGTTTTATGTCCCAATAAAATAAAATAAAATAAAAATCGTGAAATACCCTTTCCATCACGATCTGAAGGTTTTTGAAGAAATTTAATAATACATTGCTTCATATGTATCGGCGGTATGTTCGGCTATGGAACTCACTTCCGCCAGATATTAGGGACTGCCAAACTGTTGCAGTGTTTAAAAGAAGAGTGAAAGAACACTATCTCTCCACTTCGTCATAGCTATTAGTATTTATTATGTTATGTTTCATTATTATCGTATATATTTTTGTGATATTTATTTTGGTAGTATAATGTATGTATTTGTATGTACTCATATTTTATGTTTATATATATATTTGTTTATATTCATATTAGTGTATCGTTTGTGATTTTATGTATTTTGTTTTCTCTTTTACTCTTACACACGTGTGTATGAAACATATTTATTTATTTATTTATCAGTTTATGTACACACATATAAACAAACAAGAAGAAAGGAACAGAAAAATACGTACAAAGGTGATGCTTATTTAGGAACAAGTTCCTATCGCAGGTATGCTGGAAGAGATTTCTTTAGAAATAAGCATCACCTTTGTACGTATTTTTCTGTTCCTTTCTTCTTGTTTGTTTATATGTGTGTACATAAACTGATAAATAAATAAATAAATATGTTTGAAAAGTTCGTCTGCTCAGCAACGTAAATAACGCTATGCATATTGTTACACATAACATAACATCACGCCTTGTTTCCCCGAAGGGTTAGGCAGAAGTGTACCTATATAGTATACCCACATTTCGCCAGTTATGTTGCATATTGTTGAATTGTCAAAATACATGACATTGGAATTGTGAGGCTGTTACGCAATCCACCGACGTGGTGGGCTTATAAGGCTTACAAAACGCTAATCAAGTATGCATGTAAGGAACTCTGAATCTTCCATGCATCCAGGAACAATCAAAGGACCAATTCGGCGTTTTAAAGCAAAAAGACAGGCATCGCCCTATCGGGGTCCCGAGATATGTATAAGAAAAAAAAATTAAATTAATGTAAAACAATGTTACATCTTGCATCCGTCTTGACCGTATATACCGCTGTACTTTAAACTGCGGGGTTATTGCGTAACCCACTAACAGTAGCAGTGGCTTTACTTTTAACCGCTGAAGAACTTTCTGGCACTCATGTCCAACAACATTCATTGCGTAATTTATGTTGTTGAGCAGACAAATTTTTCGAACATATGAAGCAATGGATTAGCAATATGCTTCAAAATCATTCAGATTGTGATTGAAGGTGTTTTATGCAAGTACTGTGCTGGTCTCTCACACCTTTACCCACATTTATAAAAATTAGTATTTTTAATACGTGTTTGTTTTGTATTATCTAAGGTAATCACTGCTATAAATAACATACTAGTTATAACTATCATAGGTCGCAGTGTTCAAGTTACAGTAGCTGTAAAAAGACAATGTTTTATTATTGTATTATCTGTGATTTATAAGTACTTACAAACATAGTGTGCTAGTATGTACACATTAATTTGCCATGAATTATGTAATTTTTCTGGGCTCAGGTATATTGTTATGATATTAACGTGTCTCGTCCACGCACAATGGTCCACCTGAAGACAAATCCCATAACATGGAACGTGTCTCGTCAAATCTCGCGATAAAAATGAGATGGTGAGCAAGATTGTATATGTAATGGACCAAGTAATAAATAGGGAGCATCTATAAAAATAAGTTTTATATTTTTTGTGATTTTAGTTTTGTTTTTTTTTTTGTTATCTATAGATTTTTTAAAATGTTTAATTTCATTTAACTGTAACCAAAGTTTTAACAACAGTTTAACATTTAATTATGGTATGATCAATTTAACTTTTTATTGTCATAGGTAGCAGAGTGTCTATGAATGGAAAGATTTTATTTGTTTTTAAATATTGATTCTACGTTTGAAATAAAAATAACAGTAATAAAACCTGGTTATAATTGTTCTGCCCCATAAGTGACTAGCGTTATAAAAAATGCCGGCCGATTTGATTATTTCAATAGTTGTTATCACATTGCCCTCTCATATTGGGCATATTTCAAACTGCCCGGGCATTTTTTATTATGTCCTAATAATCACTTGGTCCATAACACATACACTACCCAGGCAGCGAACTTCAAAGAAATGAGAGAAAGGAAAAAAGATGAAATGGCATCTTTGTGCCAATCCGCCTTTATTATTTTGTTTCCCTCTGCCTACAGATTTTGAATAATATAATTTTCTACCTACTAACGTAGTAAATAAGTACAAGATGTAGTTAGTTTAATTAAGAAACTACGGGTCTGGCATGTTCTATTGAAGAATAAAAGTCTCTAACCCCCTTATTCATAAACGTTGCTTAAAGTTAAGTTATGTTGAGCGACTGGTTTTCCATAGGTTTTTCGACGTTTAAACATCATTTAACTTTAATCAAATTTTATGAATAAAGGGGTAAATAAATAAAAAGTTAATAAAAAAAGAATCCTTCCTAAGGGTACTCTAGAAATGGTTCATCATCATCTTCCTGCCCTTGCCCCATGTTACTTGGGGTCGGCGCAACACGTTTTCTCTTTCCATTTTCCCCTGTCAAAAGTCACGCTATCATTCACCCCCTTCTCTTTCATATCATTCCTCACACGATCCATCCATCTTTTCTTTGGCCTTCCTCTCCCTCTCCATCCATCAACATTTATATTCATCACTCTTTTAGTCACATGCGTTTCCTCCCTCCTCTTCACATGCCCATACCAAGCCAAACGATTTCCTTTCAACTTTTCTGTCACTGGCGCCACTTTCCAACTTCCCCTTATATACTCATTTTTCACTTTATCCATTTCCGTCACTCCACACATCCATCGTTTACTCTAGAAATGGTTATGGGGTTATTATGGACATCATCACCATCACCTGCCTAGCCTTTTCCAACTATGCTGGGGTCGGCTTCCAGTCTAACCGAATGCAGCTGAATACCAGTATTTTACATGGAGCGACTGCTTATCTGACCTCCACAACCCAGTTATTGGGTAATACGATACCCTTGGTAAAACTGTTGACAGACTTTCGGGATTCTGACGACTCGTAACGACTGTCAAATATCCACGAATGACAGCCGCGACCAACGGCTTTACTTGCTTTTGGCAGGGAGGAGTCCCGGTATGTAAATATAGTCACCCATGAGGTTATTATCGACATGGCATCCAAATAGGCAGTATTCATCTCTGGGAACATCAATGTGTTTAAATAGCTTACAATGTGTATATGGCAAAGTTTTTGTTCATTGTTCCAATGAACGATGAACAAAAACTTTCCAATCCACATAAAGCACCAACCAAAGAGCGCCAATCCAATAGAGCGTTACCTGGTCGATTGCAAAAATCCGTGTGTCCATTTTGAAAACTTCCATTAAAGGGGCACTTACCATATTTTTAAGAAAGTTCACATTCTATAATCTCAGTCTCAATCTGTCAAAAAATTCTCTGATTTCCGTACATTATGAAAAATTTTTGACATTGATTGTCGCTGAGATGAGATTGTGACTTGAATTTGAACGTTTTTTATTTACGAGAATTGGTCGTCTGATATAATACTACACGCTGTTTTTCATAGTAACCCAAGCAAAACGCTATCGTTTAATTAAAATATTATCATAATTTCGTAGTAAGGAAGGGCGTACTATTGTTTACAGACTCCGTTCTGCGCTCACTGTTTAGTTATGCGTTCTCTCCTTGATTTCCAAAACAAAACTTCACCAACTTACCTTAACTTTTGATTAATAAAATTACATTCAATATTCAACCTTATCAGTGAAGTTAATAAGACTATGTAGCAAAATTACAGCTGAATAGATATTTTCGTTAAAATTAGAACGAAGTAAAGTCTTGTACAGATACGGGTCGGTAGTGCTCAGTTTTGGTTGAATTGAGTTTTGAAGGGTACGATGAATTGCTTTAGTTTATTCAGTAGTAAATTAACTTACTTTAGATTTATATCTTCCGGACTTAGTACATTGTGATGTGCCAGAGATCCACTAGCAAATCGCCGAATAGTAAAATGTTAATAATAATCACTTCACCTTACCTTTTTCACTAACTAAGCGAATCTAATAGTAATTAATTGTGTGTACTTAGTATAATTAATTAGAGACTGATAATATGTAATGTAGTCCATTCTATCTAATTGATAACGTTGCAATGTAATATGGGTCACACGTGGTCATAATCATTGCTCGTAGTTCAGACAGAGCATGCAAATAAACAGACTGTTCTCTACAGCACGCGTTGCCAAAATTGGAACTAACGCTGCCATCGGCCATCTTGTTAACCGACTACAAAATTGGAACTAACGCCGCCATCGGCCATCTTGTTAACAGACTTCAAAATTGGAACTAAAACGCCACCATCGGCCATCTTGTTAACCGACTTCAAGAAAAGAAGGAGGTTATCAATTCTACACGTACTCTATGTAATATTATTGGAACTGCAATATATTGACATATTATAATAATCAATTAGGGCTTCCTATCAAATACACAAAATTTTATAGCTGTATGTAGGTATATTTGTATGTATCTTTGTCCACACATTTCTCCGAAACTGTTAAGTGTGAAGGCCTGGCTTATTAAACGAGCTACGGGTGTAATTTCAATGGGAAAACATCTCAAAACCTTTGCCAAATTCTAGTGCAATATTTACAACAAAACAATTAAGTACTTATAATTACTATTAATTACTTACAAACAAATATTTCAGTTTTTACTTACAACTGGGCATCCTAAATAGTACGTACAAGTAATACTTTCCGCCTGGACAGCTTTTAATTCTCTACAAAGCGCAAGTCCGATCCTGCATGGAGTATTGCAGCCACCTTTGGGATGGCTCAGCCAAATACCAACTTGCCGCGCTTGACTCGGTGGAACGCAGAGCTAAGAGGCTCATTGGCGACGTAAAACTGGTGGATGCCAAGCTTCACAGCTTGGTTCATCGCCGCAAGGTTGCCTGCTTGTCGGTCTTCTATAGATTATACTTCGGGGAGTGTGCTCAAGAACTCCACGACCTCATTCCGCCGGCCCCCTTCTATCAGCGGACATCTAGACGCACTGCAGGTTACCATCCTTACCTAGTTGCTATCCCACCAATTCGCACTAAGCGTTTCCAAATGTCTTTTGTGATACGCACAGCAAAGGAGTGGAACTCTCTGCCTGCGTCTGTGTTTCCGAACGCATACAACCCCGATCTCTTCAAAGTGAGAGTGAACAGGCTTCTTCTGGGTAAGCTCGCTCCATCGTCGACTTTGTCTCTGTTATCTCTGACCTAGACTAGAGTCAAGAGCAAACCTATCTCAAATAAAAAAAATAAAAAACTAAAAATTACAAAAAAAAAGAATTTAAAAAAATTAAATCGATTTCAAAAATATATTAATTAACTCTAAATTATGAAATAGCTTTAATTTTGGAATTCAGTGGCAAAAAACTAAAATATAGATCCCAAGACACCGTCATCGATACACATGTCAATACACAATGACAGTCACAATTTCACAAAATGATTGCCAATAACGCTCCTGTCAATGTCATTCAGATCAAAAGATCCTGCTGCTGCGGCTGCGGAAAACGTCAAGCAGCGAAAGTATAATAACCTTATCGGTTATTGTATTTTCGAGCCATTTGGGGTTGAAACCCTCGGATCGTGGGGTCCGAGTGCTCATGGTTTGTTCAACGAAATCTCCAAACGGCTGTTTAACACTTCCCGTGACCCAAGGGCTGGCGTTGACCTTGGCCAGAAGCTAAGCATTGCCATACAACGTGGCAATGCCGCCAGTCTCTTGGGTACATTACCAGTCGACAGCGATGCGGAGGAATTTTTCGTCGCCATATTTTAGTTTTTTAATAGATTTAGTTAGTTTAGGATATTATATTTTTATGTTAATAATCTGTTAGTAAACTGTAATAAATATTCTGGGAAAGTAAAAAAAATCCTTGTAGGACTCTAGTCTGAGATGTTTGTTTAATTTTGGTAGACCGAAGTAGGTACTGTGCACTACATGTCAGCATAAGAACATGCGAAATGGCTTGTAGTCATTAAGATACCGGGGTCAGGGTGCAGTCGCTAATCTATATATATAAAAGAAAGTCGTGTTAGTTACACTATTTATAACTCAAGAACGGCTTTACCGATATGGCTGAAAATTTGTGAGGAGGTAGCTTAGAGCCAGGAGACGGACATAGGATACTATTTATTCTGTTCGACAGTGTTCCCGTGTGACTTGACATAAAACATCAGTCACTATAAAACGTGGTATAACAAAACACAAATGACAGCTATGGACGTATGGATGACAATTTGATTTTTGTAAGAAATCAATATTAAAACTATTTCTATTAAATAAATAACAATCATAATGTAATGATGGAGCCATTGCCTATCTCAAAAAGCTAAATAATTTTGTCTATGAATGAATGGTTGAAAATTTGAGTTTTGAAATAAATATTTAGGTGAATTGAAGTGAAGTGAAGTTTAATTTCTAATGCCGCGACCAAAACGATCGAATCTTTCCCGACAAAGCCGTAATGCAAGAAGGATACGAAACACTGCAGAGCCATTGCCTATCTCAAAAAGCTAAATAATTTTGTCTATGAATGAATGGTTGAAAATTTGAGTTTTGAAATAAATATTTAGGTGAATTGAAGTGAAGTGAAGTTTAATTTCTAATGCCGCGACCAAAACGATCGAATCTTTCCCGACAAAGCCGTAATGCAAGAAGGATACGAAACACTGCAAATGAAAGGACTGAAGAAGAACAAGAAATTGCACGTGAACCGCGCCGCGTTAGTATGGCTCGACTTCGTGCTTCTCAATCACAAGAGCAAAGTGAGGCAGCCCGTGAAACGGCTCGGTTGACAATGCAAAATCGTCGAGCGAACAACAGATGTCAACAAATAGATAATTTGCGACGCAGAACATAGCGGTTGCAGTTGCTTCTTCTGGAATAGCAGCTACATTGTTAGAAGGATGCCGTACGGCTCATTCAGCATTAAAATTACCGTTAAATCTTCAAACTATTGAAGAACCAACGTGTAATATTACAAAAAATTCAGCAATGGCCAAAGTTTTATCGGCATCGAAAATCATCATCTGGGACGAATGCACAATGGCACATAAACGTGCATTAGAAGCACTTAACCGAACATTGAAAGATTTACGGAATGACTCGAGATGTTTTGGCGGAGCAATGATTTTACTGTCTGGCGATTTCCGCCAAACACTGCCAGTAATTCCAAGATCTACGGCTGCCGACGAAATAAATGCTTGCCTCAAATCGTCGAATCTATGGCGCTATGTGAAGAAACTGCAGCTGACAACAAACATGAGAGTTGCATTGCTTATTGATACATCTGCTGAAGATTTCTCTGAGCAATTGCTGACTATCGGTAATGGTCAAGTACCTGTCGATGAATCGAGCGGATTGATATAATTTCCAAATCATTTCTGTAATTTTGTCTCATCAAAAGACGAACTTATCAACAATGTATTTCCAGACATTATTTCTAACTACAAAAATAATGAATGGTTGAGTGAGCGAGCAATTTTAGCGGCTAAGAATAAAGATGTAGACGACCTGAACTATATAATTCAAAATAAGATCATTGGAACAATGCATTCATTCAAATCTATTGACTGCGTCACAAATGAAGATGAAGCCACCAACTATCCAATTGAATTTTTAAACTCCTTGGATGTGCCTGGCTTACCACCACACAATTTAAACTCCTTGGATGTGCCTGGCTTACCAGCACACAATTTACGCCTAAAGGTTGGCTCCGTAGTAATCATGCTTCGAAACATAAACCAACCAAAACTGTGCAACGGTACGCGTTTGGTGGTTAGAAAATTGATGAACAATGTAATTTACGCGACGATACTGAAAGGAAAATTCAAAGGTGAGGAAGTTCTCATTCCGAGGATCCCGATGATCCCAACCGATATGCCGTTTGAATTTAAAAGACTTCAATTTCCGATCCGTCTTGCATTTGCCATGACCATCAACAAATCACAAGGCCAATCCTTAAAAGTTTGTGGTTTGAATCTAGAACATCCATGTTTTTCCCATGGTCAATTATATGTGGCATGTTCACGGGTCGGAAGACCATCTGCGTTGTTTGTTTTTCGCCTGATAAGAAAACAAAAAATGTCGTGTATCACAAGGTACTTAAGTGAAGAGCAACCTATGTACTGAAATGCAGAAACAATAATAAATGATTAATGTACCTACTTCTTTTTTTTTTCTAATACAAAAATTAACTTAATAAATTCGAAAATCTGCTTATTTATTGCCTTTAAGGCGGAACAGAGTTCGCCGGGTCAGCTAGTTGAAAATAATTTTGATAGCAGTTTGTTTATTTTAGTATGATTGGTGGTAAAATAAATACTTGACGGAGAAGGTACATCTTTCTAGTTATCGTCAGCTATATTTTAACTACTGTGGGCGTTCTATGGGTAGTGTTGGTTAATGTTCAAATCAAATTATAATTCACGATCAAATTCATCACACAAGCAATTCACACACTGTAGGTACACGACACAACTATACGGAATGAGCGACAGTTTCTAAACGTGTTCACTGCTCGTCAGCCACCGACAAACTCTGCTTAATTCCGGTGACCAGTCGACGAGCGTTATGTTGTAGACTCTGTCGAGCGCCGTTTGGTGGCGCTGGCGTCCCGATTAGTCAAGCGACGACTAACGTATTTCCGACACTTATTATTCATTACAATACAATAGTTACAGTAGGTGTACAATAATAGCTATATTGAACATATTATAATTAACGATCATGATTGTGTTAAATGAGGTAGACAAAGGTTATCAAAAACTCTCGACTGTTCCAATGGAAGTCCACCCCAGAAAGTTCTCTGCAAATCGGTCCGGGATCTTGGGTCTTGAATTTTGATGTTTATTTATGGAGGATTTAAATACGTTTGTACATAATGACCTAACTTTACGCTGTAAGAATTCATGAGGTAATAATTAAATCATACTTTTCGTCTGAACACATCCTTGTGCACCAATTTTTAAACAACCCGTAACATAAACATCATTTTAGTATAAATATAAACACAGTAAGTACACGCGCACTTACGATAAGCGTGCCGCTAAAAATATTTACATTAGCGGAGACTTTATTATTTAGTCCGCGATTTAGTTTATAGATACGTAGCTACACGTTGTATGATCCTCAAACAATATATCATTATCAGCCTCTGTTGCTTCCCTACCCAACCCATTCGTTCCACCTGCTGAAAATCTCCTGGACGTGAGTTGCCTTGGCCTATCTAGAAGTCTTTAAATAGACTCTGGACCAAAATAGGTCGAAGTAAAGAAAACCTGCTCAGGTGGAGATTCATAGATGACTCCACGCAGGAGTATTAATGTGGTGCTGACCTGCAACCAATGGGGCACTGAATATCGTGTCCAGCATGTCCTGTTGTCTGCACGTTGCTGGAGCTGATGGACGCTACTGAAGGTGCCAAACTCGTAGCCAAATTCTGGGACCGACTCTTTTTAGGTTGCCATCGACAGGCTAAGAAAAATAAGCCCGCATTTAAAGTCGTAATATCACAGATTACCAGATAAATCACTCCATAAAATAATTTCAATACCTACTGCTATAATAATAGCCTACACCTTCGAGTCGCTAGACGCTGCGAACGAAAATGTACCCAACCTTACAAGCGTAAAGTGAGTTTCAGTTAAGTCTTTATAAAATTTATTTTACGCAATATGACTTGATTGATTGTATGTATAAAACTAAATACCCGTTTCCTGTACAAAAAACACGTAAAGTTTACGTAGTATTTGGTGAAGTAAGTTTTGGTTTGTTACAGGTTTTGGTCAGTTTATTTATTAAATACTTCAAGCACAGACATGTACAGAGGCGGACTTACTGCCATATGCATTTTCTACCAGTCAACCCTTGGGCTATCCCGCAATGTTTGAAGACTAAGGTCTTCAACCAGTACGTCCTGCCCGTTATGACATACGATGCCGAAACCTGGACTCTGACAGTTGGGCTGGTCCACAAATTCAAGTTCGCTCAGCGCGTTATGTAGCGGGCTATGCTTGGAGTTTCTTTGAAGGATAAAATCAGGAATGAAGTTATCCGGAAAAGAACCGGAGTTATTGACATAGCCTGCAGAGTAAGCAAACTGAAGTGCCAGTGAGCTGGCCATGTTTGTCGAACGACCGATGGCTGGTGGAGCTGACGAGTCCTGGAGTTGGATGCCCCGAAGCTAGATGCACTGTCGACTTAAGAAGGAGGCTGGGACAGACTGCATGCGGAAAGCGAGTGGACAGGGTGTTGTGGCGCAGCCTGGGAGAGGCCTGTGTCCAGAAGTGGACTGCGATAGGGTGAGCTGATTTTTGTTTTTTTTTTTTTTTTGATTGGGTGATGCAGAGACAAACAGTGGTAGTGGTAGTTTAACACGTTTCAGAGGTTTACAAGTTTCAATTAATCAAAAGGTTGCTAAGTATTCTGAAGACTTCGATATTGACAAAGAAACGAGAGTTTAATCACAAGAAACGGTAATTCGACATAAAACCAGATTTTCCGATTACCAAGATATTTTCTTTTGTAAGACTATCTTTCTGAAAAATAAATCCCTACCTATCTTTTTCAACGTCGACTTCGCATGGAAGAATAACAACCAAAATCCCTAGAATGTACCCGAATAACGAAGTATATCCATCAAATAAGCCTCTTAGGCCTCAAAGCCGATGCGTAGTGGCTTGTGACTATAATGTTTACATAGCCTTTCTGCGCCGCCATCTTAGCATCCTCTCAAAGCGAAATAGGTTGACCTCTTTAGCATGACCTGCTTGGTGATGACGCTTTTCATTGGTTCTTGAAAAATATGGCGTAAAAATATTGGAATAGGCTTTGAGAGATGATTTATGCAAAGATTAAGAGGAAAGAGAAATAGTACCTAATAGGGAGAGAATAGAAGTCTCCTTTATGAGGTCAATAGTAATCTTGCTTCTGGTACTAAGGAGTTTTTGTTTGGGAAGGAATTTCTATTGCTATTTTATCGGTCATCGTTTTATATAGGAGTTTTAGTGAGTTGGACATCATTTATGTTCTGAAAAGCTCGCTGCATTGGTCCTATTATGGGGATAAATCTCTTTGATTCTATTCACAATTTATAGCTTCCTGTGTTCAGATTACCTATGTGCTGAAATGCTCGAATTGTGAACATTTCTAAGACTGTACAGAAAACCGTTTTTTCTATGACCGTTGATAATTTGTTACTTTTATCGACTTGGCAAAATAATATTGGTGTAAATCTTTACTAACTTACTGACTACGGTACTTCTCAAACAAGTTCTTTTTTAAAGTTAAATGCAAATAGTAAATACGTACTCATGTCACGTGAGTAAATGATTTATCAGAAATGGACTCTGGAGTTAGGATAAAAAATGAGTTATTGTTTCCAACAATAGGTATTTAGATAACTATTAATAGATAACAAAGTTATATTCTTCTTTTGACCTTGAATCTGTGAGCATACAATAATAATGACAAACATTTTTAATATTCGTTGGGTTGATCAAACAAATTGAATAGCTACTTACCTTCTTCAGGCCAATGACCATTACAGACCATTAGAGGTATATCGATTAAATGCATGCCATTTTTTAAGACTATTGGATTTTTTTTTTTGGAAATTGGGTTGTGTACAAACCAGGATCAAAATGTTGATCTACTACCTAATGGCGATGACGATTATTTCCGCTGCTTGACGCAACATCCGATAATGTTCTGCGTAAGTAAATATTGACGTTTTAAACTTATTACGCTATTATTATCAGGATGTGCTATTAAACGGCTTTGTTTACTGTAATACGTATGGTTTGATTATACATGTTTCTTTTGGGATGTTGTTAAGTATCTACATAATTAACTATTAACTTATTAAACTGTACTAGCTTCTGTCTGCGACTTCGTCTACGTGTACCGGGATAAAAAGTATCATCTGCCTAGCATTTTCCCAACTTTGCTTTAGTATTAAGTCAAGTATTTTACATGGAGCGACTGCCTATCTGACCTCCACAACCCAGTAACTGGGTAATACGATACCCCTTGGTAAGACTGGTTGTCAGACTTTCGGACTTCTGACGACCCGTAATGACTGTAAAAGATCCACGAATGACAGTCGGGACGAACACAACGGCTTAGCGTGCTTTCCGAGGTACGGAGGGGACTCGGTATGGCAAGATGGTCACCCATCCACGCACCGACCTCCACAAGCTTTGCAGATCGACCAGTGCGGCTGTTATTATTTAGCTACGAGCCCCACGAACTAATTAAGTACCTATTAAGCTGAATACATTTAATTATAATGCAGTGTATGGCAGTACACGTGTACCTAAGTAACGTATTTACTTGCATTTATGTTCTCCCAAAAACTCCGTGCAATGCGAATTTAACTACATAAATGTAGGCCAGAAAAATGTCCCACATTCAGCATTTATTTTACTTCTAGATAAAAAGAATGGAATGCATTAAAAATTAGGCCCTTATGTTTCAATAATCCTTTGCCGAAATCTGTTACGTGGTGTGAAATTATAAATACCTTTATAATATTATAATGACTAAAAACATTGTTTTGAAATTACTTTTTTATCAAAGTGAAATAAAAATGTGTTGTGTACGTCGTACGGGTCAGGTGTTCTGCGACAAATCGTACCAAATACATTCAGAATAGGCAGAACTCGATTCGGGAATGATTATGGCAAATTATTTAAAAAACAAAAAACCCGACTACAAAAACACGTAAGTAACTGAAAAAAGAAAAACAAACATTATATCTGTAGAATTTTGGTATTGCAGGCGGGCCCCACCAACAAAAGTGACACCATATTTAATTTTCAGGTTATTGCTTCTCTTTTCAGTTATGTGTTTTTGCAGTCAGGTCTTTTGTTTTTTAAATAATTTGCTTTATTTCAAACTTTTTAGTTTTATTAATGGACAGCCCTCCGCAGACTGATGGGGTGAATTCAATATATCATACTAAGATAACCGGTACATGAAATTATTTCAGGAACGTTATAGAAATCCAATAAACCTGATTTGTTTTATTACCTCACACGCAATGTATCGTTACCGTGGCAAAACGCGCGTAGCGAACGGCAGCGCAGCGAGCCTTCGGCCCCCGAGTATTTCAACATCCATTACTGATTTTCAGATTTTAGCTGTTTTATTTACATAAATGTAGTGCTGCGTACAGAGAATGTATTTAACATTGAAATAAAGGAACAGTAACTGAAAATACGATAAATAAAATGAAAATTTTCCTGAGAATATTTCCGGTGGAATATGATTCAAAATAAGGAGCGGAATGCACCCTGTTAGTTTGTGGAGGGCTGTCCCTTACACCCTGTATATATGTATATATTTGGAATTGACTCATTACTAGCTTTTATTCGATAGCAATATTGTTGTAATTGATTTAAAAAAAAACCTCCCCCTCCCTTTTTTGTATTTCCAGATGCAAAGATGCAATATATAAATATTATATAGCCTATGTCACTTCCACATTTAAGACGAATTTAACGACACCTCATATATTAAAATCCATCAAGCCGTTTAGGCTACAGAGCGTGCCAAAGAAATAGACATACATACATACTCTCGAAAAACATTACCCTTCTTCTGGGGCAGTCGGGTAAAAATATTGGATATTTACCGTTTCATTTAAATTCAGATAAACATTAACAATAAGTATAACAAGGCTTCCGAAGTATTTTATTATTCACAAAACAATCTGGTTGTAAATGAAATTTCATCTTGTTTAATAACAAAAACGTTTATTTTGGTCTTTCTTAAAAATATTAAAGCGAGCGTTTTCCATTTCTATTGTAGTGATAAGGAAATTGTTTTATTTTAATTAAGTTATAATATTTTCAGTATTACCAAGGAGTATCTTGTTATCCACTGGGTTGTGGAGGTCCGATAGGCAGTCGCTCCATGTAAATACTGGTATTCAGCTGCATCCGGTTAGACTTGAAGCCGACCTCAACATAGGAAAAGGCTACGCAGAGAATGAAGTTTCAGAATTTGTTTTTCTCTATAGTCATAAACACTTTCTTCCAGGATCTCCAATGTGTTCTGCCAAGCCAAGTGATTATGACTCGTTTGGGTATTATTTCTGGGAGGCTTATTTTCAGCAGTGATCAGAGTTATTAGTTGCTGTTTTTTACATTTTTAAAGCCTTTAGACTAGTCACGACTAGCTCTCGACCAGTTTCGAAGTATTCACAAGTAAAAGCTTCCTACTTTATGTCAAAAGTCAAAATAAATAAATAAGTCCAAACAATAGGCAAAACAATTTATTTAAATGTACGGATACTGAAAAGATACAAAAAAGAGAATCTCTTCAACTTCATTGATGCAGCCTCAAAATAATTTAATGAACAGACTGATATATGACAGGTCTAGACTGGATCCCTGGAAGTTTGTTCAGTTCAATGTCAGCCATTCACGCGTGGTCTGTGCTTGTCTGTAGTGCGCAGGTAAATCGATCCCCGCTGCGTTTCCCGGCCTCTGCGATGTAAATTGAAGCGTAGGGGTCGTTGCACTGCCTGAAGGGGCTTGTTCAAGGTAGACGATACGGGGACGATACGGTAAACTTCACGGGGGTGTTCCCTTTAAGTTTACCGTATCGTCCCCGTATAAAAAAATAAATGCTGTTCCATACATTTCGACCGCGTAGGTTTCACTCACTTTTGTAGTTAACAGCAGATTTTTTTTTAATAACTGACGAAAAATTTGATCGCAGGGGGGTCCAGAATCCTGAACTGAATCCATGGTAACCGGATTCGCGTCGACGTCCCTGCCAGCCTGTGTACAATGTTCCAACGTGGCCATTATGGCATTTACTAGCCAAATAGACTTTAGTCTGAAATAAAAGTTCTATTTTGTTTTTTATCATGCCAAAACTGGATACTTCATTAGAACTCCCAATTTTGTTTTTGGTAAACACAAATGGACATTCTCAAGGGCAGAGCTGCTGCTGCCCAAGTTATTACATAAAAAATACTGAAAGTAAAAGTATTTTGTGACGGAGACGAAGCAAGAAATCATGGAGACAGCTCGGATAATTTACTTACTGATTTTTTTTTAGGGATTACTTCATATCGACACCAGCAATTTATACTACGCTAACTCAAAAAAGCGTACTTTTTACGATTTTTTTTTATGATATATATAAAACACATTTTAAGCAACTTGGCATAAAAAACGTTTTTACCTAAACTTCGAGTTAGCGTAGTATAAATTGCTCGTGTCGATATATTACTTTAGCCTGTCGCATATATAGGTAATAGACTATTTCAGAATAGAATATCGTGAATATTAAGTAGGTAAGCTGCAGTATAATAGCAAATGCAGTGGTTAACTAGGCAGGATGTACTATCGACTTGCTTTTTGTGTACACTGATTCAATAAAGAAACCCGCCCCTATGGTCCGTTGTTCTCGTCCAACAATACAAAGTCGTAACGGCCAAAAACATTTGCAAGCTAAATTGTTTCAAAATTGGAAAGGCCTGGCGTTTGTCGATAGTACTTACATAAATAGGATGATATCTTCGCTTTGACCACTATTATATAGAACATAGCTCCTATAGTATCAGTTACCCTTATTTACTTAGCATAATTTGCTCTAAGCCTGCCTCTACGGCCCAATTACCTAATCAGTTTATCTAACCTCCTTTTTAAGGACTGACTAGAATGAAATTGTAAGTCACTACAAGTAGTTAATTAATATGTTAAGTTACTACTGAGATATGTTAATTTAAAGACGTGCGTCACTGTGACCTAGGTTCTACGAATTATATAGTTTGTAGTTAAGTAAATTTTATTTGTATTTTATGTCCTTTCAACAACAAATAATTATCTCTATTTCCTTTATGATGGTGAAGGTACCTGTTTCCTCCGTTAGGTAACACTCGTACACACCCTGTAAAATGTATTGAGCCCATAGGCCTGGCACGAACGCGCGGAGTAAACGTAACATAAATTCGAAAAATTAAATATTAAGATGCTTCGCAATAATATTTACTTTTCTCAAACATGCTTGGAAATTCAAGCATTATTTTTACAACCTTCTTCGAGATAAATCGAAAATGCATGCAGGCAGCAGCCGGAAATGTTAGTATGAAAATCCATATCTGTCGTGTTTAGCGGCCGAATAAAATACTATGAAAACTGATATCTGTCGTGTAATTTAAAAATGGAACGAACATTTTGCTTCGACACATGGAGAACTTATCAAGCAAGGAGGTAACTTATCAAAGATTTTATTTAAATTTCGAACTGGCTCAAGAGCTGTTTAAAGTAAAAAAGAAACAAATGAACGTATTGGTGCGTGAAAAATTATTGTTGTTCATAATTGATTCTGGAATTTATAATTAATTGTTACATTTCCGCGTATTATTTGAGAAAAAATACTCAAAATCAAAATATTTTATTTCACATAAGCCTACATGGGCACTTATGAAACGTCAGAAGCTAGGTGCACGGTTCCAATTGGTCGTTTCCTATGGAGAAGAACCGGTAAGAAACTCCATGGTTACTCTTTTAAAAATCATTGGCTTTTACAATGTTTTCAAATTACAGTGTTATTAAGCATGGGAGGACAGTGTAGGCCTGTCAACAAGTACAAGGTACTTAAGAGAATAGAAAATGGTCTACTATACAAGCTTTGGCCTCAACCAGGCATTGATGGACTCACATCTGTGTGCCTCAGCTTCGCCTCAACCCCCATTTTCACGTCCTTCCATCAATGCCTCTGTTGTCGGCCGCTGCAGTAATGTACTATAGTTTTACTGTCGCAATAAACCAAAATCCTCTAGGATAGTTACGCGCCTCTGGTCCATTAGTGCAGAATAACAAGGCTTGCAACATCAGACGAATGAAGTTTTTTACTTGTCCTAATTATAGTTTTAGTGGTCCAAAGAGAGTCTTTGACCAACATCAGCTAGACATAACGACACATCATCGTATCTTCCTCCGACCGGCCATCACGTCATGTCGTCATCGTGTCGTCGGTATCATGTTACCACCCCGTACCATATAAATGGTGGTGAGATTATGGCGTAGTATTGGTGCGTTGTCTGCAAGTCTATGGTAATAAATACGTACTTGTATTACAGGCAAAGTGGTATGGGCAATGTATAAGTAATGTAGTTGTTTATCATATTTGTGAGACAATACATTAGGACTCGTCAGGTTTATGGCATTTAAAAGGATTGGGCAGAGTTGAAATAAATTGAAATGTGAGAAAGTGACTATGGTAAATTAAACCAGGAAAGGGAACCAAGTTGTTATGACAAGATACCAGCTTGTAACTATCCCACGGTCTTTGCAGCAGTGGAACAAATTAATGGCTGATCCATACTTTGGTATGTCGGAAGCGGTAGTGACCACGTGGCTTGTTGGCGACTTCAGACAAATTAAATATTTATTTGCAGTTAACGTTGTCTTTTTTCCTCATTTGTTATTTAAAAGATCCATCTTTGTATTTATGAGTATATTACGTCATTGAAGAGGTGAATAGTTTCATGAATAGTTTTCAGGTGGATTGATGTTGACAACTTATGAAAATGAGCTATTTACTTGAGCGGTAAGTATTGAGACCAAACTTGTAAATACGTACAGGTTTATTGAACTTCATATAAATGATAATAAGGATTGTCAATAAAGTTGTTTGTCTTTTTCTTGAAGTATTCAGAGTAGGTCTGTAACGGAGGGTTAGATGGACTGGTTTGAGCTTTAAAACCCGATTTCATACCAATATACTATAAGTCATATCTTCCTGAAAGTGAGTTACAAATTTGCCCGTCCTTAGACGTTTCAGGGGTTGTACCATAATTATGCTTGGCGCTCTGATAAGTGTCCACAGTTTGATCTTATCACCAGACTGGAAGATTCTGTTGTCTATTCTTTTGAAGCCTGACGTGTTTTGTGATGTAAATGTTTTCTTTCATCCAAATGCTTTGGTTTGTATTTTTTACAGCCTAATTGTACCTATCAATCAAAATCAAAGTCATTTATTAAAATTAAGCTGAGAATCAGTACTTTTTGAACGTCAAAATTACATAAGACAGTCCTCCAAAACGCGCACCCTTCACCATTTCCTAGTGCTGCTGGGAAGAAGAAGTGGCGCAACAACCTCCCCAGCAGCACAGCTGTCTGTTCAGTTAGAAGAACTTGATTCTATGATAATTATGATGAATTACGGAAGCAGCAAGTGTGCGCTAAGCAAATATTACTACAACAGCGCTACCCTACACTGACATAATTAGAATATAATTATAATAGTGAGGGTAATTTCCTCTGTTCTAGTGATTCCTCGGCTTTATGCCAAGATTCACTTTGAATTAATTTAGCTATTAATTGCTAATTATTATTGTGGCGGCAAGTATTTTGAACCATAAGTCTGTAGGCTTTATAAGTATTCCTTATAATAACGGTGCTAATTAAATTAACATTCTAATTGACGTGTCTATGGTATGTTCCTTCCAACTTTTTGATTGAGACCAAAATAAGAAGGAAACATTTTTTTACTTATTACCATAATATGAAGAACTCAACAATTCAACATACCTACTTAGGGCTCATGTTCCGCACGAGATACTCTCTGTTAAGAGCGTTGTCACATTTTGCATCTCTCTCGCTCACACAAAACCAAATTTTTAAGAATGTTAAATGAAAAAATGCTTTTTTGAAAAATGTAATCAATGGGCGGTCTACAAAATAATATTAATTTAATAGGTAGTTATCAAAAACACATTTCTATTGTGTTATCTAATAAACTTATGTAATTAAGTGTTATGATCTGTTTTTGAGATGATGTAAATAAATTCCACAATAAAAATGTGTTTTTAATAATTACCTATTAAATGAATATTATTTTGTAGACCGCCCATAGATTACATTTTTCAAAAATGCATCTTTTCATTTAACATTATTAAAAATTTGGTTTTGTGTGAGCGAGAGAGGTGCAAAATGTGACAACGCTCTTAATGTAACAGTAATAATTACAAACATAATGCTATATAATTTGTGATTATAGATTTTTAGATTCATTTGTGATGATCGATTGAAGGTAATCCTTATTATTTTAATGACGTACGTCACTTAATAGTCCTACAGAATACTCAGTAAAAAGTTTGTACCTATATGTACAACCATTAATACACACCCACCAAGACAAAATGACGTCACCAATCACAGACAAGCTTAGCTAAATGCTAAAGTAATTACATTTTGTTATCGCCAGCTCTAAATGACTGGATCTAGGTCGGAGATTGACTTTTGAACTATTGATACAGCTCTGCCCAACCCTTCGGGAACACAAGCGTGTTGTTACGATGTCATGTTACGATTTGAACTTCGTTAGTAGAAGTGTTGTTTTTTCCATGTCATGGAAAAACTCTCAAAGTAATACCTCCTTTCAAGTTGTTATTTAATTTCAAGAATTTGTGCTTGAGGTAAATCAATAAAGTCTCTTTTGAAGCCAAAATAATGCCCTTTAAACATTCCAATAGCTTTAGGTAGGAGTCGTCTTTAAGTAAGTATTAGATTAGCTCAACAGCTTTTATTGAAACGTTTGGAAAATAAGGACACATAATTATGCAAAAGAAAAATATTGCCTACCACGCAAACAAATAATTATGTCAATCAATCAATCAACTTAGCCTATTCCAGTCCATTGCTGGGCATAGGCCTCTCCCAGGCTGCGCCACAACATCCTTTCCTCCGCCTTCCGCATCCAGTCTGGCCCAGCCACCTTTTTAAGGTCGTCGGTTTATCTAGCTGGGGGGCGTCCCCCACTATGCTTGCCGATACGCGGTCTCCACTCCAGGACTCGTCTGTTCCACCGGCCATCGGTCCTTCGACAAGCATGGCCAGCCAGTTCAACTTGCTTAATCTGCACGCTATGTCGGTGACCCCGGTTCTTTTCCGGATAACTTCATTCCTGATCTTATCAAAGAAACTCCGAGCATTTCCTGCTCCATAGCGCGCTGAGCGACATTAAAATTGTGGACCAGCCCAACTGTCAGTGTCCACGTTTCGGTATCGTGTGTAGGTTGAAGACCTTAGTCTTCAAACACTGCGAGATTGGCGACGAGAAGACATGACGAAGTTTTACAAACGAGTTTTGAAATAATTATGTACAACAATGAAATGTTAACAGGAAGACATTTAAGAATGATAACATGGGATAGGAAAATACAAAGATTGTGTTTCATCCTTATCAGGTCGATAAATGTAGGAAAAGGTAGGAAAGCCAACTAGGAAATATCTGCAGCGTAGAGCTTACCTTATCAGCCGGGTTGGTGATCATAGATTGTTTTTAAGGCCAATTCCCATAGTTAAAAACGTTTATTTACTTATTTAAAAAAAAAACACAGCCACATGACCACAACATATACCTACATTAAATTTATGATAGAATTAATGTAATCTTAATAACTAAAGGATTAATGTATGGACGCCAGCACATCAAGCTACCCGAAACTGTCAAATTTTCGCAATCAACCTTGAACCTAATGCTACAGCAATAAAGTCGAAAATCTATTAAAGAAATTTGACAGATTGTAGTAGCTTGATGTGCTGTCTGTACCATCGCGGACATTTGTGGTGAATCACTTTTCAACCTTAATCTTTTCACTTTTCATGACAATTACCGACGGCGTACATAGCATTGATTACAATATCTTGCTGCCGTTAAACTTTAAGGGGATTGGCTTTCAGCTTGCGGTCACTGCAAGTCATGGTGAATGAGGCGCCGTTTACGCGCGCACTCCGTATTCTCAACAGTACAGCAGAAGACATAGACCTATTTTGTTGTACTCTGGGTGGGTTCATAGTGAGAGCTCTCTTTGAGATATGTTACGGTCCTGCCGTTACATAATAATTGTATTAGCAATAAGTACCAAGACGGAGAGTTGTTAGTTTTAAATTGTTTAGTTTTAATAAAAATAGTTGACTACATTATCGCATTAGGTGGTAAACCTGTAAAGATAATTGTATGGTGGAAAATAAATAAATAAATGTAATGTAAAAATGTCAGCAGCAACCTCCTTTCTAATAATAAAAACAATCTACGATCATCAACCCGGCTGATAAGGTGAGCTCTCGCTCGTCGCGCGACATGCGGTGTCTTTTTGTCGCGTCGCTTTTCGCGCCTGTTTGTCCGGCGTAACACACGTGAGATAATTGGAAGAAAATCATCTCACGCAAAAATATTGGTTTTCTACTCTACTAAGTAAGGGTTCTGTCTCCGCTAGGACAAAATATTTGTCCATCTTCAAAGAATTATTCGGAAATGGGACTGCTTGTGGCATCCTTTAAGCTAACTTCGTCGTCCTACGTAACTTGTTTATGAACAACTTTTACTATGGGACTAAACCTTAAATAGCGAAAAAAATATTAGCTGTTCCCTACATTTATGTCCGCAGAACTCGTCAAAATGTAGGGAGTACCTGATTTTTTTTACCCTAGAGTTATGGGATATCAAAAGGAACACATTGTAGAATACCACAGTCGACATACAGTCTTACTAAGGGGTATCGTGTTATCCAGTATCTGGGTTGTGGAGGTCAGATTGGCAGTCACTTCTTTTAAAATACTAGTATTCAGCTGCATCCGGTTCCTAACTTTGTTGGGAAAAGCTAGGCAGATGATGATGGCTCTCAATAAGGCTTATTAGTTCGACAGCCTATGCTGTTAAAAAAATCGACAGATAACTGATGTACTGCATAAGTAGTTGCAGCCAGAATTGTTTATTTTAGTCATTTTCATAGTCTTATGTCATATGGGATTCTCTGGGGAACCTGTGCGGACATTAATACTGACATTGTTTTACAGAAAAGGGCTGTTCGAGCCATTTACAACCTAGGTCCAAGAGATTCTCTTCAAGACAAATTCAAAGAAATAGATATTCTAACTGTAGCCCCTCAATATATATTTGAAAGTCTATTGTATGTACACAAAAATATATCAAATTTTAAGAAAATGTCCGATATTCATTGTTTAAATACCAGGAATAAACACAATCTAGCTGTACATCGCACTCGCCTCCACAGAGCAGGCAACTCCTTCATGGGTCAATGTATACGCTTTTACAACAAACTTCCCATTGACATTCGAAGCTTACCCATTAAACGATTTAAAAGCTGTATTAAAACCAAACTTTGTAAAAAAGGGTACTATAAAGTTTTTGATTATTTAGAAGACAAAAAAGCTTGGGATTGAGCTGCTCGCTCTGATAAACCTTGTGATAAAACCGTAAAACTTGACATTACTGAAACCATTTTATATACACACATATTGACATTGTTGAATATTATCTATATACAAAATGATATGAATATTTACTTTGAAAACTACATATTATATTACTTTAATTATTGTGAATGAGAATTAATGTGAATGAGCACGCACTATGTGGGTCATCTTTTTTTTCAATTTGCTTTTTTTTTCTTTCTCAGTTAGTTTTAATGATGGTCTGGCATTATGAGTAGGTACTTTATGCGGCCTACCCAAATGTCCTTTCTTTGGTATTGTTTGTCGAGTTGTTGAGCTCCTTAAGTCCTGAGTTGAGCTACACGATTACTGACAAATGCTTGCACTTACTGGACAGGTCGTGGTCCTTCTCTCAAAAAACCATTTCAGATACTAATCTACATCGACCTCACATGATTTGACCAAGATTATGTCTGGACTTTAAAAGAGACTTAGAACCCTGAGTTTGTTTCGCCATTTCTTCTCAGGGGTAGTCAGATAGATAGATAGATAAAATTTCGCCTCCATCTAGCTTATTTTTTTTTTTTGTTAATATGACGTGAAAAAGTAATTCCGATATCCTATTTACAGAGTAAACAATTTCATTTCATTTCGATGAGATCCATACACCCAACTTCACCGGTGTAGTTTTTTGGGATAGTATCAGGCAGTGACTACATAACTATAATTAGGTCACAGTTGTTTTCGTGTGATCTTCGTGTAACTTAACGCACAGAATATATACAAGCTAACGATAATCGTGCGACGGTAGCGTTGCGGTTGCCCTTGTAAGCTGCGATATTGGTTTCCAGAACAATTGGAATAAAATGTACACTCATATTTTATAGGTTATTGTCTTAGCAGCTGTGTCCGTGTAATATCGATCGATTGTTATTTGTTGCAAATGTTATGAACAGAAAAGAATCTATACAAACAAATAAAATTGAAGTGTCTGTTTGTAATGGCGAAATAACAACTTTTTACTAAATGCATATGAAAGTATATACGGTACTTATAACAAAAAGCAATTTTAAAATGGTTGTCTGTCTGTCTGTTTGTTCCGGCTAATCTCTGGAACGGCTGGACCAATTTTAACGGGACTTTCGCTGGTAGATAGCTGATGTTACGTTGGTTAACTTAGGCTACTTTTATTTTAGAAAAATAATAAGGGTCCCGTGCAAAAAAAAAACCCATGAAATTATGAACCAAAAGTCGGATTTGAAAAATTATTTTTTGCATTTTTGGTAGCCCAATTCTCGACAATAGTTATTGGTTATTTAATATCACGCAATGACCCTTAGGAGCTGAGCAAAAAGAAAAAAGTCAGAACACTAAGCGAAAACGAAATAATAGCGCGGGCAGGCGATGCAACGCGACGGGTCGGGGGACGAGGGAGTTTTATTAAAATGTGGCTGTTAGTTTATTGTGTATCTTACGACTTCCACGCGAACGAAGTCGCGGGGGACAGCTATTTGCAAATAATTTGAGTATTTCATTGTGTTAAGTATAAAATGTTTCTCCTGTTTAATAATAAAAACAAAAGATAATCGCTAATGTATCTGTCGAACGTGATTATTACAAGTGTTTTCCTCTTTTGACCGATCGTTGGGGAACCTATGATCAGCAGTTAAGTAGTCGGTAACAGACTTATGTGAATTAAATAAACTCATGGCAACCTTCGCACCATAGAAACTTCGAGTGTCTAACACCCACTGACAATCACTTCATTAAGTACTTTTCCTACACGAGGCAATGACAGTCACTTTTTTAAATTGCATAACATTATAATCGTAGTTGTTGCACTGGCGATGATACGTTATGCAACTGGCAACCAGTCGTTAGTTGCTATTTGTATGATAGATATAAGAATCCTCTGCCAAACCCTTCGGCGAAACGAGGCGTGATGTTATGTGTTATGTGTAGATATAAGAATTTGATATTTTTAGACTTGCATTGCTCAGTTGAACCTAAAATCACGTGCCAGTCAGTAATATGGGTTTATATTTAGACCGCTTACGACATTTTTGTGAGAATACAATGTGTCTACTCTAAACCAATTAATAGATACCTATATATATAGATACAATTTTTTTTAAATATTTTTTTGTGGATGGGAAATCATCAAATGACTTCTCCCGCTCTGGGCGGAGCGGGAGGGCGTGTCAGACTTTTACTGACTAAAACCCACCCGTGTTCCTTCTGTTGCCTGTGCCGGGGCCACGGTAACTCTTTCGAACATCCCGCAACCCTAGCTGGCATCGGCCCTAGCGGACCCCGTCAGTAGTGCTGACATCTCTTTGAGGCGCGCGTGGAACACGACGCGCCGTCGACTCGGGCCTGGTCCTTACCGGACGGCGAGCTACCCATTGCTCGCCGTCCGCAAGCCCGCGCCTACGGTGGCCGGGAATCGGCTGCCGATTCCCGACGCCCAGGGCGTCTCCTGCGGCGACTAGGGGCGTGAGGGTGCAAAGCTTGCCTCTCCCTCACGCGTCCCGCCTCCTCCTTCACGAGCAGATATATATAGATACAATGAGTTCGATTGTTTAGCTGTAGAATTAAATAGCTTTATTGAATTGCAAAGTCAGATTCAAAGTAATTTATTGTATTGGAGCTGTTTTATAAAGGCTCCTGCAAAAGGAGCGACACAAGCCGCGAATCGCACGCGACACAAAGGCACCGCTCGTCGCGCGACACGCGGTGCCTTTGAGTTGCTTGCGATTCGCGTCGTGTCGCGCCTAATTCAACTTTGGTTAAAGCAGATTGACGTTTTCAGTTCATGCAGAATCGTTGATTTATTTTCCTTTGACTTTTTGGATACTGATTTTTTTTTCGTTTATTAATGTTTTACTTTATACTTAAACATAAAATCACGCCTGTAATTAAGTCAGTCATAGATTTCCCTTTGTACGTTGCTAACCTAACCATCTCCTATGTCATAGCTTCCCTCTGATCCTCGGAGCGTAGCACAGGTGTAATATCATATCACAGTTCACTGGTCGTCGATATTAGATCGAAGGGTCGATGGACTATTCAAATCCAATAATGAACAATAGTAATTGGACTGGTATTTGTCAGTAGCAGCCCGGAGTCTGGGTTTGTGCCCGGTTGATGGCAATAGACTCGGCCCCATATTACATGAGACATCCCAATAGAAATGAAAAGTAATTTCAACTATACTCATTGGATATTCTAATGTTATACAAAATCTACGCGGAGTGACTGCCAATTTGCCAACTCAGTCAATCCGACGTACATTTTCTACGTACAGATCGTTGTTGTAATTTAAAACTTTTAATTATTCTTTGCGCTTGAAAATGATATTTGCAGTGATCTTATTGGTTCACACAGTAAGGTTGTCTTTACAAGACCGCTTTTACCGATAAGACTGCCCATTATGTCACCCTATGTAACAATTCTAAATTTATCTGAAACTAGCTGTGCCCCGCGACTTCGTTCGCGTGGATGTCGTAAGATACACAATATACTTAGGTACGAAAATAACAGCCACATAAAACTCCCTCGTCCCCCGACCTGTTGCCAACCATCGTGTTGAATCGCTGCTCGGCTCCTAAGGGTCGTGGTCTGATGTTAAATAGCCTATAACTATCCTCGAGAATTGGGCTACCAAATGCAAAAAGAATTTCTCAAATCCAACTTTTTGTTCATAATTTCATGGGTTTTAATTTTTTTGCGCGGAACCCTAATTATTTTTCTAAAATAAAATTCGCCTAAGTTACCCGCCGTAATATCAACTATCTGCCAGTGAAAGTCCCGTCAAAATCGGTCCAGCCGTTTCGGAGATTAGCGGGAACAAACAGACAGACAAACAGGCAAAAATGTTAAATATTGCTTCTTTTTATAAGTACCGTTTATACTTTCTTATGCATTCAGTAAAAAGTTGTTATTTTGACATTACAAACAGACACTTCAATTTTATTTATTTGTATCGATTCGTATTTTTTTACTGTGATAATTATCATACAATATCATTATCATTTATGGCTTACATAATTAAGAGTATTCTATCTAATCTTATTATAATATCTTATTTGGCATAATCATGGCCATGGTCATGACAATAAACTTTAATTGTAAAATAGATTGATACTACTGCCTACCCTTGACTTTGTCATACTTGATGACCCACGGGAATATTTTTATCTCTGGGTGGCTTTTTATGGTACTTGACAACTATCCGTTTGAATCTCCAAGTAGCTTAGTACGAGCAATGCATACGAAAATAAATAAGATTTTATATTACACAATCAATCTGCCTAGCCTTTTCCCAAACTATGTTGGGGTCGGCTTCCAGTCTAACCGGGTGCAGCTGAATACCAGTATTTTACATGGAGCGACTGCCTATCTGACCTCCACAATCCAGTAACGGGTTATACGATACCCGTTAGTAAGACTGGTTGTCAGACTTTCGGGCTTCTAACGACCTGTTACGACTGTCAAAGATCTACAAATGACAGCCGGGACCAACGGCTTAACGTGCTTTCCGAGGCACAGAGAAGTCTCGGTATATAAATGTGGTCACCCATCCACGGCCAACTCCGGCAAGTGTAGCTTAACCTGATGGATCGAACCATGCGGCTGTTATTACTTAGCCACGAGTTCCTCATCTAGATTTTATAGATTCTATATTACACATAGGTATCAATCAGTACATCAAGATTTTATATTACTCATAGGTGCCTAATAATAAAATCATACCCCTGTTTTTCATGCCATTATGTTGGCAATGTATTCCTGGTTATAATCAGTGTTTACGACATTTTTTTTTACTATAAAACTGTTGTCCTAGTTTAGGAGCTCGACCCAGATTACATTTTATAATCGTTAGTTATTTATTTGAAGTGTTTTTCATTTTTATAAAATACCTAAAAGATATTATAAAAGAGTGAATTTTAGAATTACTCCCAGTGAGGTGATGATAATCTGGTCTCTTTTAACGCCACCAAAACACAGTCGTGTCTTTTTACCGCTAAAAGGAGTCGTTTCCACCAAACTCCTACTTTTCGGGGTACTTGCATCTGTACCTGTAACTGATCGGCTCGAGCTCCTAGGCATGGAGTTGACATCATATCTCAACTTCAGTGCCACCATCGAGTACAAAGCCCAAACTGCGGCCAAGATACAGAAATCCTAAATAGGGTGAAGCGATACTTTACGCCTGGACAGCTTTTAATCCTTTGCAAAGCGCAAGTCAAGTATTGCAGCCACCTTTGGGATGGCTTAGCTAAATACCAACTTGCCGCGCTTGACTCGGTGGAACGGAGAGCTAAGAGGCTCATTGGCGACGTAAAACTGGTCGATGCCAAGCTTCACAGCTTGGCTCATTGCCGCAAGGTTGCCTGCTTGTCGGTCTTCTACAGATTGTACTTCGGTGAGTGTGCTCGAGAACTCGACGACCTCATTCTACCGGCCCCCTTCTACCGTCGGACATCTAGACGCACTGCGAGTTACCATTCCTGCCTAGTTGTATTCTACCAATTCGCACTAAGTGTTTCCAAATGTCTTTTGTGATGCGCACAGCAAAGGAGTGGAGCTTTCTACCTGCGTCTGTGTTTCCAAAAGTATACAATCCCGATCTCTTCAAAGTGAGAGTGAACAGGCTTCTTCTGGGTAAGCTCGCTCCATCATCGACTTTGTTTCTGTCATCTCTGACCTAGACTAGAGGCAAGTACAAACCCATCTCAAATAAAAAAATAAAAATTAGCAATCAAAATCTCAATAAGTTTAAATACTTAGTGAAAATAAATAAAACATATTTTTTTTTCAAAATTCGCTTTGTATGAAGATTTGCACAAACTTGCCATTTCAGTACAATCCAATAGAGCGCTAGAATATTCTATATTTCAATCGTGCATGTACTTATACTCTTAATTGAAATATTTGTGCGCAATAATTATCAGAACAACGATTTCATTAAAATAAAATATTTAAAAAAAAGTTGAGTCGTATATTAAAAATAATAAATACTTTCGCCTTGTTATTTGTGCCATATGAGCATGTACTCTATGTAAAAGTAAGATATACCTATTCAAATAAGAATTCTACTAAAGAACGAAATTAGATTCTAGCAGTTCTATTAAAACAACTCCATAAAATATTTGAAAAACGAAACAGGCAGTATTGATTTATTCTAAAATAAAATTCCATTTAAAAATAATGAACCGATTGCTTTATGGAGCCGAGCGTGTCTACGATATTACTAGAATTATTTTTAACATGAACTGACGTGGTTAGAGAATGCATTCAAAACTTTATCCTAAAATAGGGCAGTTATTTCCCGAGCCACTACATCCGCAGTGCGCGGCCGCTCCGCCAGAAAGAGGGGCACATTGCGCCAGAAAAGGACGGGCACAATGACCGAAATCGATGTTAGAAAGAGCAAGTGTTACATAAACCTGTCTCTCTCGCCGCCGGTACACTCGCACTAAGAATGCACCCGCGCGCCGAGCGACAGTGCGTGGTGTACTCGATTCGCACTCATTCTGATGTAACCAAAACGTACTGGAAACGATAAATTGCAACGTAATCAGCGTTGCGAATCGGTTTGATTTTTTTATGTTAGGATTATATCGACTGCGGTAGTTTAGTCACATTGGATATGGACTGGACCGATGTTACGTAGTATAAAAATTACGAATTGATTAAAAAGAAAAGAAATTCGTTGAAACTATAGAAGCATATGGCCCAAATCGACGTACATAATAATACAAAATGCGTTACCTTACGTCACAAGATGTAAGAAATGACAATCGATTGGCGATATGTCGGGTTCACAAACATTAAACAGCTGTAGAGCTTCGGCCACCATCGTCTTTGTTCGGTGCCAGGGACACAAGTACATCTAGTACGTATAGTCCAAGCGCCGCCGTGTTGAGTTCGTTGTCGTGATGAATCAGTAGCACATGAGCGTCAGTAGTGAGAGAGCGCGTTGCCACGAGCTGCCGCACACAACAATAAAATATTAACCAAATCCTTTGTAGTGCGTAGACATTCCGTTTTTTTTTTTTTAATTTTAATGTGTATGACAGGCGTGTGCATATTGTGACAGAAGATTGTTTATGATCCCTGGATTTGGATAGCCATTTTGAGAATCAGGTAAGAAATGTTTATTTATTTTGTCAAATATTTCGTTCATGTTGAATGAAAATGTTCGCTTTTGTGTAAAATAGGTCGTATGAATATTCATTATTTTATATTTTATTGCTGTGAAAATTATGGCTGTGTCCATTTTAGTGTAAAAATTGGTCGACGCCATTCGAGTGAGAGAAAATTATTGTAGTGTTTTTGTTTTGTTTTTGGCCTTACGTTTAATAGTCGTAACAGAAATAATGCAAATCGAGCTACTTACAGAAGAAATTAACGTAGAAAAAATATAAAATAAATGATCCACTTCAGTGAAATCAGTGATCAGTACTGAGAAAATTGCGTGCTTTGGAGTAATTAGTCAGATTATATTGCGCCAAGTTGGGTGTAGCAGCTGAATGATTTTTGCTTTCGGTTCACTTTTTCTGAAAAGCAATGAAATTGAAATCTAGTTAATAAAATCGACATTCAAACAAAACACATGAGTGTTTTTATTATCTTTGTCGTTATGACTTACCTACATCAAAACACTTTTGTGCAAATAGATCGTAATCTAGAGCAATTTTGCAGAATCTGTGAAAAACAAGTGTATAGAAATTGTTTATTCTGTCTCAGTACACATGAAATAACACTTACAGATGAAGGTTAAGAAATTGTGACTTTAAAAAGTCAGGGATGTACTCCTTTGGGGGCAAGATTGTCGCATTCATAAATGAAAAGTGTCCCCAAATGGGTCCTTACTTTGACATCGTGACTTCACTTCGTAGCCATCAAACTTGGCAGTTAGGTACCAACTTTTGTTTCCAGTCATTAAATATATTCTGAATAAAGGAGAAAGTTGCTAGTTGTTTTGTGTTCTCACGATACAATGTAGAAAATATAAATTAGTTTGAGATAGAAAGCCTTTAACCAAGTCTAGAAATCTAGCAAGCTGAACTTTTATTCATCGCAATTCTGCTCGAAAATCTCTTCAATCTACGCTTCAAAATCTATTGTATCTATATCATTTTGGGACCATGACAAAGGGCCATCCAAACAAAGTTATTTAAACACCAAATAGGTACCTAAGTAGGTATGTGGAATGTTTCATACGTCTATGCCTGATTGTGATTAGGATTATGTCCTGACTCATTAATTAAACCACAAAATAACAAGATTAATGTTTATTTGAATTAGACAGGACTGTTATTTATATGCGTTGTAAATTTAATTAATTTAAAGAATAAAATTATTAGCAAAAGTATGCGGCATGTTTAAAAAACGAATAAAAATTACATTATGAATAATGGACAATTGATTTCTCGCAAAAGAAATTGAGAAAATGTACGTACCTATGTTTTTGTTAAATTATAAATTAAAATTCATGTTATCGCTGTTATTTTCTTTCACTGTACTTACATTTAAATATTCATTTAATACGCGTTTCATTACGGTAAAATATTTAACAAAGGTAGTACGTGCAAGTATAATTAGTGAACTGAGTTAAAATACACGAGCCTCAATCTGAAGCACTTAAGTGACGAAGACTTTAAGTGCATAGATGCTGTTAAGTGCACAAGAGAGAGCTCTTAGACTACACTATTCGGAACGTCGCAAATTGCATAATAATATTGCCACGGTGGTAATTGTATGTTCTTTATATATGTGCTATAAAGTAAACATTGAAGTAATTATGGCAATAACTTCTTTAACTCTGCACAGTTCTGCCAAGATGAAAAACAAAAACTCTAAATGCACGTTCCATTTTCAAACATACTGACTGCACTTCATTAAAAACACAAATGCAATATTTTACTCTCAACATTGTAGCTTTCCTAAACTATGTAAAGCTTGATTTTCCATTCAATGAAAATTCTATGAAGTTTTTTTTTCACTTTATGGTATGTTCATCGTGAAAATTTTCTTTTGAACTACCTAGTTAGGTACAAGCCCTTCTGAAAAACTTATCAGCCATCAAAATATTTGAAAGAGAGCAGTACTATTATAATTTTGGATAATATCCAGCGATTCCACGTAAAGAACTAGGAAATACGAGTATACAACGACAACGATATGGTTAATATTCTTTTAAAGAATTCAGCCCAATATCATTGGAATTCTTCACTCGACATCACAACAAAAATATTATGAGTTAATAATTCCATAGCATTTGTAAACCATAGAATTAAATACGATCAAACTCCTTAGCCATTAAAAAACAAATAAGCTTAAAAGATTTCAGTAATAATAAGATATCAAGGCAAATATATCATAGCTCTGTATCTCAAAACCGGTCAAATCTTTAAGGATTTCGGAGAATCCCTTTCTTGGTAGCTTCTAATACCAATAGCTCCGAAGCCTTGTATTTCTCAAAATAAGGGTCACGTATTGGATTATAACCGAAATAAGAAAACAACTACAAACATTTTAAAATCAAATTTTCTTAATCACTACTAAGGGGTCGCGTTCCATGCTATTATTAGTAATGACAATTAAAAAGAGTGATCATTTGGATATAATCCAAGCGGTTTAGTTGAGGTGAATTAAAGGAGCATCTCCCAGTTCCTGCAACAATCATCAAGGTAAGTGAAACAGAAAAACGAATTGCATATTGTCTATAGGTAGATGAAATTTTTGGGGGCTAAGCGGAGGAGTTTATTTGTTTTTGCTCATTTTGGATTCTAACAAACGTGTTTTTCCTCAAGATTAATTACATCGTTAATGTTTGAAACAAAAAACCCTTGCTAAACTCTTCACAATTCCGAAAAAAAAGCCAACGTAATCTTAAAATCCTACGCTTTGGGACAAGCAACACGGTTCTGTATTATTTTATTAACAATCTACTATTTAGTAGATTGTTTGCCAAGGGAGCAAACAACTATTTTAAAGGCGAGAGTGTTTATTTGAATCCAGAGCGGAGCGAAGGATTCTAAAGTAGAATCCTGAGCGCAGGGAGGGATTCAAAGTACCGTCACGTCGGGTTACTTTGACTCTAGGGTGTAACTTTGGCCCAAATCGAGACAAATGTTTAGTGTCATTAGATCCACACAACAGTTCCGCAAGTACGCATCTATATCGCCATCTATTAGTTACCGAAGGAATACGACGTTCGGTTTTGTGGTCGCGACATGGCGGGAATTTCAAACATCAAGGCTAGATTTGGGCCAAAGTTATACCTAGAGTCAAAGTAACCCGACGTGACGGTACGTCACTCCAACTTAAAATTGTGTTGCTCCCGAGGTAGACACTACTTATTATCACCCTCTACGTGAAAATAAGTAAGTGGAACTTATGAATAAGAATAGTACGTTTATTTATTTACATACAATTAGGAACAATAAGACATATCATAGAAATAATATATTTTTTTTATAAAACTAAGTATAATCCGAATTTGAGTTAACAATTACGAACGAAAGCAGAATGCATTTCGCGCGTTTTTAAATTTTTCACAAACTTTTTTTTTTAATTTGGCTCGCGCGCGGTTTACTTATGCTCTGTTTCTGTAAACAAAAACAAATCGTTATGCATACCAATGGTAGCATTTTTATTGCCAAACTTGGCATATAAATAGATTAGTAAGCTAATTTTACCTGTAATTGCTACTTCCATGTGGGAGGATCTACTATGCAAAGCTATGAGGTGTTTGCTTCTTTATTGGTAGGGATACAAGAGTCTTAGATTTAACCAATAACGGTCCGTAAGCTATCATTAGGAATCAGCCATTAATCAAACAGCCTGTTACTTGTTCATACAATGTTCGTGATTGATCTCTTTGGTGATTGGAACTTTTACTAACAATATTCACATTCCAATTTAAAATCACTTTTAATCCCTAGGGATTAAAGTGCTATTTTAGTCCCTGTTTACGAAGAATAAACTAGCTCTTTTTGAATAGATGTGATAACAATAATAACACTAACGTAACATCAACTGATCTATCTTCACATGTAATTTCTGTTCTGTGTAAAATTTGAGTACTTTCAAGGGCTAAAGGATCAGCCTTAAAACACGACCTTCTATGCCCTTGAACTCAAAAGGATACACGCTTGACTCGAAAAGGACCTTTTCCGATAATTGTACGTTGCTCGTAGATCAGTTGGGTCCTTAGCGGTATTAGAATTTATTTAAAGGTTTTCGTATCATACTGAAATTTTCGGGTATTTGATATGTAGGATGAAGTAGAATTTAGCGATACTGGAGCAATGTCAGTGAAGGATGGGCGTTTTGGGGGACTGTATAAGTATTTGCAATTGAAATGAGCTGATTCTCGGCCTTAAAAGAATGCGATTTGATCGTACCATGTATTTCAAAAGAACAAAGACTCTCTCTTGAATTTGTATATAATATATATATATAATATAGGTATATATTATAGTAAATATGTATGTATGTGTATTATAAGTTTATGACTTATTTATGTACAAATTGTTCCATTTCTAACAGAGCACCTGCCATCTAATCTCTTCACCACCCTTGGTTGACTGGTAGAGAATGCCTAAGGCATTAAGTCCGCCTTTGTACTTTTTTAAGTGTGAAAAGTTTAAATAAATAAATAAATAAATAAAGACGTGTGTTGTTAGCGCTTGCTTAGTGTCATCTGTAAGATGACGGATTCGTATAAGCTCACTACCTCATCTCATTGCATCGCCTCTGTAACTCATAGTCATTCGAAGATTGTTGGTTGATCATAAAACATTTACAAGAAAACCAAACGATATAACGTAACGTTGTCTGCAGAAATTGATACCAATTCGGTTGTAAATATATTACCACTAAACGAAAGACCTTGGATGAAATTTCTCGGAATAAAAGAGCATAGAAGCTTTGCGTAACGTGTTTAGAATTAATAATTAGGTACTAGCAGTTGAAACTAAGCAATCGATACGAAATTTTATCGGATATCGGAAACGCGCACGTAACATTCAGAATCGTAACTGTGGAACATAAAATGTTCCACATGCTTTTCATTGGCATTTGTATGTTTTACGTTAGACTGCTTCTAAAATAATCTACTATCACCGTAACAAAAAGTAACAAAACTGTTTTTTATTTGGTTAGTCAAAATTTTAATTGCAACTGAAGCTAACTCTACTTCATCTTCATCCATAAAACCTTCAAACGATTGATAATTATACTAAAAACTGGTCAAACGAAGCACTCATCTCTTCGTTATTAATGCCTTTAATATGGTTGTTCTATACAGGAGCAGCAATGTATATACTTGTCTAGACTTCAGCCCCGCGCCCTGTCTCGAGTTATACAACAAGAAGCGAGGGAGTGACTAGAGATAATGAATTCCAGTGTGGTAATAAAAGATTCTAGTTTTGCCTGAACTAGATTTCTTCGTTTATAAAATACTCGATTCGGAATATGCATTGGACTTTAAACGATGATTCAGAATCAACAGTGACACCAGACGCAGGGCAAATAGAATGTCGAATCTCCCACGGAGTTTGTATGCCAAACATTGTTTAATCAAATATTTCCTTAAGTCGTTGGTTTAAGATCTTCATTGCTATGGCATGTTAACTAAATGGACTTGAATGGATAGATTCTTCAGTGGGGTAAGCTAAGCTAACAATGGTGCAAGTTTTGGGCACTCTGCCATTCGCGTCTGATGAGATTATAAGTTCTCTTTTTAATTGGATTTCTGGTTACTTCTTTGATTATTTTTTCATCAGTCATTGCTTCATGATCTCAGAAGAAGAAGGCAGCATTATATATTGGACCGACTTTTATAATAAACCGAGTAACTGAGTAACAAAAAGTTTCATTACATGAGATTACAGTCTTATAATGTACATACGAGCATATTCAGGTGCTTCACCAGACAACGAGCACTTTAGGTACAGAATTCGTAGTACAATGCACCTAAATTACCTTGAAAACTTGGCACCATTCCATAATCGCACAATTTCTCATACCTGACTCTGAAGATGATTATAACAATGTTATGCTTACATAATAAGGGTCAAACTTACCGAAACCGTTCTTATAATCCCTCAAACTGGGTTAGGAAGCCGCTAAATGCTATTACGTAAACTAAATAGAAGTTGTAGCTACAGTACCAGCGCAATGAGGATGAGACCCAACTCCACATAAGTAGGGTACGAACTGAAAGTTGGTAAAGTAATCAATCACAGTAAACTAGGGTAGTTTCCGAGCCTTTCCAGAGAGTCAGCTGTACACAATTGCTGGATGGATTATCACTCGAATTTGATGAGCTATTAATGAGTTTTCTCTTAAGGACCCGTGTTTAAATATTTTGAGATGTTGTAGATAATTATTATGTGCGTAAAGGCCTTGGAGATTGAGGTCTATGTTATGTTATATTATACCATTGCCTTTAAAGGTCTAAAATTTGAGATTCTCTTTATCTGCCTCTAGCAGATAAAGTGCCAAGCCTAGTATCATATTAGCGCTCCGTGAGACCCTACTAGGAAACTAATAAAAAAAATGCTAATAAGAGTCGGGCCGAAGTGTAGTTTTATTTGTTGACTAGTTTCCTGCGCAAACACCCAAAGTCAATAGAAACGGGAAATCTATACTTGTAGATTCCGGGCTGACAACGCGATATTACTTGAGAAAGCCAATAAAACAGACAATGGTAAATGACGCCATCTTGTTATATAAATAACGAATATTATTTCATTAACAATTAGACGGTTTTGAAAGACAATGTGACAAATACAATAAAGCCTTAACAAATCACATCAAAATGAAGGACAGAAAATATAGTCTTAGGAACTGTTCTTCGAGTAGAAAAAAATATCAACGGAAAAGAGCATTACTTATACTTTAAAGAGGTTGCTTGATAAACATAGTTAATATGACAGATGCTCAAACCAAACACTGTTTTGTCTACCTAAAACGTTGTTAAAACCTTGAACCCGCAATGGAGTTAAACATTTCCATCAAACGGAATGCAGATGTTCCAATAATCAAAGTAATTTAGATCGTCAATTTCCAACTGAAATTGAGTGTCACGCGTCTGCCCGTAACTAGCACAATAAATTATTTGTTCTATATACTTGAAATTAGTAAAATGTGTAAATGAAGGAACTACAGCCACACGAACTCTTGTTCAAGGCAACTCAGAATTACCTATAAGGCCTCCGAGTCTTGAAGAAAATGAAAAAAGTAATCTAATTTGCAGTGCCATTTCCTCTGAAATTATGTTGAAGGAATGATATTTGGCTTTACTTTTTGTGACCGAAATGGAATTATTAATACCTTGTGTTTCAATTCTGTTCCATTAACATTTGCCTTTAGCGTTATATATTTGACTTCATCATCTATATGTTTGTCTTCGTCTATTAATAATTCTAGTACCTCTGACAGTATAATTTGTAGCATTTAATTTTGCCCTGCCATTTATTTTGTAATCAGTAATGAAATTGTTCCATCACAACAGGAATCTTTCATCTCTTATCGATAAACAGTAACAGTTGCGTGCGTTCGTCGGGTAAGCAAGGATTGGTATTCCGATATAAAATTAAAGCTATTCGAACTTGTATGAAGGTCAGAATTTTTATAGGAGAATTTGCGTGTAAGGGTCGCGTGCTCTGGAACAGTCAAAAGCGTATCGATCTCCGACATTGTTACAGTAACTTTAGTAGTGTTTCTACTACGTCAGCCACAGTGAGAATTATTATGTAAACTTTTAGTGAGGTAGAGGTAATCATTGTTTTTGAAGAAAGTGAAAAGTTTTAGGTTCTATGACTGAATATCTCCAAGTGATCGAGTAATTTGTAGTGCACGTTTCTGATCAATATATAAGGGATTTTCGAGTTGCGGGATGTTCTAAAGAATTACCGTGGCCCCGGCACAGCCATCTGAAGGTACACGGGTGGGTCTTAATCAGTAAAAGTCTGACACGCCCTCCCGCTCCGCCCAGAGCGGGAGAAGTCATTCGATGATTTCCCATCCAAAAAAAGGTAGGCTATACCAGAATCGTAATGGAAAATGTTCATAGAAAAGGATAAAACTTGGAATTATGTCAAGAATTCTCATATTTCTTTCTAGAAGAAATGCATAAAAATATAATATTATGAAATATAGAAAATCTAGGTATTTCTAATTGTACTCGTGCCAGAGAAAATGAGATGGTACGAGGTCAAAAATAGTGTAGGTATTATAAAATAATACTGTATGTCATTATAATTGATCTTGAAAATGTGTGGCTTCTTCTATTCTTATAATAAGACTCGCATACAGTGGCCGATGCTGGTTACATTTTAACGTTCATTCATGGATTATGTACAACAGCTGGATTAAGTTCGCCAACATAATCATTTTGGATCGTCATTTCATTTTATTCAGTTCCAACTGCGTGTTGTTTGATTGTTACCGAAAAACCTTCAACGTAGACCTCAGTTCCAAAAGGCTCATTATTAAACCAACGCAATATACGCATGGTCTTGGCGATAGACATTGAAGTATGATCCTTTGCGTTCAGAAATTACATGATAAGGCTTTCATGATGGAACTAATAAATCAAATCTATTCATTATTCAGGCAATAAACTAGTTGGCATAGCAACGTGGTTGAAACATGCGCAAACTGTAGCTCAGTTAAGTCGTTAACCTGCCTACCTTCCGTAGCGTAACCTATTTTTGAATAATTGTCTTACCCAAGTCCTAGGAACCCCAAAATTATTATTTCTATCTGAGAATTAATGGATATCTCAATATGAACACTTCGTTTTTTTTTCTTTTCATGAATTATCTTGCTCTGATAGTTATATTTTAGCTGGACAGAATTTTTAGTACTCAACCTGACCAGGCTTTTATGACCTAGCAATCGGTCCACCTAACAGTTAGCCTGAACTTAATCATATACTGCTTACGTAAACCGTACATGGAATACGTTTAAATTCCGGCTTTCATGTTCAGTCGGCAGTTCTTTAGATACGACTATACTGCCCTCATTTACATTTACTGCTTTGAATTTCATCTTGTTTTAGCGAGAATTTAGGATTACTGTTTTATCATGGAATTTGATTGGAGCTTTAGAACTAACCGATATGTACTATGGGATTGTGTGTGGGATGACTTTAGGCACAGCCATTAGGTTTTATTGTCGTATTTCCCATTGGCTATTCGATGTTTGTAACGTTGTATTCCAAATTGCGTTGAGTTCCTGGTACTCCTTTTATTACCTGTTTTATATCCATTTCTCGACTTTTATCAGTCTTCCCATCACGCTATCACTTCAAAATCGTGTAATAGTGCAACAATAATCATTATCAGCAGCTATCATTAAATGTTCTATGAATTGGATAAGCTATTTCTATCTCCCTATTCTTCTAGTATTTCTAGACTCGTTATGTATTAGAATGACGGGCTTCTTACATTCTTATATGTACAAAGACTGCTGCAAAGTAATATCAAGCCTATTTTATTTACTTACTAAGGTTCTTTCAAACAAATTAAGTAAGATTCTTGGCAAGGTTAGGACCCTTCTAAATGAAAGGTTCGTGTCAACGACCAATTAAAAACAACCATTGTAAAGTCATATGAGTTCTCAGCCTCTATTAAAATACCGACAAGTTTCTTACTTATTATCTTGGTATTTTGATCGGTATGATTCGAAGGAATTTAATTAACGTCATGAACGATTTTTTAATTCTAAGGATTTCAAATATTTCTTTGTTTATTGATGAGGTACGAATTTTTCATTTCAGTTCGCCTACGAACAGTCTTCTTGTGACCAATTATGGCAATAAAATTTTTTTTTGTACAAGAATTTTCTTTCCTTTTGTTGGTAGCTTTTTATACAAAATTATTTTTATACTAAAAAGAAAAACAGCAATACAAAAGAAGTTTAATGTCACTAAAAACTAGGTTCATAAGATCTTGTCGCGAATTTTCAGAAACATTAGCAAGCTTGCAAATATTTCCGATTACATTTTCCAGAAGACAAGAATACTAGCTGATTCACATCTTTCCGAGGATCTTAAGATTAAATTCAACGATTCACCCATCAACAATGATCTTGCGAATGCGTCACTGGTTCATTGCATTCATCTCATTTGTCTTACAAACAGTAAGAACACGGTCTTCGCCTGTAAACATGGATATTTGTAATCTTTTCATTGTTAAGTTCACTAACACTTCGCAATCTCTTTATCTTATCGTTTTGCCTACATTGTAGCTGATGTCAAACTACTGAAGTTATTTCCTTATCTCCAACTCTCACTACCTGCTCTGAATAGTTTTTTTCATCAGCAGTCGTTGGATTATCAATAGTAGCCTGAACCTCTCTGATCTGATCTGATCTGTACTTATTGACTGCTTTGATTATTTTCCAATCATAGAAGAATTCAAAATTCCATATACATCATTAATAGCATAACTATTATCATTTGACAAGTTGGTATCAAATCGGAGAAATCTGATTACCAGTAATAATTTTATAGCCCATACATCTGAGATACTGTGAGTACCTACATAAAAAGATAAAACAGATTTTACAGATAAAGCCAAAAATGTAACCAGTTATCAATCTGTTTTTGATGCGCTGGCAATAATTTGATGTTATGACGTTATCCGATGCACAATCGTCGACAGCAGTTTAAATATAAATTTGAGATAATGTTAATAAAATGTATCAAACAAATATTCATGTCTAGTGCTGTTTTATCTCCTTTATTATTCAAGGATTAAATCAAGATGTCTTTTATGCTCGTAACTTCAGAATGATGGTGAAGTATTTAGCTTTATTTTTTTCTTCTTTTTATAATAAGATGTTTAAAACTCTCATTTACATTTTCAATATCAAATTAAGGGTACAGCTGTTTTATTTTTACGATTTTATCATCCTTAACTATTTCGACGTGATTGTGCTACTGACGTACTTGTTTTACGTCTTATTCATGAGTGATAAATATAATAAATAGTTCCTTAAATTCGTAATTTAATTTGTCTTTCGATAAATCTGCCCCAAAAGCAGTTTTTAATAATACTATATAACTATATTAACAGGGACTATAAATCTCAAAGGCAGACCAAGCGGGTTGTCAACTGTTTACGCCATAATATTTATGCGAGACCTAATAGATTGGGCCTTGGCGCAGCCGGAAACTTCCTGGCCAATGCTAAAACTATCGCTTCCTTTAACGAACAAAGAAGCAACCATTAATAGCTTTTTTTTTTTTTTTTTTTTTTTTGTGGATGGGAAATCATCAAATGACTTCTCCCGCTCTGGGCGGAGCGGGAGGGCGTGTCAGACTTTTACTGACTAAAACCCACCCGTGTTCCTTCTGTTGCCTGTGCCGGGGCCACGGTAACTCTTTCGAACATCCCGCAACCCTAGCTGGCATCGGCCCTAGCGGACCCCGTCAATAGTGCTGACATCTCTTTGAGGCGCGCGTGGAACACGACGCGCCGTCGACTCGGGCCTGGTCCTTACCAGACGGCGAGCTACCCATTGCTCGCCGTCCGCAAGCCCGCGCCTACGGTGGCCGGGAATCGGCTGCCAATTCCCGACGCCCAGGGCGTCTCCTGCGGCGACTAGGGGCGTGAGGGTGCAAAGCTTGCCTCTCCCTCACGCGTCCCGCCTCCTCCTTCACGAGCATTACTGCTTCGCAGAAGGAGGTAATGGCTTCCCATGCACTCTCGCTCCGTACCATGGCCTGGACCAGGGCCGGACGCGAGAGATCGCCGCCGCCGATCGCTTCCGCGAGGACACGGCGGTGCTCCGCCCAAGCCGGGCAGACCTCCACCGTATGCTCCACCGTGTCCTCCGGGCGATCCACACAGTGGTGACACCCGGGCGTTTCCTCCCGCCTTATCCGGAACAGGTACCTCCCGAAGCACCCGTGTCCGGTGAGGACCTGCGTCAGGCGGAAGGTGAGGACGCCGTGGCGCCTCTCCAGCCACTCCTCAAAGAGGGGACTTATCGCCGCAATTGTGGCGTGCCCAGCGCTGGGTTGCGACAATCGCACTCTCCATGCCGCCATGAGATCCTGCCGGAGCTCTGTCCGCCGTGCCACGATTTCTCGCGGCAACAGAGTTACGCCCCGGCGTCCTGCCTCCTCGCGCCACTCCCACATGTGCGCGAGGACTTTTGCCTCCAGATCCCATGGCGGTAATCCGGCAAGGAGGTTCGCCGCCTCCCCGGAGACCGTGCGGTATCCCCGGGCTAACCGGATGGCCATGACCCTCTGGGACGCGTTCAATCGACGTACCGGTCGTCGCCTCACGGAACGCGCCCACACCGGAGCTCCGTAAAGGGCCATGGACCGCACGACCCCCGCGTAGAGCCTCCGGCAGGAGGCGTTTGGACCCCCCAGATTGGGCAGGAGCCGCCCCAAGGCAGCCCCGGCCCGCTCCAGTCTGGGAGCCAAACGTCGGAAATGCTCCACGAAATTCCACCGGCTGTCGAGGACGAGTCCCAGGTACTTCATCGTCGACTCGACACCGATGAGAACCCCTCCTACCGTTATTTGGGAACCCGATGGTGGCGCGTTCCGAGGACCATGAAAACACATGGACTCGGACTTGTGCAAGGCCACCTCGAGTCCCAATTGCCGGATCCTCTCTACGATTGTCGCAACCCCGCGTGCCGCTAATTCGGCCGCCGCCTGGTGCGACCTCCCCTGCGCCAGAACCAGCGTGTCGTCAGCGTAGCAAACTACGCTGACGCCACCAGGGAGGTCGGCGCGCAGCACCCAGTCGTACCCGATGTCCCACAGATGCGGTCCCAGAACCGATCCCTGCGGGACACCGCACGACATCTCTCGCCGGTTCCACTCTCCCCGGTGACCGGGGTAGATGACGGCCCTGTCCGTCAGATAGGCCTCGACCACGCGACAGAGGTAGGTCGGCACTCGGTGATACCGGAGTGCCTCCCTGATGCAACTCCAGGGCAGGGTGTTGAAGGCATTGGCGATGTCTAGAGACACCGCCAAGACGACCCCACCCCGGGCCACAGCATCCCCCGTCGTGAGGGCTCGTACGCGCATGATGGCGTCCACCGTAGAGCGCCCCTTGCGGAAACCAAACTGGCTCTCCGCCAAATCCGGCCCCACCCTCACCAGCCGCCCGACAAGGCGGTCTGCAATGACTCTTTCAAAGAGCTTGCCCACCTCGTCGAGCAGCACGATGGGCCGGTAAGCGGACGGCGAGTCCGCAGGGCGCCCCGGTTTCTTAATGAGGACCAGTTTCCCTGTCCTCCATTGAAGCGGGAACTGGCCCCTCTCCAAGCATGCGCTTAGGAGCCCCCTTAGTCGAGGCCCGAGAGCCTCCAAGGCCAGGACCCAGGCTTTTCCAGGTAAGCCGTCGGGTCCTGGGGCGGTATTCTTGGCATTCAGCCTGCGCACCGCCACTCTCAGCTCTACCTCGGTCACCTCCGGAGCATCGTCGTCATCGTCGGCTGCGTGGTCCGCATCCGACACCGCAGGAGGCGGAGCCATGGGCGGGGGAGTATGTTCCCCTCGCGAAGGGAACAGAGCGCTCACCACGTCCTCCACGAGCTGGGGCCGGAGACTCTGCGTCAGCGGGGGAGCCCATGGGCGGAGCTTGTTCCGCACCATTTTATAGGGGCGTCCCCACGGGTCCCTGTTCAGAGTCTCCAGCGACTCCTCACGGGCCAGTCCCTTGGCCCGCAGGATCTCCGCTCGGAGGGCGGTCTTCGCCGCTCTGTACCCCTCGTACAGCTCCGCCTGAATGGCTTCCGTATCCGGAGGGCGGATACGGAGCCTGCGGTGCCTGGTGTACCGGCGTCGCGCAGCAACGCACGTGTCGCGCAGAGACGTCAACTCCGGCGACCACCAGCACACCTGGCGCCGGGCGCGTCCGGGCCGGACCCGGGGCATTGCCACGTCGCATACTTCGGACATGGCCTCCTGGAACCACCCCGCCTCGTCATTGATGTCAGCAGGCCTGTCCGGTGGTGACACCCAGGCCTGCACGATCGAGGCTTCCAGGAGGAGCTCCCGGTCCAGCTGCTTCAACGCCCACCGCGGACCACTCGGGGCCTGTCGGACCGGCGCGCTCGAGGTCTGGGCGGAGACGTCAAACCGGATGTACCGGTGATCGGAGTAGGTCTCCACCCCCTCCATGACGCGCCAGTCGAGGACACGCGGCGACAGAGCGGGGCTGGCGAACGAAATGTCCACCACTGACTCACCCCGCATCCGCACACACGTGGGGACAGAACCCCGGTTTAGGACGACCAGGCCCGTCTCCAGAGCCCAGTCCTCCACCATCCTGCCCCGTGTGTCCGTAAGCCGGGAACCCCAAGCCACATTCTTGGCATTGAAGTCCCCGAGGACGAGTACAGGGAGGGAACGGAATCCGACGACGACGACTCTCAACTCCGCAAGGGAGTTGTGGAACTCGGCGAGAGTTCGGTTCGGGGAGAAGTATACCCCTACCACGACAATCTCCCCGAACCGTGCTGCCACGCAACCCCGTCCCCTCTTGACCGCCTCGAGGGACGGGGTAACCATTAATAGCTTACCATTCTAATTTTTGACTGGTTTTATCATCAATATGTATCAGTGAATAATGCAAAAAGAAAAGAAAGAAAACACATTTATAAAAAAAAAAATTAGTATATGTGTATCTGAAATGTGTGTTTTTAAAATGTAATGTTTTCTTTTGTATTAGGTAAGTACTACAAAATTTGATCCGAGAAAGATTGAAGGAAGATCCGATCCGATTCGATGTTGTTGTATTTCCTGCACCCTAATTGCGTCACAATTAATTAACACTATTAATCACAATTTGAATGATTTTGAAGCAAATTACTAATCCATAGCTCCATATGTTTGAAAAATTTGTCTTCTCAACAACGTTTACGTTGTTGAGAAGACAAATTTTTCAACAACAACATCAACAACATTCATTGCGTTATTTATAACGCAATGAATGTTGTTGACCTGTCAAAATGAAACCGATTCCTACTTAAGTGTGTTACGCAATTAGGGTGCTGGTCAGTCTAGTCACAATTGCAAATGGTTTTATTCAGAACTAGCTGTGCCCCGCGACTTCGTTTGCGTGGATGTCGTTAGATACAAAATATACTAAAATAACAGCCAATTTTAATAAAACTTCCTCGTCTCCTGACCCGTCGCCAACGGTCCGTCGCGTTGAATCGCCCTCCCGCGCTTCTACTTCGTTTTCGCTTAGTGTTCTTTCTGACTTTTTTTTTCTTTTTGCTCGGCTCCTAAGGGTCTTAGCGTGATGTTAAATAGCCTATACTATCATCGGCTTATTGGAATTGGGCTAACCAATGCAAAAAGAATTTTTCAAATCCGACTTTTTGTTCATAATTTCATGGGTTTATTTTTTTTTGCGCGGAACCCTAATTATTTTTTTAGAATAAAAGTAGCCTATGTTACCCGCCGTAACATCAGCTATCTGCCGGTTAAAGTCCCGTCAAAATCAGTCCAGAAGTTTCGGAGATTAGCCGGAACAAACAGATAAACAAACAGACAAAAATGTTAAAAAATGCTTTTTTGTTATAAGTACCGTTTACACTTTTTTATGCATTTAGTAAAAAGATGTTATTTTGACATTACAAACAGACACATCAATTTTATTTATTTGTATAGATACATTTAAAATTCCTTTAACGGTGGTTATCACTGACACTGTTTTGATGAAAAGAAAAGGAATGGAACCATGCCTTTCCCAGGAGTCCTTTATGTATTTTTTAACAACGTAAAATAAAAGCTTATTTCAAAGCGGCTCTTTTTCTAAGAGCATAAAGATATTGTATTAATAGGGTATTCGTGAAACATATTTAATCCGTTCTGTTGAATATTTTCCATTAAATAAATTCGCTAGATAACACGTTAAAAAAAAAGTTTATTTCGGAACAATAACACAAGAAAGTACAACAAGTAAAACGATGATTGCTGCAAATGTATAATACTGCAGAGCAGCTCACAACGCCCTTCTCCAGATACAGAATGGAGTGACGTTCCATACAAAAAAGTGCTTAAGATCGTTTACGACGTACGGCATTTCATACAAACTTTCAAGTCCTTGTTTTTCGAAATTAATGACCTGATTTTAATGAAACTTCATATGCATATCTTTTCTTAAATGTCTTATTTAAAAAAAGATAACTGGAAATCTCTGTTTCTATAGAAAGTTTAAAATCGGTCGAATTTAGCTGTGACACTATTTTTCGAAAATGTGAGAATATTTTAGAAAAATAGTGTTACAACTAAATAAACTTTTTAGACATATGTATTCTGCTGCGTATGAAGTTTCATTAAAATCGGTTCATTCATTTCGATAAACAAGGACTTGAAAGTTTTCTTGAAATGCCGTACGTCGTAAATGCTCGTGGTGATATTACAGGTAAAATATTAGCATAACCTTTGAAGATTGGCCATAATGATATGAAATAAATTAATGGCCATCTCACTTTAGGTGAGGCAAGACTCGAGGTAAAACAGAGTCTTAAAAGTGATATTAGTTTTGCTACTGTTATAAGTAACGGTGGTGGGATTTTGTGAGTGATTGATTAAAATATTTTTTGACGTTCAAAAGTGCCTTATATGAGTATCTATTTGAAATAAATGGTTGACTTTGACTTTATGGATATTAGTGACGAGGGTAAAATCGTTTCTAGACTATTTCAGTATTCTTACTAGGTAATAGGCAGCGCCCTTCAAAATGTTACCGAGGTCAGCAATCCATCTACCAAGCTTAGTGATTTTCCGCGCGCGAGGTATCATATTGTAATACCCAAAGGTGTGGTTTATAAATCTTGCCTAGCTCATTGTTATCCAACCTAAGCTGTAAGAGATATACTTAAACACGACCTTGCTCTAACAAACAAGGTACCCAAGTTTCTTAGTTATGGAAATTGTGATCCGTTCCATGTTGCTTCGATCTTACCTAAATCTTTACTTTTAAGACCACTCATATTTTGTGAGGGCCTTATGTGTAGTAAGTTTTTGGCTAAGTCCATAATAATATTTTCTTCATTATTAAACTGGTGTTGTGGTTTTGTTGCTACGTACTTAGAATCCCCAACAGCTTCCAACATTGTTTCGATAACTTATAATTCTATATTCTCGTGTATATTGCCGTAGGCAGATCTCTTAGCAGAAATAGTTCACTTAATTATGTAATTACGATGTTCTAGTTAAAGAAACCTTTAAGGAAACTACGTTTTGCAATTTAACTTAATAAAGCCACAGGCTAACACTACGGTAGGTACTTCCTTAGTTGCCCTACGTGACCTACGTGATGAAATAGGGTACCTTGTCTATTATTAGAACTGTATAAAGTTGCTGGATTAGCAGCAATATACGGTGGGCATGCTAATAAAATAAGGTCGAAACAAAATTTGAAATAGCACTGGAAAATATTCAAAATTCTTGATGCTATTTCCAATAATAATAGAGTTCAGAAAACTTGAAGATAAATTGCTAGCTACGAGTAAACGATAGGATAAGAGCGTTTTAGTAGGTCGTTACTTCAATAAGCTATTCTGGAAAATAAGGCTGTAAAATGACCGAGCTTTATATAAAAGTTTAAATAGCTTGACCATTGAAAATATAAGAGAAAATGAATTAAAATTCAAAGCCAAAACTTTGAACTTTGATTTACCTAAATCAAAATCTGTCAAAACCCCAAAAAGATTTGAATTTACTAATTGATTTACGATTTTGATAAATCCATTCATATTGTCTTATCTATATGAGCAAACAACATATTTAATCTAATCTACCTTGTTAACCTGACTTTTGTCAATCCGCCGCTATTAAAATATAGTTATCAACTGAAGCATATAAATCATTTTATGTTTATCTTAGGGCATGGGAAGAAAGTAATTGAAATGATATTCTCGTTTCTACTATTGTTATCTCGTCACTGTTAACTGAATCGATATTTAATAGAGAGAAAAGGTGCCTGATATTAATTCTTAATTGTGTTGATGAGTGTAACTACAAATATTTCTGTAGATAGGTAATTGATTATCTAGTTGTGTGAATTATTGCTGCAAGACTTGTTATTAACATTGTATTCTTTATTGGTTATGTAACTAGCAGGTGGTTTATTATTTTTTCTATCCATTTCTTTGATTTCAAACCCTATACATTATTATTTGATTTAATCTTTGTTTATTTTCACTTGTCAGTGTCTATTTAAAATTACATTGCTTAATTCATTGTTCGCTGTGTGTTTATCGTTATCCATTAGCATAATATTCTAGATTAATATCAGTATTCGTTCTTGGGTAATTACAAATTCTTCTACGTTTGCTTAAGTAATAACATTTTGATTCTAGCTTCCATAATCTCATATACTAAATTACTTTCACGATTGCCAATAGTTGTAATCAATGCTTGGCACTAGATGTTGGGCCAGGTGTTACCGTCGCCCTCAATTTCACCCTACTTGACGTATATAGGACTTCTATACACATATCTACGCCTGCATTCCCAAACGGGATAAGCGGAGTTACAGATAGTGCCAAAGAACTACATGAAATTACATTTGGCATGAATGTGGTGGACTTAAAGAAGATTATGTTGGTATATATGGTCACCGATTGCCAAGCCATCGTCTGTTTTCTCATTCAATTGTTTGACTGGTGGAGATCATGGCATTAAGTCTAGTCTTTCTGCTCTATTTTAACTATATTTGTTTATGATGCTCTTTGGGATGCTTAACGGCTCATTTATCTCACGTCGTCTTCCTCAAGCTGGTTAGGATTCTCTACTGAAGTCTGTTGAGTCACTCGAATTTAGCAAAATATAATCTTTACAATTTCAAGGCCTGTCATGAATTGTTAATTTTTAATCCCCAAATGGTCAATACGCATTTCTCTATCCACTATCCGGTCTGACGTGAATTGTTATCAAAAGATTTCAGAGAGTTGCTAAGCGGGTACGCAAGTGTCGGTAATTAATTCAGACTAATCGATATGTAATCAACTGTCATAATTAGTGCCGATGTGCTGCAAGTGTTGGACGTGGTTGTGGTTCGAAATTGTGTAATGTTGAATTTAAGCGCAACTTGGGTGCAGGTGGGTCTTTATTTTTAATTATTAAACGTCGTTTGTTTTGATTTCGATGTGTAACGTGACTTACTTACCAACTTTAACCGAACTAAGTGGACTATAATTCCAAAACTATACTGCGTGTTTGTACCTTTGCAATTAATTATGTCATGTTTTTATGGGAACTGCAGTATTTAAGCAAGTTTCTTTCTTCTCTCCAATACCTTTTTTGACAAAGGAGCAATTGTGATTTCTACTAACTAGTGCGCTTATTGCATCATAGCTCTGTTTTATGTCTTTCGTAACGGGAGTAACTGCTTTTTGATGTCTCTCTGAACAAAATGACCTAAATCATGCAGATCGAAGCTGTAAGTACAGCTGCTTCCGTTACTAGCCGTATTGAGTTTTTATACTTTACTTTCTCCAATATTGCATTTGTTTAAAAAAACGGTTATATTATGGTTCTTCTCTAAAGAAAAGCCTTAATTTAAATAAATAAAATTTAAAAAAATACCAAAATTTCCTTTGCACCAAATATCTGTTCGTTGTGGATCCTTCTCTTTTTCCTTTTCTCCATTTTAACGTTTAATCAGCTTAGCTGTATTTCAAGCTATATTTTTCTTCTTTACTATATAAAAGCAAAACATACATAGTAGTTAATTCTCCCGCGCCAATGTATGAAAGTAGGTTAATAAAACGCTTCCAGAGGGACTAGCACTTGCTAAGCATACTCCTGTATACAATTATATGTGTAGTATTTTAAATTCTTTATTATCGTATAGTCTTTTAATCTTGTCCTACGCGTGGGTGAAGAAACTGATTACTTTTGTTTTAATATGTATTTTATACATAGACGTTCTTTACATGAAACTTTCTCATCCGGAAGGTTATTTAAATTGTCTCCGCCCACAAAAGTTCAACTATATGAATATTTTGTTTTTGGTTTGGTTTGGAAATTATATTACGAAACTTTGTCGTTGTTTACTTTGGACCTTATTTGATTTCTCGTTATTAAAATCTACAAAACTGAACCACAAAGTGGTAAATCCAATAGAATTTCAAACACATTATGTTTCGATAGATAGATAGATAAACCATTTATTAAGTGCACGCAAAAGACAAAGCACAAGACACAAAAGCACAATTAAATATGTAATAACAAATATATAGGAACAAGGAGCCAATATACAAAAAATGAAAACATACTTAAAGAAATAACGCTATGAAATAGTTTAAATTAAATAAGAGAGTTTGAGTTGTTATTATTAAAATCTCTTTTACCCTTCATCTTAACGACTATTTATTACTTTCCTTAGAGGTGCTTTCTTATCAAAATAATCATAACCTCTTACAGTATTGTCAACTTTTGCCGGCTTGACCATTTCAATTAGCATCATATTGGTTGCCAGTTCTGTTTGCCCAGCGGGGCAATTGCGTAACACACTTACAGTAGGCATCGCTTTCATTTTGACAGTTCAACATTAATTGCGTTATTTACGTTATTGAGCAGACACATTTGTCAAATATACGAAGCAATGGATTCAAAATTTTCTTCAAAATCGTTTAAATTGTGATTGATAGTGTGTTACGCAATGGATGCAGGTCAGACTGGAAACCTAATACTTTCAAATTCGAAAAATCGTTCCAAACTGCTTGAAAGTCATGAAAACAATGAGAGTTCTAATGATACAACTTGGTTACACTATCGATTTCTGGTTCTAACTACAAATGGCGAAAGCTAAACTTGTATATTAACAATAAACTTGAACAATTTTCTAACTACTTATTGTTAAATCGATATTTTGCTCAAGGACGAAGAAAAACTGACTAAGTCATAACAAAAATTTTCTGAGTCGATTTGGGTCCATCTGACAACCACTTGTTAGCAAGACAAAATATTAGCTTAGACAAAGAGCATTAAAATCTAAACATGGATCTACTTCGTACCTCAGCCATAAGCCTCATAAGTAGACCAAATATCATCTTCGTTCAATGAACTGAAACTGCCTCGGGAGTCGATCTTTAACAAAATTTTCGTGCACAAACCTCGGTAGAAGACATGGAAATTATTAAATCGATCAAAGGTTAAGATGAAACGAATTTCTGGTAGCGTTATTGGAGAAGTGGGTTCAATGTCTGCTAGCCTAAATTGTTTTTTTACCTTGAAGGTGTATTAACCTTTTAAACTCCTTAACTAAAGTAATTGTGCTTTTGTCATAGTTGATTGCTCGCTCTGGTCTAAAGAAGAGGATTATAAATTATATAGTGATGTTACAATAAAAGTACTTGAACAAACTGTACTGACTTTTCCCAATAATGTTGGGGCCGGCTTCGAAACAAACCGTACAAGATATTGTTCTTCATGCCGTAATGGTAGTTTGTCGTGGGAATGAAATAAAAATCGAAATAATTCATAAAATTCCCTCTGATACTTAAGTCAGAATAGCTAAGATAGTAAATGCACATGAAAGAATACAAATGCAGAAATCCATTGAAATGCTGATAAAGAGAGATATCGCTTTGGGCTCAAAGCTGCAGTTTGGTTTAGCGTCCGATTTGAATCGTTTAGGTCCAGGTAGAAACATCTCTTTGTTTTTTGTCAGTGCAAAAGCTGTATCTGCTATCGATTGACGATCAGAGCTTTGCGTTGTTAGAATGTATTGCAAGTCCTTGTAGCTTGTGTGATTTTTTTATCTTCTTTAGTTTTTTTTTGTTGATGGCCTAAGATTAGAAAGGAAACTCAGAAAATGTTGTTTCATTGGTTAATTCAGAATTGCGGTGTCTACTATTGTTATTTTTTTAAACGAAACCTTGTAAGTTAAACTGTACAATGTAAGAGGACAAATTGATTACCTATTGTGTTTATTTTGGTTCACGTAAAGAAAGTTAACCGCAAACTGGCATGTTCTTTGAAATCTTTCATTTAAGTATTTAACTGTTTATTTGGCTATTTAGCAACGTACTCTCTTGTTCAGTTAGGAGCAATGACACGCAGAGGTCGTAGTTTCAAGGTTTCAAGTGATTATTGTTGGCCTGATGAATAAGAATTATTCCAATAGAACTCATTTTGAAATAGTTTTCCCTCGTCAGGCGAACGAAACGGCATCAAACGTTGGCTTAATGCTAAAGAAATTATGATATGAATTGGTTAAAATTGTTTTGAAATATCCAATGCTTATATTTTGTAAAATAGTTTTATTTTATCGTATGCAAATACGAAGTAGTGATGACTAATGATGTCAACTATCAACATGTGTTGGAAATGTTGGAATGGGGATTATTTTGATTAGAGAGTATCGACTGCAACTTTGTAATGATGACAATTACAACAATCAGGACTTCGTTTTCCGCTTTGGTGTTTTGAAATCTGTTACATTTTAAAATTAGTTAACAAGAAATCTAGTGACGTATCTTACAAAAATGAAAAGGGAATATCCCTTTCGTTTATTAAAATTGTATCAAATACAATAATGCTTGCAACCAAAAAGCGCTAAGTGAACAACGGGCTATTTTCAAGGCAGAGAATATTTCGACGAGAAATAATTATGGATGTAATACTCGACGGCATAATCCAATACATTTTGTTCCACGTACTTCGTTTAAAATAGCTAATCCTGTTAAATCCTGGGTGAAACGTGCGCAATATATTCAACATTGTGGTTTAAACTTACAAGATTCTTAGGAAATTAACTCTGTGCAGAACCCGAGGGTTATTATACTTTTGGGGATTAAGATCGTATTACTGCTCTTAGTATTATGAGTTTTCGTTTCGTATATCAGTAATTGTGAACTCTTGTGTGTAAGTAGGGTTGATTTAATTATATTTGTACGAGGTAAAAGTATTTTCGGGTAAAATTATACTAATTTGAGCTTGTTCAGGTCTCACATGTAAAATTAGTTACCTACAATTTGTAAGAATCGAATAATTTTGTAACGGTTCTTGGAATATTAGGAGTAGTAGACAGAGAATTAATTGAATCGTATTTGCTAGTACACGCACAGGTTAGCTGTGTTCTATAAAATATACTATTATGTTCCTCGGTACGCATGTACCCGAATTGAACTAGCGTACATATGTATTATTTGGTTCACATTCGGGTACCTTCACTAAATTGTCCGGTAGCATTGTTTTTATGCTAATGCATCTATTGGCTTAATTTCAAAGGTTCATATTGAATTCATTACAATTTTAATAATGCTTTTCCTGTTTCTGCTTTTATGTTGTTTACTCCGATGCAGTGAGTTAAACAAAACAGGGCGTGCTCGAGCAATATTTTAGAAATATGGGTCACTGTGTTAGTGGTCAATCAATAGTTGTTTCACGTGACCAGAGGGCTGGCTCGTTCTTTGGCCAAATAATTAGCATTGCCATGCAACGTGGCAATGCTGCCAGTCTTCTGGGCACGTTTCCGGATGACAGCGATGCGGACGAGTACTTTGACGTCTAAGTGTCCTTTTGTTTTTATATATTTATTTTGTTAGTTAGTTAGTTGTTGTATGTTATGTTTAAGATTTGTGTACCTATATTCCTGTTATAGTTGTTTGATATTTAAAATTTATAGATTTTTTAAATATTTTATAAACTCTTTACACTATACATTTTGATATTCAATGTGACAGAGATACCGATTTTGTAATATGTCAGCGAAATTAGAAGCTAGATAATAATTATATCAAAGTTTAATATCTGCATTTATAGGTTTGAGCAAAACAAGTTCTTCTATTGACATTGAGACATTCAAATATTGAATTTATATGAATAGTTACAAAGCTGAGTAGAAAATGAAAAGTATTAATAATGGATTATTAAAACTTTTCTTTTTTACTAATTACTGAAGTGTTACAAACATAATAATATGATGGATGCTAAAAAAAATTGCTGGGACATTATAAATCAAATCTATCTAAGTCGTTTGCAGGCCCGGTTCTGCGAAGTATAGCGATCAATCATCGGTACATAATTATTCCCATACACTAAAAAATAGACTGTTTAACTTTGCTATAATCTTAAACAAAATGGTGGATTATATAGGATTTTATATTATTTGTCAACATTAGCATTCTTTAAATTTCAGATAGTGATCTGATAACTATGCCACAATGTTCTTTTAATAGATACATATAACGTTTGCTGCAAAAATATTAGATTTCAAAATAGTATGAAGGTCGTCAAGCCACAATATTAATGTTTTGGGAGATATTGCCATAGCAAACATGCTTGGCAGACTGATGGATGATAGCTGTACATTTTAATATAAATATTATGTCAAAGATGCTTATTCTCCGAATAGTAACTAATGCGATCTCCGTACTCCAAATTTCTTTCAAAGAAAGAACTTTAGTGTACCTCATTCAAAACGTTAAGGATTTCACGGTCGGGCTACTTTTGTAACAAGATCAAAGGCAAAACACGTAGAAAGAATCTTTAAACTGAATATTTACATTTTAGTAACTTCAGCAAGAGAAACAGATCTGTGTTTACTTTCCAAACTGTCTAGATCCAGGTCTGCACAAAGTTATTGTACTGCCACCCAACTATTCGCGAAATGCTAACGGTATTTTAGTTCAGTAAGCTTTTCAGGAGGCGAATCGTCTGTATCGTATTGAATGGTGAATGGGATCGTTTTAAAGTTAGCTTTTATAGAATTTTCGGATCACCTTCTATCTTGATTCCGTTAGTTTGTTTTAATTCATTGTTATTATTAATATTAACGAAGGTTTCTTTTCCTACTATTTCGTTGTCTAGTAATGAACACAGTTGTTTTCTGTCTATTGTATTTCGTTTATTTGGATTATCTTCCACTTGACCATGTTATTCAGTTAAACATGATGCAAACTGTTAGATCAGACAATTGTATTATCTAACACTACCTTACGTAATAAATTATTATGTGCAGCAAACTCAGTTGATTGTTTGATATTCTTCTCACATCGTCTATTAATAAACATAACATTATCTTAGTTAACAAGCATGACAATCTGTTAAAATTTATCACGTCTTTGAATTTGTTTATTTATGAGTTTGAAGGACATCTTTATCTGATCTTTTCTTTGACAATTTTGATAAGTTTCTGGAAGCATACAGTCAGACCTCATAAACTGAGTTTTTGTGGAGAGTTCAAATATAAGCTTTTATATCCTTCCACCTAATAATCTCATTTTCTTTATTTTAGTTCTCAGCGATTCCTTTCATTGGATTTCCATAAAGAGGAACGCTTTCAGGAATCTAATATCAGGTTAATCATCGTCGACCTCTGGTAATTAGTGTCTTTATCAGATTTTAAACAAAGAAAGGCTGTGTACGATAACGTTATCTTTCTACCTACTGACACAGTCGTTCATTTATTTCTTATCGATTCTGGTAAACATGATTCTCATTAAGCTACCGTTAATATTTCTACCGACAAATGTTACCTCGGTTTGATTCGATCGTTTATGATGATGATGATTTTAATTGTATAGGTGAAATCAATGATGATTTACTCTTTAAATAGGTATTTAAAAAACAAAACACCTTTTGAGTTAAAGTTTGGTCATTCCGGCTGAGGCTACACCAAGTCTGCTTTTTCAGGTTTTCACTGATATTAAAACATTGGTTTCAACATAATGAACTACAATAAACCAGAATTCCCATTTTGTGTAACTACTTTCTTCTTCAAAGCGCTCTCCATATAGAATAACATTTAACATAATCTATACAAATAAATAAAATTGCAGTGTGAATAAAAGTATATACTTAGAACAAAAAAGATATTATTAAATTTTTTGTCTGTTGTCTGTCTGTCTGTCTGTTTATTTCGGTTAATGTCCGAAACGGCTGGACCGATTTTGACGGGACTTTCACTGGCAGATAGCTGATGTTACGGGGAGTAACTTAGGCTACTTTTAATTTAGAAAAACAATTAGGGAAGCAACGCGACGGGTCGGGGGACGAGGGAGTTTTACTAAAATGTGGCTGTTATTTTAGTATATTGTGTATCTTACAGCTTCCACACGAACGAAGTCGCGGGGCACAGCCAGTTTTAAATATTTTCATGATAACACAAACAAAACATTTCATAATTATTTCCATTTACATAAGTTTGTAAAAACTCGTCTACGTCGTAGTGATATGAAGAATGCTTTCCACGCCTCTCTTATATAAGCCTCCCCTAGTCCTCATGACTATGACGCGACAAGTCTACAACAAAAAGAATGAGCGTCATTCGCTAGAAAGTGTCTCCAAGCTTAATTGGAAGAACATTTCAAAACTTTCATGAAGTTATTAGTTTTCCTGATATTTTCATGCTTTTGCGGCGTAGCTGGTCATTTTCATTTTTGACTGGTTGATTGATCTTTACAATAGAAATATTCTTTCAAACGGTACTGTACTTATTGATAAAACAGTGTGAAGAGATACAATCCAAAACATATCTGTAATTGGTATGGTTAGCAACGGCCACGCATGAAAACCGTGTGGGTAATACTGGCTAGCGCAAACGAAATAACTGCACTGAAAGTTTTGTCAGAAATAATCTTCATCATTTTTTGTTTCAATAGCAAGTATGATCTTAGGTATTACTTGATCATCATAAATTACACCTACGCTTTTCTTTATATATTTCCACATGTGTTACATATCTGTAGCAAGTGATCCTGATCACTATATAAAAATCATTGTTGACTAATGGCCGAACCCAATAACCTATTTTCAGTAAAAGACAGATCGCTATTGATGGTAGACAGTACAAATTCTATCTATCCTTATGTCAGGCCAGTACGATTCCAGAATCTCATATAGATTATTGTGACGTTAAAACCATAGATAGACAGGTTTTCAATCTCCAGTATGCCAAAACTGGTGATAGATAGGTTATTGTGGTCCATAAGGCATAACTAAATAAAATTTAAGTGCAGTGATGTAACTTCTTTTTCTCTATTATATCTATTTTATCTTTATAAAGAGGGGAAAACAGGCAATTGCCTTCCTGTAGTTATACTGTCCACGTACTAGTCGTAATCCCAAGATGTTTCAATCATTAGAGCCTTGTTATATCTTCGTCGTCGTTTCTGTCTTCTTGCACCTCAAAACTTGCTCCTTGGAATGCTATCAAGTGGTCGATTCATCGTGCATCAGGATGAGACTTCTCATCGAAACATTGTTATTAAAAGAAGTCCAAGTACGACCTTCTGATAACCAGTCATTGAAGCAAAAACTGGTGATACTGGTATTGGAAACCAGTTATATCACGTAAATAATATTTATGTCAAAGAGACGAATAACTTGATTTATAATATCTTAAAATTATATTTAACTTTTGATAACAAGATTTTGAAAGAGTAGCTAAAATTAAAATCTGTTGTAGTAAAATTAGTTCTTAGCTAAAAATCCGGTTAGACTGGATACTAAGTAATGAAATAAACCAAAGCACTTTACTCTAAATTGGAAGAAGACACAGGCCTTTTACTACTTGTGAGCCCTGTGGCTCAGAACTACTCGCAAGCAGTAAGAGGCCTGTGTATTCTTCCAATATATAAATGATCCTTCAACCGGTAATGAGAGAGCCGTGGTAGCGTGGTAGTGATAGCGGCTCCGACTTACGAGTCGCAGGTCGTGGGTTTGAGCCCAGACAACTTGTACTTTGTGTAATTTATTTCATCACCACTGCTCTCAAAACGGTAAAGGAAAACATCGAGAAGAAACCGGCATGTCCTAGAACCAAAATTCAAAGACATGTGACATCTACCGACCCGCACTGGACCCGCGTGGTGGATTACGGCCCGCTTTCTCTCACAGAGAGGACACCTGTGTCCCAGCAGTGGGAACGTTATAGGCTGCTTATGCAACCGATGATTCCTTGCCACAAGGAAAGGAATCATCGGTTGAAGGATCGTTTCAATAGCCAAGAAAAGATCTTTTTGAACGTGACAAATTTCCAAGGCAGCACTAATTTTTCTGAGCTTTAGTTGCCAGTCCACACAATACAGTAATAAAAGTCCGAAGAACGGTCTCCAATGATCATAGATGAGCATCATAAAACTGATTGAGCGCTATCGTTGTTCAAACTCTCTGACGTGTCTCCTTGCGTCGTGTTATGCATACTTAGTACTTGCTCCGAACAGTTTCATTGAATATCATACGTGATATTATCTGGATATTTTACTATGGATTTTCCGCTAGATATTGTAGTTGTGGAGGTTTAGAAACTCTAGCCGTCTGTTCGTAAAAAAAGGTAAAATTATATATACTTTTTGGAAGAGCTCTTCCAAAAAGTACTAGTAGAGATTCCAATAGGTATACACATTAAAATAAATGATGATAGAAAGCAAAAGGAATTTTTCCGAAGATATCATTTGACGCCGTAATGATCCTAAACATCATCCGAATCTCCGAATGCTTCAGTGTAGGTACTGAAAAAATCAATAACCTTCCAAAAGCCACGGTTGTAGAAATGTATAATCGCATAAATATAATTAAATTGTATACAAACAACTTTAACTTATAATAAGGGATTTTCAATGGCAAATGACGTACACCGTAAGTACACGCGTAGTTACTCAGCCTTGGAACCATCAACGATTCGTAGTATTGGAAAATACTCGTCGGTAGCGACTTGAGGAGTTGGTATTTGATACCGCTCGCTTTTTTTACTAAACAAATGTAGTAGCTGTGTCTTGAATATTTACAACCAAATTATACACGGCTCGCTAACTCCTTAGTATTTTACGATGATAGAAAAGTAAATACCTGAATTTTCATTTCTTAGTCGTAATATGAATAACGTAATACATTTTTCCGTTCCCGAAATAGCCACTAGCCAGCGAACTGGCGATGGCGTGGGTGTTAAACACATATTTTAAGGCCTAATGGAAGATTATAGTATGAGTCCAGAAGTATATATACAATTAAATGCACTAATCGAGACAGAAAATATCACTCTCGTTAACACTGTTAAAGATAGAAATATTGCAGAAACGCAGCACGCGTTTCTATCTACGTGAAATTGACTCTCGACCGCTGAATTTTGATGCGTTTATGCCTTAACACATGTTGCTTAGTCTAGATCATTTGTGAGTCCCTACTTTTTGTCAATACACACAGTTGCTGAAAAAAAAAACTAAAATAAACAGACTACAATATATAAAACTGTAGTCATGAAAATATAGTTTGTACCCTTGAAAGTGGCTACAATGATTCTGTTAATTGATTTGTTTGGCTTCCACTTCTATTTTTCGTTTTTGTTGTTTGTCGATATTTTAGTGCCATTACTATTGTCCGGTACTTTTCCAAGTATTTACTCTATTTTGCCGTTGATGATGATCTATTTATACTTTATCGATGTGTGATTGGTGATTGGCTTGTTGTCTATTATTTCTTAATATTACTTCCACCAATCACACACGATGTCTATTGATTTATTATTGCAGTACCTATTTGATATATTTAGTAAAATATATCCAAAGTACTGCAAATTTCCAAGGAACGTCCAATTTTTAAAGGTCTCTTTGAACATCTTTTGTTGCAATCTGTTCGGTTTCAGCAATATAAAAATGGAATTGCCACTCTAACGCTATCAATAAATCACAAACGAGCTCTATGTTTGTCCGATCTATTTTGTTGTTCATTCTGTTAGTGTGACGTCATGCGAAAGAAAGTCGATAGTCCTCCTACGTCTGACAAATGTCGCGGTCAATGTTTCTCCCTTACGAAATGCGTCACAGCTCCCATAAAATTTTGGTCCATTTTTAGGTTATAATAAAAATAAGGTTACTTGGAAAAGATGCGGCTAGTAGAATCAATCAAGTGATTATTGGTGTAAAAGTTTTGATAATCTGACCTATTATCGAATACTTGCTGCAAAAGAAAATAATTTCTCTTGGGTCCTGGCTTGTCACGATCTTCTATGGTAGAAGTACTTAATTGATGATGTGATGAAACTTATGAAAATACTAATAAGACTTTACTTAAGTTTCATCACAGTGTCGTTGCATAATAATGCAGATTAAACATTTAGCTTATGATGATGTAACGTAAACTAAATACTGACGGTTTTAAAACACTGGCAAAGGTCTGTCACTAAAATGTGCGGTTTCATCAACTTTTAACAAAACCTGATCCAAATGAACGCGATTAGAACTGAAGTTTTTGGCTCTAATTGTAACTGATTGACCCAATGGGAGTCGTAGACCTTGGGACTTTAGCGTACACACGGCGCCAGGTGGAAATGTAGGTACTTATTTAGTTTAGCTTGATATGTCACCGTGTGTACATTCGTATCATTGTGACGTGTAAAGGTCTTTTTTGCTTTCAAAATGATACTCACGTCTTTTTTTCCGTTTGAGTTGTTGTCTGTGTTGTCAAAACGCCGCTTCACTTTTTTGCGAATATTAGAAGATACTGTGACGTCTGAATAGAATCAATCTTCTTCACTTTGATTGACAGTGTTTATCCACCCGGTTGGCGATACAAGCCTCTGCTCAAGTTATTACTTTTCTTATGCAGTTAAAGGCCGAACTGTTAGATTTATTTTGTTTTTCAGACCATTAACTTACAGCTACCATTTATCCATGGATGGATATATATTTTTTTTGCCTTTTTTTGATTTATAACTATACCACTCGCATTCACGATACCCAAAGGTTTATTGAGCTTATTTTCAGTTGTAACAAAATCATAATATTTAAATTCTAGTTTTCTTTTTAATTTTTTATTGCCAAATGGGCCAGCTCTTGAATTCGATCTTGCCTGGTGGAACGCGATGAATGAGGTTTATGATGGAACGAGCGTGCCCAGAAGATGCCTGTTCACTCTTGCTTTGAAGGCTAACGGGTAAAACAGTTTACAATATAAAGTTTAGCTTGTTCTAAAGTGAATAAATTGTAAAAAGTTTAAAAGTCGCAACTCATTCCCAAGACCAGAGGAGCTAAAAAAGTAACAAGTTTCGTCCTCATGTTTTTATTGCATTAGTTTATTTTAACTTATTTTAAACCTCTAGAACTTTACTCCATGCAAATAAAATGTATAAATCATAATGTCGTTTTAAGTTAAGGAATTTTAACGCTTTTGAAAATGGCGCATCATCATTAGTTAGGTAGATAAATGGTAGTATAAATTAATATTTTTAATGGTAAAACATGTTGGTTTAAAATTTAAAATTTTCATTTTGGCAGAATTATTACAATACACTATTCTATCGTAAGACTGTTAATATAATAAGCGGAGTAGTTGGCTGTAAGATGATTATCACAGATAATGGTTTCGAACAAAAAAGACGATGGAATTCGTGAATAAGGCACAAGATATTGTTATGATCCAGCTTTACAATCTACAGACATCTCTGAGACGAAAATTCTTCAATGGTGTTAAAATGTCTTCTGTCTCTCTCTTTCCAGGGCCCCAAATCACACGATGCCAATGCAGCGATGACGTCTGGCCTGAAGATGGAGTCGAAAGGTACCCAGATCCACCTGCCGCTGATGGGTCGCGGCAGCCGAGGAGAGCTGAACGATAAGGTGACCTTCGCCCAGGTCAAGTCACCACCGTACACTGAGCCGCTCAATAATGGACAGCTGTTGGGGTAAATATCTTTTGATTATATTTGGTTAGATAGGATTAGGTGACAATATGTTGTCGATGGTCTGGTTGGTTGGTCTAATAAAGCGTATGAAGCGATGGAAGAATACGGCAGTATTAATAGGCTACCGTGGGAAAAGTGACGCTTTGCATTAGAATAGAAAATATCACAGGTGTTTTAGAGTTAATAAAATCAAAGATACATCGGAAGCGAGGATTTTTAAAGAATAAAAGTCACAGGATATGTTATCTTTGTCTACAGCAAGCCAATAGTCAATAAAATTATGACACTAAATTAATTCTGATCAGTCAGAATGAGAAAATCCTGTGATGAAAATACCCAAAGATCAATATCCAATTTATTTAACATATAGGCAGACTTTTGGAATCCCCAGTGAAATACGGACAGAGAATAATAATCCTTAGCAGCCTGAAAAAGGCCAAAACCTATTTCAGTTTACATTATAACTTTCTGAATGAAATGAAAATGGGAAGGTCAATGTTTTGGTATTGTATAACGGTTTCGGATCCAACAAAATATCAAAAACGTTAGAATGGTCAAAAATTGGAGATGTACAATTACATAACAAATATCAAAAGAAAAAAATATGGAAAGCTGGAAAAGTGTGCAGACATCTGAATCGTAGGCACTTGGTTCACTTCTTAGTCGGAAATGGTGGCGTGATCCCACATTACAATAAAGTAGCTAGAACCTAGACATTCTGAATTCAATACAAGATCTGCTAAAAAAGGGGTCTTCAAACTTTGTACATTTTGTTGTATTCTCAGTGCGAATGTACCCAGAAGTTTTTGCTGCTAACAAAAAAGTTGGAAAACGTACTTAGCCGTTTGTTCTCCATGTTACGGCCGTCATTCGCCCATCTGATGTATGTTATTAGCTAGGTTACAAACAAGTATAAATAATAGATTGTTCGTTGGTTACGTTGCTATGCTCACTCATGTTCTTTTGCTCGAACTCAGGTTCAAGGCGAGAATTATTTAGAGTCGGTAGACACGAAGTTATTTTGCCGTTTTTGTTGAGACGTCTACATCCGAGTCTAGATATTGTTGAAGCTTTTTGTACAAAGTAGGAATTTAGAATGATATTGAATGATCTAAAATGTAAAATAATAGCTTCGATCAAATTCATAACAAAGACAAAGATAAAAAATTAACTATTTATTTATATAAAAAAACACCCGTATAGCTATAACTAATAGAAACATCTATTTATTATTCAAACCGTATCATCATGACGAGATTTCCTAATTACTCAGCAGAGTAAGTCAAGAAACACATCTTAATAGTCTATATAAAACTTAAACACGGGAAGATCTTTTAAAATTTAAAACAGGTTTTATCTCAAGAGCATCTATAACGTCATGTACATTTAAGTGCAGACGTAAAATTTTAAACCAACATGCTGGTGCAGAATTTTAATTAAGAAAAACACATTTGGTGTAAAAATGCGCCCTATCTAGGGAAAAGGGTTGGAGGACTAATTTTCCGCCAACCTTTTATGAAAGCGAGCGTAAATAAACGTGATGGTGGACAACATGGCAGTTACCCCAGACTTGGCTGAGGTCATGTATGGAAAACTGCCAAAAACAAGAGTTATGAAGCTTTAGAACGAAACTCCACTCATTAATATTGTTGCTTTAGGATTCGTGAAAGAATGATAACTGTATTAACAGTAATAAGTCACGGCTGAAGATAAATTTGGTGAAAGTATAATTGTGTGAAATATCCAAATGATAAAATATAACAACTGAAATTGTTTATAACAGTAAATAATTAGGTTTATGTATCTGCCGCTCTATTGTTACAATAAAAAATATATTTTCAATTGATAAAGTTAATGAAATCTAAAAGTGATAAACGAATTATCTAACGATTAGAAAATCTGTGTAAATCCATTTGAAGCTAGGTTTAATACTTGATTAAGGCAATCAGGATAATTGCATGCCCTTTAGTCTGACTCAGATGTGTTAGGCCTCATTCAAAGGTAACTTTACATCCACTCTATCTACACATTTCTCAATATATACATATAAATTATGACTACTTAAGTCTAATCCAATAATTAAGTTCTAAGTGCGCTCCACGTTACCATTAGAGCACTCACGTGAAGCACTTTATGATTGGCTTTTAATTACTGCAATTAGCACCATAAAAGGTGAATGATAGAAGTATTTTTAGAAGCGTGCTATGCGCGTGAGTGAAATTATTTTTGCTCCTCTCTGGGAACAGAATTGCTTGGTATGATACCTACTGTGTCTTTGGCGTCAGTTCTTAAAACGGTAAATTCAGTCGGCTGAGGCATGTTAAAATTAATTTGAGCCGAATTTTAGAATCTTTACCAAACCAGAGAACCAAAAGATTGACCGTGAATTACCTCGAATACACACGATAAGACCGATAGGAAAATAAAATTCAGGGTCGAAGGTGTAAGCCTATCCAAAATTCAGTTACCTATAATCACAAAAAAATGATTATCTTCAACTTAACACCATTACCAATTATTTGTATCGGATGTGTTCCCCTTTTCCGTCCTAAAATTATATGCAGCAGCTGATTTATACCTACTCCGAAGGTTGGTTGCTGACGATTCTCAAGACCCACTTCAGAGGCTTCGTCCTTGTAAACTTATGTGCACACTTACTTAGAAATAAATCCGTGCTGCTAGATGTTCTCTTTCTAATCTCGTTGAAGAGTCGTTTATCGAAGTTTGGGTATAATACCATTTGAAATCGTGAGGAGTACTTGGATCATTCATTAAATACATTTGTAGTTCTTGCTTCAATATTGATAAACCAATCTTTTTCTTGGGGCAACGTCTTACAGGTAGGTAGGCAACAGCATTACCCAGGTAGGCTGGCACAACAAAAACCTAATTTTCGTAAAGGCTGCGTTGTAAAGGTCGGACGGCTATTGTTTTAAATGAAACCAGAATATAAAGTTCACTGCTGAGCCCAGGTCTCCCATGTTAATTAATATGTAAGCAGTAAAAAAATTGACTCCAACAATTTGCAGATTTGCAGATTTCGTTTTAAAATATCCAGCATTTAGAATTTTATAATAGAACGTCGTCAAAGGATAATAAGTAACGTTAAAGTGCTTTCATTTAATAACCCTAAAAAGCTTTCTGTGGTTTTATAACTGCCAACACAATTGTACTAAGAGCGCAATTATCTTTTATTTCTGCGCCAGTTTCTTGAGGGTCTCTGTTTAATAAAGTTTCTTTTCAGATATTCTGGATCCTATCTACAGACACGTTTATATTTTCATGAACAAGAATCGGGGTAAACATTGGGCGTCGGCTTGGTTTGTTGGAACGACGCTTTTGTCCCTCCCATTGCTGAGTTCGTTAATTTTGTATGATGCTCCACTATTCTATGTTTCAAGGCTGAAAATAATACCCGTTGTTACATTAAAGAGGGTATAATTATTACTCAAAATGTACGAGACTTGGTTTAACAATTATGGCTAATGGTTTTCTTCGTTATTAAGAGCATCTTCGTAATCAGCTGTAAGATGTTCTATGTTAAACATTATGGCGATATTATTACCCATTCATTTCCATTTATTAAATTAATCTGGACCTTTTGTATCGAACAGCTTCTGTTACCTTCTTGGTCATTAGTTTCTTACACTCAAAATCTTCTGACCTTATGTTGTGGTTTTAGCCACGGGTATCTAATTCTAGAGCAATTTGTCAGATTTCTGTTTTTATTGGAAACATCCAAGCTTTTTGCAATAACAGCCACCCCAATCCCAAATCTTTTCCCTGTTATACAAACAGATATTATTAAAATGGGTGTCAGTTGGTATGTAGAATATTCGACATTCTACGAAGCGTCAGTATTTCACACGCTATTTGAAAAGAAATGTGGTGTGACCTTAATCAGCGTCAAGGTTATAAACTGACATATGTGTAGGTATTGTAGAATTTTGTTGACGGTTTTTTTATGTCAGATATGATAATGAAAAAGGAAAAGTATAGGTATGAAAGTTCAACATCATTAGGTGATTTAAGTGGTGGTACAGGATAATGTCAAGCACACATTGAAGTGTAAATTGAGCTTGTAAATAAATGTCACATGACTTTTATTATAAATAGTTTTGACATTATATCGCTATCATTAAAATATGACTTATTGTTTCTTCAATTAGATACTATTAGTACGTAGATAGGATTACCTATCTACGTACTACTTACGTATCTTTATTAAAAGGAGTATTTTTAAGTTTTGTATATTTCACCAGATTTATTCTACAAACTAAGTTTTACGTAATATGATAATTTCTCTCTTGAGATATTCAGTGAAAAGTATATCAAAATGCAAAAGTATTTAACCTTAATAAAATCCTGTCACTATACGAAGGTAAAACTTGACAACAGTTTGGGGAACACTGAAATAAAGTCATGAGTCATGCATGACACACATATTAAAATTTATATTATCATATCGAAAGCAACAACAACAATCCAGATATAAAAACAGTAAAATGGACGCTGTAATTACTATTCCTATTCATAAATAATATACGGTAACTTTTATTGTTTTGTCACTTGTTACAAAAAAAAAAGACGACTTCAGTAATAGTGTTGATAACGGGATCGCTCCGGATGCAATATTCAGATGTAACTTGTAAATTGAATACAGCTCTGACGTCAATGGCTGTATGATAATTGTGCAATGGTAGGCATTTATGAATACTGGATTTTTTTCTCAGTCAAATGTACCGAAAGTACCGTGTATGTGTGTGTGCATGATCTGCCAAATAAATAAAACATAGGTGTGTACGTGATTTAAATCAGATCCTGCAATATCATCTAGGGTAAACAGGAACTAATACTTTCAGTTCAATTCGCAATCTCTACACGTGATAAGCTCTTCTATAAACTCCGTTAGAGTTCGAATGTAATCAGGAAAACTCGAAATGGATACGTGAGTAAAAACTGTTTAACATTTTATACTTCTTTCTGGGTTAGAAATATTTTGGACAATACTGAAATTGAAATCAAGTCCGAAATACAGAAGGCTGTATGTAAGCCCAGTGTTTAGGCTATTGTCGTCACAGGCGTTTATATTTACCAACACTTTTATATCTTTCGTTGTATTCGTAAGTTGATTACGTAGTACGCTCGAGTTTAAATAGTGCTATTAGAAGTCTCATACGGAACTTGGTTCATTACTTGGAACATGCAATAGTGCATTTAAGCAGTAATTACTTGTAATTCATTACGCACTAGTGCCGTAGTGTCTTATCTCACGTTTTACAAACATTAAGGGCAAGCTGCCTTAAAATGTACATAATTATTGTCTATCGTTAAATGTAGATAATGTACTGGCCTTTACTGACGTTTTACAATAATATTTTAATATTTTTAAATGAAAGAAGATAATAATTATATTTACATTGTTGACCTTGCTGCAACATAAATATTATGCTTCTGTGTCATGATGTCAGAATATACAATAATTGAATAGAATCCATCCATTACGCGAATTGCGATATCGCCCTTGGTTCGGTTTCCGCAAACAATGATATCGCGTAGTGACCTATTAGTAATATCAGCGGTCTTGCTAAGAGTACGTCAAGTAAAATGACTACTTTAAAATTGGCTTTATTTGTCAATGGTTGTATAGTTTGGCTTTCTGAATATCTTTGCATATTATTTTATGGTGGAATAGCAGTAGTACGAGTGTTTAATACGTGTCAGCTTAAGTTAAGCAGTGTCCTTTCAGACTAATGTCTCGTGTCACATTTAATAACTTTTCCAGCTTTAAACAATTTTTTTTTTACACTAACGTTAACTGATACTCCTGCTCCATCTTCAGCAAATAATTATAAAATTCATGTATCTATGCAACTGGATTCCATTGAACTGTTTCGCGAAACCAACAATGCAAGTTGGCAACAGTCCAACGCGTTATAAATGACTGAATAACTGACATGACAGCACTTTATGCTCAAAATTCTGTAATGGCCGTGTTTAAAACAATTATGAAAAAATTTCATACCTGTCCGTGGAACGTGGAGAGCCATAATAGAATTACGCAAATGAAACCAATTTGGTAACAAAAAGCTGTATTTAAGTAGAAAAAAAAAATCGTAAAATCTTCTGTAATGACTACCTTTTCGTAATCTCTAATGGTGTGAAAGAAAATAAATGTTGACGTTATAGTACTACAGATCCCATAAAAAGAAGGTCTGAACCTAATAAAGTAGCAGTTCAAGGCTGCCTATAATGAATTCAGCACTGATGGCAATAACGATGTCGTCTATATACGTTTATACACTAGCATCTAGTTTAGTTTAACTATGATGAGGTCTAGACAGTCTTAATTTAGACAAACGGTTTATTTTGGTTCATTTTATAATTGGCTCGACTATGTTACTCGTAAGTGTACCTATACGTAACTTAAAATAATAGTTTTATTGACAACATAAAACTGTTAAAACCTCCTTTGTAGATCTAAAATTTTATTTTCTAAATAACAAAATAGTAACAAATTCAAAACTGTACATTGAATATTTTTGAAAAAAGTAAGTCTGTTTGTCTCGATGTATGTTCCAGATTGGCGCAAAAACGGCTAAATGAATTTTAACCACACATATAGCTTATAACCTGATTCAATATACAAAAATACTTTTAATCCCGTTAGTACGTTCCCGTGGGATATTTTCCGACATCCACGCGGGCGAAGCCGCAGGCAAAAGCTAATTAGAAATAAAATGACAATTTCGAACACGTTTACGCGTCTATTTCAGTAACAAGCATATTAGAGCCAGTGCTAGGGAATATTGCTTATTAGTTTTTGCAAGAGAAATACCGTGTCCCTCGCAGATGGCGTGAAAGAAAAAGGCATTATTGACAGAAAAGCGTCATGTGTAGCAAAATTTGAATGCTTATTTCACTTTATTAGTTTTTTTACGTGTACTGATAGAAAACTGGAATCAACACCTGACCTTGATGTGTACGATAATAAATAATGAAATATTATGTAAAGATATTCTACAGAGTCCAACATTAACTCACTCACCACAACATTGAAACCTATCCAATTCTTAGATTTATTGACTCATTATAACTTGTTTCTTCTTTTTTTTTGTGTTTTCAATTATTTATTTTTTTTCTTTTGTGTTTTTGTAATTTTTGTAGGTAATTGTTTGTAATTATTGTAATTCTCTTCTGTTAATTTCTTGTTATTGTGCTATGTCACATAGAACACTGAATTTGCCTATTCTATTAGTCCTGGGCCACCAAGACAGGCTATGCCTAGTTTGGGGCCCATGGCCACCTCTTCTGTGTTTTCTACTTGCTTTATTCTCAATTGTATTTTTCTTTTCTTTTTAATTTCAACTTGTGTGTGTGTCAATAAATTAAATTATAATTTTTTTTTTTTTTTTTTTGATATTTCTCGGGACCCCAGGGTCCCGGACCTTTAGAAGGCATATGAGGGGCCGAAGCCAACTCGCAGAGGCCCGTTAGACGCTTTCAATGGAAATGAGGCACTAACCGACGATTATCCCTGTGCGTACTATGCAAGTGCACCCAAGGACAACCCCCGGATGGTGTAGGACTATTGCAGAATATGGAGACAAAAAAAAAATTGGGCTATGGGTTTGGATGGCTAAAGTGAACTGGTTATCTAAAACTATGGAAGGACTATGGCCCCTGCCTGACCAATGTGTGATAAATGCAATACACGGATAAAATGGCAGGGGGTGACTTGCACACTCAACAATTATTATTATTATTATTTGTATTACCCAAAATTAATTTTCCCTTCAATTTTGTTACAGAGGCTCACAGATTAACCTGTGCAACGGTGGTGCCGGCACAACAGCCATGACAGGCCTTCCAAAAATACCAAACGGGTACGGAGACCAGAAGAAACCCATGGCCACACTCACACACTTGCCCAAACGCCCTCCGGTAGACATCGAGTTCTCAGACTTATCTTACTCAGTTAGTGAGGGAAGAAAAAGGGGCTACAAAGCTTTGCTCAAATGCATAAATGGCACATTTAGATCTGGTGAACTTACGGCCATAATGGGACCTTCTGGGGCTGGGAAAAGTACGCTTATGAATATCTTAGCGGGATACAAGTAAGTAAATCATTAATCCTCTATAAATAAATAGCTTTTTACTAATTACATTAGCAGTTTAGTATAGCAACCGTTAATTTATTCCGGGAATATTTAAAAAAAACATTCTATAAGCTCTATTACATTAAAACAGACCCATAATCTCCTGTCTTTAATGGTAAACGTGGGGACGAAATTTTATTGAAATTGCTTTAATTACAATCGAATAAAACAGTTTTTGCTCATAAAAAATGCAAATTTCGAAGAAACTGCGATTTTTTTGTATCGAGCCAAATTGTGTCAATCATGTTTTGGCCCGCATAAATAAAATCTTCAATTTTTATGATCTTGAAAAAGAATACGGTAAATTTGTAGTTTTTGAGGGCAAAAATTGATTTTGAGTGCAGCTGAAATGCATCAAAATATCTTCTATGGAACCCATTTCGCCTTAAGATCATCTTTAGTATCTACATAATGTACTCACAAAAAGTAGAACTACGTCATCTTCCTAGATCTCGCCATGTGGGTCGTACACACAGACACTTAAATGTTTTTCCTTCAGTTCGTGGCTGACAAATTACGTGCGGAATGCTACTATTGGAGTATTGCCAAAACTGTTCCAAATTCCTTAATTGCGTTTACAACACACTTTTTACTTCCAGAACGTCCAATGTCAGCGGATCGATACTCATAAACGGCAAGGAGAGGAACTTGAGACGGTTCAGAAAGTTGTCCTGTTACATAATGCAGGACGACTGTTTGCTACCACACCTCACCGTGAAAGAAGCTATGCACGTCGCGGCCAATCTAAAGTTAGGGAAAGACATGACAGTCACTGCCAAGAAGATCGTGATAGACGAAATTTTGGAAATGTTGGGGCTCGTAGAGGCGAAAGATACGAGGACTATAAACTTATCAGGCGGCCAGAAGAAACGACTGTCCATAGCTTTAGAGTTAGTTAACAACCCACCTGTGATGTTCTTCGATGAGCCTACATCAGGACTGGACAGCTCATCGTGTTTCCAATGTATATCACTACTGAAGTCACTAGCGCGAGGCGGTAGAACTATCATATGCACTATACATCAGCCGTCCGCAAGGCTTTTTGAGATGTTTGACTTTTTGTACACTTTGGCCGACGGGCAGTGTATATATCAAGGAAGAGTTAGTGGTTTAGTGCCGTTTTTGTCTTCAATGGGTCTTCACTGTCCGAGTTACCACAATCCTGCTGATTACGGTAAGTGATGATAAATACAAACTAATTAAAGATAGGTATGTTCATTTGAAATTAAAGGCAAACAGTGGTACAAAAGTGTTATTGAGTCAATAATTCTACAATCTATCAAGCTGTGCGTATCAATATTGAGCTATTTCTAATAATATTTCATGTTAATATGTACAGCTTAAGATTTTCCTAGATTTATTCTACATATACCTAAAAAAAAGTTGATTATAATATAATATTAGTTATCGAAGTAACATAACTACCGTTAAACATGAAAGAACTCGATAAAACTATAAGGTCAGTTGAAGGAAACTCAATACCCGATTCTCAAACAAAGGCTCGTTAAATTAGTAAATTATATGAGAATGTTATTAAATTAACACGCTTCTGTGTTCAATAGTTATTCGTTTAAAAGAAAATATTATGATTGTGCTGATATATTGCATTTTCACGATCGTGTGTTTGCTGTGGGGAAACTGTCCAATTGTCTAGAGATACTAATAAGAAATAAATAAATTGCCCAAGTGCGATATATAGTGCAATATTTTCTACGTTTCTTGTAAATAAAATAAAGTTATAAATTAAAGGCCCTTTACTTTACTTTACTTTACTTTACTTTACTTTACTTTACTTTACTTTACTTTACTTTACTTTACTTTTTAACTTTATTTTATTTTTATTATTTGTTGTTGTGGCGAACGAACACCTATTTACGGTGTCCCACAAGGGAGCGAGCTCGAATCACTATTATTTATCCTATATGTCAATGACCTGCCTGATGCTATTAACTACCCCATGACCCTATTTGCAGATGACAGCACAGTGATTATAACATGTAATAATAAGGACGTTTATGAATATAACATTAATAAAATTTTGACATCAATCATATCATGGTTAAAGAGGAATAATCTTAAAATTGATTTAGATAAGACGACGACAATACATTTTATTCAACGGGTACATGCTGATATTGACAGTGAAGCCCTCTGCAGTGGCACCGTATTAAATAAAAGCGACGATAAAAAATTACTTGGTGTAATAATGATAGACGCAAAATTGAACTGGAAAGCGCACATTGAATATACAAGGTGTAACATAATTAACGCACAACCTCTTAAGGGGTCGTCCTACTCATCATTACGAACAACCGTTACTATGGGACCAAACCTGACATCGTGAAAAAAAAATCTGCTGCTCCCTACATTTACGAGTATGTTCGCATAACTCGTCAAAATATAATATATGGAACAGCTGATTTTTTTTTCGCGATTTCAGGTTTGATCCCATAGTAAAAGTTGTTCAAATTGTAGATCAGTTAGTATTGAAATAGTATACGTAGTTGAAAGCGAATTAGGTTTGTTTTCATTGGCGCAACTATGTAGTTCAGTCTCATTTATTATAAGCACGAGTTATTTGAGTCGTAAACAAAATGATCAACTATTGAGATCACTTGCATCTCTGCCTTTATTTCTTTATACATATTTCTTTGCTCCAGTTTTCGATTATCAATACCAACTAAAAGTGAAATGGTATTAACCGACAATTGTTACGGATATTATTTTACAAAAAATAATTAAGTAACGTGTCTTGTCTTATTCTTTCAAGTTACGTACGGTTAGGAACATGAAACCGTTGAAAAATATTTACTATTGGATTTTATACAATAACATTTGTTACCAGCATCAATATCTATAGCACAATAAATGTTTAAACTCACTCCTGTGCATCTTTAAACAATATTTTGGATTGGTTCAAGAAGATTTATACAGCCAGGCGAAATAACTGTAAATACAGAAAACATAACGTAAAACCCTATGATGGCCTCACTTTTATGTAATATGATGAAGGTTGAATTGGTTAAGGTTTATTTTTAAGCACACAGCAGACTGACTGACGAAATGAAGACAAAAACCGTCAATCTTAGTTATCATGCGGGTAATTAAATCGACATGTCTCGCCTAATATACTGTGTTGCTACACGATTAACAAAGTGTTTACATATATTTTATCTATCCCCAAAAGATCCACTGTGTAGGTAGCATCTTATAAGACTCAGTCTTTACAGAATCCTCTGTCAATATGTAAGGAAACCTTTTTGATCAATCAACATTTTGTATCTGTTTACCCGACTGACCCAAATTTAACCTTAAATAAAGTGCGACCATCAAACCCTTCATCTTCTAAATGTGCTCCTAAAATAGGCCTTTTTAGGGTTCCGTACGTCCGAATGTAAAAAGGGAACCCATAAAAGATCACTCGTGGGTCTGTTTATCTGTCTGTCCGTCTATCACAGCCGATGTGCACCGAATCTAGTGGATCTATTAAGTTGAAATTTGGTGCAAATATGAATTTAGAGGTTCACTTTTGGGCGAAAATTAGATACCTACTTAAATAAAAAAAAGTTGCAAACTGTACCGTGTAAAATTTATCAAATGAAGTGGCTTGTTATGAAGATTTTAAGTATTTTGTTTTTCATAATTTTAAAATGAATAGTTTTAAAGTCATTAAAGAAAATTTATGAAAATTTACCATTCTCCTCCGAAACTGCTGAGCCTAAAATTTTGAAAAAAAATCAAAGAATTGTTCTATACTTATAGATTACAGGAAAGCCTATAAAAGTCTGTGGTCTTAAAATAACTTGGTAAATCACTCAATATTGTGCGTACAAACATACACTTGCAACTGGAATGTATGGGGGAACATGTTTTCAAATTCAAATTCAAATTCAAATTCAAAATATTTTATTGTGGATCATAGGTAGGTACAGTTCTCAAATAGTTGGAAATTATGATCAGCTATGTCCCGCCCGTAGGGCATACAATAATCACATATAAACTAGCTATTCAATATAATTAACATAATTACTAATTATTATTACTTTCCCTCTAGCGCAATAAATAGAAAATAAGAAAAACCAAAAGGGCTCACATTAAGAGAAATGTCAAATTCAATTATATAGAAAATAAAATTAATTACATATAACATTCAAAGATAAAAAGATAAAGTCAAACATAACAAATTGAGATAGGTAGGAACATGTCAAATTATGGGTACACATCAAATTCACAAAAAATAAAATTATTTATAACAAATTAAAATGTCAAATTGTAAAAATCATACATAAAATTAAAAAATAGATTATACTGAAAAGAACAAAATTAATTAAAGTCTGTAGGTCGTCGAACGCATCATGACTGGGTGGGACTATATTTAAGCAAAGACTTGTCAGACAGAAATTCTTTTACAGAGTAGTAACTTTTGTTTACTAACAGATCATGGAGAGTCCTTTTAAAATTTTCCTTTTCCATAATTGTTCTAATAGGTGCCGGAATATTATTAAAGATGCGAGAAGCTGAACAAAAGATACTCTCATGCATAAGATGAGTTTTACTGGCTGCTGTACGTAATTTGTCCTTACGCCGTATACGCGTGTAGTAGCTAAACATGTGGATATTGTTTTTAACAAATACTGCTGCCTCAAGTATATAGATACATGGTAGTGTTAATAAATTATTGTTTTTAAAAAATGGCTTACAGGAGTCAGTTCCGCATAAATTAAAAATATCAACACAATGTTAAGTTTTTTCTTGGGATAAATTCATTCCAACTACGGAACCCTTCATTGTGCGTGGTGCAACATGCACTTGGCCGGTTTTTTATACACTCAGTGGCAGTACATGTGAGCCTCGACCTAATGCGCATTTTTTAATAAACTTAACCTATTTATTCTATGGGATTTTTAATGAGAATAGGTGCTAAATAGCTTCTCTACTTTGGATAAGCGAACAATTTCACATTTAGTTAGTTTAAAATTGATTTATTAAAAACAAAAGGTCAGAGCTTATTTAAGTTTTTCAGGAATGTTATTTAAACGATTTTTAAATTTTTTTTTTTTACTCAAATCATTTAAAAACCACCCAAATGTGGAAAATTCACTTAAACAAGCTACCTGGCACATATTCTCATTAAATTTTTCACAAATTCGTGTTTAGGGTTTGGGCCACCTTTACTGCCGCTGAGTGTAATATTACTCCAAAAGAACGTCCTATATTATTATTATTCAGATCAGAGCACGAAAGGGAAATATAGCAAAACAATAACTTTTTAGCACTGTAATAACCTAGTTACGTCTGTTTGACTTTAGAACTTCCTGTGAGCATAAAACATACATTTTTTCTCCATCGCTAGCACTGTTTGTTTGTACTTTTGAAACAACGGCACTGAAAGTGAAAACATTTATTCAGCATCAATTAATTTCAACATTATGAAGATGTTTATTTATGACATGCGATCTTAAGAATCTTTTATCTATGATGCAATAAAAATTTCTTGCGATCTTACAACTAATACTGACTTACCTAATACTTATAATGTAATGGGACATCCTTTCCAAACATGTAGATCCTCATCATAAAACAAAAGTCATATTCAGACTATCCCTGACAAATAATTTAAGTGACTAGCAACAGGTTTTGTCAAACCACAATTATCTGTTATTACGAAAGTAATACTCGTATATAAGATTTTTACAAGACCGTCTTCATAAGAAAGTTCCGTCCATTGATGATAAAATTAAATTTATTCACTGGTTTTAATCTCCGATGTTTTATCTTTTCCAGTGATGGAAGTAGCAACAGGCGAGCATGGTGACTGGGTACACAAGCTAGTGATGGCAGTCAACAAAGGCAACTGTGGCCGAGGTCAGTCGTCATCCTCGTCATCATCGTCCTCCGTACCTCAGAATTTGAATTACAACAACCAGACTAGCAAGAATAATGCTCAGAAGGCGGAGCAACAAGCACTTGCCATTGTGATAGGTAAGGATGAAAGAAAATTTTATTCTTTACACAAGAGGGCACTGATATTAATACAGAAAAAGAAAGTTTCGTGTAAAATTGATGATAACAAATCATTTGTAGCTACACTGTTCACATATTTACACTTAAACAAATATGTATATGCAACATGCAACAGTCGTTCTAGTGTAATTAGCTATGTAGCTATTTGAGTTGATGCCAGATAGTTTTATCCAGCAATGACCAAGGTTTCTTACTCAATTGCAAGAGGCACTTAAAATTTCTTACATTTCTAAGTTAAGACACTAATATTTATTTTTTTGTTTCCAGACAAACCAACCTGCACTGTGATAGACATGTCCGAACCAGTCCTAAATTCAGAAAAGCAGATAGCTTTACCGAACTCCACAAACCTCGCACCAGTTACCTGCACCACATCACTCCTCGACTCCAGCGAAAGCTTCACGAAGAAACCCATCAAGACCGGCTTCCCTACCTCAGGGTGGAAGCAATTCTGGATCTTATTGAAACGTACCTTTAGAAGCATTTTGCGGGATCAGATGTTGACACACTTAAGGCTCTGTTCGCATACGGTGGTTGGGCTGCTGATCGGTTTCCTGTACTATGATATTGGGAGAGATGCTGCGAAAGTTATGAGCAATGCTGGCTGTATATTCTTTACTGTGATGTTCACTATGTTTACTGCTATGATGCCTACTATTCTAACATGTGAGTATTTTACCATTCATACCTTTTTGTCAAATTGCTCATAGTCAGTGATGCAATGTTGCCTATCAATATTTATTGTTTACTAGTTGCAAAAGTCAGTAAAAACGTCATTTACTCCATGAATATACTGAGACTGAATTCTAACTTCTTAATTCTATGAAATTGCTACAAAGCGTAGATAGACTCAATATAATCCCTTGGTGAACTCCTACAACTATGAGAAAAAATGTGGCTCATTAGATGAATCACAATTTGAAGATAAAAAGTTGTAATAAAGATTGTGTTTTGTTCTTTGTTACAGTCCCTACTGAGATGAGCGTGTTTGTGAGAGAGCATTTGAACTATTGGTATTCGCTGAAAGCCTTCTACTTCGCTAAAACAATGGCAGATCTACCGTTTCAGGTAAATACAAAGTTTTTGTAAACTTAACATAAAGTATCGCGCGTGACATGTCGGTGCAAAATGCACTTAATTCTGAAAATCAAAAGGCCATCAGTCATCTTCTAAGACTTTCCTACATGTATGAGATTTTCGAGCTCAAATTAGTTTTATCGCAGATATTATGGCCTAGTAACTCTAGCTAGGCTAACTTTCTAATCAAATAGGATCATAACTATGGTAACGGTTGATGTCAGAAAGGTGGATTAGTAGTAGGCACACTAGATGCCTCGTCCGCGTGAAATTTCTTGTTTTAACATAAACTCCTATGATACTAGGCAAAATTGAATTTTATATAAACAATGACATGAATATTTACTTTGCAAAGTATACATCTAAAGTATTATATTTTTTTAATTATTGTGAATGTGAAGACTATGTGGGTCCTTGTTTTTTTTCCTCTCAGTTAGTGTTACTTAATCATGGTCTGGCAGTTTGAGTAATTAATGCGGCCTACCCAAATGCCCTTTCTTTGGTGTTGTTCGTCGTATCGTTGAGCTCCTCAAGTTCTGAGTTGAACTGTACGATTACTAACAGATGCATGCACTGACTAGACAGGTCCACCCAATCTGTGTGGTTCTTTCCTCAGAAGACCATTTTAGACCACAATCTACATGGTATTCACATGATCTGACCATGATTATGGCTAGACTTTAAAAGAGACTGTGACCTTTGAGTTTGTTTCGGCCGTTTTTCTTATAGTCAGATAGGAAACGCCGGCCTCATCTAGTTTAAAAAATATGATTGACGTGTAAAAGTGTTTGTACAAACATACTTACAGAAATAAAATCATTTATCATGTAAAAGTGTAGCTTCCATCAGTGGATTTTTTGTAATCCGATCAGTAGGTACTTCCAGAGATTACCTTTTAGAAACGTATCAACAAACAATTTTACCTCTTTATAATATTAGTTAAGAAGATTTAGATACAAATACAAACATTGATTGTAGTCGTTGAAATTCGACAAAAATGTTTAATGATTAATAATCTTTGTCAGTTCGATACCGACATGGCCTCAAATTACTCTTATAGACACCGCTACTGTATTTATTAGGTACTTGACTGCAATCAAGCAACAATTGAAAGGTAAATATTGACACGAGCCGGTCAGTGTCAAATACCGAGTTAATAATGAAACAGACACTATAAGGAAATATTTATTTCTTTGTTGATAAAGTAAAGAACGTATTTGAAGTAACACCTGTGTATTATAATGGTGTCATCTGCAATGATAAAGTAAACAAAAGACGTATAGTGCAGCTGTTTGTTCAATATCTTCAATAAATCATAAAAGATGTCTCATCGCTCACGATGATATTAAAATTTTTATTCCGTTCTTGAGAGAACGAAAAAAAATGTTAATCTAGACTAAATACACTGTTGGATTGGGTTTTATTGTTTATATTTTCTTGCATAACTTTATGATAATATTATTATTTTAGGTTTACGTCTGTCTTATATCTGCTGTCTTAAATCTGACGTAACCTTTTCCTCCTTTTCCAGATTGTCTTCAGCGGCGTGTACGTGATGATAGTCTACTTCATGACAGGCCAACCTATGCAGACGGACCGGGTGCTCATGTTCACGACCATTAACATCCTGACGGCCCTGGTGGCGCAATCCCTTGGATTGCTCATCGGGGCCGCCATGAAGATCGAGACCGGGGTCTACCTGGGCCCAGTCACTACAATCCCCGTAGTACTCTTCTCAGGCTTCTTTGTTAATTTCAACGCAATACCCAGCTACCTGCAATGGCTTACTTACCTCAGTTACGTTCGATACGGATTCGAAGGAGCCATGCTCTCAGTCTACGGCTTTGGAAGAGAAAAACTTCACTGCTCCGAAGCCTACTGCCACTTCAGGAATCCTAACTTGTTCCTGAAAGAAATGACTATGGATAAGGCGAATTTCTGGATAGATGTCGGCGCACTAAGCGCACTCTTCGTCTTCATTAGGGTAATCTCTTACTTAGTCTTAAGGTTCAAATTGAAGATGATGCAGTAGGCGCATGCACAAAACGATCAAGACGATCAGCTTCGTTGGCGATGACTATTTCTTTCAATTTGTCGATTTTGATGGAATCGGAGTTAAATCTTAGCGTGATTCCGTATGGTGTGGTGTACCAAAAGGATATTAATGAATCATTCCTAAGGATAAATTATTATGTTTTATGTTGGTTTGAGCTTCGTGTGTTTGCTGATGAGGTGTTCTGGCTCGTAGAGTTAATAAGAGTTTGTTTTTAATATAAACGTGTTGTCACAGCTAGCTATGCTTTAATATTAGGGATGTACTTAATGGGGTATGCCCCATATAGCTCAACGGTCTTAAGTCCGATTCTATTCCAAAATTCTTTGATCATCACGGATTCTGATAGGAAGTTCATAGTTATAATAATAAATAATAGTTTTCGAAATACTTTAGCTTTTTAGTACGCAGATAAAGTATAGATTGTTTATACGTACCCATAGGGGATAGTCGTTAAGGTTTTATAGGAAATCGGGCCCATGACTTAACTTTTAAGTTCCTTAATTAATGATTTTTCATACGTTAGTTTATGATTCATTTATAACATCACGCGTAGGCGATATCAACTTGTATGTACTCAACATTCTTAGGTATTTAAATAGTATTTTAAAGTACCTTTCATTACGCTAAAGATTTTTTCGTAAATCTCTATGTCTATCCTAATTACCAGTATTTATTATTAAATAAACGACTGTGATTTTTATAATGTTGTTGTTTGAATCAATACCTAACCTTTACATGTCAATGGATCCCACAGAAAATAATATCTTCATGCAGATAGACTGCAGAAGGCAGTAAGTTGTCTGTTGGGGATTATTCGACAGAGCCCTATGGTAAGCAGTGATAGGAATAGGTAGTGCTAATTTGCCTAAACTTCGAGGAAGGAAGTAACATGGAGTAGATAATACCCCCTATAAAATCTCGGAATAATTTTAATGACGTTTAAATCCCGGGATTTAAAAACCACGAATTATTTATTGCACTTTATTTATAGATAGATAGAATACTCTTTACTATGTACACCATAAAAATTACATGGATAAATGTGTGTGTGTGTGTGTGTGTAACCCTAAAAAATGTTATGATTTTTCAAATCAATAATTGGTAACTACAAATAAAGTCCGATAAAAAATTTGTGGTTTTTAAACCCCGGGATTTAAACGTCATTAAAATTATTCCGGGATTTTAGAGGAGGTATTATCCACTCTATGTTACTTCCTTCCTCGAAGTTTAGGCAAATTAGCACTACCTATTCCTATCACTGATGATAAGTGTTGACTGATATAGTGATTTTGATTAGAAAACATGACTGGATAAGTCGTCAACTGTTTGGAAGACCGACTTCTGACAAAAAAATCTGCCTACTCTTTTCCCCACTATGTTGGAGTCAGCTTCCAGTCTACCCGCTGCAGCTGATTAGGTACTAGTATTAAGCATGGAGCGACTGAGAAATGTACCTATTAGGTAATAATGGGTGTCTAAACAAAACTTCTGAAATTTAATATCAATAGTTAATCGCTGTAAATGCTGTAATACTCACACGTGGGTAGTAGCTATTGATCGTGATTGATCCTGGATGCCACATGTACTTCCTGAGCAACAAGCTAGCATTCACTGCTCTAACCTGACGATAGTGTTAGGTATGCAGGTACCTACTCTGTTCATGTTATTGGATGGCAAACAACCCCACTACTAGTATTATTTTTATTAACTGACTTAAAAAGGGAGGTTATCCATTCAACTGAATGTTTTATAACACATAACATAACATCACGCCTTGTTTCCCCGAAGGGTTAGGCAGAGGTGTACCTATAGTACACCCACATTTCGCCAGTTATGTTTAAGTCCCATTTAATAGGGGGCGAGCCTATTGCCATCTACCGGGCACAAAACCAAAAAACCAAATTTTTATTTAAAAAATATAATAAAGTAAAAAAATACATGATACATTGGTCCTCTTATTAGGATTCCCTGTGTCGTGAGTACCAGAATCTTCCATAACAGTATTTATTCAAAATCTAATGAAATCACAACTCGTCACACCACAACACGCTATAAGAAGGTTTTTGTTTTCTTTTTACCAATTTTTTTGTTGTTTTTTTTCTTTCTCGGTTTCACCCGCTTAAGGGTGCTAACATAAAGAAGCAGGTTTCCGATGCAGGCGAGTCTGTGCGGGTCGGTACCGCTTTGGTGTGCTTTTATATTAATTACAATCGAGGAAAATTTATTTCTAGCTGTAATGTAGACTAGCCTGATCTAGGTTTATGAAAAACTGTGTTTCAGGGCAGCAAGTTACAACAAACATTTAAAAGAAGATAATAATTTAATATTTTTAATGACTAAAAGAGTAGGTAATTATTTGAGTATATTATTTTAAAACTAGATTATGTTTAAATACATTAACGAATAATATTAAAGTAGATAAGGTAGACTAAATATTAAGTTTATTTTAAAATTTCTAGTAGTTTTTCCGTGTCTGTATAATTGAGTTTTGACAAATATTCTTGTACCCGTAAATTACACCTATTATAACTTAAACTATAAATCTTTAGCACTCTGTTGAACTCGTTATACAAGTAGGGTCCTAAAAATAAATAAAATCGTTTAGTGAAAGCATGTTTAGTCTGAGAGTTAGCACAAACCAAATATTTTATACCTTCAGGTACTGGGTTAAAATCAAGTTTAATTTTGTTGAAATAAAACTACATTCAAAACAAATAATTGACGTACTGTTAACACCTTACATGCCATGTAAAGCTGGTGTGTAGGAAATCTGAATGGACGAAAAGTGGATACCTTTAAACCTGCTCTTAGGGCGCATTCTACGTGCAGTAAAATTTATTTAGCGGCTCCACCCCAGGACGTTATGCAATAAGCAATAATAGATTGACACAAAGTCAAATAGACCTGTTTAATTAATTTAAAGTTGGCTATGTTACGTAAATAAAAAAAAATATTAGTATACGCACTCTAGTGCATAATAAATCGATATGTTTGTGAAAATGCAGGTTTGTGTCAATCGTGACGCCTAGATATTTGATATGGACGATTTTAGCTAAAGTGGGACAAGTGCATGCAATGTCAGCATAATGTAAATTACAATTGTTATGTGAGGGTTGTATTAATTACCTACTTTAAGATCTATATTATTATAATCTATGCACAAATTATGGGTATGTATAAAAGACCATATTATAATAATTTCTATACCAACAGAAGCCGTTCGAATATTTATAGAGCTCATCGTGGTTGAGGTAGAAACTTCTATGCATACAGAGGTCAAGCGCGAGGGCAGCATCAGCGATACCGTTCCACTTCACGAGGGCAGCCGACTCGAGGAGGAACTAGCAGTCGCAGATGGCAAAGAGGTAACTTTAATTATTCTAACATGAGAAATCAAGGGATACCTAAACAGCGTGACGTCAATATTCTTAATAACTCGGATCAAATACGCTCAGAATCAGAATTAACATCCAATCAGTTTTTTCGTGATTAATGATAATAATAAATATATTTTAGCTAGTGACAGTCATTGTTATATTTCTTTATGCTCGGCATTACGTAAACGTAATATTAACAATCATTATTTTCTCGTAGATTCTGGAGCATCGGTGTCAGCATGCACATATAAACATGCTCTCGAATGCGGCATTCCAATCCATAACGAGAATGTAGCCATAAACGGTTTAGGCGGCAGAGTTCAAGCAATAGGATACTTGTATTTACAATTCAATTTAGATGGTGAAACAATTAGTCAGAAGTTTTATGTTTTTCATAACTTACCTATTAAAGGAGGTGGAATTTTAGGTCGTGACTTTTTAAATAAATATAAGGCTCAGTTAGATTTTAATAAAAGTAATTTAACATTATATACGGATAGGACAACTATTTGTTTTCCACTCGTTAGTAAATATACTGATACTTTTAATGTGCCTGCGAGGAGCGAGTCTATACACTATTTACAAACGAACTTTAATGAGGATTGCGTGGTATCTTCAAAAGAACTAACACATGGTGTGTTTTTAGCAAGTTCTATAGGTACTCCTAAACACGGACTAATACCTATTAAAATATTAAACGTTACTGAAGAAAATATATCGCTAACCGAAATAAAACCTAACATTAAAAAACGTAATGAATTTGACATCTGTAATTATGAAAAAACGCAAAATAACGCAGACAGGGTTAAAACCTTATTTTCTCAATTAAAATTGCAACATTTAAATAACGAAGAACAAAAAACCATTGAAAATATTTGCGCGAAATATTCCGATATATTTTACCTCCCCAAAGACAAATTAAGTACTACAAATGTATACACTCATACTATATCCGTAAAACCTAATACGACGCCAGTATTTTCAAAACAATACCGTTTGCCACAACCTCATAAAAGTGAAATAAAACGACAGATTAATAAAATGCTAGACGAAGGTATTATAGAGCCCAGTAAAAGCGACTGGTCTAGTCCAATATTATTGGTACCGAAGAAATCAGATTCAACCGGAGAT